>CM060908.1:294713430-297213430 GCA_030737815.1 Allium fistulosum | reverse complement strand
ATATATATAGTATATATATGGTAGTATATTCGAAGAGCAAAAATATGACTAAGTTATAGGCATGCGAGGTCAGTTAAAAGCACATAAAAGTTTGCCTAGCTAATCTGGCCACCAACAGTGTGACTTTATGATTGATGTGAGACATCGCCTATAATAAGCACACAAGGTGGATGTGAGGTTAGTCCCAATTCTGTAGGGTAAGCCTACCCAACTAATCTGGCTATCAATACCTATGAATAATTGGACTAATGTGAGACGTCACGGTTTGGGTTACTGGTCATAAGACGAATATCCCAGTACGGACCTGCTTCTGCGTTAGAGCTATTAAGTGACTGTTGCATGGTCCGCCTCCTTCCCATTGAATAAGTATTAAATGATCAGGATTATCTTTTAGGTGCGGTAGTGGGAAATATCTAGAGGAGGTCCTGTTCGAGGTTGAGGTATTAGGTGGCTATTGTAGGGTCCGCTTTTTTCCTATAAATGAAGTATTAAGTGGCATTATGGGCTTTCTTAAATGTCAGTTAAGACGTACCAAAGAGTGGTCCGCCTTGGGTTTGGGTATTAATAGATAAGAAACACACTAATTAACAGATAAGAAAAAGTGCTGAAACACATGAATTTAGAGTGGTTCGGCGTATTGCCTAGGTCCACCATGAAATGATTGATGTTTATTGAATTTGACTTGCTGATTACAGGAGATTACGACAGTACAACCGAAGTATAATATTGATTTCAGTAGATCATCAGCGTAGAGAAGCTAAAAGTTCTCCCTTTTGTAGGTCCAGGGTCATTATTTATAGGCGTAGGCAGCAAATATCTCGCCCAGATCTCGTAAGACTTCTTCTCTCACGTGGGTGGGCCCACGGGATCGAGTTTAGGTGATTTCGACTCGATCTGAGAGTGATACGAATCGAGTTCGTATCGATCCATAAATGATCCTTTTGGGCTGAAATTGATCAGGTACATTCTTGAGGTTGTAGGCAAGCTCCTATGAAAATTTGGTGGCATTTGGCCTTGTACATCTTGAGTTATGATTGATGCAAATTTGGCTTTTTCATGTGCAAACGAGTTCGTATCGATACGTGTTCGTATTGCTTTGTTCGTATCCCTACTTGCACGTGCTGACCAGATGACGTGGCGCTACATCTTAGGATCGATCCACTTCTCATGCCGAGTGACCGAGTCTTCCTTCTTTGTAGGCCTCGTTCGTATCCACAGGTTTTTTTACACTCGTTCGAATCCATCTTGGACATCTTGCTTCGTATTGATTGTGAATGACTTGCATTGTATCGATGCGAACACATGTCTTTTGTATCAATTATTTCCATTCCTCTCTCGTATCGATAGCTGTCACCCCAACTCGTATCGATGCTCCTAGGTAGTGATTCGTGTCGATCGTTTGTGGTTGATACGAATTGGGTAAGCGATACAGAGGGTTCTCATGCAATGGATACGAGACGGGGTTACTTGATGGGTTGATGGATACTATGTCGCATGGATACGAACGAGGTTTTCTGGAGGGATGGATACAAAGTAGGTTGAATCATGCTGGATACGAAGTGAGGCTAGTGATGGATACGAACCATTATTCGCATTGATGGATATGAATTATAGTTGTTTTCGTTGACTTGCAACGATCATATCTTGAGCATACGAACTTCGATTGACTTGAAATTTAGAACGTTGGCTTTCATAGCTTTGCTTGTCGTACCATATTGATTGTTGCTTGATCTGGACTCGGACAGAATTCACTAGTATCCATAGTGTGTGTGTATAAAACCGATATTTTGGAAGGACTGTCCTTGGTTTCTTAAGTTCTTGGTGTCACGTCCTTGCCAAAAGGTGGGATAACATTTTCCCCTAATGTACATATTGTGTGAACATGACGTGCTTTGAAAAGCTGCAATCTTCATTCTAAAAAAGTTCTATCCGATTCGCTGAGTAGTTGTTGTCTTTTCGTCAAAAGATGTAACCTTTGATTTATGTCCAATAAAATAAATGCTGAACCATTGACTGCCAATGATTATGCAGTGCATCGTTGTAACTGAGTGTTGAATGTCAGCAATTTGTTGTTCACTGTTGTAATTGTCACCAGGTGAGCATTCAATTTCTGTGAATTTTGAAAATTGAATATTAGTCCGTCATACATGCACGTATGTTAACCTTACTCCCGTCAATGTTTGCACGTTCACGGGTCGTTGTCAAGTTTCTTTTTTTATTTTTTTATTTTTTTTGTATCGAGTTTCGTATCGATCCTCTCCTAGATCGATGTGAAATTCGGGTTGTAACAACGTTCGATGGTTGTTTTAAGTCCTTCCTTCATATCGATCCTCTCCTGGATCGATCTGAGATGTTGGAATGTATGCTTCATATCGATGGCTATCGACATGAAACGGATAGTCCCTAGGAATGCATCGTATCGATGGAGTTGAGTGGCTCAAATATGATCATGTAGTGACTTTCGTATCAATGGGCTTCACATCGATGGATACGAAGTTGATGGCTGTTCATTGATGGACACAAAATGTACATGTGTTAACTCATGGGACATCTTCGCGAAGGATATGCCATTTCTCATTCCTCTATTCAAGAGGGATGCCTTGTTGTGGATAATCTTTGATAGGAGTCATCCGTGACTCCCTTTTTGGCTCAGTCTCTAAGATCTGGTCGATCTTCATCCGTCAATGCTTGGAATAATAAGTTTTTCAACTGGGACAAAGTCTATATGTCGTGCATCCTCGGAACTGGCTAGCTTGGCCAGTGACTCAGCTTTTTCATTTTGTTCTTCGAGGATGTGTGTAATGGTGTAATACTCGAAGTCGGCTAATAGCTCTTGGACCCAGCTGAGATAAGGAGCAAGATGTTGCCCCATAGTCAGATAATCTTCCCTGACTTGGCATACTACTAACCAGTAATCACATAAGACATGTAAAGTTTCCACTCCTAGTTTTCTTGCAAGTTTGAGTGCGGCGACCAAGGCTTCATACTTAGCTTCATTATTTGTTGTAGGGAAGTTGAGTTTTAGGGCGTAGCAGATCGATCGTTCCTCAGGAGTCACTAATGCAACTTCGACGTTAGAAAGCCGATTATTGGAAGTTCCATCTGTGTACGTTCTCCATCGGTCGGACAGTTCTCCACTGCTCTTCGGATAGTCATCTAAAGCAGTGAATTCAGATATATAGTATGATAATGTTTGACCATGGAGAGCTCTCTGAGGGAGATAAGTGATATCAAATTGGCTTAGCACGATATTCCATTTGAGTAACTTTTCAGACATCTAAGGTTGCTATTGGACCTATCGTAACGACTGGTCGATATAGACGTTAAAGAGGTGAGCTTGTCAACAGCTAACCTTCATTATATACCGGTCTTTGGATTCATATCTCTTCATATAGCATTGCGATGCTTATGGCGTGTGTTGACACGACCTAATTGAGGTATAGATCTTCACGATCCAACTGCTTGGGTAAAATGGGAGGTCTCTCTGAGCGATCTATCAGAACTGGAATTGCATCAACGCAGTTGTTAGCCCACTCAAAAGTTCTCTTCCCTCTCTTGGTCAGGTTGAAGAAGATAATACACTTGTAGATGGTCCTAGAGTGGAATCAGCTTAGGACGGTAATCTTTCAACTTAAGTTCTGTACCTGATTGGTTGTCCTCGGTGCATTGATGTCTCTAATTGTTGGAATATTTTGGAAATTAGCCTCAATTCCATGAGAATTGATGATGAAACCCAAGAATTTTTCTGATGCAACGCTGAAAGAGCAACTCAAAGGATCGAGTTTTATTCCGCATTTTTTGGAGAACATTGAATATCTTTGCCAAGTCATCGATGTGGTCATTTAATAGTCGTGATCTCACGAGCATATTAACCATACATACTTTCATCGATCGGCTGATCTGATTTTTGAACGATCTGTTAACCGTCCTTTGGTAAGTAGCACCAGTGTCCTTAAGTTTGAATCCGTGGATTGCAGCATAGCCCTATAGGCCTAGGTCAGTAACGAAACTGTTGCATTTCTAGTTTGGGACATGCTTCAGTACCTGATTGTATCTGGAGTTTACGTCCATGGAAGTGAGTAATTCATGCTCGATGGTCGAGTCCAGTGGTTGGTTGATCCTTGGAAGTGGAAGACTGTGTTTCTTCGTGCCTTTTGCAATTCCGAGTAGTCGACGTACGTCCGCCACTCTCCGTTTGTTTTTCTTGTAAGCAAAGGATTGGATACTCATTTTAGGTAGAGGGTATCGTGGATAAACCCATTGGTTTTGAGTAGATTCGCCTCCTCTTTAAGTGCAGCAGATCTCTCTAGATCAACGTCGCTTCGTTTTTATTTACCGAGACATGCCTCGGGTCGACATTTAATGCAGGGTTCTCAATGGTTGGTGAGAGTCCATATATATATATATATATGAGATCGAGTCTAAGCGAACACATCATGATTCACCTGAAGTAAAATAGTTAACTCTTTTATCATCATTACGCTGAGTTGTGATCTGATCTTTAGTACTCGTGATGGATTGTAGGCACTTCATGTGCTTATTTGCAATGGTTAATGATTAGCCTTATAGGCATGTTAAATCAAAGGCTTAGTAGAGTTTAGCCTTGTATCGCGTGCTGCTGCATAACTGGCTCCAGCTATGAGTTTGATTCTACTTGTGTTTCAGAGTGATGCGCTTTCCATTCAATGTACTCGTGATTCATTGCTCGTTGTAAGGGTCGGAATGATGATCAGTTTCCCATAAGTCCGGGTATTGATTCGATGATTCTATCTCTAGGCATCCTTTTGGCCGCAACCTAGAGTTGTTATGAATATCAGGCACGGGTCATAGGTTCAAGTTTTCAAGTCAACTCTTGGATAATCACTCTTTGCCTCCAGTCTCGGGTCGGCGGATGCATTACGCGACGGTCGAGTCTGGTCCCAGCTGTCTTTATACTGTAGTTCAAGCTTTAAGAACCAGAGTTGATTGATGAATGGTTGAATCACATTCATCTTATCTTCTTGCTCATGCCCCCAAGTCTGGGGAATATCTCGATAAGTGGCAAGGCAGATAATGTCCACTTCAATTTTGTATTCTATCCCGTTGAACCATGGGATCGGGTTAACCAATGGAGGGCTGAGTCATGCCTATCCTGCAATATGTTCTAGTTCTTTCCTCTAGGCAGAATACCTCGTTGCTTCACCGACATCCGAACATGAGCTAAGTTCTGGAAGGTCAATCGCATTCACTTTGCTGCTTATGTCACCATACTCTGGGCAAAAACTGAAGAGCGAATCGTCCAATCAGATCTAATGCAGGATTGATGCTTCCCTTGTCGAATCCAGGGTAAGAATCGGTGCGCGGACATTTAGGTTGCACTTGTTGTGAATTGCTCGTTTAGTCGGATTGTGGTAAGATTCAAAGAATGAATGGTCGCATTGCATTCTTTTGGAGTTGGGCGATTAACCACGTCCATTTCGATTTACGTTCTCCTGTTAGATCTAGGGATAAAGCCAGCTCAAATATAGTCATGTCATGCTCATCTGGTCTCATGCTCTTCCTGACGGATTGAAGGAAGGCAATGAAGGACGAATGGTTAAGTCACACTCATTCATGGTTTTTTCTTCTATCCATGCTCTGTTGGTCAAAGATATTCGATGGACGTTCTGGTCACATCGGTTTGTAGTCGAAGAGGATCGATATTGACCGTCGATTCAATGACACGATGTAGAATGCTCGGACCTCATTTCCTATTGATCCAATGGTATGATATGAAAGGTGTAGATCGATATTGCCCATCGATCGGGCGGTACGATATAATTGGTTGCCCGTAACTTCGGGCATCATTATGATTGGTTAGCATTAAGGCCTCCTTGTAGTCGTTGCCTTAAGTTGTAAAGGACGCTAAGTTGGAGATACAGCGAGTCACCTTTCTCTTCTTTCAGTGATTTGTGCCTCTGCCCTTGGTCTTGGGTTAGCAGAGTGTGTTTGTGGACGGTTTAATTGCATCTGTAGTGAGTTTATACTCCTCCCGTTGAGTTTAGGTCAGAGTTGGCGAATGAATGGTCGAATCACATTCATTCGTCTGTCTATGCTCATAGTCGCACTCTGAGGATCAAAGTCAGCTGAAGGGCCATTCATCACACATATTTGATGTTTATACCCCTGTCCACACTCTGTTGACTAAGATTTTTTTGTAGAAAATGGTCGAACTGCATTTTCCTCAGTCAATTCCTCTGCCCCCAGTCATGGGCAAAAGCCGAAGTGTGGTCGGTCACATTACATCAACTTTAATTTGATGCTTCTCCCACTGAACTGTAGGAAGGAATTGATTGGCGGATGGTTGGGTCACATCCATCCAAGTTGCATGCACAACCCGTCGGATCATAGGCGAAAGTTAGCGGATGAACGGTCGTGTCATGTTTATTTGTGGTAGGATGGGTAGTCACATCCATTTAGAATAGGACGTTCAGCTAGGTTCGTTTTGCAAATCTGCATCTCCCTGTCTAATCAAGGAAGAAATTTTGTCTTATAGGTTTGGAGTGCATCCCTATAAAATTATGTTATGGGTCCCATGCTGGGGACAAGAGTTGATGCATGGAGGGTCATGTCATGCCCGCTTAGTGCTAGATGGTCGGATCGCATCCGATTTTTTGTGATAAGTGTGCCCCCATGTCAGAGGAAGAGTTGGAAGGCAGACGGTCGAACCACATCCGCTTTTTGTACTATAGAACTTGCTGAGGAATCAGAGTTGATAGATGGATAGTCGAATTGCATCCCTTCTAATATTTATATTCCAATCCATGCTTTGAGGACTGGAGTTGGTTGAAGGGTGGTCAGTCACACCCATTTGGTGTTTATACTTCAGCCCGCGCTCTCGGGACCAGAGTTAGTTGATGGGTATACTCTAGTTCGCACTTTGGGAATCTAGAGTTAGTTGATGTTTATACTCTAGTTCGCACTCTGGAAATCTGGAGTTAGTTGATGGGTGGTCAGTCACACCCATTTGGTATTTTAGGATTATGTCCGCACTCCGGGGACTTAAGTTGTTTTACGGGTGGTCAGTCACACCCATTTTGATGTTTATACTCCAGTTCGCACACCGAGAATCTGGAGTTGGTTGATGTTTATAATCCAGTTCGCACTATGGGAATCTGGAGTTAGTTGATGTTTATACTCCAGTTCGCACTCTGGGAATCTAGAGTTAGTTGATGTTTATACTCCAGTTCGCACTCTGGGAATTTGGAGTTAGTTGATGGGTGGTTAGTCACACCCATTTTGGGATTTGTGCTCCAGTCCGCGCTCTCGGGACCAGAGTGAGTCAGTTTTTTATACTCCAGTTTGCGCTTTGGGAATCTGCAGTTAGTTGATGGGTGGTCAGTCACACCCAATTGATGTTTATACTCCAGTCCGCGCTCTCGGGACTAGAGTTAGTTGATGGGTGGTCAGTCACACCCATTTGGCATTTACACTCCGGCCCGCGCTCTCAGGACCAGAGTTAGTAGATGGGCGGTCAGTCACACCCATTTATGTTTATGTTTATACTCCAGTTCGCACTCCGGGAATCTGGAGTTGGCCGACAGATGGTCAGTCACATCTGTTTAGGCTTTAGGATTTCATTCACACTCTGGGAACAAGAAGTTGATCAGGTACGTGGACGGTCGTATTACATCCATCCTGGGTAGGCAAGCGAAGTCGTTAGATGGACGGATCCACCCTCCTCGAGCTTGTAAATATGAAAGGCAAGGTCGTTAGATGGACTGATCCATCCTCCTCGGGCTTAGGTTGAACACAGGAGAAGTCGTTAGGTGGACGGATCCACCCTCCTCGATCCTATGTCCACAAGTTTATACTCCAGCTTGCACTCTGGGAGCTGGAGTTAGTTAGAGGATTGTCGTGTATCAATCCCTTTTGGCTGCAGTGTGATGGTTTGTCCCTGAGCTCAGGGTTTCACTTAGTGAGTGATCGGTGGGATCCCGATTACTTTCCACTTATCTGCCCTCAACGACGGATGAGATTTAGTTTATGGACGGTTGGATCGCGTCCATGTTCATTTGGATTCCGCTTCTGCCAAGCCTAAGGAGTAAGATTAGTGTTCTGGCAAGCTTTTAGCTCGAGCAGAGGAGAGGATGGTCGAACTACATCCACTTTGAGTTTTGCATTTTCCCTTAAGTCAGGTGTAAGAATTAGAGAGCAGACGATCAAGTTACGTCCACTTTATACTTTGCGTTCTTCCGATCGAGCTGAGGAAGAGAGTTGAAATGATGGCTCATGATGGTTAGCGAGTAGGCAGTCGGTCGTTGATGACTTTAAATTGAGGGTTGGCCCCTGATGAAGTCGGTTTACAGCATGATTGTTTTGCCGAATCACATATGCAAATTGGAAACTGAATGCTCAAATCATATCTACTTTAAACATGTGTTCTCAAATAACCCCAACTGTCTAATGTAGGATTGGATGCATGGACGGTCACGTCACGTCCACCCTTGGTGTGATTCCGATTTTACTGGGCATCAGAAGAAGCATAATTATTTTGGCGAGCTTCAAGTACGAGATGGAGAGTGCATTGTTGGGACATATAACTCCAAGTTTTTCTCAAATCTCCTAATTAAATGGCATAGGCGGATGAGTGGATGGTCGGTTGCATCCACTTTGTATTGGCGTCCTGACCTTGTCGGTATCTTTTGCTTTGAGGCCCTGCCCTCAAGTTAGGGGCATATAGTAGCCGATCAGTGGTTGAATCATGCTCGTCATAATGATACCTCAATGACTTGATCATAGTCAACGGAGGTTGTTTGGCACCGAACCTTGAGTACTCGGTTACCTGCACCATTTGCAAGTAGTTTAATTCAAGTTGGTTATACTTTGCAACATAAATGAAATTGAAACAGAAATAATTCAAAAGAGATCAGATCAAATCTCATTGATAAGTGAAGCAGCGTCGTATGCTCGCTACAACACTTTGGTCTAGCCCTTCTTAGTTGGAAATCTAACGCAAGTGGTTCAATTTGATTAAAGTTCTTGATCGATATGGGTCGGGGTTTCCCTGCCCATCGTTTTATGGGGCTTGCACATATTGTTGAAGCTTTCCTTTCCGGAGTAGCCTTATGGCGCTGGCGTCCACGGTAGCCATCTAAGGAAGAGGAGCTTCCCGATTTAGAGTATGTAGTAGGTTTCCTCCTTATCTTTCCACATTGATCCTTCATCTGGTTCATCAACCCAATATTGGGTACGATATGTTGATGTAGTTGTTGGCGACTATCCACCAGTTCTCTTATTAAATTCTGGAAATAAGATTTTGTGATAAATTCATTTATGAGTGTCAGCAGCAACTGGCTGTGGATTTTGATCAATTCGAGGCTTCCAGCTTCTTTATTCCCTTCAACAATTCGAGAAGTAGAACTGGTATATCTAACCACGGTTGACAGTCTTCTTTAAAGAATGGGGGAAGACATCTGCATTTGATGGCATTCATCGCTCTTGGTGGAATCCATGTGCCATTCTCATTTCATGAGGTAGTGTCGGAGGTTGTATTCCCGTGGTACACCGACATGGTCAACATGTTGAATTTTCATCGGAAATTTTTTATGTAGAACAGTTTCAATGAATGGGTCTCAACTGGGAATGATACTCCAATTGTCGTTGTCAGGTCCATTTTCTAGCTATGTGGTCTTGTAACACTGGTGAATGATGTATGCACGATTGCCCAACGTTCGAGTGGTTGGTAATTCCAACTAGATGGTGAGTTGGTTAAAATGGGCTCATAGATTGGTTATTATTTCTAATTTTCACCCAGGTAGGAGGCCCATATAAGGTAGTAAGGAAGTCCTCTTAAGGTTGTATGCCATGCTTCTAGTCATTTGGACACGGTATGATTAAGATGCGGGCATTTGAAGATGGTTCAGTGGTGACCAGCTATGCTTTGAGTTGGCAGAGTAGACAGTGTAGGGCAGTCGTCATATTAGCCATCGTACCATAGTTGTCAATTCAGGAGTTTAAAAGCTCGTCAATTGGAGAAAGTTGTAGTCCCCCTAGGTAGCATGATATATTAACCAACTCTAGTTCTTGGCGTATTAGCTAGGTTCTCCAGCCTCTGGGAGCACCGAATGAGTAGTATTTCTTTACCCATTCTTTGATTGCAATTCAGCATTTGCTATTGTAATCACCTATGTCTCGTTCAGTCATGTAACGATCAGGAATGTGGATGGAATGTTCCTTCATTAAGTTAAGCTTTGAATTCACTATGCGGGTGCTCTGCGCTACAGTTAGGGCTCGGAAATTTGGGTCGTACTCGATTTTTTTTTGAAATTTTGTATCATTCTTAGCAATGTTTGAACGATACAACTGTTGGTGAAATTGAACGATCCAAAAAGTGGACACTTGGATCGATACGAAAGGCACACATCTAGATCAATACGAAGTGGTATCTGAGGATCGATACGAAAGGCACACAGCTGGATCGATACGAAGTGGTATCGGAGGATCGATACGAAATGCACACAGCTGGATCGATACGAAGTGTATTCGAGGATCGATACGAATTGAACGCAGCTGGCTGGATCGATACGAAGTGTATTTGAGTACCGATACAAATTGGATGCAGTTGGATCGATACGAAGTGTATCCAAGGATCGATACGAATTGGATGCAGCTGGATCGATACGAATTGGACACAGCTAGATTGATACGAAGATGTGGATACAAAAATCATCATATTTTCTGGATACGAAAATATGGATACGAAAATCATCATATTTTCAGGATACGAAAATCATCATATTTTCTGGGTACGAAAATATGGATACGAAAATCATCATATTTTCATGGATACGAAAATATGGATACAAAAATCATGATGAATGTGGTTCCTCTTAGATCTGGAGCAATCTGAATAGAATAGAAGGAACCACCGGACGACAGATCTGGATCTTCTCCTTAGATTTTTGCAATCCAATGACGGTAGTAGATCCATAAAGCAGGAGAAAAGCAGGGTTTTCTCAGTGAAAGTACCAAAGTATTTGTACCAAAATTGGGCACAACACTCTTCAGATGTGTTTGAAGAGATAAAATAAAGAAAGTAAATGTAAAATGAGGCAGATCTAACAAACACACCATTAACAGATAAGAAAAAGTGCTGAAACACATGAATTTAGAGTGGTTCGACGTATTGCCTACGTCCACTATGAAATGATTAATGTTTATTGAATTTGACTTGCTGATTACAGGAGATTACAACAGTACAACTGAAGTATAATATTAATTTTGGCAGAGCAACGTTGTAGAGAAGCCAAAAGTTCCCTTTTCTGTAGGTCCAGGGTCACTATTTATAGGTGTAGGCAGCAAATATCTCGCCCAGATCTCGGAAGACTTCTTCTCTCACGTGGGTGGGCCCACGTGATCGAGTTCAAATTATTTTGACTCGATCTGAGAGCGAAATGAATCGAGTTCGTATCGATCCATAAATGTTCCTTTTGGGCTGAAATTGATCAGGTAAATTCTTGAGGTTGTAGGCAAGCTCCTGTGAAAATTTGGTGGCATTTGGCCTTGTAGATCTCGAGTTATGATTGATGCAAGTTTGGACTTTTCATGTGCAAACGAGTTCGTATCGATACGTGTTCGTATCGCTCTGTTCGTCCCTGCTTGCACATGCTGACCAGATGACATGGCGCTACATCTTAGGATTGATCGATTTCTCATGCCGAGTGACAGAGTCTTCCTTCTTCGTAGGCCTCGTTCGTATCCAAAGGTTTTTTACACTCGTTCGAATCCATCTGGGACATCTTGTTTCGTATAGATTGTGGATGACTTGCTTCTTATCGATGCGAACACATGTTTTTCGTATCGATTATTTCCATTCCTCTCTCGTATCGATAGCTGTCGCCCCAACTCGTATTGATGCTCCTAGTAAGTGCTTCGTGTCGATTGTTTGTGGTCGATATGAATTGGGTAAGCGATACGGAGGGTTCTCATGCAATGGATGCGAGACGGGTTTACTTGATGGGTTGATGGATACGATATCACATGGATACGAACGATGTTTTCTGGAGGGATGGATACAAAGTAGGTTGAATCATGCTGGATGCGAAGTGAGGCTAGTGATGGATACGAACCATTATTCACATTGATGGATACGAATTGTAGTTCTTTTCCTTGACTTGCAACGATCATATTTTGATCATTCGAACTCCGATTGATTTGAAATTCGGAACGTTGGCTTTCATAGCTTTGCTTGTCGTACCATATCGATTGTAGCTTAATCCGGACTCGGACAGAATTCACTAGTATCCATAGTGAAAGTGTATATAACTGATCTTTGGGACGGACTGTCCTTGGTTTCGAGTTAAGTTCTTGGTGTCACGGCCTTGCCAAAAGGCGGGATAACAAGTTAAGATGTACAAAAAAGTGGTCCGCCTTGGGTTTGGGTATTAAATGACGGGATCTGCCTAGGGTATATGTGTTAAATGATTAAAGTCTGTCTAACTACCATTAAAGAGGTATTAAGTGGCTCATGTGTTTTCTCTCACATCGTTAGGATATGATTGATGGAGATGGATCATTCGACACCGTAGTTGCGTTGCACCTGTGTTAGAGTTATAAAGTTGGACTGGGAAGGGCTCTGTGCCTATAGTTAAAGGTACGTTATGGAGCTAGACTAGAAAAGCCTTTGGCTTACAGTGGAGGTATACTTAGCAGGGTAACGTATCAGATGCTTAAGATATATTACTTATCTAAATGTTACTGCCCAAATATTATTATGGTTAGACTTGGGATTTTTATTCATGGACATTGTTGTTCTAACTCTCTCCTTATTACAACCCACATGTTGGGGGAACGATGCTGATGGAGAAGATGAAGTCGGTGGTGAAGTTTTGTGGTAGTTTAGTTATTTATCTATTTTTTTGATGTATTCAGATGTACCCAGATTACATACATGTTAATGTTTTATTTAAGATATTGTATTTTGGATATTTTAGGATATTGTATTTCTAAAATTTGGTTTTAATGATATGGATACTTATTTTTGTTATTATATTTTATCCCTTTCGCTGTAAGATTCTTAAAGAATAGACATATAGCTTTGTATATTGTTTACTGTATCAATTTTACCAACCAAAAGCCAGCTTTGGAATGGACCTAAGTTTTGATGGGTTTTTATTGGGTCGAAAATTAGACCTGTTCTAGAGACGATTGTTAGATTTGACATCAGAGCTTAGAACTACCCAATCAGTGGGAATAAGTATACATGAGATTACGTATTAGTTAATTTTGAAAGTATTTTTCAAAACCCTACTATACACACACATACACACACTTTAATGAACATACACAAACACACTAGGCAAATATTTATTTCAGCTAATAATACTATCTTAGTTAGCTGTGACTAAAAATATCAAACCTACAGATAATTGATTACGTTTGAAAGCAACTGCTTAGAGGCCGAGAACCCCACCACCCAAGAAATACCCACCATACGAGGTATGCCAGAATGATTTAAGCAATATCTAAGGCACGTGGGGGCAAGTTCCCATTACTCAACAAGCCACATCATTGGCACCAATTGCTCCGCCCATTGATGCAGTACCCTACCCATTAGACTTCCCTACAATGTGTAAAGACTTTATGAATATGGGAGGATAGGCATGTACGAGGCTGAAGAGTTTGTTGAAACTAAGGCTTGGATTAATGACTATGAATGTATATTCTGGGAGCTGGGATGGGAAGACCGGATCAAGAGGAGGATGATGGTATGTTATTTAAAGAGGGAGGTGCTGGGTTGGTTGACCATAGTAGTTGAAGAGAATGCAGAGGAAGGTATTACTTGGGCTAAATTAGAGCTCGCTTCGAGTCGTGATTCATGTCAGAAGCTGAAGTAAGTTTGCAATTGGAGAAGTTCATATAACTAAGGCAAGGAGACTCTACAGTAATGGATTATATCAATAAGTTCACAAAATTTGCTAAGTTTGGATTAAGTCTGTTGACACCTCCGCAAAGAAGGCTAAGAAGTTTGTTAAAGGCCTAAATTCTCCACTTAGGGAGCTGATTTTGACCCAAATTCCCCAGGTGCCACTTATGAGATGATAGTTGAAATGGCACTACTTTAGACTGTTGGCATTAAGGAGAAGGAGAAGGTAGGACATGTGCAAAATCAAGGTGAAGCGAAGAAAGTGGGATTCTGGGCTAACAAGAAAGCCAACGGGAAGATCAAGAAAGGAGAAGTAACATGTCGTAGATGTCAGAAGAAAGGACACGTTTCTAAGGACTATAAGGTGAGTTTGATGAGGGAAGAATTCAAGGGGAGATGCTATCACTGCCATGAGGAAGGGCACTATAAGAATTGATGCCCGAAGCTAGCAAAAGAGGGACAAAGTCGACAAGCTTATGCCATCGAAGCTGTACCTATCTCAAGTAGACCTCCTACCAGAGACAAAGGACAAGCTCCAATATAAAAATATTTTTAATTTGCGTGCCATGAGCATTAAATAAGCAAGCTTACAAAAATAATTTTCTTTAAATTTTATATAGATATAATAATATACACAACCAACCAATTTGTGGCCGCATTTCGATATACAAGATTCGTAATATAATCTAACATCCTATTATATAAATATTTTATGTCAATATGATATAACAAAATAAAATAGAGAGCTAACTTTCACCAAAGCCCTTGTGTATATGTTAAAACATTGAATCGAGCCCATTAAATCGGTTCACAGATCAGAAGTTGCTTGCTCTCAAACTGCCTTACCACCGACGATCGAATCAAAGAGTTTTGATGTAAATTTGTACTTGTATTTTTTGGGTTTAGGGAGAATGGTTGCTAGCCGAAAATGATAGAGAGGAAAGAGAACAAAAGTGTAAAAATAAATGGTGTAAAATGTGGCTTATAAATAGGAAGTAGAGAGAGATAAAAGTGGATCACATCAACCAATTCCACTCTTTTAACCATTCAAAAGCCTTCCTAATTGCCATCATATGACCGCCCAGACCATGCCTTCAACTATCGAAAATACCACCCATATAGGCCTTAAATTTTGTTCAAGTTCGAACAAAATTAAATGCAGCTTTAAATCTTCTTTAAATGCATACCAATATCGTATATCGATCATTATAATTATAACTACTATAAACACACTGTTTAATACTGTTCAATATACATCAAATTATATTTTATAACTTATATTTCATATATATATATATTAAATAATCAATTGATTTAATAATTTACAATAATTTATAAATTAATTAAATCAGGTGGTAAAAGGAATATTCAACGTTTTGATTGTGTGACTCTTAGGTGTAAATTTAGTCAGCAGTTAATATTGAACATCAAATATTAATGTTCACATGTCACTAGCAGGTGGTGTAACATTATGGTCAAATTTATCGCTTACTTGATTTCGGTAAAAATTTGATTTTACTTTATTAAGCGTTATCAGGTAGTGACAATTATTTACACCAGCTCTCTTCATCAAAACTATATCACTTTGGATTTATGAAATTTGGTAATGGCCAAATTCCAATGTCATCCATATTCAACTTTATAGTCCAAACACAAAGTCCTTGGTTCAATAATAACTATTATTGTACCGAACTACTCTGGCTAGAGGTTTTTTCTTTGAGTTGACTTTAGTTAACCATGATACCAGTCCCATACACCGAGGAGATGAATCCTCTCTTGAATAGTGTTTCACTTCCAGTACTTCCACTCGACCCAACTATAATCATTTGATAGATGTCATACCACGATTTGACAATAAGCAAAGCCGAGCTTTCATATTGAACATTGATGGTAATCTTAAGTCAAGAGAACTGTATAATTAGTCATGTTGATATTTTCTGTTTGACTCTAGCTATTTTAACCAACAAAAAACTATCGAGTGAGTCATTACAAAGTTATCCAATAACTATCAGTATGTAACCCCTTGGTGCCTCCAATAGGCATGAGTAATACACTGCCCAACATTTGGAAAACGCTATGTACTCTAGTCTCAACAGATGCATTGATATCCAGTCTCGATGCATCTTGACTAGGAATATTTAAAATGATGTATTTATTATATTGTGATATAATACTCATGATTACAACTATTTGTAATTACTATCACAAACACACCATTTATGGATTTTTTGTCAAATATATTTTAATTAAACATTTAATTATTTATAACACATTATAACAAATATATGATAGAAAGAAAAACACATTTTATTACGAACGATAATGATTACAGAGTTAATAATTAACAATAAATTACAGAATTCCCCCCCAAGGCATACCCTTAACTCTATCAGTCTCCCACTTGCACTTGGGGCCAATTATGGAATCTCAATCCCATCCTTTCGATCAGCTTCTCGAGAGCCGACCAAGCTAGATCCTTAGTGAATGGATGTGCTATGCTATCCTTGGTATCCACCCTTTGTATCACGACAACTTTCTTTCTAATGAATTCTCTAATGAGGTGGAACTTCCAAAGAGTATACCGTGACTTCTTCTATGCTCTGGGCTCCTTTGTGATCTGCATCATCGCATTGTTATCATAGAACACTACCATGGAATTCTCAGTAACGGGAATTGCTCCGAGCTCACTTAAAAACTTGTGCATCCAAACTGCCTCTTTAGCTGCTTTATGGAGGGCGATGTGCTCGGCTTCTATTGTCAAATAAGCTACTGTTTCTTATTTAGAACTTTCCCACGACGCCTCCACCATTTAGTGTAAAGACATAACCGGACACTGATTTACTATCATCAATATCACTCTGAAAGTTAGAGTCCGTATACCCCTTCAAAAGGAGGTCTCCATTCCCATAAATGAAGAATAAGTCCTGAGTATTTCTTAAGTACTTCTGTATACATTTTACAGCCGTCCAATGCTTTTCTCCAAGATTAGACTGGTATCGGCTCATGCACCCTAATGCACAAACCACATTCGGTCCAGTACATAGCATTGTGTACATTATTCACCCCAATGCTAAAGCATAGGGGATCTTCTTCATATGCTCTTTCTCCTCGTCAGCATGGGGAGCGTCCTTCTTAGATAGGATGATTCTAAGTTTGAACGTCTCCACACTTGGGATTCTCCATACCGAACCTCTTCAATACGCTATCTATGTGCAGGGATTGGGATAATCCCAACAGCCTCTTAGATCTATCTCTGTAGATCTTTATACCTAGTATATAGGTTGCTTCTCCTAAATCCTTTGTGGAGAAATTCTTGGAAAGCTAAGCTTTCATTGATTTAAATAACGAAGTGTCATTGCCAATTAACAGAAGATCGTCTACATATAGCACTAAGAGTACGATAGTGCAGCCCTATACCTGTCTGTATACGCATGCTTCCTTCATGTTCTGATAAAAGCCAAACTGTTTGATTACCTTTTCAAAATAATTATTCGAACTTCTTGAAGCTTATTTAAGTCCATAAATGGAATTAACAACTTTCAAGCCTTTTCCTTACTCCCACTGACCACAAAACCCTTGGGCTGCGACATATAGATGATTTCTTCTAAATAAGCATTTAGAAATGTCGTCTTTACATCCATTTTACATATTTGTAGTCATAGAATGAAACAATGGCCATCTTAATTTGAATAAGCATGGCTATGGGCAAAAAGGTCTCATCGTAGTCAACTTCTTGAATTTGACGAAATCCTGTCGCAACTAGCCTAGCCTTATAAGTCTCTACTTTTCCATCTGCATTTAGTTTTTTACTTAAAAAGCCATTTGCAGCCGATGGGTTTTACCACTTCAGGTAGGTTCGAGAAATTCCATAATTTGTTTTGTATATGGAATCCATCTCCAATTTCACTACTCCAAACCAGAGTGCAGAGTCTTTACTTTGCAGTGCTTGTTGGAAACATAGATGAGTGTCATCATCAAGGAAACAATCCTCCTCCTTGCCATCCATGAGAAAACCAAAGTATCTCTTTGGTATGCGAGATTCCCTACTAGACCTTCTAATAGGTTTCATATTTTCTTATACGGATGAACACAGTTCTCCCACTGGTTCAGCCTTAGTGTTAGTTTCTTGGATCTCATCCAAGTCTACAACTTCGCTGTAATTTTTTTGATAGAAATTTCTTTCCTAAAAGACAACATGTGTGGAAATAATGACTTTAGGTTCCTCTGTGTTGTAGAATTTATATCCCCTAGAATTCAAAGGATATCCTATAAACTTACACAAGGCTGATGTCACCTAAAGTTTGTTAGGGCCAATTTTCTTAACGTAGGTCGAACAACCCCATACCTTTAAATATTGAAGTGGGGCTTCTTTCTATGCCATATCTCATATGGCGTCTTAAGCGCAAATTTAATGGGTAACAAATTTAACATATGTGCTGTGGTTTCTATTGCATATCCCTAATAGGACAGGGTAACTCAGCCTTACTCATCATGAAATGAACCATATCTAATAGGATCCTGTTCCTTTGATTGCAGAGTATAGGGTGGAGTAACATGAGAGATAATCTCACTATATTTTAAGTACTATTGGAGTTCTTGTCCAATGTACTCACCTCCTTGATCAAATCAAAGAATCTTAATCTTACGGTTCATTTGGTTTTATACTAAATTTTTATAATCAAAAAATTTATCATAGAAATTGGATTTGTTCTTCATAAGATACACATATCCAAGTCTTAAGAAATCTTCAGTGAAGGTAACAAAGTGAGAACTATTATTCTTGGTGATTACATGCATTGGGCTACATATATCACTATGTACTAACCTTAAGAGTTCATCAACCCTTTTATTGCACCTATTGAAGGAGTGCTTAGTCATTTTACCTTTGAGACGCGACTTATATGTGTCAAATGATTCAAAATCAAGTGACGGGAGAAAACCTTTAGTTTTTTAGTTTATGTAGTCGTTTCTAACTAATATGACCTAGCCTACAATGCTAAAGATGACTTTCATTTATATTGTTCGAGGAACTACTCACAAAACATACGTAACTAGTATTGATCACAAAAACGCCATTTTCAAGAACATCATTGCAGAATTTATTTCAGTTCAAACTAATGTTTATAACATTATTCGCAAAATGAAATATATATCAAGTCTCTAACAATCTAGAAATAAACATACTTCCACAAATAAAGACTTTTACAAAATTGCAAGTATTTAGTATCAATACTACTCCACTAAGCAAAACTAAATGATAATTTCCTACTTTGGTTTCATCTACGATAGATCCATTAGCAACCTAGAGCCGCATTTCTCCTTTTTCCATGCGGTGCTAGTTCCTAACCCCTTATATTGAGTTAAATATATGAGTTCTAAATCCAGTGTCTAAAAACCAAGACATTTTATTGACTGCAAAACAATTTCGAATCATAAATGTACGCAACGCAGCTGCAGAACCGTTCTGCTTCTATTCTCTAACATCTTTAGGTATCATGATAATTCCTTTTCGAGTGACCTTTCTTGTGGAAGTGGTGACATTCACCCTTTTCATCAGTCTTCTTACTTTTCTTATTCTTCTTACCTTCTCTTCTGCATCTTCGAACCTTTCGAAGATGATGCACTACCCTTTACAGCAAGCATAACCCTATGATCCTTGAATGTAGACTCGGCTAACTTCAACATATTGAGGAGGACCATGAGATTCACATTCAGCTGGTTTATATCGTAATTCGATATGAACAGTTCACATTGAGGTATAAGAGGACTAAGGATCAAATCAACTTGTATTTCTTTTCTTATTTGTATGTCCAATTGTAAAAGCCTATTAATATTACCCTTCATCATCGATACCTAATCGTCCACTTCTTGTTCTTTAGTCATTTTCATATTGAATAGCTCCTTCCTAAACTCGTACCTTGTGGAATGTGACTTTTCACCAAACAGGGCTCTGAGACTATCAAATATCTCATGGACATAAATGTTTTCGTGCTACCTCTGCAACGGCTTATCTAACGTAGACTGCACGAAAACCTACGCGATCTCTAGGTCTGAAACCCATTTCTTATAAGCAAGTCTAAGTTCGAGGTCCGCATCATCAATGGGTTAATCTTTAGGATCACATGTAATAGACAATCAATAACGCTCGTAAGTCAATGCTATCTTAATCGCTCTTTGCCAATCGATATAGTTAGGTACGTTAAGCTTATCGTTTTCAGAAAACAGTTTTAGAGTTGACTTTTTTGCAAGTTTTAATTGGTAGATTATTAGGACATTATCATAGTAGATATTCTTAAATTATTAGTAAGATTAAACTTTATGTTTCATTGTACTAATAAGCTCCCACTAGTCTTTTATGTTTCGCCAAATCCTAAGTCGAAACAAGAAATTCTTTCAACTTCACCAGTAGGTATTTGGACTTGTATATCTTAGGATTTTGATTTGAGGAAAGCTCAGTAAATCATAATCCCATATATAATTGATAACTCCTTATTGGTTGTATCATATACAACTTCTAACCCGTGGTTCCTTGTCCTAATCTCATTTTTACCTTGAGGAACACTGAACAAATAGAAAGAGATTATTCACTAATACACACCATTTCACGATGGCCTAAGCGTACTACACATACCTTGAGGAAAGCTAAAAAAATGTAGTAGTATCTTACCTTGTCCAGTTCACACATTAATAATACTACATATAAAATCTCTAGTTTGAGGAAAGCTTAACAATTACAGAGTATGTAGGCAATTTATGAATGTATAAATAGTAGAGGACAACTTTATATTAAAGATTCATAATCTTCAATATATTATATCGAGTGATATCGACTTATGAAATAATGCACCCCTTATAGAATATCCTCATGATTCAAGTGTCGGACACATTGAGAATCATGGTATACGTACATTTACGTACGTATTTATTACTTAAGTCTATTTTGGGTTTCTATAATGTTCCACCTTTGGTTTATACATTCATATTATAGTTTCATTATTATATAACTTTTACATTTTAACTTGCTTATATAATGTATTACATTATATTAACTAAATTATATCTAATTAATTTTAATTAATTAGCTTTTTAATTAATTGTTTATTAATCAATTTTAACATATTATATGGAATATATATATATATATATATATATATTATAACCATTATAATAATACACATGTATTATATATATATTTATGTAATTTAGATTATTAATTAACTTTTAATTAATTTATTTAATTCAACAATTTTTAACCAAATTTTATCAATTTCAAAATTTATTTTATAAACATATATGTATACTTATATTGTCTTAAAACATTTCAAGAAAATGTAACATATATCACTATATATTATACATGCATATATGTATATTATACATGCATATATGTATATTATTTAATTAAATCATTTAACTAATTTAATTCTTTTATTAATCTTATTAATACATTTTAATTTAATTTCAAAATCAACTTACATTTATTTTCAAACAATTTGAAAATTTTCATTATATTATAACTTTTATAATATATAACCATCTATATTTTTAATTTTCAAACAATTTTGAAAATTAGCCCAAGGCCCAATTTAAATTGGGCCTTTTCTATTAAGGGCAACCTTTGAGCTTACAGATCTGCTCAGACCAGCCAGATAGCCAAATAAGGCAAAGTACTTGATCTAATCCTCGACGTTACCTTTCTACACACCCTACTATCTGGGCTATGAGCTTAATTAGCTAACTCTTACATGACTAATTTAGACAGTATAGACTATTGGGCTTTGATACCATTGTTGGAACCGGGCCAGCCCATAACAGAGTAATTGGGTAATTTTTTTTTACGAATTTGGATCTTTAATAGGCCTATGAAATTTATCCATTTAGAACTTTTCTAAATTTTCTCTTAAACAAAATCACTATTTTATTTGAATTTATAATCAAAGTTTAATTTTATATACAATTTGTATTATGTCATATATGTGTATTATATACATATATGTGTATTGTAACAGAATAACGTGTACATGGTTTGACATGCCCATATATAGATATTGGGATTTACACCGTAATGGATATGTATTGGCCCCACGTGTATTCGATTCGCCGTCTGAATATGTATATGTTTACATCATAATAATATATATAAGTATATATATATATATATATATATGCATATATTAAAAGTTAGTTATAAATAATTTTTATACAAAACATTTATAAAATTTATATTTATATATATGTATGTAAATATATATATATATATATATATATAATAATCAAATCAATAAATTAATTATTATTAGTTTATAAAATGAGTTTTAACATGTAGATAAATATATATAATATAATATGAAAGCCGTGAATAATTTATAAAATAAATATTTTATTTTAAATTAATTATTTAAATACATATAAATACATATTATTAGATATATATATATATATATATTAATATATATATATATATATTAATATATATAATTAAATTAAATTTTTTAAATTATGTTCCGTAAATTTTTGCTCTCAACCAAACACACACACATATATATTTCTTTTTTGGTTTTGAATATTAATACATTTTATAATTAAAAATCCATCTAAAAATTAAAATTAAAATATAAAAATATTATTTTTGAAAGTTTTTTGTATAATATATGTTATGTAATGTTTTTAGGCAAAATTTTATATTTGTAATGAACAAATATTTACGTACAAATATTTTAAATTAAAAAATAATTTCAGGTTAAATAAATAATTTAATATAGTTACTAAAAATATTTTTTTTCAACTGTATACATATTATATCTGAATAAATTTATTTTTTTCAAAATTTAAAACATATGAGATATAACATTAATTTGTTAAATATGTTTTCTAATTGATTAGATCATTTAATAATATTATTTATATAAAAATATTTTTTTGATTTGCAGGCCAGGATATTCTAATAAGCAAGCATACAAAAATATTTTTTTTAAATTTTATATAGATATAATAATATACACAACCGACAATTTGTGGCAGCATTTCAATATACAAGATTCGTAATATAATTTAACATCCTATCATATAAATAATTTATGTAAATGTGACGACCCACATTTCAGAAGGTTTAAATTGACAATAATCCACACATGTCAAACTTAAACAATCCGGAACATAGATAATCAATGAGGTTTAAATAAGAAAAATAAGAAAAGAAGAAGAAATAAACACAGAATCTGACAGCGGAACGATAAAATATAATAATCACATAAACAGTTCATGAAGCTGTTTACTATACATTTGATTAAAATCTATACACATTTATCAGAGTTATGTATGTACATCGGGGATAAATAATCAATATAGCAGAATAGCATGATGCAGGGGATAATAATAATTGTAATATACCAATTTCGTCTTCGTCCTCCATAAACTGATCTTCAATGCACTGGAAAAACTCAGGACTGACCCGAGCATAATGAAAAGACAAAACACTCGAGTCAGGACTAAAATATCCCCTTATGTAAGTCTAATCAATATCATGAAATATGAGTGCAATAACTTAAGAGATGTTACGAGATTTTCCATCTCCTAAGGATCCGTCAAACTATCTATATATAATAGTATAAGCTATAATAGATAATGTATATCAGTAAAATAAATATCAAAATAGCATTAAGGCTTTACATTGATCCACCTTAACACATTTGTACAGTTTTAAACAAAAGTCGTAATGGGCCCGTATAGGGATAAGTATGACAAGGCACGTGAGGCAATGCCCAATGTAGGATTCTACCAGTTTACACTTTCTGGCTGGTCGTAACTCATCCGTGGCCGACCGCGACGATCAATCCAAACGAAAAAGGTGCACCCATCGAACACGAAATCACAATAGTAATACGAGGGATCAACGTCGCTAGAGGTAGCTAACCTCATTGGCCAGACATAGGCTCCTATTTTAGTCATTTTAATTATGACACGAATGTCAATGCTATCCATCATCGTTCTCTTACTTCATTCCAGTAAACGTCGCCAATTCAACCACTACATTCTAGATATCATCCACCACATACACGGTTGTCAAAGTGGTTCCAATATTGGCAGAGAGTATGCCAATAAGAGGCCCCGGTCTCTTTAATAAGCAAACATCGTTTTACACACCGGTTGGCACTTTTATATTTCAAAAATATTTCATACTTGATATCAAAGTATCATATTCGTTTCAAAATCAAACCCATTTCGAAATCATCATATTTACTCAAAATATACCATATCCATTTTTTTCTTAATATCGCGATTTATTTTCCAAATCTGTTTCGAATTTCAATTTAGGTTGTAACTTCATTTTAACCCATTTCGTATTTAAATCCAAGATTTAAATATAAACATTCCACCCTTTGACCAGTTTGAATTTTTAAGAAAATAGTTTAAATAGTCAAAATAGTTTAATAGAAAATAGTTTGAGTATTAAAAATGGTTTATATAGTAAAATAGTTTAGAAAATCAAAATAATTTGAATATTTAAAGAATATAGATTTTAAAGCGTT
Source organism: Allium fistulosum (assembly GCA_030737815.1). Classification (NCBI taxonomy): domain Eukaryota; kingdom Viridiplantae; phylum Streptophyta; class Magnoliopsida; order Asparagales; family Amaryllidaceae; genus Allium; species Allium fistulosum. Next base: position 297,189,016 of record CM060908.1, on the reverse strand, counting down.
TATACTAAAATAATTCATTTAAAATATAATTTCAAAGTCAAACCGGTTCTCTTTCCAAATTTTCCAATTCAAATCATTTCAAATTTCCATTTTGATTTAATCGATTCAATTCCGATTTGAAGTTGAATTTTACTTCGATTCCAAATTTATTTCAATTCCAATTCCAAATTAATTTCAAACTCCAATTCCAAATTAATTTCAACTCCAATTCCAAACTAATTTAAATTCCAATTCCAGATTAATTTAAATTCCAATTCCAAATTAAGTTCAACTCCAATTTCAAATTTCAAATTCCAATTCCAAATTAATTTAAATTTAAATCTCAAATTAATTTTAACCCCAATTCCAAATTAATTTAAAATTCCAAATTTAAACCATTTCGATTTATATCAATTCTGAGTTCGATTTCCAAAATATCGATTCAAAACACTTAAATCAAATTTTCCTTCAATATCCAATTTAAAATCCAAATCTTCAAATATAATTAAATTCCGAACTCAATTTCGAAATATCATTTTATATCGTCTTTTACTTAGAAATATTCAAAGTTTGAATAAAAGTCCAATCTTTTAAAACAAATCAATTTTCTGAAATTCACGTCATATGTCGATTATAATTTAAAAATCTCAACTTTGATTATTTAAAACATTCCTATTTCAAATTTATATTTTCAATATTCCGGGTTCCAATTCAAAAATAAATCGATTTCCATAAATTCGATTTTTCCTTAAAACCAAATCATTTAAATAATTTCAAATCAAAATTTTAAAAATCATTTAATTTAACCAATCCGTTGTCCGTATATAATTCTCTATCCTATGGCCAAGTGAATCAATTATTTCAATATAATTCAGGGATGGATATATATCATTTCAATCCGAAATAAATGCCATAGGTATATATTATTTCAGCATATCTCTTAATTTATTCAAAATAATTAAATTTACAGTTTTATATACTATAGATAATATACAGGATGGTAACATGATATATCAAAATAAATAAACATCCAAATATCAACCAATATCATCCATTACAACCAATCATCCAAACAATCAATAAAATTCACAACAGTTTCATAATTTTCAATATCGGGTATTTTACGGGCAATTAAATTCTAATCCAATTTAACTGTCAATTCAAATTCTATCAATTAATTCAGATGTCTATTTAAATGTCAATTAAATATATCAAACAACAACCAATAAATTTAAATCACTTCACGATATAAATTTAACTAACATAAAAATTATTTCTGTCAATTGTGAGCGTATAAACACTCACCTTTGATTTATTGACGATTTAAAATCCAAATAAAGGCCCAAATTTGAACAGTCTCAGAACTCGACCAAACTAGTTCCTTGTTGTCCGGAATTTTGGTACGTACGCAATGGAGAAAATCGCACGTCAATCCGAGCTTGTATGCAAAAGTTATTCGCGTTAGAACATTTGAATTTTCATATAAAATAATTAATTAATAATAATAATAAAATAATAGGTATACCTTTCTTCCCAATTTGAAAGGCATCAGTAAACCCATACGCATGCTATGATCTCATACACGCACACCACGAGGAACAATTAGACTTCGATCAAGGGGGACCATTTCGAGCGCCTCGGTCCACTCCACCTCCACCATGAACGCCTTCGAACCCGCCGCCTCTGTTCGTCACGAAAACCCATAAGAACGCCCGACACTCAAAGCTATATTCTGGCGAATCCGTGATTTAATAGCATAGATCAACCGTATGGATTTGAAGAGCTCGCCGAGATCTACAACTTTCATGTTGGAAGTTTTTAATTTTGATGAACGGATCGAGAGAAATTAAGGAGGGAAGTTGGTGAATTTTCGGCCATTAAAGAACTGCGGCTAGGGTTTTGAGAAATTAAAATAATAATTTTCTCGATATGTGTGCCGTATTTATATAGTTAGGTCCAAAATCGTTTGAACTCCAATCGAGGCTTGCCGCCTGGCGTTTATATTGTTTTACCCACATTCCGAACGCAATGGTACTAGTTTCGAGGCCTAATTCGATCGTATGGGGAAGATAGCTTTTCAAAGTCAATTTATTTTATCGAATTCAAAATAAATTTCTACGCGTTTCAAGCTTGCACGGCCAAACGACAAGTCCGATCGCTACAAATCTTGAAATCATACAATAACTCACTATTACGGATCTAATGAAACTAGTTTCGTTGAAATCCGAGACAGTGGCCAAAATGGCTATTTTTACTCGTTAATTAAAATATAAAATTTCCAATTCTTAATTATCCACATTTACATCCGATTTTATATGTTAAAATCTTTATTCATATTGAAATAAAATTTGAATCAATTTCCTATACCATTTTTAATCATATTAAATCCATAATTCAATTATTCAAATAATCTCCAATATTAAATTTAAACAAATTAAATTATCTAATAAATCAATATGAACAAATCATTAAATTTCAAATAAATTTTAGTTATCAATATTATTTTATTTCTATCTAAATAATTCACATTTATTATTGAACTCCAGTTATTTATCATAAATACCATCAATACATATAATTTATTTCAATATAAATAATTCCCAAATTTCCAAAATTGTTTATTTCAAGATTTTTATACAAATTCATATTCAATAACTACACTAATAATTTATTAAATTTATTTTTAACCATTTTTATTCAATAATCATATTCAATTTAATAATTTCAAATAGTTAAAATTGCAGGTCGTTACACACTCCCCCACTCAAAACTTTTCGTCCTTGAAAAGGCATTAAGTATAGAATTTAACATACAGTATATTTTCTCAAAATAATCAACTTGTAAAACATAAACATCCTATTTGCAAAACTACTACTACGCTTCTACTATGCCACTCTGATACCGATTTTACAGAAAATATAACTTATATATAAAAACAAGCTATCAAATTTTTATTTTAAAACTTCAAAATTTTTCTAACTCCCGGATTTACGGAAAATTTTTACATAGTCTCCTTTGCGCGGCTCGATCGGAAAATTTTTATAATACAATATATAACCCAAATATATCCAATATATATCAAATGTACATCTCATCTCAATGATGAGGCATCTCGAAGGGAAAAAATATAAAATCGCGGTATGTAATTCGAGATACGTACCTTATTATTAATAATACGAGCGAGTTCGCTTGTATTAAGCAATCAAAACCAACCGAATGCGTAATCGAGCTCCAAAAACTAGCATATGCCATCCATACCTACTAAACACTCAATAACCAAATGAGAACATATATATAAAGAGTAAAATCGATATATAACATCGATTATGCAATAACCATAAACGAATATAGCAAATACAACAAAACAACATCCAACAAACAACATCCATCCAATCTTATTCACAAGATTACCAATTCACACTTCCTAATGTCAACATTCAGTTTATTATACTTCCATTTCCTATCAATATTAAATTGATTTACTTTTAATCCATTGATATTTATTTCATCTATATACAATTTGTTTGCTTTTAATATATTCACAAGGATTTCTTTCAAATTTAATTGATTCACCTTAAATTTATTCACATTTAATTGATTGACATTCATTTCCTTAATCGTTCAATGGATTTATATTCAATTCATATGCTTTTAATTTTTACATTCAACTAATTTGGTTTCAATCCATTTTTATTCAATCAACCAATATTCATTGCATTCACATTTGATTGATTAAAATTTAATGTATTTACATTCAATTTATTCCCTTTGATTTATTAACATTCGTTACAAATTCATTATATTCAATTTTATTTAATTCAATTTGTGAAATTCCAATTGTTTCACTTTTTGTTTAACCTATTTCATATAAATTCATTTGTGAACCATTTATATAATTTATTCCACTTAACCTTTCTTAAGTTAAATTTGTTTTATTTCCACTTAGTATATCTTCCTTTTTATTATACTAACATCATTTATAAATTATCTAAGTTTATTATAAATATTTTATATAACATAACTTACGTTTATTATTATTACTTCATATCTTAAGTTATTATTAATTCATCGGTTCACTTCATCCATTCAAATTTATATTATTAATTTACTAAAGTATTTTTTTATATCTCAATTCATAGTAATAATTTTTCTCTTTATCACGGTCACTTTATTCAACTTCTCTTAAGTTAACTTCATCTTATAATTCATTTTGTTAACTTGTTCCAAATTAAATTAGTTAACATTCAATTTCTTTCACAACTCAAATCACATTTCATTTTAAAAATTCAAGCTCGTATTCATTTATTGATTCATTTTATAGCTTAAGTGGAATTAATTCACTTTACTCATTTTTCTAATTTCATTTAAATCCAATTCAATTCATTTAATCTTTATTAAGTGAAAATCTATTTCATTTAATCTATTCCTTATTTTATTTTACTCTCTTTTAAATATATTTTTTCATTCACATTCAACCAAATTTAAAATTTGTTTTTAGCTTAATATTCTCAAATCTATAAATAATACAAATTTAATTCATTTAAAATTTCAATTTAGTATTTTATCCATTTCATTTTATTTAAGCTTCTTGAGTTAGACTTCATTTTAAATACTTGATTTCAGTAACTCTATTTAATTTAACATTCCTAAGTCAATTATTTTATTTCGTATCTCAAATTCAAATTTCTCTTTTGTTTGCTTACAAAAATTTAACCATTTTAAATTCAGTTTTATTTTCCTATTAAAATTTATAAGTTACAACTTATTTCTTTTCTATACTATTTTAAATTTATAAGTTATAAACTTATTCCTTATATACTATTCTCAATTATAAGTTCAAAACTATTTTCATATATTTATTAAATCATACTTAGAATATTTTCATAATCAAAACTTGCTTTAATCGAAATTAAATTTCTTTTGGTAGCAATTCTCATTCAGAAACTCGAAAATGAATACTGGCGATTGTGCAGTCATCCCTAGAATTATTTCCCAGGGACCAAAACAAGTTTAATGCTTTTATTTTCTTCAAAAATCTTTTCAAAATATTTTCTAGTCGAAACTCTTTCAAATAATATTAATATTAATTTTTAAGGCTTTGAAAACAATTTTGAAAACAAAAGGATTTTAAATTCTAAAATTCTCAATTTTTAAAATCATTTCTATATATAAGCCATATTATAAATATACTTATTCAAATTTCCTTAACTTATTTACCAAAATATTTCATTAATTTACAATTGGTCATTTTAACCAATTCTTATTTTAATCGATTTCAATTTAATTTAATTATCAAATGCTTCCTAAAATAAAATTCATTAAGTATTCGTTTTATTTTTTTAATTCAACCAATAATTGATGATAATTAAATATTATCATCTCCTAACAACAATTTCATTAAAAATTATCATTATATATATAATACAATTTAGGTAAAATTATTTCATTTACCTGATTTTAAAACAATATTATGTCGACTTGCCTCGTTTAAGTGTTTAGAAATCCCTATCGATAACATGGCGTCCCACTCACCGACCAAAATTTATAAACAACTCAACGGATTAGTAAACACAATATACAACATTTTATAACACTAACAAGTACGCTCTCTTATATATATACCCTCAACAAACTCATTCAAGGGTATTACCACCCTACCTCTAATGAGTCAAACCACACAAAGCCAAGGTTATCACTAAACCTGGCTCTGATACCAACTGTGACGACCCACATTTTGGAAGGTTTAAATTGACAATAATTCGCACATGTCCAACTTAAACAATCCGAAACGTAGATAATCAACGGGGTTTAAATAAGAAAAATAAGATAAGAAGAAGAAACAAACACAGAATCTCACAACGGAACGATAAAATAGAATAATCACATAAACAGTTCATGAAGCTGTTTACTATACATTTGATTAAAATCTATACACATTTATCAGAGTTATGTATGTACATCAGGGATAAATAATCAATACAGCAGAATAACATGATGCAGGGGATAATAATAATAGTAATATACCAACTTCATCTTCGTCCTCTAGAAACTGATCTTCAATGCATTGGAAAAACTCAGGACTGACCAGAGCATAATGAAAAGACAAAACACTCAAGTAAGGACTAAAATACTCTTATGTAAGTCTAATCAATATCACGAAATATGAGTGCAATAACTTAAGAGATGTTACGGGATTTTCCATCTCCTAAGGATCCGTCAAACTATCTATATATAATAGTATATGCTATAATAGATAATGTTTATCAGTAAAATAAATATCAAAATAGCATTAAGGCTTTACATTGATCCACCTTAACACATATGTACAGTTCTAAACCAAAGTCGTAATGGGCTCATATAGGGATAAGTATGACAAGGCACGTGAGGCAATACCCAAGGTAGGATTCTACCAGTTTACCCTTTTTGGCTAGTCGTAACCCATTCATGGCCGACCACGACAATCAATCCAAACAAAAAAGGTGCACCCATCAAATACGAAATCACAATAGTAATACGAGGGATCAACGTCGCTAGAGGTATCTAACCTCATTTGCCAGACATATGCTCCTATTTTAGTCATTTTAATTATGACACGAATGTCAATGCTATCCATCATCGTTCTCTTACTTTATTCCAGTAAATGTCACCAATTCAACCACTACATTATAAATATCATCCACCGCGTACATGGTTGTCAAAGTGGTTCCAATATTGACAGAGAGTATGCCAATAAGAGACCCCGGTCTCTTTAACAACCAAACGTCATTTTACACACCGGTTGGCACTTTTATATTTCGAATATATTTCATACTTGATATCAAAGTATCATATTCGTTTCAAAATCAAATCCATTTCTAAATCATCATATTTACTCAAAATATAACATGTCTATTTTTTTCCTTAATATCTCGATTTCGTTTCCAAAACTATTTCGAATTTCAATTTAGGTTATAACTTCATTTTAACCCATTTCGTATTTAAATCCAAGATTTAAATATAAACATTCCACCCTTTGACCAGTTTAAATTTTTAAGAAAATAGTTTGAATAGTTTTAAAATAGCTTAAATAGTCAAAATAGTTTAATAGAAAATAGTTTGAGTACAAAAAATGGTTTATATAGTAAAATAGTTTAGAAAATCAAAATAAATTGAATATTTAAAGAATATAGATTTAAAACCGTTTATACTAAAAAATTCATTTAAAATATAGTTTCAAAGTCAAACTGGTTCTCTTTCCAAATTTTCCAATTCAAATCAGTTCAAATTTCCATTTTGATTTAATCGATTCAATTTCGATTTGAAGTTGAATTTTACTTCGATTCCAAATTTATTTCAATTCCAATTCCAAATTAATTTCAAACTCCAATTCTAAATTAATTTAAATTCCAATTCCAAATATATTTAAATTCCAATTCCAAATTAATTTCAACTCCAATTCCAAATTAATTTAAAATTCCAATTCCAAATTAATTTAAATCCCTGTCTCAAATTAACTTCAACTCCAATTCCAAATTAATTTAAAATTCCAAATTTAAACCATTTGGATTTTTATCAATTCCGAGTTCGATTTCCAAAATATCGATTCAAAACACTTAAATCAAATTCCTTCAATATCCAATTTAAAATCCAAATCTTCAAATATAACTAAATTCCGAACTCAATTTCTAAATATAATTTTATATCATCTTTTACTTAGAAATATTCAAAGTTTGAATAAAAGTCCAATCTTTTAAAACAAATCAATTTTTTGAAATTCACAACATATTTCGATTATAACTTAAAAATCTCAACTTCGATTATTTAAAACATTCCTATTTCAAATTTGTATTTTCAACATTCCACGTTCCAATTCAAAAATAAATCGATTTCCATAAATTTGATTTTTTTTCTTAAAACCAAATCATTTAAATAATTTCAAATCAAAATTTTAAAAATCATTTAATTTAACCAATCTGGTGTCCGTATATAATTCTCTATCCTATGGCCAAGTGAATCAATTATTTCAATTTAATTTAGGGATGGATATATATCATTTCAATCCGAAATAAATGCCATAGGTATATATCATTTCAACCTATCTCTTAATTTATTCGATATAATTAAATTTACAGTTTTATATACTGTAGATAATATACAGGATGATAAAATGATATATCAAAATAAAAAAAACATCCAAATATCAACCAATAACATCCATTACAACCAATCATCCAAACAGTCAATAGCATTCATAACAGTTTCATAATTATAAATATTGGGTATTTTACAGGCAATTAAATTCTAATCCAATTTAATTGTCAATTCAAATTCTATCAATTAGTTCAGATGTCTATTTAAATGTCAATTAAATTTATCAAACAACAATCAATAAATTTAAATCACTTCATGATATAAATTTAACTAACATAAAAATTATTTCAGTCAATTGTGAGCGTATAAACACTCACCTTCGATTTATCGATGATTTAAAATCCAAATAAAGGCCCAAATTTGAACAGTCTCAGAATACGACCAAACTAGTTCCATGTTGACCGGAATTTCGATACAAACGCAAGGAGAAAACCGCACGTCGATCTGAGCTCGTATGCAAAAGTTATTCGCATTAGAACATTTGAATTTTCATATAAAATAAATAATTAATAATAATAAAAATAATACGTATATCTTTCTTCCCAACTTGAACGGCATCAGTAAACCCATATGCATGCTGTGATCTCACGCATGCACACCGCGAGGAACGATCGGACTTCGATCAAGGGTGACCATCCCGAGCGCCTCGGTCCAATCCACCTCCACCATGAATGCCTTTGAACCCGCCGCCTCCATTCGTCATGTAAACCCATAAGAACGCGCGACACTCAAAGCCAGATTCTGGTGAATCCGTGATGTAATGGCATAGATCAACCATATAGATTTGAAGAGCTCGTCGAGATCTACAACTTTCATGTTGGAAGTTTTTAATTTCGAAGAACGGATCAAGAGGAATTAAGGAGGGAAGTTGGTGAATTTTTGGCCATTAAAGAACTGGCGGCTAGGGTTTAGAGAAATTAAAATAATAATTTTCTCGATATGCGTGCCGTATTTATATATTTAGGTCCAAAATCATCCAAACTCCAATCTAGGCATGCTGCCTGGCATTTTTAATGTTTTACCCCATTCTGAACGCAATGGAACTAGTTTCGAGGCCTAATTTGATCGTATGTGGAAGATAGCTTTTCAAAGTCAATTTATTTTATCTTATTCTAAAATAAATTTCTACACGTTTCATGCTCGCACGGCCAAACGACAAGTCCGATCGCTACGAAACTTGAAATTATACAATAACTCACTATTACAGATCCGAAGAAACTTGTTTCGTCGAAATCCGAGACAGTGGCCAAAATGGCTATTTTTACTCGTTAATTAAAATATAAAATTTCCAATTCTTAATTATTCACATTTACATCCAATTGTATACGTTAAAAATCTTCATTCATATTTAAATAAAATTTGAATCAATTTCCAATACCATTTTTAATCATATTAAATCCATAATTCAATTATTCAAATAATCACCAATATTAAATTTAAACAAATTAAATTATCCAATAAATCAATATGAACAAATCATTAAATTTTAAATAAATTTTAGTTATCAACATTATTTTATTTCTATCTAAATAATTCACATTTATTATTCAACTCTAGTTATTTATCATAAATACCATCGATACATATAATTTATTTCAATATAAATAATTCCTAAATTTCCAAAATTGTTTATTTCAAGATTTTTATACAAATTCATATTCAATAACTACACTAATAATTCATTAAATTTATTTTTAACCATTTTTATTCAATAATCATATTCAATTTAATAATTTCAAATAGTTAAAATTGCAGGTCATTACAGTAAATATGATATAACAAAATAAAATAGAGAATTACCTTTCACCAAAGCCCTTGTGTACAAGTTGAAATGTTGAATCGATCCACTTGAATCCGTTCACAAATCAGAAGTTATTAGCTTCCAAACTACCTTATCACCGACGATCGAATCAAAGAGTTTTAATGTAATTTTGCACTTGGATTTTTTGGGTTTAGGGAGGATGGTAGCTGGTCGAAATGATAGAGAGGAAGAAGAATGAAAGTGTAAAAAAAATGGTGTAAAAGGTGGCTTATAAATATAAGTTAAGAGAGAGAAAAGTGGAGCACATCCTAATATCTCTCTTACCAATCTAACTCTTTTAACCATTCAAAATCCTCTCTAATTGCCATTGTATAGCCGCCCAAACCAATGCCTTCTATTACTAAAAATATCAGGTCCATACGGGCCTTAAATTTGGTCCAAGTCTGAATAACATTCAATGCAATTTTAAATCTTATTTGATTGCATACCGATATCGTATATCGATCGGTATATTTATAACTATTATAAACATAATGTTTAATATTGTTCAATATATGTAAAATAAAATTTTATAATTAATATTTCATAAATATTAATTATTTTAATTAATTCACAACAATTTATAAATTAGTTAAATAAGGTGGTAAGAGGAATATGCTACGTTTCGATTGTGTGACTCTCAGGTGTAAATTTGATCAACGATTAATATTGAACACTTCAAATATTAACATTCATACGTCAGACATCAGGTGGTGTGACATTATGGATAAATTTATCGCTTTCTTGGTTACGATAAAATCTAATTGTACTTTCTTAAATGTTACCTTGTAGTGATAATTATTTACACTAATTCTCTCCTTCAAAACTACATCACTTTGGAATTGTGGAATTTGGTAATGTCAAAATTCTAATATCGTCCATATTCTACTATATAGTCCAAACATAAAGTCCTTGGTTCAATAATAACAATTATTATTAACCAAACTACTTTGGCCAAGGATTTTGACTTTGAGTTGACTTCAGTCGACTGTGACACTAACGCCATATAGCTGAGGAGATGAATCCTCTCTTGAATAGTGTTTCACTTCCAATACTTCCACCCGACCTAACTATAGTCATTCAATGGAACTCATGCCATGATTTGACTATAATCAAAGTAGAGCTTTCATACTAAAGGTCGATAGTATTCTCAAGTCAAGAGAACTGTGTAATTTAGTCATATCGATATTTTCTCTTTGGCCTTATTTATATTAACCAACAGAAAGCTATCAGGTGGGTCATTCCATAATTATACAATAACTATTAGTATGTAACCCTTTGGTGCCCCCAGCAGTCATGATTAATACACTACCCAACATTTGGAGAGTGTTACGTACTCTAGGCTCAACGAATGCATTGATATCTAGTTTCGATGCATCTTAACTATGAATATTTAAAATGATGTGTTTATTATATTGTGATACAATACTCATGATTACAACTATTTGTAACTACTATCACAAACACACCATTTATGGATTTTTTATTAAATACATTTTAATTAAACAATTAAATATTTATAACACATTATAACAAATATATAATAGAAAGAAAAACAACTTTTATTACGGACGAGAATTGATTATAGAGTTAATAATTTACAATAAATTACAGAATTGCCTCTAGGGTATACCCCTAACTCTATCATGTCTCTATTCTAAGGGCATCCATTCCAGTGCTTTAAATAGTAGTAGTCTATTCTCCGTGCTAAGGTTAAGATCTACACATGGAGATCGTTCCACGCCTTAGCCAGGTAAGAATTGCCTACCTTTTTCTCATTCTTTCCTCTTTTATATTACATATATATATACATACACATACACACATACACACAGATATATATATATATATATATTATTCAAATAATCAGATCGGTACCAACCAGTTCTTGTTGGTACTGATATGAATCCTTTGGAGAGCTCGGTAGTATAAATAGTTTAAGATTTAGAATTTTTTTCTACTTATCATTTCTACCTTACTACTTTTCGATGTCGAATACTTTCCTTTGCTGATCCCTTGCAACCTCAATTCCCTTAGCCAACACTACTGCCATTGACTTCTTGAAGCCATCACCGCCTTCTTCATGCTTTTGCCACTACCAGATCTCAGACTCAATCACTATAGTTCTCCTTAAAGAGCTCATTGTTGAATTCTTTTGCTCCTAAATCAAGATCTAAAATTGCCAAGGTTGGTGCTCGGTGATGGTGATGTTATGGTCATACCATGGTGGCTATATGATTTCCATCGGCTATGTCGGCGACTCTCTATGGCCAAGACTAACTAAAGCTTGATTGGTGATTAAAGTCCTTGCAAAACCATGGCTTTGGTAAGGCTCACAACAGATTAATGCCTGAATCGAGACTGGCTTGAAGCTTGCTTCATTGTATAAGATTCTATTGACTTGATTGTAAACTCTAAGTTATCTCAATGCATGTTTCGAGTCCCTCTCGAGATACTCCCATCTTGCCATTGCTTGAAATCAACAAACTTCAAAATGCTTGAGAAACTTTCCATTGAAGTTCAATTAATCACTAATCGTCACCTAGAATTCCAATGAGATGGTTCTCTATTAGAGAACGGTCGCGTCGAATGCACTCCGCCATTCGAATAATTCCATTGCACAAAATTTCCAATTACTTCACTTCTTGTGTTCCTGTAAAAGAACGCTTTGTAAAGAACGCTCTGCATCACTTTAAACAGCTGTTCCATTATTGATGATCTGATGATAGTGGGTAAGATCCGATGCAAGCTTTCATTGTGCGACGTGGCTCGTTTTCTAGCACAAGCAGGCTATCTATACAGAATGGTCCATTCATTGTATGCGGGACATAGTACTCACACGGTATAAATTAACACTTTCAAATACCTTGGTTGACATTCAGAATCCAATTAGTTAACACACAGCGACATCCATTGGACTCTAAGCGTCGGTCATACTAGTTCACGTCTAAAATAGAATTCCAAATTAAAACATACCCGGCCATGTTCAATATTAAGTTTCCCTATCTTGAATGACATGTCATTCTCTTCGATTCAATATTGGTGCTGGACCGTCAACTCCTCCTAAAGCAAGATCTACCACTGCTCAGGCCGCTACGCCCGTCGGTGCTAGATGCTCGATCACTGCTTAGTTAAAAAGGATGATAGTTCTAACAGATCTAATCCAGGACCAACCTCCTCCTCTTAATGAACGAGTTGGCCTAAGAGTTCAAGATGACCCTCCATAACAAATACCGAAAATCTAACCCCCAAGTCGCTCTAGACTATATGTCGATAACATGGAATTATAGAAGATAACGTCTTGCTTCCATACAGAACCATATTATCCATACACACTTCCATCATCCATCCGATTTGATTCTTGAATATGGTAGTCACGATCTCTGGTAAGTAGCTCCTACTTTCTTCAAACCAAACAGCATCACTCGGTAAAAGTATAATCACAAATCCATTATAAAACTTGTATGCCCCTGATCTAAACATACATCGGTATTTTACTATGGCCAGAATATGCATCCATAAATGAGAGTAACTCATATCCTAGGGTTTCGTCTACCAATTGGTCAATTTTGGGCAAAGGGAAGCTATTCTTCAGGAATGCTTTATTCAAATCCGAGTAATCAATACATGTCTGGCACTTTATATTTGCTTTCTTAACCAACACGGGTTCGATACCCATTCAAGATGCAAAGCATCATGGATAAAGCCGTTAGGCTTCAGCTTATCTGCTTCCTCCTTCAACATAGTGGATCACTTAGAACCCATACGATATATCACCTTCGGCAATATCCCGCACACATCTGAATGTATCTGAGCAAACATGTTCAAGTTTCTTGGAGAAAACAGACCAATTCCTTCTTCAATCTTGCATGGAATTGAGATCCGATCTTAAGTACTCGAGTAGGATCGTCCATATCAATCGGAACATTGATCGTCAGCTCGGGTGGTGCTTGCCACACTTCCTCTGACTTCTTCTTGGGATTCATAGACTTATAGAACCAACCATGTTTCCCAAGCAAGGGCTTGGGTGTTAATTTCCTTGCATCAGCGTTCTTGATGCAAAGAGCTTTCTCCATATTTTCCCTTTCTCCCATCACTTTGCCTCTTTGAGCTTGGCGACGTAACATTCCCAAGTAGCACTTTGGCCACCTCTAATCGATCTAACCCTACTCTTCATATGGAACTTCATCATCAAACACTAAAGAGCTAGTGCTATTCTAAAATCAACAAGGTTAGTTGGCCCAAAAAGGAGTACGCAAAATACTCGTCCACAATTACAAACTTCTGAACCCGCACAATCTTGAGGTCTCCATCTCCTAATTCCATGGAAAAATGAATTGTCCCAACAGGTTGTTTTTCCTCGCCAGTAAATCCTTGGATCCTGGATTTACAAGGCTTAATATCCTTCATACTTATCCTTGTTTGATGGAAAATTCTTTTGAATAGAATATTCACCAAGCTTCCACTAAAACTTGGTGCACTCTTGTAGGGCCTCCACCTATCCTTATCACCATGCAATCAAAAATAGGAACTTCGGTTCCATCAGAATCCTTATTTTGAAAAACAATGTTATCAGTCAATAACCTTTGCTTCTTAGCCGAAGCTCCATCCTCAATGATGAAACAACTCTCCTACCATATGTCCCTCAATGAACTCATGTGCATTTTCATTTCATTCGGCTTTCACCACTAGATGAGGTCCTCCAATTATGGTGTTAATAAATATCCTTACATCTGACCGCCAGGGTCCCTCTCCAATGGGTGTAGATTGGTTCTCTTAGGCATTCGACCTTTGGAGTCTAACATTTTGTCTTCCATCCTACGGCTCTCTTACATACTGCTGCAGTTTCTTCTTTCGTATCAACTCCTCTATAAAATTTCTAAGATTCCTGCACTTGTTCATACTATGCCCATGAGTTTCGTGGAAGCAATAATACTTACCAAAGCGCCTTTCTTCCTTAGTCGCCTCCTACCTTGGTGCCTTCTTATACCTTTCCGTGCCTTGTGTGGCTATGTATATGTTTTCAGATGTATTGTAATACCCCAGATTTTTGGTAACATTATTTAGTATATTTAGTTAGCTAAATCAAATAAAATAATGTGTTGATTAGGGGATTGAGATTTTATTTAATCAAGGGGTAGCCGTGCCGTTTAAACAATAAATTAAAATAAGTGTTTAAATTGAAATAGAGGAGGGTAAAATTGGAAAAAGGCCTTTCTTATACCCTAAACCCTTGGCCGTGTACCCCTACACATCCATTTCATTTTATCACAAAAAAATTAAACTAAGGCCGACCACCATTAACAAGAGAAAGAGGAAGAAGATACAAAAAAGCTAAGGAAGAAGCTAATTCAAATCAAATCCATTCACATCTCAATCTCTTTAATCTCTAAAGCTAAAGTGAATAATGTTTACTTCCCAAAATTTTACTATTTTCGGTTTTAAGATGAATTACGAATATTTTGCATTGATTTGCCATGTTTTTGAATGATGGAATGATTATATATACTTGTTGATGAATTATAGTTGTTCATATTGAATTTATGATATGTTTTAATGTGAAAACCCTATAAAATAACAACCAAATACCTTGCGAATTTTTATGAAGTTCATAAATAATATTTTATAGATGGGTTTCAATTTTAAGAATTTTTTGAATATTTGTGGAATTTATATGAATTTTCTAGTGAAGAAAAGGTTATTTTTGGGTTATAAATTAATTAAGGTTAAATAATAAAGGATTTGGGTCTGAAATTTTTATATGTTGGAAAACATATTAAAAGAGATTTTTTGGAATTTTTTTATAATTTTACAAACTGTTTTAATGGTTATATAAAATTATTTAAGGTATGAGACTTAAATGTTTTATCTAATAAATGAAGGAGAAAGGGCTTTTTGCAAATAATTCAAAAAGATTAGTTTTGAAAATTGTAGTACTTTCTATTGGTAAAGAAAGAGGCAACCAATCAAAATTTGACACGTAAAGCAGGTTAGGTGAAAAGAACTATTTGCTACATGTTTTACACTGTTTCGATGCTTTCGGCACCAGGTTCCGCCTCCTCATCTTCGCTTTCGACACGAAACCAATGCACATGATATCAGGGAACTGGTACATAGTGAATTGGATGTAGGTGGAAGGTCTGGAGTTGAAACCAAGGGTTCTGAAGGGGTTGAGGCGGTACTTTGTTTTTAAATTAAAAATGTGCCTGCTTGCTTTCGACTAAAATGGCTTTCGACTGAGTAACTTTCGACTCAGTTAGCTTTCGACTGGGCTTAATGGATTTAAAGAAATGGTTTCGATTGAGTTGTGCTTTTTTTAAATGAGTGCTTTCGACTAAGTCGAAGCCTTTTTACTGCCGCTTTCAACCTTTCGACCCAGATGGTTTCGAAATGGTTGTTTAAATTGTTTTCTAATTTTTTTGGCCACTTCTCCAATGCTTTCGAAAGGATGGTTTCGACACCATCACTTCTTTAATTATGAAATGGTTTCAAAACAAGTGCTTTCTCCTTCAATGTTTTAAAGACCCTTTTTCTATGATTGAAGTATAACCCAAATGGTTTCGAAAGAGATAGTTTTAATGGTTTCGAAACAAATGCTTTCGACTTTAATGGGTTTCTGATCCTTTTGCTCTACTTGAAGGCATAATCCAATTGGTTTCGACCGAGACAATTTTCAAAGGTTTCGAAGGAGTGAAATTTTGAATGGTTTTGAAAGGTTCCCACAAGTTTTAAATTGAACCCAAAGTGCTTTCGAAAGTATTGAGTTTTGACTATTTTGAAAGGTTTTAATGAATGGTTTTGAAGGAGGTGGTTCCCTAGGGTTTCGAAAGGGTTGAAAGAAAGGATTTTTCCTATGTTTTCGAAAGGCAATATTTAAAATGTTTTTAAAGGAGGATGTCTGGTATTTTGAAGCTTTTGGAGAAAAGAAAAGAAAGGTTTTTCCAATGTTTTCAAAAGGCTCTCAATGGTTTCGAAAGGGTCACTTTCAATGGTTTCGAAGGGGTAACCTTCAAGAGTTTCGAAAAGGTTGTTTAAAGGTTTTAAACAAAGGTTTCGAATGTATTAAATAGGTAGTATAACCTAAGTATTTTCAAGTTAAAAAGGATTTTAACTTGTTTTGGAAGGATAGCTAATCCTTATTAAATCTCATCAACATTATTTTGAGTAAAGTATATATATCATGGCAAAATAGCTTAGAGTAAAGCTAAGAATATATTTTCCTTGTATAAGTATGATTTAAAAGGTTAAATCATTTTAAAAAGGTTTTCGAGGAAAAAGATGAAGGGTAGTTAACCCTAAGAAAATGATTCGGACAGTTAGTCCATTTTGATCCGAACAGTTAGTTCAGTTTGTGGGCAGTCAGCCCAGTTTTATGGACAAATAGTCCATTTGTTAGCATAACGGACCTTGCTATTATGTTGTGGGCAGATAGTCCACTTATTACCTGTTTTATGGACAGATTGTCCATTTATTAGCATAAAGGATATTGCTATTTTGATATAATCAGTTTGATTAACCAGTTTGGTTGTAGGAAAGGATTTGCAAAATATATGTTTTAAAGAGGATATTAGTGAGGGGAAACCCATTCCGCTAAGCGGTGTGGTCTCACTTAATATCAGTAAACACCAGGCATTATGTTTGACTCGAAGTTTCTGTTTTCCCCTTAAACTCTCGGGTGCTCAAAATTGATTTGAGTAGGCTGAGGGTTGAGGTTTTCAGGTTCAGAAATTTTGGCGAATAAAGCTTCCGAAGACGAGCAGGTGGCAGTTGGATAGCTAATTAGGAGTTAGAAATTGTTTTTTTATTTTCACTGTGTTTTAAGTTAGATATGACTATATTGCTTTGATCAACCAATGTGGCATCGTCATATGTCGCTCTTGGCGTATTTTGTAATGATTATAATTAATCTTTACCTGGGAAACGATATAGGATTATGTAACTTGGATATGGATTTATTTTGAAATGTAATCGATAAAATGTTGTTTTTGAAAATCCATGATTTTGTTCATATTCAAGTGCTTTTGATATTATGGATATCATTACCATTATCGTATTTTGTCACCAAAAGTTAATATTATGGATGACTGCAGCATCTGTAGTGGTTAGCTTTTGGCCCCCAAATACGGGATGTTATAACTTGGTATCAAAGCATGGTTTATGAAAAACTTTAAACTAAAAATGGTTTTTAAAACATAATCCTAAGGAATTAGAGTTAGATTTGGGTATGGGATAACGCTATAGTAACATACTTGTATTTGCTATATATAAGTATACACTTTATCTCTAGTCTCCTATCCTTGTTAGGTTATTTTTATGTATCTCATAAGGTTTGCATACAGATATGGTAGGTAGAAGAGGAAGAGTTAGCCCAGGAGGGGAGGGCACCGATGGGAATGCCGGACCTAGTACAAGGAGAATCCAAGGTCAGGCACAATTAGAGAATGTAGGTGCTGGAGTCGCAAGTTGGAATGGAAGCTATGCATAAGTTTTTTTTGAATATGATGCAAGCTGGAATTGCAACTAGAGTGGTAGGAAGATTGCTGCAGGAGTTTCGGAAGTTCCGGTAGTTAACCATTATACTAAGCTGAGCGGAGATTACGCTAAGCTTGGAGGGAAGCCATTTTTGGGGACAGATGATGCTATTGAGGTGGAAAATTGGTTGCTACACTATGAGAGAATCTTTGCAGACTTGGGGCTCAATGATGAGAAGAAGAGGAGGTTGGCATCCAGAGAGAATCATGGAACCGCTTTGTTTTGGTGGAACAGTGTGACGGCCGGTGTGGACGAGGAAACTTTGTCATGGGCAGATTTCAAGGGAAGGTTCCAGGAGAGGTTTATGTCTGCAATGTCACAGTCTACTCTGATTAGAAAGTTTGCTGAATTAGAGCAGAGGGAGATGTCTATTTTGGAGTATGCCAGAAATTTTGAGGAGTTGGCCAGATATGGTTATGCTTCAGTGGATACAATAATGAAGAGGAATGAGAAGTTTATCAGGGAGTTGAAGTCCGAGTTAGCCAGGGCTACATTACCTCATATTAGAGATCCTTCTGACTTGGTAGTGGAGATGGCCTTAAGGCATAAGGAGATTCTTGATTCTCTAGAGAATAGTAAGGCTAAAGAAGTCCAGGTTGGGCAGAATCAAAAGAGGAAGTTCTTTCCTAAGAAAGGTGCTCAGAAGGGTGGAGCAACTAGGAAAGGGAAGTCTGAGATTGTTTGCTTCAAGTGCGACAAGAAGGGGCACTTTGCTAATGAGCGTCGTGCTGGAAAGGCTAAGGAAGTGGCTGGAAAGAAGAATGTCAGGTGCTTCAACTATGACCAAATTAGCCATTATAAGAGCTAGTGCAAGGAGCCTGCTAAGGATGGGAAGGGCAAGGCGTATGCATTGGAGCCTGCTGCTTCTAAGCCAACAACTCAGGAAAAAGGAAAGGCAGTCTTGGGAGATACGCTTCAGATTCATGGTATGTCTTTTAGCGTTCTATTTGATACTGGTGCATCGCAATCTTTTATGTCTAGATGTTTGATAGATAAACTTAGCCTAGAACCCACATATTTAGTTACTTCCTTACGGGTTGCGAATCCAATAAGAGGGTATGCAACTCTAGGGTTGAGATGTGACCAGTTAGAGTTTAACCTGTTAGGTCATACTTTTGTTTGTAGTTTGCATGTGTTTGATTTTGTGGGGTTCGGGAATATTCCTGGAATGGATTGGTTAAGTGAGTACGATGCTAGGATATTTTGCCGGGATAAGAAAATATTGCTTAGACACCCTGATTGTAGTGATCAGATAGTTTATACCGTAGAAGGTTCTTGCGGTGAGATGTATGCCTTGATGGGTGCTGTGGAATTGGACGATGAGTTGAATCGGGTTTTCATGGTTAGAGAATTCACGGTTGTTTTTGAGCCTGTAGTTGGATTACCACCGAAATGAGCCATTGATTTTCAGATAGATTTGGTTTCAGGAGCAGAACCAGTGATTAGGCCGCCGAGTAGGATGACCCCTACAGAGATGAGGGAGTTAAAGGTGTAGTTGGTGGATTTAGAATGCAAGTGTTTTACCAGGCCGAGTAGTTCGCCTTAGGGAGCACCCGCAATGTTTGCTAAGAAGTCGGATGGATTGTTAAGGCTATGTATTGATTATCGTAAGTTGAATAAGAGACGATAAAGAATCGATACCCGTTGCCAAGAATTGACGATTTGTTCGCCCAGTTGAGTGGAGCCATGGTATTTTCGCAGTTGGATTTAGCGACAGGTTTCCATCTGCTCAGAGTAGCAGAGGATAGTATACCTTTGACGACGTTTTAGATATGGGTCGTTCGAATGGTTAGTTATGCTGTTTGAACTGACTAATGCGCCAGTTTCTTTGTGGATTTGATGAATCGAGTTTTCCGATAGCACTTGGATAGGTTCGTACTGGTTTTCATAGAAGATATCTTGATATACTCTAAGGATGAAAATGAGCATGAAGTTCATCTTAGAGTGGTACTTGAGACGCTGAGGCAGCATCAGCTGAAGGCAAAATTTTCAAAGTGCCATTTTTGGAAGAAGGAAGTGAAGTTTATTGGTTATGTAGTCTCGGAGGAAGGGTTGTCAGTGGATCCGACTAAGATTGAAGCGGTGAATAGTTGGAAGAGACCCGAGACAGTGATGTAGATAAAGAGTTTCCTTGAGTTGGCTGGTTATTATTGGAGGTTCATTAAGGATTTTTCGTGGATAGCGGCACCGATGACCAAGCTAATGAGAAAGGATGTAAAGTTTGTGTGGACCGATAAGTGTGAGGAAGCATTCCAGAGTTTGAAACACTTATTGACCCATGCACATGTGTTGGTTATTCCGGAAGGGAATCAGAATTTGGTGGTTTATACAGATGCGTGTGGAACAAGACTAGGAGTTGTGCTGATGCAGAGAGGTAAAGTAATTGCCTATGCTTCTAGACAGCTTAGACCGCATGAGGTCAGATATCCGCCACATGATTTGGAATTGGCTACAGTGATTTTTGTATTGAAGGTGTGGAGACATTACCTTTTAGGAGTATTTGAGTTATATATAGATCATAAGTCGCTGAAGTATTTGTTCTCTCAGAAAGAACTGAACCTAAGACTGTAAAGGTGGTTAGAGTTTATCGCTTCTTATGATTTTAGGATTGAGTACACACCAGGAAAAGGCAACAAGGCTGCGGATGCACTTAGCAAGAAACATCAGAATGCAGTGTTGGCGATGATTGCTGAGTGGAAAGATTTGGAAGCATTAGCAGATTGCAGAGTGTAGTGGAGATCTAAGGCAGGGTTTACTGGAGAAACCGTAGTGTTATCTTGTTTGTAAGTTCGACTAGTGATGATTGAAAAGATTACTTCTAAACAGGAAGAGGATCTGGTATTAGCTGAACGGATCAGGAAGTTAAGAGATGGAACCGAGAGCGATGACTTGAAAGATTTCAGTTTGACCAAAATGGGAGGTTGAGAAAGAAAGGAAGATTATGTGTTCTGAGTGTAGGAAACATAAGGAAAGAATCTTAGAGGAATGCCATCGTTCGAAGTTCTTTATTCATCCAAGTGGTACTAAGATGTATGAGGATATGAAAAGAAGTTTCTTCTAGGAAGGTATGAAGCGGGATATTGGCCTATGAGTAAAGCAGTGCATGATTTGCCAACAGGCAAAGGCCGAACACCAGAAGCCAAGTGGGTTGCTTCAACCATTAGATACTCCAGTATGGAAATGAGATTCTGTTTCTATGGATTTTATTGACGGGTTGCCAAGGTCGAACAAGGGAAATGATAGCATATGGGTCATAGTGGACAGATTGACCAAGAGTGACCATTTCATTCCAGTTAAGTCAACTAGAACGGCACTTGTTTTGGAAAAGTTGTTTATAAAGAATGTGGTTAGAATGTACAGAATTCCTAGTAGCATAGTTAGTGATAGAGATTCCTTATTCATTAGCGAGTTCTGGAAGAGTCTGTAGGAAGTTTTGGGAACCAAGCTCAAGATGAGTACCGCTTACCATCCGCAGACAGATGGGCAAACAGAGAGAGTTAACAAAATCTTAGAGGATTTGTTAAGTGCTTGTGTTCTAAATTTCGGAGGATCATGGGAAGACCATCTGCATTTAGTCGAGTTTTCATATAACAACAGTTATCAGACTAGTATTGGGATGACACCATTTGAAGCTTTGTGTGGAAGGCCATGCAAATCTCCCGTATGTTGGTTAGAGACCGGGGATAGGTTGGTTCTTGGTCCAGATTTGGTTAGGGAAGCTGCAGAAAAGATTGAGGTCATTCGGGCTAGAATGAAGGCGGCTCAGTCTAGGCAGAAGAGTTATGCAGATAGGAGACGGAAAGATTTAGTTTTCTCAGTTGGAGACCAGGTTTTCGTCAAAGTGTCACTGATGAAGGGTGTAATTAGATTTGGGAAATCAGGAAAGTTAGCATCGAGATTCGTTAGACCTTTTCCTATTATTGAAAGGATCGGGAAACTCGCATATAGAGTTGAGTTACCGAGCAGTTTGGCAGGAGTCCACGATGTTTTCCTTGTTTCTCATCTCAGAACGTGTGTTAGAGACCCAGAAACTGCTATTGCACCGACTGTGCTAGATGACTTAATAGTAGAACTGGATTTGACCATAGTGAGTAAGACTATTTGTATTGTTGCGAGAGGTGAGAAGAGGCTTAGAACCAAGATGGTCAGATTAGTCAAAGTCCATGTGAGCGACGATGACAGGGACTGTAACTTGGGAGATTGAGAACAGGATTAGAGATACTTATCCTGACTTGTTTGATTGTATGTTTTACCTTCTTGTTTGATTTGTTGTGTACCTTATCATAATTTCGAAGACGAAATTCTTTAAGGAGGGGAGTCCTTAACACCCCATATTTTTGGTAACATTATTTAGGATATTTAATTAGCTAAATAAAATAAAATAATGTGTTGATTATGGGATTGAGATTTGATCAAGGGGTAGCTGTGCCATTTAAACAATAAATTATAATAAGTGTTTAAATTGAAATAGAGGAGGGGTAATATAGGAAAAAGGCCATTATTATACCCTAAACCCTTGGCCGTGTGTCCCTATACGTCCATTTCATTTTATCAAAAAAAAATTTAAACTAAGGTCGGCCACCATTAACAAGAGAAAGAGGAAGAAGGTAGAGAAAAGCTAAACAAGAAGCTAATTCAAATCAAATCCATTCACATCTCAATCTCTTTAATCTCTAAAGCTAAGGTGAATAATGTTTACATCTGAAATTTTTATTATTTTCGGTTTTACAATGAATTCCGAATATTTTGCATTGATTTGCCATGTTTTTGAATGATTGAATCATTATATATACTTGTCGATGAATTATGGTTGTTCATATTGAATTTTTGATATGTTTTAAGGTGAAAACCTTATAAAATGACATCCAAACGCCTTGCGAATTTTTATGAAGATCATAAATGATATTTTAGAGATGGGTTTCAATTTTCAGAATTTTCTGAATATTTGTGGAATTTATATGAATTTCCTAGTGAAGAAAAAGTTATTTTTGGTTATAAATTAATTACGGTTAAATAATAAAGGATTTGGTTCTGAAATTTTCATATGTTGGAAAACAGAATAAAAGAGATTTTTTGGAATTTTTATAGAATTTTTCTAAGTGTTTTAATGGTTATATAAAATTATTTAAGGTATGTGACTTAAATATTTTATCTAATAAATGAAGGAAAATGGGCTTTTTGCAAATAATTCAAAAAGATTAGTTCTGAAAATTGCAGTACTTTTTATTGGTAAAAAAGTGGCAACCAATTAAAATTTTACAAGTAAAGCAGGTTAGGAGAAAAGAACTATTTGCTACATGTTTTACACTGTTTCGATGCTTTTGGCACCAGGTTATGCCTCCTCATCTTCGCTTCCGACACAGTCGAAACCAATGCACATGGTATTAGAGAACTGGTACGTAGTGAATTGGTTGTAGGAAGAAGATAAGGAATCGAAACCAGGGGTTTCGAAGAGGTTGAGGCAGTACTTTGTTTTTAAATTAAAAATGCGCCAGCTTGCTTTCAACTAAAACGACTTTATGGATATCTGTGATTTTGTTCATATTCAAATGCTTCTGATATTATTGATACCATTATCATTACTATATTTTGTCACTAGAAGTTAATACTGTGGATGACTACAACATCTGTAGCGCTTAGTTTTTGGCCTCCAGATACGGGATGTTACATGTATCGTTTAGAGGCATGTACTCTTTTGGCCTCATATTCCTTGGGCATTTCTTGGCATCATTCAGCTTGCCCACAGTGCCCTAACTTCTCTTCCTTTGATTACCCAAATCATCGACATTGATGGCTACGTTACCGGAGCTCTCACTTATCTATTTAATTGCTATGTTACTTTGAATTACTTCCTTTGACTATCCACCACACTTTTTCAGCAACCTGACTTGCTTCTTCCAAACGTAAGAATTGGTTCACCTTCCAATGGAATTCCTCCATAGTGGTTGGTTGCTTCATGCTCAGCCATTTCCCAAAGTCCGTGTTTGGATGTATGCCCCGAACCAATGCCATCAACACCATACTCTCATTTGGATTGTTAAATTTGGTAACTACAATATCAAACCTATTCAAGAACCACTTCAATAACTCTGAGGACCTTGAGAAAGGCTCAATAAGTACATCTTGTCCTTAGGTTGGGCGATGTGGAGCCTGAACTAGTTTAAAAACTTCTTTGCTAACTCATCAAAAGTCAAAATCGATTTCAGCATGAGCGAGTAAACCACATCGATGCTACCCCATCCAAAATGATAGGGAAACACCTGCATCAAACTACATCTATTTCTCTAGCACCATCTATGTGCCATTTATTGTTAAAGAAATGTTGTCGGTGGTTGGTATTCCCGTTATACGATGACATCGTAGGCATCGTAAACTTCCTAGGATACTCTTCCCTTAGGATGTTCTTCGTGAATGGAGTTTTACTAGGTGCAGAACCCAGTCTACATTCTTTCTCCATTTATTCTCCTCCAACAACCGCTTAATCATGTCTTCAATGTACTCCTCACTATCATGGTGCTTTGAAGGTCAACTATCAAGAGCTACACTGAATGTTTGACTACTCAAACGGTCTCGGTTTGCTCATTGACGTCTAGGTCTCTAGAAGAACCACTCCTTCGGGTTTTCTACGACGTCTGTATAACAGCTATTTGAACACCAACATCTATTTTATCCTCATCACTAGCATGTTGCAAATCATCCTCGAAGTCAGATAAGTTGATGGCCTCGACTCCCTGATCACCTAAGGGCCTCAAATTCAGGTCAGTACTGACTTGATTTTGGTCAGTACCAATCTAAATTCCCTTACCAATGGCTCATCCAGTCCATCTAGGCTCATCCCTGCTACTCTAATAGTTTTTTCCTTCTACTTTTTCTTTCCATCCCTTTTTTTTGACCAGAAGAAGATGAGTTCTCCTCTTCAGATCTAGCATGTAGAGCCTCTCTCCTGCTCCTCCTAATCCTTTGTGACTACTGGATCAGCAAGGTTATGCTAGAATCCATTCTATCAAGTAGAGCCTTGGGAATATCTGCCATCTTTTGATTCAACTCCATCATCCTCTTATCGAATTCCACTCTTATAACCACCTCGTAAGTGGCAGATGGTCCTGGCAACGTTGCTGCTGGTCAATTAGTTACCTCTTCATTGTTGGAAGCTACCTTAATCTCCTTCAAGGATTTCTTTAGTTGATCTTCTAGGTCTCCTAGGTGTCATTGATTCCAATATGAAATTCCTTCAAGCTTTAGATGGAAAACCTTGTGAATCTAACCTTTGGACACTCTAATCCATAATAGATAGCTAGATCTCCGCTTGATAATTTCCTTTTCTCCCTGAAAGCACCAAATATGTTGAGCCAAAAATTAGCACACCACCCCAAAACGAAATTAAATTGATAACTCTAGCAGAATAAAACAAGAAACACAGGAAGTTTATATAGTGATTTGGAAAATCTAAGGCCTACATCCACTTTAATCTTATTACTTAGAGATTTTGGTCACATGAACAAGTATTTTACTAATCTAATAGCCTAGAACAACAAAAGGTAGCTTCCTTTGTGATTAGTTCATGTAGTGAAAGAGAGTAAAGAAGATAAAGTGCCAAAAAGTCCTTTTCCAATTTCTCCAAGTCTCGTGTTTATAGAGAAATTACCCTAACGAAGTCATAGATCAATAAAATACCGGTTCCAACATCAGATCTGAGAAAGTAGGAAGGGAGAATGAGTCCTAATAGCTACAAAATCATATCGGTATTGACCTAATCAAGTCGATACCGACCTAATTCCTTGACTGTGAATGTTTCCATCTCCTTCTACTCTGCCTTCTACCTTCGATCCATCGATTTCCGAGCATTCTTTCCTAAGAAATCAAGTCATTATCGAGAGGTTTCAACATCTCTAGTACTTGTCCTTTTCTTTAGAGGTTCCTTAGAGTTGTTCACACACTCCTTTAGAACTGGATACCACGACGATCGCTCTAGCCAATTCACTATGGAGTATGGACCATAATCCCAAAGTCTTTTATGTTGCTCAAAAAGAGGTAGGTACCAATTTGGAAGAGGTTGATACCGAGTTGATTCCTTAACCATTCCAAACTCTTAGAGCCACTTCCCATCTTCCTTCCAAGCATGCTCCCAAGCCCCTAAACCATTTCGTCTTCATCGAGACATTTGAAAGCTGCTTGATCTAATAGCTGGATAACACTAATGAATCACATTTTTATAGATAGCTAAAATGAGTAATTCAGTCGAAAACAAATTAGAGACCAACATAACCAATCCTGATAGGGCCGAAATTGGGGCAGGGACTAGCACCGGAGTAGATGTACTAGATATTCCAAGAATTAAAATCTAGTATGGTTCTGACATGATATTTAGGCATTGAGTAAATCTATTACCAACCCTACTAAATCCATAGCCACCACTATCACTACTAACCAAGGTGTGATTCTAGCCCCAACACCACCAAATATCGACTTTCCTAAGCTATATAAGGATTTCTCTAGCCTTGGTGAGAAGCCTTTTCTCGAGATGGAATCATACTCAATGACTCGGGCATGGTTCAATGACTGTGAAAAGATTTTCAACCTATTAGGACTGGTGATGCTACTAAGAGATAATTAGCTACTTAGCATTTGAAAGATGAAGTGACATATAGGTGGAAAGCGGTCACAATTGAAGTATATGAGAATACGATTACTTGGAGGATGTCCAAGACAAGGTTTGAAACAAAGTTCCTTTCTGGTGCTGAAAGGGATTTGTTATAGAAGAAGTTTATCCGTCTTAAGTAAGGAGAAATGACGGTCGGAGAGTACGTAAGTCAATTCAATGAATTGGCTAGATCTGGATTTGAGTTGGAGAATGCTGAGGAGAAGAAGGCATTGAAGTTTATGAAAAGTTTGAGTTCACCTTTGAGAGAACCTGCATTGAATCAGATACCATATGAAGCTACTTTTGAAGGACTAGTGGAGGCAACATTACTAAATTCTCTAAATGGAACTTTGGCTAACGATCAGTCTAAGGAAGGATAGGGATAGCAATAGGGAAAGCATAAAGGAAATGGACTACAAAGAGGGCAACGCAACAAACATGTGGTTACTTGTCATAGATGTTAGAAGGTGAGACACCTTGTAAAGAATTGTACGATGAATCTTTCGAAGGGTAAATGTTAGAATTGCAACCAAGTAGGAAACAAAGCAAAGGATTCTAAGGAAGCTCCAGCTTAGAAGAAAGCGAAGTGTTATAATTTTGGTCAGTTCTTACATATGAAAATGGACTGCCCAGATTTGAAAAATGAAGGTCGGATAGTGAAGGCATATGCTTTGGATGCCGTTCCAACCTCTAGTAAAGCACCATCGTCGACTCAAGAGAAGGGAAATAGATTGTGATTAAAGGTGTGTTGATATTATCCGATTCTCTTTTTCATACTTTATTTGATGCTAGTGCATCCCATTCATTTGTAACAAGTGCATTAGTCGATAATTTAGCTCTAAAACCTAACCTTATACACAAATCCATTTCAATGGCGAATCCTATTGGGCGATCGACCCATTTATCAATGCCATGTCATAACTTAAAGTTGGTCATTCATGATGTGGTGATCTCTTGTGATGCATATGTACTAAACTTTTTAGGGTATGGGTTGATTATGGGAATGGATTGGATGTCTCGCTATGGGGTAGTGTTGGATTGTAATAGGAGGATGGTTCGATTGAGGAATGGCGAAGGATTTGATTTGATTCTTTGTTGTAAGCCTGATATTTATGTTATGGGAACATATTTGTATTCACTCAGCCTATCATAGGAAGAACTATCATGTATACCCATAGTGAAGGATAATCCAGATGTATTCGAAGAAGTTTTCGATTTCCTTTCCTGAAGAAAAATCAAATTTTATATTAATCTCCAGAAAGACGCAAGACCGGTTGTGGTGCCTGTTAGGCATATATCTCAGTAAGAAAGAAGAGAGTTGGACAAGAAAGTATCAGAATTGTTGCAGAAAGACTTTATTCGAAGGAGTATCTCAGGATATGCAGCACCTATTATTTTTGCTACTAAGATAGATGGTTCCCTAAGGTTATGCATCGATTATTGAGAATTAAATAAGCCGACAAAGAAAAACCGCTATCCATTGCCTCCCATTGACGACCTCTTCAATTGGTTAGTCTGGGTGAATGTTCTCTCTGAGCTTGATTTGGCAACTAGATTTCCCTAGTTAAGAGTAGCTAAAGATAATATCAAGAAGACCGCTTTTCGTACTTCTGATGGATTATTTGAGTGGCTGGTCGTGCCGTATGGGTTGGCAAATGCTCTGGCTTATTTTGTGGATTTGATGAGTAGTGTATTCCGAGAGTAGTTGAACTGGTTCATTGTGGGCTTTGTGGATGACATTCTTATCTATTCTAGAAGTGAGGAAGAACATGAGATTCATTTGAGAGAACTAGCAGATGTCTTGAGGAGAAATCAGTTCAAAACTAAGTTCTCTAAATGTCACTTCTGGAAAAAAGAAGTTCGGTTCCTTAGGCATTAGTATCATTAGATGGATTGGCATTAGACCGAGGGATAGTGGTTGCAGTTCAGGATTGGAAGATGTCAAAGAACACTTTAGAGATCTGTAACTTTTTGGGTTTGGTGGGATTTTATTGAAAGTTTATTAAGGATTTTGCAAAGATATCGGCACCTCTAACTCGTTTGACGAAGAGGTAGCTGATTTATTCTAAGAGTCCAAAGTGTAAAACAGTGTTCATTAAATTGAAAGTGTTATTGATGAGTGCCCCAGTCTTGGTGATTCTAGATGGTGCCAAACCTTTCACCGTGTATAGTGATGCATGCGGTATTGTTCTTTGTGTTGTCCTTATGCAAGAAGGGAAAGTAGTGGCGTATGTGAGTAGGTAATTGAAGAATCACGAGAAGAATTATTCGACACATGACTTACAGTTAGCTGCCATTATATTTGCGTCGAAGTCATAGAGATGAGAGATTCAAGCTATTTACGGAGCATAAATCTCTCAAATATCTATTTTCTAAGAAGGATCTGAATCTAAGACAACAACAACGGATGAAGTTTTTATCATCATATTATTTTAGAATTTCTTATACCCTAGAAAAAGGGAATATAGTTGCATATGCTTTGAGTAGGAAGCACGCCGAAGTGAACTCTATGTTGTTAGAGTGTAGGAATTTAGAGTTTATATCAGGGTTTGGTTTCCAACTTCGATCAGAGTATACATCTGGATTATTAGCGACAATGGAGGTTAGACTTGCACCGGTGGATCGCATTCGGTCAAGCCTAGGGCAAGGCACATCGTCTGTTAGTATTATGGAGCAGTTAGGATAGGGTGAATTGTCAAGTCATTTAGATCGTTACTCCAAATATAAGAATGGTTATTTGCAAAGTACAGAAGGCTGTGTGTACCATAGGTTAAGGGTTTAATAGAGGAAGCCTTGGGTGAGTGTCATCACTCAAGGATGA
Organism: Allium fistulosum; assembly: GCA_030737815.1. Taxonomy (NCBI): domain Eukaryota; kingdom Viridiplantae; phylum Streptophyta; class Magnoliopsida; order Asparagales; family Amaryllidaceae; genus Allium; species Allium fistulosum. The sequence goes on along the minus strand of CM060908.1, from coordinate 297,159,112 downwards.
TTATTTATCTAGGAGGAGACAAGATGTATCAAGATGTGAAGAAGATATTCTATTGGTCAAGGATGAAGAGGCATGCAGCAGAGTATATGGCAAAGTGTAAGATGTGCTAGAGGGTGAAGGCGGAACAAAAGAATGCGAGTGGGCTATTACTTCCATTAGATGTGCCATAATGGAAGTGGGAGTGCATATCTATTGATTTTTGGTATGGATTACCCTGGAGTAAAAGAGGAAACAAGAGCATATGTGTCACAGTAGACCATCTCACGAAGAGCGTACACTTTATTCCAGTGAAGAGCATAAGAACGGTAGCGACATTGGCAACACGGTATATTAAAGAAGTGGTCCGACTACATGGAGTTCCAGGTATTATTGTGTGTGACCAAGATTTACTTTTCATGAGTGAATTTTAGAGGAGTTTATAGAAGATGTTGGGAATGGAGTTGAATTTGAGCATAGGTTTGGCACCATTTACCGCTTTTAGAATTAACATATTATAATAGCTACCAGGCGAGTATAGGTATGGCATCATTTGAAGCTTTATATAAATGACCATGTAAGTCACCTTCATGTTGGTGAAAGTTTATAGATAAGATTATTTTTGGTCTAAAGATTATGAGAGATACTATAGAGAAGGTAGAGCTCATAAGGAAGAGGAAGAAAGCTAAACATGATCGGTAGAAGTCATACGTTGATAGCAGAAGGAAAGATTTGGAATTCAAAGTGGGAGATTTGGATTTCATTAATTTTCTCCGTTGAAGAGGATGGTAAGGTTCGAAAGTTCGAGAAAGTTAACACCCAGATTTATCGGCCCATTTCTAGTGTCGGAGAGGATAGGGAGTTTGGCATAGAGAGTTAGCTTCTCGAGAAGATGGCAAAAGTCCATAATGTGTTCGATGTATCACATGTGAGAAAATGTGTACATGATCCGACGATTGTTATTGCAGCTAATCAATTGGAGGAGATAGAGCTGGATTCTAACCCGAGTTCATCCCATCGTCCACCTGCTTGTGGAACATGGGGTGAAACGACTTAGAAACAAAGTAGTAAAATTAGTTAGAGTGTAATAGGAAAATGACCCAGTAAAGAGTACATGGGAGCCCGAAGAGAAGATGAGGGCTACTCATCCTCAACTCTTTTTCGGTACTTTTCCTGATTTGATTTGGTTTGATTTTGTTAGTTTAGATTATTCTAGGATTAGTATTTAGATGCTTTGGATGATTTGATTGCTAGATTTTATGTTGTTGGATTTATTAAATTGCAAGTTCATGGCATCATTCTTTACTATATGTTGTTTATATAATTTTTATCTACGTGTTGGTTGCCTAAATTGAATGATATGTTGTTAATTTGATTGATTTATATTTGACGGGCGAGCATTATATTACATTATCTGTTCCCTAGGAATTTCAAGCATGAAATTCTTTTGGGGGCGAATGTAATATGCTGGAAAATTTGTAAATATTTTAAAATAAGTGTAATAATACAATAAAGTGAAAATAATTGAATTTAATAAGTAAATAAAATAAACTAAAAATAAGGAGGGGCAGAATGGTTATTTTTTCAACTTTAGAATTTGACAATGAAACCAATGCCATTGCCACCGTCTTGTTTTTTGAAGTCGCATGGTATTTTTTATTTGCCTCATTTGGAGTTCGTATGAAAGAAATATGGGTGAAATTGTATCGGGTCGTAAGGGCACCAAAACGGGAAGTTTAAATTTTAGATTTAGGAATGAGTAGTTATTTTGCCTCTTTCCGTTTAAAAAGTAAATCACGTACTCCAGTTTTCAGAAACCACTCGATCACTCCTTCTTCCTTCTTCCTTTTAACATACCAAGGATTAAAATACAATATATCTCTCCAAACTCAATGAAAAATCATGAGACTAACGGTGTTGCAGAGCTATCAAAGGAGGCTACATACTAGTAATGATTTAGAGACAAAAATCTAAAGTGAGGTAGCACAATAAGCCGGACAATAGAGGTTCAGGCTAAAGCGTAGAATTAGCGAGTGATTCATCCTTTTTCCTTCGTATAATGTAATTATAATGCTAAATCTATGGCATGTTGACTATATTAGTGTAGTATAACATAAATAGACATCTAAAATCGGATTTAATTGGGATTCAGGATGGATTCAGATATGAATAGTAAAATTAAAATAGGTTTATACTAGATTTTGGAATTTTGATGAATTTACACTCAATTTGATGAAATAAACTATAAAAATAGACCTAGAAATGTAGGACTAGGTACTAGGGATGTTCTCAAGTAACCAGAAGCGGAGCAGAGGCGGAAAAGGATGATGAAACAACCAAAATCCGAAATTGGAGATTTGTCAAGAAACCATGCACCGGTACACTGGTTGGTGTAACTGGGGCACCGGTGGCCTATTTTGGGCTAAGGTTGAACATGGACCTATAAAGGCCTATATAAAATATAAACGATCGATTCAAGTTTTTTTATCTTGTGTTATGGAAGGCAATTAGAGGCTATAGACAAGGCAAATGACGCCATTATTAATTGAGCGAATATGTGTGCTAATTGGTTATTGTTTGAATGGATATGTATGTTATTGCAATGCAGAAATATGATTCGAAGGTGAATGTGAAACGCGAATGAGTTTGTGGCGCAAGTAGACGTCATGAGATATGAATATTGATGCATATCTGGTTGTGGATATAGATACAAATATAGATATGGACGCGAACACAGACGTGTGACAAGTAGGTGATTCAGGTATTACATTGTTCCTTGTAGTGCTTCGACGGGCCAGGTGGAGGATGTGAATATCTAGTGACCCTGTAGGCTACGGGTAATACAGGGCGTTAGTCAAATTAGTACAAGGACAACAAGATTTCATGTAGGCTTCGGGCGGTGTAGGGAAGTGAGTCCTATACGCGATTTACATGACAATAGGTGACCTTATAGGGAATGAGGTCTGTCCCGAGAAGTGAGTCTGTATATTGATGATGTGGTATGACTACATGTGTATGATAGTTAGGCATGACATGATGACATGACATGACATGATCGGGCGATAGACTTATATCACGTTACAATATTACTTTTGTAGTATATTTAGAGTTGAAGTATGGCTCACTCATCAGACTTATGTCTGACCCCTCCTAATTTTTCTTTATATATATCTAAGTTGATGGAGTTTCGAGACGAGATGGTATCAAAGACTAAGACTCATTTTTATATATTGGGTATGATGTAAATAAGTGTTGTGACCTAGATTTGACTATTGCTATGGACTGGGTTGTAGTTGTACTGTTTGGATATATGTATTTGATATTGTAGACATGTTATGGTGATGTGACTATAGTTATTGTTGATGTATTATATTTTATTTTATTCCATTGTAAGACACTGAAAATAGATAGTTATTAGATAGCATTACCTAGAACTCTATATGATATCTGATATTTGTTAGCAATTGTATACATATTATCTCACCCTAATGTCTCGTCCTTTCAGTTCTTAGGTTATCAAGTTGGCTCGGGTGTCAGACCCAGGGCCGAAAGGGCTGGTTGTTACACATCACCATTGAATATTGTTGTAGCTCCTTGTATTTGGGACAGATGGTGTCAAAAAATGATCGGTTGGGGAGTAGGTATATGTGCCCAAAAATAAGGAGGAATGGGGCAAAAAGTCTATACTAAAACTGGTGGCTTGGATCTATATTTAAAGGGACAACTAGGAGACCAAATCTCCACATTTCGCTCCTACTAATTCAAAACAGATCCACATCACCCTCCATTTACCCCTTCTTTTGCTAACCTACATTTGTATTATAATATACCAACTAAATATCGAGCCCATTTACAATTAACTCTATTTAAATCAAATTTAAATATATATTGATATCGTATATCGATGCACACATATATAACTTTTATATACACATCCAATTAACTACTAATAGCATCCAAAATATTTCTGAAAGCTACCCCATTTAGTAAATACATCCCATATAAGAATTACAACAAAAACTAATATTTCATAAATATTAATTAATTTATTTAATTTACAACGTTTATAAACCAATTAAATTGGGTGTTGTTTAGGAGATTGAATAGATATAGTTGTGTGACTCACAAATGTGAACTCAATTACCGATTAACATTTGAATAACTCAAATACTAACATTCAAACTTCTCCTTAGCTAGTGGTATGACTGCCTGATAGAATTCATCGCTTATATATCTCATCGGTAAATGGTAAAATCAAAATTTATAATTGAAGCGGTATCTTTTTGTAACAATTGTTTACACGCATTCTCTTCATCAACAATATATCACTTTAGGATTTATGGAATTTGGTTTTGGTCAAAATTCCAATATTATCCATATTCGACTTGATTAATCCATAAAAAAGTCCTTAGTTCGATAATAACATTTATTATTAACATATTACTCTGGCCAAAGATTTTGACTTTGAGTTGACCATAGTTGACCATGATACTAACCCCATGCAACAGAGGAGATGAATTCTCTATTGAATATTTTTCACTTCCAATGCTTCAACTTAGACCCAGCTATAGTCGCTCGATTGTCACCTTGCCATGATTTAACTATAATCAAAGTGAAGTGTCCATATTGATGTTCAACGTTATTCTCAAATTAAGAGAACAGTGTAACAATGTCACTTTGAGGTTTTCTATTTGACCTCAGTTGTTATTAACCAGCATGAAACTCCTGGATGAATCATTCTAAAGTTATCCAATAATTATTAGTACGTAACCCCTTGGTGCCCTCGTCAAACATAAGAAATGCATGCCCAACATTTGGAGAGTGTTACGTACTCTAGCTTCAACGGATGTACCAACGTTCTTTTTGAAACATCTTGACCAAGAATATTCAAATCAAATATATTATTTGTGTTATGATTAATTACCCACGATTGCAACTGTTTGTAATTTCAATCACACTATTTTATTTATGGACTTTCTTTTAAATACACTTAAACTAACTACTTAATAATTTATATCACAATATAACAAGCATATATAAGAAATCAAATACCTTTTATTTTGAATCAGATTTATTACATAGTTAGATACAAGTAACAAATTACATAATTGCCCCTAGGACATATACCCCTAACTCTCTTAATCTCCCACATTCGCTTGGGTCAATTATGGAATATTAATGTCATTCCTCTGGTCTATTTTCTCAAAACTAATCGAACTAGTCCGAATGTATATGCTATATTACCTTAATTATCTATTTTGTTAATCGTCACCTCTCCGTTTGTGATAAACTGACTTTATCATGAAGAACTTTCGGAGTGTGTGTCTTCAATGCCTATGAGCCCTAGGTTCTTTCAAAATCTATATCATGACATTGTTTTCATAAAACAATGTTATGAGATACCCAACATTTGGAACCAATCCAAGGTCAGTTAAAAATTTGTGCATTTTGTTGTATTCTTTTTATTGCGACGCTATTTAAGGCGATGTACTTAGACATTCAGTTGAGTCATCCACTATTTTTTGTTTGGAACATTTTCAGCCAGAAGCTCCTTAACTAAGGTGGAAGATGAATTTAGGATTGACAAACTATATTCGATATCACTTATGAAGTACATTGTTTCTATAAACAATTCTTTAGTATTATGTAAATCCTCAAGAAACTCATAACTACTATTTAGTGATCTTAATTCAGATTTGATACTTTCTCAATGTATTAGGTACATTAGCAAAATACAATATAGTATACAACACACCATATATGATAATTCCTAGAGCCAATGCATAAGTAATCCATCTCATACGCTCCATATTAAACATTTTAATATGGTGTCTATGTATATTGTTTGTGATAAAACCAACATCCTCTTTATACTAATTATAAAAGATGCCATCTTTCAAATCCAATATCGAAGATTAAATAACCAAACTAAAACTGATTTTAATATAGGTACGTTAACATCAGTTGTATGTTGTTTACTTATAGTTTAGAAATATATTAGTACCTCTTAATACTCTTTCTTGTAGACACATGTTTCCTCTACATTTTGACTCAAATTCAAACTATTTGATTTTTCTATCAAAATATTTTCTCAATTCTGATGTTTGTTGAACGATATTATTGTATCAGTTCTAGGATCCAATCCAACACCCACAACCTCAATATCGCTTCCACTAAACTCGAGATATTTTGGTTTTTATATGCAAACAAACTATTTTAAATTATTATATAGAATTTCTATTTTAAAATATACGTCTTGAAACACAAAGTCATACCAAGCGATAATTTTGCAAGCAAATTTCAAATTGACTTAACCACGTAGACTGATGAATCTGTCACGTTAATTTCAACAATTAAAATTTATGATGTTATTCTCATCAATGTTGCTTACTACATTAGTCTTTTTCCTAAATACACATATGACGACCACGTTACACCTCCGGTAATTGATATACCTGTATAGTGTGCTACTATCACTACAAATGCTGTTAAAAGTTATTTTACATGAATTATTTTTTGTATAAACACTATCATATTATTAAGCTTCTAGAGTTACTAGATCAAATTATTTTACATGATCCATTTTTTCTATTACTTGCTGGGGTCTTTGGAATGAAAGAAACCAACATCCATTTAACAATGCATATATAAATCCAACTGCAATTTTATATTTTATTGGCTGACACATTTCTCTTTGGATAGAGGATTATAGACACTATTCAAACTGGAGACCCCACTTCGATCGGATTATGGGTACCACACCTCCATGTGACGTACCTCCCCACCTCCTCCTTATTATCGGCAAGGAGATTAGTAGAGAGTTGATTATGTTACTATTCTTATTGGGGCCTCTCTTTTACATCTGATTTTGGCATGCACACCTTCCTTACTACAAAGCAGTTCCCGCTTTCTCCTCAAGTTCAACTCAAAGTCAATAGCGCACTTCTCGGTCTATACTCTATGCCCTTCTGATCAGTTATCTTACCAATGCGGACTATTTACATGATTTGCTTCATGCTTATATCTCTTCTAGTGCTACTTACTCACATATAGCTTTTTATACAGTCAACATTTTTTCTTATGTACTCTATCGATCATCTTTGTGATGAACATAGTCTTGTTTTTATCTTGACTCGTTATATATGGTCAGTCATCAGACTGGTGAATGGTTTTCTATAAAAAAAATTGTACAATATTAATAATAATTCTCCTCGAGGTGAGGCTTTCATAAAGACATAAAATAAAGAAAAGATTCTAGGTTTACTATCCAAAGCACATCACATTTGCCGCTGCCACTCTCATTATTAACCTTTTAAAGAAAAATTGCTTTCCCTTAGCTTATTTTCCCTTATTTTCGTTTCCCTCATTCTTCGGTATCATCGTCCTGCCCTAATTCCCTCATTTTTCAATTCTATCTGCCCTAATTCCCTAGTCTAGGTATTTTGATCAATTCAATTCTAATTCATCTTGTTTTCTTTGTCTTCTTTCTTGTGATGTTTGGATTCAGTGATCACATACTAATTTTCCTCGATTCGATCAATCTACTACACGTCCTAAATTTAAGGAATTTTTTCTTTTTAATTGTAGTTAACTATTTTAAACTTACCAAAGGGATCAAATCGGATGACCTGAAATGGCAATCAAAGTGGATGGAAAAGGCGAGAAGGTTTTATCAGTGAATGGATTGTCGATGCCGACATCTGAGGTGGAGGTGCAGCTTGATATAGGGGATATTCAAGGGCCTAACTCTTTGCTTCATGAAGGGCTTGCTTTGAATTTTGAGGCTTAATGTACTTAATTTTCTTGGAAATTGGATGATATTGTGTAATGCAGGAGCCATAATGGTTATTGAGTTAGCTTTATTTAGAAATGAAGATATTATTATCGTTCAAAGGATTCTAACTTGATGGGATAAATTAGTCATGATAGGAAGGTGAAGCTTGAGATTGAAATCTAACCGAAAATTTAGTTATAACTTCGTTGTTTAGAGAAAGATGATGTCCCATCTTTAGAAAAAATTCACCGTAATAGAAACTATCGTAGGAAGATGTACTTTAATTCAAATACTATTCAGACTTTTCTTTTTTCATGTTGATTCTACTTATGTAAGATATTTAAGGTTACCTGCCTTGTGTTGTGCATGAAACCTGTAGTTATGTATTTAGTAAATTATAACCAATATATTTTCTCTACAAGTGTATTACATGATCGTTGAACCAAAAAGTGGCACAACAACCCAAATCGAAATAAAACAGAGAGATCTAGCAAAATAAAGTAGAAAACACAAGGTATTTTTTTACACTGGTTTGGCAAATCTGAGGTCTATGTCCACTTTAATGTTATTGCTTATAGATTTTAGTCACAAGTACAAGGATTTTACTAATCTCACAATCTAGAAAAGAAAAAGGTAGCTTCCAATGTGACTAGGGTCATGTAGAGCACGAGAGAGAGAGAGAGAGTGAAGATGATAAAGTGCCACAAGTCCTTCCTGAGTTTCCATATGCCTACTATTTATAGAGAAATCATCCAACTGAATCACCAAATTTCAATATACCAAGTCTAAGTTTAGATTTTAGAATGTAGGAGTAGGAGTCAAGGTCCCTCGACTAATAGAATCATCTCAGTACCAATCAAAAATGATCGGTACCGACCTAATTTTTTTATGGCAAAGCTTGCCATCTTCCTTCCTTTGGTCTTCTATCTTCGATCCATTGAACCTCGATGTAACAACCCGCATATTTTACGATTATATATTTAAATGTTTTATTTAAATATAGCATCGTTAATTATGTTAAAGTCTGAAATGTGACTTTTTGTCTGTGTAGTCAATTCCCCGATATACCCCGTAGTGGACTTTTGGGGCAAAGATATTCCTATAAACTGGCCCAATATAGCGGATCCGCTATTATCCTTGATATTGCGACAATAATCCGCTATATCCCCGATTTTGATGCCTTGCTATATCCCCCTTTCCTATAAATAAGCATTTTGCTTGATGTCTTGCTTTTAAGTTTTATGGTAACTTCGAAGTTGATGTTACAATGATATATGCTGTTGGTTATTATAACTAGTTATAACTTTTTAAGTGTCAACTTTGTTTATCTTTACTTTATTATAACTTGTTTTTCTTGGTGGGAAATAATAAGTAATACTTGTTCCTCTTTTTAATGTAGAATGTTCATCATTCCCCTTTTAAAGTCGTCCGCTATATCCCCGATATATCTCCGTTACAACTTTTCGCACCTCAAACGCTATGGAGCGGCAGGGCGCTTTAACTGCACAGCTTTCTGTAAACAGTCGAATACGTACTCGAGACCACTTTCATTGAGTTCAAATCGACGTTTACAACTTGTTTAAGTATAAACATTGTTGTGTTTGGAGTTGATTAGGATTTTGGTATTTTTATTTGGGCTTTGGGTTGTGTTCTAGCCCAATAACCCAATAAGGTAACCCAAACTCTTCAACCAAATACCCTAACACCACTCCTCTTCATTCATTCCACTCATAATTTCCTAACACTCAAGCAAAAGGAAAAATGGGGGAAAAGAGAAGAAATCAAAATTCCTAAGCCCTAGATTCTTAGGAAATTCAAATTCAAGTTATAAATCAAAGAGAAGCTTAGGTAAGCATCCTATTCATCTTCTCCATCTCAATTCCTCTTCAATTCTTGATTTTTCCTATAACCTAACTTAGGAAAATCTTTGCATGTAATAATAGATTGAAGATCTTTGAGGTGTAATAGAAGAGGAATCAATCTTAACTTGTTTTAGAGCTTATCTTTCCTATTTTTGAGTTTAAAGGTAAGTTCTTGAACTCACATCTATGTCTATAGCTTTGATTGTTGTTAGGTATGAATTCCTAACATCTATTTCTTATTCAATTGCTTTTGAATTGAATTGGTTTGGTGAGTTTTCCTAATTTTGGTATTTTGAAGTCAAAATTTATGAAAACCCTAGTATGGGTGTTTAGACATGTTGTTTTGGGTGAATTGAAGAGCCTTTAGGGCTGGGTTGTCGCTTGACATAAATCCCTAGTCCTAGTTGCTCATTCAATCGCTTTCGAATCCAAGAAGTTGTGTAGGTTTTCCCATTTAAGGGCTTTGCAAATTCTGTCCCGCTACAGGCGACAGACGTCTGTGACCTCAGGGTTACAATTTCTCGAAATAGGGGATAGACGTCTGTGGATTTCCCACAGACGTTTGTGGCTTTCGAATTCTAGAAATTGGCTTATTTTTATGTGGATTTCCGATTTATCGATTTTTGATGATCCGTATAGTTATTGTCAACCAAAATCAACTTTGATGATTTCTTTTCTAGATTTTTGGTGTTTCCATTTGATGGATTTGATATCGATTTCCATGGTTTTGATTCACGTTATCGAAATGTGGAATTTTGTGATAGATTGTTTTTACAATCGTTTCTGTGATTTGTCACTTTGAATACAAAGGTTTTATACTAGTAGTAAATACTAAAACTCTTTCACAAAAATGATTCCAACTCTACTTTTAATACAAAAGCTCAATTTTAAAACTGTTTTCCAATCTACTAGTATATACAAACCTTTACCTCAATCGTATGAGAAATCCAATTAAACGACTTAGCAAAACAAGTGGTATGAAACGCTTGCGTTTACTTTGTCGGTTAATTCTTGGACTTGTTCGATTGAAACATTATGATAATTTTTGAGTGGAAATTTACAATTTATTCGTAAATATTTAAGTTAAGCTAGTGGTTATGGGACATGAAGCTAAACTCATTTACTTACTGGCTTAGGGTAATTTACACTTATTGATCAATGATGATCATTTTGTGATTTAGACTTGCGATGTGCAATGTCGCTTTGTCCGCTTGAGGAACTATACTCCATTTTGTGGAGCTTCAGCTCAATTTGGTGGGGTAGCTACCCATGGTCTTCGGGCCATTTGTGGAGCTTCGACTCAAATTTTATGGGTTAGAGAACCATGGGATAGCGTCCCGTTTGTGATACACGTGTTACTGAGTTTTCATGCTCCCATTTGTGATAGGCCTCCCCTTTTGTGCTTTCTGGATTTCTAAATATTGATTTTTTGAATTTGTGTTTCACCAATTTTTGTGTTTTGCATTGATAAGCTTTATCAATATTTGTGATTTGGTGAATAAAATTAAAGAATATGATATTCTTTTTGGGTGTTTGAGAAAACTTGAGATATTGTATGATTTTTATTGTTATCATATATATATTTGTCACATCTCTTAGCCTATCTCATCTTACATGATAATTATAGCTAGACTGATCCGTTTGTTATTTTTCTTCTTAAATAATACTCGGGTCAGACCGAGGTGTTTCAGGTGCTCCCACTTGACTTCTTAGCATGGACTAGCTTCTAACTTTTGGCTAACTACTTTAGCTTAGTAGTTTTATCTTTCATGTATTTGAGATAGAGACTCTTTGATGTATACATATTCTTTTGTGTAGTTCATGTACCTATTCTTTTGTGATGTAGTGGATCTTGTATGACCATTACTACGATGTTCACTTCTATGCATTATATTCATATCTGTTTCCGCCTTAGTGATATGAATATCTATGCCTGATTTTATGTTATGATTATTTTATATTGTTTTCGAAGGGCATTTAGCCACTGTGTAGTAGCTTTGCGTTTGTATTGAATATGTCATATTTCCTCTTGAAATGAAATGCATGATATACTATCCGACATATCGGTACTCGCTCAAAGCAATTATACAGTTGATCGCTCCTCAACAGGCTTATTCTTCATGCTAATTGACGGCATTACCCAGTAGTGTCCTTGGTTAGTGAGAGTATAGAGGTGGGGCATCACACTCGAGTACTTTTCCTTAGAAATTAAGTAGTTGTGGAGAGGTTTTCGTATCTTCGGTACTTGTTTCTTTCCTTCAAAGCTTCCCCACAATTGTTCACCTACTCCTTCAGAAATGGACCCAGAACGATCATTATTGCTAGCAGTCCATAAGCCATAGCTCCATAAGCCCATAGGGTGCACATAAAGTGATCGGTATCGACCTAAAAGAGGTCGTACTGATTTGTTTCCTTAGCTCCAACTGCTCTCCAAACTCTTGAACTCCTTTCCAATGCCCTTCTAAACATATTCCCAAGTCCTTGAACTATTTCATGTTCATCTTGACATCTGGATTTGATTGAAAGCAGCTTGGTCTAAAATTCAGATAACACTTGTCCTCCAGAGTACGCTTCTATTGGAAACAAATCATGCTCTATAACAAGACAAGCGTATACCATCGTCCATGCATGTCTACTGGTTATCTAAGAGTTGCATCAAAGCATTGTCTCTGTTCCATGGATCTCTATTCAATTACTTTAAATAGTAGAAGTTCCATTCTTTATGTAAGGACAAGATCTACACTTTAGAGATCGTTTCACGCGTCAGCTAGTACGTACTACTTTTCTTTTCTCTTTCCACTTCTTTTCATTTGATTTAGATCCAAAATTCACATCGATACCAAGATGAATTGATGAGTCAACTTATTCCTCTAATTTCCAACACCTAGAGAATTTTATCCACGCTTTCATACTTCCATTTGCTTTGGAATTTTCTGACCGGTGCTGACTTCATGGGATTTGAATCTCTCCAATAAAACCGCTCTCTGCTGATCTCCTAAGACCTCCATCGTCCCCTTTAAGTCGCTAATGCTACCAGATCTTCATTACAATCGTTGCCTCCCACCCAAATGAGTTTGACCCCGAGTTATTTTTGTCTTTAAAGCCAAATCTCTAAAAGGTGGGTTCTTCGATCATTGCTGCGGTTGTGGCATCACCATCGGTCTTGGTTTCAGATCAGTGGTAGTTATTATGGACGACTGTCAAAACATGCGATCGGCATCTCCATGGTCATAGAAAATTCTAGGTTCCTCTCGAGCTTGATCCACAGTTGACCTGAAGTGGGTATTCTTGATTTCCTCATGTTAACTCGATAGTAGCACTATTCCCACTTCGAGCCGCTTGAGGGAATTCCTAGTCTTGCCATAACCTAACACTTTTGCATTTTTTTACATCACTTCCCATTAAAGTTTGGCCGACCATGAGTTGTCATGATAAATTCCAATGAGCTGGTTCAATACTTAAGAATGATAGCATCGTACATATGCTAAAGTTCGAATGATTCTATATCTTACTTCCTATTATTGCACTTCTTGTGTTCCATCGAAAGAATGTTCCACATAACTTCAGACAGCGGTTCTGTTATCGACTATCCGATAATAACAGGTAAGATATGATGCACGGTTCCATTATGCGACATGGCTCCTTATCTCGAACTAGTGGGCTAACAACACAGAATGGTCCGTTCATCATCTACGGGGCACAAGACTTACAATGTATGGATTGACACTTTCAATTTTCCTGGTCGATGCTCAAAATCCGATTGGTCAACACGTGTCGACATCCGCTGGATTTTGAGTGTCAGTCACGTGGGTTCACATTTAAAATATAATTCCAAAATAAAACATACATAACCATGTTCAACATCAATTTTTCCTATCCAGAATGACATGCCATTCTTATAGATTCAACGTTGGAATTAGGCCATCAACTCCTCCTGAAGTCGGGTCTACCACAGGGTTAGGCCTCAACTTCCACACTTACCGGTCTAGGCGCTCAATCATTGTTGAATTACAAAGGCTGATTGTTCCAGTAGAAACAATCCAAGACTAGCCTCCTCCTATTAATGTTCAAATAGACATAAGAGTTATGAATGACCCTCATGAATAAATGACGATAGTTCTAACTGCCAAGTCACTCCTGACTATATTTCGATAGCATATAATTTCTAAAGGTTATGTCATGCTTCCAAAAAAGAATTAGTGAGCGCACAGTCCTTTGATGGGCTATATGGCTTGGAACAAATACACATGCTTAGGTGGCACTGTACCGCCCTTTATTCCATTCCTCCACACATTCCTTTAGGAGATTGGGCTCGCTCCTACTCGAATCCATCCCAATGGATATATGCCTTGCTGAGTTCTCTATATGTCCTATTCATGAATCAATTCCAGCGACCTCCAACTTTTGGGGAACTCATTCATGTTTTCAGCTTCAAACAATGGAGCAAATTGCCTTCTTATATGATCATTTAAACCTGATGCCAATGAAAGGTCATCGAAGTGCTCTGCAACAAACATTCATATTTCAACAACAAATATTTCTTTGTTCGATGCCCGTATGGCTTTAACCGGTCCTCGCTATCCAAAAGTAAGCCTTTCTCCTTTAGATTCTTCCCCATTCTTAGATTCTTACAGCTCAAGTGTTTAACTTGTTATCTATTTTCTTCATAAATATTCCTGCCCAAGACATGAGCGTAGAGCATTCCGAGATTCTTAAGGCTCTCAAGAGAGTTAATATTCGATTCCACACCACTAGCTACCTACCTACCGACGATGAGAATCTTCGTCGATGCAACCTTCTACATCCCGAATGCTTTGACGTTCCTACCAAGACTCCACCAAGTAATTCCAGGATACTAACCAGGTCTTCTGCCCCTTTTTGCAGCTCAAGCAAAGATATCCAAGGGGTATCAAAGGCCTATCCAGCACGACGAACTTTAGTGAATCTATTAATAGAGCAGTAGAGGTACATGCTGCTAGTGAAATTCAAGTGGAAGAGGAAGAAATGGCTGAAATAGAAATAATCCATGAAGAAAGAGAGGGAAGAGAGGTAGAAGGGGAAGAGAAAAAAGAAAAAGAAGGCGATGATGATGAAAACTTTGGTTAAGGAGGAGATGAGTCATATGGAGAAACGTCTCCCGAAGGCATCGAACTTCCAGCCTCGGTACATCTAAAAAAAATCATCAAGACTTCTCAACGTACTACAGAACCAAGCACAATACCAACAACTGAGACGAACCCTCCAACCAGTTCTTCAGATGACATCTTTGCCTCTTTGATTGACTTCGACATCCCGATTGCCGATTTCCTCAAGGAGTGCACTTCGGTCTTCAACTTCTCGTCCTAGGGCATCCGAGCTGAAGGAGACGAGACTCCATCCTTACAATCTTCCGAACATGGTATATGGAGTACTTTAGGGAACAATAGCACTCCACATACTTCTAGGTACACAAATACACATTTTTTACATTCGCTCACATTCAAGTGTTCCAAAAATGATATAATCCTTTCTTCCATTTCAAGTACAATGGGCAGTGACCGATTTAGCTATCTTCATTATGGGGTTTTCGAGCAAAGAAAATGTACTGCTGATCCATATCCTTCTCATTCTATCCTTTACAAGGAACGAGAAATAGAAGTAGAAAAAGCCTAAAGGAAAGAACATGAGGTGGAAAGCGACTGCCGAGTGAAAGGGATAGAAAAGGAGGAAGACAAGGAGAGAGAGTCTTATAACCATGGGAAGAAATATAAAGATTCACGCGACCGCTATGGTTCTTCTTCTGGCGTTCCTCAACCTCAGTCTCTACCTCAATCTCTACCATAACTCTCTCCATCGTAGCAAATTCTAGCATCATTTCCTCTAACTACCATCATTTCTTTACCCCTACATTCCACTGGTGTTTCTATTCGTCCAGCTCCTCATCCAGCCTCATTGAGCCAAATGCAGGCAGCTTTCCCAAAAATTTACTTGATTTGGGTCATGTTTGACCGTAACCCGAAAGACATATCGATGGAAAAGTAAAACCATAGGGTTGGAGGGATTCAAGAGCATATTGACTAGGGTTATGAATGGAAGAAACTTTGCTTCGTCCTCTCCAACGTCATTTGAATTAATCAAACAAACATCCAATTATTTGAATCAGAGAAAAAACCTATGGTAGACTCATAGAAAGATACAAGAGGCGCTTGGAGAAGGTTGGAAAAAAAAGAAACGCATCCCTGGAACTAGAGCAAAAGGCAAAAGACTTAGTAGCAGAAATAAAAAAGGCTCACAAACAGGCCGAGATCACGATGAAAGATGTTATTAAAACTGTTCACGAGGAAAATGCTGCTTTTAAAACAAAGTTCGCAAATAAGGACATACTCTTCCTGGAGAAAGACAAGACTATCAAAGACCAGGAAGCTGAGATTCAAAAGCTCCATACCAAAAAGGAGAAGCTAGATTCCTCATTGATACTATCGAAAGCAGTGACACTGGAGGCTCAGGCCGACCGTGCTACAACCATGAATGAGCTGATCGAATTGAAGGAGACAAGGGCCAAGTAAAGAGAAAAATTGAACTCCACCCTTCAATAGTTCTTTACCAATGTTTTTCAATACACGTACTTGAAATTGCTTGAAAGTACCTATGTTGTCACCCATGTTGATGCCTTGGAAGAGATATTGTGTATCATAGATGTGTTTGATGAAGGCCTCATCGAAGATGAGTTAAGCCAAATATCTCAACATCGACGACATCTTGAAACTGGAAAAGGGTGATCCTGGCTATAGAGGATGCTGTTGCTGCTAAAGTTGCCGCTGAAGCTCCTTTTAATCTAGGTGCATCGAGCTACACAAAATATCCATCTCCAAAAATATAAGATCTTGCAGCGAAGATTCCATTATCTAAGCGGGTCAGCTTCGAGGAAACCCAAATCATTCTAGCATCTACAGCTACTACTTATGTTGAACCTTACAATCCTCTCTCCATCTCTCAACCTATCTTGTCAGTCTTAAAAGAGAATGAGATTACCACATCTCCTGCTAAGGAGACTCCATCCGGCGAAGGTATATCTCTTGTTTCACCAGTGTTCGAGGTCCTTCAGTTCTCGCCTGAGATAGTAACTGTCCTTTACTTCTCCATTTGTGAACTCACAGGTCACTCGTTGCTTCCTTCTCTTTTGCTGCCATTACCCAAGGCTTGGGCCCTACTGCAGTCACTACTAAGTCAACATCCATGACCACGAGATCGATCGTTCCAAGCCTTCCCTTCAACTCCATTCCTTGTCCTGATTTAGAAAGAATCATATATTTGGAGGGAATGGACGACACATCACAATCCCTAGGGGAAGACATTATGATTACAAGCACCTAAGGCCCAACTAGTTCCATCTCTATCGCCGAGAGGCCAAAAATCGACGTCTCAAAAGTGAAAATCAAGACCGAGCCTGCACTTGAAAAGCCCTTTGATACTGAAGAGCCAAATACTTCTACAAGAATCCTTCCTATTA
Organism: Allium fistulosum; assembly: GCA_030737815.1. NCBI lineage: Eukaryota > Viridiplantae > Streptophyta > Magnoliopsida > Asparagales > Amaryllidaceae > Allium > Allium fistulosum. Next base: position 297,142,011 of record CM060908.1, on the reverse strand, counting down.
GTTTCAGGCGTCTAAAGGGTAGCAGCATCGTTGCCACTACGAAAACATTTAAGCCCCGTGTCGATCATCCCAAAGATCCTGCCACCACCATGATCGAAGTCGACACAACCCCTTTCGAAGGCAACATACCCAAGGGTAAAAAGGGTCAGAAGAGATCTCATGGTGGCTAGGGTAACAAGGGTTTTAAGAAGAAGAAGACACACATGAAGTATGCTCCTTAGTTAGCCTTTGGTGACGACTAGACAATTTTCTTTCGTCTCTTTTGGGTTGTACCATTTGTTTTCCTGTTATACATAGGCTGTGCTTGTGCGAGACTACCCTCCGCTTCCATTATATAGAAAGATTGAATGTAATAAATGATTTCTTTTCTATTTCAATCTCTTTTCCATTTACATTTTCGCACTTTTTATTTTGTTCCCGCCTATATACAACTGCCTGTATATATAATATAACTGCTTGTACTGCATTTAATCCATATTATACATACCTGTGTCTATGCATTACTTTTACTTACTGTAACTTTGTACATATAAGTAAAATTCTTGCAATTGCTTTAGTCATATAATATTATTTAGTTCTGTTTACTATTGCCAAAGGGTTTTCGTTTGGCTAAACAAAACTGCCAATTTTGCGGTTATTCCTATTTTTATGGGTCGAGTTTCCTTGGACCAATAACTAGTTATAAATAAACCAGGTTCCATGCTGTTACCTATCTTCGGGATGAATGGTTGGAACATTCGCCTCTTGACATCGTTGACCATGCCAATAACCGAGCATGACCAATATTATCCATTTATTTCCAATGCTCAGCCTCGACCAAGCGCGTCCCGCTATGCCGTGAGTGAGATTATACCTTTTGTAATTCTATTACATACCAAATCATGTCTCAATGATGTGACATTCCAGATGCCTGAATCCAGGCATCATTCCTTGTCTCGGCCTGCCTTGGGCATCGGTCGAAGGTTAATAACGTGGCACAAATTATCTGATTGTCCCCAGTTCAATTATACCTCGGTCTTATCCTCAACTTGGGGAGTTCGATTATTCTTATATTCGAGCTTCGGCTTTAAACCTCACCTATTTCCAGGTGTTGATTAAAAGCATTCAGTGACCATCCTTGCTTATCCTCGACTGAGCATTATCTTGCTAGGCTGAAAGCACGGTCGTGAAAATCCTAGCCATACACTAGTTCTTATATCCGTGAAAAGATGCTTTGGATGTCCATCGCCAGGCATCTACTCTCAATCCCACCTATCTCTGAGTGTCGACTGAGAGTGTGCATTGATCTTCCTCGCTTATCCTTGGCCTAGCATGTCCTAATAGGTTGCAAGCATGTCATCACATATCCCACCATGTGCTAGTTTCTATCTCTAGAAACTGGAACTTTTAGTTATCTACCTCTGGGTATTCCTTACCGACCTTGCCTATTTCCAAGCAATAATCAATACCAGAGAAATATGGTCGAATTATCCGATCAACCCTTGTGATTATGCTCCTTTATCCTGACCTTAGACTAAAGGAGTCGGTATCTGTCTCGGGGTACTTAATTGCACTACTAATCACAAAGTATGGGGTTTTGCTTATAAGAACACGGTTCCATTTGTTCAAGAAGCTAAATTTATTTATAAACAAAAAATGTGGCAAGCCCTGCCTTATTACATTCCTCCAGAATCCTTGGGTAGCTTACTTGTAGAAAATAAACTGAATAAAACTAAGTAAAATAGCATCGTAACAAGTCGCTATTTTATCCCCGTGAAATCTGGATTCCATTTTCAATAGCCAGCTTGAAAGTTCCACCTCCAAGTTTCTATTCAATCGCACAAGATCCTTTCCAATTTAGATTAAGTGCTCATATACTCGAGAGAACTCATTTCAAAACAAAATCCTAATTCAGACTATGTTGTTGAAACGCCATGCTACTCTTTTCTGGTGAGCAGCTACCTATAATTCTGCCTCTTCTTGCTTGTTCATCAACCAAGTCGATGGACTCAAGCAAGAGTTCTTAATTAACCTTAGGGTCGTAATGCTTTTTTCAATGAGAAGGTACTCCAGTTCAATTGGAATCATTGCCACTGATCTGTAGGCCAAAGCGAATGGTGTATCCTATTATGGACTTTTGGGTCGTCCTATAAGCCCATAATGCTAGGGAAGCTCATCAAACCAGTTGTCTTTAGCTTTAGTTAACCATTTTTCAAGATGGACTTGATGATTTTATTCATTGCCAACACCTATCCATACGCTTGTGGGTATGCTACTACCGATCTTGTACCAGTCGCAGAATCCTTAAACTCGGTACTTTCAAACTGAGGTCCATTATCCGTTTTAATTTTATGAGATACTCTAAACTTGCAGATAATAATCTTTATTGTAAAGTTGATCGCCTTTATTTTTATGATCATTGCAAGTGGTTCCACTTTAGCCCACTTTGTGAAGTAATCCACCACAACAATTGTGTATTTAGCTCCTTTTTTCGACATCGGTAGCACACCGATTATATTAACTCCCAAAACCGTAAATGGTTACAGATTAACCATTTGCATAAGCTCTATAAATGGAGCTCTCGGAATTTTGGAAAACCTCTGGCAATGATCACACCATTTGGTGTATTCAGCAACATCATGGTTTATTATTGGCCAGAAGCATCTGTAGCGAAGTATCTTCTTCACTAATGTCTGTCCCCTGTTGTGATCACAACAACTACCCTCATGGACATCTATGAGGATTTTTCTAGCCTCATCCCTGGTTACACACCGAAGAAAGGGTCAAGATTCCTCTCCTATGTAGAACTCCTCCTTGCATTACAAACCATGGTAATTACAAAGGAATTTCCGTCGTTCATTGTTTACTCTCGGGAGAGTTTCCCTAAATAAATGGTCCTTGATCGGAGTCATCCATGACTTCTCTCCTCTTCGACCTTTAAAATACAATCGACATCCATCTGGTTGATACTTGGAGCCAGTAAAACCTCCAATGGAACTAATCCCAATAGTTGCACATCTCCAGGGCTAGCTAACTTGGCTAATGAAACGACCTTTGTATTCTCCTCTCTAGGGATGTGTGTAATCGTGTAATTTTATGTATCATTTAGCAATTCCGGTGCTTTTGTCAAGTAAGGGGCAAGTCTACCGCTCTAAGCCTAGAATTCCTCCTTTACCTAGCAAACCGCCAACCACGAGTCACTAAATATATGTAGCATGCTTACCCTTCAATTCCTTTGCCATCCCGGGTCCCGCTATCAATGCTTTGTATTCAGTCTAGTTTTTCATCGCGGGGAACTCCAGCTTCAATACATAACAAGTCAATCATCCTTCTAGAGTCATGACTACCACCCCTTTTGTAGAACAATGTTCATTCGCTCCATCTACAAACAGTTTCCTTGTGAAAGTGTGATTGTTTCATCTTCCTCTTCACCATCCCGTACGGTAAATTCAACATCAAATCCACTAATGCCTATCTATTTATCACTCTCCTAAGATAATAAGTGATATCGTATTGGCTTAGTTCAGTATTCTATTTCAATAACCTTTCTGAAGTCTCGGGTCAATATAATACCTACTTCAAAGGTTGATCCATTAGCACCTTAATCATACAGGCTTGAAAATATGGTCACAACTTTCTCGATGCAATCAACAAGAAATAAGTGAGTTTCTACAACTTTGGGTAACTCTTTTCAGCTCTGCTGCACCGCTTACTGATATAGTACACCGGTCTTTGAATCCTTGCCTCCCCATGCACCAATGCTATACTTAATTCATGAGCGTACACTGCCATCAAACAAATCTTCTCCGTCTAATGGTTTGGATAGAACCAGTGATGTTTCTATATGCCTCAGTAATTCCTCGAAGGTATCCTAACATTCCTTTGTCCATTCGAAATTCTTTTTTCCCTTTTTGTAGGCATTAAAGAACGGTATACATTTATCGGTTGCTTTTGAGATAAACCAACTCAACGCAGCAACCTTCATGTTCAAGCTTTGCAACTCCTTCTTAATGGGTGGGGCAATACGTTTCTCAAGGCATTAATCTGCTTTGGATTAGCACAAATGCCCCTCGAGTTCATAATAAATCCCTGAAACTTCCCTGATGCAACTCTAAAAGAGAACTTTTGTGGATTAAACTTCATTCTGTACTCACACAATACTTCGAACATCTACGAAAGGCCACCCATGTGATTCCTCGATGGCCATGAATTTACGAGCATATTATCCACATACATTTCCATCGTCTGTCCGATTTGATAAATAGCTCGTTCATTCTTCAGATCGAACGACATTACTAGGTAACAATATAGTCCCAAATCCATTATAAAGCTTGTGTGCTCCTAATCTAGAACGTGCATCGTTAGTTGGTAAACCATAATAATCAACCATAAAAGAGAGTAACTCGTGTCTTGTAGTCTCGTCTACCAGCCGGTCAATCCTAGACAAAGAGAAGCTATCCTTCGGGCATGCTTTATTAAAGACTGAATAATTAATGCATGTCCGCCATTTTTCATTTTCTTTCTTGGCCAGCACGAGGTTCAATACCCATTCAGCGTACAAAGAATCACGGATAAAGTCATTTGCCTTCAGCTTATCCACTTCCTCCTTCAACGGAGCGGACGCTCAGGACCCAGACTACGTCTCTTCTACTTTACTAGTGTGTGGGGGGGTCCACATTCAATATATGGCACGCTATCTCCGGCGTTATTCACACATATTCGATGTGTCCAAGCAAACACATCCAAGTTTTCCTATAGAAAACTAAGAAATTTCTTCCTTAATCCTGGGCTAAGTTAAGATCTAATCTTGAGAGCCCAAGTAAGATCGTCCATATCGGTTGGAACTTTGACCATCATCTCAGCTAGTGCTTCTTGCACTTCTTATGACTTCTTCTTGGAATCCATAGACTTACCAAATTTACTATGGTTCCTGAGCTAGGGCTTGGGCATTAATTGTTATGCATCGACGTTCTTTATGTAGAGATCTTTCTCTACATTTTTTCCTTTCTCCCATCTCTTTGCTTCTCTGAGCTCAATGACATAACATTCTCGACTAGCACTTTGGTCGCCTCTAATTGATTCAATCCTATTCTCCAAAGAGAAGTTCATCATCAAGCACCAAGGTGCTAGTTCTATCTTGAAATTGGTAAGGGCCGATCGACCCAAAAAGGCATTGTACATCGAATACTCATCCACCATTACAAATCTCCAAACCCGCACTATCGTGTGGTCTCCGTCTCCTAAGTCCCCAGACAAATCAATTGTCCTAATAGGTTGCTTTGCCTCATTAGTAAATCCTTGAAACCTGGATTTACAAGGCTTAACATCCTTGATACATATCCTTATTTGATCAAACGTCCCGTTGAACAAAATATTCACTGAACTTCCACTATCCACCAAGACCTAGTGCACCGTAGCTTGGCCAACAACAACCATAATGACCGTAGGATCAAAGGTTGGCACTTATATCCCATTAGAAACCTATTCCGAAATACAATATCATCAGTCATTATCCTTTGCTTCTTAGCTGGAGCTCCATCCACAATAGCAAAGCAGCTCCCCTACGACAAATTCCTAACGAACTCGACTATCGTTCCATCTAATTCCAGCTCTTCTCCACTGCATGATGACCTCCGATTATGGTGTTTATGACTATCCTTCCATCTGACTGCCTCGGCCCTTCTCCACTGGGTCCAAGTTGATTCCCTTGGACATTCGACTCTTGGGGTATAACATTTTATCCATCATCTACGGCTCTTCTACGTACTACTGTAATTTATTCTTTCTTATCAATTCCATAATAAAGTCCCTACTAGGCTTCTTCTTATACCTTTCTGTGCCTTATGCAACAAGGTATATGTCTTCAGGTGTATCCTTCAGAGGTGTATATTCATCCTGCCTCGTATTCCTTGGGCCTTTTTGACTTCGTTTTGCCTACCCCAGCACCTTGGTTTCTCTTCCTTTGGTTACAAGAATTACCAACATTTATAGCCATGTTACCGAAACTCTCATCGGTTTGCTTAATTGCTATATTACTCTGAATCAGTTCCTTGACTGTCCACTACCATTCTTCCTAGAAACTTGACTCGCTTCTTCCAAACTTAATAATTGGTTAGATTTATAATGGAATTCCTCCAAAGTTGTCAACTGTTTTATCCTTAGCCAATTTCCAAAATACATGTCTGGATGTATTCCCGAACCAATGCCATCAACACCATACTTTCATTTGGATTGTTAACTTCAGTAACTACTATATTGAACCTATTCAAGAACCCCTTCAATGAATCTTGAGGTCCCTAAGAAAGGCTCGGCAAGGGCATCATGTCCTTAGGCCAAGCATTGTGAAGCCTAAATTGCTTCAGAAACTTCTTTGCCAACTTGTCAAAAATCGAAATGGATTTCGGCGCGAGCCGAGTAAACCATATCAATGCAACTCTATCCAAAAAATATATGGAAACACCTATACTGATCAACATCCATAGCCCTAGCACCATCCATGTGCCATTCATACTTAAATAAATGTCACTTGGGATTAATAGTTCCATTGTACGATGCACCATCGGCATCGTAAACTTCATGGAATACTCCTCCCTTAAAATATTCCCCGTAAATGGAAATATACTAGGCACATAACCCTAGTCCTCATAATTTCTCCACTTATTCTCCTCCTCCAACAACCCCTTGATCATATCTGCTATACGCTCTTCACTCGCCTGATGCTCTGAAGACCAGAGCTGCATCGAATATTTGACACCGTAAACGGTTTCGGTATGCTCGCTGACGTCTAGGCTCTCTAATCTTTCGGAGAACGACTCCATCAGGCCGTCTTTAATGTTTAGTTGGCTCCATAGCGGCTGTCTGAACACCAACATCCCAAACTTCAACATTCAATCCATCATCATCACCAGCATGCTATAAATTGTCCTTAGAATCAGATAAGATGATAGCCTCAGCTTCCTGGCACTCTAAGCGCCTCAAATTCATCTCGGTACAACCCGATTGTGGTCAGTACCGATCTGAATTCCCTTATGAGCGGCTCTTCCAGTCCCTCCAGCACTTCTCCCTATTGCTCTAATAGTCGGTTCCTTTTGTTTTTGCTTTCCCTCTCTTCTGTTCTGATCTGAAGAAGATGAGTTCCCATCTTCAGATCCAACAGGTGATGCCTCTCTCATATTCCTCCTTATCCTTTTCGACTGCAAGCTCAGCAAGGCTATGCTAGTGTCCATTTTATCTAAAAGAGCCTTTTAACTATCGGCCATCTTTTGATTTAACTCTGCCATCATCCTATCAAATTCCACTCTTGTGTCCACCTCCTGAGGGCTAGATGGCCCTGCTAACTCTATTTTCTATTGTTTTCTAACTTTAGTATAATAAGAAGCCCCTTCATCTACACCAGCCACCACTATAGCTCTACCAGACTTCCTTGATGATGCCATTGATTCCAGTCTAAAACTTCTTTAAACTTTTGATTAAAAAACCTTCTGGATCTAGCCTTTAGACACTCCAATCCACAATAAATAGCTAGATTTGTGCTTGAGAAATGCCTTTCTCAGTGAAAGCACCAAAGATATTGAACCACAAAATGGAATAATGGCCCAAAATGAAATAAAACAAAGATATCTAGCAAAATAAAGTAGAGAACACATGGATTTTTACAATGGTTCGGCAAATCTAAGGCTTACATCCGCTTTAATGTTATTACTTATAGATTTGAGTCACAAGTACAAGGGTTTTACTGATTAAACAGCCTAGAACTGTAAAAGGTAGCTTCCTATGTGACTATGGTCGTGTAGAGAGAGAATGAAGAAGGTAAAGTGTCAAAAGTCCTTTTTGACCTGTTATGCTTGATACTGATAGAGTAATCATCCAACAGAATCATTAGATCTCGATATACCAAGTCCAACTTCAGATCCAAAGGAGAGGAAGACGAGGTCCCACAGCCAAAAAAATAATCTCGGTACTGATCAGAAGTGATGGTACCGGCCTAAGCCTTGATGGCACTGTGTGCCAACTTCCTTCCTTTGATCTTTTATCCTCGATCCATCGAACTCCAAGTAATTTTCCTTAGAAATTAAGTATTTGCTTAGAGGTTCTGGTATCTTCAGTACTTGTTCCTTTCCTTTAGAGCTTCCTTGGAGTTGTTCACCTTCTCCTTCAGAAATGGATCCTAAAATGATTATTTTTGCTCATAGTCCATATATCATAGCTTTAGAAGTCAACAGGGTGCACATAAAGTGATTGCTGTTTGGATAAACCAAATTTAATGATAATTTAAAAGTCCTTTTTTGTAAAAAAACCATATGTCCATTCAAGTAAAGAATCATGTCTATTGAATAAAAGTTGCATTTATTGAAGTGAAAAGTCATGTTACTCAGTGAAGAGTTGTGTCCGTTGAAATGAAAAGGTGTCTATTTAAAGAGTTTTGTCAATTTGTAAGGGTATGAAGTCTAATATAAATATATGGTTATATTGTTATGTTGTATGGAAGTTGAATTAAAAGTAGTAATGAAATATAAGTTATTTATCTACTTCTCCTATAAAACTATATACCTTTCCTCTCTCAACAAACTGGTATTAGAGCATGTTTGATAAATAAATAAATTGTCAAATCAACTCATCTCCCTTATGCATCGTTTCAATGGTGAGAAGTTCGATTATTTGACCAATCTTATAATGTTGTGTCTTGAACCACAAGACTTATATAGTGTGGTTGAAGAAGGTGTAGGTGCACCAGAAGATGAATCCCAACTCATTGTCGCACAAAGGGATCTTATGAACAAAAAGTAGAAGGATAGAAAAGAACTCTTCCAAATTTATCAAGTATTAGAAATTCCTGTTAACGAGAGAATTTCAAAAGTTGCAAGTGCTCATCATACTTGGAAAATACGGGAGACAACATTTTCCAAGCAAGATCAATTAAAGAAGGTTCGCTTACAATTATTGCAGGTAAAATTCGAAAAGCTGGAGTTGAAAGACAATTAAAACATATCAGAGTATTTTACTTGTGTCACTTTTGTTATAAGTCAGATGGCATGAAATGGAGAAGTCGTGGAGACTCAAAGAGCTGTTCAAAAAATTCGACGAAGCTTGCCAATTAAACTTGACCATATAATGGTTGCTATTGATGAGTCAAATAATCTTTCATCAATGTCCCTATAAGGTTTGCAAGGAAGAGTAGAATCTCATGAGGCTAGAGTTCTACAAAGAAGCAATCAAACAAATTCTTCACATAACCAAGCTTTAAATTCTCAATTCACATTCACGAAAGGTCATGGTTCATATTGTTGATGTGGAAAAGGTCGTAGTGGAAGTGGTGAAAGACATTTCTTAGATCAACATACTCAGGATAAAAGAAATAAGGAATCCAAAAAAGAGGAGAAACAATCATTCCACAATTCTCAAAGAGATAGAGGACGAGGGACATACAAAGGTACAAAACCTTACTTTGAATGTAACTTTAGTCATAAGCCTGGACATAAAGAAAATAATTGTTTGGAAAAATATCATGAAAAGAAACCCATAACTAGTTTTTTGCATGAAATGAAGGTAAAAAAACAGAAACTTGTTAATTGCATCTAATGGAAATGTTGAAAACATATGGTATTTGGATAGTGGAGCAAGCGGACATATGACCGAAAGAAAAATCTATCTTCAACTTTCATGGAAGCTAATCATGGTCAGGTTACCATTGAAGGTGCTAAATCTTAAAAAATTCAAGGTGTTGGAGAAATCGCTTTCAAAACAAAGACCAGCAAAGTCGAGAAATGTCAGAGGTACTTTACAAAACAGGATTGCAAAGTAATCTTCTCAACGTTGGTCACCTACTAAAGAAAGGATTTGATTTTCTATTTGTTGGAGATCTGTACACCATAAGAAAATCAATATGTTGCAAAGATTGTTTTGGGATCAAGCAATATTTTTCCTATCAAGCTTGATGTTATCAGTGGTATGTGCTACCTTGCTACTTCTAATAAAGATGTTTCCAAATTATGCCATAATAGGTTTGGCCATTTAAATTTTCGAAGTTTGAAGGAGCAGTCCATCAAAGGCATTTTCCAAGGATTGCCTATAATTGATGTGATTAATGAAGTATGCAAGGAATGCCAATTGGGAAAACAACATCGTCAATCATTCTAATTAAATCTAAGTGGCATTTACAATCATTTCGGGAGCTTGTCTGTACTAACCTTTGTGGACCTATGCAAGTACCGTCGCTTGGAGGCAGTGAGTATTTTTTTATTGTTTATTGATGATTACACAAGGAAAATTTGGGTTTATTGTGTCAAGGAAAAATCAAAACCTCTCTCTTATTTTAAAGAGTTCAAGTTTCATGTTGAAAAATCTTCTGGTTTTAAAATATATTTGAGAATCGATCATAGAGGAGAATTTATATCATCTCTATTTGAAGATTTTTGCTGAGACCATAGAATTTGTCATGAATTAATAGCTCAGTACTTTTCGCAACAAATTGGTGTCGTAGAGCGTAGGAATCGTGCAATAATGGACATGGTGATATGCATGTTAAAATAGAAATCCTACCAGTGGTTTTTTGGGCTAAAGCGGTATCTTGTGCAGTTTACTTGATTAACAGGTCACCAACAAAGAATCTGGATGACTTTACTCCAAATAGGATTTTGTATGTTAAAAAAACCAAATGTTAGTCACTTAAAAACTTTTGGTTGTCTTACATCTTCTCACATTTAAGATGCTTTGAGATCAAAACTCGATGATAAATTTGAGAAATGCACTTTCATTGGCTGCCGCCAAAGAACTAAAGCTTACAAGCATTACAACCCACGATCAAAGAAAATTTAGATTAGCGGGGATGTTTTTTTTTGATGAAAATGACTGTTATGATTTTTTAAATTCTTCGGAATTATTAGGATGGAAAAATATTAATCTTGAAGGAGAAGAACCATTGGAGCATGATACTGATGATGGTGTTAAACCACTACAACCTGATAATAATGATGGTGTTAAACCACAACATAGTTCACCATCAATGCCAAGAAGAAGAAAGAAAACTTCGAGAGAGATTTATGATGCAACTGAAGAAATAACCACAACAGATCATGTATACTTTGCATTTGTTGCAGGAGAAGATCCAACTACTTACGATGAAGCATCAAAAGATGGAAAATGGGTCTATGCAATAAAAGGAAAACCTAGTCTATGAAAAAGAATTATACATAGGAGCTTACTACCTTACCTTCACACAAATCTTCTGTTGGTGTAATGTGGGTATTCAAGGAAAAAACAACTCTAGACGTCTCCATCAATAAGCACAAAGCACGATTAGTTGCAAAGGGATACAATCAAAAGGAAGGCGAAGGTTTTAATGAGGTATTTGCTCCTGTTTCTAAACTTGATATGGTTCAATTGTGATTTTTCATGCTGCTCAAAATGGTTGGAAACTATCCCAAATATACGTAAAATCTGCTTTCTTAAATGGTTTTCTTCAAGATGAAATTTTTGTTCAGCAAGCTCTTAGATTCGTAAAGAAAGGTTTAGTAGGAAAAGTGTATAAGCTATGGAAAGCGTTATACGGGTTGTAGCAATCGCCCCATGCATGGTATGATCAAATTAACGATTATTTTTTGAGATACGGCTTTGAAAGATGTCCTTTTGAGCACACTCTTTACATCGAAAAAAATTCCAAAGGAGGTTTTATGATTGCTAGTCTATATGTTGATGATCATTCAAGTGAAGAGTCATATGTCTATTCAGGTAAAGAATCATGTCTATTGAATAAAGGTTATGTCTATTGAAGTGAAGAGTCATGTCTATTCAGTGAAGAGTATGTCCGTTGAAATGAAAAGGTGTCTGTCTAAAGAGTTGTGCCTATTTGCAAGGGTATGAAGTCTAATATAAATATATGGTCATTTTTCCATGTTATACGGAAGTTGAATTAAAAGTAGTAATGAAATAAAAATTATTTATCTACCACTCCTCTAAAACTATATACCTCTCCTCTCTCAACAATTGATGTCGACCTAATGTTTCCATAGCTCCAACTGCTCCCCAAACTCTTGAACTCCTTTCCATCGCCTTCCAAGTATATTCCCAAGTCCTTGAACCGTTTCGTCTTCATCTTGACATCTAGATTCAATTGAAAGCAGCTTGATCTAAAAGCCAAATAATAATGATTATGTTGCATTTTCGCTAAAAATGTAGTTCTTTATGCATCTCGGTCTCATATGCAAATAAACGGCTATTCTTTTGGATCGTTTGTTATAATCAGGATCGACCTTATTTGGAAACTTCCAATACCAAGCCTAAGTATTGGACAACTCTTTTTGTCAATGGCAATACAAAAGAAAATATTGCATATATGTTTATGTGCTACATAAGTATTAAATGTTAAGTGAATCACTAATACTCAAATGGAAAGTATTGAATTTATTCAGTGTGGTTGCCACACTGTAAGTTCCTCTGACCATTTTTTTATGATTAAAGTGAAATGATATGTTAAAGGTTTATTTGTGCGATGATATTTATTATTAGGTTACATTTTGTTCATGTGATCTGTATCAACCTATTTTATTTGATCTTGATGGCATAACTTTGATGGCTTCAAAATTGTATCGAGCATAGAAGTAATAAGTGTTTTAGATCTGAACACTTGTTCAAAACAAACAACTTCAAGTTCTTATTAATGAAAAGTGGTCAAAAAGGTTATTATTATTACAAACAAACATTACCTTAGATTTCTTAAGAAGGTTATTTCTAGAAATCTCCAGATTTAATTCAGATTTTGGTTCGAACATGGTTTTTCGGTTATGATTCGGACTTCGATTGTAGGTACAATAAGTCGAACTGTTTTTCAAATACATTTTTGTTAGTTATATGCTAATTGTAAATGTAGCGTAGTTCCTCTTAAAATTTATGCTGCTAGAAGTTTGATTATTTATTTATTAATTCAAAATTTAATAAGAAAGCTAATTACTTATATTTGATAAACTCTAAGCTTTCATTTGCTTATAAACTTGAAAAACTACACATGATATAATTTGCAGCTTTGTTCTAAACATGTTATTTTTAGCTAAAAACTTGTACTTTCCTGTAAAAGGTTGGTGAGTTCATATGTACAAGTTAATAATTTTTGCATTTAGTGGTAAATTTTAATTTTAATTTTAGCACTTAGTGTTAAAATTTTGTTTGATCTCTGTAGACTCCTGCTCGTACTTTCTCAAAGATATGAATAACTTGATCAAATATCCTTTAATATTATTATACACATACCAGCATCAGTTTGTTGGTTCATGAAAAGAATGTTATTATAGTTAATGGTTATTACTTTTTTAGTTTTTTCTACTGATCGAAAGAACTTTTTATTACTATAGACAATTGTTGGTAAAAGTAATATAGAAAGCACTTAATTTTAGGTTATACAATTTGCCGACCATAATATGAGAACACTTACCAACTTTGTGTACCTAATTATATCGAGTATGGATGAAGACAATGGCATGGTAAAACCAAGTATTTACTTAATGAAGATTTACGTTTTAATTTGCAAAAGATATTTTATACTTGGGGATTGTGGAAGATGCTAAGTGACAACATCATATGTTATTTGTCATCTTCCGACAATGGTAAATAATAATGGATTATAGCTTTGAAGTAGTTGGGAACTTAAAATTACAGAATGAAAAGTTCTTAAACCATTATTATTTAAAACTTTATATGCTACATTATCATAAAAGTTAGGCATGTAAATAATTAGAAGATGACATTTCTAGCTTAATCTCACTCAAGTGTAAGTTGCATGAAAGCATAGAAATCTTTACGTATCGGGATTAAATAGTATATACCCTTTTATTTGAGGTAAAAAACTTTATAATTTTCTGGTTAGTGTGATATCAAACCATAATAAAGCTATAGTATTATATTTTATTTGTATAACAGTAATCCTATCAGCAACAATTTAACAATATTATTTTACTAGTGGAGGATGTGAGTTGATCATATTTAATCTAAATTTAAATGATGATTAATTATTAATTAGTGTGTTGCTCTACCATATTTAATACGTCACATCTCAAAATATGACAATCCCAACCAAAAAATGCTATTAGCTACATAATAAAAAAATATGTATTATTTTTAGTGTAAACTAAAAATCGTTGCCATAGATATACATACGATTCTGGTTTTATAGTGTAAAATATTCTGCCCTTTACATTCAGTTATGAACTACATTTTTCATGCGTCATACCTTTTTAATCTAAACTTATATATGAGATTAACAAAAAATCTTTATTCGAAATAAACTTGGTTTTAGGAAGCATTAATTATTTGGGTAATTTGAATTTTGGCATTTATGAAATAATTAATAAGAGGTTAAAATTTAACCTTAGAAAGAAAGTGGATATATATTGTAGTAAAAAGTCTCTAGAGTTATCTATTCCAGAAATGTCTAAAGAGTTATTGATAATTGTAGAAAATTCTAGAGAATGATTATTAGCCATTAGATAGAATACATCTCCAACATTCATTTAAGAGATGTGTTAATATAAATAGGGATGGGTTTTCTTATTTGGATGTAAGCAATTGAAAAAAAGTAAACAAATAAATCTTGCAATAAAGTTTCATTGCCTCCTTAAAAAAATATTTCTCCCGATCTGCATTTTCAAATTACATTCACGTCTGTCGTTCTTCTTTTTATAAATTTTCTAACATTAGTATCGGAGCTAGGTTGCTAATCAAGAAAGATGGCAAAAGGAACGGCTCCTTTCCAAATTCCATTACTAAAGAAGGTGTATTATGATAATTAAAGCATTCGCATGAAGGCGTTGCTTAGATCGCAAGATGCATGGGATATCGTAGAAAAATGGTATGAAGAACCCGCCGTTATTACCACTTTATCCCAAACTGAAAGGGATGATCTAAATAATTTGAAGAAGGAGGATCAGAAGGCTCTTATGCTCATTTATCAGGTTTGGACGAAGCTATGTTCAAGAAGATAGCTAATGCACAAATTAGTAAGGAAGTAGAGAGATTTTGGAGAATGCTTTTAAAGGAATTGACAAAGTAAAGAAAATTAGAGTACAAACTATGCGAGGTGGGTTTGTTACATATGAAATCATTAGAATTATTTGATGATTATTTTTCTCGAGTTTGATCTAATGTAAACCAAATGAAATGATAAGGAGAAAAATGGAATATTTTGGAGCTATTGAGAAAATTCTACGATCTTTAGAGTTAAAATTTGATTACATAGTTGTAGCAATTGAAGAATCTAAAGATCTAGGATCCATGACTGCTGATCAACTCATGGGTTAACTTCAAGCCCATAATGGAAAATGAAGGAAAAAAGTTAAAGAAGAGCCAGTGGAGCAAGCTCTTCAAACAAAAATCACTTTGCGGAAAAACAAGACATTTTAAAATGGAAGAAGTACGAGCCAAAGCGGAAGAGGTCGTGGCCAATGTTATTGTCACATCCCCTATCTAGAGGCTCAAAACTAAGCGCTACAAATGCTGCAATCATCTATAGTATTAGCTTCCGGCGACTAAATATGGCTATGTTAATGGTATCAATAATATCAGAAGCGCTTGAATATGAAACAAAACACAGATTTCAAAATCGAAAATTACTTCATTACATTTTCCAAATCAAATTGTTTCACATTCACTTAACATAACCCAAATCGTTTCCCAAGTACAAATTAAATATAATCATTACAAATTACGCCGAGAGCGGTATATGAAGATACTCCAACTGTTGATCAGAGTCATATGGTCATATTAGACCTAATACATAACATCACAACAAAAAATCCATCACGACAAACCAATAAACATCAAATCCTAAGTAGCTATCTATTGCCTCCTACATCCTTCGGTTGCTTATTCGTCAACATTCTAAAACCTGAAAAGAACCCTAACCTCTCAGCCTACTCAAAACAATTTTGAGCACCCGAGAGTTTAAGAGGAAAACATAAACTTCGAGTCAGACATAAAGCCTGGTATGAATAATATTATACATCCCGGAATAATTATGTTAAGTGAGACCACGCTGCTTAGCAGAATGGGTTTCCCCTCACTAACATCCTTTTAAAACATATCTTTGCAAAACCTTTCATAAAACCACATACTACGGTCCTGCATTCACAATGGTTAAATACTATAAAGTAAACATTATGTAAACATACATAAATATCAGGTAATAATGAACTATCTGTTCAAACACACAAGTTTTGTTTGGATAACTTTTAACCTTTGGCTTACTCGGGCCTACCAGACAATATAATCAAAATTAACCTAACACCTGTTAGAAATTCATCTTCTGGATTTTCTATCCTTATCTATCTATTTAACATTTCCCATCAAGACGATCTCTCCTAAACTATCTGTTAAATATCTCATTTCTGGACGGTCGGTCCCTAACTTAATCGTCTCCCAGGTCTTCCCGATCCTAATGGTTTTTCATGCTCACCAATAACTATCTATATATAAACATATATTCCTTTCGGTCTGTAATCATAATTTTAGTCTACCTGTGACAAAGCCCTACACACTGGAATTTTGAACAACAATTAGCTGGGGCTATTAGCTAATGTATAGGGCGCGACCCCATACTAGTCGCATCTGGTTTTCTAATATCTGAATCATTTACAATTAAGGATCCCCTCCCCTAATTTTCCTTGAAAACATTTTCAAAATGATTTAAACCTTTAAATCAAACTTAAACAAGGAAAAGTATATAATCTTTATACTTTACTCAAAATCATATCACCATGTCATATATATCCTTTACTCAAAATTTAGTTGGTGAAAACATTTAACCATTTGAAAGAACCTCTTTCTAAACTTTTGAAATCATCTCTTTCAAAATCAAACCTTAAACCTTTCGAAATCATTCCTCAAACCTTTCGAATCCATTGAAAAGCAAACCTTATGAAAGTTATGAACTTTGGACATCCTTCTTCAAAACCACTTTAAAACATTACCTTAGAAAAACCTTTGGAAAACCTTCCTTCATAAACCTTTCGAAATCATCTAATAAACCTTTCGGTACTATTCAATAACAAACCCTTCGAAGGTATAAAACCTTTCAAAACATAAACCCTCCGAAGGTATACTAGGGTCAATTCAAAACAATTTGGAAACCCTCTTCTAAAACCTTTCGACTTCATTGGAAACAACCTTTCGAAAGCTTTGGGTTATACTTTATAAAACAAGGGTAAATCACCTAAGTCGAAAGCTTCCTTTCGAAAGCATTGGAGAAACAGCTAGTTTTAAAAACAAGTAAACCTTTCGACTTGGTTGGAAGGTTCAAAAACAAAACTTATATATAAAGCGGTAGAAACCCTTCGGCAACGTCGGAAGGTTTCAAAACAAAGTAATAGTGGAAGCAGCATTGACCTTTCGGCTACACCGGAAGGTTTAAAATCTTTCTTTATAAATAATTTGACTTGGTCGAAAGCAACCAAGTCGAAAGCTCCAATTTGAAAGCAAAGCAGGCGAAAGCTTTTAATTTATAAAAAAAACTTCCAACCTCTTTGGCCATTAACCTTTCTACTTAGAACCTTTCGACTTTATTCAATTCATTACGTAATAAACATTTGATACCTTATGCATTGAACTTTGATCTTGTCGAAAGCTATCCTTTCAACTATGATGAAAGGTCTAGGGCGAAAGGTCTATTGCCATATTGGCAGAAACATGGAAAAAGTGTGATTTTTGTTTTTTAACTTTAAAAAGGAAACTTTTCAACCAACCTGCCTTTGTTTTTCAAATTTTCATTGTTTAATAAATTATTTTTTGGAAATATGCTACCGCTATTACTAAAATTAAATAATCATTTTATTTTGCAAAATGCCCCTTCTCCTTAATTAAATATATAAAACATTTAAGTCACATACATTAAATAATTTTATATATTCATCAAATGATAGAAAAAATCTGAAAATATCCCAGAAAATCTATTTTAATATATTGCCTAACATATTAAAATCTCAAACCCGAATAATTTTTATTTTAGCCAAAAATAATTTATAACCTAATAAACAATTTCCTTCACTATAAAATTAATATAAAATCCATAATAAATCAGAAAATTATGAAAATCAAAACCCATCTCTAAAATATTATTTCTGATCTATGTTTAAATTTTCAAAGCATTCGAATGTCATTAAATAGGGTTTTCATGCCTAACATATCATAAAAACAAGTATGAACATGTATAGCTTCACCAACAACATATTTTTTCTAAACATCAAACATGGCATAAATATAGCAAAAGTATTTCAGTTCTGGTCGTAAAACCGAAAACTAAAATAATTGGGGATGTAGTAATTATTCACCTTAGCTTTGAGATTATAGATGAGATTTTTGATTGTTGAATTAGTTGATTACTTCTCTTCTTTTGAATCCTAGCTTTAATTCTTCTCTTGAGAATAGGAAATGGTGGTCGGCCTTAGTAATTTTGTTTTAGTGAAATGAGAGTGATTCAACGTGAGTTACCCATCTCCTAAGGGTTTAGGGTATAAGATTTTACTATTTCCCATATTGCCCTTCTCATTTCCTAAAACATTATCTGGTGTTATTTCATTTTAGTTAACCCACTTAACATGACACGACTACCTTTAACTAATCAAATCTCAACATATTAATCTTCACGTTATTTAATTTAATTTAACTAATTAAATATCCTAAATAAAGTTATAAAAATATGGGATGTTACAGTTATGGAAGAGGTGACTACAAATTTATTAATAAAAAGGAGAAAAGACAAAACATGTATACCGCAAGAGGTTGAGGAAGAGGAAATATAAAGCAAAATGGAAAACCGAGGTATGATAAATCTCAAATAAAATGTTATAACTATCATATATTTGGCATTTTGCTTCCTATTGTAGATCCACTTTTACTGAAGTTCAAGAGAGAACAAATTATGTCAAAGAAGATGAAGAAAATTCCGCACTATTGTTGGCACATAAAGGTGATGAAATTAGCGATAACAGTACTTGGTATTTGGACATGGGGGCAAGCAATCATATGTGTGAAAGGATGATCATGTTCACGGAGCTTGATGAATCGGTTAGTGGAAACATTCATTTTGGAGATGAATTTGAAATCTCACTTATAGGAAAAGGAAACATACGAGTTAATTTAAAAAATGGAAAGAATGACTTTATTTCCAATGTTTATTATGTGCCTAAAATGAAAACAAATATATTAAGTTTGGGTCACCCTTAGAAAAGTGATATGATATACACATGAAAAATAAAAGTCTTTTAATGATAGATGGTATAGGAAATTTAATTGCTAAAGTAGAGATGTCAAAAAATAGAATGTTTCCATTAAATATCTCAAGTAATATTTCTAAATGCCTAAAATCATGCTATAAAGATTCATCATGGCTTTGGCATTTAAGGTTTCGACACCTTAATTTATAGGGCATAAAATTATTAAAGAACAAAAACATGGTGAATGGTTAACCATTAATAAATCATGAGGACAAATTATGTGAAGGATGTTTATATGGAAAACAACCAAGAATTTTTTTCCAAAATAATTAACTACAAGAGCCAAAGAACCATTAGAATTAATTCATACAGATATTTGTAGCCTTATAAAACCATGCTCAATTGGAAAAAGTAACTATTTTGCACTTTTATTGATGGTTTTTGTAGAAAAACATGGGCTTATTATCTTAAACAAAAATCAGATGTATTTATGCTTTTAAGAAATTTAAGGCCTTTGTAGGAAATGAAAGTTGTTATAAGGTTAAAGCCATGAGATTCGATCGAGATGGAGAATTTACAACCATAGAGTTTGAAAAGTTTTGTGAAGAAAATAGAATTCTTTGTCCATTAACAGTACCATACACTCCATAACAAAATGGGGTCGTAGAGAGGAAGAATAGATCTCTTCTAAATATGGCACGGAGTATGTTAAAAAGTAAAATTGTTCCAAAAGAGTTTTGGGCTGAAGCCGTCGAATGCGTAGTATATTTATCCAATCGCTCTCTGACTCGAAGTGTGTGGAACAAAACCCCCCGAAGAAGCATGGAGTGGTATAAGCTATGTATATCTCACTTGATAGTATTTGGAAGCATCGAATATGCCTATGTGCTAGATCAAAGATGCTTCAAATTAGATGACAAAAGTGAAAAATATATTTTTATTGGCTATGACTCAAGGTCAAAAGAATTTAAGTTATATAATCCTATTAATGGAAAAGTTGCTACTAGTCAAGACATGGAGTTCGATGATGAAAGTGCTTAGAATTGGAACAAACAAGAAGATGAAAGATTCTTTCCACTTTATGAAGAGGAATGCAATGATGATGTGGAAAAAGAACCCAATAGTCCAACACCATCATCTCCTTCAAACATCCATCATGTATATCCATTTGAAGAAAGCTCAAGTGAAAGATCACTACACATGAGATCTTTGCAAGAATTATATGAGGTAACTCCAATTTCTGAGATATTACCTAATTATTTCTTTTCGCGAATTGTGAAACAATAGGTTTTGAAGAAGCAAAACAAGACAAAAGACGGAGAGAAGCTATGGATGAAGAAATCAAAGCAATCATAAAGAACAATACATGTGAGTTGGTTACTTTACCTAAAGGACGCAAACCTATTAGTGCAAGTGGGTATACAAAGTGAAGAAGAATGCTAAAGGAGAAATTGAAAGATACAAAGATAGATTGGTAGCTAAAGGATACAAGCAAAGAGCATGTATAGACTATGATGAAGTATTTTCTTCTGTTGTTCGCTTAGAAACTATAAGATTATTAATTCTTAAGCAACTCAAAACAAATGAAAAATACATCAAATGGATGTGAAATCTACTTTCTTAATTCGTAAATTAGAAGAGGAAGTTTATTTGGAGCAACCATCAGGTTATAAAGTTAAAGGACATAAAGACAAAGTTTTAAAATTGAAAAAAGCGCTTTACGGTCTAAAACAAGCCCCAAGAGCTTGGAATACAAGATTTGATAGTATTTTTTTAGAAATTAATTTTGTAAAATACCCCCATGAACATGCACTTTGCATAAAGACAAATCAAACTTGAGATACTTTAATTATATGTTTATATGGATTACTTAATCTTTACTGGAAATTATCCAAAAGCTTTTGATGATTTCAAGAAGGAAATGAGTTTAGAATTTGAGATGACGAATGTTGCACTTTTGCCATACATTTTTGGAATCCAAGTGATTCAAAGTGAGCAGGGTATATTTATTTCTTAAGAAACATATGCAAATGAAATATTGAAGAAATTTAATATGAATGGATGCAAACCCATAAACACTCTGATAGAATATGGTGCGAAGATCTCAAAACATACGCAAGAAGAGAATGTGGATCCTACCCTATTTAAGAGCATGGTAGCTTGAGATACTTAACCTGCATAAGACCGGATATACTTTATGGAGTGGGTCTTATTAGTCGCTGCATGGAAGCTCCTACAACATCGCACTTAAAGACAACAAAAGGATCCTTCGATATATTAAAGGTACCACTGATTTTGGATTATTGTATTCACGTTCTAGTAATTTCAAGTTGATTAGTTACAATGGTAGCGATTGGGCTTGAGATGTTGATAATCGTAAAAGTACAACTGGATTGGTTTTTTACATGGGAGACACATCCTTCACCTAGAGCTCAAAAAGGAAACCAATCATGACACTATCAACCTGTGAAGCTGAGTATGTTGTTGCTTCAATTTGTATACGCCATGCAATTAGGCTTCGAGATTTATAAAGGAGTTGCACATGCCACAACACAATGCAACGAAGAAATTCATGGATTACAAGTCAACCAAAGCACTTGCTAAGAATCATGTCTTCCAAAATCGAAGTTCACATGTCGATACATGCTACCACTTTATTTGAGAAAAGATTGCAAAAAAGGAGTTACACATGAAGTTTATCAATTCAAAGATCAAGTTGTAGATGTTTTCTCAAAGGCATTGAATCATGATGACTTTGAAAGATTACTAGTCATTCTCGGGGTTACAAAATCAAGTTTACGAGGGGATGTCGGAAATAAATTTGGTTTTAGGAAGCATTAACTATTTGGATAATTTGAATTTTGACATTTATGAAAATAATTAATAAGAGGCTAAAATTTAGCCTTAGAAAGAAAGTGGATATATATTGTAGCAAAAAGTCTCTAGAGTTGTCTATTCTAAAAGTGTCTAAAGAGTTATTGATTACTGTAGAAAACTCTAGAGAATGATTATTAGCCATTAGATAGAATACACCTCCACCATTTATTTAGGAGATGTTTTAATATGAAAGGGGAATAGTTTTCTCATTTGGATGTAAGCAAATGAAAAAAAAGGTAAACAAATAAAGCTTACAATAATGTTTCATTTCCTCCTTAAAAAATTTCTCTCAATCTGCATTTGCAAATTACATTTACATCTCTCCTTCTTCTTTTTAAAAAATATTCTAACAATCTTAGTGGAACATTGAGACTAACACATTGATTTCAAGTTTCAAAATTAGTGAAACGGTTTGTATGTAACTATGTTTGTTAAACCAAAAAATTGGTTCAACACCTAAGGTATTGTTGAAGGGTTCAAATCACGTGATCAAGGGTTAAATAGGAAAGTTACATAAAATTGTGATAGTCCTTCCTCCATGTTAACAAATTACTTTTTTAACCCAAATATGCAAGGCAGGGCAGGGCAAGTTCAGATAAGGGCTTAGGAAGCCTTATGCAAAGCTCGAGTGAAGTATGCAAGTCAAAGTTCGAGTCCAAGTCCAAAAGAGTGAAATATGCATGTCCATAGTCTAAGTCAAGTACAAGAAGTCAAATGTATGTTATAAGTTCAATAATGGGTAAAAAACTTTATTCCATTGAACTATGCTATACGAAGTTCACTGTTCAAGTCCTTATGTGCAAAAAGTCGAAGATGTACAATTGGCTCTAAAATCCCCAATTTGATTTAGGGTTACAACTTTGAAAATGTAAGAAATGAGGAAAAAATAATTTCCCTTCTAAGCAGCTGGCGGTGCCTATTTATAGGAGTAATGGCAGGTGGGTTGGCTGCAACGTGTCCACTGGGCATGATGCATGTTATCTGGCAAATCGTTGATGCTCGATATCCCCACCTTCTTTAGGATTCGACATCCTCTCTTCAAGGGTGAAATTTGACATCGTCTTTATATTGATGAACTCAACATCGATTATTGTGATAGCAGTTTGGTGACAGTTGATATGGCATATGCTCATTATCTTTAGAAGCTCGACACTTTTATTCTGAGTCTGGTGCTTGACATCTTTCTTTTTATTTGTTCTACAACACTCCTTGTTGTAGTGGTTTAATGTCTATACGTGTTTGTTGATCTGGCACCTTGATATTCTGTTGATATTCAACATTACTTTTGCTTGTCATATGCTCGACACCTTTAGAGGTTCTTAGGATTTGACATCTCTTCCGACTTACATGCTTGACAACCTTCATGGTTGCTGAGGCTCGATGCCTTCCTTCGTTTATTCAAGCTCGATAACTCCTATATTTGTTAAATTCTTGAAGCTCAACATTTTTAGAAGTTCAACACCTTTATACCTGTTAATTACTTGAGTATGTGACATCTTTCTTATCATAGAGGTTTGACACCCCTAACTTTTAGACGTTCTTCATCTCTTGGTAAGTGTTTAAAGCTCACTACCCTTGAGTGCTTGATGACCTTACTTCCTTCTAGCTTGACACCACTTATCATTGTCAAACATGATATAAACATGATATGTTCCTATTAAATACTCGATTTGTATATTTTTAGTAACACACCATTACATAACTTTGAGATTACTTTTATGCCCGATACCATTCTCTATGGCTATAAAATCTCGTCATTCTTCCTACCTTTGAATTCGACATCGCTTACAGCTTGATATGTTTATGTTGCATGTTTGCTACATAATTGACTTGGAAGATCAATATATAATCATAGATTTATATACTCCACATGCATTCATAAGCTCGATGTACGTATTTATAGTAACACTATCTTCCATTCCTTCCATATCCTCTTGTTTATTCTCTTAACATAGTAGTCAGAAAATATGTGGATAATATTTGCCCCCCTTCTTGTATTAAGAAGCTTTTTTTACACTTTAGTGTAAAACCAAGTATCTTCTCACCTTTCCAACTTTTTGTGAGATTTTCTCTTCAATTCCGTTCTCCTTAAAAACATAAAGTAAATGATGATGACCTTCATTATTTACTTTAAATTGAATTTTAGACAAACCCTTTCGAATTTGGTGAAGATATGAATTAATTTGTCCTCTTCTTCATACAAAGGAGCCTTTTGTATTTCATGTAAATCCAAGTTTAATTAAGAAGACTAGAAATCGTATCGATAAGAAGGCCATAAATTCAATTAGCAAGAAGACCATAAATCCATTTGGTAAGAAGTCCATAAATTCACTTGATAGAAAAATAAGAAATCCATCTAGAAAGAATCCTATAGATTCGTTAGATAAGAAGTCCATAAATTCAATTAATAAAAAGACCAAAAACTCATCTGGTTAGAAATCTAGAAATCCATCTGGCAAGAAATCCATAAACTCTCTCTTAATAAGAAGGCCAGAAATCCATCTGGCAAGAAGATCATAAATTCATTAGTTAAGAAGACCAAAAATCCATCCAGTAATAGTACCGTAATTTCATTTAGAAATCCATCTGGCAATAATACGATAATTTCATTTGAATAGAACACTAGAAATCCATTTGGTAATTTCACATCTCAACTAATAGGAGACTGGAAATTTGAGCAATAACAGAGATTCCCGCTATTTACTAGAATATTTCTGACCAAGAGATTCTCAACCACTCAGATGTTTGTATTTGATGCTGAAATCCTTATTATGAGTAATAGATAGTTATTGTCCCTTCCATTGAAGGTTTCCTTATTCTTAGCTTAGTGTCGGAATGGTTGTGCTTAAGTACACTTCATTTTAGGAGATTGCTCTGATCCATTTTTAGGACAAAGTCACACTTGTTTGGTTGATTTTCCTTTGCCCCTTTTACCTTTTAGGTAATGATTTAGGCTTTGATTGGTCTCTTTTGCCCCTTATCACCTTATAGGTGATGATTTAGGCTTTGATTGATCTCTTTCGCCCCTTATCACGTTATAGGTGATGGTTTAGACTTTGATTGAGCTCCTCATTACCTTATAGGTAATGATTTAGGCTAATCGGTGCGTTTGGTTAGCCATCTTAGGCAAGACCAAAGTCTTACCCGTCCTCCCTCTAGAAGGTGCTTTAGTTAGGCATTATAGGTGGAACCGAAGGTTGGTTCAGTGCTTTAGCCAGGCCATCTTAAGCGGGACCAAAGGCTTACTCCATCCTCCCTCTAGGAGGCGTTAGGCTAGGCCACGTAGGCGGGACCAAAGGCTTATAGTGCTTTAGCTAGGCCGTTTTAGGTGGGAACAAATGATTACTCTAACATCCCTATAGGAGGTTCTTTGACCAGGCCCTTCTGGCGAGATCAAAGGCTTTTCCTTCGCCCCTTGTTACCTTATAGGTAATGATTTAGGCTTTGATTTCCTTATTGTTCCTTTCTTTCATTTGATTATTGATTCCGTAGATATACTTTTCTCAATTTCTTTATTCATCCATTGCAGAAAAGTAAGGCCTTAGATACTCGATATTCCAAGTTCTAGCTATTACATTGCCATCAGTTGGCATAGTCGATATGCCCCTTGTAGGATTACTTTGCAGATAATGAGGGGTCCTTCCAAGTTTGGTCTGAGGGGTCCCTCTGTCGAGTTTTTGGTATTTGCCATGACTTCTCGGAGTACCAATTCTCCATTCTAGAATAAAATTTCCTTAACTTTGGAGTTATAGTATCTTGATATCCTTAATTGATATTTAGCCGTTCATATGGCTGCTTCATTCCTTAGTTCATTAATCAAATCTAAGGATTCTTTTCTTAATTCTTGACTGGGATTAAAAGCATATGCAATCCTCCAATGGAATGGTATTTCAACTTCGATTGGAAGCATTGCTTCATATCTATACATCAAAGAGAATGGAGTATGTCATGTTGCAGTTTTTGCAAAAGTTCGGTATGTCCAAAGAATGAGTGGTAATTCTTCTACACCATTTCCATTTTCTTTATCCAATCATTCCTTAAGAATAGTTGTAACGACATGACTTTTCGACCCTCGAATATCGACACTAAATACATCCATGTTATTCATATGCCGAGCACCCAAGTGCCAAAAAGACAGAAAGTTACGGTAAAATAAAAAAATAGAATAAAACAAGAAAGAGAGAACACAACATCAGAATCTCACAACGGAACGATAATATATAATATCAAAGGAACAATACAAAGGGTTACTCTGAATACAGAAATATCAGAGTTATTAAAATATAAGTAATATCATCGGCCCGGACAGTTATATTAACCTTTCCTTAGATATGCTGATACATCAAATAGTAAGGTAGTGGAAATAAGAATTCCATGAAAGATAATCATCCAGCTTTTTTCCATAAGCTCCAAAGTATCGGTAGCTAATTCTGGAAACATACATGGGGCAAACCCGAACATTATAAGAAAATAACACCCAG
Source organism: Allium fistulosum (assembly GCA_030737815.1). Classification (NCBI taxonomy): domain Eukaryota; kingdom Viridiplantae; phylum Streptophyta; class Magnoliopsida; order Asparagales; family Amaryllidaceae; genus Allium; species Allium fistulosum. Next base: position 297,115,481 of record CM060908.1, on the reverse strand, counting down.
ACTAGTCTAGTAAACCAGCGTGAGAAAACTCAAGATGTAAAAGTGACATATAATAGTAGCTTTTTGAGACCGTTTGGACTACCATAATGATTTTCTCCTCAAATGTAACCAATCATTCATTAAGTTTAAAATATACTGATATGATATAATGTCTAGTGTGTAGCACATAAATCATATCAAATAGCTACCGTGTGAACGCCACAATAATAATCGGTATATAATCAATACCGCTAAGGCGCGTTCGTATAGGTGTAAGGATTTCTATAGAGCTCTCCTCAGATCAAGCCGAATCCGAACTCTTTGACCGTGATCAGAAACTTCCTTCCAAGCATCATATATCTCTAGATAGGATATACTATAAGATAAACACAACTGGTCCAACGAAGAACTGCGAGGCACCAAGTATAAACAACTCCTGCATGCAACATATCGATAAGCATACTCTAGATTTGGAGTTGATATACCCTCATGGATAAGCTAAACCTGAGATTGTGCATCTCACTTCGGTTTTAGTCATTTCAGATGTCGAGGCTATGTTCAGCATCTTTCACATGAGTCTTCATCACTTTATCAGCACACAAATCCCCAATTGGATTCCATCTCGAACAGATCACGAATCACTACATGGATTCGAACATCTCCAAAAGATCTCGAACCTCCACATAGGTTCCCCACATAAGTCCTCCGACAAATGCTAACACTATCCTCTCCCTTGGAATACTCCTCAAGATAGACAGTCACAGATGATAGCATCATTTGTAATGTTAACGTTGACCTCTTCCTTGGACATAACCTTAGGATAGACAGTTCAACTCTATAACATTCCACTTCATAACCGCTTCTAGAAAATAGATCGCATATATGGTTTTAAAGTGATTATAGGTTTGAGTCATCTCATATAAGTACACTCTTTTCACTTACCGGACTCTCCAAAACCAATCATTGAATATTCGGTTAGCTCAATTCTGGTTCTCTCAGAAGTAAGCGAAAGCTAGAGACTTTTCGTACCAACACTCCTCCCTCGATGTTCTCATTGGTATGAAATCACAAAGCCTTTCGATAACTTCTTAAGTCATATTTGTTCAAGTTCGATAATCGATTATCTAGTCAAAACAATTGCTTATACAAATCAACATTTGTATGCTTAACTCATTTCCAACATTCCAACTTAACTATTCCTCATTCAAGAGTGAATCCAGGTAAGTTAGAGCACTGGTTTCATCAAAGCCTTGCCTAGAGACTTTATTCTTGAATCTCACAAATAGATAAGTCTACCTCTTTGACTTTTACTATTAAGTATAGTATTAATGATTTCCATAAACAAGTAAGAAATCAACACTATTAACACATTTTCGACATTTTCCGACTTACTATTCCTCGGTCAAGAGGAAGCTGATAAGTTAGAGCTCTATTGCTCCATCCCTACTTGAACATCAATCTTAACTCTCACAAATAGATAAGCCTTACTTCGTCTGTTTTAGTATTAAGCATAGTTAATTACTTTTCAAACAAGTAATTAAACAATTAACCGTTGGCCACTAAGCAATTCTAACCCATTCTAAACTTTTTGTTTATACTTTAAAACACTTTTTAAAATGATATATAAGTATAGTAATTTATTTATCAAAACTTGATATTTAAATAAACAAGTCAAAAGATATTTTAATACATAAGATATAAAATAGTCAACATATTTTCTAAAAACTACATATACTTAAAATTGCTTTTAAATACTTTATAGTAATTATAATAGATTTTCAAACATTTACTCAAAATATTACTTGGCACTAATGACTTTATAATTTCCTTAAAAACTTGAAAAAACAAGTTTTTATTATAAAATCATCTTCTTTAAAAATCGCAACTAATTCTTAAAAATTCATAAGTATCTCAAACCACTTTTGAAATACTCTAATATGAGTTACTAAACACTTGTAAAAAGAATGAAACAAAATAATTAAATTTACATATCATTTCAAACCTTTAAAGTCCAAAAATGAAGGTTAAATGGGGGAGTTTTGCACAGTGAAGTTCTGGTCACTTTTCAAGATGTTACTTAACCTTTTACTATCCAAGCTTTTAATAGAAAAACAGATATATATATATATATGGCAAGAAACCCCTAAGGATATCTCTCTACAAAGTTCCATAGAAATCGTCGAATACTAGATAATTCCTAAGTGCATCCATAGTAACTATCGCTATAAGTGCACTTTTAAATCTCAGTCCAATCTAAACCAAAGTCCATCTATAACCTATGTGCTTTGTTTCAAGGTCTTGTCATAAGTCATATAAATCCATTCAAGTCTATTCCAAGTCTATAGACATGGATCATACGTGTCTCTTACTTTCAAAGCAAGAATTCAAACCAATGTTTTAACATATGTCAACAACAATTCAACCAACTTAAACACAATCAAACACCAATATATATGCATAATATTTTCAATCAAAGAGGTGATTTAAATCACCTTTAGCCTCTTAAACAACCATTATCTAAGCACGCAAGTCAAACCCAACCTTGTAACCTCTTCTTCCTTCCTCCTTTCCTTTGCTTTTCACTTGCTTTTGCCTTCCCTCTCTATAAATTGCTCACGTCCATAGCTTGGTGGGGGAGCATGACTTATTTTCTTTAACTTCTAACTAGGTGGGATTTTTTGTAATGTGGTAGGAAGGCTTCACTCCATGTTTGAGGTAATTTGGATTTGATTTGCAACTATTTCTCTTTAGGAAATTTTGAAGAAAAAGAAGAAAAAGCCATGGATTTGGTTACTATAAGCTTTGTGAATTTGTGAATAATATGCAAGGGCGTGCCTCTCCTTATATAGGCAATAAATTGTGCTTCTTAAGCTTGCATTCATCACCCCTCATGCCATGGAAGACTCACCTCCCATCACTTTTCCTTTACATCACTTCTCCTTTACGCTAATTACTATTATACCCCTCTCATTATAATATCTCTTATCCTAAAAGGAAGCTTCTATAATGTTCCATCCTTCATCAAGAGGTGTGTGTTAATTAGTTGCTAATGTGTTCATTTAATCATTAGACAAGTGCACAAGAGTTCTAACAACTTATATCGATTGAAAAGTTATTTACCAATAAAACGATTTACGATCACATTATTGATTTTTCTTCGTAGAATATGTTTTTGTAAACAAATTTCAAAAACAAATTTCTTATCATTACTCATTAATTAAATGATATCTAACAAGGTTATAAATCATATTTGTAACACTTAATTATGTTTTAAAAATTTTCGATATTCGAAAACGAAGTGTTCGAATTTTCGGATTGCTACAATAGTCTTAATAGTTTTGTTGGCAGCTTCAACGGCTCCATTAGCCTTAGGATGAGCTATAGACGAAAAAGTTTTGATTATTCCATTCTAGTTGAGAATCTGATGAATTTCTCACTTTCAAATTGAGTTCCATTATAGAATATTATCTTATGAGGTATTTCAAACCAGGTCACTATCTTTTTATCGTAAACTTTAGCGTTTTTCCCGATGTTACATTTGATAATGGTTCCGCTTCTGCCCATTTGGTAAAGTAGTCGATAGCTATGACTACAAACTTTTCACTGCCCTTAGATATTAGCAATGATCCTATTAAATCATTTCCCCACACATCAAAGGACCATGGACTTAAGATTGTGGGTTAACTCACTATGGGGCATATGTGAAATTGTTGAAAACCTCTGACATTTCCCACATATCTTTACGTAACTCACTGCATCGTTATTCACATGAGACCATTAGAAACCTTGCCTCATGAACTTTTTGGCCAATTTTATGCCATTAGAATGATCTTTACGAAACCCTTCATGGGCTTCTCTCAACAATTTTGTGCCACTTTGCAGACTAACACATCTTAAGTAAGGGAGGAATATCCTTTTTTATAAAGTGTTTCCTCCATCATAACAAAAGATGGAGCATGGTGCCTTATCTTTCAAGCTTTTGTTTATCTTCTGGTAGTTATCCTTCTACCAAGTATTTAACAATGCGTGTCATCCAATTGTTTTCATATTGATTATCTATTTCTGTATGAATGGTTCCTTTTAGGTTTTCACCATTATCATTTCTTGGTTCATTTTCCTTCTTTTTGACAAAGACAAGGTATATATCTGATTCTTTGATAAGTTCGTGATATCAGGGGTAACTCTTCCACCTGTTTCTCTTTTCTAACATTGTGGATAATTCGTTCAAATACATTTCATGACTTTGTCGATAATTCATATTGAGGTTATGTAATGATCGGTCTATGATAATCAATATCTTGGAACTTATATATCTTTGATGTTAATCTTTGTTGAAATCCAATAGTTATTTCGGACATTCCATGTTGGTCCTACTGCTTTGCTACTATTTTAGATTTTGAAGATAGGACTTTGGCTATTTCATTTTCGGATAATCTTTTTGACTTTAGATTAAATTTCATGGCCAACAACTTTCTTATGTATAAGTCAGTATAGTGTTTGAATATTACAGTGTTGGATGACAATTTAACCTCCAAATGGTTGGACGAATGGTTGGTTGTTACTTTAATTTTTCTTCCTTTTAAGTTAGATAGCAGTTTTCTATTCCATCAAAGGTTGTAGGTTTGAGCTGAAACGATGTTAGATTATAGAGAACTTATTTTGTCTCAAAATATTAACTATTTTGCCTTGACTTGCTTTGTGGCTAATGACTTCTTGTCTTATTTCTTTCTTTACCTTACTCCTTATGAATGGAATGATCCATATAAAAATCCCTTTTAAGTTTCCTCTTACAGTTCCACTCATTTCTCTAGAGCTGCTTATTCTAGATCCAAGATTATTCTTGGTCATGACATGGTAATATATATCTATCATTCCAATTTTTCCGATGTTCCTTGATCTTCTATTGGCGCTCATTTACTCAGTCGCCATTACCGCTTTATTTTCCATATGTTGATGATGGTTGTTACTTACTTCTTCTCAAATCTTTCCTTGTTTAAAGTAGAAGTAACGTCTTTAAATATTAGTATGCTGAAACTATGAGGTGATCCACTAATGGTATTGGATTTTCCTTTCTCTACATATAAGCATTTGTTATCGATACTTGAGATTTGAAAATTAAAATCCCGCTTTCATACCAATTTGTCCTTTCGACTATTCAAAACCATGGTTTTCAGTGATGACTTTTATGTCTTTAACTTCTCGAAAACTATTTGAACAATTAAAGAAATCTGATACCTCAAATAAGGGATTCTATATCTATTGTCAGAAATCCAAATTCTGACCTTGAAATCCCATAATTTAGTTTTGTGATTAGCCACTCTTTTTGGCCAACATTGGTAGTATGCAATTTCCTTTTAGAAAATTTTAAAGATGACCTCATCAAAACAACCTTCGGATTAAAATTATGGCCATCACGATAAAAATTAAATATTATTTTGCAAATTTCCTTTGAAATAGAAATGTGTAAATTTTCTTAAATCAATGGAATATTCAATATTAATTAAACTCCCAAAATTCTTTCTTTTGGACAAATAGAGTTTAAAAATGAAAATGTTTTATCAAAATAAAGATTGCTTTGTATTATCCTACCTTATTTGATTGGGTAACAGATTTAAGAAAATCATGGAACTTTAAAGAGTGATTCGTCAAAAGCTAGAGGCCTACAAAACAACCTTTCTGGGATTTGATCCAATAGGAAGGTTTGGGAATATCTTCGACCTGAGAAGTCATATCAATTACCATCTTAGGAATAGTAAGCTTGTAATGCAGGAGTCAATCTGTTTAAAACTATCATCCTTTCATTTATTCCCATCACAATGTTTACTTGTTTTTGGCTCTGCCTTACCCTTAATCGTCTTGATTTGGTCAGGATTGACCTCAATTCTTCTAGCATTGATGATATATCCTCTGATATGTAACCCCTGCATTCTTCAACTCAAAGGACATGATTTTGTATTTGTAAGTTCTTCAATCTGTTATGAAACCTATGTTTTCTTTATCTGATTTGAACATGGGGATTTGATTATATTCAAGTGTGCATCAATAAAAGATTGCAGCTTATGTCCTCTTATGACATCAACCAATGAATCTATTCTAGGTAAAGGATAGCAATATTTGAAGCATGCCTTATTTGGATCAGTGTAATTGATGTACGCTCTCCCTTTTCCTTTGGACTCTTTAACTGGTACAGGATTAGCTGAACATTTGGGTAAAAGACTTTTCTAATGGATCCATTCTCAAGCAACCTTCAACTTATTCCTTATTACTTTAAATATTATCAAACTATCTTTTCTTTTGTCGAACATGGACAATATTTGGATGTGTATTTAGAGCGTGGCTCACAATTGCTAGATCTACCCTGACCATATCTGAGTGATTCGGTGAACACATCTTTGCTATATTAGAGTAGTCGGGTAAGCTCTGTTCTGAGACTGTTGCCTAGTTCTTTTCCGATCTCTGCTATTCTAGTTAAATCTAGCAAATCTAAGTTTACCTCTTCTAGATCTTCGAAAGATTTAATTCTTCCTTGCTCACTTCTGCAATCTAATCTATTTACCCAAAAATATCACAATATAGAATTCCACATAAATCACGTACTTCAATTATTTATTGATTCATAAAGGTTTTATAATAAAACTTCCATTTTCAAGACCTTTAATTTAATTTTGAAAAGTAAGATATTAATTTCCAAAGTGGTTTAAATAAAAAAAAATTATTCCCTTCTAAAATCTTTGTTTAAAAACCTCTTATACAGTTCCAAGAAAGCCTACATTTTAAGCATTTATTCAATTTCAAATTCCTTAAATTCTTTTCAAAAATAATTCATAAACTTTGAAACTCTTCTTAATAGTTTCAAAATGATAATACAAAATAAGTTTTTACAATTCATAATTTCCTTTAAACAACAAATCTGCATAATCTCATTTTCCTATAAGGATCTTCAATCCAAAATATTTCCCAAAGCATGACTTGAATTCCAAAATCAATATTTTAAAACTCTCATTCACTTTTTATTTTTCATTTTAAAATATTACTATCAATAAATGATTATTCAACCCGAAGTTCTCTTTTATAATAATCTTTCAAATATTTAACATTAAAATATTGATTTGTTAAATTCATTTATATAACAAAATACCAAAATTTCCTTTTTACCATAATTCATTTCAAGTACTACTAAACATATATATATATATATATATATATATATATCCAAACAACTTGAAAAACAAATTCCCTTTTTTTAAAAAATAATCAATTACTGAATGTGTATTACTTCCAAAATAATTTTGACAAAATACACTTTGTAAATTTTGTTAATAATAATTTCCATACAATAAACGAACTACATTTATCTTATTACCATTCCAAAATATTTTCTTTTTTACTAAACTTCCCTATAAACCATCATTTTTACATATAAATTTTAGATGTCCTACAAAAATCCTTCAAATATTTTATTACCATGTATATGTGTGAGTGCGTGCATGTGTATATATATATATATTCAAAAGTACATTGACTTAAACAACATCCAGAAATCATCACTTTCTGAATAATTTCTATTCACATACTTCTCAAGGATAATTTCTATTTTAGATATAAATCATTCCATATTTCATGTTTATTCGCAAAATAATTTATTTCTTTCAAATTTTCACCTTTTAATTCTCTTACCTCTTTCTGATTAATTTCAAGTGTTGAACTCACTAACACAATCTTTGCAATCTCCAAATTGAAGTTCAGAGTGACATTGTCCTCTAGGGTTGTCTGTTGTATAACTTCTTTTTTCAAAACATTAACTTTCTTGATCTTCACTATTTTCCCGAAACAAAATATCACTTTGTTAGCTTCAATGTAAAGGAAATGATGATATGGAGGTTTGAGCCCTCCTTCTAGCGTCAAAATGTTAAACCAAAAATTTGGTTCAATACCCAAGGTATTATTCAAAGGTTCAAGTCACGTGATTAAGGGAGAAATATACAAGTCGCATAAACAGTGATAGTCCTTCCTTCATGTTAACAAATTTTTTTGTTAACCCAAATATGCAACGTAGGGTAAGTCAAGTTCAGATAAGAGCTTAGGAAACCCTACGCAAAGCTCGAGCGAAGTATGCAAGTCAAAGTTCAGGTCAAAGTCCAAAAAAAATGAAATATGCATGTCCATAGTCCGAGTCAAGTACAAGAAGTTATATGCAAGTCATAAGTTCAATAATCGATCAAATATCTTTATTCAATTGAAGTATGTTATACAAAGTTCATTATCCAAGTCCTTGTGTGCAAAAAGTCAAAAATGTATAATCGGCTCTAAAATTCCCAATTTGATTTATGGTTACAACTTTTAAAATGTCAGAAATGAGGAAAGAAGAATTCCACTTCTAAGCAGCTGGGAGGTGCCTATTTATAGGAACGGTGGTAGGCGGGTTGGTTGCCATATCTCCACTCGGCATGATGCATATTATCTGTGTAAATTGCTGACGCTTGACATCCCCACCTTCCTTAGGATTCGACATCCTCTCAACATGGGTGAAATTTGACATCGCCTTTATTTTAATAAAACTTGACATCGGTTATTATGATATCAGTTTGGTGATAGTTGATATGGCATAGGCTCATTATCTTTAGAACCTCGACACCTTTATTCCGAAGTCTAGCGCTTGACATCCATCTTTTTACTTGTTCTACGACACTCCTTGTTGTAGTACCTCGATGCCTATACGTGTTTGTTGATTCGGCACCTTGTCCAGTTGTTGATATTCGATATTACTTTTGCTTGTCATATGCTCGGCACCTTTAGAGGTTATTGGGACTCGATACCTCTTCCGAATTACATGCTCGACAACCTTTATGGTTGCTGAGACTCAACATCTTCCTTTCTTTATTCAAGCTCGATAACTCCTATGTTTGTTAAATGCTTGGAGCTCGACATTTTTAGAAGTTTGACACCATTTTACTTGTTAATTACTTGAGTATGCAACATCTTTCTTATCACACAGGTTCGACACCGCCTACTTTTAGCCATTCATCATCTATTATTAAGTGTTTGAAGCTCACTACCCTTGAGTGCTTGATAACCATGCTCCCTTTTGGCTTGATACCACTTATCATTGTTAAACCCGATATGTTCCCATTAAATACTCGACGTGTATATTTGTAGTAACACACCACTACGTAACTTTGAGATTACTTTTATGCTTGATACCGTTCTCTATGGCTATAAAGTCTCAACATTCTACTTGCCATTGAATTCTACATCCCTTGTGGCTTGATATCTTCATATTAGATGCTTGCTATGTTATTGAGTTGGAAGATTAATATATAATCATAGATTTATTAACTTGACATACATTTATAAGCTTGATATGCTTTCTTTAGATGCTTGATATACGTATTTGTAGTAACACTATCTTCCATTGCTTTCATATCCTCTTATTTATTCTCGTAGTTAGAAAATAAGTGGATAACAATAATTATTAAGTTTAGTTAGATTTAATAATGTTTAACTAACTTAATTATTTTTACGAGCGTTACGGCACGCGTTTCACGTGTGAGTTGTTCTACAAATTGTATATGTTTCAAAATGCTCAAAAAAATAATTTTTAGAAATATTTAGTCGTATTTTGCGTTGAACTCATGCATAGTTTGTTTCAATTTTTATTTTTAAGTTTCAGTATCTAATTTTTTTGGTAGTTGGAATTTATATTTCTGTTATTAGTTAATAAAGAAAGAATTTGTAAAGGAATTTCATTTGTTATATCCTATTTTAAAGTGACATTAAGATTTGATTATATTTGAGTATTCTGAATTTGTAAAAAAAAAACTATTTATCAAGTCCCATTTTTAGGTGATATTAATGTTTATTAATACTAGTGTAAATCGCACGTATGTGCATCTAATAGTTAGAAATATTTACTTTTTATTTAATAATTTTTTTTATAGACGGATGTGTGCTTATAAGTGCGAAAGCTTTGTTTGTCACAACACTTTTATTGTAAGCAAATTGACACTGAATTTCCGTTGATTGGTGGTTGGTAAGGGAATGTCGATTGAGGTTGCAAATCGATGATAAAATTTCGTTGATTAATGTAGAGCTTTTTCAGAATTTCAAAAAGACATCGTGAAAATCTTATTGAATTCCCTTTATTAACAGTAGAGATGTCCACGTCGTCTTAGCGTGGAACCATCGTGGCAATTTATTCCCACGTTTGCAAAGCTATCGCCTGGAGATATATATATATATATATATATATATATATTTCACTTACATTTTATAGCCTTCACGCCCAGGCTTTTGAATTTAACATGGTGTGAAGCTTGTACATATTTTCCTTCCCGTTTGCAAAGGTTGTATACATTTAATAGCCTTCACGCCCAATTATACTTCATGTTCATTTTATGGCCACATGTACAGTTAATCACGTCCAGTTATACTTTGCGTAATTAATTAAGACTATAAATATATTTTTTCACGTAATCATATATATGTAATATGTCCCTTTATATATATTTTGTGAGTATTGCTATAGGCGTGTGTGTGTATATTTTCGCATGTATTAGATCATTTTTTTATTGCCACTAACGCGTGTCCATGTGAAAATATTTAGATACTTGCCTTCGTGTCAGTATTGTCTGGCTTTGCACATTCGCATATATATTTACATGCAAAAATATAGGCATGTATATATTTTTTCGCAACATATTTGCATGCAGCATTGTCTGGCCTTGGTGTGCACCAGTCTAGCCTATCGAGAATAGTAATGTGCGCGCGAGACGAAATGAAATGCAGTAGGAAATGTGTAACGACCCTGAATTTTGAACAAATTAAATTGAGAATATTTAATTTATTTTAAATATTTGAACGATGATTTAATTTGAATTCCGAATATAACTTTGAATTTGGCGATTAAATTATAAAATTTAATCTATTAAATGCTGAATAAAAATTTGAATCTTCAATTTAAAGTTGAAGAAAAATATTTCGAAAGCTTTTAAAATTCGTATTGATGATATTGAAGATTTTAGAAGTTTCAGAATTGAATTTGAAAGTATTTTGTCCAGTTTGAAATTTATATCGTTTAACCGATATTTAAAAAAATAGCATTTCGGGGCACAGTCTCGGAATTTGACGAAACCAGTTCCATTGGGTCCGTAATATTGAATTATTACCGGATTTCAAATTTCGTAGTAATTGGAGTGGTTGTGTGAGCATACGATAAGTAAACGCGTCGAAAATTATACCGAAATTTATATATATATATTAGCTGATTAAAATATATATTCACATCAGCCACCCTAGGTTCTCTTTAGCAGACCTATTCCCTGAAACGTCGCGTACGTTGGTCTCCCCTTCTTTCTTTGCTAAAATTGCACGAGATAAAAAGATATAAACGAAAATCTTCGTTCGTTCGAAAAATAAAAATAATGGCGAGCAGTTCGAAACTGAAATCACGAAAAGAAGAAAAACCCCTCTCCTTTCGTCTTAAAACAACCGAGCTCCTTCCTATTTCAAAACCAAATTCACAAAATCAATTACTGGCCACTAACAGTCGATTTTAAAAAACTCTTTCAAATCGAAGCTTATTCTTCCTCTTCCTTTCAGTTTCACGAACGGAAGAAAATCGCGAGCTTAGTTCGCGAGTCGAGTCGCGTGGGTTTTTGGGCAGCTCGACGTTGATTGGTGGCGTCGCGAGGCGTGGTGGGGGAACGAGGCTGCAATTGGAGACGAGTGTGTGTGAGGCAAATCGGTGTGCGACGTGGTGAAGCTCGCATATAGGAAGACGATTTCAAGCGATTGTCGAACGAGGCTCAAGGGTAGAGGGCAACGACAAGTCCTGTTCTCGGCTATGGAGGCACGCCGCAGTGAAGCCTTGCTGGGTCGCGATTGTCAAAGGCGGTGGAGTGATTACGGGATGCACGAGAGGGAGTAGGGCAGGACGAAGTCGAATGGGTATTGCTGTTCGTGTTGAGCACGTGGCCGAGCTAAAATTTGGTTCAGGCAGTAAGGTATTGCAGTTAGGTATAGTTCTTTGTTTTAAATTTATTTACAGAAGAAAGAACAGCCGAAGTATATTTATTCTTTACTAGAAGAAGAAAAAGAAATATACATGTTTTAAAATTGCAATTTCATTTGAAATAATGTGTTGGTGATAAACGGTTTAAGTAACTCATTTAACTATTTTGGTTACTAGGAAATTGGTTATCATAGGAAAAATTCATTTAAAATTTTAGATTACTGGTCTTAATTAAAATACTAGTTGACTAAACTTATTTGTAAGGAAAATTGATGGATCAGTTATTTAAGAATGTTAATAAATTGTTCACTTAATTCGAATATTAACGAATGGTATAAATTGTTTTATACAAGGTCTAACATCATGAAGAAATAAGCCGGTTTGAATTGGATGGCAAATTAAAAAGCTAAGGTGAGATTTTTCTCACTCAAATGAAAATGGATATTACAGTTATTGATTTGACTGATATGATTGCTATTGGATGTGATATTAGATATAGTAGGATATATCTATATATATAGCAATATATACATATTGGCATATGTATATATTGGATTGATGATTTCCCGCCTCGTATAGCGGATGAGACCCTATTGCGCCGTTAGTAAGCGGATTTTTATAAAACCCATATACCGCGATAATTCCGTACTGGAGCGGAATTGGTATTGTGCTAACGTCTTTGGATGCAGGGAAACAGGTTAGAGGGATCCAACTGGACCCCTCACATTGATTGAATTTATTTCTATTGTGATATGAATCTGTGAATGATTATAGTGATGCTATTAATCATATTGATATCTGGAAATTGTTTGAAAGCTAAAATTTAGCTGAATGGATGTTTTGACATCATTGGATTCCAAAGATAAACGAAATTGAATTTTTGAAATTCAAATAGAAAATTTCTAAGTGAATCAATTTTTGAAATTGAAGAAATTTTGAAGAAAGGAATTTGTAAGGTATAAAAAGTTAATTTTTATAATCTTATCGAATTTATTTCCAGAATAAAGTGAAAATGTTAAATAAATGAATTTCGTATAATAGTGATTTTAAATTGAGGAAATTAATTTAAAATCTGGATTTTTAAATAGATTGAAAGAAAACAATTGAAATTTATTTTCTTAAAAAGGAATTTATTTAAAAGGAGATAAGTTGGAAATCCCCTTAGGAATTCAATTGGTAAATTGAAATAATTTGGGAAATCAATGTAAAATGAGTTCAATTTAAAGAATCCATTTAAAAAAACAGGATATTGAATGATTTGAAGGAAAATAAGGAATTTATTTTAGTAGAGATAAATAAAATTAGAAATCAATCTGTAATTGATTTAATATTTGGAAAAGAACTTTTGAGAAATCAGTATGAAATCTTTTATTTAAAGTTGAAAATAAATTCAGAAATCAATATTGAAATTGAATTGATATTGAAGTTTTTATAAATAGAATTGAAATTTATAAAAGCTGATTAAAAATCCGAAATCACTTATTTTGATAAGTAAAATATAGAAGTTAATAAAAAGAAGATTTATAAGTTGAAGTTGTTATTAAAACAGAAATAGAATTTATAAACGTTGTTTTATAAATTCAAAATCAATTGAATTTGATAAATTGAATATAGAAGATTATTAAAAAAGATATATTCACGATTTTGGACAGTGAATGTATTATTGAATAAAATGGATTCATTTTTGAAAAAGTGATATTAAAAATGAAGTTAAACATTTTAAAGATGTTTTAAAATGTATTATGAATCGAAAACATGGATTTCAACATTTTTATTGTTGAAATAGACGTTTTCGAAAAATAAGGAAATGGCGGACTATAACACACTGTTGTTATAGTAAATGATTCCCGAAAGGAATTGTTTTTATGTAGTATTGGGATTTATATATCTATCTTAATTCCGAATCCCTATACTATTGATTTCGAGTCGTCGTAACGATGTTTTACGCAACATTCGTTTTGACTCAAATAGATGTTAAAATTTATGATTTCCTTAAAGAACGAAATATATACTTAATATTGATTTAAGTATATTGAATATTTTCAAATGTTGAAAATAAATAGATTTGTGAATTACTTATTAAATAAGTATGGAATGTTTTCCAAAATGGAATGAAACGTTTTGAGATTTTATCTTCTTAAAGATAAATTGAAAATGAATATTGGAATCGATTTGAGAATCGTATATCAGTAGATATTTTGAAAATTATAAATTCACTATGGAATTTATAAAAGAAACGGGAAATTGTTTTAGGAAAATAAACGTTGATTTATTTTTGAAGTGTGGAAATTTTATATCTAGTAAAAGATATTTTGGAAGATGAAATAATTTGGAAAATTATTTGGAATCTGATGATGTTGCGCATCTTTATTGATAGTTAAATAACCGACTATCAATAATTACCATGAATAGGTATTTGTTGTGAATTGGATGAATTTGAATGCCACACTTATTTTTGAATAAGCGCTCACTATTCGGGTTAGCCGGGAAAGGACCATGGGGTCGTATAACCCATTCCGAATATGTGATACGTCGTTATGAATTGCATTTGAAGACCGGTGTTGAAGACCGGATATTTTTGAAAACGGAAGGATTACCGTCGAGTTACTCTACATCGGCTGATCTCCGGTTTAGAGGTTTTATCACCCTTAGTGACGGGAAGTCCGGACGTGATTAGAAATTTATCCGGATATGCAAGGGCTTCATGAGAAGTGCCTTCGGTTCTGTTCGATCCTGGAACAGACTTGTATGGATTGTGTGTCTGACGTTACAATTTGAGATATAAAGCTGATTTCTTTCAAATACATTTCTGTTGGTGGCGGAGAATTTATTCTCTTAGCTTAACACCCTTCTCTGAGACGTACGAGCTCAGAGGTTATGTAGTTGAAATTTATCAGCAATATATTCCCAATTTGGTAACGTGGCATACTGAGTGTTGCTATGAAATGATCAGTGTTTGATCATTTGTGATATGATCATTTGTTTGATCTTATATCTTTGTGATCATAGGTTGATCATTTTGTTTGACCCGAAGCAGGGCTTTGTAGAAAGCGTAGCTTTGTGGACGAGACTTCATCGAGCCTCACACCCCAGAAATGGTCGAAACAGGAAGGATGCAGCAAGGTTCTATGGAGTAGCGCCCCTTAGTGTATGTCATTCCTTCTGGATAGAGGTGGTATCATGGTGTGGAGCCCAGATACTTAACCTATGTGGTTGCTGCATTATTATCTATGTGGTTTGTTGGAAATCGGGGATCCTCGGGAAGATCGGTTACGATCGGGGGATGGCATACGCGTGTCAGTAGTTACCTATTTTTGCAGAGGTAACCCGGCCTTGTGTTGGCAGAGATCCGGTTAGGTTCTCGGGTCGTCTATTCCAGGGACGTACCCATCGTGGAAAAGGAAGTTCCTTAGCCTGACCATTTGTTGGAAATCCAAAGAAACAATACGTGACTTGTACGGTTTTAGTTGTATTACCTGCTATGGAATGTGGCGGTAACCTGCTATTGAACATAGTAGCTATAGTAGGCATAAGTGCGGAATGCCTATGCTGGCTAAGATTAATATTATACTTTCGAAATGTTTTCTACACTATGCACTAATAATAATATCAAAAATGATTTGATTTTGCGTAGTAAGCATCTTTGACTATCATAAGAAGAAATCTCCTCCAATTGTGCGTTTGCATTGTGTGTGT
Organism: Allium fistulosum; assembly: GCA_030737815.1. Taxonomy (NCBI): domain Eukaryota; kingdom Viridiplantae; phylum Streptophyta; class Magnoliopsida; order Asparagales; family Amaryllidaceae; genus Allium; species Allium fistulosum. Next base: position 297,099,796 of record CM060908.1, on the reverse strand, counting down.
GGTGGGAGGTCTTATGGTAGTTTCATTTTCCAAAAGCATTGCGAATTTGTTTTATTTTCTTGTGAAAGAATAACTGTTTTACGATCTCACACCAGTCACCATGACTGACTCGGAGTTTATTGTTCCCTTCTAAACTCTGGGTGCCCACCAATTTCCACACGGGCAGCCTAGAGTTATATTATCAGGATATTCTGGATATTCTGGAGCTTTGGAGATGAGCTGGAGGACGAGACGTAGTATTTGTATCTGATATTATTTATTCCACTGTGTATTCTGTATGAGGACAAGTTATATAACTGTCCATTGTTGTATATGACTCTGATTGATGTATATATAAACTGATATAGTTCTTTGTTTTAAAAGACTAGTGTTATCTATTATATATTGTTCCGCTGCGATATGTGAGATTCTGATATTGTTTTCTGTTTCTGTTCTGATGTTGTTCTTCTTCTTTCTTTCTTCTCTTTTTCTTCTATCTTCTTCTTCTTCTACTTTTTTTCTTTTTCTTAAAACCCTCACTATTGGAGTTTCCGGCACTCGATTGCTCGGCAGTCGATAAAGTGAGTATCGATGTCGAATTTTCGAAAGTCGAAAATTTCGGTACGTGACAAAATGAGATTAAGGTAAAATGGTATTATTGGAAATCACAAAAGACACGGTTTAATATAGCTCATTGAATTATCATTATTAATAGTAAAGATTTGTAAAGGCACGTGTTGAATTTGCAAAGTGGGTTTGTTTGTTAGATCCAATTTTTAAGGAATTTGGTAACATATATAGATGAACGTTAATATATACGAGTAAAGGGTATTTTTGAAAGTTTGCGGCCGGACAAAGAGTTTGCGCTTCCAAGCTAATTATTAATAAAGATTTCATAACTTAGGGCTGTGTAACATATATTAATCAAAAGACCAAAATAAATACATAAATACAAGTAGAAGCTCGTTTTGTTGTGACTTTTTCTTATGATAGATTGATCCTCAAAATAAGGAGAGCATTTGAAAATATCTTTTACTAGAGAAAAATAGGAAACTACCCATGAGCCTGGTAGATGGAAATATACAAATTTATTCTACATATCAGTTTGCTTATAAATGGTATTAATCCAAAAGATCATAAGGCTGATGATCGAACCAAATTAGAAAACATAACTAACATACTGAAATACAGCTGATAAGCAACAAAAAAACTGAAGTGAAATTTATATACCGCACGATATGAGTAAAGGGTGTGGGAAACTTGTTGAGACTGAAGCATTGCTGTTGAATTGAAATCTATGAAATATCAACAGGTATATCAACAGCGCCGGTCTAATAAATTGGGTTGCCCAAGACGACTACAGAATTTTTTGCCCCCTTTGACAAAAAAGATAACATTAAATTTACAATTATAACATATTTTTCTTAGTTCACATAGCAAAAACAAGATATATTTCAACTACATAATATATTATGACAAAAAATTAAACATGTTGTGATAATAAACCATCATCTATATCTAGCATTCTAGCAAAACATATTATATATATATAGCAATATTTCTTTAATCATTTGACCAACAAAATTATTAATTCATTTCTTGTTATATGGCTAAGATAATGGTTGTTTATTAACACACGTCTAAAATGCTCTTCCATGATTGAATCAAATTCGGAAATAATTCCTACAAAGTCCATTGTTCTTCTCATAAATCTTCTCTTTAAATTCACATAATGGTAAATTATTTTGGAAGAGAGTTTTGACAGCACCAATAATGCGAACTATTTTTTTTCCCTATTGTTGTCTCACTTCATCTGTTAGTGATTCCATTCCTTTGTCTATTATTTATTTTAGATACAAATATACCCATTTGTGCCATACATTTCGGATTACTTTTATAATCTCAATGTTCTTTTGCAATATTATGTCAATCATTAAACCCTTCTTCTCCTTATTTGAATGTCTTGTGGATTTTTAAATAACCTAAAAAAACTCTATTCTCTTCATTTGAGTAAACAAGCCACTTTCGTTCATACTCTTCTTTGCATGGATAATAACCGACATAATGTTTAGAAGAAAAATATAGTCTATCGTCTGCATTCTTAGAAAACTTATTATTATTCGCTTTTAAGATTTTAATAGACCCCGTTTTGAATTAACATTGCTCTTTTATGGTATTTCTTCCCCATTCAAACAAAATAGACTATAATAAAACATCACAATTAAATAATCCATTAATCTCCATTTTAATGAATTAAGGGTACAATTAAACACCACAATCTTATCGAGCATACAACCATTACCAAATACCAATTTTATTCGGCAAGCTTTAAACTTTTAAATAATTTTCTTCATACAAAATGCAAAATCAACAAGTTTAAACTTTTATTCAACATTACATCAGAGTAGAAATCAGAAAATAGAAAATTTTATTAGAGAAAACAATTAAAGCATTACCTTTTAGGATTTTCCAACCAAATCAGTAGATCAGATGGCGCGAGATGCTGCAGATCAGGTCAACTACAGCCTGGAGGCGGAAGCAGCAGAGAGTGAAGTAACTGGAGTTTGGATGGAGGGTCAGACTCGTTGGAGGCTTAGAGTGAGGTACTCGACGAAGAGGATTGGAGCGCTGACTGTGCGATGTAAATGAAAATTGAAATTAGGACAAAATTGAATTTGGCGTTGCAATCATTTGTCACTTCCGTTCTGGTGGCGCGCGAGTGAGTCTGGTGGCGCACGGGAGGTTCTGGTGGTGGTGGGCTGCCAGGCTGGTGGCGTGCGACACTGCCACTGTGCGAGAGATTTTGGGCGGCGAATGAGATTTTTTATTTATTTTTTTTGTTGCCCCCTGCGTGCCCGTTGCCCTAGACATAAGTCTTGTTTGCCTTGGGCTTGGGCCGGGCCTGAATATCAACAATCCATGGAGTAGCATTGCAGGTTGGATAAGTAAACTCATGGGGAGACCATGGAAGGAACGGGTCAGTGTTATAAATATATAATGGAAAAATTGAAGCAATGCATTTGAGACTGTGCAGACAATGCTGGCATGAGAAGTCTGTTGCGTTGGGTGAACAAGAAACTGAGCATACTGAGCAATCCTGTAGCTGATGTAGAGAAGATATGTTGTGGCAAAACCTATGCTGAGAATGGGCTGACGCAGGTTCTAGAGACTGTTGACTGAACTGAGAGTATATGTTAGTTCCCTAATGTAGAACTGACCTGACCTGAATGGTGAACAGATATATGAACTAATCTAAGGTTCTGAACTGAATTGTAGTGGTGCACATTGAAGATGAAACGCCTTGGCTGAATAGAATGGGTTGTGGTGCACGCATATAAGAAGTAGTAAACATGCAAATAAGAAATATGACCAGGCCTGTCTAAAATAATAATAGACCAGTATCTGGACAGCTTGACTAAACAATGATAATACAACATAATAGTGCAAGGAAGATTTGTTGAATCTGTAATAATTCACTTAACTGAACTATATCTGGACTGCACTACAATATAATGGTACACTTGACTGAAAAAATTGCGGACATGTAATACGGCAGAGAGACAGAGTGGCTTGGGCTAACCTGAAGCAAACCGACTTGGATTTGAAGAACGAAACGACGACGTGTAAGTTGAATTGGTTAGAATAATTGAAAAAATCATAAGGCTAAACCAGAGCTGAATCTAACAGGACTGGAGGCAACGGGTGAGATTTGAACCAAACAGAACTAAAATAAAACCGAAGACAGAGGTTGAAACAAGCTGCAACTGCTCTGGACCTAACAGACCAGTGTAAGCCTGAAGCAAGGTTGAATCAAATGTAGAATAAACTGAGGATGTATGAGACTCGGATTTGTACCCGATATATCTGTCGGTGCACTGCAACGGTTTACATCCGATGTAGGGTGCTAGTCGAGATAAAGTAATAATCATCCAAAGCTTAAGCCGTCGTATGTCTCATGGGGCATGGGATAATATATAATAACAAAGATATAAAACAGAAGAGACGGTAATATAACTAAAATAAATCATAGAATTAGGACATAGTAGGTTCATCACAATTATACAAAACAGAGTAGAGTTTAAACACCAAATAATAAACTCAAATGATAGGTGTCTCCAAATAATAATAGCATATAAGCTCCATAGTGTTGCACATCAGAATTAAAGCGGATAAGCTCCAAAAGTAGATATATGAAAATCGTAGACTCCTACTCGTCCTATAAAAAGCTTCATGCGTTATTTTATACCTGCCATCTAGTCACTCATTTAAGAGTACCCAAGATGATAAAAAGCAAAACAGAAAATCTCAAGTCAACAACAGTCTTCTATAAATGATCTACAATATCAAAATACTATAAAATTCGATGCAGTGAAATAGGAACGCAAGATATGAAAGATCATACATAACCTGTCCTGCATCCAAAAAGTTAGCACATAACAATATATTCAAATCTATTATCGTCATCATGTGGGTGTATTACAACTCGAAGTACAATGTGGGGTGTCTAGACATCTAAGTCAATAATACCTATATCATATGACATCTGATCTCTAGCATAATAAAGCAAACACAAAAACCATCAGTTATCCTTACATCACTCACTAAAGAGAATTAGATATAAAACAGCTCGTATGACGACATTAAAGGTAAGAAACTACTTGACATCTCAGTTTCTTAGTCCTTGACTCCATGCCACTTCAAAGACCAGGAAACTAGACTCAGCACAAAAAAGTCCAGGGTATATCGATCTGCAGTCAAAGATCTAGGATATGATCAAATCTAGGTGAGTATCATCATATACCCTCTTTTACGAGCACAAATCGAAACTTCCGAGTATCAACAATTCCTTAGCATACGTCTCCATAGTATAACACACCAACATTCTACTTCACAGGTTGACATCAACAAACTTGCCTTCATGAATCATCATCATAGCTCTTATCATCGAGTCATCGAAGTTCAAAACATCTTTGAACACCATCATAAGCCATAGGTTCCCTCATCATAGTCAAGAAGTTTCCTTGGTACTTCCCTACGTCAAACTCGAAATAAAACTCAAGAATCCCTAGGTAGATACCACGTCATTTCTTCCACGGTCAGATCGATTGACAGTGGCTCTAACTACCAAACCAGACACATCTCCTCATGAGATCAATATGGCACATCTCCTAAGCCTCTGCTTCAAATTCTCCAAAACATATGGGTCGGTATCGATTCATTACACTTTGTACTTAGTCAAATTTTGGCTAAGTACAAATTCTTTTGACCTTCTTCATAGCCTTACCTGAAGCCTCCCATGCATCCAAGTCCTAAATTGAAGCCATCATCAAAATCCACTAAGTCAAAATGGATCGGTGGTGCATCCACGTCGCGTCTTCCTCACTCCAGCCCGAAGTACACAACATGCTACATTAGAGTTAATAGAGTTAGGGGTACGCCCTAGGGCAATCATGTAATTGTTACATATATATAACTGGATAACCAGTCTTGTTCGAAATAAAAGGTGTTTTTCCTATTATATACTTTAAATAATATACTATAATTAATTAAATTAAAAATATATTTAATAGAAAATCCGTAAATGGTATGTTTTATGATAATAGTTATTGTTGTAACTATGAGTAATTTATCACATGAAATTAAACATACCATTTTAAATATTCCTAGTCAAGATGTATCAAGACAGGATATCGATACATCCATTAAGGCTGAGTACGTAACGCTCTCCAAATGTTAGGCTATGTATTACTCGTGACTGCCGAGGGTACCAAGAAGTTATATATTGATAGTTATTGGATGACTATGAAATGACTCATCGATAGTTTTCTATTGATTAATATAACTAAGGTCAAACATAAAATATCAATGTGACAATATTACATAGTTCTCTTGACTTGAGAATACTATTGATGTTCAATGTGGAAGCTCCACTTTGATTATAGTTAAATTGTAGCACGACGTCCATCGAACGACTATAGTTGGGTTGAGTGGAAGTATTGAAAGTGAAACAATATTCAAGAGAGGATTCATTTTCTCAGTTATATAAGGTTAGTATCATGGTCAACTGAAGTTAACTTGAAGTCAAATTTTTGGCCAAAGCAGTGTGGTAAATAATAATTGTTATTATTGAATCAAGGACTTTGTATTTGAACTATAAAGTTGAATATGAAAGATATTGGAATTTTGACCATTACAAAATCCATAAGTCCAATGTGATAAGTTTTGATGAAGAGAATTGGTGTAAATAATTGTCACTATCGGGTAATGCTTAACAAAGTAAGATTGGATTTTATCGAAACCAAGTAAGCGATAAATTTAGCCAAAACGTGACACCATCTGCTAAATGATGTGTGAACATTAATATTTGAATTGTTCGATGTTTGCACAAAAAATGGACAAACACCTCAAAGTCGTATGATTTAGTAGATCTTATGTTGTTCTTAGTGATTTGGGTGATTTATGCAAATATATGAAAAGCAGGGGCTAAACTGTAAAAAGACACGCAGATTTATAGTGGTTCAGCCAGAATGTGCCTACGTCCACTTTATATGTTATTTATCTTCTCTTGTTTAGATTACAAGTACAAAGCTTTGATACAAGTAAAAGAAAGTTGTTTGAAAGTTCTCTCCGTGCTTGAGCTCTCAAACTTGTCCCCATTGTTGTACCCCTGCCCCTCTATTTATAGAGTGAGGCTGGGGGTAGGGGTCTTGGATGTATATAGCCGCTGGTGGGCCTGGGCTGATGTGATCTGGCCTAGCACGTCTCGGTTCAGTAGCATTTGGTCCGGCGATGGTTGGTCTGGCATGGAGTTGGTTCATCATTGAGTTGGTCCGGCATCAAGTTAGTTGGGTATTGAGTTGGTCTGGCATCTTGTTAGTTCGGTATTGAGTTGGTCTGGCATCTTGGTCCGGTGGAAGAAGACGAGTGGATCGGTGTACCTTGATTCGGTGGTAGGATTGTGGTGGTTCGGTAATGCTTCATTCGGTGGTTGAACCGGTGATGCTGGTTCGGTATTGACGTGGAGATGTTTGGTTCGGTAGGTGTTGGTTAGGCAGCCTGTAGACTTTGTATCGGCTAGGGTTGGTCCGGTGGTGGAAATTCACCCAACATTTGCCCCCTAAAGCAGGGCATATGTTTAACATATGTTGTGCTTTGTTTCAGTTTGTTGATCTCATTCGGCCTGAGAACCGAACCGGCTGGTCCGGTCAATCAACCTCCCCCTATAAGTATGGGCCTTATGTCTCCACCATTCCTTACCGTTTGAAGTCAGCCAAATCGAAATTCTCGTCTGCCGAATCAAAGTCATTGCCGGATCATCCTTGACTACCGAATCAGGTAGTTACCGAATGGCTCTTATACTTTGAATTACCGAATGAATCTGCTCCATAGGTACTTGAGTGCAGAATGAGTTTTGATATTGGGAATGCCGAACGAACCGTGATATTGGGGATGCCGAATGAACTGTGATATTGGGGATGCCGAATGAACTGTGATATTGGGGATGCCGAATGAACTGCGATATTGGGGATGCCGAATGAATCAGCTCAGCCAGGACCTGTCCGTCACGGGCCCACCCCGAGATCATTAGTGGATGGATACGGTCCTCAGGAACTTCTTAATTCGCCTCCCGATTGCTTTCCTAGCTTACTTAAGGGCGAGCAACTCGACGTTATATCTCGCTCCTTCGGGATTGACCGAGCACGCATGTCATTACCAGATGCGGGAGTAATGCCGTATGATCCTCCCGAAGGATATTTTGCCTACAGCAGATACCATTGCATGTGTGGTGCCATCCCGCCTCTCAACGCCTGGGTAATCAGCTTTCTCACATATCTAAAGGTAGCTCCATTCCAGCTTCAGCCCAACTCTTATATAATTCTGGTGAGTCTCTTCGTCATCTTCCAGAGGAGATATGGGCGTCCTCCTTCCAACCGGGAGATCCGGTATTTGTACAACCTGAGAGGCTACAAGAAAGGGTCTCCCTACATCAGCTTGGAATCGGCCGTAACCTTTAAGCTGGTCCTGGATTTATACTCCAAGTACAGCATGTTCAAGAAGGAATGGTTCTTTGTCAGGGATGACTCTGATCCTATTCGGCGCTTCACCTCCGGATGTAAGTTAAAGCTTTATCTTTAATTCTCGTTCTGGTTGCAATACTCTTTCTCATGTGTTTTTATTTTTGCTAGCGACAGGTGGTTTTGCGGTCGTGGAGAATGACCGCCTGGTTCAGACGGCAGCAGAAATAGAAGCTATTACTAGGAGAGATAGGTCGGCTGCCTACCTGATCAGGAATGCTACACTCTTGGAGTACAACTTGATCCTTCCACAGCGGTCCGTGGTCACGCAGAGGGACACGGCTGAAGAGAAGGCTGCCCAAGCTAAAGAAGGGGCCGAGTTGAAGAGCAGTAAAAGGAGGCCCTTTTCGAAACACCCGGTTGCCGGGGGGAAGAAGCTCAAAAAGTCTGACGGTCCCTCTCCCAGCTCATGTCCAGATATACCAGAGGAGGGAGACGTGGAGGAGGGGCAAGGCGAAGATGGAGGAGAAGGTGCTGGAGGTGGTGACGGTGTCGGGGCTTTGTCTTCCGGGCAAGTAGGCGAGATGCAAGAGTGGACGAATGACGCTTTCCGCCAAGCCTTCGAGGGTTTGGAGGGGACGGAGAAGCCCCAGAAAGCCGATAACGTTGGGACCGGCGTCGATCTGTCTTCCGGGAGTGCCTCTACCGAAACAACTTCGGCGGTTCAAGGTGAACTTCACTTTACTTTTTTATTCTTGAGTGATGGCCCAATACATGTTGGTAACACTTGGTTCTTATATCAGGAGTAGGTAAAATGGTCAAGACCTCAGATCTTTGGCACAGGCTTGAACAATACAAGCTCTCCAAAGCTTCTGCCAAGCCGAAGCCTCCGACCCACCGTTTTGGGGATGTAGTCGGCTACCGTCCTCTTCTCGGGGTTATTGGAGAGGATATTCAAAAGAGAAAGAGGAGTCGCTCCCTATCCGAGCCTTCAACTGGTCCTCAGCCCCCATTTCAGCCTCTTCATGATATTACGGAGGAGGATACTGAATTCACACCCTCTCCGCACCCGTCTGAAAACCCTACCGTTACTCAGATTGATCGTCCTGGCTTGGCTCATAATCCATTTGCGGGTCATCCTGATCTGGATCCAAGTTCTCATGATATTTCCTTCGACGAGGTTACCGGTGAGCACCTTCTTCCTCGCAACCCTATGGTAAAGGTGCTTGACGAGGCCAAATCTCTGGACCTTGATTTGCTCACTACTCGGGTTGTCGCTATGGGGAACGAAGCTAAAGCAAATATCGACCGAGTTGCTGAGGAGACCAGGAAGTTGATGGGGCATCATGCCCGACTGGTCAAGGCCGGGGAGGAGATTGGGAGTGCCAACATAAGACTGCGGTTAGTGGTTTCCGACCAGGCCAAGCAACTCGCTGATCAGGCCATCTAGATCTCTCAGCACGAGGCCGCCTTCGGACGTCTAAAGAAAACTATGGAAGAGGCCAGCCGGGCCGAACTGTGGAAAATGGAGGCTACTTGCAAGGAACGGATCGATATGGCCATTGCCACGGTGGACGAGGTTCGGAAAGCGGATCTTGAGCAGATAGAGGAGTTGTCTGGGAAGCTTGAGGCTGTAGAGCTTGCTCAAGCCAAGTTCAGGGAGGAGATGGAGGCAATGCGGAAATCCCTTCAGGCTGACTACTCGAGATACCGATTGGAGAGAGATGCCGCCGTCGTAAGGTTGTCGGATTCCGAGGCCCGGGCGAGGGAGTTTGAAGAGAACGAGGAGCTGATGGAGGGGATGCTCCAGGATATGTACTTTCGTACTTAGAGGCAGGGTAACTTGTCCTGGATGGATGATTACCCTCGGGTTATGGCTAGGATCTATCTCAGGGCTCTAGAGGAGGCCCAGGCTAAGGCAGATAAGGAGGGTGGCGTGGCCTTTAGGATGGATGCTGTTACCGCCCAGTTTACCAAAGAGGAGAAGGTGGCGGTGAAGGAGGGCATGCGGTTGCTTGCAGCTGATGAGACAGGTGTGCAAGCGGAGGATGATGATCAAGCTGATCAAGGAGCAGATGCTGGTAAGTCTTCCTCTCTAGTCTTTCCATTAACTTGGTTGCTTATCACTAACGAATCCTTTTTCTGACCGGACAGGTGGGCAACAGGACAAGGATAGGACTACGACGCAGCCGGCTTCTTGATTAGACCTGGAAAATTCTTTTTTATGGACTTGACATGGTTGTATATGTTAGTCTTAAAACAGTAGAGTAACTCTTAGGTTGTAATTTTTGCTACTTGTAATAAATGGCTCTATTCTTGACGTGTAATTCTTTAACTTAAGCTAATTTTGTCGTCTTTTGAATGTTTTTTGCTATTTTGACATGTTGTATGAGAAATATAGCTATGCATATTCTTGTAATCAAATTGTGTTTGATGTCAGGTTCTTGTTTAAAACATAATTTCATGATTTGCAATGTTAGCGTGAGGTGTGAATAAATTGTAGTCATGTGTTTACATATGAAAGAAGGAAATACCGCCCTTTATATTTTTCTTGTAGATGGCAGCTTTGAATATCCTGTGTGACCGAGTAAGGGATACGGTCCAGTATCTTGCTGTGAGTATCCGCTTCTATTAGTGAGTGTCTCCTGTTCTGTGTCCTATACTTCAGGGATTGTTACAAAGGATAGGAGAAGATTTTCTTAAGTAAAATTGAAATATGTGAAAAAGTAAAACTTCCAATCACGGAAGGTCGTCGATGTGCTTAAGTTCGTGGCAAATGGGCTTTGTAGTCACTTTCCCTAGCTGTGGGTCTTGGAGACGTTTGTCGCCCATCTTACGCCTCCGCGGGGAGTTAATTCTTTTTTACCACAGCCGCACTTAAGACACATCGGAGCCGAGATCACGCACAGTAACTACCCGGGCCATTATGGCCCATAATCGTGGGTATTATTCGATTTACTGTGGCCGGCTAGCGTGGGTGCCGATCGTCAACCGTGAACTGCCCCTGGCTGGCCACACCTTATGTTGGGGCTTATAGTCGGTTCACAGTTGCCGGCGAGTCGAACGCCGTAATGAGCTGCCTCAGCTATAATCGGCCTTCTCGGTGGCTTATAATCGGCTCATTACAGTTGGCTTTAAGGGCCGTCGCGAGCAATGAGTTAACCCGCAGCAAAGGGATGTTGGAGCAAAAGTGTCTCATTGGCGAGGGCATAGATTCGCATAGTACTTGTTAGGTCTTGTCCAGGTGAAGTTGCACTGTGGAGTGCATTGAGTGGAAATGTTATACACGTAGGATTTTGTTCAACAGAAAAGGATAAAGTTAACAAGCAGCCAAGATATAAAGGAACAAGTTACAAAAGAGACAAGGTTTTTTAAAGTGGTTCGGCACGAAAAGGCCTACGTCCACTGATTCTCTTTGTTAATTCACTTCATATGGGCAGTACAAATTAAGAAAAGTATCGACGGAGGTGTTGGATGTTCCATGCCCTCTAGAACACCTCTCCGTCCACTGTTGACAAAATATAAGCTCCATTGTGGAGATCTTTATGAATTACATATGGTCCATCCCAGATTGGGTCTAGTGCTCCGGGGCGAGGGAAGATTCGCTTGAGGACAAGATCCCCTTCTTGTAAGGTTCGATGCTTGACTTTGGAGTTGTATTGTGCTGCCACTTTTTGCTTGTGGGCTGCTGCCTTAAGGATTGCATCATTTCTTCTCTCCTCAACTAGATCCAAAGACATGTGAAGGAGTTCTTCGTTCTCTTTGGGGTTATAGTGGATCCTACGGTGGGAAGGCACAATGGTTTCAACTGGGAGCATAGCCTCCGATCCGTATGCCAAAGAGAAAGGAGTATGCCCTGTTGATGTTCTGAAAGATGTGCGATAGGCCCACAGTGCCGTAGGGAGTTCATCCACCCAAGCGCCCTTTGATTTTTCGAGTTTCTTTTTGATTAGAGTTTTCAGAATTTTGTTGATGGCTTCGACTTGTCCGTTTGCTTGGGGATACGCCACGGACGAGAAGCTTTTGTGAATTCCGTGCTCTCGGCACCAGTTGGCGAATTCCTCGCTGTCAAACTGAAGCCCATTGTCTGATATGATTTTGAGTGGGACTCCGTACCTGCACAGAACATTTTTGATCAAGAAGTTAATAACTTTTGTTGAAGATACTTTAATGAGAGGTTCTGCTTCCACCCATTTGGTGAAATAGTCGACTGCCACTATAGCATATTTGGCCCCGCCTCGGCCCATTGGTAGCTCGCCGATTAAGTCAATTCCCCATATTGCGAAGGGCCAAGGGCTGGTCATTTGAGTAATCTCAGTTGTTGGTAGCCGCGGAATCTTAGCAAACTTCTGGCATCTGTTGCACTTTTTGACGAAATCTAAGGCGTCCTTGCTTAAGGTGGGCCAGAAATATCCATATCGGAGTATCTTTTTCGCTAATGTCTGCCCTCCGATGTGATCTCCACAGCTTCCCTGATGAATGTTGAATAAGATTTCCTTGGCTTCCCTCCCAACGATACACCTTAATAACGGGTTAGAGAATCTGCGCCGATAGAGGATGTCTTCTTGTATTGTGTAGCGGGATGCTTTCCTTAATATTTTCTTGACTTCGTTACGCCTGTTGGGTAGCGTGCCGCTTTGTAGGTAGTTTCGGATGGGAGTCATCCAAGTTGCTTCTTCGGTTGCGGCTATCAGATTCCCTTGCTCAAAACTTGGGGCCAGTTGCTTTGAGATGGTTACTGCTCCGAAGATGGCGATGTCTCTCACACTTGCTTGCTTTTCCAATTCGTCGGCCTCTTGGTTCTCTTCCCGAGGGATGTGTTTGACTAAGTAGTGGTCCAATCGGCTGAGAATTAACTTGGTCTTCTTTAAATATGCAATGAGTCGTTCTTCTCGAGCTTGGAATTCTCCTAGTATTTGATTAACAATAAGTTGAGAATCGCTATGAAGACACAAAGAATTGGCTCCGATTTCTATGGCAAGTTCTAATCCAGCTATCACTGCTTCATATTCTGCATCGTTGTTGGTGGCAGCGAACTCCAACCTTATAGCATAGTGCAGCTTATTTCCCCTGGGAGTGATTATTACCACACCTGCCCCCGAGCCTTGTTCGTTTGATGCACCATCCACAAAGAGGTTCCACTTGATATCTTCTGCTATTTCCAATCGCTCCTTATCTTTGTTGGTAGTGAATTCTGCAATGAAATCAGCCATGGCTTGTCCCTTGATGGCGGTGCGAGGGTGATAGGTGATATCATACTGACTTAGTTCAATGCACCATTTAAGTAGTCGCCCAGAAGTGTCAGGACGATGGAGTACCTGCCTCAGTGGTTGATCGGTCAGAACTTTGATGGAATAGGACTGGAAGTAGTGACGCAGTTTCCGTGATGTAATTAGTAAACAGTATGCTAGCTTCTCAAGTTTAGGATATCTGACTTCTGCCCCCGTAAACCTCTTACTGACGAAGTAAACTAGCCGCTGCGTGCGGTTGTCTTCCCTTACCAAGGCAGCGCTTAGGGCGTGAGATGACACAACAAGGTATAGGTATAATTCTTCGCCTTCGCTTGGAGTCGAGAGTACCAGTGGTTTCTGGAGGTGTTCAATTAAGTTAAGGAAAGCGGTCAAGCATTCGTCGGTCCATTCGAACTTTCCTTTGTCTTTCTTTAGAGCTTCGAAAAAGGGGACACACTTGTCCATTGCTTTGGAGATGAATCGGCTTAGAGTGGCCACTTTTCCATTCAGGCTTTGCATTTCCTTTCGATTGGAAGGTATCTTGATATCCCTTAGCGCTCGGACTTGTTCCGGGTTTGCTTCAATCCCTCTGGCATGGACGATGAATCCTAAGAACTTTCCTGATGACACTCCGAAGGAGCATTTTAGAGGATTCAACTTCATTTCATACTGGCGAAGTACTTGAAACATCTTGCCTAGGTGGCTTACGTGATCGTCGGCTTTCCTTGACTTTACCAACATGTCATCCACGTATACTTCCATAGTTTGCCCTATCAGCCCTGCAAACATCTTGTTGACGAGGCACTGGTAGGTGGCTCCTGCATTTTTAAGTCCGAAAGGCATTACCTTATAGCAGTATAAACCCCGGTCGGTGATGAAACTAGTGTGGTCTTGGTCGGGAGCATGCATAGGAATTTGGTTATACCCTGAGTATGCGTCCATAAAAGATAAGAGCTCGTGCCCGGCTGTGCTGTCTACAAGTTGGTCGATTCGGGGAAGTGGGAAGCAATCCTTTGGGCAGGCATCGTTTAGGTTGGAGAAGTCAATGCATGTTCGCCACTTCCCATTAGCCTTCTTCACCAGTACCGGGTTAGCGATCCATTCCGGGTAGATGGCTTCTCGTATGAAGTCATTGGCGAGTAGATTCTTTACTTCTTCATCGAGGGTTGCCGATTGCTCTGCTCCCATACTTCTCTTTCTTTGTTTTACGGGCGCCTTGGTAGGATCAATGTTTAGTACGTGGCATGCTACGTCGGGGGAGATTCCGGTCATATCAGCGTGTGACCATGCGAATACATCCAAGTTGTGGCGGAGAAAGTCAATGAGTTGCTCCTTCAACTCTGCTTTTAGTTGGGACCCAATTTTCAACAGTCTACTTGAGTCGTGCTTGTCTACAGATACAAACTCCATAGCCTCTGCAGGCTCGGCGGTGGCCTCCTCCTCTTTGTCCCTAGGGTCTAATTCATTGAAAGGGTCGCTGGTATATTGAAGAGGAGGGGCTTTCTTTAGTTGCTACGCTTCTAGACTTTTCGTGCAGAGGGCAACCTCTACACCCTTCCCTTTATCCTTCCTGTGGTTGTTGCGAAGTTCAGTCACATAGCAGTCTCGAGCAACGTCCTGGTCTCCTTCTACTTCCCCTATTCCATTGTCCGTTGGAAATTTCATCTTTAGGCACCATGGGGCTAGGACAATTTGGAAGTCAGTCAAGGATGGCCTTCCTAAGAATGTGTTGTAGGCCGAATGGTTTTCTATTAGCACAAACGTCTGTTTCCGTACAACGGAGCGGGGATGGCTTCCAATCTCAACAAAGAGGTCCAGTTGCCTGAGGGGCATCTTTGCATCCCCAGTGAAACCGTGTAGTGGTTTATCACAGGGAGATACATCCTTCATTGATAGCTTCATTTTGTCGAATGCATGTTTGAACAGGATGTTTACTGAGCTTCCAGTGTCTATTAGGATTCGGTAAACTTCGGCGGGGCCGAGCCGAGCAGAGATAACCATGGGATCCATGTGAGGGTATTGCCTTCCTTCTAGGTCACGCTTACCGAATGTGATGTCATCACTTTCTTTCCGCTTCGGGTGGTGCTCTTCTATAACCGAATTGACACAGTCTTTATTGTCTCTAAGCGACTTTCCATATCTTTCCATCTCTTTCCAGCTTCTGTCTGCGATGTGCGGTCCTCCCAAGATGGTATGGACCACTATCTTCTCTTGACTAGAGCCGCTAGTGTTGCGGTTTCCTCTGCCAATCTCCGGTGAGGGTAGCCTTGGGTTCTCATTGGCAGGAGCTGGAGTCCTATCCTGACCTTTTACATAGCGTTCCAGTTTTTTCCTTCTGATGTGTTCCTCAATCAAGTCCCGGAGATGATGGCATTCATTGGTATCATGCCCATGAGATTCGTGGAAGTGGTAGAACTTTCCAGACTTCTGCGCGTTATCTGATTCCTTCTTGTATGGTGGGCGTTTGTATCTAACTTCGCCTTGGGTGGCAAGGAAGATATTTTCGACGGTCTCGTTCAAAGGAGTGTAAGTGTCGAATCTCGGTCCTGGCCGATATAGGCGCTTTTCTCCCTTCTTGCCCCCAGCATTGTCTCTGGAATCATTTCTTCGAACGTCCCTTGCCATAGCAGGGGCGTTGCTGTGAGTTGCCTTATTTTGCTATCCTGACTGCCCCTCAACGGCAGCATCCTCAAGCCTCATATATTTCCCGGCTTCATGGAAGAAATTGGGTAAAGTAGTTGGTTTTTCTTTTGTCAACCTTCTAGCAAATTTAGTGTCCGGATGCACACCACTACAGAGGGCCATTAGGATAAGATTCTCATCGGCATCTTGGACTGCGGCTGATGCGACATTGAATCGGGTTAGGTATTGCTGCAGTTTCTCTCCAGGTTTCCGTTTGACGCTGGATAAGGAATAAGCGTCCTTAGGTTGTTCCACATGAATGCGGAACTGATTGATAAACTTTTCTTTCAAAATTTCCCACGAGCTGATGGATCCCTGGGGTAGATGACAGAACCAAGAGGTAGCGAGATCTGCTAAGAAAAGCGGAAAGCATTTGCACAGTACTCCCTCTGTCGCTCCACTCATGAGCATATGTTGTGTGTACCTCTGTAAGTGTACAACGGGGTCGGAGGTTCCTTTGTAAGGTTCCATTGTTGGCATCTTCCATTCTCGGGGGGTGATAGCAATTTCGATATTACAAGCGAAAGGGCTGGTTATCCTAGCACCTATCCCTCGATCTCTTTGCTCCCGTTGGATGCACTCTCTGAATAAGCGTGCCATCCTTTCATCAGAATTTGGAGCAGATAGAAATGAGTTTGGTTCTGTTCTGTGGGATTGATTCCGTCCAGATGACCTGTAGGGATGGTATCGTCTATCACTCCTCATATTTTCCAGTGGCTGCCTTTGATCTTCTGGGAGCATGCTAGGGTCAGCTACAGTTGGCCCTTGCCTTGATCTTCCCCTGCTGGGTTCTGATCTAAGCACTTCCTCGGGTCCAATTTCGGGCTGGACTCTAGCTCGGCCCCGTTCACTGGCGTTTCTGTGGTTAGGCAGTATGACAGGCTCAGCTACAGTTGACCTTCGTCCGGTACCTCCCCTGTTGGGTTCGGTACCAAACGTTTCCTCGGGCCTAACTTCGGGCTGTGCTCGATATCGGCTCCTACCATGGCTACTTCTGCCGTTAGCTCCTTCGAAGAAGGAAGACCTTTGTTGTCTCTGAGATCCTCCAGACTGGGACTCACCCCATGATTCAGTGTTGCGGTTGGACTCTTCAGCATCCCTTAAGCATGACATGAGATGGTCCACCAAGGCTTCCTGCTGGGACATAAAGCGGTTAGTTACTTCAACCACAACCCTGTCTAAGTCTGCCCCAGTAATTGCTGCGGGCTGTTCTGTGGCAGGAGTGGTCGGATTAGCCTGTCCTTCATTTGGTATTGGTGCTGGAGGAGGACGATTTACTTGATTCGTGACAGCTGGATCTGGAAGACTGCTGGATGCGATGTTCTTTCCTTTGTTAACATCTTTTCTCTGTTTGGGAGGCATGTTTTCCAAGTGGCGAACGACGCTGTTAGGAAAAATGTTAAGTGGATGAAGCTGATGCTTCGAGCTTCTAGTTCTCAGTGAAAGCACCAAAAATGTTTGCACAAAAAATGGATAAACACCTCAAAGTCGTATGATTTAGTAGATCTTATGTTGTTCTTAGTGATTTGGGTGATTTATGCAAATATATGAAATGCAGGTGCTAAACTGTAAAAAGACACGCAGATTTATAGTGGTTCAGCCAGAATGTGCCTACGTCCACTTTATATGTTAATTCTCTTCTCTTGTTTAGATTACAAGTACAAAGCTTTGATACAAGTAAAAGAAAGTTGTTTGAAAGTTCTCTCCGTGCTTGAGCTCTCAAACTTGTCCCCATTGTTGTACCCCTGCGCCTCTATTTATAGAGTGAGGCTGGGGGTAGGGGTCTTGGATGTATATAGCCGCTGGTGGGCCTGGGCTGATGTGATCTGGCCTGGCATGTCTCGGTTTGGTAGCATTTGGTCCGACGATGGTTGGTCTGGCATGGAGTTGGTTCATCATTGAGTTGGTCCGGCATCAAGTTGGTTCGGTATTGAGTTGGTCTGGCATCTTGTTGGTTCGGTATTGAGTTGGTCCGGCATCTTGGTCCGGTGGAAGAAGACGAGTGGATCGGTGTACCTTGATCCGGTGGTAGGAGTGTGGTGGTTCGGTAATGCTTCATTCGGTGGTTGAACCGGTGATGCTGGTTCAGTATTGACGTGGAGATTTTTGGTTCGGTAGGTGTTGGTTAGGCAGCCTGTAGACTTTGGTTCGGCTAGGGTTGGTCCGGTGGTGGAAATTCACCCAACATTCGATATTAATCGCTAACCAGATTTGCACCTAAGAGTTACACAACCGAAACGTTGAATACACCTTTTATCACCTGATTTAATTAATTTACAATTGCCATAAATTAATCAAATTAATTAATATTTAGGAACTATCAACTATAAAAAAATTATTTGATGTATATTGAAAAATATTATTGTGCATATAATAGTTTTATAAACACTACTCGATATACGATATACGATATGCATTTAAATTAGTTTTATATGCAACAAATATTATTCGGACTTGGAATATTTTTTTAGGCCCAAAAGGATGCTTTGATAATCGGCTATAGATGACCATAGCGAGGCAAAAATTGATGTGGTAAGTGGTTTTTGAATGATAAATAAAGAAGAGAATAGGTAAGAGAAAAAAGAGGATGTAGATCCACTTTTTCTCTCTTATCTTTCTTTTACATAAGCCACCTCTCCCTTGATTATGCTTAAACTTTTTGGCACTTCTACAACAACAAAAAGGAGGCTGCCCAAAGCTTCTAGCAGCCTTAAAATTCCAACTACAAAGTCACATCAAAACACTTCAATTTGATCATCGGTGGTAAGGCAATTCGGAAGGTAGCAACTTCAGAATTGGACTTGGATTTAAGTAGTCTATTTCTTTGTTTCAATATGTGAACTTTGGGCCTTGGTGGAAGCAACTTTGCTGATCTATTATTATACACAAATGTTTATATATTCATTATTCCATATATTGCTTAGTTAGAAATATCACAAATCGGTATATCAATGGATATCACATGTTGACGGTTGTGTATATGGATATATATGTATGTATGTGTGTATGTATGTATGTATTATTTTTTTTAAAATTCATGTATGCTTGTATGTTGCACGTAACATAAAAAGTTGATTGAAGTATTATTATTAAATGATTTAATTAATTAAATCTAAACACAAAAGATTAAATCATAAAATAAATATATTTTTAAATTTTATAAAAAAAATTATCATACCTAAAAATCTTACGGAAATACAAAAAAAAACGTATATATATTATATAGTTTAATTATTTACTTGATTTAAAAATTGGTTAAATATGCCTTGCCAAAAAAAATTGGTTAAATAAATAAAATAACTATATACACATTTATAAATAATATAAAATTCTGTAAAAAAATTATGTAATTAAAATATACATTATATGTTCAAAAATGAATACTTTTAAAAAATGTATTTTAATTTCCTATGTATTTTAATTAATTATAAGTATTTATTAATAAATTATTTTAAAATTGAAAAGAAAATAAAAAAAATCATTTTTTGGCCGAGAGTAGCAACAAAATACATATTTATTTGTAAATTATATATATATATAACTAATTATATGTTCATATGTAAATTGTATGTTAATTAATTTTAAAAAATATAAATAAATAATTTCAGTTTGAATTTCATATTTAAAAAGAAAACTGATTTTGAAATAATTCTATAATTTAATTATAAATATACGTATATGGATATTAATAAATGCTTTGTGTAAATAATTTATAACTAATATTTTATAGTAATTATGATATTATATTATATATATTCACACAAACAATATTTCGATGCACATACACACACACATTTAGGCAATCCATTTGTATACATGAGGAGCAAACATGTCCATTGTGATGTAAATCCCAGCATTTATACATGGGCATGTCAAAATATGTACACATTATCATATTGTACATGCATGCATATTTATATATATATATATATATATTTGTATATGATACAAATATATAAAATATAATACTAATTATATAAAATAAAAGTTTATTTATAGCAGGGTTAGCCGGCTTTATAGTGGGCCGTCCACTTTTATGAATGAAATTTAAAGAGGTTTCATGCACATGCGTAGAACAGGTATATAACATTTAACACCGGAGTTTAGCAAAAAGGCCAAAACTACTAACTAATACTGACTTGTCCCCTTCCGAAGAAGAGGAACCACTGCCTTCATCCGAAGAATCAGGCCCAATAATGTGGAAGTACCATAAGAACAAAGTAACTAAGGAAAGAACATAATCAATCGAATCGGAGCTATATAGAAATTTCCTATCCCAAGAGGTATCCGCCAAAAGTGACATATTCCTCTCACCAAGTTCACCTAAATGTAAAGTGATAAATCATCATCCATTACCTGATAATAAAGATGCCTATACTCTCCATCATCACCTACGTATTCTCCACCATCGCCTGATAATAAAATCTTTAATTATATATTTAAATAAAATTTAGAAAAGTTCTAAATGGATTTAGACTACAAAGACCTAATAAAGATCCAAATGGCAATTTTTTTCGAAATTTACCTAATTTCTCTACTTTGGACTAGCCCAGTTTAAAAAATGGTATCAGAGCCGAATAGCTTATGTTGTCTAAATTAGAAGTATTAGGGCTAACTTAATAACCCTAACAATATACTAGGATGTCTACAAAAGTAGTGTCTAATGTTAGGCTTGGGCAATCAAGTACTCTGCCATACTTGGCTACTGGTCTGGCTCGAAATAGTGAGGTAAGCCTGAAGGTTATCCCGGTATAAAGCCCATATTGATTTGGTCCTTGAGCTAATTTTCTAAATTTATTTTGAAATTAAAATAAAATTATAAATTTGAAAGGTTAAATTTAAAATAAGTAAAAATTATATTTTAAATTTAAAATAAGTAATGATTGTATAAATGTTATAAAATAATTTTCAAAATTTTTCTGAAAATAAAAATTATTATTTTCAAAAATTATTATTAATTAAGTAGATTAATTTTATTGAATAATTAATCAAAATTTAATTAATTAAATTAAATAACATATATATTGATATATGTTACGTTACCTTAAGATGTTAAGGTTATATATATAATTTTCGAAATTAATTATAATTAGTTAAAATTGTTTTAATTAGATATATTAATTAAATGTTAATTAATAAATAATATAATACATATATATAAGATATATGTGTATTGCTATAAATGTTATAGTGCATATATTCAACTTAAAATGTCTAAAATAAATAAAATAAAATGTTAATTAATTATAAATTAATTAAATAAGATTTAATTAACACAATATTATACATAAGACTATCATATAAGTTAAATAAATTATAAAAGCTATATATAAATTATATAATATGAATGTATAAATTTAAGTTGGACTATCAAGAAACCCAATTAGACTTAAGGAATAAATACATAGGTATACTACATATACTTTAATTTCTGATGTGTCCGACACTTGAATCACAAGGGTATTTCATAAGAAATACATTATTCCATAAGTCGATATCGCCCAATTAAATATAATGAAACTTTAGTATAAATGTTGTCATCTACCATTTATATTTTAATAAATTATTTGCATGCTAACTAGTTGTTGATCAAACTCAAGCTATAGATGTTATATGTAGTATTACTAATATATTGATTAGACAAGGTAAGATAACTATATGTATTTGTTTAGCAAACTCAAGGTACATACTCTATACTTAGGTCGTCGCGAAATGGTAGGTACGAGTGAATAATTTCTTTTGATTTGTTAAGAAAACTCAAGGTTAAAAATAGATTAGGACAAGGAGCTATGGGTTAGCAGTTGTATATGATACGACCAATAAGGAGTTACCCATTGTTTGTGGGGCTATGACTTGTTGACCAAACTCAAGGTCGGAATCCTAAGATAAACGAGTCCTAACACCCACTAATGAAGTCGAAATACTTCTATGTTTCATCTTATGGTTTGGAGAAACATAAAAGACTAGTGTGGCCTTATTATAAAAATGAAAATGTAATATTTAACCTTTCTAATATTGTATGAACATCTACTAAATAAAGTTATAGTAATCTACATTGATAAATTTGTGCAATTAATATAATTGATAAAACGTTATCAATTAAAATGTACAAATGAATTGTATCACTCCGAAAGTTTAACTGGAAAATTTAATATGGGAATTAAATTTAAATATAATAATGGCTAAAATAGAATTTTTACAAACACCGGAATTTGGCTACGAAACTTGCACAGTTGCATTCGTAGCGATTTTCTGGGCAACTTTCACATATAATGTTTTGAAATTAGAGCTAGTATGAGAAAGTTATAAACGTTTCAAAATTCGCAGTCGAAAATAATTAAATAAACAAATTTGGAAATAAATATTATAAATATGAAAACCCACTGGTCGACACCTAGATTGGGACCGGCTGACCCCCAGTGGTTGACTACTCCAATCTACAGCGGTCAACCGGTCGTAGTTAATCAATTAGGGTTTTGAGTGGCCGAACGTCCCAGATTTGATAGGGTTTCTAACGATTCTAGTTGTTTTCTACGCTTATAAATAAGATGATAAATCTAATCCTAATTCACAAAATTAAAGCCAGAACATCAAAACTTTGTCTCTCTACAAACTGAAATCCTCTTTCTCCTTAAAATCACAAATTTCTTCAAATTAAATCAAAAAATAAAAGTACGAAGATTGAATCAAGCAGAGATCTCATGAACGGAGGAGATTCCAGACGTATTTGAGAGGCGATAGCTTTGGGTTGAGGTGAGTTGATTCATTGTTAGTTAGATGATTTACATATAATTAATTTTAGTATACCCTATTTGATATAGAATTGTGTTAAATCGAAATAAAAACGTTGTTTAAGTTAGATTGGAAATGTAACAGTGATTAAAACCTACATGAAAATGAATCCTTTCTTTTAATCCATATCTAGTTAATGTAAACCTGATAATTAAGAATTGATTCAAGACTTAACACTCACTAGTACACAATTTGTCTGTTGCGTCGCCTTATTTGCGACGGTTTAGGTAAAAACAGTAGCAAATAGTATAATATGCGACGGTTCTTCTTAAAAACCGTAGCAGTTGGTCTATAAGAAGTAGAAGAAAATTTAATAAAAGCAATTTGCGACCGTTTTTGTCTATAACCGTAGCAAATACGTTGTTATTTGCGACTGTTTTTTCATAACCATAGCAAATGCCTATTGCAAATGGGACCAAAATTAAAAAACAATTTGCACTAATCCTACCTCCTTCTAAAACTTCCGACATCGTTTTTCACTAATTCCCTCTAAAAAAACCCTACCTCCTACAAGTTTTAGATCTGGAATGGGAAAATTTCTCTTCACCCAGAAACGGGGACCTCGTCTCTTCCTCTCTCTCCTCTGCGTGATGCTCTTGAAGCTCAATCTAAAACCCTAATTCCCTAATCCATTTCAATCGATTGCGAACAAAAAAAACAAAACATAGCACGACTAAATCGAGTCCCAACTTGGTCTTTGGGAAGGAATCGATGACATTAGGTGGTGGTGGATAAGTGGTGACTTGGAATGCGTGCGATGTGGAGTGGCGAGGTGTGGTAGATGTGCAGTAGAGATTGGGCTAGGCGATATTGGGATGTCATAGATTTTTTGGAGGTTGTGTTTTCTACAAATATTTTGAAATTAAAATCAGATTGTTTCAGATCTCTAAATTGCATTAATGTTACAGGTTATAGAGTACATTCGGTTCCTTCAAGAAACGGTTGAAAAATACGAGCCATCGTGCTCTGGTTGGATGGATGAAACTAAGAAATTAACACCATGGGTAATTTATTATTATTCATTCTCATGTGCTAAAAATGTTTTGTTTATTTTTCAAACTTTAGGCATTCATGATGTTCACGACACAAATAAAAAAAGGTTTTCTTGGTAGTCTTTCCTTCATTATATGTACATTTTTCTTTTTCAAGGAGATGTAAAATTATTTGTTAGATGTTGTGTACTTTGAAATAGCAGCAAAGGTAAAAGAAATTTTTTGAAATTATTTTGCACTTTAACAAGACAAATATTTTTCTGGCTTTAATGTCAATCATCTTGTATAAAATCCCAACTCTGATTTATCAATTGGTTCTTCCTCTATATTAGAACAAAAAAGCGTCAAATTTGTAATACAACATGTCTGTTAAATATGTGTTCAGGAACTATACAACTGAATAATTGGTTTTGTATTCTAACAGGCTAACAATCATGTTCTTAATTTTGCTGTTGCTAATCATTCTGAAGTCAGAATAAACGATCATGCTTCAAGAAGCATATACTCTTCAGAAAACAAGACACATCCTATTGAAATAGATATAAATGAGAATCATGTTGCTCTTTCAAAGAAGGCAACTTTTGTTTCAATTTCTTTGCAATTGAATCAAACTTCTATCGAAAGGGGAACTTCTGTTACACGGCAAAGGTCGATATCTGAAATAGACAACATGGCCTCTGAATCTCATGGCCAGTGGCTGAAGCCAAATGATTACAGTGGCAGTAGCAATATGCTGAATGCTGAACATAAAGATCTTGTAATAGATGAAGGCACAATAAGTGTATCAACTACTTATTCTCAAAAGTAAGTATTTTTAACAATGAGTATTATATTGTTGTATTGCTAAATGGTTATTGTTTCTTGTTAAGGAAGATGTCCAAATAAAATATCATCAAAAAGTTTATCCTTGAAGAGAACAAAATTACACAAATTTTAGTCTTGGATATAGATATGCATACTTCACATGCACAAGTTGAACTATATAAAATATATGCATACACATCTAGACAAGCATTCACATGAATGTATGAGTGCCAATGTATAGGCAAACATATGTAACTGTAAAAATGTATGTTTGTTAAGCAAATCGTATATTTGCAAACAAATATACACATACATAATTCATATTAATATGTGAAATAAAATTAGCATTTCAACAAGGCAAACTTATTTAATATACATGGTTCACAAACCTTTTATTCTATACACCCAGTACTATTTTTTCAGATTATTTTTTCCTTTAACTCAAAATTAGAAGGTTACTCTTACATTCTACAGCTTATTAAATACACAGAATCAAGCACTTGAAAGTTCTGGTGTAGATATGTCACAAGCAAACTTATCAGTTAACATTCATTTGGGAAAGCGAGCAGCAAAGGGAACTACTGCAACCATTTTGTCGAGTTTTAAGGTATCTACATTGTAATTATTATCAATACATCTCTTTAAAAGGTTAAGTTTCAAAATATCAGATGTCAAACATAACCTTAATATGATAAGGAAGTATGTACATGGTGTATTAGAATATGACAGAAGGAACTTGTCAAGAACTTTAGTACTTCTCCAACATGTTTTTACCACAATTTATTGTTTATGAATTTTCACAAATACTAAAGTAAAAAAACCTCATAAGTAAACTTAAAATATTACAAATCGTCAAATTTTGAAGACATGACAATCTAATAAAATCTGTTATGGTCATATTTCAGACTTCTGAGGATTGTGAACCTGATCCTCCTTGTAACCAAACACTTGAAAGAAGACATTAGGTTTGTAAACCTGATCCTCCTTGTAGTGATATTTTATAACTCTATACCCTAGCTATTATGCTTTAAATCACTTACTAAATAGCAAGCCTATCATACATACTAGAGTATGACACACACCAAAGTGATGTATATACACAATGTACTTCAGAATCCTTGAACAATCCCTACAAACTAATTTATACAAAGCGTAGCCTTATTTAGTTTTCCCATGTCCAAAATACTCATAGTGGAACCAAAATGAAATCAACAAAGTCAAAGTGCCAATAAATTCAATAGTCAAAGTGCCAATATTGGCTGCTAAACTACTGCATATAATGGCAAAAATGTAGCTTTTTGAAGTGAAACCAATTAGTTATAAATCAATGGATACTATTGAATTTATTGGCACTTTGACTTTGTTGATTTCATTTTGGTTCCACTATGAGTATTTTGGACATGGGAGAACTAAATAAGGCTATGCTTCGTATAAATTAGTGTGTAGGGATTGTTCTAGGATTTTGAAGTACATTGTGTATATACATCACTTTGGTGTGTGTCATACCCTAGTATGTATGATGGGCTTGCTATTTAGTAAGTGATTTAAAGCATAATAGCTAGGGTATAGAGTTATAAAATATCACTACAAGGAGGATCAGGTTTACAAACCTAATGTCTGCTTTCAAGTGCTTGGTTACAAGGAGGATCAGGTTCACAATCCTCAGAATTCTGAAATATGACCATAACAGATTTTATTAGATTGTGATGTCTTCAAAATTTGACGATTTGTAATATTTTTAGTTTACTTATGATGTTTTTTAACTATAGTATTTGTGAAAATTCATAAACAATAAATTGTGGTAAAAACATGTTAGAGAAGTACTAAAGTTCTTGACAAGCTCCTTCTGTCATATTCTAATACACCATGTACATACTTCCTTATCATATTAAGGTTATGTTTGACATCTGATATTTTGAAACTTAACCTTTTAAAGAGATGTATTGATAATAATTACAATGTACATACCTTAGAACTCGAAAAAATGGTTGCAGTAGTTCCCTTTGCTGCTCGCTTTCCCAAATGAATGTTAACTGATAAGTTGGCTTGTGACATATCTACACCAGAACTTTCAAGTGCTTGATTCAGTGTATTCAGTAAGCTGCAGAATGTAAGAGTAACCTTCTAATTTTGAGTTAAAGGAAAAAATAATCTAAAAAAATAGTACTCGGTGTATAGAATAAAAGGTTGGTGAACCATGTATATTAAATAAGTTTTCCTTGTTGAAATGCTAATTTTATTTCACATATTAATATGAATTATGTATGTGTATATTTGTTTGCAAATATACGATTTGCTCAACAAACATATAGTTTTATAGTTACATATGTTTGCCTATACATTGGCACTCATACATTCATATGAATTTATGTCTGGATGTGTATGCATATATTTTATGTAGTTCAACTTGTGCATGTGAAGTATGCATATCTATATCCAAGACTAAAATTTGTGTAATTTTGTTCTCTTCAAGGATAAACTTTTTGATGATATTTCATTTGGACATCTTCCTTAACAAGAAACAATAAATATTTAGCAATATAACAATATGATACTCATTATTAAAAATACTTACTTTTGAGAATAAGTAGTTAATACACTTATCGTGCCTTCATATATTACAAGTTCTTCATGTTCAACATTCAGCATATTGGTACTGCCACTGTAATCATTTGGTTTCAGCCACTGGCCATGAGATTCAGAGGCCATGTTGTCTATTTCAGATATCGACCTTTGCCGTGTAACAGAAGTTCCCCTTTCATTATAAGTTTGATTTAATTGCAAAGAAATTGGAGCAGAAGTTGCCTTCTTTGAAAGAGCAACATGATTCTCATTTATATCTGTTTCAATATGATGTGACTTGTTTTCTGAAGAGTATATGCTCCCTGAAGCATGATCGTTTATTCTGACTTCAGAATGATTAGCAATAGCAGCATTAGGAACATGATTGTTAGCCTGTTAGAATACAAAACCAATTATTCAGTTGTATTATTCCTGAACACATATTTAGCATACATGTTGTATTACAACTTTGACGCTTTTTTGTTCTAAAATAGAGGAAGAACCAAATGGAAAATCAGAGTTGGGATTTTATACAAGATGATTGACATTAAAGCCAGAAAAATATTTGTTTTGTTAAAGTGCAAAAAAATTGCAAAAACTTTCTTTTACCTTTGCTGCTATTTCAAAATACACAACATCTAACAAATAATTTTACATCTCCTTGAAAAAGAAAAATGTACATATAATGAAGGAAAGACTACCAAAAAAACCTTTTTTTATTTGTGTCGTGAACATCATAAATGCCCAAAGTTTGAAAAATAAACAAAACATTTTTAGCACATGAGAATGAATAATAATAAATTACCCATGGTGTTAATTTATTAATTTCATCCATCCAACCAGAGCATGATTGTTCGTATTTTCAGCCTTTTCCTGAAGGAACCGAATGTACCCTATAACCTGTAACATTAATGTAATCTAGTGATATCTGAAAAAGTCTGATTTTAATTTCAAAATATTTGTAGAAAACACAACCTCCAAAAAATCTGCGACATCCCAATATCGCCTGGCCCAATCTCTACTGCACGCCTACCGCACCTCGCCACTCCACCTCGCATGCATTCCAGGTCACCAGTTATCCACCACCATCTAATGTCGTCGATTCCTTCCCAAAGCCCAAGTCGGGACTCGATTTAGTCGTGCAGTGTTTTTTTTTTCGTTCGCAACTGATTGAAATGGATTGGGGAATTAGGGTTTCAGATTGAGCTTCAAGTGCATCACACAGATGAGAGAGAGGAAGAGACGAGGACCCCGTTTTTGGGTGAAGAGAAATTTTCCGATTCCAGATCTAAAACTTGTAGGAGGTAGGGTTTTTTTTGTTGAGGGAATTAGTGAAAAATGATGTGGGAAGTTTTAGAAGGAGGTAGGATTAGTGAAAATTATTTTTTAATTTTGGTCTCATTTGCAATAGGCATTTGCTATGGTTATGAAAATAACAGTCGCAAATAACAACGTATTTGCTACGGTTATAGACAAAAACGGTCGCAAATTGCTTTTTTTAAATTTTCTTCTGCTTCTCATAGACCAACTGCCGCGGTTTTTAAGAAGAACCATCGCATATTATACTATTTGCTACTGTATTTACCTAAACTGTCGCAAAATAAGGCGACACAATAGACAGATTGTGTACTAGTGATGATATCAAAAGTGAAAATAAATAAAATAAATAGGAATCATTATTAAGTAAAGAATTTCGTATAAGTAGTCCTCATGCTCCCCCTCTGTCTCCCAAGTGTTATTGTCTTCGGTTTTACCCAACTGAACCTTCATCAACTTCACTATCTTTCTTCTAAGCTGCTTCGTATCATGTCCAACTATATTAAAATAATGATATTGTCTAGTTGATCCGGAGTCATTGTCATGTCTGAGTCATGCATAAAATTCCATAAATGAGAAGTGGAACCAGTATGCACACCCTCCATCTTTTGATGTAAGTCGACTCTGTAAGCTAGGTTCCCAATCTTCTGGAGTATCAGAAAAGGATCTACAAATCTTGGTGTCACTTCCCCTTGGTATGAGATCGAAATGTATTATTCAATGGAGAAATCTTGACAGACGCTATATTGCTAAGAGATAACTCCAAATCTCTATCTCTTATCAACGTGGCTCTTCTATCTATCTTGAGCAGCTTTCATTCCTTACGAAATATCCCGATCTTCTCCGAAGATTCTCTAATCATATATAACCCTAGTATCAGTTTCTTGCCCACTTCCCATCAATATTAAAAAGCACTGCATGGTCGGCCATAAAATTCATCAAATGGTGCCATATCAATGCTTGACTGACAACTATTGTTGTACGCGAACTCAACAAGATGCAAATGATTATCCTATGAGCCTATAAAGTCAATAATTTAAGCTTGCAAGAGATCCTCTAAGAAACGTATCATCCTTTAAGTCTGATCATTAGCTTGTGTGTGATAACCTATACTCAAATGTAGCTCCATCTCCATGCCCCTTATAAGCTCAAAATCAACTAGTGAATAATTGATTTCGATCATAGGCAATGCTCTTGGGCATGCCATGGAATCATATATCAGCTTCACATACAACTTAACTAGTTTGGATATTGTCCTATTAGACTTTATGGGTATGAATGGGGCACTCTTTATCAATCTATTAACTATGACCCAGATGTTGTTATATCCTCGTCTAGTCGTCGGCAATCCATCGATGAAGTCCATCGATATCAATTCCCACTTGCAGTGGGGAACTTCAAGCGGTTGCAGCAAACTACTAGGTTTCTTCTGTTCAGCCTCCACTAACCGGTAGTTCATGCATTTAGATACGAATACTCTAATTTCCTTGTTCATTCCTTCCTAATAAAATGTTTATTTCATATCACTGCACATTTTATTACCTTAGGGATATGTAGTCAATCTCAAATGATGGCACTCAAAGAGCAACTAATCCCTTAATCTATTGACATCCGGTATAAATAATCTATCATCCTTCCAGAGCTAACCATTACGGTAGAGTCTGCTTCATCTCTTCAGTCTCTACTTGCATCACAATCTTAGTAATGATCTCTACTAATTTAGCATCACGTCTCCATCCAATATCGATCCGCTCTATCAGAGCAGGAATGATGGTCAAGCTCGCCAACACATATGGCTATATCTGACATCGAAGTCGGAAATTATAACCATCAATATACACTAACCGCGTGCACTCTAGAATCATAGCTTCTAAGTTTTCATGTATCCAACTCAGAGCAGCAGCAGCATTTCCCTTAACAGGAATATAGAAAATGCCAAAGTTGTAGAAGGCCGAGAAATCTAACCATTGCCGATGCGAAGGTTATGATCCTTCTACTAGAAGAGGTACTACAATGGTTTGTGGTCATTGGTTAGTGAATAAATCAGATCTCTCTCATAATAGATAGTGCCACCAAATCTTCAGCGCAAACACAATTGCTGCCAACTCCAGATCATGGGTTAGGTATTTCCTCTCATGCGGTTTTAACTGTCGACTAGCATATGCGACGACCTTATTCTCTACAACAATATCACGCCCAATTCGATACCAAGGGAATTTGTATATACCGTCAATCCCTTATTCCCACTTGAAATGACTAACACTGATGCACTCATCATCCTCTAATTCATACTCACAAACGTGTGCTCACACCTTGCATTTTAAGTAAAAGTCTGGTTCTTCTTCGTCAAGTTGGTTAACGGTGTGCCACCTTCGAGAAGTTCTTTATGAATCATTTATAATATCCCGGTAATTCAAGGAAACTTCTCACATATGTAGCACTCTTGGGTCCATCCCAATCCTAGACTACCTATACATTGGAAGGATCCATAGCAATGCCTTGCTTGGGAATAACATGACCAAAATATTGCACTTTCCTCCTCCAGTAGTAACACTTGAAAATTTCACCTTCAATTGGTGCTTCCTTAGCAGCTCAAGTACAACCCTCAAGTGCATTGTGTTCCTCCTCTATCTGTAAATAGACGAGAATAGCATCAACGAACATAAGTACAAATTTATTTAGCCAATCCCTAAATACATGGTTCATGAGATCAATAAAGTATGTTAGTGATTTGGTCAGCCTGGATGGCATGACAAACCACCCATAAAATCCTGATGGTGTACATAACACAGTAGTCGGTACACTCTCCCTTGCCATTCTCAGTTGAGCCGTAAGGTCTAGCTCAGAGAACACCTTCGCATCATGGAGTTGATTAAACAAGTCATCAATCTATGAGAGTGGGTACTTGTTCTTCCTTGTCATCTTATTCAACTCACGGTAATCTACAAAGGCGTCAAAGAGCCATTATGTTTAGTGGAAAATACTATAGGTGCTCCTCACTCAAATATACTCCTACGAATGAACCCCTTCCACAATAGGTTATTCACTTGCACCTCTAGTTCCCTCGACTCTTTGGGTATCGTGCGCCTCAATGGCATAACTATTGGTTTGATATCCTTCACCAAATCAATATGGAACTTTATCTTTCTATGTAGTGGTACTCCCTAGTTATAGGAACCGATGACAACTTATCATGTGAGATATCGCGTGGATATAGAAAGCTAATCATCACCTCATCATCCAGTAGCTCGTGTAACACTAGCCTTCGCCTATCATCTATCCCAATATTCACTAGCAGTCTCTCAAAATCCACCACGACTCTGTACTTTTGAAGCCAGTTCATTCCCAATATAACATCGGATTCTACAAACTAAGTACAAAACAGACATAAAAAGTACATCCATGACTCGATAAGACCACATCACGATAAACTATACACAAACTAATCAAACCTCTCATAGAGTTTGACATAATCAAAGGTCTATCCACTACGTCAGGTTTCAATCCAAATCACCCGATCACCAGATTTAAATAAATGTAAAGCGCCGGTATTGAATGAAACATGAACATCATACCTTGGATAATAATACCTTTCCCATTCTCCTTCGCCGATAGAGCATTTGAAAAAGTTGGAATGACATTCAAAGCATATGCCATCACCATCTACTTATCTTTGATGGCTTGGGACAATCTTCCTGGATAAGCCTGCTGTCATTCTTGCAGTTCTTGCTTAAATGGACTTTCTCTCCACAATTATAGCAAGTGGGCTCCCATTTTCCATTCTTCTAGCTGTCTTGATTCTGAAACTATTTATTCGCTTTGTTGTTGTTTTACTTCCTCTTGCCTCCCCCGCTCACTTGTTCCTCATCTCCTACTTTCTAACAACAACATTCGACTTTAGTTATAAGTTGTCGTGCTTTAAAGCCTTCTTGACCACCTTCTCAAATCTCTCATCAAAACGGCTTATCAAATTTTCTACCAAATGATCATTCAGTCCAATGATAAACTTTTCTTTTGCTTAAATGGAGTGTTTAGGAAGGAGTTCCCGTACTTCGACAAAGTGTTGAACTCAGCTACATGCTTTAAAACAGTCATATCCCCTTGCTTCAGATCAGCAAATTTTCTGAACAACACCAACTTCTGAGCAGCCGATATGAATTTCTCCTCGAATCTAATTTTGAACCGATCCCAAGTAAACTGATTCTCGAGAGTTGCAGCTCTAAGGGAATTTCGCCAATCCATCACTCTTCCTTAATGTTTTCTTCAAGTCAACTTCCTTTTCATCACATCTTTTAACTCTAAGTCCTGAAGGATGTGTTGGAAGGTGTCCACCCAATCCTGCACTTCCATAGATGATTCTGTTCCAAGAAACAATTTGCCACAAGACTAGTGTAGTCATTGTTTATTCTAGCAAAGTCAGCTCTAGGCGCTTGCACCAGAGCACCACCATTAATAGCAAAAATTGAAGCAACTCCTTAGGAATTTCGTAGCATGTTCCTTATCATCATATTGAACATAGTCTACAAGTCAGGA
Organism: Allium fistulosum; assembly: GCA_030737815.1. Lineage (NCBI taxonomy): Eukaryota > Viridiplantae > Streptophyta > Magnoliopsida > Asparagales > Amaryllidaceae > Allium > Allium fistulosum. The sequence goes on along the minus strand of CM060908.1, from coordinate 297,066,889 downwards.
TTAACTACCTCCGAGGCTGCTCCTTCTTCTATTCATGATATGGAGTTTCTTGTCGGTTTCCTTATTTTCTAGCTCATTCTTATAATTTGTAATAAGAATAACCAGTCTCTCAAAAATGAAAGTTCCATAGGTGATACTCGTGTATGCAATGCGACTTATATCATGTATACCACTATATAGTTGTGAAAATCAAAATATACATAACACGTACGCTCTCTCATATATCTCTTGATCCAATTTAGAGTGAAAACTTCTTCTCTATCTCTGTTCGATCCAAGCATCAACTTACGTTAATTGTGAAACCTAGGTTTTGATACCAAATGTGATGACTATCATATACCTTCGATACCCAATATAAATGTATAGTGTATCGCAATGGCAGCAAGCCAATGTAAAGCAGTAGTCAAGGGGTAAAGTAATAATCATCCAAAGCATAACCAATTGTACATCTCACAGTGCATAGGAAAACATATAATAATCACAAAGATATATAAACAAGAGCAAGTGGTATAATGAAATAAACCACAGAATCATAGCATAATAGGTTCATCACAGTTATACAAAATGGATAAGAGTTTGTACATGAAATAATAAACTCAAACAATATATGTCTCTAAGTAATAACGTCATAACATTAATAAAGTTGCATAGTATTGCACAACGGAGATAAAGCGGGTAAGCTCCAAAAGTAGATATATGAAAAGCATAGCCTCCTGGTCATCCTTTGAACAGCTACATTCACTGTTATCCCGCCTTTTGGCAAGGCCATGATACCAAGGGCTTAACTAGAAAACAGTAACAGATCGTCTTGGAAGTCGGTTACACGTAGGATCGCTACGGAAATCGATGAAATTTGTCCGAGTCCGGATCGGGCTGCAATTGATAAGATATGCTAAGCATGGCCAGAGGAAATGACGTTCCAAGTTTCGGGTCAATCCGAGTTCGTGTGCTCAAGATATCGTCGACAAAAGATGGAATAGGCCACCCTTGGTTCGAGTCGATTGGCCAGGGACCAGTTCGAATCCATCGAACTTCCATTTGCTTCGACTCCATCAGCTCTCCATTGCTTCGACTCCATCAGGCAGAATCAGTAGCTTCGAATCGGTTGAGGCAGTCACTACGTTCGACTACATCAAGCGAGCCTTCATGTAACTTGAGTTCGAATCCACCCTCGCCTACATCATAGTTCGAATCCATCGAAGGAAGGGACCTTCGAATCCATGCATTCGAATCCCCAGGCCAAGACAAACTTCGAACCGGTCCATAGCTACGAGCCTAAGTCGATTCGAACCAGCATTAGTCTCATCGATTCGAAGGAAGAGGTCCTTCGAATCCATTCCCTCGACTCCACCATCTTCGAATCCAAGTCATGGATTCGACCCAGTCAAAGCGGACCGATTTGAAGAAAGCGCACCACGTCACCATCTTCACAAGCAGGAAGATCGATTCGAACGAATCGATTCAAGCATATCGATTCGAACGACTCCAGAATACGAAAAACACCAACTTGAATCGATCATAACTCGAGTTCTACAAGTCCAAATCCCATGAAATTTTCACAGAAGCTCAAACACATGATGAAGAATGTGCATACCAAATTTCAGCTCAATTGGACGATTTCTTGATCGATTCGAACCGAGGGTCGAATCGATCCCAAAGTGGGCCCGGGTCTCCAGATTTCGGCCATGTGGGCCCCCTGACATACCAGAACTGGTCTCCCCACATTTTGGGCGAAATACCAGCCTCCTACACCTATAAATAGACCCCCTGGTCATTCAGAAAAAGGGTCGGAGAATTCTAAGTATTGAAGAGCGCCCAGATTCTACCAGATTCACTCCAGAACACCGCCGCTGCTTTAGATCGACACTTAGCATTTGAATTCAGTTGTATTACATTATCAACTACTGTAATCTTCAAGTAATCGAGCAATAAAATCATCAAACTTCATAGTGGACGTAGGCGAAACGCCGAACCACTCTAAATCGCTTGTCTTTGCAATTTATTTTCTGTTATTTGGAGTTTTTGTTAGATAATCCACAGCTTTAATTTTCGTTCTTCACTTTTATCTCTTCAAAAACTTCCGAAGAGTGTTGTGCCCATTTTTGGTACAAACACTTTGGTGCTTTCACTGAGAAAAAACCAGCTTTTTTCTCCTGCTCCTTGGATCTACCATCGATACCGGATTGCACAAATCCAAGAGGAAGATCCAGATCTTCGATTCACAGTCCTTCCATTCTACTTAGATTTGCATAAAATCTAGGAAAAGGATTCATCGTTCAAAATGGTTAGCACGAGAACCACTTCTGCAGCTCCAGGACAAGAAGGTAGGGATGGACAAAATCCTGCTCAACAGCAGCCACCCAACCAAGACAACACTGCCCACTCAGATCCGTCTGGGGCAGTCACTAGACAAGAATTTCAGATGTTACTCCAAGAGTTGACTCAGAGTCGGCAACAGTTAGCCGAACAGTTGCGAGCTAATATTGAGTTGACAAATCAACTGAATCGCCAGGGCCGTAGGAGGTCCAGGAGGGATGATGTTTCCCGCTCACCCACTGAAAGTTCTGCCTCGTCTGACTATCATCGTAGATCTACCCGTCCCCGATTAGACGGAGATTATGCTCAGACTACGGGATATCAGCCCGCCCTGACTGTCGGGCAATTGAGGGTAGGACCATCAACCAGCTTCCAGGCTGGGCCATCAGCACGAGGTGGCCGCACTTCACAATATACTACGGACAATCATGTCACAGCTGCAACAGCGGAAACAAGGGCCGATACCCGATATCTTCCAGATTCGGGTAATCAACAGCAAGGGCGTACTTCTGAACCATACGTCCAAGAAGACGCTGAGCCGAGGAGGCGAAACTTGGACCGTCGACAGCGCCCGGTCCAAACTCGCATTGTGGAACCCGACCACACCTTAGCTCAGCAGGCTCAAAATGTAGCAATGCCGGAATCCCGACTATGATACGTCAAATGATCCGTGAAAGCCAAGGACTTACCAATGACGATTGGGGAATTTCTCGAAGCCATACTCCTTTCACGGACGAGATACTATACGCTGAACCTCCTCGGCGATTCAGAATGCCAACTCTCCCTATGTACGAAGGAAGTTCTGATCCCAATCAGCACATACTGAAATACGAATGGTCAATGAGCGCCGCAAGGGCCGACGATGCAGTGAAATGCCGCAGCTTCCCCATTTCACTAGGAGGAATTGCAACAATGTGGTTTACAAGACTACCTCCAAGATCTATTTCGTCATTTGACCAATTGGCTAAGAAGTTTGTTGAACAGTTCCGTATGCATGTTGCCAGACCCAAAGATGTTAACACCCTGTCCAATGTTACCCAGGCTCGTGGGGAAACATTAAGGCGTTACTTGGAGAGGTTCCATGCGGCATGCGTGGAAATTAGTAATCCCAACGACAACTCAATTTTAATGGCATTGACAAAGGGAATTGATCCCGATTCTGAATTTGGAAACTGGTTAGCCAGAAAACCCCCCGCATCGTTGGACCGTTTCTACTCCAAAGCCGCTCAATTCTTACGGCAAGAGGACGCGAAACAGTCTAGGAAGCAGGACGATGCGAAACCCGGAAGTGAGGGAATACAAAGCAATGTCGCAGTTAAACAATCAAGTGACAATTCCGGGAAAGTCCAGTTAAACATACAGAACAAACAAACTCAGCCAAGAGGTGGCAATGGTCAGAACAAGAAGAGAGACCCGAATCCGGGCCCACGGCGTAGGGCTCCGATGTTTGAGAGTTATACACCGTTAAACACATCACTGGAGAATGTGTACCTGCAAACCTGCAACACAGAACAGTATAAGAAACCCGCTCCGAAGCGGTCATCAGAAAGACAGATTCAGACGGGAAAGTTTTGTAGGTTTCATGAAAGCTATGGCCACAATACTAATGACTGTCGCCATTTGCAAGATCTCATAGAAAAGCTAATCAGGGAGAGGAAGTTAGATCAATTCGTACGGGCGCCGCAGTCTGGTGGTGCGGGCCCATCGAATCCAAATCGTGCGCAAGATCAGGAAAGACAAGAGGAACCCGCTCGTACAGGCGGGAGGCTAGTTATCAATACCATAAGTGGTGGTCCTCATCCAGCAGACAGGAGCTGGAGGGAAATGGAGTCGTATGCTAGCTCTATCAGGCATGCGAGCTTCGAATGTTGCAGTAATTGTGAAGATGGAGCCCCGGCTAAGCAACAAAAAACGATGTCTGATGATATCATATTCAGAAGCAGAGATGCTGACAAAATCGAAGCTCCAACGATTGATCCACTGGTCATATCTGCCCAGGTTGGTCCTGCTTGGATGAAGAGGATCCTGGTTGACAGTGGAAGTTCTGTAAACATTCTATTCAAGCGAGCTTACGATTTAATGAAGATGGAGGCAAAAGACCTAAAGCCCTGCCAATCCCGGGTTCATGGCTTCAATGGCAGTGCAACGATACCTACTGGAATAGTGGAACTACCAGTGGAACTGGGGATCGGAGAGCGCAGGAGAGTTCGACTGCTGCAATTCGTTGTTCTTGACATTGCTTCACCGTACAACGCATTCCTGGGTCGACCAGCCCTTGCTGAATTCAGGGCAGCCATTGCCCCATGGTGTTTGACTTTAAAATTCCCAACCGATCATGGTATAGGAATCGTTCAAGGAGATCAGGCAGCAGGAAGAGCCTGTTATGTTGCTGAATTGCGAGAAGCACAGAAAAAGGAGAAAGGAAAGGGCGTAGAGGAATCTCTCTGCGTCCGTTTTTCTGATAATTGACAGCTAACGCCTGGGCCCCGGCCCGGGCACCACTACCAATTCCTTAGAGATCTTGACCCTAGAGATAGCGAAGATAAAGATGAAGTAGAAGGGAGTCAAGCGTCTCCAGCCGAGCTGACTGTGGACGTCCCGGTCAGTGAGGATGACAACTCGAAAGTACTGAAAGTTGGATCTCAACTGGGAAAACAGATACAACAGGAATTGGTTGAATTTCTTCAGGCGAATCTTGATGTCTTTGCCTGGACACACTCCGACATGTGCGGAATCTCACCAAACATTGCAAGTCACTCTTTAAATATTGATCCGCGACATGTTCCGGTCAAGCAAAAGAGGCGTGGTATGGATCCAGAGAGATCTGCCGCCCTTAAAGAAGAAATTGACAAACTACATTCGAATGGTTTCATCCGAGATGCTCTATACCCAGAGTGGGTGTCAAATCCGGTAATGGTTCGGAAACCGAATGGGAAATGGAGAACTTGTGTCGATTACTCTGATTTAAACAAAGCCTGTCCAAAAGATAGTTTTCCACTTCCCCGAATAGACCAACTCGTTGACTCAACTGCAGGTCACGAATTGTTATCCTTTATGGATGCTTATTCAGGTTATAATCAGATACCCATGCATCTACCCGATCAAGAACATACTAGTTTCGTAACCGATCTGGGACTCTACTGTTACAGAGTCATGCCCTTTGGTTTAAAGAATGCCGGAGCAACTTACCAACGCTTGGTTAATCGAATGTTCGCTGATCAGATCGGGAAAACCATGGAAGTCTACGTGGATGACATGTTAGTTAAGTCCCGATTTTCCACAGATCACGTCAAGGATTTAAATTCAATGTTCTGTATCTTGCGTGAGTATGGAATGAAGCTTAACCCGTTAAAATGCCACTTCGGCGTCGCATCCGGAAAGTTTCTAGGGTTCATTGTTAACGCTCGTGGGATAGAGGCAAACCCCGAGAAGATCTGGGCAATAAGGAATTTGCAAACTCCGAAGACCATCAAGCAAGTCCAGAGTCTCAACGGGAAGGTAGCAGCGCTAAGCAGGTTCATCTCGAAATCCACTGATAAATGTATTCCTTTCTTTGATCTAATCCGGAAAGGGAAACGAAACTTTGAATGGACCACGGAATGTGAAGGCGCATTCCGATCGCTGGTTCAGCATCTCTCTACGCCACCGATTTTGTCGAAACCAATTGATCACGAACTATTATACCTTTATCTGGCGGTATCAGAGCATGCGATCAGTGCTGCTTTGGTCCGGGAAGAAGATCGAGTGCAGAAACCGGTCTATTATGTCAGTAAACGATTGACCGGAGCTGAGAGAAATTACCCCAGGTTGGAAAAACTGGCTTACTGCTTGGTCATTGCTTCGAGAAAGCTTCGTCCTTATTTTCAAGCACATCCGCTTACTGTGTATACCGATCAGCCGTTACGACAGGTCCTCACGCGGCCTGAGACGTCTGGAAGGTTACTCAAGTGGAATATTGAACTGAGCCAATTTGACATTACTTATGCTCCGCGGAGAGCCATTCAAGGGCAAGTCCTAGCTGACTTCATAGCTGAATTTACTGTTCCTGATGAATTACCTGAAACCAGCGAGTCTCCTGAATACGTATGGAAACTTTATACAGATGGTGCATCAAACGATCGATGTTCGGGCGCTGGAGTTGTACTAGAAACCCCCGAAGGTCGATCCATATGTTATGCTTTGAAGTTTGATTTTCACGCAACCAACAATGAAGCCGAGTATGAAGCCCTGTTGGCTGGGTTAAAGCTTGCCAGAGATCTGAAAATTATCGCTATAGAAGTCTATTGTGATTCGCAGTTGGTTGTGTGTCAAGTACGAGGAGAATATCAAGCGAGAGATAGAAGGTTAGCTGCTTATCTAGCCCGAGTTCAGGAAGCGCTGGATCAGTTTGATTACTATGCTATTTACTACATACCGCGAGATCGCAATCAAAAGGCCGATTCATTGGCAAAGTTGGCCAGCACAGGTGAAGCACAGCAAATGGGACTCGTCCCGGTCGAAACTTTGCCTTTCCCAAGCATCGATCAAATCAAAACGAATGATGTGTTAGAGACCTTTCCCAGCAGAGAATCATGGATGACTCCGTATCGAAATTATATTAAGAATGGGATATTGCCTGAGCACCGAAATGAGAAAAGGCAAATTCTACGAAAAGCTTCGTGGTTCATCATTCAGGACGGGATCATGTATAGAAAAGGTTATTCTGTTCCACTTCTCCGGTGTATCGCTCACGACGAAGTCAAACGAGTGTTACATGATGTGCACGAGGGAGAATGCGGCGATCACACCAGTGGACAAGCACTTGCTAAGAAAATACTCCGATATGGATATTACTGGCCGATAGTGAATCGAGATGCAGCCAATTACGCCAGAAAGTGCGACAAGTGCCAAAAACACGCTCGAATTCCAAGAGCCCCGCCTACCGAGTTAACTCAAATGGTCAGTCCCTGGCCGTTCGCTATGTGGGGTATCGATATCATTGGCGCTTTACCTTTGGCAAAAGGTGGTGCGAAGTATGCCATCGTCGCGGTTGACTACTTCACAAAATGGGCCGAGGCTGAAGCTCTTGCAACGATTACGTCAAAGAAAGTGATAAACTTTGTGGTCCGCAATATCATTTGCCGATTTGGACTCCCGCACACCATCATCACCGATAACGGGACCCAATTCGAAAGTTCAGAGTTCAAGAGTTTCTGCCAGCGATTTCATATTCATAAAAAGTTCTCTGCAGTCGCGCATCCACAAGCAAACGGTCAGGTCGAAGCTGTTAACAAAGTTATCAAATCCATCTTAAAGAAACGACTGGAAAAGGCCGGGGGCAAATGGGTCGATGAACTCCCTATGGCATTATGGGCCTATCGGACAACTCACAAGACCGCAACTGGGCACACCCCATTTTCCTTATCCTATGGCTCAGAGGCCGTCATTCCAGTGGAGACAGAAGTATTTTCTCACCGCGTAACTTATTACGATCCGAAAACAAACGCTATATTACTCGCTGAGTCTTTGGATCTGTTGGACGAGAAACGAGAAGAAGCTGATTTAAGAGCGGCCGCTTACCGAAGTCGGGTCGCCCGATTATATAACACCAAAGTTCGCCCCCGAACCTTTGATCTCGGCGATCTGGTCCTCAAGAGAGTATACCCGGTTCCTTCACACATGAAACCAAATTGGGAAGGACCGTACGTGATTACGCAACGACTTGGAGATGGCACATTCAAACTATCAACCGTGGACGGTCTAGTTTTACCAAGAGCCTGGAACAGCGAGAGTCTCCGCCGCTATTACATATGACAGGCTTTATTTATTTCATTATGTTTTTTATTCAGCAATTTACTTTTGCATTTCGAAATTAGAATTTGTAATAAGGCAACTGATTTGCCATATTTTCTTATTTCAGCAATAAAATGCCATCTCTTCGAGCCAGAGCTGTGATTCATTAAATACAATGTACAACATCACGATGCACGAAGAGCTAAGTTCCATCACACAGTGGAATTTATTCAAGTAGGGAGTGGCTGTGAAGCAATCAACCACTCGCTAAATGAAACCCGAGCTCGGGGGCAAGCCATCACTTCAGGCCACGAAAATGGGTTGATACACGACAACCCTTCATTTGACTCCGTACTCCCAGAGTGCGAGGCGGAGTATAAACATTTTACTAAACTCCGTACTCCCAGAGTGCGAGGCGGAGTATAAACATTTTACTAAACTCCGTACTCCCAGAGCGCGAGGCGGAGTATAAACATTTTACTAACTCCGTACTCCCAGAGTGCGAGGCGGAGTATAAACATTTTACTAAACTCCGTGCTCCCAGAGCACGAGGCGGAGTATAAACTCTCATTTAACTCCGTACTCCCAGAGTGCGAGGCGGAGTATAAACATTTTTCCTAAACCCCAGAGTACTCCGAGAGCGCGAGCTGGGTACAAGCTTTTTACTTAACTCCGTGCTCCCAGAGCGCGAGGCGGAGTATAAACATCCTTCAAACTCCGTACTCCCAGAGTGCGAGGCGGAGTATAAACATTCTCCTAAAAATCCCAGAGTACTCCGAGAGCGCGAGCTGGGTATAAACACTAACAAACTCCAGCTTCCGAGAGCGCGAACTGGAGTATAAACATTAACGAACTCCAGCTTCCGAGAACGCGAACTGGAGTGTAAATATTAACTAACTCCGTGCTTCCAGTACGCAAGGCAGAGTATAAACATACGTCAACTCCACACTTCTCCCCAATACAGGGGGCAGAACCATAACACATAACAAGTTGAAGACAGAAAGGGAATAGATTTTCATTTCCATTATCAACAAAAAGAATCTGATTACAAAGTGTTTATGAAAAATTCTGCTAGTGGGAGCCGAATCCACATCTATACACGGCTATAGAAAAATCGACAAGATGCTACCCTACGCAACAAAGATTTAGGGAAAGAAGTTCATTCTTTCTTCTTCCTTATCTTCTTCTTTGGAGTAGCTCCACCTGATCCGCTACCCGACTTCTTCCTCAATCGCTTGCTCTTTTCAGGCTTGCCCTCCGGCAGCGATATGATGTCGACATCTTCCTCAGAGCTGGAGGCGACGGAAGTTCTTCTAGGAGGACGAGCCAGGGGCATAGGAGTAGTAGCAGGAGGAGGGACAGGAGCGGTCTCGATCAATACAGTACCACCCGGCGAAATCACCATTAACGGGGCGGGCCCGGGCGGACTAGAACCAACATTCCCTGCTGTCATCTCGGCAGCAATCTCAGCTAAAACGTCGTCCTCACGAGATGCTTGGGCCGCATCAGATGTGCCAATGGCTGGCATAGATAAACTAGCGGCCGGAGCAGCCTCATTCACAACATCGGACGGGTTGGCAGAGGGATCGATGGGTTCATTGAGAAGCTCCTCAATCATCTGAGCGCTGAAAGAAAACATATTTGCATCTCCCTCCTCGCCAATCAAAGTAGAAGTCGTGATGGCTTCAGAAAAAACTACCCCTTGTGTTTGATGAGGAACTGATAAAGCAAGGGGCGCAGAAACTATAACTTCGGTCACTGAAATACGACAAAACGAAGATTGTTAGCTAAGTGTGTTGCTTAAAGTTCTTCACAACAAAACTACGAGAAGCGTTCAAATGCCTTCCTTAGTCTGGACCGAAACATGGGTAGAATCATCGGCGGAAGATAATAACGGTTGGTCAGGATTATATGCAGGAACAGATTGGGGGTCTACCGCACCAGTAGTCTCGGGCAATGTTGAGATTACGGCTCCAACACTTGCCTCGTGATGCGCGGTCCCCGAACCTTCGCCTGTCTCTAATGATTGGACGCCGAGTCTTTCTTTCGCCATAGAAATTACCACCTCATGAAGGGTCTTCCTCTCATCCTCAGTAAGCAGGCGCATCTCCAGTTCAAAGTCGTCAAGCGCTCCATCTGGATGCGCCGCTCTCTTCTCATTCACCAGCCGGGTCCAGGCATTATACAAGATCATGGAGTCATCTCCCAGCCACGCTAGATTTCTGTGTTCCAGCACATTAGCGTTATACGTGACTAAGAGATCGTCAAACTCAGCATCTAGCCTAGACCTCTCCTCCAAGATTTTTTCCTGAATCTCCGCTTCCACAGACTTAGCCTTGACCGCCGCCGCAGCAAGTTCGGCCCTGAGGGATACTGCTTGGTCGCAAGCCTCTTGAGCAGTAGCATTCGCATCGTCTTTCTCCTTCACCATTTCAGCGAATTTGGCCTTGAGCTCGTTCAGCTCTTTAACGGCTAAGTCTCGCTCAGCTGCAACGGTGGTATTGCGATGGCCCATCTCTTCCACTGTGGCACAGTGTTCTTGCTGCATCCTCGCTAGTTTGGCCACGACACCCTCGTGTTTCTTAAGAGTTTCAAGCTCTGACTTTCGGGACGTCTCCACTTCGGATTGAAGAACTTGGATAATGCGTTTCTGCTTCACAATATCGACATCACGCTCAGCAATGACTTTCGCCCTGTCGAAAGCTACTCTAGAAGCCTTCACGGCTGCCTTATACCACTCCTTGTACTGAGCATAGAAGTCGTGAATGTAATTATGAGCAGTGGTCTCAGCTTCCGGAGGGATTCTTTTAAAGTTAGGAGGGAAGATGTAGCCATCCATGCAAATTTCCGGATAGTCATTTTTCATTTGGGCGAGTTTAGCGGCTCCCTCGCTTGTCAACTCAGCCGGAACTTGTTCAATTATAGCGGCTGCCGTTGGTTCCACACTTGGCCGTTGAGCGTCAGGCCGAGAAGATTGAGAAGGCAATTGTTGCTGATGAGATGGCCCTGGGAGGTCTACTGGAGCCCTGGGAGGCGGAGGAGAATGAGATCGGGGTCGATGCTGGTATCCCCGGTCTCTATCAGAGTAATCATAACCAGAACGGTTACGCGAGTAATCCCTGTCTCTGTCATAACGTTCTTGGCTCGAGTAGCCTCGCCCATGGTCCCTATCTGTCTCTCTCCTACGGGAGTCATAAAATGGAGAAGATTGGCGCACATTCCGAAGCCTATCTAAAGTGGAGCCACGCCCTGACATCTCACCTGCAATAAGAAAGAATTACGGATTAAAATCCCATAAAGCAATGTTTACTATGCAGAAGTCATGAAGTGCCGTGGAAGTGTGTGTAAATGTGTAAACCCCCAAACCGACCGGAAGTGTTGACCGCACTTAAAGGAAAGGGCTCGTTCATATTTAGTACATCTTGTAATTCTTCCAACCCAGGATTATGAGAGATTGATATATAATCTGGGATAGGAATATCGTCAAGCCCTTTGAGAGAGTCTCTCGAATGAGAAGGGGCGGCCTCAGAAATCATAACTCCGGAAGCGGGAAGAAACACATCTACAGATTTTCCCCCCTTTGACTTAAGTTTTTTGGAAACGGCGGCCTTGCCTTTCCGTTTTTCTCCCGATTCCTCCAAGTTTCCCGAAAGGTCGGCCATTGGCTCTGAATCCGTCTGGGTTCTTTCTTCGTCACTCGCTTCGATTATTCTGATCCCGAGTGACCTCTTCGCCTTTCTCTCCTTGGGTTTCTTCTTATTTTCCTTCTTGGAGACGGACTTTGAAAATCCCTCGACAACTATGCTTTGATTAATGTCGATCAAACCCAGAACTCTTAAGTTGTAGTCGTTCAGCACCAAGTCAATATGCCTCAGCTCGCTCGGAACTTCTTGAAGACTCCGAACGGTACCCTTGAAACGCCCTCCATCGGGCCTAGAGATAATAGCTGTAAAAGGAATGAAATGTCAATTTTAACACCGAAGAGTTATTGGTCAAAGAAACAGGTTAAGGCGCTTACGTCTAGACAACCATCGCCTAGCGAAACCCGGAGGGCACCGAACGTAGAACCATTCGTTCTTGAAATAGCTCAGGCGTGTCCAAGCTCCAACTACAACTTGGCAATTTCTAACTGCCTCCAAAAATGTAAACGACGGGCTATCACCCCTGCTCTTGAAGTTAAATATATGTCTGATTTCAGAGGGCCTCGGCGGGCGAAAAAGACAGTCCATAAATATTACGAAGACACTATTCAGCAGCGCGTGCCCGTTGGGATGAAGTTGTGAAGGAGCGATCCCTAAATATGATAGCATCCTTCGGATATATTGATTGAAGGGAGGAAGAGTTCCAGCCGCACAAGCATGACGGTAGAATGCTGTATATCCTTCAGGCGGATTGTGCGGTCTATCGGTGGCGCTGGGCAATAATACGTCACCCAGAGATATGTTATGCTTTAAGCATATTCGTCCCAACAAGGATTCAGATATGTTGGACTGAACCGAATCAACAGGGTCCTCAATAAATATCGCCTCCGGCAATTCATCTGGAGCCGGATCGATTACGTCGGCAGGGATGTCAGGAATCTCAAGCACAGGAGGAGTCGAGCTCTGCACCTCTTGTTGTTGGGAGCTCGAAGATTCCATAATTAGCTAACTCATCAGAAAGCAACGTTAAGTTCATAACCAGCCCATGCATGCCCCAGTATAGTGTGTGTGTGAACGTGTCGTGCAGTACAAGTAATATGCATCACTTAAGCGAATTTAACAGAATAAAACAAGATGTTCGTACAACATGTCTTGGGAATTTGAGAATGAAAATGACCGTCATCGCTGACCGTCACTTCCGCAACATCCAGACGCTACGAACCAACCTCGTGTATAAGTCAGTTATGTTGTTGGTTAAGTCACAGTTCCATCGACGAGCTTCAAAAAGGAGGTCAAATCTTTCGGTCAAGTTCGACTATGCAAGGCCGAAGCTCGTCGGAGTCAAGTATGCTAAAGTTCATTATGTTCGTCAAAATTCAACGTGAAACTGGTCGTAGTTCAGATGTTGGAGTAAATCAGAAGAGCAGAAGTTTCAAAAGTCAGGACGTTCGAATCGATTGACTCGAATCGATATGAGTCGAATCAATGAAGTTCGAATCCATTGGCTCGAATCGATGTGAATCGATTCGATAAAGCTCAAGTCCAAATACTTCGAATCCATATGGTACGACTCGATGAAAACTGGAGAAGGGAAAATGCTTCGAATCCATGAGCATGACACAGCTTCGAATCGATCAGAATTTTATGTCTTCGAATCAATCAGGGCAACGTTGCTTCGAATCGATCGTTTTGATCTATTTTTTCTTTCATGATCATCGATTCGAAGCCTGACACTTAAGACTGATTCGAATTGCACGTTCCCGGATCGATGCAGAGCAGTAAAGAGGAACGATGTCCATCCATAACAGGTTTCTTTCCCTAGATTCATCGATTCGACCCATCCCAGATCTACTGATCCTTCATGATTTTCAGAAGAAGAAATGGAATCGCTGCCAAGAATTCCAAGTTTTAATTTTCTACACTCGAATCGGTTCCATGTTTACCTGATTGTATTCGACTATAGTCAAAAGCTTGGGAAAATTTGATCGATTTGTACGAAGACACGAAGGTTTCCTGCTCTGAAGAATCGAGTCGAAGAGAATAGCTACCGTGGACAGTAAGAAGTAAAAAAGGAAAGTGACACCGGCCTCGCGTATTTATATGGACTTCACAAAGAAGATGGGACGATTCGCCTCTCGGTTAACGTTGACCGATACTTACCGGTCAACTGCTGATCGATTCGAACGTCCACCTTCGAATCCATCGACTCTTCGAATCCATCAAAACGACATTTCCACGAGGCTCATCGATACGAAGCTGCACCGATTCGAACTTCTATCGATACGAAGGAGTTAGCAAAAACAGAATTGGAGCCGTCATGTACCTATCGATTCGGAGTGCCAACCTCGTATCCCTCGACTCGCAGCGGTTCGAAGGTCATCGATTTGAATGGGAACTTCGAATCCATCAAAACCATCTATAAAAATGAACACATCGCTTCGACATGAAAAGATTACCGGATTACCTTTTTAGCTCGATTCAGGAGAGGATCGATACAAGAAGATAATCATAGGCAATCATAAAGGCAGTGTTTTAACTCAAATCTCAAATCGGTCCAGGAGAGGACCGATGCAGGTTTCGATAGTAAACCAAACTGACAACAACTTGCGATCACGCAACGTTAATCAAAGTCAAGATAATACACGTATGCACGTATTTCTGACTAATGTTTGATCTTTATCATTTACAGGGACATTCATGTTCATCTCGTCATGACTCAAAAAACTGACAGCCAGTCACTATTGTACGACGGTCGATTACAGCGATACAGAATGCAACTTTCGGTAAAGCATGTCATAGCTGTCCAGTGAGGGACTGCAACTTTTCAAAGCACGTCATGTTTACACAAGACGTACTTTGGGGGGCAAATGTTATCCCGCCTTTTGGCAAGGCCATGATACCAAGGGCTTAACTAGAAAACAGTAACAGATCGTCTTGGAAGTCGGTTACACGTAGGATCGCTACGGAAATCGATGAAATTTGTCCGAGTCCGGATCGGGCTGCAATTGATAAGATATGCTAAGCATGGCCAGAGGAAATGACGTTCCAAGTTTCGGGTCAATCCGAGTTCGTGTGCTCAAGATATCGTCGACAAAAGATGGAATAGGCCACCCTTGGTTCGAGTCGATTGGCCAGGGACCAGTTCGAATCCATCGAACTTCCATTTGCTTCGACTCCATCAGCTCTCCATTGCTTCGACTCCATCAGGCAGAATCAGTAGCTTCGAATCGGTTGAGGCAGTCACTACGTTCGACTACATCAAGCGAGCCTTCATGTAACTTGAGTTCGAATCCACCCTCGCCTACATCATAGTTCGAATCCATCGAAGGAAGGGACCTTCGAATCCATGCATTCGAATCCCCAGGCCAAGACAAACTTCGAACCGGTCCATAGCTACGAGCCTAAGTCGATTCGAACCAGCATTAGTCTCATCGATTCGAAGGAAGAGGTCCTTCGAATCCATTCCCTCGACTCCACCATCTTCGAATCCAAGTCATGGATTCGACCCAGTCAAAGCGGACCGATTCGAAGAAAGCGCACCACGTCACCATCTTCACAAGCAGGAAGATCGATTCGAACGAATCGATTCAAGCATATCGATTCGAACGACTCCAGAATACGAAAAACACCAACTTGAATCGATCATAACTCGAGTTCTACAAGTCCAAATCCCATGAAATTTTCACAGAAGCTCAAACACATGATGAAGAATGTGCATACCAAATTTCAGCTCAATTGGACGATTTCTTGATCGATTCGAACCGAGGGTCGAATCGATCCCAAAGTGGGCCCGGGTCTCCAGATTTCGGCCATGTGGGCCCCCTGACGTACCAGAACTGGTCTCCCCACATTTTGGGCGAAATACCAGCCTCCTACACCTATAAATAGACCCCCTGGTCATTCAGAAAAAGGGTCGGAGAATTCTAAGTATTGAAGAGCGCCCAGATTCTGCCAGATTCACTCCAGAACACCGCCGCTGCTTTAGATCGACACTTAGCATTTGAATTCAGTTGTATTACATTATCAACTACTGTAATCTTCAAGTAATCGAGCAATAAAATCATCAAACTTCATAGTGGACGTAGGCGAAACGCCGAACCACTCTAAATCGCTTGTCTTTGCAATTTATTTTCTGTTATTTGGAGTTTTTGTTAGATAATCCACAGCTTTAATTTTCGTTCTTCACTTTTATCTCTTCAAAAACTTCCGAAGAGTGTTGTGCCCATTTTTGGTACAAACATTCACTATCTCATATTTTCTTAATAGTCTACTAGTCTACTCATTTAAGACTATCAATGACAATAAGAAACAAGCATAAAATCTCGAGTCAGACAATAGTCTGGTATGAGCGATCTACAATCTCAGAATACTATAAAAGTCGATATAGTGAAATATGAACACATGGTATAGAGAATCATACCTGACATTCCCTACACCCAAAGAGTTAGCACATAATAATATATGATAATCTACTGTCATCATCATGTAGGTGTACCATAACTCAAAGTACAATATGGGGGTCTTTAGACATCTAAGTCAATAATGCCTACAGCATGTGACATCCTTAGCATAATAAAACAAACATAGCAACCATTAATCATCCTCACATCACTCACTCAAGTGTATTATATTTATAATAGTTCGCATGATCTATCAACAACCAAAGACTACTCAACATCTCAGTTTCTCAATGCTAGAGTTCATGCCACTTCGAAGGCCAGGAAACTAGACTCAACATCAAAAAGTCCAGGATACATAGATCTATAGTCAAAGATCCAACATACGATCAAATCTAGGTAAGTATCTTCACATACTCCCTCTTTACGAGCATACATCAAAGCCTCCAAGTAGCAAAGATCCCTTAACACATTCCTCCATAGTATAGCACATCAACATTCCACTTCATAAGTTCATATCAACGAACTTGCCTTCATGGATAATCATCATAACTCCCATCATCGAATTGTCAAAGTCTGAAACATCTCTTAACACCATCATAAGAAACAGTCCCCTCATCATAGTCCTAAAATTTCCCTACTACTTCTCTGCATCAAGACCAAAGTAGAAATCAAGAATCCTTGGGTAGATATCACGTTATTTCTTCTACATTCATATCAACTAATGGTGGCCCTAACTACCAAACCAGACACCATCTTCTCATGTAATTAATAGGGCACGTCCCCTGCTTCAAATCCCCTAAAAACATGTATGCTCGGTAGCAAAAAAGTGCACTTTGTACTTAGCCAAATCTTAGCTAAGTACAAATTCTTTGGACCATCTTCACAGCCTTACCTGAAGTCCTCCACATGCATCCAAGTTCCTGGCTTGAAGCCATCGTCAAAATCCAGCAAGTCCAGATGGATCGGTGGTGCATCCATCTCGCATATTCCTCACTCTAGCTTGAATTCCATAACATGCTGCCTCGAAGTAACCCTAAGGTCTCCCGCACATCTCCACTTAAGTGCCTCTTTGCACTTTACAATCCAAATATGGGTCAGTATCGTTCCATATAACTTCACCAAAAAATTTCCTAAGTTATATTTCTCACTTCCACTCCATTCTCAAATTTCATTGCTTCATTTCATGTGAAGTCTTTAGGTCTACATCAATATGCCTCTTGCAATCCCTAACACTACTCGAAGCACTTAGTTCCATCTATCCAGTCCCATCATCGTACAATCACCTTGGATGACCCATATCAATGCCAATCCATATGCACTAAACTCCATCTCTTAAAACATTTCCCCAACTCTATATAACCTATCGAACATCATTTAATACAATACTACCATATATACATATTTACATCTAAGCAATACAATGCATACATCATACATTATTTACATACAATCAAATTTGGATCCAACAAGTAATGCTACTAAATGTAGCCTATTTTCTAAAATGGGGTATCCATATGAACTTATGCATCAAATTAAGTAAAAATCTATTTTAAAATAATTGAAATTTGTTTATAAGACATGGCTAAATTTAGATTAAGTCAAAATCATGTTTTTAGCTTTGAAACCATTTTAAAAACATCATTTTAAACAATGTGAACAAGTATAGTAAAATAAGAGATATAAACCACTCACCAAAATCTGAAAATGCACTAAAAATGAGGTAAAATAATCCAACCAGCCGAGATAATAGAACCAAGGGCCAGATTTTTAAGATCCCCTTTCTATTTTATTCCCTATGTTAATCACCTATAATAACTTTATTTGACTAATCAAAAGTTATAGTCTTTACAAGATTTTAGAATCAAAGCCATCCAATAAAATTTCTAAAGTTCAAAAATGTCAATACTCAACATTCCCTAAAGGTATAACCTTATACGACCAACTTAGTTTTTAAAAATAATATTTTACGATCCTCCAATACATAGAATATGGGTCGTTACAATACATTTGCGGCCAGTGGATCATATCCCTCTGGGTACAACTATTAAAATCATATTTTGATAATATACTTGGAATCCATTTTGCTTTTTGCACATTGTTCTATATGGTAGAGTCAATAATCTACTTACTTATTGGCAACCAAGGAAATTCTTTTCTCGACATTGATAAGAAATTCATTATTTATCTTTAATATGTAAGAACACTTATTAGACATTCGAATGAATTGCGTCTGTTTTGATGTTAATTTTATTTCATTTTACGCAATCAGTTTTTATGTTAGAGTCCTTGGATCGTATCTAAGTTCATTGTACAACAATTTATTTCTAAAAGAAATTCCTTCATTATGAAGGTGGTGTTTCTTTTTTATAGTAAAAATAATACTTTATCCAAGCAGAGCACTATTTTGATGTCTCGGGAGGCTTAAAACCATTACCTCTAGAGCCTCTGCCTAAAGCGACATATCCCTAACCACTCGAGCCCATGACCTTATCATAAAGGTGGTGTTTTTTGAAATAATAATTGTTTCTCGGCATGATGGAATAGGCATTAAGGAACATTTTTGAACTATCTTTATATATATATATATAACTGATTTAGTTTTGATTTTATGCAACTTATGTTCATAACATAAATTAGTCAACCAAGGTTGGTTGTTTCCAAACTTCGTTGGAGTGATCCACACAAGATCCCTCATGAGTAAATATTATGTACAGCCTCTCGACTTACACAACCTGTCAACTCCTTAACCTAGGATATATAGGGGTTTCTTATCAATTCTTATCTCGTATGATCCCGTAAACTATGCTTTAGATGAAATTTAATTAAACCTATGTACTTACTCTTAAGTACATGTCTTTATAAAAAGAAATTAACTTAACTCCACTCATCATCAATTGTATTTTGTTCAACAAAGTCTGATTACTCGTTATCGATAAATCATTATGTATCATAGGAAGGAGTGACTTTTGAGATTTAATCTTATTCGTTTTTTGGTACTTTTGGAACTCTTTTCCAATATACTCACATATTCGATCAAATCAAATTATTTTATTTCCTTTGCTTGTTATTTTTTCTACTTCCATTTTATATTCTATGAAATCATCATAGAAATACTACTTATGTGTCAGATACACATGCTCATATCTATGATAATTCATCAGTGAATTCAACGAAGTAGGCGAATACATTTTGGTATTGTTAGACCTTGAACTACATACATCTATATGTATCAATCTGAAGAGTTCATTTATTCCTTTTCATTCCCACTACATGGGTGATTTCCCCTTTAATCATTTAAGACACAATTCATAGTATCAAATGATTCATAATCATATCATTAACAATTATTTCTCGAAGATATGGCTTGATCCATAATTCCAAAATAATTGTTAAAATAACTTTAAACATTTCCGTATTTTTCTATAGCTAATGCGTCACTGATTTCATAAAAAATACCTTTATTGATATAGATTTATGTTATGATGAATGTTCATAATATTCATAACAAAATAAACTATATCGATTTTCAGTCAACATTGACAATAATCATTTTTTCATAAATAATATTTGGTATAATAATGAATTTCTTTTTTTCTTTCTTGATGCACCCATTAATAAGTGATATATGGCATGCTCCTAATATTTTCACGATTACTATAATAGCATGCGAAACATGAAGCTCCATTCAGCCGCATTTTATGAGTTATTTATTTTATTTTCTGTAACTAGTTTAAAGTTGAGAGTTCAGATCAATTGGTACTCAATGAAATAACTCTCATAGAAAACAAATCTCTATAAGATAAATACGTTTGGAATAGAAATCACCTTTCTCATTCCATATTCAGTAACTACTAGTATTTTATATAATTCCCTTATAAAGTATCTCTTCATGAAGCAGAAGTAACCATTCACTCTCTTCATCCCAACCGTGCCTATGTTACATCCACTCTTGAACACCCGTTTTCCTTTCAAATGGCCAAACTATTCAAAAGGAAACCCTTACTACAAAACTTCATTGAACTCTTTACAAAAGTGCATTTAGACATCCTTAACATTTAAGGAAATCGAATAAGTTGCACTTCATGTAAACAGATCAAACTGACATTTTCATTGATTGAATTACTAGATTTGTCCAGTAGTTCCTAGTCCAGTGCTACATCTAACACCATAAGATCCTTATTACAATTAATCATATTGGATACATGATCTCGCATTATGCTTTTCTTGCTAATTTTGAATGGACCAATTTCATTGAGATTTCGTATATTACGAATGCGACTGTTCACCATAAAATTTTGTATATGATCAAATATGGATCAAGTATCTATAGTCTTGTGTTGCTTTATGTTTTAAAACTCACATAAGATAAAATGCAGTCTCAGGAAAATAAAACCTTTATTGACCAAGGTAAAATATATTTAGTAGTTGTAAAATTTTCCTTTTGATGGGTCTTGAAGTGACGACAAGGCAAAAGATTTATTGGTAAATACAAATTATACTTCTTTGTAAATCTTATTTGTATCATTTGTATATTTTAACTTTTTATTAGTTATATTAATTGCACAAATTTATCAAATTTGATTATTTTAATTTGTATAGCATATGTTCTAAAATATTAGAAAGGTTAAATGTGTTTATTTCATTTTTCTCATAAGGCTACCACCAGACGTTATATTCCTTAAAACATTAAGAGAAATATATAAATCTTTCGATCCTCTACTGAGTGTTAGGACTTGCTTGTCTTAGGATTATAATCTTGAGTTTGCTCAACAAGTCATAGACCCATAAGCGATGGATAACTCCTTATCGATGGTATTGTATACAACTCCTTACCATGGTCGTTGTCCTAATCTCGACCTTGCCCTTGAGTTTCTCAACAAATCGAAAGAGATTATTCACTCTTAACTACAATTTTGTGACGGCCTAAGTATAATGCTTGTACATTGTGTTGTTCAACAAATCCATGCATGTACCTTACATCGTCTAGGTAATATATTAGTAGTACAAGATAACAACCCTACTAGCTTGAGTTTACTCAATAGCTGGTGCGTATACATGTAATCCGTTAATATATAAATGGTAGAGGACAGCTCTATGTATTAAGAACTCCTAATCTTTATAATATATATATATATATCAAATAATATCAGTTTAAGGAATAATGCATTACTTATTAAACACCCTCGTGTTTCAAGTGTCAGACACATGAAAAATCACGCTATATGTACCTTACATATGTACTTATTCCAAAATTCAATTTTTGCATTATTTCGGTTCCACTTACATTATTTTATACATATGCAGCTATATTAGTTTAGTTTGTTTATAAATGTTATAGTTTATTTAACTTATAATATATATATATATATATATATATATATATATATATCTTTTTTTGATAATTGGTACTGCTGCCTCATTAAAATCCCGTACAATATCATAGTAGTATTGTGCAGGAAAAAAGAGTGTGGTTTCTTTATTGCTAATTAAAAGAGTTTACAATTAGTACATAACAATAATATATACAAAAGCAAGCAAAATACATGATAGCATAAAGGTAAAAGAAAACATAATAATCCATGCTACAGATTCAAAAAAATCTTTTCTTTCTCTCTTCCAAAGATGGCTTCCTGAAAATCCGCAGCCACAATCTTCAATCAGTTTATTCATCAACTGTAGTTCAGAAATTCACCCCCCACAGTTAATAAATGCAAGATTAACACACCAACTAGCAGTATATTGGAATTGTAAAATTCCCATCAATCTCAGACTGATCAAAGTTTGACATGCGAGAGACATTAAGTCAACCTTCATCTTTCAATTCAATACCCCATCTGCTTAAGATTTCACAGTTGAAAGCATTACTTTCCGTTCTTCTAGTTTGAGCCATTACTTTATAATTAACATCTACAGAAATTCTTCTAGTAAGATCTAAGTTATCATGCCTATAGTTGTCAAAGATACGAGAATTCCTTTCTTGCCATATATAATAAATAGAAGTAACAAAACTGCATCTGGCTAGAACTTGGATCTGATATTTTTGTTTGAAATGATCACTTATTTTTTCAGTTCATCCAATATATCTAGAGAGCTGTGTGGAGGGAGTTTGAATTTAAGATGGATGGAGACCTAAATGAAAGCACTAAAATTGCATTTAAAAAAAGAGATGTTCTATGCTTTCATTCTCTCAATCACAAAGAACACATTTAGGATCAATGGAATTATCCTTCAGAGATAATTTGTCTTTAGTGTTA
The DNA here is from genome assembly GCA_030737815.1 of Allium fistulosum. NCBI lineage: Eukaryota > Viridiplantae > Streptophyta > Magnoliopsida > Asparagales > Amaryllidaceae > Allium > Allium fistulosum. Next base: position 297,044,506 of record CM060908.1, on the reverse strand, counting down.
AGTCTTTCCATAAAAGCTTTATAAGCACAGAAAGCCAATTTACAACAAATAATATAATGCAACACAACGTTTGCCCAAGATTGCATATCATAATGTGTTCTTATTTTTCCTATCCTAGTTTAAATGAGAATTTATCTTTACCCCATTCCAGTAATCTTCTCTGCTTTTAGTACAAACAATGATTTGTTTAATAGAAGCTTCATGTTATCTTGTTTTAGAAAAAATCGATAGGTCCAGTTTATCATTTATTATGGTACTACTTACTTTATTGTGTGCTAATCAACTAGTTACAATCCTATCCCACCTCAGTAGATCAACCATCGATTTGTTATTAATTATCCAAGGGTCAAACCATAATGAGGTAGTCTCTCCGTTTGAAATAATTATCCTAATGTAAATCATACTTTTCTCTCTAGCTTTGAGAATAGATTTCCAAGTAGAGGAGCTATTATTGTTAATATTCATAATTGAATTTTTTATATTCAAGCAGTATTTGTTATAAAGCCATTTAGACTACATATTATTCTTAGTCAAGAAATTCCACAAAAGTTTCATAGATATAGCTTTTCTAAGCTTAACAAGAATTTTCAGACCCGTGCCTCCATCCTACTTAGGTCTACATATCACATCCAATGCTATTTTATTTTTTTCACTCCCTAAAAAATGTCTGCATACATTTTGTTAATTTTCTAATTGAAGCCACAGGGATTTGATATATCATCAACCAATATAAAATTAGGGGGTAGTGACTAAATGAATAATTTTCGCTCTCCCAACAATTGACAATAATTTGTTTTCTTGGTTATGCATTCTCACTTTAATTATGTATAAGAGATTCCAACAATCGGAGTAGTGGAGATAATACGAAGACAATGGAACTCCAAGGTATTTAATAGGAAAAGAATCTTCTTTTACTCTCAACATAATTTTAATCATAATTCAATTTCTACAACCATTGCTAAAATATAATTTGGATTTATTCTGATTAATAATCAACCTTACTTTAGATTCAAGGTGATTTAAAATATCTAGTAAATTGTCAGCACATTTCTCATCTTCTTTACAAAAAATTATCAAATATTCCGCATAAATAAAATGATAAATAATAGGGGAGGTTTTGTTTACAGGAATCATTTTTCCATCATCAATATACTTTTACATGAGAATAAATAATGCTACATAGCTATGCAAAAAAGGTATGGGGATAGGGGATCTCCTTATCCGAGTCCACAGTTGCTGGTAAAGTATCCCTTATGTATCCATTGGATTAAAATGGAAAAGGATGGGGTAGTGATACATTATCTGATAAGATTAATCAAATTCAATAGAAAACACCTCATTTTAAGCATATGACAAACGAAAAATCTGTTAACCCAATTATAGGCTTTTGCAAATCAATTTTCATGCAAAGCTTATCCAAACCCTTTCCCTTGAAGCTCCTGAGAAGTTCATGTGCCAGCAAAATATTTTCTATAATATATCTTCTTTGAATGAATTCTGATTGATTTTCTGAAATCAACAAAGGAAGCGGACATTTAATTCTATTATCGATTATTTTATAAATAATTTTGTAATACCTATTACAACAAGATATCGAACGATAATCAGAAATAGAAATAGACTTATCTTTCTTTGGGACAAGGGTTATGGAAGTATGGTTAACTCCCTTAGCCAATCTGCATGTTTCAAACACTTCTTTAATAGCCTCATATAAAACGTCTTCTATTTCTTTCTAATGGATTTTGAAGAATTTAGCTATAAATCCGTCAAGACCTAGGCTCTTATCGTTAGATGTAGAAAAAACTGCATCCTTTCCATAGATACATGTAACGACCCACATTTTACGTACCAAAGGATTGTAAAATATTATTGTTTTATTCATATGTGATCATATGGCTTTAATATTTTGGGAAATGACTCTTAGTGAAATTTTCTACATTTTATGATTTTTAACGAATTCCAATGTGACCATTTTCAGCTTGAAAATCTTGTTTGGACTATAACTTTTGATAGGAGCCGAATTAGGGTTTCAAACTACTTCTATTACTTTGACACAATGGTTTCCCATTTCGTAGAGGGGTTATAATTGAAAAACGAACATGTCCTTTGATAGTTATTGCATGTTTAAGTTTTGGCCACTGCTGCCCTGTTTTAATAGTTAATTAACAAAGCCCGCGCAAAGGCCCACTAACCCACTTTGAAATTTGTGCTAAGAGGAGTTGGTAGGAACTGACCTAAGTCATTTCCTTCTCCCTCAAATTAGGTCTAAACCTCCATTAACCCGAATTTCATCAAAAATCACATCTTTTCCTTACTAACTTGGCCAAATCATTGATTAGAGAGGTGATTAACATATAAAAGATAGAGATTATCATTTTGCTAATTTGAGTTCTTCTTCCTTGCTGTCCACTTTTAATCTAAGGAATGTTTTTTTCTATTTTAGGTATTTGGTGAGTGGTTCTTGACCTCTCACTCTTCTATACTTGTTTATATAATTAATAAGCTTGTTTTTAACATGATTTTGAATTTAAATGGTTTTCTAACTTTAACCACCTCTTAAAACATGTTTATGACTAGAAATTGGAGGTTATAAAATGGTTTTAAAATTGGCTTTATAATCTGTTTTACTTATATCCACAGTCTAGTGTAATTCCTATCGTTTATATGCATATGATAGTGCAAAAGTTAGATTTAGATTAAGATTGGTTTGATTATCACATCTTATGTATTGCTATATGAATGGATGTATATATATATATATATATGTTATTCCATGTTTGTATGTTGTGTTTTGATGTTGTTTTCTAGTGTTTTGGATGTTAGATAGATAGGTTGGGGAATTGAGCAAATCGGAGGCAAAGTTGGTCGACATTGGATGAAACTTGGAGGAGAGGCATTGGAACATGGGTGGAGCTTGTCAGAAAATTCGCACATCAAAATGAGTTAAGTACATAACTATGAGTTATGCCTATAACTTTGTACCGAGTTATGGTGGTAAGACCTATGACTCGGTCGTTGGCATGGGCAGGAAGGGCTTGGCTAGTAGGTATGGTTCATGGCTTAAGGCAAGAGATTTAGCTAAGTGTTGGGTGGTATACCAAGTTATCCTAGAAGTTAGAAGATATAGGCTATAGGTGGAGGTTGAGTTATCAGGAAGGTAGCTCTTGGAAAAAGGCGGACTAGGAGCAAGGAAGAAAACTTAGCCAAAATTGGCTAAGTATATAACTCGACACCGAGTTGTAGCTATAACTCGGTACCGAGTTACCGAATTTTACCTGATGAAGGTGAAATTATCAGGGCATGAAGGAGATGCTCTATAGGTCGTGCTGGAGGTGTTGTCTCATTCGCATGATGAGTGATGGTGATGTAACAATATGATGAAAGTGTAGGAACTGGGCCAGCCTACAGCGGAAGAAATAGATGAATTTCAAATTTTTTAACCATTATGGACCTTTAATGGGCCTACGCAGTCTAAATTTCATTTAGAACTTTTATAAATTTGGTTTAAATAAAATCATGTTTCTATTTAAATTAGTTAAAGGGAAGTTTAAATAAATTTAATTTTAAATGTGTAGTGTATTAAATACTCATAACATTTATTTATAAGAGTTAATGTATAAGGAATGAAACCTTTCATTTTTTCCCTAAAATAAGATTTAATTAAGAGCATTAATTGCATTAGATGAAGGGAGAGTCCTTTCATTTTCTCTATTTAATTTGAATTGATTGATTCATTATATGTCATTGATTAATGATCTACTCATGGCATGAATTATTACTATGTCCATATATGTATACAAACTTTACAAATTGACTACAGAGATTTTATTAAATTTATAAATTGCAGCTTGGGATTTATTTAATTTTTATTTATTTATATAAGTAAATATGTATATATATGTATGTGTCATACACACACAGATATATATATATATATATCAGTGTGTGTGCATGTGTAACATAACAATCCGTGCAGGGAATAACATGCTCGTATATAGATGTTGGGATTTACGTCGCAACAGACACATTAGCTCATTTTGAATGTATTTTATGTTATCAAATACGTGCATGAACATATAATTATAAATTTCAAATGATTATTTGAGTGTGTATGTATATATATGTATATGTATATGTGTGTGTGTGTGCGTGTATTTTATTGAATTAAACAGTTTCTACCATAATAAATTAATGCAAAGTAATTATATAATAAAATTACAAGTTTTATAATTTTAGAAAATCTGGAAACAAATTTTTGGGCTTGGAAAAGTTTATGTAATTTTTCCAATTAAAATAATATTTATTATTAAATAATTAACAATAGCCCGAATTCAAATTAATTCTTAAAAACAGGAAATCAAGTTGAAAAATTTTGAAACTTTTTCTAAAGGTACTTGAGACATATTCTGGGCTTAGCAAAAATTTATGGATCTTTCTCAATTGAAATTTTATTTTTAATTAAATAATTGATTGCAGGACAAAAACAAAGTAAATTTTATATAACAAATTAAGTTTAAAAATATTAAAAAAATTATGAAGGTACCTGAGATGTAATTTAGGCTTAAGAAATTTTTTTAGAATTTTCTCAATTGAAATTATATTTTTAATTAAATAATCCATTTCAGACCAAAAATAAATTAATTTTGGAAAATATTAAATTAAGTTCAAAAAATCAGAAATTTTTTCTAAAAATTCCTGACATGAAAATTAATTTTAAAAATTATAAAATTGATTTTCAGTGAAATGGATTATTTTATATGAATTTATTAATTCATATAACAATTAAATATTAATAATACTATTTATATATATAATAAAATAATTCTCAACACTTACAATTAATATCAAAAATATAAATGTGTCTGAAAACTTTCAGACCAATACTATGTATAGTATGTGAAAATATATGTTTTAATTTAAACTGTATGTGAATATCAGAATCATAAATTGATATGTATATAAATATAAACATATATGATTTCAAACCCAAATTTATTTTAACATTCAACTTCAGATCTAAAACATAAATCATAAAATAGATCTCTAAATTTCATACACAAATTCAATCTCCATTGTGACAACAACAATACAAGCAAAAATCTCACCTAACTAATGAAATAACAACAATCTAATTATGTGCATAAGATTTACTAATTAACAAATAATGAAAACACAAGAATATGGTTATCATATAAATAAAATTACCTAGATTAGATGCCCTAAAGTTCACCTTTAAACAATGAATCCTCTTCTTCAAAAATTCCTTGATTCTATGGATTGCTAATCTAGAATTAGCGACCAATCACTATCAAATAGCTTTGTGTTTTAATTTGAATTGGATTTGAGATTTTAGGATGTTTTAGAGAACAGTTGTTTCCATTAGAAGGAAGAAGAAACTGGCGGCTCAAAAAATGAATTAGAATTACACTAGCGTTTTGAGATGAGTAGTTATATGCATAGGACAAGAGGGCAAACTATGCAAGTTTCTCACTAGATCTTAGCCACACATCTCTAAACCCTGAAAGTTTATATGGATCGATAATATAGTTAAACTACGACTAGCAAGTGCGGAATTATAAATAATAGTAAATGGCAATAATAAAAATGACACCAGGGATTTTTATACTGGTTCGAACTTCTCGTTCTACGTCCAGTCCCAGACTGCTTCTGGAATTTCTCGAATAACCCTCACTTAACCCGGAGGAACAGGTATTACACCGCCTGAGCAACCGAACAGGACTTTTCCGCCTAAGCAACCGAATAGGAATTCAATTACAATTTGGTAAATTGTTTCTTGACTTGTGTGTTCTTTGAATAACACGAATATAGTCAATGTAGTACACCCTTCCTATAATCTTCTTGATATGATGATTTGAATGTGCAAAGATAGGAAGTATAGATTGAAAATCACTTGTGATTATGATAATACAAAGCAAGTATAGATAGAAAGAATTGGTTTTTGAAATAGTGGATTTTCATCTCTATTTATAGTATTGAATAGTTTTAATTCAATAGTTGCAACTATTAGAAGGATTGCAACTGTTGGTGAAGAAGACAACTCTTCAAAATTTGAATTTTCATGAAGAGATGCTTCAGTTCGTCAAGTTCAGATGTCTGAGAAAAAGTGACAGATGGCTAAGTAAGTTTAAACAGTCAAATAGGCAGAAGAAACAAATTTCTGTGAATTTAGACGTCTGTTTTTATGACAGACGTCTGTATTAAAGTGACAAACGTCTGTTTTTATGACAGATGGCTAAATAAAAGTGACAGATGTCTGAATTTGTACTGATTTGTTCCTCTTCTTTATTTTAGTGATTCTGAACTTGAGAAACTTTTGAAAATACTTTTATGTCTATAAAAAGATATTTTATATTTGTAGAACATGTTTTCCAAAAACTATTTGTGTGTGTGTTATCATCATATCAGAGATTGTACAAAAATATCTAACCGGAAATAATAATCAATATCTTTGAGCTTTGTTTGTTGACGATATGATAATAGCTTTTCTTTGTGGATTCCTGCAAGAATATTTGTTATCATAGTATATAGTTTGAAATATATAGTTGTCACATTAAAATCGAAGAAGGCAGGTTCCAACATTCTCCCCCTTTTTGATGATGACAACTATATAATTCAACGGTTAGTATAAACCATACCTTTTGCTCCCCTTGTCAACATGACCATATAATATAACAGAATGATTAATATTTCTCCCCCTTTGTCATTAACAAAAAGGAATTTGTAAGGGGTTTTGTTAGAAATGTGATGATAAAACACATTGAATAACAATATGAACTTTGTTCAGAACATACCAAAAATTTTGTTGTGGAAGAGTCAAAATATTTGGAGTATAAAAACAGATTTGAACATATGTTTGAGCAGGTTCCACATCTTAATATACTAAACAAAGAAAAACAGTGATATAGGACAGAAATACATATTTATAAAAAGATACAGAACATAAGAATAAATTACTTAAGTCACATAACAGACGTCTGATGTTCTGTAGAAAATAAAAAAGATTGAAAAAATTAATAGATTTAGACGTCTAAAAAATTATTTAGACGGCTAAGTATGATGACAGACGTCTAAAAGATTTTGTTCAGACGTCTCAGAGGTCTTAATTATAAACAGAGAGTAAAAAAACATTTTGAACTAAATTCAGACGGCTAAATTTTTGTTACAGACGTCTATATTTGAAGACAGACGTCTGTGACAAAATGTTCAGACGGCTCAAACAAAAAATAGGTATACAGACGTTTGTTAAAACCTATCAGACGTCTGTTAGGCTGATTTTTTTGGTATTTCAACCTTTTTAAGTTATGTTTTATGATTCAATATGTATATGAATTTCTCCCCCTTTGTTGTATATGTATTTCTCCCCCTTAGTTATTATAAAAAAGAATGAAGTAATATAATAAATTATATAAAATATCTTATAAATAACGAGATAAACTCATTATTAATTATGAAGGAAAAATAAAATAGATTTTACCATATTTGCTGAAGTCCATATTTCATTGTAAGCACGTAATTCTATTAAACGTATGGAACATTCTTTACAATTCCAAAATCTATCCTTTTCCTTTTGTTTCTCTGAGTACCTACAAAAAAAAAATCATTTTCGGTACCCACTTATTATGTTAGGGTTCGGGGGGTTAGGTCTTAGGAAACCATACCCATTTGGGTGTGGTTGATCCTTTATAAATATAATTTTCATTATTAACTACCATATCAAAATAATCATCAATGTATTTTTCTCTATTTTTCCAATTGATAGGAACCCAAATACTTAGGTAATTTTTATTCATATTTCTGGTCAATGATTTTGTACTTCTAGGGAAATTATAAACATTATTGGTCATAGTAGTATTTGAATTTCTATAAAAATTGGATTTAGACTTTACTCGAAATTTAGTACTAGCACTAACATTTTTACTATACATGAAAGCATATCTAGTGCTATTTCTACGATCAATTTTATTATATCCTAAACCACTTTTATCATGTAACGGTCTAGAACTGGATAAAATCATGTTTAAATCATTTTGACCTTTATTAAATTTTGTGACTTTAGTGTTAAGTTTATCAAATTTAGCTTTAAAGTCACAATTATTATTTTCAAAAGAAATATTACTATTATTTAAAATATCAATTTTCTTATTTAATTCAGTATTCTCGTTTTTTAACGTACGGTTTTCATTTTTGAGAAGGAAATTTTGAGATTCTGAATTATCTAAAGAGGATTGTAATAAATCATTTTGTCTTTTCAAATCAAAAATTTCTTTTGAAAATTTTTCTCTCTCTTTCTCAAATATGGTGTTTTGTTCATCTAGAAAATCTGTAAGAGCCTCAAAATTATTCTTTAAAACACCAAGTTGATTTTCTAAATCTAACTTCTCATTTTTCAATTTCTTATTTTCAAGTTCAACAGATTTCATCTTTTCTAAGATAATAAAGTTAAGCTTTGAAATCTTATTGCTTACACTAACTAATTCATTATTATCTTTTACCGAAATTTGTAAATCAGAATGTACCTTTTTACAGTCCTCATTGGTCGTTGCTCTGATAGTTTCAGGCTTCTTGCTTGCTGTATTTCGACCGGATCTTTTTCTGGCCATTATTCTATGATGTTGTGACGATCGATAGAATACCAGGCTCTAATACCAAATGAAAGTGTATATGGATCGATAATATAGTTAAACTACGACTAGCAAGTGCGGAATTATAAATAATAGTAAATGGCAATAATAAAAATGACACCAGGGATTTTTATATTGGTTCGAACTTCTCGTTCTACGTCCAGTCCCAGACTGCTTCTGGAATTTGTCGAATAACCCTCACTTAACCCGGAGGAACAGGTATTACACCGCCTGAGCAACCGAACAGGACTTTTCCGCCTAAGCAACCGAATAGGACTTCAATTACAATTTGGTAAATTGTTTCTTGACTTGTGTGTTCTTTGAATAACACGAATATAGTCAATGTAGTACACCCTTCCTATAATCTTCTTGATATGATGATTTGAATGTGCAAAGATAGGAAGTATAGATTGAAAATCACTTGTGATTATGATAATACAAAGCAAGTATAGATAGAAAGAATTGGTTTTGAAATAGTGGATTTTCATCTCTATTTATAGTATTGAATAGTTTTAATTCAATAGTTGCAACTATTAGAAGGAGTGCAACTGTTGGTGAAGAAGACAACTCTTCAAAATTTGAGTTTTCATGAAGAGATACTTCAGTTCGTCAAGTTCAGATGTCTGAGAAAAAGTGACAGATGGCTAAGTAAGTTTAAACAGTCAAATAGGCAGAAGAAACAAATTTCTGTGAATTTAGACGTCTGTTTTTATGACAGACGTCTGTATTAAAGTGACAGACATCTGTTTTTATGACAGATGGCTAAATAAAAGTGACAGATGTCTGAATTTGTACTGATTTGTTCCTCTTCTTTATTTTAGTGATTCTGAACTTCAGAAACTTTTGAAAATACTTTTATGTCTATAAAAAGATATTTTATATTTGTAGAACATGTTTTCCAAAAACTATTTGTGTGTGTGTGTTATTATCATATCAGAGATTGTACAAAAATATCTAACCGGAAATAATAATCAATATCTTTGAGCTTTGTTTGTTGACGATATGATAATAGCTTTTCTTTGTGGATTCCTGCAAGAATATTTGTTATCATAGTATATAGTTTGAAATATATAGTTGTCACATTAAAATTGAAGAAGGCAGGTTCCAACAAACCTAATCCTATGTTGTAGCCACCTCTAACCCTAGCCAAACCAGCATCTACCATCTCCAAAAATCATGGGTTGTAAGCCTATTTAACCCAAACTAAATATGTACAATCATATTTAACCTATTTTTTTTATTGATGTCTCGTATCGAACAATATATTCACAACTATTATGAATATATGCAACAATTTTATTTCTCAAATCACATTCAAATTTCATAATTAATATTTCATAAATATTAATATTTTAATTAATTTATAACAATTATAAACTAATTAAATCATTTGGTCTAAAGAGAATTCATCATTTCGGTTATGTGACTCTTGGGTGTAAATTCGGCCGGCGACCAACATCGAACTATTCGAATATTAATGTTCATACTTCACTTAGGTGGTGCTGTGACATTATGACCAAATTTATCACTTACTTAGCTTCGGTAAATTGAATTTCACTTTATTAAGTGTTATCCAGTTGTGATAAATATTTACACCAACTCTCTTCATCAACTTATATCACTTTGGACTTATTAAATTTGGTAATGGTCAAAACTCCAACGCCATCCACATTCAAATCTATAGTCCAAACACAAAGTCCTTGGTGTGATAATAATAATTATTATGAACCGAACTACTCAGGCCAGATATTTTGATTTTGGGTTGACTTGAGTTGACTGTGATACTAACCCCATATAATTATGGAGACGAATCCTCTCTTGAACAGTGTTTCACTTCCAATACTTCCACTCGACCCAACTATAGTCATTCGATGGACGTTGTGCCCCGATTTGACTATAAAAAAGTGAAGCTTTCATATTAAAGTTTCACGGTATTCTCGAGTCGAAAGAACTGTGTAAATCATTCACATCGATATTTTCGGCTTGACCTTAGTTACGCTAACCAACATAAAACTATTAAATGAGTCGTTCCATAGTTATCCAATAACTATTAATACGTAAGCCCTAGGTGCTCCCAGCGGTCATGAGTAATATACTGCCCAACATTTGGAAAGCTTTGCGTACTCTACTCTCAACAGATACATCGATATCCAGTCTCGATGCATCTTGACTAGGAACATTAAAAATAGTATATTTAATTTTATTATGATAAATTACTAACCGTTACAACAATTTGTAATAACTATCACTTAACATACCATCTATAGATTTTTTTATTAAATATACTTTTAATTAAATTAGTTAATTAATATAACTAAATTATATCAAGTATATAATAAAAAGACAAAACATTTACAAGATTGATCAACGAGTTAGATCATGTAACAAATTACATCATTGCCCCTAAGGCATACCACTAACTCTATCAATCTCCCACTTGCACTTGGGATCAATTATGGAATCTTATTCCAACTTCTTCAATCGGTTTTCTCAAAGCCAATTAGGTCAGTCCCTCTGTGAATGGGTATGCCATTTTGTTTCAATTATCTACTCTATCAATCAACTCTCTTCGATGGTAATAAACTGTTTTATCATGTGGAACAATTCAGAGTATGTCTCTCAACTTCTAGTGAGCTCTAAGTTTTGTTATGAACTATATCGCAACATTATTATCATATAACAATGTTGTGAGATTCTTAACATTTTGAATCGGATTAGTTATAAATTTTGCACTTATATTTTTATATACATTGCTTTTATTGTGGCACTATTTGAGCCGATGTACTTAGCCTTTTTCATTGAATCAGCCAGCCACGGTCTTTCATTTTTAACATTTCCAACTTAAAGATTCTTAACTTGAATTTATTACTGACATATTATACTTAATATCACTTATGATGTAGTTCGAACACCCCTTCATAAAAAAAATTTGTTTCTGTAAACAATTCTCTAGTATTTCATAAATACACGAGAACACTTCAAACAATCATTTAGTGATATCAATTTGGATTTGATATTTGCTTAATGAATCAAATACATTAACAAATCACGATATCATAAACAACATAACATGTATGATAATTCCTATTGCCAATGCATGGGGAACTCATCTCACATGGTCTGTATTAAACAATTTAATAAGGTGTCTTTGTATATTGATTTGGGACATTCCCAATATCTTTTATACTCGCTATAAAAGACATCATTTTACATTCCAAAGTTGAGTATTAAAACAAGTAAGGTTGATTTTAATACAAGTGCATCGTTGAAACCATTAATGTGTTGTGTACTTATAATTTAGAAATATCAATGTACCTCTTAATGTTCTTTCTTATGAACACATGCTTCCTCTGCTCTTTGATTGGTAATCAAATCATTTGATATTTCTATCAAAATATTTGTTCAATTTTGATGCTTGTAGAATGATACTTTCTATCATTTCTTGGATCATATCTAAAGACTCACAAACTCAATATCGCTCCCACTGACTTAGAAACGTTTTTGGTTATTATGTGTAAACAGTTTACTCTAAATCATTATTTAGAATTTTACGTTTCAATACAAATGGACAAAACATAAAGTCATGCCAAGTGGTAATTTTGTAAGTAAATCCAAATTAACTTGAGCACGTTGAATACTGAATCTTATTACGCTAATTTCAACAATTGAAATTTGTTATATTATTCTTATCCCAATTGCTCGTTTAATTCAAACTGCATTAGTCTTACTCATAAAGACACAATCGCGGACGATAGATCTCATCCTTCGGTTATGACTACCAAAATCATATTTTGATAGTGTACTTGGAATTCTTTTGGATCTGCACATCATATCATAGTGTCAACACTCTTAATTGTTTAATTGAACAATCGAGGATTATATATTTTTGACATTGATAAGAAGTTCATAGTTTCTCTTCAATGTGCGAGAATACTTATTAGACACTCTAATGCGTTGTGTTCATTTAAGTTAGTTTAATTTCATTTCATCTCATCTAATCAATTATATCTATGGAACGTATCTGATTCCATTTTACAACAAATAATTCCCCAAAGAAATTTCATCACAATGAAGTTGGTACTTCTTGAAACAACAATTATTCCTAATTGCAACAAAATAGGTATTCATAAACGTTTTATGAATTTCTTTAAAGACCGATTTGGTTTTAGTATATAAAACTTAGTTTCAAAACATAATTGTGTCATCCAATGACCGTCTTCCAAAAATTACGAACAATTATTACATGCAATCTTTCAACTCGCATAACCTTCCAACTCCTTGGCCTATGATTTGTTAGGGTTTCTTATAAACCCTCATCTTGTATGATTTTGTAAACTTTTATTTCGATGAAATAATATTAATCTTGTGTACTACTCTTAAGTACATTAACTTATAGAAAGAAACAATCTAAACTTTACTCACAATTAATCGTACATTGTCCAACAAAGTTCGTTTACTCCTTATCGATGCATCATTATGTATCACATGGAGGAATGACTATTGAGATTAAATCTTTATTCATTTTTAGGTACGTTCGGAACTTTTTCCAATATACTCACTCATTCGATCAGATTGAATCATTTCTACCACATGTTATTTTATTTACTTCTGTTTTATATTCTATGAGTTTACCATAGACATACTACATGTGTATCAAATACACATGTCCATGTTGATGATAACTCATCGGTAAATATGACGAAGTACGTGAAACCGTTTTGGTATTAATAAACTTATGATTGCATACATCTATATATATCAATCCGAAAAGGTCATCAACTCCTATAATGCTCCCACTGAATTGGTGCATAGCTCTAAATTGTTTGAGATATAATTAACCAGTATCATATAATTCAAAATTATATAATAAAATTATTTTCTTAAAACTATGGCTTAGTCTATAGTTTCAAAATAACTGTAAATAATATTAGATACTTCTATGTTTTCCAATGCATCAATTTTGTTATGAAAAAATAAATCACGTTATAGTTTTATTTCATAACGAATATTCATAATATTCATATTGGAATATAGCTATGTCTATTTTTCAGTCGATACCGAAAAAATAGTCATTATTTCATAAATAATGGTCGGTGCATTTTACGAAAACGGTTTTCATAATATAATGCAATCAATAAGTGCTATATGGCATGCTCTCACTATTCCTCCATTACTATAATAGCGTGCTAAAATCAAAAGTCCGTCATTCACTTAATATAGATTTATTTATTTCACATACTGTAACTAGTTTACCATGGAGAGTTCTTTGATCCAATATCTTGAACTCAAAGAAATAAATTCTATAGCAAATAATTTTCTATATGAAAATATATTTCGAAATAGAAATCATATTTCTTATTCCAATGTTAAGTATCAATCACCATTATAACAATTCTCGTTTCTGATGTTTCTTTATGAACTGTTAACCAAAAAATGGATCAACACCCTGGTTTGAGTTTGAAAGCACCAGCCTTGACAGGGCAATATCACAGATCACAGATATAGAAAAAGAACAATAAAAGAAAGAAGGCAGAGAATTTTTATAGTGGTTTGGCTGTTAATGAAACCTACATACATTTTATAGTTTTATTATAGACGGATTGATGTTACAAGAAGTGTTTGATTACAAGAATTTAATTATCTCTAAATAGAATGAATCCCTAGAGTTGGAATCCATTGGAGAATCACAGTGAATCCCTTTGGGGATTGTTGTGAGGGAGGTAGAGAGTGAAGAATGTTTCCAGTAGAGCGTCAACAACCAGTCCGGAGAAGATCCAGTTTATGTTGCAGGTAGAATGGTATTTATAGGGATCAGAGAGCTTTTGGGCCAAGCCACTTCATTAACTGCTTGCGGGTAGGTACAGAACGACCTAGGGGGGTTTAGCTCGCGAACCGATCCGAAACCATGGGTCGCTAGCGAACTATGGTCTATGGATCACTAGCGATCCATAAAATTGGCTTGTACGCGAGCTAATGACACGACTCCTTTTTCCCAATGCCTCCTTAGTTAGCTCGCTAAGACTCATGGGAAAGCATGGATCGCTAGCGATCTATACACTTAGCATTTTTTCAGCATCCTTCTTCCTTCCTTCTCTTCTTCCCTGCATCACAGCGACCTTCCATTTTGCATGGATCGCTAGCAATCCATAGGTTATGAGTCGCTGGCGATCCAAGCACTTAAGATATTTTTTGGAGTCTGGAGTTTGGGATGTTTCCATGGTCTTGAATCGTCGTTGCTTACGTTTTGATGACAATTTACTAGCTATTTGCACTCAACTGTTGATTGGGCTGAAAGAATGCTGGTCTCTTAGTTTAGTCGATCTCAATCGTTGCCTTATTAATATGGATTGGCTCTCGTTCATTCCTTGCCTCAGCCTCCTGGTTAATTTCTAGGCCATTCTGATGTCACGAGATTGTTCTGCTTTCTAGTGGGTCCTGCTGGGTTAAAAACCCGGATAGCATGAACCAGAAGTGACTATTCAATCTCTTCATCCTAACTGTACTTTAAATCACATTTACTCTTGTGCATTCATTATTCTTTCTAAATGGTCGAACCATTCAAAAGAATTCTCTTACTACAATATCATAACGAACTCTTTACGAAAGCGTACTTGATCATCCTTAACATTTAAGGACATCAAATTTATTGCCCTTTCCATAAACCGATCAAATTGACATTTCAATGATCGAGTTCTTAGATCTATCTTGTAGTTTTGGTCTAATGTTGCCGTTAACACATTACGATCCTTTTCTAATCAATCAAATTGAATACTTTATCTTGCATTAAGGTTTATTTGATTTTTCAGATGAACTAATTTCATCGAAATATTGTGCATTACAAATTTTGATCATTCACCATATAACATTTATCTATGAATGTACATGAATCAAATATCCATAGTCTTGTATTGCTTTTATAGTTTGAAAATCATAAAATGCAATACATGGTCTGGAACAAATAAATGCGTAAGTGACCAAAATACGAATGTATTTAGTAGTTGTAATATCAGGTACTTGCATGGGTGTTTAAATGTTAACATGCAATAATCTTTTATTGGTAGGTATATGTTATATTTCTATTGCCAATCTTTAATTCATTTGTATATCTTAATTGATAAACATTTTGTCAATTTTATTAAATGCACAAATTTATCAATGTAGATTATTATACATTATATAACATATATTCTTACAATATTAGAAAGGATAAATGTTATCATTTTATTTTTCTAATAAGGCTCCCACTAGTCTTTTATGTTTCGCCAAACCCTAAGTCAAAACTTATAAGACTTTTGACTTAACCAATAGGTGTTAGGGCTCGTCGATCTTGGAATTCCGACCTTGAGTCTGGTCAACAAGTCATAGCCCCACGAACAATGGATAACTCCTTATCGGTTGTATCATGTACAACTCTTAACCCTTTGGTATTTTGTCCTAATTTTGTTTCGACCTAGAGTCTGCTCTACAAATCGAAACAAAATTATTCACTCGTACCTACCATATCACGATGGCCAAAGTATAGGATATGTATCTTGAGTTTGCTCAACAAATGCATATAGTTATCTTACCTCGAATATTCAATATATTAATAATACTACACATAACATCTCTAGCTTGAGTCTGCTCAACAACTAAGGAGTATGCAAGTGATTTATTAATATATATATATATATATATATGGTGGAGGATAACATCATATTAAAGATTCATAGTCTTCAATATATTATATTGAGTGATATTGACTTATGACATAATGTAATTCTTGTGAATTACCATTGTGATTCAAGTGTCAGACACATCGAGAATCACTTATACATACAATTACGTATGTATTTATTTCTTAAGTCTATTATGGGTTTCTTTAATGTTCCAATTTTAGTTTATATTAATAAAATCATATTTAATTAATTTTAATTAATTAACATTTTAATTAATATTTATATTGATATAACATTTATATTTGTATGTACTATAACCTTTATAGTATAACATGCATATCATATACATGTATATATTATATAATTAACTAACCTTCTAATTAATTAATTTAATTAAACTATTTTAATTAAATTATATTAATTTCAAACTTCAATTCGTAAACATACATGTATAATTAAGTTAATTTAAATAATTTAAAATAATATAACATATATCTCTATATACAATACATGCACTTGTTTATTAATTAATTAAATTATTTAATTCGTTTACTTTTATTAATCTTATTAATAAATTTGAAATTTGAAATTAATGTGAATTGTTTTTCAAACATTTTGAAAAATTATGTTATATTATAAATTTTATAATAAACATATTTTATTTTAAATTTAACTATTAAATTTAAAATCTTTAACTTAATTTTCAAAACGATTTTAAAAATTAGCCCAAGGGCCAATACAAGTTGGGTCTTTTCTACCCGGGGCAACCTTTGGGCTCACATCACCTTTCAAGCCAGGTTGGTAACTAGGTAGGACGGGATACTTGATTACCCAATTCTAATCCGATACATTACTTTTCTAGACACCGTACTAAGTGGGCAAGCTTAATTAATTAGCCCTAATATGACTAATTTAGACTGCATAGGCTATTGGGCTCTGATGCCATTGTAGGAACTAGGCCTACCCACATCGGAAGAAATGGATGAATTTCAAATTTTTTTACCATTTTGGATTTTTAGTAGGCCTACGAAGTCTAAATTTCATTAGGAACTATTCTAAATTTGATTTGAATAAAATAATGTATTCTATTTAAATTAGTTAAAAGGAAGTTTAAATAAAATTAATTTTAAATGTATAGTGTATCAAATACATCTAACATTTATTTATAAGAGTTAATGTATAGGGAATGAAACCTTTTATTTCTTTCCCCAAAATAAGAATTAATTGAGAGCATTAATTGCATTAAATGGAGAGAGGAACCTTTCATTTTCTCTCTATAATTTGAATTGATTGATTCATTAAATGCCATTGATTAATAGTTTATTCAGGGCATGAATTATTACTATGTCCATATATATTCTAACTTTGCAAATTGACTACAAAGATTTTATTAAATTTATAAATTGCAGCTTGGGATTTACATAATTTTTGTTTTATTTATATAAGTAAAACACACATATATACATACATACATACATACATACATACATACATACATACATACATATATAATATGTATTTATCGCATACATATATAATATGTATGTATCACATACATATATACATATGTGTGTATGCATGTGTAACATAGCAATCCATGCAGGGAATAACATATATGTATGTAGATGTTGAGATTTACATCGCAACAGACACATTAGCTTATTTTGAATATATTGTATGTTGTCAAATATGTTCAAGAACATATAATTATAAATTTCAAACGAGTATCTGAGTGTGTGTGTGTGTATATGTGTGTCTATATATATATTATTAAATTAAATAGTTTCAACATTAATAAATTAATGTAAAATAATTATATAATAAAATTTCGAGTTTTAAAATTTTAAAAAATCTGGAAACAAATTTCAGTGCTTGGAAAAAATTTCTATAATTTTTGATATTAAAATAATATTTATTATTAAATAATTGATAATAGCCCAAAATCAAATTAATTCTTAAAAATTTGAAATCAAGTTGAAAATTTTTGAAACTGTTTTGGTGGTACCTGATACAAATTTTGGGCTTAGAAAAAATTTATGGAATTTTCTCAATTGAAATTTTATTTTTAATTAAATAATTGTTTCCAGGTCGAAAAAAATTAAGTTAAAAAATAATTAATTATTTTTCAAAAATCTAAAAATAATTTCGAAGGTACTTGAGACAAAATTTAGGCTTAAGAAATTTTTCTAGAATTTTTTCAATTGAAATTATATTTTTAATTAAATAATTTATTTAAGGCCAAAAATAAATTAACATTAAAAATATTAAATTAAGTTCAAAAAATATGAACTTTTATTTGAAGATTCCCGACATTAAAAATTAATTTTAAAAATTATAAAATTGATTTTCAGTAACATGGATTGTTTTATATGAATTTATTAATTCATATAGCCATTAAATATTAATAATACTATTTATATACATAATAAAAATTATTCTCTACACCTACAATTCACAATAAACATAAAAAGGTGTCTGAAAACTTTTAGATCAAATTTATACATAGTATATGAAAATATATGTTCTAATTTACATTATATGCGAATATCAGAATCATAAATTTATATGTATATATATATATATATATAAACATATATGATTTCAAACCCAAATTTATTTTAACATTCAACATCGAATCTAAAACATAAATCATAAGATAGATCTTCAAATTTCATAAAAGAATTCAATCTTCATTGTGACAACAACAACACATGCAAAAATGTCACCTAACTAATGAAATAACAACAATCTAATCATGTACATAAGATTAACTAATTAACAAATCATGAAAACAATGAATCCTCTTCTTCTAAAATTCCTTGATTCTACGGATTGCTAATCTAGAATCAGCGACCAATCACTATCAAATAGCTTTGTGTTTTAATTTGAATTGGATTTGAGATTTTGGGATGTTTTGGAGAATAGTTACTGCCATTAGAAGGAAGAAGAAGAAGAAAGTGCTAGCTCAAAAAATGAATTAGAATTAGATTAGGGTTTTGAGATTAGTATTTATATGCGTAGGATAAGAGAGCAAACTATGTAAGTTTCTCACTAGATCTTAGCCACACACCTCCAAACCCTAATCCTATGTTTTAGCTGTCTTTAACCCTTGCCAAACCAGTGCCTATCATCTCCAAAGATTAAGGATTGTAAGCCTATTTAACCCAAATTAAATATGTACAATCATATTTAACCTATTTTGTGATCGATGTCTCATATCGAACAATATATTCATAACTATTATGAATATATGCAACGATTTTATTTTTCAAATCACATTCCAATTTCATAATTAATATTTCATAAATATTAATTAATCTAATTAATTTATAACAACTATAAACTGATTAAATTGTTTGATCTAAAGAGAATTCATCATTTCGGTTGTGTGACCCTTGGGTGTAAATTCGGTCGGCGATTAACATCGAACTATTCGAATGTTAACGTTCACACTTCACTTAGCAGGTGGTGTGACATTATGGTCAAATCTATCGCTTACTCAGCTTCAAAAATCGATTTTCACTTTATTAAGCGTTGCCCAATTATGACAATTATTTACACTAATTCTTTTTGTCAAAACTATATCACTTTGGACTTATTGAATTTGGTAATGGTCAAAATTCCAACATCATCCACATTCAACTCTATAGTCCAAACAGAAAGTCATTGGTTCAATAATAACAATTATTATTAACCGAACTACTTTAGCTAGAGATTTTGACATTGGGTTGACTTGAGTTGACTGTGATACTAACTCCATATAATTGAGAAGATGAATCCTCTCTTGGATAGTGCTTCACTTCCAATACTTCCACTGGACCCAACTAAAGTCACTCGATGGACGATATGCTATGATTTGACTATAATCAAAGTGGTGCTTTCATATTAAATATTCACAGTATTCTCAAGTCGAAAGAACCGTGTAAATCATTCACTTCAATATTTTCTGTTTGACCTTAGCTATATTAACCAACAGAAAACTATCGAATGATTCATCCCATAATTATTCAATAACCATTAGTACGTAACCCCTAAGTGCTTCCAACGGTCATAAGTAATACACTGCCCAACATTTGGAGAGTGTTACGTACTATAATGTCAATGGATACATCGATATTCAGTCTCGATGCATCTTGACTAGGAACATTTAAAATGGTATATTTAATTTTATTTTGATAAATTACTCACGATTACAACACTTTGTAACTACTACCACAAAACATACCATTTAAGGATTTTCTATTAAGTATACTTTTAATTAAATTAGTTAATTAATATAATCACATTATATCAAGTATATAATAGAAAGAAAATTCCTTTATTTCGAAGAAGATTGGTCAACGAGTTAGATATATATAACAAATTACATAATTGCCCCTAGGGTATACCACTAACTCTATCAGAAAGTTAGGGTCTTCAAATGGTAACTCAACGAAGAATGGAGTTAGATTTCGAAGATAACAGTTCGATGTTGAAAGGAGTCATGAGTGGCGAATGTAGAATGGTTCCTCGGAGGTAACGGCTCGATGTTGAAAGGAATCATGGAGAGGGGAATATAGAATGGTTCCTCGAAAGATAATGGAAAATGAATGGAGCAAGGAAAGGACTCAGATACGTGTACTAAGGGATGGTTGATACTCTAAGTGTTTACTGTTGTACACAAAGCAAGGGTATTGTAAGGACGCTCATGGGTATGTTGAAAGGTTACCCCAGATCGGTTGAATGGATCCGTGTACCTTGCACCGATTAAGTGGATCTAGTATCAGCTTCAAGCTAACGTGAGTACACTGAAAACCAGGATTTCCATTAGACCCTGGCAGTAGAAAGGTCATAAGAGTTATCATATATCTAGAGTACATCGAGTGATAGTGAGGATTGCTTGAGGGATGCTATGGTTGCTTTGATTTCTTTCCCCATAGTCTATTACTCTAGAGTAGTCATTGGAGATAGGTATTGGAGATATGGATACTTAGACACCTATAGTCATACTTAGTGTATTATGGCTTTATTACACGTAGAGTAACATTTGATGATATGTGCTAACTCTTTGGTTGCAGGGACATGTCAAGTATGACTCATATACCTTTGTTCCTTACTATATTGACTTATATAGTATTTTGAGATTCATTTACCGCTCACACCAGACTGTTGTCTGACTCCAGGTTTTATGCTTTTCTTCTTATTATCTCGGGTACTCTTAAATGAGTAGACTAGATAGTAGGTCTAGGTGCGATGCAATAGTTGTGCAGAGGACGAGCTAGAGGAAGCTATCTTGTATTATACATGGATTTCTATGCTTATTCTGTTGTGCAACACTGTGGAGCTTTGGCTGTGCTTGATTATTATTATTATTATTATTATTATTATTATTATTATAAGTATGAGATAGTTATTTAAGTTTACTTCTATGTATAAACTCTATTTCATGATTTATAACTTTGTGTATCTGCACTCTGATACTTGGATCACTTAGTTATTACTATCTCTTCTATTTTATATCTATGATATTATATTTATTCCATGCACTGTGAGATATACAGCATATTCTATAATGTTTTTGTTTCATTTTTAAACTTTTATGGTCATCCTACATTGATCGTCACATCTATAACGCACTATCTTATGTATATTAGGTACCAAAGGTGTAGGGCGGTCGTCACATTTGGTATCTGAGCATAGGCTGCGTTGTTTAACCTAAGGGATAGCGTGATCCAGTAGAGATAAGGTAGGGGTTCTTGCCTTAGACTGGATTGAACGAATTTATATAAATACGAGAGAGAGTGCATACTTGTTATATATTTTGATTTTCAAAATTATATAGTAGTATATATAGTATATAAGTCGCATACACACATGAGTACCATTGACACAGTTTTATTTTGAGAGGCTGATCAATCTTGTTACAGATCAAGAATGAACTGGCAAATAAGAAACACCGCTAGGAACTCCATCTCTAGAGTTGAGCAAGGAGCGGGTTAGGGGGCTGCTAATCCTGACTTGCAAGCTATGTTCAATGCGATGATGGCAAACATGCTTCAAAATGCCCAAGTAGTCGCTCTAAATGTTGTTGTAGGTGGTGGTGCTCAAATGTAGGCGCCAAGGGCTAACTTTGCCAAGCTATGTAAAGATTACTCTAGTTTGGGAGTTGAGTCATTTCTTGGAACAGAGTCTGCCATCGAAGTGCAAGATTGGTTGGACACCTACAAATGTATCTTTGGTGATATAGAGATTGATGATGCCAAGAAAAGGAAGCATGTCTCTAGACAGCTTCAAGGGCAGGCCATGTAACGACCTAGAATTTTAGTCATTTGAATTTAGAATATTTAACTTATTTTAAATACTAAAAAGTAATTTTTATAAGTTAAATAACTTGGATTTAAAATATAAAGATTTATTTGATAATTAAATTGTTGAATTTAATATTGGAATTGTTTAAATAAGTGAATCTTGAATTTAATATGAATGAAAACGATTTCAAAAGTTGATTTAAATTCTATTTAAGTAGGAAGATAGCAAAACTTTTAAATTTGATTTAAAAGTGATTTAATTGATCTTGGAAATTACTCATTTTAATTAACGTGTAAAATAGCTTTTTGGGGCACTATCTTGGGTTTCAATGAAACCAGTTTCATCGGATCTATAATAGCAAATTATTATATGCTGTCAATTTTCATGGGACCAGACATATCGTTTGGTCATGCGAGCCCGAAACGCGTATAAATTAATTAAAGTAATTTTAATTAATATAATTTGATTTTGAAAAGTTAACTTCTGAATATGATGGAATTGGTTTCTGATATATATTCAATTGTGTTCGGAATAGGGGTATAACATATAGAACGCCAGGCGGCATGCTTCGTTTGGAGTTCAAAATTTTCACGGATGAATAGTGCTGTGAACATTTTCTATATAAGGACATCCATTCTATCATTTGCAAACCCTAACCCTAAAATAAACTTCAACCGCCATTAAAATTAACCAAATCCAACGGCCTTAGTTCACCGGAGCCTCTAGAGGCCGAATTGGTCTACGACTTCAACTAGGAAAACATAGAGGACGACGAAACAAGCAAGATCAATGGTCGAATCGTCGCTCGGTGTGGCCAAAATTGTGCTCCGTTTGCTATAGTTTTTGGGTTCATCGATTTCGTGGCGTTCAAAAGCGAGTGCTGGTGCGTGGAGGAGAGGGACGGCAGGTGAGGTGGCACACGATTATATACTGTATGTGATGCAGAGGGACAGGTTGGAGGGATCCAATGGGATTCCTCACACTGTTGATTTATTTTCATATAAATTGATAAATGATATGTTGGATGTCATAATTGATGACATGGAAATGATTTTGTTTATTTAATGCTTTAGTAGCACTGGGCTTTATATTTTGGTATTTTAAAATACCTTAAACTAGTGATTGATTTTGAAAAGGGATTTCAAAGTCATTTTGGAAATTATATTTGTTTAAATGATTATTCTTGAATTATTTGAAGAAGTAAATTATTTTAAAATCAAAGGTATGATTTTTGGATTTTATAAGTTAACAGTTTTGTAAAATATTTTAAATAGATATTTTTGAATTTTAAAATAAAGATTTTTAAAATCTTAAAATAAGTCTGTCTTTATAATAAAGGGATATGTTTTAAAAGAAAATGGAAATATTTTGATATTAATATTTATTTACCATTTTATATAAAGTAATATATATATATATATATCGATATATGCTTGTATATTAATACCTATTAAAGATTATTACAAATGTGAGACGTATAAGTGTGATAATTTATAAAAGTGATATTTTACTAATAAAGAGAAGATTTGTAAAATCGTAATTTATTAATAAAGGTATAGATTTATAAACGGTGTTTTTAAATTAAAAAGGAAACTATTATCATTTAATAGATTGGAGAAATAAATCAAACAGTTGATTCATTTTAAGATGTGGAATGATATTTTAAAAATAGTTGATTCTAATTTAGAAATTGAAAGTGAGGGTAGAATTGGAATTGTTAAACAATATTTTATAAATTGACAGAAATTTATAAAAGAAATTTATACCTATGGAAGTAAGGTAAAAATAGAAACAGTTGAAATTATGTTTTGAATGAGACTTTATAAATAAGTGAGATTTATAAAGGAAATAGAGTTATAAATGGAGTTCATAAATAAAGAGATTTTATGAAAGGAAGTTTCATAATACAGAAGAGATTTATAGTATAGCTTTATAAATATGGAAACAATTATGTGGAAAATTAAGTTTGGATTTTTATCAAGGAAATATAATTATATTTTAGAAGTTGTTTATTTATATTAATAATGTTTTAAAGTGGTTTATCAATATTTTAATATTTTGGAAAGTTAATTATTTAAATTACTAACATGGTTTGAAATTAATATAATTATTCATCGGTAAAGTTTTGGAAATTAATTATTAGTATTTATAAAAACGTTGAAGATAAATTATTGCTGTTTTATTTAAGATCTTTGGAATTTAATTATTATTTAAAGATGTTTTAAAGTTAATATTTATTTATTTATATTGTTTAGTATTATATAATAGTGTTTTAAGTTAAAGATTAGAATTTTTTTTATTTTTTTTCGAGATTTATAAATAGGGTTTTACAAACAGATGTGGATTATAAGATGAATCTTATAATTTGTTTTGGAAAACGTAATAGAAGGTTGGTTAAATGATAAAAAGGTTTTATAAATGGTTTTAAATATTTATAAAAGAATTTTAGAAATGGGTTTATGGATTTATAAAAGAAATTTTATAAATGGTTTTATGGATGTATAACGGAGTTTATAAATGATTTAAGAATTGAATAAAAAGGATCTTCTCCAAAAGTTGGTGAATATACTTATATCTTGAGATAAGTATATGGATATTTTTCCTAGTATAGAGAAATAGAGATTTGTGGATATATATATATATATATCTGTGTGTGTGTGTGTGTGTGTGTGTGTGTGTTTCTTTGCAAAAAGGATTTTTGATTCAAGTAATTACAAAGTAGATTTAATTAATGAATGGTTTTTCAAAGAGGCTTAGTGTTGCTTTATGCTTAACCAATGTTGGTTTTCCCTATGGAATAAAATCCCTGATTGAATGTTTGCTATTCTATAGTTAAACACCGACTATCATAATTGGACCCAAAAATGTAACTTTGGATATATATATAGGAGAAACACGTGAGTTATATGGCATAGTCATCTCCGATGATACTGTACTGTGCGTATAAATCTTGTTTCATTATCCTAGGATAGTGATAAGGATATCCATCCACTAACGGTTAGGAGGTGATCTCCGATCTTATCTTTGACTCTTTGTTTCCTAAAGAACCGGGTTGAGTTTACTAAAAATTATCGAAAGTTGTTTCGAAGAGATAGGGATCGGGTATGTTATCCGAAAACCATTTCGATCCAACAAATGCATTCCAAAGTGAAGACAGCTTGAAGACGATGGAATTTGGAGATAGAGCTCTCAAGTGTTTCGTTCAGTCCCAGAATGAACTTGTATGGATGAATGCTGGTATTGGATTGTTTCCTTGAGGGCAGTTTTAGCATTCCAAGTGGGAAGTGCTATAAAAAGGTAAAACGTAGCCTCGAACCTCATCAGCTGGGAAATGACAAAAATCAAGCATGCGGCAGGGGCAAGTGGGTCGCTCCCAAGTAGGGTATGGTCATTCCAAATCTAGATCGCTTACTATCTATTCTTGTATGCTTTGGGGCCCAAGCGGGGTGATTATATTCGGTACTACTAGTCAAGTGGTAGACTAGTCTTGTGTGGCAGGGGTACAAGATGTTCTTGTCAGACCCCGGTGCATTTATCTAGATATGTACATTCAAAAGGTAGTTCCTTACCTTGTCATAGTATGGAATCCATTCTCCAATACGAGCCTTTAAGGTTTTAGTTGTATACCTATTATCCTGGAATTTAATTGGGGCATTTCACTAGAATGACAAACTTTGCAGTCCAATTAGTTTCTAGGACACGCATCCATAGAAATTAATTTCAAGGCCAAAGTCAGCAGAATAATTACTTTTAAGGACAAAGTCAGCAGTCCAATTACTTTTAAGGACATTATTTCATAGGTTTTTAGGCCTTAGAAACTAATTATTTTGCATTTTGGCCTTAAAAGTAATTATTTCAGTTGTGCGTCCTAGAAACTAATTGCACTAGCTAAATATGCCCTTGTGGCTAATTTCCACTAATTAGTGTAACAATTTCAGCTAAGATTAATAAGTACTTGTACTTAGACACTATTATAATATCAGAGAATTTCATATGAAATGTTTTTCCTATCGTAAGGTAAAAACTCATTCGTGTTTATGTGCAGCGTGGTCTTACGAGACACTTTTGATTTTTGAAAGGTTTCTATAACTTTAAAAGTTCAGTTGGGTGTTTTTTTCTCACGCTGGTTTTCCAGACTAACTTGGTTGTTATTTTATTATAATGCTCGGGGTCAGACTGAGCATAATTACAGATTACTTTGGATGCATTGGAGCTCAGGAGGCGAGTTGG
The DNA here is from genome assembly GCA_030737815.1 of Allium fistulosum. Taxonomy (NCBI): domain Eukaryota; kingdom Viridiplantae; phylum Streptophyta; class Magnoliopsida; order Asparagales; family Amaryllidaceae; genus Allium; species Allium fistulosum. The sequence continues at coordinate 297,017,688 of CM060908.1, read as the reverse complement.
TGGTCTTCAAGTCGTATCCACGTATATGTTTATTTTTTGTTTTTTTGTTATGGAAATTATCAGAAATTGTGAGACAGGATGTTATAACTTTCCATGTTGATGATTGTGATTGTTGTTATACTCTGATGGATGTATGTATATAACAATTTATCTTTTGTAAAGATCATTGATATTATTTTATATATTGTTCCGCTGCGCGATTGTGAGATTCTGCGTTGTTTTAGTTTCTTTTCTCTTCTTCTTCTCTTCTCTTCTTCTTTTTTCTTTCTTATTTCTTCCCTTAACTATCCTCTTTTCGTTCAATTTGGATTGGAAATGTGTGGTTTATTGTCAACTTGAATTGTACAGAAAAGCGTGTTGTTACACGTGGTATCAGAGCTTAAGTTGAGCGAACACCTAAGCTTTGGTGGGAATTTACACATTTGAGATAGGGTAAGCGAGACCCTAGGATGAGTTTGAGTATATATATAAGTGTGTATTTGTTAGTGGTTATAAAATTGTTTTATATTGTCTTAATTTATCTGTTGAGTGGCTTAAGAATTCTATTCGATACGTGGGACGCCACGTTGTCGTAGGGATTTCTAAACACCTAAACAAGGATAACCGACACAGTATTGTTTTGATAATGGGCAAATGAAATAATTTTCCCTAAATTATATTTTATATATAAAGGAATAATTTTTAGAAATATTGTTATATATGGAGTGTTTGGTTGTTAGAGAATGATAATATTTGATTATTATCATTTGTTGTTTGATGTTTTAATAAATGTTTTTATTATCATAATTTAAACAAAAACAAACATGTGTAAATATGAATTATAGAGAATTGATTATGATTAAAACAATTAACAATTGTGAAATGAATTTCATCAGAAGAGAAGTTTAATAAATATGATTTATAAGGTCATTTATAAACGAAAAGTAAAGGAAATTGCCTAAGTATATTTATAATATGAGCTGTAAATAAAAACGGGTTTAAACAAGAAGTTGGAGAATTTAAAACCCATTGATTTTGGAAATTGTTTTCTAAAATGTTTTAGAAAAATATTAATAGTATTATTTTGGAAATATTTTGGGTTAGAAATATTTAAAATGGAATTTAAAGAGGTAGAAAGCACTAAACTCATTTCAGTCATTGAAAAATAATTCTGGTGATGACTGCAGCATCCACTATAATAAAATATATTTTTAGCAGCATAGTCTAGCAGCGTTTTACTAAATAGGCTGCGATTATCTATATGGATCATTAAAAAAACAAAAAAAACTTGTGAAATGCTGCACAGAAACCAATGCGGGAGAAATAAAAAAAATTCACGCCTCATCTGCTCCACTCTCGTTCTATCTTCCATGTACGCCTCCTTTCCTTTTTCCTCTTTTAATTAAAAAGTCTAGCCTACCTCTCCATCGCGCTCAACAACTCCCTCTCTCTCACATTCGCGACTCCGCCGTCGATCTCCAGAACGCCTAAATCTCCCCTTGTTCCCCGCCATCGTTTGTCGGCGGCGTTGCTGTGTTTCTGCCTTCGTCAACACCATATTCGTGTGCGCCTCTATCCCTCAGCGTCGACTTCTCTTCCTCTCTTCCACACATCCGCATTCTTCATTTAATTAAAAAATAATTCCTTCCACAACTCCGTTGTTATCTATCTTGAATTAATCCATGTTGTTAAAACTTGAAAATTAATGAGGTGAATTCTATATTTAAGAAACAACAGCCGTCTAGGGTTTCAGTTTATGTATATTATACTCTGATGAATCGTCTTTTACAGGAGAAGGTAAGGCACTTTGTTGCTGGATCCTGCATATTTTGGGCATATCGTAGTTAGGTAAATTTACTGAATTTGCTAATATTTTGTAACAACCCGCAAATTTTGAAAATATTTTAAATGAAAATTTATTTGAAATTTTGAATATAATTATTGTAAAATTGATAAATTGGGAAATTTAATGTAATATTTTGAGTTTTGATGTGAAATGTTCTTCCAAATTTAATAAAATAAAGTTTTTTCTTAAAATGCAAATTTTGGTCAACTTTGGTCAAAGTTTGACTTTCTGTGAAAATTTTAAAATTTGAATTTTGAACTTTCACTTTTTTTTTTGAAGATGGATTTAATTCTAACATTTTCCTGGTTTTTCGTTTTGTTAAATTTTGATTTCTACTTCTCCAAATTTGTTGTTTTCAGCGTATTACATGAAGTTGTTTTCTCTTAACCTCTATCTTATTTATATTTTGATGTGGGCTTGTACTAATGGGGTGAGAAGCCCTGCAGTAGATGAGAAGCCACCTATTGAATAGCCTATATAACATCTCCTAGAGTTTTAGTTAGCCTCCTCATCCTTCATTTGTGTCTCCATAGAGAATTATGTAAGTCTTCTTCTTCTTCATCCCTCTCCTCCAAACCCTAGACCTTCTTCCTCTTCTCCTCTACAATTTTCCTCCTCCTCTCCTTAGAAATTTCGGCCACACCTATTCCATCACCTCCCCATCACCAAACTTCAACCAAAACCCCCTTTTCCTCCTTCCTTTCCCCTTCTCCTCTTCACCAATTTCGGCATCCATTCCCCCTTCTCTATTTTCAGCCACCACTTCACCAAAACCCTACCAAAGCCGATCCTTGCCACCACAAACCCGAGCCTCCACCTCTCCAAAACCTTGGCCTAGCCGAACCTACCCAAACCCGAGCCTTCTCCACCAAAACCCTAGCCTTTGTACCACAAAACCAAGTCCAAAGCCCTAGGTCGAGCCTAACCCTAACCCTAACCCAAACTCCTATGGCCGAGCCTAACCTAACCCAAACCACCTCTAAAACCTAGCCTATGCACCCCCTAGACAAGCCTCTTCTATTGTATTTTGCAAAAATATTTATTTTTCTATTTTATTTTTCTATGTGAATTATTTGTTTACGTATGGAATTTATTTTATTTTTCAAAGCGTCGGATTTAGATTCTCATGCCACTCAAGTTTGTCCATAATTTGTCTTGCTTGTTGCGCTTTGAATCACTTTGCTAACCAAAGAAAGGTGAGTAATCACTCTTGACAACGTACTTATATTTTAGTGAATTGATGATAATGGAATTGTATGGATTTGTATATGCAAGTTAAGAAATTTCACTATTGAATATTATTATGTTATTTCATATCATATTTTACCTGTTATGATCATATGCCATGATATATTGAATATTATTATGTTATTTCATACCATATTTTACCTGTTATGATCATATGCCATGATATATTGGATATTGTTATGTTTATTTCATATTCTGTAATCACACTGCAAGTTCCTTCACTATGGGTTGAAACGATATATACCCGAACGATCTTTAGATTAAGGGAAATTGTTATGGGCTGAAATGATAGGCCTGAGCTGTTATCCCGCATTTTGGTCAAAGCCGGAATATCAAACAAATCGACAGGAAAGGATGGATATCAGGATTGGAAGTCGATTGGAAACAAGGCTGCAATGGATATCGTCAGAAGTTGGCCGAGCTCCGATCAGGACGGAATCGATTGGAGATGTTGATGAGGACTAGGAGAGGCTACATTTCAAATTTCAGGTTAATCGGAGTTCGTATGCTCAAAATATGGATGGGTCAAATTATGTGAAAAAAGGTTTGTTGGTTCGAATCGATGGAACTTCGTATCGATAGATGTTGGTTCGAATCGATGGAACTTCGTATCGATAGGATGGTGAAGGATGACAACATGTTCGTATCGATCAGGTAGGAAATCTAGGTGGATTTCGACTCGATGGTGACACACCCAGATTGGTAGGAAAGCACGCAGAGGTTTGTTCGAATCGATACGTTTCGTATCGATAAAGATGGATTCAGGCTACAGGCTTCGTATCTATATAGTTCGTATCGGAAGGGAGGCGAGGAGTAACGATGCAGTTCGTATCGATCCGTGCTAAAATCGATACGAAGGACTCACATACGGATCGATTCGAAGAAGATCAAAGGCATACGAGAAGGATACGTTAGGAGACGACTTCGTGGATACGAAGTCGTGGATTCAAAGTTGTGGATACGAACGAAACAAATTTTATGGATGCGAAGCAATGGATTCGAAGCACGCTACGACTATAGATGGATGTGGACTGGGCACGAGGTATGGATGCGAGCGCATATCCAGGAAGGAAGCGTTCAACTCGGAGAAAAAGGAGGATCAACTCGAAGATTGCGCGACACATCACCACGAGAGCGCGTGCCATGATCGATTCGAAAGAATCGATTCGAAGGAGATCGATTCGAACGACATGCATAGCAAAAAAACGTCATCTTGGATCGATCATAACTTGAGATCTACAAGTCCAATCGCTATGAAATTTTCACAGTAGCTTGAGCACATGTTGAAGAATGTTCATGCCAAATTTCAGCTCGATTGGACAATTTCTTGATCGATTCGAACGTAGCTTCGAATCGATCCCAAAGTGGGCCCGAATTTCCAAAAAGCGGGCATGTGGGCCCCCTCACGTGCCAGAACTGGTCTCCCCTCAATTTAGGCGAAATATCAGCCTCCTACACCTATAAATAGAGCCCCTGGTCATTCAGAAAAGGGGTCGGACGATTTTGAGAGCAAAAGAGCGCCCGGACTCTGCCAGATTTACTCCAGATCACCATTTCTGCCTTAGATTCAGATTATAATCATAAAATTCGTTGTACTACGCGATAAGAAATTGTAATCTTCAAGCATCAATCAATAAAAGATAAAAACTTTGGAGTGGACGTAGGCCGGAGATAGCCGAACCACTATAAATCTCGTGTTTTTGTTCATTATTTCTGGATTGCTGTTTGTTGTTTGTCTAGATCTGAGATTTGTGTTTGAATATTGTTGATTTGTATTCATGCACTGGTGCTTTCACAACATTCGGGGTTTGTGACCATTTTTGGCGCAAACACTTTGGTGCTTTCACCGAGAAGGACTAGCACCCGCTACATCGGATTGAAGTTTAGATTTGAAAGACAATGACTCGACAAACAAGTAGAAGGCAAAGAGCTGAGAGAAGCCAACAGGGAGGAAGTCAAGAGGCATCCTCTGGTGCTGGAGAAGGACAAGCTTCGATCTACATTACTAGAGACGAAATGGAAGCTATGGCGAATTCATTACATGAGAGGTTGCTGAAGAGTCAACAGGATATGATGCAGACTTTCTTCGAGCAGATGAGAGCTGCAGGAACACAGAACCTTGGACCAACTATAGCGACTGCAAATGTGGAACAAGGAACTAGGGTTGCGGAACCCAATGGAGGACAGAATACAGAACTGGAAGGCAATCAACAAGGGCTTGGGGGCAGGCCCACAGGATCCAACGCAGAAGGACCTTTGGAAGGAGTTCAGCAGGCTAGAGCCAACGTTGCGGCTAATGAGCCACATGAAGAATATGTGCCGGAGTTCCCTCGGGAGCATGGGGGGCAACACCTAACAGGTAATGCTAGATTAATGGAAGTCATTAGGAAGACTATGCGTGGAGGTTCGACCAATAGAGACTTGGAAGGAGTGAACAGGAGTCCGTTCGCTCGGGAAATCAGGATGGCTCAGAATCCACCTAAGTTCAAGTTACCTAGCGTGGAAGTATATAATGGAAAGGCTGACCCGACTGATCATTTGATGAGATACACTAGACACATGGAAGTGCTGGGGGCATCGGACGAAGTAATGGCCAGATGTTTCCCTTTATACTTGACAGACCTAGCGGCAATGTGGTTTAGGCAGCTGGAGGAAGGATCTATCAGGAATTGGAGGGAATTGGTGGACAGGTTTTTGGGACAGTTTCGGGTTCATATTAAAAGACCTAAGAACGTAATGACGTTAACATCGGTAAAGCAAAGAACGGATGAATCGCTTAGAGCATTTTTAACTCGATTTAATGCGGCGGTTTCTTCGGTGGATCGGCCGGATCCATCGATGGTTTTGATGGCGGTAGTGTCGGGAGTTAGAGAGGATTCAGATTTTAAGGTATCTTTAGTACGAGACCCACCACTGGATCTCGGGGAATTCTTCCATGAAGCTGAAAGGTTCCTTCGGCAAGAAGATGCATGTATGGACTTAAAGTTAAAGGAGGTGAATGTGACTGGGGGTGGAGGACCATCCAACGGAAGCTCGGATAAAGATAAAGGAAAAAGGAAGCTGGATGACGATTCAGGAAAAACCAAGAAGCAATGGAAGGATCCAAAGTTTTCCACATACACAGAATTAAACGAGACGCAGGAGCGGATATACATGGAAACTCGGAATCGCCTTCCTTACCGGAGGCCGGCTAGGAGAGAACCATCCGAGCGGGAGAGGGCATCAGGAAAGCATTGTCTCTTCCACGATTTGGACGGGCATGATACCAACAGCTGCAGGCATTTAAAGGACATAATTGAGGAGCATGTGAGGAATGGACAGTTGAGGCAGTATGTTGGAGTACGGAATGCAGCGGTGGAACAGGAGCAACCACCGCCTACCTCGAGCCATGATGGTGCGAGGCCCAGGAATGATGGTAGATTGGTCATCCATTGACCAGGATAATATGGAATAAGTAACAAGCCGTTGGCAAGCAACCGAGTCATTTACACATGTATGGGGACGGAGATAGCCCCTAGGCATGCTCTGAGTGATGATAAAATGCGAAGCCATGGTTTGCGAAATCTGTTTTCTTTTGTTTTTGGATTGGACACTTGGTTTTCTGATTTGGTTTTTGGAGTTTGGATTGAACTCCTGATTTTGCTTGTTTTTCTGGTTTAGGCATTCATTCGGATGATTGTTCTCCGTTTTGGATGATGGTTTTGATTTTTGATATGGATTTCTGGTTTTCCGATTTGATTTGGATTTCGGATTGGATCTTGATTGGATTCTTTTTGGTTTTTGATGAACGGTCGTCAGGTATGGATTATGCCTGGCAAGGGGTGAGTCGTTCTGCCCGAACACGGTAAAGTGACTCACTCAGGTCGTCGAGTATGGACTATGCTCGGCAAGGGTCCGGAGTGACCAGGATTCGGCCTAGGACTTAGGCACCCTACTATCGATTATTGTTTCAGGTCGTTGAGTATGGACTATGCTCAACAAGGGTCCGGAGTGACCGGGATTCGGCTTAGGACTTAAGCCATGGCATTACTTACGTCCAGGGACACTGGACCGCAGTCGTCAGGTGTGGATTGCGCTTGGCAAGAACCCAGAGAGGTTATGGATTTGGATATCGACCCGGAGAGGTCCTGGATTCGGTTATTGGCTATTGGATAAGGATGGATTAGGATTCGGTCGTCGGGTTCAAACGGATATGGATTTGGCTAAGGCTTTGGTTATTGGGTTTGGAGTTGGGCATCGACTCCGAGCAGTCAAGGATGATGCACTTGGATGATGTGGCTATGGACTTTGGATATCGGATACGGAACTATTCAAAACACGCCTTCTTATCACAAGGCATGTTTTGGGGGGCAAATGTTATCCCGCATTTTGGTCAAAGCCGGAATATCAAACAAATCGACAGGAAAGGATGGATATCAGGATTGGAAGTCAATTGGAAACAAGGCTGCAATGGATATCGTCAGAAGTTGGCTGAGCTCCGATCAGGACGGAATCGATTGGAGATGTTGATGAGGACTAGAAGAGGCTACATTTCAAATTTCAGGTTAATCGGAGTTCGTATGCTCAAAATATGGATGGGTCAAATTATGTGAAAAAAGGTTTGTTGGTTCGAATCGATGGAACTTCGTATCGATAGATGTTGGTTCGAATCGATGGAACTTCGTATCGATAGGATGGTGAAGGATGACAGCATGTTCGTATCGATCAGGTAGGAAATCTAGGTGGATTTCGACTCGATGGTGACACACCCAGATTGGTAGGAAAGCACGCAGAGGTTTGTTCGAATCGATACGTTTCGTATCGATAAAGATGGATTCAGGCTACAGGCTTCGTATCTATATAGTTCGTATCGGAAGGGAGGCGAGGAGTAACGATGCAGTTCGTATCGATCCATGCTAAAATCGATACGAAGGACTCACATACGGATCGATTCGAAGAAGATCAAAGGCATACGAGAAGGATACGTTAGGAGACGACTTCGTGGATACGAAGTCGTGGATACAAAGTTGTGGATACGAACGAAACAAATTTTATGGATGCGAAGCAATGGATTCGAAGCACGCTACGGCTATAGATGGATGTGGACTGGGCACGAGGTATGGATGCGAGCGCATATCCAGGAAGGAAGCGTTCAACTCGGAGAAAAAGGAGGATCAACTTGAAGATTGCGCGACACATCACCACGAGAGCGCGTGCCATGATCGATTCGAAAGAATCGATTCGAAGGAGATCGATTCGAACGACATGCATAGCAAAAAAATGTCATCTTGGATCGATCATAACTTGAGATCTAAAAGTCCAATCGCTATGAAATTTTCACAGTAGCTTGAGCACATGTTGAAGAATGTGCATGCCAAATTTCAGCTCGAATGGACAATTTCTTGATCGATTCGAACGTAGCTTCGAATCGATCCCAAAGTGGGCCTGGATTTCCAGAAAGCGGGCATGTGGGCCCCCTCACGTGCCAGAACTGGTCTCCCCTCAATTTAGGCGAAATATCAGCCTCCTACACCTATAAATAGAGCCCCTGGTCATTCAGAAAAGGGGTCGGACGATTTTGAGAGCAAAAGAGCGCCCGGACTCTGCCAGATTTACTCCAGATCACCATTTCTGCCTTAGATTCAGATTATAATCATAAAATTCGTTGTACTACGCGATAAGAAATTGTAATCTTCAAGCATCGATCAATAAAAGATAAAAACTTTGGAGTGGACGTAGGCCGGAGATAGCCGAACCACTATAAATCTCGTGTTTTTGTTCATTATTTATGGATTGCTGTTTGTTGTTTGTCTAGATCTGAGATTTGTGTTTGAATATTGTTGATTTGTATTCATGCACTGGTGCTTTCACAACATTCGGGGTTTGTGACCATTTTTGGCGCAAACATGAGCAATTTTATTTGACTTGGGATTGCGGGTTTGAAATGATATAAAACCCAAAAAAATTAATAAATTGAGGATTGAAATGATAAATATCTTTATTTACTTGACCTTAGGGTAGAGAATTTTATACAGACTCCGTGGTTGATTTTAAAATGATTTTCTAAAAATTATTAATTATTTTGGATTTCTATATGTGAATTTCAACTAAAATTTAATGTAAGGATTTCCGTAAATTTGTTTACATGTGTTAAATTTTTTATAAGAAATAAATAGTTGGAAATGTAAAGTTTTGGGATCTAATTTACAGTATGATGGTTAATTAAAAATTTAATAATCCGATTTGACCTAATAATGGAATTTTATTCTATCCTATAAATTGTAAGTTTTAATTTATGTAATAGTAATTAAAATGATAAATGTTTTGTGGGAAAAAAATACAAGTTTTAACTAATGTAAATGGTATCATTTGGGAAATAAAAATGATAAAATGTTATTTACTGAAAGAAAATAAAGGGTAAGTTAAAAGACCTTTAACTTGGCATAAGGATTTCAGCTTTAAAATTTGATATTTTAGTAACAAAGTTATTTTACTAAAGGTGTAGTTTCTTTAGTGACCAAATAGCTAAATTTAAGTAATATAATAGGAATGATAGAATGACTATGAGAAAACTGGAAAAAAAAATATTATTTGATCATATAAACTATTGTAGTAAGAAGTATTACAGTAACAATTCAAAACTACTACGATTTCTTACGGTAGGAATTCAAAAATGCCGATGTTTCTTACTGTAACAATTCTACACTACTGCGGATTCTTACAGTAGCACTTCTGCAATGCTGCGAATTCTTACCGTAACAGTTCTGCACTGCTGTGAATTCTTATAGTAGCACTTCTGTACTGCTGCGTTTCTTAAAAGTGACATTTTCAGAATGCTACAAATTTCCTAAAGGGTTATAGTTCCGAATGTATGGTTCTAAAGGTTACATTTTTAAAGTGCTATGATTTTTAAATTTTTAAGTTTCAAAGGGGTTATAATTAAATGAATTTGGAAGTGTTACAACTTTGGAAAAATGAATAATATTTTAAAGAATAATGATATGGAATTTAGATGGTTTTGAAAGGAATATGTTTGATATGAAAAATAAACCATTTGAAATTGAATAACCACCGGTTATAATAACGTTTGGTTGTTAAAGAGACCGGGATCGGATATGGGCATACTCTTTGTCGATACCAAAAACCACTTTAACAACTGTGTACACGGTGGAGATTCCAGAATGAAGTAGGATGGTGGCGACGATCCTTAAGGTGTATTTACGTGGACCTAACTCCCGTGAGTTAGCATAAGGTGGCTAAAACAGGAGCAATCGACGGGCCAAGGAGGTAGCTCCTCTAATCGGACACACTTCATCGTTAGCCATTCTATTACTTTGTGATTGATTTGGTGCGCACCTTTGATTCAAAAGTTTGGATCGAGTTGGGTGGTAGTTGCGGCTATGCGTTACCAACAGTCCGAAAGTGTAATTGGTATATCTACCCTGGCATTGCCTAGTTGTGCTGTGTCACCTACCCTAGCGCGCCTTCTACGAGTTTGTTTTATGTCGTACCTATGTGGTATCCTCTGGCGGCCCAGTTTACGGAGAGTTACGACACTGTATAGACTATTGGCATCATAAAAATGTGTTAAGGAGGAAAATGTAACGCCTTAACGCTATTTTAATTGTTGATGCAGCGCAACCCTTATTTTGGCCAAGGCATGAGTCGTATATGACTCATGATGAGTCGGATGATGAGTCGGATGATGCAGCGCAACCCTTATTTTGGCCAAGGCATGAGTCGTATATGACTCATGATGAGTCGGATGATGCAGCGCAACCCTTATTTTGGCCAAGGCATGAGTCGTATATGACTCATGATGAGTCGTAGGTGATGAGTCGAAAACGACTTAAGACTTATGATGAGTCGTAGGTGATGAGTCGAAAACGACTTAAGACTTATGATGAGTCGTAGGTTATGAGTCGTATATGACTTATGATGAGTCGTAGGTGATGAGTCGTATATGACTTATGATGAGTCGTAGGTGATGAGTCGAAAACGACTTAAGACTTATGATGAGTCGTAGGTGATGAGTCGACTTAAGACTTATGATGAGTCGTAGGTGATGAGTCATATATGACTTATGATGAGTCGAAGGTGATGAGTCGAAGACGACTTATGATGAGTCGAAGGTGATGAGTCGAAGATGACTCATGACTTAGGATTTTTTTCTGAATATGTGTTGTAGCCTATAAATAGGCAAGTTGTGTCATTTTGTAAGGTTGTTGAATATTGAATAAAATTCTCTTTTGTTAGCTTTGTGCTTCCAATTTCAATTGGTAGTTGAGTGTATCTCCTATCTCCACTTACGTCATTCGAGTGCGCTCGAATCATCGTTTGCTGAAGCCGATTCATGGAATCTTGTGCGCAAGATCAACGTTGAAGAATCGTAGATCTCTTTCCCGGTATCTTCGGATCAACGAGTCAGAGATAGCTAGAGTTCGGTATCTTTGGATCAACGAATTCGGGCATTTCAGTATCCATCAATCCATCCATTGCTACTTTCACCGATCGAAGATCATTTTGAATTATCCGCTGCGTCAGTTTGGTATCAGAGCTTGTTTTAGCCAATCATAGCTAAATCGAGTCTTGGAGCCGAGAATTTGAAGTGTTGAGGTTGTGTTCATCGTGTTCATCATATTTTGCAACAAAGTTGGAGTTTTCGATCCATTTCGTTTTGGATCAAAGTTCGAAAGGTGTTTGAAACTTGAAGTGTGAATTTGTTGAAGTGTTTGGGAAGTATTCAATCATGCCGCCAAGACGAGTTCAACGTCATCGCAATATTAATGCTTTGTACGGAAGAGAAGAGGCCGATGAAATGGAGCAACGAATCAACGAGAATTTCAATGAGAAGCTTACTGAAGGGATTGGTCGATTAGAGAGAATGATGCTTGAAATGAGTCAAAATCAGAGAAGGGTTTCACCTGAATCGAGCCATGGAAGAAGTAGAGTTTCACCACATTCTAATCGGGAGAGAAGTGTTGATAGTGATCATAGAAGCGTGGATTGAGATTGTGATAGAAATGTTGATGATCGAGGTCGTGATAGAAATGTGACTGATCGAGAACGGAGGAATGTAGATCGTAGGAATGTTGGTGGAAGAAATGGTGGTGGTAGAGATGTTGGTGGTCAGGATCGACATCGATATACATCGGATGGTGAAGAAGAGTATGATAATGGTAGTGTTCATGGACGAGGACGTGGACGAGGAAGGAATCAGTTGGAGTACGATCACAAGTGGGAATCTGGGATGAAGACAGAAATTCCAGAATTCAAAGGTGGTATGCAGGCTGAGGAGTTTTTGGATTGGGTGGCTAATGTTGAAGAAATTTTTGATTTCAAAGAAGTTCCAGAACGTCGTAGAGTGAAGTTGGTTGCTACAAGGTTGAGGGGTAGAGCTTTGGCATGGTGGCAGCAAACCAAACTTACACGTGAACGAATGGGGAAGTCAAAAGTTGAATCTTGGGAGAAGATGAAGAAATTGATGAAAGCAACGTTCCTACCTTACAATTATCAATCTTTGATGTATCAACGTTTGCAGAACTTGAGGCAGGGCACAAAGACTGTTAATGATTATGCGGATGAGTTTTACCAGCTTATTGCGAGGAATGATATTATGGAAACGGAAGAGCAGCTGACATCTAGATTCATTGGGGGATTGAGAATGCAGATTCAGGATATGGTTAATATGTTCGATCCAAGATCTGTAGCAGAGGCACATCAGAAAGCGTTGGCTTGGGAGAAGCAGGGACGACGAGGAGGTGGTGTGTTTACTAATTCCAACAATCAAGTGAAGGGTGTTAGTGGAAGTTCTAATGTTTCTAAACCTATCAGTAAACCAGCGGTAAAGGAGGTTGAGAAGGCGAAGGTTAACAACAGTTTCAAATGTTACAATTGTCAGGAGATGGGTCATAAAAGCAACGAATGTCCGAAGCCGAAGAAGAGAACCATGGTGACAGAAGTTGAGGAGGAAGATGAGGAAGAAGCTGAATGCTCTAATTCTTTGCCAGTTGAGGAGGAAGATTTACTGTCGGGAGATGACGGGTACGCATTGATGATGAGGAGAAGTTGTTTAACACCGAAGCAAGAGGAGGAAAGTAGTTGGTTGAGGAACAATATCTTTCAATCTACCTGCACTATTCTGGGAAGAGTTTGTAAATTTGTTATTGATGCTGGGAGTTGCGATAATATTATCTCTACAGAAGCAGTGAAGAAGTTGGAGTTGAAAACCGAGAAACATCCTAAACCGTACAAATTAGCTTGGTTGAGGAAGGGTGGTGAAGTGAAGGTTGGACGAAGGGCTCGTGTGAATTTTTCCATTGGGAAGAAATACAAAGATGAAATCTGGTGTGATGTCGTAGATATGGACGTTTGTCATTTGTTGCTGGGGAGACCGTGGTAGTATGATCGAGCTGTGCAGCATGACGGACGGACCAACAGTTACAGTTTCATGTTCGAAGGTACAAAGATTACTCTGGTTCCGAAAAAACGCCAACAGGAAGAAAACAAACTGGAGGAGATTGAAGAACTGAAAACGTTGTTATCTTTGAAGGAGTTTGTTAAGGAGGTCGAGGAAGAACCGGAAGTGTTCTTGTTGATTGGGCGTGAGAGCAGTGAAGAGGTTGAAATTCCAGAAGAAGCGAAGTCAGTATTGAAAGAATTTGAGGATGTATTTCCAGATGAGTTACCTAAAGAGTTACCGCCGCTGAGAGACATTCAACATCAAATTGATCTTGTTCCGGGAGCAGTATTGCCACATAGACCGCATTACCGAATGAGTCCGAAGGAGCATGAAGAATTAAGGAGGCAGGTGGAAGAATTGCTTGAGCAGGGACGTGTACAGGAAAGTTTGAGTCCATGTGCTGTGCCAGCTTTGTTGGTACCGAAGAAAGATGGGACGTGGAGGATGTGCACGGACAGTCGAGCATTGAATAAAATCACTGTACGATACAGATTTCCAATGCCAAGGTTGGATGACTTGCTGGATCAGTTGAGTGGGGCTACTATCTTTTCGAAAATTGATTTGAAAAGCGGATATCATCAAATTCGGATTAGACCTGGAGACGAATGGAAGACAGCCTTCAAGACGAGAGAGGGGTTGTATGAATGGCTGGTGATGCCGTTCGGTCTTTCGAATGCACCGAGTACGTTCATGCGAGTGATGAATCAAATTTTTAGACCTTTCATTGGGAAATTTGTGGTGGTGTACTTTGACGATATTTTGATTTATAGTAGGAGTCTGGAAGAGCATGTTCAACATCTGAAGGAAGTGTTAATTATTTTACGAGAGGAACAATTTTATGCTGCGACAAAGAAATGCGTGTTCATGACGCATAGTGTTTTGTTTTTGGGGTATATTGTTTCGGAGAAGGGCATCCAGGTAGATCAGAATAAAGTTGAAGGAGTCAAGAATTGGCCACAGCCGAAGACAATTACAGAAGTGAGAAGTTTTCATGGGCTAGCGTCATTCTACCGAAGATTCATTCCACACTTCAGTAGCGTGATGGCACCGGTGACTGATTGCATGAAAGGGAAACAATTTTCTTGGACGGAGGAAGCTGGGATTGCTTTTGGGAAGATCAAGAAGTTGCTGACATCTGCACCAATTCTTGTATTACCGGATTTTCAGTTATTGTTTGAACTACATACTGATGCGTCAAAGGTTGGAATTGGAGGGGTGTTGAGTCAGAATGGGCGTCCTATTGCATATTTCAGCGAGAAGTTGTCAGGAGCAAAGATGAGATATAGTACCTATGATATGGAATTTTATGCTGTTGTTCAAGCGGTGAAGCACTGGCGACATTACTTATTCCAGAAAGAATTTGTTTTATACACTGATCACGAGGCGTTGAAACATTTACAAGGACAAGACAAGATTTCAGCAAGACATGCATCGTGGATTGCTTATTTGCAGCAGTTTACTTTTGTCGTTAAGCACAAGTCAGGGGTAACCAATCGTGTGGCTGATGCTTTGAGCAGGAGGAGTCATTTGTTGACGACAATGAAAGTTGAAGTGACAGGTTTTGAATTATTGCCAGAATTGATTGAAGAAGATCCTTACTTTGTGAAATTTGTTGAAAAGGTAAAGGAAGGAAGCACTGATGAATTTGTGGTGGTGGATGGTTTTCTGTTTAAAGGAAATCGATTGTGCATCCCAGACTGTAGCTTGAGAATGAAGATTGTTAAAGAATTACATGAAGAAGGCCATGTGGGTAGAGATCGTACGCTACAGTTAATTTCACAATCTTATTTTTGGCCGTCAATGAGGAAAGAGATAGAGAGATTTGTGGAAAGGTGTCATATCTGTCAAGTTTCGAAAGGAACAGCGACGAATGCGGGGTTATATATGCCGTTACCTGTGCCTACCAAACCATGGGTTGATATCAGCATGGATTTCGTGTTGGGATTGCCGAGAACTCAGAGGGGAAATGATTCTATATTTGTTGTGGTGGACAGGTTTTCGAAGATGGCACATTTTATAGCCTGCAAGAAGACAGCGGATGCAGTTCGAGTGGCACAGTTATTCTTTAAAGAAATATATCGTTTACATGGTTTACCCGAATCTATTGTTTCTGACCGAGATACTCGATTTCTGAGTCACTTTTGGTTGAGTCTATGGAAGATGGTGGGAACGAAGTTGAAATTTAGTAGTGCATATCATCCTCAGACGGATGGACAAACTGAAGTTGTGAATAGATCGTTGGGAAATTTGTTGCGATGTCTTGTGCAGGACAATTTGAAGAGTTGGGACTTAAAGTTGTGTCAGGCAGAGTTTGCTCATAATCATGCTGTTAACCGAAGCACTGGTTACAGTCCATTTCAGATTGTTTATTCGAGCTTACCAAAGGGGCCGTTGGATTTGACGGTAGTGCCACAATCAAAGAAGACAGTTAAGAAAGCTGCTGATTTTATTGAAGGGTTGACGGAATGTCATAAAGTCGTTCAGGAACGATTGGAGAAAGCAAATGAGAAATATAAACGAGCTGCAGATTTGAAACGACGAAATGTTGAGTTTAACGAAGGAGATTTGGTTTATGCAGTATTAACAAAAGATCGTTTTCCAGTGGGCGCTTATAACAAGTTGAAAGCCAGGAAAATTGGTCCGGTGGAAGTTGTGAAACGAATCAATGAAAATGCTTATAAACTGAAGCTGCCAGATGATGTGTATACATCTGACGTATTCAATGTTAAGCATCTCGTACCATATCATGGGGATGAGTTTGTTGGGGATGAAGAGTGTGCAAATTCGAGGTCGAATTTCTCTCAACCTGGGGAGGATGATGCAGCGCAACCCTTATTTTGGCCAAGGCATGAGTCGTATATGACTCATGATGAGTCGGATGATGAGTCGGATGATGCAGCGCAACCCTTATTTTGGCCAAGGCATGAGTCGTATATGACTCATGATGAGTCGGATGATGAGTCGGATGATGCAGCGCAACCCTTATTTTGGCCAAGGCATGAGTCGTATATGACTCATGATGAGTCGTAGGTGATGAGTCGAAAACGACTTAAGACTTATGATGAGTCGTAGGTGATGAGTCGAAAACGACTTAAGACTTATGATGAGTCATAGGTTATGAGTCGTATATGACTTATGATGAGTCGTAGGTGATGAGTCGTATATGACTTATGATGAGTCGTAGGTGATGAGTCGAAAACGACTTAAGACTTATGATGAGTCGTAGGTGATGAGTCGACTTAAGACTTATGATGAGTCGTAGGTGATGAGTCATATATGACTTATGATGAGTCGAAGGTGATGAGTCGAAGACGACTTATGATGAGTCGAAGGTGATGAGTCGAAGATGACTCATGACTTAGGATTTTTTTCTGAATATGTGTTGTAGCCTATAAATAGGCAAGTTGTGTCATTTTGTAAGGTTGTTGAATATTGAATAAAATTCTCTTTTGTTAGCTTTGTGCTTCCAATTTCAATTGGTAGTTGAGTGTATCTCCTATCTCCACTTACGTCATTCGAGTGCGCTCGAATCATCGTTTGCTGAAGCCGATTCACGGAATCTTGTGCGCAAGATCAACGTTGAAGAATCGTAGATCTCTTTCCCGGTATCTTCGGATCAACGAGTCAGAGATAGCTAGAGTTCGGTATCTTCGGATCAACGAATTCGGGCATTTCAGTATCCATCAATCCATCCATTGCTACTTTCACCGATCGAAGATCGTTTTGAATTATCCGCTGCGTCAATTGTTTGCTTTACTTTAGACATTATTATAATAGCGTATATTACTACATAGTAGATAGTTTAACGGATCCTTAGAGGATGGGCGATCCCAAGCATTCTTTAAGTTACTGATGCATCTCTTTTACAGTTCACTTGAGTTGATTTACATTTTATAAGTATGTATGTCCTGACTCGAATGTTTTGTGTTTTGTTTTACGCTCGGGTCAACCTGAGTTTCATAGCTTTAGTTTCATCTTTTTGGAGCTAGAGATCCGCCGGAGATTTAGCTGTCTACCTAATATTTCTATTCCAGTTATTTCCACTCAGCTTTTGCTTTTGTAGTAGAGAACTTATGTACCTTGAATTTCCAAATGTATTGGTTTCAGACTTTGGTATTATGTATTAGTTTTGAGACTTTGTATCTAGTAGCTTCATGAACTACTATAGTTATTTTATTTCGCTGCGAGTTATTCTGATATTCTGTGTGTAATTCTGTGATTGATTTTATTTGCCCCAAATTTTATTAACAATCTGTTGTTTTGAATTATTCAAGTCCGACATATGTGGTTTTATTGTCGAATTGAATGGTCCAAAATGGCAGGATGTTACATATTTCTTAGTCCATTGTTTCTTAGTTAGGTAATTTACTGATTTTGCTAAATTTCCTAGTTTATTGTTTGCTATATTCTGCACGTATATGTTAAGTACACAAGCTTCATCTATCGAACTGCCATATTCTTGTTATCCACCGATTCATCCACAAAGTTAAATGAATGTAGTTATTGCTCTTTTGGTTCGTGTTTGGATGCTTATGTTTCTTTACGATGATACTTCTTCAACTTGCTTGTAGTTTCATGTAGGAAAGTATAAGAAATTAAATAGATATCCAACTTGCTTGCATTATGAAATATATGCATATAGAAGTGCATAGTTTACATGTTCGATGCATATCTTTTTTCTTTTTGTAATGAATGTTTTAAGTGCAGACCATGTTATGAACTCAGGATTAAGTAATGCTTCCAAGTTGTGTAAAATGGTTTATTTTAAAATGATGATTTACCTTCGAAGCCACAATGGTATGTTAATGTCAGTATTTCATAGTTCTAATACTTTTGTGTGTATGTATTCAGTTAGTCGTGTTTAGCAGTGATTACGTTTTGAATATATGACCTTGTTTCCCATGATTCTCCTGCTTTTGTTTTTGTTCGGTTTATTTTCTATATGATTTGTGTGAGAATGAGTTGTCTTGAGTGTGTTCAGTTTTATTTAACCAATGATTAAAATATATGTTTATATTTTTACCTTACTGACCTTGGTTGCATCTCTAGTATATTTACAAGCTTATATTTCCAAACCCGACCTTGTTTAGTTTAGTACTTTCCAAGTTAAAACAAGTTTTTGGTTTTATTTATTTGGCAAATTCGACCGTACAAATTGTTACTATTATATGTATTTTGTTCCATTAGTTGTTTCAGTTGCATTGTATTTTTCTTTGTTAAACTTAACCTATTTTGCAACCCTGAGTTCCTTTATACTACAACAGTTTTGTGTTTCCCCTGCTTTGAGAGTGTGTTCCCATATTTCAATCTAATTGTTTATTTATCTTGTTGTATAAAGAAGTTGCTATTATTATATTTCGTTCAAACTTGTTAAATCAATAATAAACAAGTTTATGAGTTTAAATTTTAAATACGAGTTAGTCAGTTTTTGTGATAATACTCTACTTTCTAGCATCTAAGAGTCTTCGCATGTGAATATGGGTTACTTTATGTTTGTAAGCCAATGAAATTTACAAACCTGACCTTGCATTGTTTAATGCTTCCCATGTTGAACACGTTTTGACCTTATTTACTTATTTACTTGATAGTTCCGGTTGTACTAATTACAATTATAAAATTTTATGTTCCCCTAGATATATTACTATGCTAAACTGTCTTAGATTTGCAACTTTGTATTTTATACTGCACATGTTTTATGTTTTCTTGAGTTTTGTGATACACATGAGAGTATATATATTCATGTGCATGCATTAGTGTTGTAAAATGCTATATAAATATTGTTAGAGTATATTGAAATAAATAAACTTAAAATCCAAATATGAGTATGAACTTAGACAGTATATAAATATGTAAATGTGAATATCATTTGAAGCGTAATAAAGTTATTCAACATAATCACTTTAAAAGTATAATAGGATATGTAATTAATATTATATTATAGTTTTCAAAATAAATCTGTATAAAAGTCTAAAGTACATTTTGAAGTTTTATAATTGTATTTAGTTGGAAAGCACCTACATATATTTATATATTACTAACATGTGTGTTTTTATGCTTGTACCTGCTGCATTTTGTAGCACACTAGATTTCAATCTTGTGCTTGTATTCTTGGACAGTGCGTTAGTGCAGTAGCGTATGGCTGTGTCTATGTATGTATAAAGATTGATTAGCTAGTGTGTGTGCAGGATTTGTACAATGGAATTTAATGTGTGCAGATGTATGCGTGTAGTCCTGCCAAACTTCACATTTAGGAGCCTTGGCTCTGTTCCACTTTAGTGCTTGTCTAAACTTTTCTGAGCTTTTCCTATGGATTTCTACGTTGTATGTGATTGTGTTATGGAGCTTTATGAGATTACTACAAGTGCCAGCCTGCTATTATATGGCGTGCCCATATATTTTTTAGTATTATTTATGTTTATGATTTAGTTTACAAGCTGATGGGCCATATTTTATACATGAAATTTTATGTGTTTTGTAGTATGTTCAGGCTCTGTTAAATTATAGAAAAATTATAAACATTTATGAATGCAGCGTATGACTAACAAATTAATAGAGTAATTTTCATTATAAAATTTAGTTAAAGGAGATTTAGTTTCACTTTGCAGAAGTGTGAAATTTTGATATATACTGTTTAGTTTATTTTGGTAATTAAAAAATGAATAGAAATGAGGTATAAATATGTATTTTATAAATAATTAACTACTTCTCATTTGTATTAAAGATTGTGAAAATGTATTTCTTATTATACATAATAAGGTTATCATTGGGTTTATTTCTTGTCAATACAAGTATACGCATTCATCGTTCATAGTTTTCTTGTTAAACTACTAATCATATCTCTTTTATAGATCGTGATATATACTTCACAGTGTTTGATAGTATGTATTATGGAGAACTTTAGGTAACTTAGAGAAGAAAATTTAGTGCAGTATAGCATTGGACCTTATATTATTATCACTGCCCATGACAAATTCTAAGAGATAGAAGAAGCAACCTTTCACCTTTTCAATTAAGCTATCCATTGACAAATTAGTAACACTAGTTCCTGAGATATTCTATAGTTTTTTTTATTGCAATGCAGCCTCTAAGTTCCATGTACATCATACATGTAGATAGGAATAATGATGATGCTGCTGATGTTGGTAATTAATTATCGATTAATAACTATTAAACCTGCGACAATATAAATTTGGTATCTAGGCTGTGTAAAACACCCCACACCCCTTAATATATCCAAAAAGACACATTAAAAGGCGTGGTGTCTTGTAGGTATAACTGAAACTAACAGAGACTAAGATCCACAAGACAAAAATAGGTAAAAATAGCGGAAACTAAAATAATAACTTATTCAAAACAAAAACTTCATAAGTGCTTCATAAACCAAATAAGTCAAATACCAAATACAACATACATGTTTCAAAATCCAATATGTCTCATGAAATAAAAACTCATAGTCTTAACAAAAATCAGAGTATAAATATCCCTCTCAAGTGCCAGTACAAAGAAAGAAAAATGAAAATAAAAGTAGAGAAATACATAGCATAATCATCTCCAAGAAACCTCCGAGCAACTGCAATTTACTGTCCTCTTCCTTGGTTGCCTATGGGGGGAAAAAAGAGAAAATAAAGGAGTGGGTCAGACTAAAAGTCCGGTGAGTGATAGTAACTACTAGAATCTTTAAGCAAAGTAAAGGTAATAGACTCTTCAATAATTCTAGTATATACAAAAGAAAACAAAGAAAATAGGAAAGAGATAAACTGAAAAATACGATTAAACTATTACAATTGATAAGATAGGTCAACTTTGATTGTTTGCACTTGTCTTTGATAGCTGCTTGATTAGGATGAATTCCTAATCCTATAATTAGGCTGAAATCCTAATTCTACCCTTTGATCGGCCTGCTACTCCATAGGCCTTACTGCGGACTTGACGCTATATAACTCCCTACACAGCAGCCAATGGTAACTACAAAAGATACACAAAGCACCCACTGTGGACTAGACGGTACATAGCTCCCTACACAGAAGGCAATGTGTGTACGGAAGACACACATACTAAGCGCTTGGAACTCATAGCAATTACTGATCACCGAAATGGAAGTCGCACGCGTAACTGCCACCATGCTCATGCTACCTGTTGCTCCACCTATTGGGTCGTATTATTACCTCGACTTAGCATAAGCGTGCCCCTCATCTCACTTCAGGATTATGTGAAACACCGTGTCCATAGAAAATATAGGGGAATGCTGCCGGTATTGGCCCGTCATCCAAACAATATCTAATAGCGCCCTTGTCCAAATCCTCCATGATTTGAACATCTCTATATTGACCAATTACTACCACTACTAGCATAAGCGTGCCCCTCGTCTCACTTCAGGCTTATGTGAAACATCGTATCCATAGAAAATAATAGGGGAATGCTATTTGGTACAGGTCCTACTTTAATTCTTTTCTTATTAACTTAGATAAATTATTTAAATAAGCCTTTACTCTTGTTCCTACAATCTGTGCTTATTAATTTATCCTAAGTCTTAAAATAAGCCTTATTCTGTTCTAGTTCTTATTATAACCTACGTTATAATCATGCTTATTACTTAACCCAAGATTTAAGTATGAAAATAAGCTTCTTTCTTCTTTTATTCTTTTTAGTTATAATTCTAAGTTGTAATTAGGCCAATCTTCTTAATTCAGTCCAATTAATATCATAATTAGGCATAATTTCAGTCCAGTTCCATTTATATTACAGTCTTTATAATTTAGATCTTATATTCCATTATTTCATATTTCTTATAATTTAATCCAATTTCGCGTTAATTCTATTCTAATCCATACGCGAAGAAGAAGGAGAAATAAAAGAAAACTGAAAATAGAAGGAAATCCAAGGCGTAGGAAGAAGATGTAAATAACGCATAAATAACAGTAAATAAATTAAAATACTGTAAATAAACTAAAGTTAAATGGGAAAAGCTATAATTAACAGAAATAAACTAAAATTAACTGAAAAGAATAGCTATAAGGAATAGACTGAAAATGATTCTAAAAACTGTAAATAAATTACTAAAAATGTTACTCCAAAAATCGTAGTTAAACTACAACTATTGAAAACCCTATTATTTTAAATTACTTAAAGAAATTTAAAATAATTACGACCACTCACCTCTGGTCCTTAGCTCTTCTCTTTAGGCCTTCATGGATCCAATTGGAGTTTTAAAATATTTTTATTTAAAACGATTTGCTCCTTGGAAAATTATTCCGCTTAGGGTCCTTCCTGAATAGGTGAACCCAATTGGAGAAAATCTTAGAATGAGAAAAAGTATTAGACCTAAGGTTCTTTTTATAGGGGTAGAAGTGGATCTCAGACCATTGGATTTGGAGATTGAATAGGATGCAACCGCGTCGTAGGCTGAATAGGGGCCATCAGATGCATGAATGGAAGGACCAGATTAGTTTAAACGATGGAAAATACGTGTTCAACCATTGCTGAATCCTTCGAACGAACGTTCGTTTGCTTTCCAAAAGGCAAGGCGGTTTGATCGAGCGGTCGACTGACCCCTTGCTCAGGTCGACCGGCTGGTCGACCTGCATTATATTCCTTTTTCGTTTCTTTGATTATTTCATTCTTTGCTTATATTAACTCGGATTCTGACGTTCTATATATGAGAATTGACCCGAAAATTACCACGGACATAATGGTGCAACTCCCGTGGCTCAATTTTGATAATTTCACAAAGTTATTTTATTATTTAATTAATTAACAAATTAATCATTACGATTTAAATTTTGGGTTGTTACACTGTGTCATAGAGGCCTTTTGTACGATTTATTACTTTTTTTAATATGTTTATATTATCAACGAATCAGAGCATCTTGGTCGAATACATATCACTTTTATAAAAGGAGGGAAAATTTTTTTGTTTAAAAATGTATAATGCAATAGATATTTGGTACAAAAGTATAAAAAGCACTTCACTTTCTTCTACTTCTGTTTAATGAAGTACTTAGCCTTTATAACTCCAAATTTTATTATTACTTGTATCAGGAATAAATTTATAACTTCCAAAATTTATTTTTATTTTGCTTGTACTCAATAAATGTACTTTAGATTTTAGAAAATTGCCTGCTTGCAAATCATTTGGTGATGGATAAAGATTGGGTGCATCTACACAAGTAACTATATAATACTGACGATAAAAATAATTTAAGAACCAAATTATATATTTTGATGTTAACTTTTAATAATATCGTTCTTCATAGAATAAGCAAGGAGTATGAGCAAGGAGCTTGGAAGTTTGTGTATGCTGCAATGAGAAATTTTGGAAATGTAGAGAAGATTTTATGTCCTTGCTTAGACTGTCATAATCTTAGTCATCATTGTGGAAATACTGTCGTTGGGCATTTAATTATAAAAGGAATGGATCCCATAAACAAGAACGATACGTGGTATCATCACGACGAGCAAATAAATATAATCAAAGATGTTAAATCTGATGGCACTTATGATTTATTCAAAGTCGTTCATTATGAAGATGAAGATTTCATCAATCATACTTTTTCCGATGATTATAGAAATGAAGATTGTGCACAAAGAAGAGAGGAGGATTTGTTAAAAAATTTGGAAGATGCGGAAACCCCATTATATCCTAGTTGCACTGATCAAACAAAATTATCTGCAATTATTGCCTTGTATGATCTTAAATGTGAGACTGGATTGCCCGATACTGGTTTTGACAAACTTCTCAATGTGCAATATCTGTTATTTCCAAAAGATAACGTACTTCCCAAGACGTTATATGATGTAAGAAAATTTCTCAAAATAATTGATATGGGTTTCGAGAAAATTCATGCTTGTCAAAATGATTGTTGTCTTTTTAGAGGAGAGTACAAAGATTTTGACGATTGTCCAAAATGTAGATTCTCAAGATGGAAGATGAACGAACGCACAAAAGAAATTATGCATGGTATTCCAGTTAAAGTTTTGAGATATTTTCTAATTATTTCAAGATTTAGAAGAATGTTTAGATCACAGAAGATGGCAGAAGATTTGCAGTGGCATTTCAGTAACAAAAGTAATGATGGAAAAATGCATTATCCTGTAGATTCTGTGACATGGAATGTGGTGGATGAGAAATGAAAATCATTTGCAGCTGATCCATGCAATCTAAAACTTGGTCTTGCTACTGATGGTATTAATCCATTTTTAATATTGAGTTCAAAATATAGGTGTTGGCCTGTGATGCTTGTGACATACAATCTTTCGCCAATGTTATGCATGAAAAAAGAAAATATCATGCTAACATTGCTTATTCCTGGCCCAAGACAACCTAGAAATGATATTGACATATATTTGGCTCCATTGGTAGAAGATTTGCATTACTTGTGGGATAATGGAGTTCAGATTTATGATGCATTTAGTAAAACACTTTTTAATATGAAAGCAATTTTGTTATGGACGATAAATGATTTTCCAACGTATGGAAATCTTGATGTATGTTGCGTGAAGGATAAAAAAGCTTGCCCATTATGCGGTGTCTATACTCATCATCGGTGGTTGAATCATACTCGAAAAACTATCTATATGAGTCATAGAAATTTTTTACCTCATTTAGATTTGTTACGAAAATAGAAAACTTGGTTTGATAATACCATAGAAAACGGCCGCAGACCTAGAATTTTAACTGGAAGAAATATTTCTGTTATATTAAAAAGCTTTCTGAATAATTTTGGGAAAAAAATGAGAAATGGAAAATAATAAGAGCAAGAAGGGAAAAGGTAAAAAGAAATTAACGAAGAAGTAGCCAGGTAAGAAGAGAGAAAATTCCAATAATAGAGAAGATGAAGATGATCCTACAAAAGGAGAGATATTAAGATGAAAAAAACGATCAATCTTCTTTGATTTACCATATTGGGAGGTTAGTTATCCATTTTTTTTAATAAACCAATAATACAGAAATATATTAATGAAGTATGAAAATGTTGAATTTTTTTTGCAGGAACTTCCAATGCGTCATAATTTAGATGTAATGCATATAGAAAAAAATGTTGGTGAAAGTATTATAAGCACTATGTTACATGATAACAAATCGAAAGATAGAATTAATTCAAGAAAAGATTTGGAGGATTGGGGAATTCGACATGCTCTTTATGCACAGTCTCGTAGGAAAAAAACATATCTTCCATCAGCTTCCTATACATTGTCAAATTCTAAAAAAAACTATTCTGTAAAAGATTGTATGATTTTAGAGGATCTAACGGTTATTGATCAAATTTCAAAAATTCTATATCGTTGGAGGAATGCAAAATTAACGGCTTGAAATCACATGACTATCATGTTTTAATGCATCAATTATTACCCATTGCAATAAAGGAACTATTACCAAAGAAGCCAAGAAATGCAATAATTCATTTATGTTCATTCTTCAATAAATTACGTCAACGTGTCCTTGGTAGAGAAAAACTGCAACAACTTGATGATCAGATTATTATAACTTTGTGTGAACTTGAAAGATATTTTACGCCTTCTTTTTTTGATATAATGATACACCTGACAGTTCATCTTGGAAAAGAAGCGCGATTGTGTGGACCCATTCACTTTCGTTGGATGTACCCTTTTGAAAGATACATGAAAAACACTTAAACATTATGTAAGAAGTCATGCACGACCAGAGGGATGTATTGCAGAATCCCATCTTGCAGAAGAGTGCATGAAATTTTTCAGTGGTTTTTTTAGAAAAACCAATGAAACTGAAGGAAAAGGAAGTCCGAAACGACGATTATGGAAATGATGTAATACTTGAAGGATGTCCAATTTCAGCTTTCAAAACAGTTGTGTTGGCTTCTAGTGAAAAACAAAATGCTCACTTGGTTGTGTTAATGAATATGGCTGTGGTGGAACCATTTGTAGAGTAAGTACATATTACAACTTGGTTCTATTGTTTTAAATATCTATAATTTTAAGCACATCTTAGCACAACTTGTATTATAATAGTTTGCATTTGGAGGAGTTACAACAGTCAAATAAGCGCATCGGGAAAATGCGACCTTACTTTGGAATACCCACACAAATAATTTTACTGATTGGATTAAAAAGAAGGTGAGTTAAAAGTTCATGTATTATCTCATTTACTTTAGAAATTTATTATCAAGATTCATTCTAGTTTTTTTATAGATACCTATTAATTTAAAGGATCATGATGCAATGTTAAAATGGATTGCGTTTGGTCCAAGGAGTAGTGCATTGTCCTATAAATTACCACTTGCTACATGTTGTATTACAGTTGATGTATGTATATGTATATTATCTGTGTTGTTGTTCTGTGGCTGTCGATTGTTATAATTATTATATTTTGTTTCTGAATCGATCCTGTAGCCACCATAGTAGTGTATTAGATAGGAATTAAGTATGTCGAACTCTTGAGATGAAATGAAAAAAAATGAGTGCAAATACCGACATACTTAGCTCTTATTTAATGCAAGACTATGATGGTCGCCCTTAACCAGCCATATTCTCCGCATTAGCAGACATAATTACTATGTAATTCTCTTTGTTAATGATGGTAAGCTGTGACGCCCCACCCTGAGACCCACATTAACAAAGAGAATTACATAGTAATTCTGTCTGCTAATGCGGAGAATAGGGCTGGTTAAGGGCGACCATCATAGTTATGCATTAGATAAGAGCTAAGTATGTCGGTTTTGGCACTTATTTTTATATGAAATCACTTTGGAAAATATATTTCTTAGAACAATAGATAGAATATAAAAACTTTTGGAAAAGTAGTTTGAAAATATATTTTAGCGAAATCAGGATTTGAAATAAATTTCAGAAAATATTTAAGAAATCGACTTTGAAAATCTCTTTATAATTTAGAAATATTAAAGATATATCATTAATGGACAACGTTTTCACACAAAAGATATAGAGAGAGAAACTCAAAATAGCGGGGTAACTTATGATGCAACTACTATATATGCAGAGCAAGCGCAAAAGATACTTCTTAAGTAGTTGATGTGGTCACTTATTATGGAGTTTTAACTGATATAATTTTGTTAGACTATCTTATTTTTTATATTCCCGTCTTTAAGTGTCAATTGGCAAACATAGGAAATGGTGTGAAGGTTGAAGATGGATTCACTCTTGTCAACTTACATCAAAATCAAGCTTCATTTTCAAAAGATCCATATATCGTTGCTTCTCAAGCAAAATATATTTTTTATTCAGGAGAAGATGATTCTTCTAATTGGTATGTTTTGATGAAGGCACCACCAAGAAGCCATCATGAGTTAGATATAAACGATTCATTTGAGGAAGTTAGTTTTGCTATGGAGAATCATGGAGAAATCGACATGGAAGGTAATGAATTAACTGAGGATGTAAGTTATGTTAGAGAAGACTGTGAAGGCATACTTAAGTAGTTTAATTGTTATATTAACTTGCAAAAATTATTTACAAGCATGTGAACTTATTATTACTTACTGTTTCTTTGCTTATTATTACTTACTTATTATTACAAGATGTGAACTTATTATTACTTACAAAAATTTATAACCATATATAACCTAAGTCTGGTGTTATCAGTGGTGGAGCCAAGGTGTAAGTTAAAAGTTAGCTTCTCCACTAGGTGTTAAAACAAAAGTTTATTTGAATTGTGTATGCAACCACAATAATTTGCATTGATCTGTTTATTTAATGATGTGTAGAATGTTAGTGATTTTATCTGATTAGAATAACTTTCCTAACACTTGCATGTTAGTAAAATGGAGAACTCTCATTAAAAAGAGAAAATGTTTGGTAGTTATAAGAGAAGCAAACTATTATTAGCAAGGCATGTTTTTAAGCAATGGATTTAATGGAAGGAGGTTAACATAATCGAAATACAATCAAGTGAATCTGAAAGAAACAGATTATGTGCATTTCTAAATATCTATCAGAAACCGGAAGGATAAAAGAATCTATGATAATTAACGTTGACATTGCTCATATTCACTTTTGTTGCGTCCATACCATGTAGTAAATTTCTAACTTTGACCATGCCCTATGCCTTAAGTAGCAGTCCAATTGTGACGACCCGGAATCTCTGGACATTTGAAATTGGATATTTAATTGATTTTAAATATTTGGAAGATAGTTTAACTTGAATTTCAAATATCACTGTTTATTTGTCAATTAAATTATTAAATTTAATAAATTGGAAGTTGGGTAAATTATTGAATCTTCAGTTTTATGTTTGTTAAAAATATTTTTAAGACTTAGAAAATTTATATTGATAACACTGAAGGTAATAGAACTTTTAAAATTGAATTTGAAAGTGATTTTTTCAGTTTTGAATTTATATAGTTTAAATCGATATTTAAAAATAGCCTTCCGAGGCACAGTCTCGGAATTCAACGGAACTAGTTCCACTGGATCCGTAATAGTGTATTATTATTATCAGATTTCAATTTTCGTAGTGTTTGGAGTTGTCGTGTGATCGTACGGTAGATAAACGCGCTGAAATCTATATCAAAATTTAATATAATAGCTGGTCCAAAAAGCTATCTTCTCCATACGATCGGATTTGGACTCGGAACCTTTTCCATTGCGTTCGAAATAGGGGTTTAACATTATAAACGCCTGGCGACACGCCTCGATAAGAGGTCGAGATTTTGAATTGCGTAATTTGAAACGATTTAAAATTTGAATTTAAATTTAAAATATATATATTCCCTTAAAATTTACTGTTAACCTCATTCAACACCTGTCAACACCCTGAGAGCACGTGTCTTGCTTTCTCTGTTTAATTTTACACACGTTCATTTTTAGAAAATAATGTTAACGCAACAATAATAAAAAAATCGAATTCATTTACAAAGAAACGAAACCCTTTCTTTTTCGTTCTAATCAAGCTCAGTAATTTTAAATTCGAAATGGCCGCTCTTCATTTCTTTCTTCCGTATCGAAATCATGGCCGAGCAATCCCTTCCTTTCCCATCGCATTCGAACCAAGTACAAAATTAGCAGTCGATTCCAAATAGAATCGAAGTTCGCGACGACTCTTGAGGGCGCAAGCGACGTTCGCGCGCGCGAGGGACGAAGCGATGTCGAGATTGAGGCGAGTGTTCTTGTTCACGAAGATGAGGTGGAGTTTTCTGATGGAAGGCATCGAAGGAGATGGCTCGCGTAAGGCTATAGGAAGGCGAGTAGAACTCTGGGAGGCGAGCGTACGCGAGCATGGGATGAATCTGATCGAACAATGGTTGATGTGTGGCTCTGGCAAAAGATGGAAGGGCTGTGAGCAGGGAAGGTCGAAGTTTTGAAGCAAGGACGAACGCCGGTGGAGTCGCATACGAGGTGGATCCAGGTTCTCGTGTTACCGTAAGGTATAGATTTCTGTTTCAATTTAAATATAATAAATTTTTGTATAAACAGAAATAATAATAATAAGGGATTCAGGGAGATTAACTTATTAAATTAGCTTATTTAATTAATTTTAGTTACTAATGATTTCAAGGAAAAAAATGGGTTTAAATCAAATTTTAAGTAAAAAATTAAATAAGTAAATGGTGATTAATTATTTGGTTAATTCAAATAGTAATATATCGTGAATTGTTTATACAAGGTCAAAATCATGAAGAAAATAGTCGAGATGGAAATAGATTGCAAATAAAAAGGGTAAAGGTGAGAACTTCTCACTCAATCGGATTACCCAGTTTAATTTAAATAGTTAAATTTAAATTATTGGTTGTTTGCTTGGATTGATAATTGTTATCAGTTGAATTGGTATGTTATATATAGTAGTATATATATATATATATATATATTGGAGTGATTGATTTCCCGCATTATATAGCAGATGAGACTCTATGCGCCGCATAATAGCGGATGATATGATATGAACCCATATACCACGATATTCCACCTCGAAGTGGAATTGGTATTTTATATTGTGCTAACATCTGTGGATGCAGGGAAACAGGTTGGAGGGATCCAACTGGATTCCTCAAATTGTTTGAATTTATTTCATATGTTGTGATATGATTTATTTATAATCTGTGATTGATTATATTGGTAATTGAAATTAGTGGAGGCTATGGTTTAGCCGAATATATTCTGGTATTTTAAAATACCAGAAATATAAGAATTGGATTGTTGGAAGTAAAATAATTTTTAGAAAATTGTATAAATTAAAAGAAGGAATTTGGAAAAGGATAAAAGTTGAATTTTGAAATCCTATCGAATAAATTTCAAGTATGGCAAAAAGATCTTTTATAAATGAAAATAAATGGATTTTGAGAACTTAAGTAGTATTGTTTAAAAGTTGAAGGATTTTAAATGGTTTGGGAGAAATAAAGGAATTTATTTAAAAAATGGAGTTAGTTTTGGGAAATCAATATGAAAACTAATTAAATGTTTGAAACTATGTTTTAAAAGGAAGATAAGACTATGGAATTTATAAACGGGTTTATAAAGAGAAATAATATATATCAGTAGATATTTGGAAAATATAAATTCGTGGTGGGAATTTATAATGGAATGGGTAATTTGTTTTAAAAATAAATAGTGGTTTATTTTTAAAGGTGTGAGAGAAAAGTGTATTTCCCTGAAAAGCCAAGTACGTTTTCAAAGCAGATTTGCAAGTATAAGTTTGAAGTTTCAAAGTTGTTTTTAAAAGAATGTTTTTGAAAAAAAAATTATTATTAAATTTCATAACTGGTATTTTAAATTAAGTGTTTTAAATAGTTTTTATGCTAAGTATTTTAAAGTATATATATATATATATTTAGGTAAAGTGATTTAAATTACTTTAAAAATCTAAAGCATTTAGTCTTGGTAATTTTCAGTGGAAATAAACAATATTTGGAATTTATTCCGCAAGAGGAAAGTGATTGAAAACTGTTTTCAAAAGGGTTGAAGTGTAGAAAAATTTATATCTTGCAAAGATATTTTGAAATAAATAATTTGGGAAATTATTTAAATCTGATGGTTGTTTGTGGATGTTGTATGATAGTTAAATAACCGACTATCAATATTGGCCTTTAAAACGACATTTAAATTTCGATGCGACCGAGGGTCGGATTCCAAATAGTTATCCGAAAACCACATCGAATCTTAAAAGGTGGATCTTTTGTTTAAAAGATCAAAAGTGGAAATTTGTTGTGACTTAATTTAGAATTGAATGTATCCACTTGTTTTTAAAATAAGCACTCATTATTTGGTTAAGACAAGAGAGGACATTAAGTCATAAAACCTATTTCGAATAATGATACGACGAAATGGGATTACATTTGAAGACGGTGGTTGAAGACCGGGTATTTTCAAAAATGAAAGGATTACCTTTCGATTTTCTCTGCACTGAGTTGCTCCGGTATAGAGATTTCCCTATGTGATAGGGAGTCCGGTCAGGATTGTGGATATCCGGATTTGCAAGAGCTTCTTTCCTTAATTGGAGGAAGTGCCTTCGATTCCATTCAGACCCAGGATGGACTTGTATGGATGTATGTCTGACGTTACACTTTGAGATATAAAGCTGGTTTCTATCAAATACATTTCTATTTGGTGGTGGAGAATTTATTCTCTTAGCTTAACACTCTTCTCTGAGACGTATGAGCTCAGAGGTTATGTAGTTGATGGTTACTAGTGATATATTCCCAATTTGGTAATGTGGCATGCTAAGTGCTGATCATTGGTTGATCGAAGCATGACTTTTGTGAAAAGCGTAGCTTTGTGGGACGAGACTTCATCGAACCTCACACCCCGGAAATGGTCGAAACAGGAAGGATGCAACAAGGTTATGGGGGTCGTGCCCCTCAAGGTATGTACATTTCCTTCCGGATAAAAAATGATATTCTGGTATGGAGCCCAGATATTTTTCTTATGTGGTTGTTGGTGATAAAGGTACCTCGGTAAAGGTCGGTTACGACCGGGGGATGGCATACTTGTGACAGTTAGTTACCTAGTTACAGAGGTAACCCGGCCTTGTGTTGGCAGAGATCCGGTTAGGTTCTCGGGGCGTCCCTCCAGAGGCATACCCTTTCGGATAAAGGAAGTTCTGTAGCCTTGACCATTTGTTGGAAATCCAAACAAAACAATACGAGCCCTTTACAATTGCAGTTGTAGAACCTGCCACCTCAGGTGGTAGCTATAGTAGGCATAATATAATGGTACCTATGCTGGCTAAGATTAATATTATAGTTTCAAAATGTTTTCCACACTATGCACTAATAATAATATCAAAAGGATTTTCGCGTATCAAGCATGTTTGACTGCTATAAGGAGAAATCTCCCCCAAGTGTGCGATTGCATTGTGTGTGTGCCGGGAGGCCTTATAGTAGTTTTATTTTCCAAAAGCATAAACAGATTTCTTTTTGTAAAAATAAATGTTTTAAGTTCTCACACCAGTCCCATGACTGACTCGGAGTTTATTGTTCCCTTTTCTAAACTCTAGGTGCCCATAATTTTCAATTCGGGCATCCTAGAGTCAGGTTATCAGTAGATTCTGGATGGATTGCTATGGAGCTCAGGAGATGAGCTGGATGGCGAGACGTATTTCCGTATTTGATTATTATTCCGCTGTGTATTCAGTTATGAGGACAAGTTTATATAACTGTCCTGTTGTGTGCTATGAAATTGTTGTACTCTAATGATGTAATGTATAAACTGATATAGTTCTTTTGTTTTAAAGATTGGTCATTTATCTATTATATATTGTTCCGCTGCGATTGTGAGATTCTGATATTGTTTCTATTTCTTCTTCTTTAACCCTAACAATTTGGTTTTCCGGCATTCGATTGTTCGGCATTTAATACAGTGGACGTATTGATGTCGATTTTCGAGCATCGAAAAATTTGGTCGTTACACCAATTTCAGTTCAACTTAGGCACAACTTGAACAACAAATAGAAAAAAAGATATATAAAAATTAATAATATAATTGTCCCAATAAACTAAATTTCAAATAACAAAGGAAAATTATTACATTTCAGATTAATCAGAATTACAATCTTAATTAGTTTAAACCAATTTCTTTAGTTTCTGAATGGACATCAGCATTCATAATTTTGTTACACAATCCTAATTAAATGTTTGGCGGATTCATATTATTGACTCTCTTAGTTACTTATATTTTTTAGTTCAGAGGGTTTTGTAATTTTTTGTACCGGTGGGTCTACAACTGATATTGTAAGGACAAATAGCTTTATGGACACACATGACTAAAAAATTGATTTAGTTTCACTTAGTTTTTAATCTTTTGAAGTATCAGAGACACATGGCAATTGTGGATGTTCATGATAATGGTTCTATAGCTTAAAGCCCAGTATGTCCATAATACATGCATACAAAACGAGCTTTGTGATATAATTAGGAACTTGTGTACTTATAGGCTTGATTAAGTGTCAATGGCGCTTTGCAAAGTGGTGTTTTTCTAATTGGTCATGCATTTATCATCTAAGAATCTAAGCATTTGAGCTAATTTATCTATTATTGTTATTAAGCTTAGTAATATATTATACTTAGATCATTAGAACTGAATAATTATATATATATATATATTCGAATATATGTTGACTCTTGTTGAAAACTGATTTTGGGCTTTAATTTCTGTAGACCTATTCTAACTTGATACTCCCCGATTGAATTGAAATTATAATTGCTTTGGTTATGATGCTCTGATACATTATGGTCATAGCCCGCTGTCTTCAGTTGCTATGCACTCTGTTTATTAAAATTGTACTAAAGCTTTCCATTCTTGCTTTGATTTCATTCCTAACTTGTTCGGTGTTAATTGTGCCGCTGACTCTATTGCATGTTGTTGTACTATTGTTGAGGTTTGAATCCTTATTGAATTTAGATAGACTGAAAAAATTCGACGATACTGATACGTTGGGGTAGTTTTCGC
Organism: Allium fistulosum; assembly: GCA_030737815.1. NCBI lineage: Eukaryota > Viridiplantae > Streptophyta > Magnoliopsida > Asparagales > Amaryllidaceae > Allium > Allium fistulosum. The sequence goes on along the minus strand of CM060908.1, from coordinate 296,983,303 downwards.
ATTTGTTCATATTTCACCATGGCATTGACTTGCATTGGATTGGTTACATCATCTTGGGTGCACTATGGTGTTGCATTGCATTTCATTTGAAAATGTGAACTTGGTTTTTGTTCATACTCTAGTACCTCAGTTTGTCCGTAGGTGACATATATGGTTATAAATTCAGTGACTATAGTACACACATATGCTATATTATAGATCCGAGCTTGAACTTGTTGATGTTTTCATTTTTATTCAGTTAAGTGTGCTTTTCGATTATAGATCCTACATATGTCATTGTACATAACATATGATTTCAGTGACTGTCTTTGAAATACACACACAGCTTCTAGTAAAGGCAGTTTTGTGATATAAGTTAGTTACTTGAACATGCATACATTTTGATTTCGTATTCTTAAATAATGTTGTACTCATGGTCACTGTCTTTGAAAGCTTGTAGATCACATCAGCTTAATTTCCTTTCTATAATTTCCTTGTAGTTACCACCAAGCTGCACATGAAAGATGAACTTTATATTAAATTTTGTAAATACTTAAATTTATATGTTATCTTTATTAAAAAATTGTAGTAAATGGCAAGAAGAAGAAAATGTAGCTCAAGCTTTTCATTATAGTTTTCAAACTATTCGTCTGAAACCTTACTGTTGGTGTTGGGTTTGATTTAGCATTTATGTTTGTAAGAATTGATAGATAAAAGAAAAAACCTTGTCTCAACAGATATCTTCATATGTTCAGTGTGTATAATTTACTTGGAACCTTACCGGTAGAGATTAATTATGAAAGCTGGTCCAGTTTTCAAATGACAAAAGCTCCCATCTCTGACACCATTTAGGCTGAGGCATTATACTCAGGAGAATCAAAGTTTCTTTTATGGACCAATATCAATTAAAGAATGCAATTTAATTTTGAAACACATCGACAGTTTCTAAATTTCAATAGAAAGTCTTATGCATGTCGTTACTTACTGCAGCATAAAACAATTGACAATGTGCTTGCTCGAGGGGAGAGACTTGATAGCTTAGTAGAGAAGAGCTTTGATCTAAGTGCAGCCTCATAAGTAAGCATTTTTTATTTTATTTTTTATTTAACAAAAATATCCTCTTTACAAGTAAACATTAAATTAATATATTTACTACATATATTTACTCGTGCAAACAATTATATGATGGTCATGCTCACTGGAAACCCTCTTTATTTTGAGCAGATGCTTTACAAGCAAGCAAAGAAAACCAATCAGTGTTGTACAGTGCTGTAATAAGTACTGCAAGGTACATGAGTGTATGTGATACAGTGCACAAACTTCTATCTTAAAAGTTGCTTTGAATCGTATGTAAACTTATAATTCTTTGTTGATCTTTATGCTGGTTTGTCTCTTTACTGTCTAGTACAGAAAATGAAGAGGATAACTCGAAACTAAAAAAAGGAATCTGAATTACTTAAGGAGTCTAATGTACAAAACAAGCATATGGAAGACAATAATGTTCAAAATGACGACAATGCTCATGCACTTGAAGACAATGCAATGCAAGTCGAAGAATATGTTGAAGGTAACAATCATCAAAAAGAAGACAATCCACATGCATTTGAAAACAATGAAACACAAAATGAACAATGTCTGGAAGTCACGATGGAAAACGATGGATTTATCCAAGATGTAGCTGCAAATGTACTAGGGAAAAGAAAGCCTAGAGGTCCCACTAAAATAAAGAAACTTACATCAAGTTTTGCAAATCAAATTGAAGTTGAATTTAATGCACATGCCGAACCAATAGGTGATGGATCAATCCACTTATCTTCTTATCTAGGGCCGCTTGTACGAGAGCATGTTCCGGTTATGCTTAATAATTAGAGACATCTTGGTGATGATTTGAAATCTTTTCTATGGGAATCCATTCAGGTAATATAATTTTTGAATACGACAATTGAGTTTCAATTTCACTAGAAAACAACTGATTTTGATTAAAAATTCCATACATGAAAAATCAATCTGAAAAATACATTTATGATATGCACTCGCTTATACACCAGTTATCTTTTTTGGATCCATTTTGTAGTCAATTAGCAGCCCACAAGCCACGATTCAATACTATTCGTATGATGTTGCCAATGTGCATGAGTACATCCAAACTAACATCAAACAACACCATCTCATCTTTTTACACATAGGTAAATAGTAAATACAAACATTTTTTCAACTTTTTATTTTTTTCTAAATTAAAATTAAAATTTGCTTTTGAATTTATATACGAGTTCATGTATTAAAACAGAATTTTTTTTTACATAAAATGAATTTGTTTAAGGAGATCTTAGAATATTCATTGTGATATACAAAACTGAGAGTGGGTAAACCATAGACATCATTTAGAAATTGGCATCATTATAAGAAGAAGATCAATTAAAAGGTAAATGGAAAAAAAGGAGTATTTGTTTTCTGTTTAGGATTCTTTCCATTTTTTCCTCCCTTTTTCCTTTTTTTTATCAAAATTAATAAGGCAGCAAAAGAGATGATATGGACTATCATGATTCATACCTGACTTACAGATAAATTCTACCTTTTTTCTACACTATTGCAATACATGTAGTCTGGGGAAAAAATAGACCAACCAATAATATAGAAAATTTCTAAAAGAAGTACATCAACTTAATTAACCTATTAATTGTTACAACGCTGATTGATACAGGCCAGATTTAAGTTAGACGAGAAATGTAAAAAAGTCCTCATATTTCAACAAATGGGGTGTATTTTCATATGTTCAAAATCTAGATTAGTCCAACGAATATTAAAACAAAGTCCAAGGAGGAAAGGCTTCAAATGAAACCCGATAACATTAGAAGTACAAAGGAGTGGAATGATTTTATCAACTTGAAAACTAGTTCAAAATTTAAGGTAAATTACATCTAATCATTCATCATTTGCATGTATAGGAATTAACTATCCAATGTATTATGTTTTTTTAGGGACAAAGCCAAATATTCAAAGCTATTAGGCATAAACAAATGCCACATACATGCGGTCATAAAGGAATGGCTCGATTAGCTGAAGATAAGGTAAGACATTTATTTTACATGAATTTAACTTTTTTGTAGAAAATAATCTTTGTAACATTAAGCTATGAATAAATGTCGCTTCTTATTTGACATTATATATGTTTACTTTCATTTGGTGAACACTGCTTATGTCTTGGACTAGTTTTAAGCATTATAGCTAATACAATCAATATTTTATTTTGTGTAGAGAAATGAGAGTTCCAATCCATCTTCTATTTCCAGGGTTTATGTTTGGATTAAGTCTCACACTCGCAAAAATGGCGAGCTAGTAAACACGACTATTGGAGATACTATTGTATGTGCTTTTGTTTCAGTTTGAAATATTATAAATGACTTGAGAATGTGATAATTGTAAGATAACATGCATGTTAACTTTTGAGTTCATAATTACGTGTCAAGAAAAATGTTGTTTTTAAATTTGAATTTTTAAATCATGGTTCATATTTTATTTTATGTAGCGGCGGTCCCCGTTATGTAAATTGGTGTGTTCAAATTTAGTTATGTTGTGGTAATTAAATCTTTAATGAATGTCAAATTTTGTATGTTTGGGGTTAACAAAATTAATTGAGTGAACAAATGTTTTGAAATTTGAATTCCAAAAGTTTGTTTATAGAGTAGAGTTGGTCCATTCATTCCCTTTCTAATTAATAATTGTCACACTTTTTTTTTCATTTTTTCCTCATTTGTTCCATTACTCATTTCCATTTACATTGTCTAAAGCCTTTTCATTTCATGAACGTTACCTACTTTTCATATTTTTAATTCTTTCCTTCACCTCTTTTATTACCTACCATTTTTTTTAGGGTTGTTCATGTTTTTACTTTTTTCAATTCCTACTTTGTTTATATTTAGCTTTATTAGCTTTTCACCAGTTTCAATCTTCATTCTTGTAGCTTCATTTCATTTTTTTTAAGTCTCATCTTCTGTAGCTTCATTTTTGTCTCTCTTCACCTTCCTCCTTCCTTTTTTTCTTCATGTTTCTTCTTCAAATCTCCTTTCTCTTCTTTTTTCCAAAGTTTTTTTTCTCATTTCTTCTTCTTATTCTTCAATTCTTCTTTAATTTTTTTTCTTTTTCAAACCTTCTCTTCTTTCCATGTCTTTTTCTTCAAATCCATATCTATATAATCTTCTCTCCAAAACTTTCTATAAAAAAAAGATTAAGATAGCAAGGAAACAAAAAAAATGAGAAAGTAGTTGCAGATCCAAATCTGGCTAGAAAAGGGAAAGCAAAAAGGTGAGTGATTCAACCCACTCACGCAATACTAAAAATTCCATTGCAAGTTAAATAAAATATATGATGTGATATATAATTTTTTTATTGCTGTTTGTTGATTTAAGTTGACATTTGAATTGCTATTGATTCTGAATTGATATTTAATTTTTTATTGGAATTTAATTGATAGTTTAACCCCGATATTGATAATTATTATATGTTGAAATATATTGGTTGATTTGGATGTTGTTTGAAATGGATGCTTATTGATTTATATGTTGGATGTATGGTTGTTTATTTATTTTAATATGTCATGTTATCACCTTGTATATTATTGACATCATTTAAGTGGTCCTCTGAATCATTTTAGAATTGGATAATTAAGACATTTAATTTATGGGTTGAAATGATATATACCCATACAATTTCTTGAATTTGGATTATCTATTGAAACTGAATTATTTAAAAAGTTTAGGTTTTTAATTTAAACTTCGGATTTATTTTAAATAAAGTGGTTTAAATTGGTATTTCGAATTATTTGAAATCTTGTAAATTACTACACTCACGTTGTACACTTAATAGGAGATGAAAAATCCCATAACATCTCTGAAGCCATTGCACTCATATTTTTATTTGAGATTGATTTGACTTAAATAGGAATTTTTAGTTCTGACTCGAGTGTATTGTTTTTCATTATGCTCGGGTCAGTTTGAGCTTTTTTAGTGTATTGAAGACCATTTTATGTTCTGGAGGACGAAGACGAAGATTCAGTATATTATTGCTATTTATTATTATTATTCCACTGCTTATTGTGTTCCGCTGCATTATTTTTTTATTTTTTGATGTATGTATAACACAGATTTGAATTGTAAAAGTATAATCAAATGTCATTTGTAAAACAGCTTCCTGAACTATTTATTTGATTATTATATTTTGTCATTCCGCTGCGAGATTCTGTGTTTTGTTTTTCCTTCTTTTCTATTATTTTCTTATTTATCCCATTAACAATCCTCCCTTTTGAACGGTTTGAATTAGACATGTGTGGTTTATTGTCGATTTAAATCGTCCAAAAAGGTGGGTTGTTACAAGATCGGTTACTATCTATTCTTTTATGTTTCGGGACCTAAGCGGGGTGATCATATTCGGTACTACTAATCAAGTGGTAGGCCAGTCCTGTGTGGCAGGGGTAAATGATGTTCTTGTCAGACCCCTGTGCATTTATCTAGAGATGTACCTTCGAAAGGTAGTTCCCTACATTTTCATAGTATGGAATCCATTCTCCAATACGAGCCTTTACGGTTTTAGTTGTATACCTATTATGCTGGAATTTAATTAATCTAACAATTTCAACTAAGATTAAGTACTTGTATTTAGACACTATTATAATACCAAAGAATCTCATATAAAATGTTTTGGTTATCGTAAGGTAAAAGCACGTCTGTGTGGCATGGTCTTACGAGATGCTTTTGATTTTCGAAAGGTTTCTATAACTTAAAAATTCCAGTTGGGTGTGTTTTCTCACGCTGGTTTTCCAGACTAACTCGGGTGTTATTTTATTATGATGCTCGGGTCAGACCAAGCTTATTTACAGATTATTGGATGCATTGGAGCTCAGGAGGCGAGTTGGAGGTCTTCAAGTCATATCCACTTATATATTTATTTTCCGCTTTTTTGTTATGTAAATTATCAGAAAATGTGAGGACATGGTGTTATAACTTTACAGGCCGATGATTGTGATTGTTATTGTACTCTGATGGTTGTATGTATATAATAGTGATCACTGATATTATATTATATGTTGTTCCGCTGCGATTGTGAGATTCTATGTTGTTTTAGTTTCTTTTCTCTTCTTCTTCTCTTCTCTTCTTCTTTCTTCTTTCCTCCCTTAACTACCCATCTTTCCGTTCGATTTGAATTAGACGTGTGTGGTTTATTGTCAGCTTGAATTGTACGAAAAAGCGGGTTGTTACAGGCCATGAAATGGTGGAATGCCATCACTGTTGCTACACTTGAGAATCTGTTCACTTGGGATCAGTTTAAGGCCATGTTTGAGGAGAAGTTCATTCCGGCTGCTCAGAAGTCGGTACTATTTAGGAGATTCGCTAATTTAAATAGGGAGATATGTCTATTTCTTAAAACATTGCTAAGTTCGATGCTTTGTCGATGTATGGGATGTCTTTATCGACACCCCATTGAGGATGAATGAGAAATTTATTATGGGTTTGGATGACTATTTAGAGGATAAGCTCGTAAGTCATACCGATGGCCGTTCAAGGGACTCGTCCAAAGGCTCTTCGCTAGGAGAGTTTATATCTCATGTAACAACCCATACCTTAATGGGCCTAAATTTCAAAAAATATCGAAATTCAAGTCCATCAGAGCACAGACCATTGATTTAGTACCTACAAATAAGCATGAGTATTATCAAAGATTGATAGAAATCTAATCTCATAGCGGAAATAATAATAGGATAAGAATGCTGACTATAACTACTACCTTGGAGTTTATGGTATTCCTTGGATAACAGATTGTCACATCATCATCGAGAATGAGAGAAAAGAAGACTTCTCCAACAACAAAGCACATGCAACTCCAGTGACATGTACCTCTACATCTATCCTGTGGGTTGTAATGAGGAAGGTGTCGGAACAATGTTATGATGACTGGAAAATCTATAAATTGTCTATAACATAAATTTATATCGATTGGTTTCCATTTAATTGTTATTTCTATTGAGGTTAGCAACTCTAACCTTGCATTGCACACATGAGTACTTACCAACCCCTTCCCAAGGTACAAAATACTGATAAAGCCTTACTGGCCACCCAATACTTCCAAACCCATTCGCCACTTAATACTTCTAAATATGAAGCGGGCTTCTATAATCATCACAAAATACTTTTAAAAGAGAAATAGGCAGACTCTGCCATTTAAGACCTCAATCATGGTAGAACCCATCACTTAAGATTTATTTCCAAGGTGGTTTTCTAACAATGTTTTCAATGGTCGGTGGTTTTTAGCTACAAAGACCACTAACCACTATTTAAAGCTTCCGACATTTAACGTCCAACTATTATCGTGTCTATTGCTGATAAAATCATAGCCATGTTAGAGACAGTACCCAAGCCAGTTAATACCTTCAGAAGGACTAGGCAGACTTCTAACCATTTAATACCTATATTCTATGTAGGTCCTTCATCACTTGATACATATCCCCAGGCAAACTCCTCACTGGGACTATCGCTATTATGGCCTTAGCAATGTGAGAGACTATACTCAAGCCACTTAATACCTAATTAATAAGGACTTGACAGACCCTTCACCATTTAACACTTATTTATAGGTAGGCCTTGGTCATTTAATACCTAACCCTAAGGCGGACCCCTCAGTGGTACTATCTAGCTGACATCGCTTGGAATCTCACTAGGTTACTTAATAGTTCTTTTTAGGAGAGAGGTGAACTCTTAGATCAGTCACTTAATACCTCAAACCCGAAGAGAACGCTTCCCGAGATATCCACTACCACTCTTAATTATAAATATGGAATCTCATTATGTTACTTCTTTCGGTAGGGAGGCGGGCCTTAAAATAGCCATTTAATACCTCAACACTGAAGTAAACCCTTTTAGAGACATCCTTATTCATTTGGAATCTCCCTAGGTTGCTTAATACTTCCTTTTAGAAGAGACGCGGACTCTACAACCACTTAATACCTCAAACCTGAAGCGAACCCCTATGGAGATATCTCTCACCGCTCCTAATTCCAAATTTGGACCATTTAATACTTTTCAATTAAGAAAGCAAGTCCAAACTCTCATGTCGTCATGAGTCATGGGATTAGTGATGTCTTACATCAGTAATAAGTGCACCTGACTATTGGTAACCTCAAAGTGAAGGGCTATCTTCTGTCGAGTGACTCTACTGACCTCGCATCACTAACCTACTAAGTCCAATTAACCATCCTAAGTCTTTACTTATACTATCTTAGATGGACATTGGACTTAGCTTACTAATTCCCTTTTTATTTAAGGCAATAAGATTTACCCTAAATGCTTATACCCATAAATCCCCTTTTAATGCACATAAATGTCAATTTGTCCATAAAGTCCTAACAGACGTTTCTTAAGACATTGATGTATGATTACTAATTTCAAATTAGTAACCTTTTTAACAATTCCATAGTTATTAATTCAACTTCTTTATTTCTCAGTCCCATTAATCAATTAACCCTATCAAATTATTGCAACTCCCATATTTATTACCACTTATTTCTCATTTATTGGAGTTACAACCTTTTAAATTCCTTTCCCATTAATTAATTAATTATCCTAAACGTGAATACTATGTGTAAGAATCGTTATTAGCTAAGTTTTATTTAATTATTACAAGCGTAGTAAATTACATACAAATATCTACTTTTATCGAATATATTCTAGTTATATATCTTCACTGAAATATTCTTTTCAATGTTGAATTGTTGGAATCATGTCTAAAAGGATTACCCGTTATAATTCCCATGAATTAGTCCAAAACAAAATATTTAACTTTAAAATATAAAAGACTACATCGTTTGAAATTACAAGGAATAATAATATCTTTTTATTACTAAAATAGACAGTGTAAACTACAATGAATTCATACTTTGCACGTCTCTTTCTCTTTTTATTTGCATCTTTTCTTTACTAGATCAAACGCTATATTTTTTTGAAAAGGGAAAGAAATCAAACTAATTTAAAAATATTAAACGGATCTAAATTCCAACAACTCCAAACATGGAAAAGTTTACATTCCAACAAGATTAGGGTAATAATCCAAATTCATAACATTATTATATAACCTATTTCCAGATCTGAAATAAATTTCATTCAAATCAATATTCTAAATTCATACTTTAGGACTGATTTCTAGATCAGATTGTAAACAATTCTAAATCAATTCATAAACAAGAATATGTGGGCGATATTTATTATATTCATATTATATTTAATTTTTTGCCTACAATTCATATACATCTATTCAGTTAGGGATAATAATAAAATAAACACCAACAGATAATTTTCATATTTTAAAATCTATAAAATTTCCCATTCACCTTTTAATAGTTATCCAAATCTCCAAATCTGAAGTAGAACCTTTGATTCATCTCCAAATCCTTTTTAATCAAAGAAATATGTGTAAAAAAGGTATATGCATATACTAGAGTTACATATATGAGAAGAGATTTGGGATTGGGAGAGAAAACAGAAACAACTATATATAAATATATAAATTACCTCAAATACACTTATAATTAATTCTCCTCATCTCCTTTTTATTATATTTCTATTCTTCACCAGTTTATATGAATATAGATATAAATGTCTTATTTTTATGATTTAGAAAGAAAGTGAAGAAGAAAAAATGGTAGAGCTTCGCTATAGCCTTTAGAAAAATATGAAAAGATAAGAGAGGGTCATGCCTGAATTTATAGGCGTAAGAGTTAACCTCAACCGTCAGATCAAAATGTATTAAATCCATGCCATTGGGCCTAGGCTAAACCTAGCAGCCATACAGGGAATGTTTGACCGCCCCTACCTAGGGATCGATCGTCTATGATGGTGAGTCAACCTATGGGCCCGGTTTAAATTAGTTAATTTTTCTTATTTATTTATTTACGTTCCAAATTTTTTTTTCATCCGTAACTTCTTCGTTTGGACTCCGATCACAAAACTCTATCTATGAAAGTTGCTCAGAATTTCACCACGAATGCAATGGTGCAAGTTTCGAGGTCAAATTCCATCATTTGCACAAATTCCATTTTTGGAGCCTAATTAATTAACTAACCAACTAATTAAATAACTAATGCCAAATTATGATTGTTACACCCTAAGTCCAAGTCATCCGTTGTTGTTAAGAAAGAGCCGAAACCACAACAAAGCGGTGGAGGCACGAAGAAGTGGTTTGGAAAGAGGAACCGGTCTCAGAGAAAGAATGAGTGGAAGAATGCTCGGAAGAAGGTTAAATGGGACCCTCTTTGCTATGGTTGTGGAGATAAGGGTCACCCGATCAGAGACTGCAAAATTAATGTGAAGAAGAAGTGTTACGACTGCAGTAAGCCTAGGCATATACTGAAGAATTATCCGAAACTACTGTAGTAGAAATAGGCTGTGAATGCATATACTTTAGATGATGTTCCAACTTTGTCGAGTGCTCCCTCGACGAAAGAGAAAGAAAGGGCGTTGTCATTTAGATATGTTTTCCCTTTTTTATGTTCCCATATGTGTTTTATTTGATACTGGGGCTTTACGTTCCTTTAAATCTAGTGACCAAGTTGATAGGATTGAAACCCGAAATAGTTGACCAACCGTTAATTATGACGAACCCTGTTGGGGGCTCCACTAGTCTATGTATGGTTTATCGTGGTTTGGTTTTATCGAGTTATGGATGCTCTTTTGTTTGTGATTGTTTTGTTTTGAATTTCTTTGGGTTCAGGATTATCTTGGGAATGGGCTGGCTAAGGAAATATGCGGCCGTAATGGATTGCGAGAAGCTATTGGTGATAATTGGGGCTATGGAGGAGTGGATGGTAGTGATTGGCTGCCTGCAAGAGGATGGGGTTATGGTTAGCTGTCTGTATTTGCTTGAGATTCCATAGGATGAGTTGTCATCTATGTGTATCATTAGAGAGTATCCGAACATGTTTGAGGAGGTGATCAGATTACCGCCGCATAGAGAGATCAAGTTTAGAATAGACTTGATGAAGGATGCAAGATCTACAGTTATGCCTTTGAGGCGTATGACACCTTGAGAGCAGAAGGAGTTAGAGGTGTAAGTAAATGACCTGCTGAAAAGAGGGTTCATTTGTAGGAGTATATCTGAGTGGGGTGCATCTGTAGTGTTTTCCACTAAGGTGGATGGCTCTTTAAGATTGTGTGTGGATTACCATGAGATGAATAAGGCGACGAAGAAGAACAAGTATCCATTCCCATGTATTGATGACTTGTTCGATCAGCTCCACGGTGTGAAGGTTCTCTGCCAGCTGGATTTGGCGATAGGATTTCACCAGTTGAGGGTAGCAAAGGAGAGTGTGTCGATCACTGCATTTCATACGCCGTCTGATTTCTATGAGTGGTTGGTTATGCCATTCAGGCCGACCAATGCTACGGAAACTTTGTTGATCTCATGAACCATGTATTTAGGGATCAGCTGAACAAGTTTGTACTTGTATTCATAGATGATATTCTGATCTATTCTAGGATGTAGGAAGAACACAAAACGCACTTGAGGATTGTGCTCGAAGTGTTGCGGAGGCACAAGTTGAAAAGCGAAGTTTATGAAATGTCACTTCTGGAGAAGGGAAGTGAGATTCTTGGGTCACGTCATATCTGAGCAAGGCATCGCAGTAGATCCTGCCAAGGTGGCAGTGGTTCAGGATTGGAGCCAACTTAAGAATGCTATTGACGTGAGGAGTTTCTTAGGATTGGTAGGATCCTATAAACGCTTAATCAAGGACTAATCCAAGGTAGTTGCGTCGTTAACCAATATGACAAAGAAGAATCAAACCTTTATTTGGGATGCAAAGTGTAAGCATGCGTTTGTGAGTCTAAAGGAGAGGTAGACGAGCGCTCCCGTATTGACCATTTTGAGAGGGAATGAGGAGCTGACAGTATACATTGACGCATGTGGTACTGGATTAGGTGCGATGTTGATGCAGAAGGGAAAAGTTGTCATCTACGCTAGTCGACAGCTGAAGCCTCATGAGAAGAAATATCTATGATCTAGAGTTCACAACGATAGTGTTTGCTCTGAAGATCTGGAGGCATTATTTATTAGAGGAAAGGTTTGGGTTGTTCACGGACCACAAATCCTTGAAGTACCTTTTCTTCTAGAAGGATTTCAATCTTCAACAACAGTGATGGTTGGAATTCTTAGCCTCCTACGACTTTGGAATTTCCTATATGTTCGGTAAGGGGAATGCAGTCGCTGATGCATTAATTAGAGACATGTTGTAACATCCCCAATCTGGAGGCCCAAAGCTAAGCACTACAGATGCTGTAGTCATCCATAGTATTAACTTCCGGTGACCAAATATGGTAATATTAATGGTATCCATAATAATAGAAGCACTTGAATATGAAAAAAACATCACAGATTAAAACACTTTTCTGATTACATTTCAAAACAACATTTCATATCAAAGTTACATAATCCCAAACGTTTCCCAGGTTTAGATCAAATATAATTATTACAAAATACGCCAAGAGCGACATATAAAGATGCCTCCTTGGTTGACCAGAGTACTATATAGTCATAACCGACATAATACAACATAGTGGAATGAAAAAAAATAAAACAACAACTCCTAAATAGCTATCCGTCTATCACCTGCTCGTCTCTGGAAGCTTTATTCGCCAACCTAATAAAAAACCGAAAATCCTCAACCCTCAGCCTACTCAAATCAATTTTGATCACCCGAGAGTTTAAGGGGAAAAACATAAACTTCGAGTCAGACATAAAGCCTGGGGTGAATAATACTGTACACCTTGATTATTTGATAGTAAGCGAGACCATGCCGCTTAGCGGAACAGGTTTCCCCTCACTAGTATCCTTTTAAAACATATCTTCTGCAAATCATAATCCTACAACCAAAACTAGTAAAAACTGTAAAGCATTATCATGTAAACATACATCTCAGGTAACAAATGGACTATCTGTCCGAAAATTATAGTTTTGTTTGGCTAACTACTAACCTTTGGCTAACTCGGGCCTACAAGACAATATACACAAATAATCTAACATCTGTTAGATACTCCTCTTCTGGATGGTCTGTCCCTAACTTACTTTCTCCAAGTCAACCGATCCTAATGGTTTTGCAGGCTCACTAATAACCTACCTTTATATATATATATTCCCTTCTGTATGTAAAATCATTTTAGTCTTACCTGTGACAACGCCCTACACACCAAAATTTTGGACTAAATTAGTTAGGGGCTAATAGCTAGTGTATAGGGTGCAACCTTATACTAGTCCCATCTGGTATAAAAATAACCGAGTCATTTTACTTAGGGTAATCTTCCCTTAAATTTTCCTTGAAAACCTTTTCGTCTCAAATTGATTTAATCCTTTAAATCATACTTAAACAAAGAAAATATATATTCTATGCTTTACTCAAAATCACCTTGCCATATTATATATACTTTACACAAATCTTTGTTGATGAAAACATTTAAACCTTTGAAAGTACCCCTTTCGATCCCATGAAAGTATCCCTTTCAAAACCATTGAAAGTACACCTTTCGAAATCAAGTAAACCCTTTTTATAACCTAGGCCAAAAGGCCAAAACATTCCTTTCGAAATCATTGAAAAACCTTTCCTTCGAAAGCTTTAAAACCTTAGACCTCCTATCTTTAAAACACTTAAACATTGCCTTTCCAAAACATTGGAAAAACTTCCTTTTAAACCTTTCGAAACCAATGGGGAGCCACCCCTTTGAAACCTCCATTTGAACCTTTAAAAAGAACTAAAACATCAAACCTTTCAAAAGCATTTGGGTCCAAGTAAAACATGTTGAACATCCTTTTGAAACCATTAAAAACTTTCTCTTTCAAAACCTTTTGGGTTTATCTTTAAAAATCTCAAAGGGTCATAAAAGAACAGGGTCGGAAGCAACACTTAAGAAAGTTATTTCCTAAGTAGAGATGTGATGGTGTTGAAACCAACCTTCCGAAAGCAATGGAGAAGCGACTTGGGTTTTTATAAAACAAAATAGCCTTTTCGAAGGCATCGCTTCGAAATGTAGAAAGCGACAATAAAGGGGTTTCGACCCCGACAAAAGCATTTACTTAAAAACAAAGGCACAAACTCTTAGAAACCATTCCTTTAAAACCATTTGACACAGTCGAAAGCCAACCAAGTCGAAAGCATCCCTTTCGAAAGCAAAGCAGCTGCGTTTTTCATTTGAAAGCTAAGTAAGGTTTCGACCTCCTTTGGAACCCCTTTGTTTCGACTTCATACCTTCTGCCTTTATCCAATTCTCTACATACCAAGACTTGATACCATGCGCATTGATTCCGATGGAGACTGAGACGGAACTACTAAGTCGGAACCCCAAGGGCCGAAAGTGGCGAAACAGGTAAAAAGCCTGTTTAAACTGAATTTTATCTTTTTAAAGTAATCTTTTCAAATAACCTACCTTGTTTGTTAAAATATGATTGGTTGTAAATTTATTTCTAGAAGTTCTGCCAAAACTTCAAAAGTAATTAATTTAAATAATTTACAAAATACCCCTTCTCCTTTTATAAATATATAAAACGTTTAAGTCCCATATCTTAAATAATTTTATATATCTATTAAATCACTTAGGAAAATTCTATAAAAATTCTAGAAAATCATTTTTAATATGTTTTCTAACATACGTTAATTGCAGACCCAAAACATAAATAATTTAGCCATAAATTATTTTAAACCCAAATAATCATTTTCTTCACATAAAATTAATATTAAATCCACATTAATTCAGAAAATTATAAAAAGTGAAACCCATCTCTAAAATATCATTTCTGATCTAAATCTAAAATTGTAAGGAATTTGGATGTCATTTAATAGGGTTTTCACATCAAAACATATCATAAAAACTATACGAATAAGCATAAATCATCAACAAGCATATATAAACATTTTATCATTCTAAGACATGGCTAAACTTTGCAAGATAAATTGGGTTCAACCTAAACCGAAAATAATTGGAAAACATGAGATGTAGTCATTATTCACCTTAGCTTTGAGATTTATGAGTTTGAGATTTGAATGGATTTGAATTGATTAATCTTGCTTCCTTTGATTTCTTTATCTTCTTCTTCTTTTAGTTTAATGGTGACCAGCCTCTTTGTTTTTGTTTTAAATTATGAACTTATGAAATGGACGTGTAGAATGTACACGGCTTAGGGTTTACGGGATAAGGACCTACTTATTCATATATTGCCCTTGTCTATTTCCTAACATTTTATTCCATTTCCATTTACTTAGTTCATTTGTTAACATGGCACGGCTACCCTTTATCAATCACAAATCTCAATCCCCTAATCATGACATTATTTTATTTAATTTAGCTAATTAAATATCCTAAATAATGTTACTAAAAATTAGGGTCGTTACAGACTCCCCTCGTTAAAGAATTTCATCCT
Organism: Allium fistulosum; assembly: GCA_030737815.1. Lineage (NCBI taxonomy): Eukaryota > Viridiplantae > Streptophyta > Magnoliopsida > Asparagales > Amaryllidaceae > Allium > Allium fistulosum. The sequence continues at coordinate 296,967,880 of CM060908.1, read as the reverse complement.
CGAAATTACGATAAAGTACACAACAAATCAATCATAAAGGTAAAAATACCATAAAAACAAATCAGGATAAGCATCTCTAATCCTGCTCTTAGTCTCCCAAGTACAGTCTCTCTCATCGTCGCTCCAATGGACTTTCACTAATCTGACCGTCTTGTTTCTAAGCCTCTTCTCATCTCTTGCAACTATCTGAACTGGCTTTCTAACTATAGTCAAGTCTGGTTCTACTACCAAGTCATCTAACACAGTTGGTGCTATAGTAGACCCAGGGTCTCGAACACACTTCCTTAGATGAGAAACATGGAAAACATCATGGACTCCTGCCAAACTATTCGGTAACTCTACTCTATATGCGAGTTTCCCGATCCTTTCTACAGCAGGAAATGGTCCTACGAATCTCGGTGCCAACTTTCCCGATTTCTTGAATCTAATCACACCCTTCATCGGTGATACCTTAACAAACACATGATCTCAAACTGAGAACTCTAAGTCTTTCGATCTTTTGTCTGCATAACTCTTTTGCCTAGATTGAGCATCCTTCATTCTAGCTCAAATAAACTCAATCTTCTATGCAGCTTATCTAACCAAATCTGGACCAAGAACCAATTTATCCCCGTTCTCTAACCAACAAACGGGAGATTTGCATGGCCTTCATATAAAGCTTTAAATGGTGCCATCCCTATATTAGCCTGATAACTATTGTTATACGAAAACTCGACTAAGCATAGATGGTCTTCCCATGATCCTCCAATATCTAACACACAAGCTCGTAACCAATCCTCCAAGATTTTGTTAACTCTTTCTGTTTGCCCATAGATTTGTGGATGGTAAGCGGTATTCATCTTGAGCTTGGTTCCTAATATCTCATGTAGACTCTTCCAGAACTCACTAGTGAACAACAAATCTCTATCATTTACTATGCTACTAGGAATTCCATGCAGTCTAACTATATTCTTCATAAATAACTTAGATAGAACAGGTGTCGTCCTAGTTGACTTAACTGGAATGAAATGGGCACTCTTGGTTAATCTGTCCACTATGACCCATATACTTTCATTTCCTCTATTAGATCTTGGCAACATATCTATAAAATCCATAGAAATGGAATACCACCTATATTGGAATATCAATGGCTGAAGCAACCCACTTGGCTTCTGATGTTCGGCTTTTACCTATTGGCGGTTCAGACACTGCTTTACCCAAAAGCCTACATCCCTCTTCATACCTTCCTAGAAGAAACTCCTCTTCATGTCATGATACATCTTAGTTCCTCCCAGATGAATGGTGACGTTCGAACGATGACATTCCTCCAAACTTCCTTCCTTATGTCTCCCACATTTGGAACACATAACCTACCTTTCTTTCTCAACCATCCATTCTGTTCAAGACTAAAATCCTTTTAAGTCATCGCTCTCTATTCCATCCCTTAACTTCCTGATCCATTCAATCAATACTTGATCCTCCTCTTGTTTAGAAGCAATCTTTTCGATCAATATCGGTCGAAATTATAAATAAGATAACATAACAGATTCTCCACTAGACCCAGCCTCGGATCTCCACTGCACTCTGCAAGTCGACAACACTTCCAAATCTTTCCACTCTGCTATCATTGCCAACACTGCATTCTGATGTTTTTTGCTAAACGCATCTGCAACCTTATTACCTTTCCCTGTTGTGCACTCAATTCCAAAATCATAAGCAGCGATAAACTCTAACTATCTCTACTGTCTCATGTTCAGCTCCTTCTGAGAGAACAAGTACCTCAAAGACTTATGATTCATATATAGCTCAAACCTCTCTCCCAAAAGGTATTGTCTCCATAACTTCAATGCAAATATCACTGTACCCAATTCCACATCATGCATAGGATATCTGACTTCATGCGGTCTAAGCTGTCGAGAAGCATAGGTAATCACTTTACCCCTCTGCATTAACACAGCTCCTAATCCAGTTCCACACGCATCTTTATATACTACCAAATTATGATTCCCCTCTGAAACAACTAGTATATGTGCATGGGTCAATAAGTGTTTCAAGCTCTGGAATGCTTCCTTACACTTATCGGTCCAAACAAACTTCACATCCTTTCGCGTTACCTTGGTCATCGATACTGCTATCCGCGAAAAATCCTTTATGAACCTCTGATAATATCCAGCTAATCGAAGAAAACTCTTTATCTCAGTCATTGTCTCGGGTCTCTTCCAATTATTCACCACTTCAATCTTAGTCGGATCTACAGACAACCCTTTCTCTGAGACTATATAACCAAGAAACTTCACCTCCTTCTTCCAGAAATGGCACTTCGAAAACTTCACCTTTAGTTGATGCTGCCTCAGTGTCTTAAGCACCACTCTAAGATGAACTTCATGCTCCTTTCATCCTTAGGGTATATCAAAATATCATCTATGAAAATTAACACAAACCTATCCAAGTGCTCTTGGAAAATTCGGTTCATCAAATCTACAAAGAATGCTAGTGCATTAGTTAGTTCGAATGGCATCATTAACCATTCGTACGATCCATATCTAGTTCTAAAACCCGTCAAAGGAATACTATCCTATGCTACTCTAAGCTGATGAAAACCTTTTGCTAAATCCAATTGAGAAAATACATTGGCTCCACTCAACTGATCGAACAAATCGTCAATTCTAGGCAACGAATATCGATTCTTTATCGTCTTCTCATTCAGCTTACGATAATCGATACATAACCTTAATGATCCGTCCGACATCTTAGCAAACACTATGGCTGCTCCCCAAGGTGAACTACTAGGTTTGATAAAACTCTTTCCTTCCAAATCCACCAACCGCACCTTCAGCTCTCTCATTTCTATAGGTGTCATCCTACTTGGCGGCCTACTCACTGGTTCTGCTCTAGGCACCAAATCTATCCAAAACTCAATGGCTCGTTTCGGTGGCAATCCTACTACCGGCTTGAAGACATCCACGAATTCTCTAACCATGAAAACTCGATTCAACTTGTCCTCTAACTCCATAACACCCAACAAAGCATTCACCTTACAACTAGGGCTTTCTACAGTATATACAATCCGATCACTACAGTTAGGGCGTCTAAGTGATATTTTCCTATCATGACAAAATATCCTAGCATTGTACTTACTTAACCAATCCATACCCAAAATAATTTTGAACCCTACAAAGTCAAATACATGCAAACTGCAAACAAAGATATGACCTAACAAATCAAACCCTAAATGGTCATACTTCATCCCAAGCGTCGCATACCCTCCTATCAGATTTGCAATACTTAATGAAGTAACTAAGTATGAGGGTTCTAGGTTAAGCTTATCTACAAAACAATGAGATACAAAAGAATGCAATGCACTGCACAAGTATCGAACAGAACGCTAACTGACATACCATGAATTTGAAGCGTACCTCCCAACACTGCCTTTCTTTTTTCTCTGTCGTTGGCCTCGAAGTAGCTAGATCCAATGCAAATACTTTGCACCTTCCATCCTTAGCAGGCTCTTTGCATTGGTTCTTGTAATGACAAATCTGATCGCAGTTGAAGCATCTAATATTCTTCTTCCTGATCACTTCCTTCGCCTTTCCAGTATGACATTCATTAGCAAAATGTCCCTTCTTATCACACTTAAAGCAAACAACCACCCACTTTCCTTTCTTCATAGCTCCACCTTTTTTAGCACCCTTCTTACGAAAGAACTTCCTTCTTTGACCCTGCCCCACCTGGACTTCCTTTGCCTTATTCTTCTCCAGAGAAGCAAGTATCTCCTCATGTCTCAACGCCATCTCTACTACAACATCACAAGGATCCCTAATATGAGGTAATGTAGCTCTTGCCAACTAAGACTTCAGCCTCCTTATGAACTTCTCATTTCTCTTAATTATAGTATCCATAGTGGCATATCCATACCTAGCCAATTCCTCAAACTTTCTAGCATACTCCAACATAGTCATCTCCCCTATTCCAACTCCGTAAACTTCCCGATCAAGGTAGACTTCGCCATCACAGACATGAACCTCTTCTCGAACCTCCTCTTAAACTCAACCCATGTCATTGTTTCTTCATTCACTCCAACCGTCACACTATTCCACCAGAATAAAGCTGCTCCCTGAAGCTGTCTCGATGCAAGCCTCCTCTTCTGCTCATCATTGAGCCCCAAGTCTGCAAAGATCCTCTACCAGTGCAGCAACCAGTTCTCTACTTCAATAGCATCTTCAATTTCGATGAATGGCTTTCCTCTAAGCCTAACATAGTCTCTACTCAGAATAGCATAATTGTTGACCACCGGAGCTTCTTGAACTCCTCCTACAACATTTCCTCCAACAACTCCAGCAGTAACACCCGCCTGCATCATATTCACGAAAAACTGATACAAAGCTCCCATGTCAACTTTAGCACCCACATTTCCTGTTTGTGCCTGACATTGGTTCCTTCTCGTATTTGGTCTGGCATTACCATTTGTTGTGGTGCTTCTCCCAAGATTCACTCTTCCACTTCTAGCATCCATATCTGTATTCAAGCCTCATGAGATACAGAAGAATAGCCTAAGAGAGATAGGAGAATAGAGATATTACGTATACTTATATATAGCAAATACAAGTATGTTACTATAGCGTTATCCATACCCCGATCTTATCTCTAACTCCTTCGGATTATGTTTCAAAAAATCATTTTAGTTTAAAATTTGTCATAAACCTATGCTCTATTACCAAGTTGTCACATCCCCTATTTGGAGGCCCGAAGCTAAGCGCTATAGATGTTGTAGTCATCCATAGTATTAACTTCCGGTGACCAAATACAGTAATGTTAATAGTATCCATAATATCATAAGCACTTGAATATGAAATAAAAACATCACAGATTAAAACACTTTTCTGATTACATTTCAAAACAGCATTTCATATCCAAGTTACATAATCCCAAACGTTTCTTAGGTTTAGGTCAAATATAATTATTACAAAATAAGCCAAGAGCGACATATGAAGATGCCCCCTAGGTTGACTAGAGTACTAGATAGTCATAACTGACATAATACAACACAACAGAATCAAACAAAATAAAATAGCAACTCCTAAATAGATATCTGTCTGCCACCTGATTGTCTCCGGAAGCTTTATTCGCCAACGGACTAAAAACCTGAAAATCCTCAACCCTTGGCCTACTCAAATCAATTTTGAGCACCCGAAAGTTTAAGGGGGAAAACATAAACTTCGAGTCATACATAAAGCCTGGTGTGAATAATACTATACATCGTGGTTATTTGACATTATGTGAGACCACGTCGCTTAGCGGAACAGGTTTCTCCTCACTAATATCCTTTTAAAACATGTCTTTCTATACATACACTATTCCTTGTATATCTTCACACATATCTTTCCATACATACAAAACTCATATCCCTCCCTTATATATCTTTAACACATATTTTTCATATATGCATCCTATCTACTGGCCTATATAAACCCACACATTACGCACAACAAATCATCGGATTCACAGTACTTCATTATTCAACTTTATGCAGAACTTTAATTCATCAATATCTCCACACACAAAAAAATCCGATCATATCAAAATCTACATCACCTCCATCAAAAAATGTGAAATAGTAGATCATAAAAGAAACATACAATATTATGGCCATCTGATCAACTATCGATATGCGTCAACAATCAGAGCAAAACAAATTCGACACAATTAAGTTCGTCTCACATCTCGCTACAGCTCATCACACTCCAACTTCAGGCAGCAGATATCTCAACATCAACCAGAGCATCACTGTCATACTTCATTGTATTCTTATCTTGGATCGTTATCGCCAGCAACTCCAGCAGCCGTGACATCATCAACGTGAACTGATACCAGACAATGATAAGCAATAGTGGTCGATGGGCAGCAGTGAGCATCATGGCATTAGGCTACGATCTTTTGTTTCATCTCAAACGCCAGAAGCGACGTGAGAAATTTCTATATGTGACCGATTTAAGGTTAAAATCCGTGGAAGCATCTCCAAATCCATGAGCGCAGCAATTGACAAGGCTCCAGGCAGCGGTGACTTTCTGGGCAACGTTCCAGGTAGTTGGTTGTGGCGGCGTTCGAGCTCAAGAGGAGGGTGAAATCGATGGTCGAATTATTTTTGGGTGAATCAAATTTCAATTTGGAAGGGGAAATAAAAATAAGGGAGAGAGCTGAATTAAAGCGTGCACGTGATTCAAAAAGGAGAGCAGAGTTTATGTTTTATTGCATTATTTTTCAATTTAGCTTATTTTGGTTTTTGAACTCTAGAATTCAATTTTGGAGCTACGTGCTGTATTTCAGGTATTATAATATCAAGGCTTTTAGTTCAAATAGAGTTATTAGACATAGAATTAGAATATTGTTAGTGGTGTCGGTGAGTTTACTGTTTGTAAGCATTTGAATATTTAACTATAGTAATAGTTTTAGAGGCGGCAGTAAGCATTAAGCCGAAGTTGGGTATATCTTGTGTTATTTATTTTTTGCATTTATGTTTCCGCACTTTATTTTATACTTTATTAGCATCTCTAGGAAATATTTTTAAATACCCTATTCACTCCCCTCTAGGGTATATTGCTCGATCCTATAATATCAAATAAAATTTCGTGATTAATATTTCATAAATATTAATTAATTTATAACAATTATAATTTAATTAAACTGGATGGTAATAGGTGTATTCAATGTTTCGGTTATGTGACTCTTAGGTGTAAATTCGGTCAGCGATTAACATCGAACAATTCGAATATTAACGTTCACACTTCATTTAGCAGGTGGTGTGACATTATGACCAAATTTATCGTTTACATAGCTTCGGTAAATTCCAATTTTACTTATTAAGCTTACCGAGTAGTGATAATTATTTACACCAATTCTCTTCATCAAAATTATATCACGTTAGGACTTATGGAACTTGGTAATGGTCAAAATTTCAACATCGTCCGTATTCAACTTTATAATCCAAATACAAAGTCCTTTATTCAACAATAACAATTTTTATCAACTGAGCTACTCTGACCAGAGATTTTGACTTTTAGTTGACTTCAGTTGACTGTTATCCTAACCTCATATAACCGAGGAGACGGATCGTCTCTTGAATAATGTTTCACTTTCAATACTTCCACTCAATCCAATAATGGTCGTTCGATGGATGTCATGTGAAAATTTAACTATAATCAAAGTGAAGCTTTCATATTGAAGATCAATAATATTCTGAAGTCAAGAGAACTATGTAATATTGTCAGATCGATATTTCTGTTTGACCTTTGTTATACTAACAAATAGAAAACTATCTGTTAAGGTTTGAGAGAGAGAGCGGTAACTTTTGAGTTTGATTATTATTCAACTTAACAAAACAAGCAAGCAGATACAAAACATATATAATAGAAGAGAGTCTTCTATTTGAGGAAAGAAAAGATATGGGCTAACATAAGTGGGCTTTGATAATAAGCCAAACATAAGAAGCCCGAACAAAATAAGAAAGACACACAAAGCAATGGAAAAATACTACTCTAACACTCCCCCTCAAGTGGAGCATATAGATTTATCATGCTCAACTTGTCATTTAAAGCTTTAATTCTGGCCCCATCCAATGCCTTGGTAAAGATATCAGCGACTTGATTTCCAGTTCTAACAAAGCTTGTACATACGATCCCTTGTAAAAGCTTTTCTCGTATAAAATGGCAATCAACTTCAATGTGTTTTGTTCTTTCATGGAATACTGGATTCGATGCAATGTGTAAGGCTGCCTGATTGTCACAAAATAGCAAGGCTGGTTTCTGAACCTCTAGACCAATTTCAGACATAAGATGAAGTATCCACATAATTTCGCAAACTCCTTTAGCCATAGCTCTGTACTCTGATTCTGCACTAGACCTTTCAACTATACTTTGTTTCTTACTTTTCCATGATATGAGATTTCCTCCAACATACACACAGAAACCAGATGTAGATTTCATGTCTAATTTGGACCCTGCCCAGTCTGCATCCGAGAAGCATTCTACCCTAGTGTGTTCATGATTTGTATATAATATACCCAGACCTGCTGTCCCTTTAAGGTACCCTAGGATATGTTCAATTGCTTTCCAGTGATGAATACAAGGTGCAGACATAAATTGACTAATAATACTTACTGAATATGAGAGATCTGGCCTTGTGATAGTCAAATAGTTTAGTTTACCAACTACTCTTCTATATCTTTTTGGATCATTGAATAGTTCTCCATTTTCAGCTAGATTGTTATTGGGTATCATTGGAGTAGAATTTGGTTTGCATCCAAGCTTTCCTGTTTCAGTTAGGAGATCAAGCACATATTTCCTTTGTGATAGGAGAATTCCTTGTTTACTTCTTGCTACTTCTATACCAAGAAAGTATTTTAAATTTCCCAAATCTTTGGTATGAAACTGTGCTTGTATAAATGTTTTCAGAGACAAAATGCCTTTTCTATCACTTCCAGTTATAATGATATCATCAACATAGACAACCAAGAGAATGATTCCATTTTCAGTTGTCTTGTAAAATACTGAGTGGTCAAATTTACTTTTATTTATACCAAAACCTTCTAAAGCTTGACTAAACTTTCCAAACCATGCCCGAGGAGATTGTTTTAGGCCATATAGTGTTTTCTTGAGTTTACATACCTTATTTTTCTCCCCCTTAACACTGAAACCTGGAGGCTGTGTCATGTAGATTTTCTCTTGAAGTTCTCCATGCAAAAAGGCATTTTTAATATCCAATTGGTGAATTCTCCAATCATGTGTAGCAGCCAGAGATACGAATAATCTAATTGAGGTAAGTTTAGCAACTGGACTAAAGGTTTCTAAATAATCCACCCCATATATTTGTGCATATCCTTTTGCCACAAGTCTAGCTTTAAATCTAGCAACTGACCCATCAGGATTGACTTTGATAGAGAATACCCACCTGCATCCAATTGCCTTCTTCCCTTCAGGTAGAACTGCTAAGTCCCATGTTTTATTCAGCTCCAAGGCATTTAGTTCTTCAATCATTGCCTCATGCCACTTTGGGTGTGAGATAGCCTCATTAACTGTCTTTGGGATAGAAATGGCATCAAGTGTTTTTATGAACAAACATGTGGTAGGTGGTAAATGATTATAAGTAACATAAGATGTAATAGGATATGTGCATTGGCGTCTCCCTTTTCTTAAAGCAATTGGAAGGTCTAGCTCAGGATTATGATAGAGTACTGGCTCATGAATAGGTGGAAGGGGTGTAGATTCATCATTATTTCCTGCTTCTTGTGTATGTGTGTTTATAGAATAGATAAGAAATTCACTCTCTTCATCTGGATCAGACTCAGTTTGACTTGCTCTATTCTGAAAGTATGGTATATCTTCATGAAAAGTTACATCAATAGATACTAGGTATTTATCAAGACTTGGGCAATAGCACCTATACCCTTTTTGCAACCTTGAATAACCAACAAACACACACTTTAAGGATTTAGGGTCTAATTTAGACACTTGTGGTCGAACATCTCTAGCAAAACATGTGCATCCAAACAGTTTAGGTTTAACAGGGTAGATAGCTTTTTCTGGAAAGAGAACTTTGTATGGAATATCACCATTTAAAACACTTGATGGCATCCTATTAATTAAGAAACAAGCCGTGGCAATTGCATCAGCCCAAAAAACTTTTGGCATGTTCATTTGAAATAAAAGAGCTCTAGTGGTTTCTAACAAATGCCTATTCTTCCTCTCTGCTATTCCATTTTGAGATGGTGTGTCAACACATGAAGTTTCATGCATAATGCCATTAGCAGCCATAAAATTATGAAAAAGACTAGAAGTGTACTCCTTAGCATTATCACTTCTTAGCACTTTGATCTTAGCATTGAATTGTGTTTTTATTTCAACACAGAAATTACAAAAAATAGAGTATAGTTCAGATCTATTTTTCATAAGGAATAGCCAAGTTAGTCTAGAGTAATCATCTACAAAAGTAACAAAATATTTAAATCATGGTTTAGATGTTACTGAAGATGGCCCCCAAATGTCTGAATGAACAAGGTCAAATGCAGCATTAGCTCTTTTATTGTCTCTTGGAGTTGAACTTTGACGGTGGTGTTTGGCAAACTGACAAGAGTCACACTCCAAAGACTTTATTGAATTAAACTGAGGACATAGAATTTTAAAATTCTGTAGGGAAGGATGACCAAGTTGGTAGTGAGACTTGAGAGCCTGATTAATACTGGTACATGCAATAGAAGTTGATGGCAAGCTATCAAACATGTATAGGCCCCCAAGTTCATGACCTCTACCAATAATCTTCTTGGTGGTTAAATCCTGAAACACACAATGATTAGGATAAAAAATAACACAACAGTCAAGTTTTCTTGTTATTTGACTGACAGAGATGAGGTTAAAACTAAGCTCTGATATATACAAAATAGAATTTAATTTCAGATAGGAGTTAAAATTTATAGACCCTGATCCATGAACAGATGATAAGGATCCATCTGCTAATGTTATGCTCTGTGCTTTGTGGTTTGCATGAAATTCTGAGAGAAGCAGTGAGTTACCAGTCATATGATCAGTGGCACCTGAATCTATGACCCATTTATTTGATTTGGCAACAGTTGAGATACTAGATGATTGATTGTTTGATTGCTTCTTCATATTATTTTGATATTCAGAGAATTTTGCATATTCTTCTCCAGAGATCAGCATAGACCCTTCTTCTTGAGTTCTTGCCACATTTGCTGCTGCTTAATTATAAGAATTTTGCCCCTTGCCTTTATCAAAGTTTTTCTGCTTGTTTCGTTCCTGTAATTTCCAGCATTGTTGGTACCTATGACCATCTCTTTTACAAAAGGTACAAAAATTTGGGTTAACAGTTTGATTTTCAGGTTGGCCACTTCCTTTCTTAGTGTTGTATTGGTTAGGTCTCCACTGTGCATTATTCTGTGCATATCTTGGTTGTGCACTGCCTTGGCTAATAAGAGCACTTGTATTTGGTGTGGTATTTTGTTCATTACTTGAATTGTCTACTCTCAGAATTTGACTAAAAACTTCTTGCAATGAGGTAACATTAGATCCAGATAGAACTTGTGCTTTTGCAGAATCAAAATCACTTGACAATCCCCCCAAAAAACTCATAATTGCCATTTGTTCTCTTTGTTGTTGTTGAACCTTCACATCTGTACTAATTGGTAGCAGCATGTTAAATTCTTCATATGTCTTTTTGAACTTCATAAAATAGTTCATCAGAGATAGGTCTTGTTTTTCAGATCGATAGAATGCCTTACAAACATCATACATCCTACTCAAGTTCCCTTTTCCAGAATACAAAAATTCGAGGTAATCCATTAATTCTTTTACAAAACTGCAATGATTCACCAGACTGATTACGCAACCATCAATAGTATTCCTGATCTGAAGAAATAGCCGCGCATCATCCCTTAACCAGATTTGATCTTCCTTGTCATCAGAATTTTCCTTTGGTGGATCTCGAGAGAGGTGATCTTCCTTATCAATACTTCGAAGATATAATCGAATTGTTTTATTCCAATCAAAATAATTCGAGTCTCCCAATTTGTGTTCTGTGATCTTTGACATCACTGGCATAACATCCATGATAGCCTTATTCTCTGCCATAGCCTTAGAGTTTAGATCTGAATTGAAGAAGAGATAGAAGCGGAAAACGAAAATGAAATTTAGATCGGATCTGAAAGCTCTGATACCATGTTAAGGTTTGAGAGAGAGAGCGGTAACTTTTGAGTTTGATTATTATTCAACTTAACAAAACAAGCAAGCAGATACAAAACATATATAATAGAAGAGAGTCTTCTATTTGAGGAAAGAAAAGATATGGGCCAACATAAGTGGGCTTTGATAATAAGCCAAACATAAGAAGCCCGAACAAAATAAGAAAGACACACAAAGCAATGGAAAAATACTACTCTAACACTATCAAATGAGTCATTCCGTAGTTATCCAATATCTATTAGTACATAACCTCTAGGTGCTCAGTAGTAATGAGTAATACATTTCCCAACATTTGGAGAGCATTATGTACTCTAGTCTCAATGAATGCATCGATATCCAATCTTGATACATATAGACTACGAATATTTAAAATGATTATATTGTGATAAAATACTTATGATTACAACTATATGTAATTACTATCAGTAACAAAACATTTATGGATTTTCTGTTAAATATACTTAAATTAAATAATTAGTTAATTATAACATATTATGACAAGCATACAACAAAAAGAAAGCACCTTTTATTATGATGAGAATTGATTACAGATTTAATAATTTATAGTAAATTACAAAATTTCTTCTAGGGTATACCTCCAACTTAATCAGTTTCCCACTTGCACTTGGGGATAATTATAGAATTTCAATCCCATCCCTTTGATCAGCTTCACTAGAGCTGACTGAGCTAGGCCCTTATTGAATGGATCCGCTATGTTGTCCTTGGTGTGTATCTTTTATATCACGCCCTATTTCTTCTTAACGAATTCTATGATGAGGTGGAACTTAGGAAGAATATGCCATGACTTCTTATGTGCTCTAAGCTCTTTTATGATATGTATCATCGCATTATTGTCATAGAACAGTGCCATTAGATTCTCTATATCGAGAATCACTCCGAGCTCACTTAAAAACATATGCATCTAAACCTCTTCCTTAGTTTCTTAATGGAGGTGATGTACTCGACCTCCGTCATTGAATCAGCTATTATTTCCTATTTGGAACTTTTCCAAATAACAGCCCCACCGTTAAGCATGATAACATAACCCGACACTGACTTATTATCATCAACATCACTCTAAAAGCTAGAGTCGGTATACCACTTCATTAGGAGGTCTCCATTCTCATATATTAGGAATAAGTCCAAGTATTTCTTTAATACTTCAATATACAATTTTTAGCTCTCTAATGTTTTTCTCTAGGATTAGACTGGTATCGACTTACGCATCCTATTGTGTATGCCACAATTGGTCTAGTACATAGAATGGTGTACATTATGGATCCTTTGGCCAAAACATACCAAATCCTTTTCATACGCTCTTTTTCCTCATTATTATGAGGAGCATCCTTCTTAAAAAGGATGATACCAAACTATGTTGGAACATTTCCACGCTTGGAATTCCACATACTGAACTTTTCAGTATGGTATTTGTGTACATGGATTGGGACATTCCCAACATCCCCTTAGACCTATCCCTATAGATCTTTATGCCCAGTATATAAGCTGTTCTCCCAAATCCTTCATGGAGAAGTTCTTGGAAAGCTAAGCTTTCACTGATTGCAATAACGAAATGTCGTTGTTAATCAATAAAAGATCATCGACATATAGTACTAAAAACACAATAGTGTTGCCATATTCCTTTCGATTATGCATGCTTCCTCTATATTTTGATAAAAACCAAACTATTTGATTACTTTATCAAATACTCGTTCCAACTCCTAAAAGCTTGTTTTAGTCCATAAATGGACTTCAATAATTTGCAAGCCTTGCCCTCACTCCCACTAACCACAAAACCATCGGGCTACGACATATATATGGTCTCTTCTAAATCACCATTTAGAAAAACCGCCTTTACATCCATTTGTCATATTTTGTAGTCATATAATGCCGCAATGGCCAGCATAATCCGAATGGACTTAAGCATGGCTACGAGCGAATAAGTATCATCATAATCAACACCTTGAATTTGATAAAATCCATTCGCAACTAGCCTAGCCTTGTAAGTCTCTACTTGCCCATCTACTTTTAACTTTTTCTTGAAAATCTATTTGTTTTATCCCTTTGGATAAGTCAGATAAAGTCCGCATATTATTTTCGTATTTGGAATGTTGGGACTGGACTCGCCCGCGGCAGAAGAATTGGCTGAATTTAAATTTTTTTACCATTTGGGATCATTAGGCCTATGAAATCTAATTTATTTAGAACACTTCTGAATTACTTTTAAATAAAATCATTATTTTATTTAAATTTATAGTATAGTTTTATGTTATGTAATTAATATTGTGTTATATATGTGTGTGTGTGTGTGGATATGTGTGTGTTCATGTGTAACATAGCAATGTGTGCAAGGTTTAACATATCCGCATATAAGTGTTGGGTTTACACCGCAACAGACATGTTAGCTCCTCTAGTATACAAATATATCGTCCAAATGTATGCTTATATGCTTTAATTTATGTATACAAAACATTACAAATATATACATATATATAGGAATATATTTTATTTTGAATAATATATATATATATACAATTACATATATGTATATTCAAATTCATTTAAAATTATATTAAAAATTATTTATTTATTTATTTTCCTATAAAATCTGAAAACGAAATTGAATTATTTTTATTATTAAACGTATATATTATATATATAAATATATACCTTATAAATAATTTAATAATATATATATATATATATTAATACATAAATGAAACGCATAAAAATATATATTAAATAAATGAATACATATTTGATAATGCTCATGGCAAAGCTGTTGTGATTTTTTTTAATTTTTAATTTAAATAAATATATTAAAATTAACTTTCGTATGGAAATTAATAGAAATTAACAAAAAATATTTTTGAAAGATAATTTTAATTTAAATATTTCATTAAATTCTCAATGATATTTTAATATTATATACATATTTTACAATTTAAAAATAAATTTTAAATTAAGTTATTAAAGTTTGAAATTATTTAAATATTTAAATTATATATAAAGAATTGATTTCTACCCATCGAAATTATTATTAGGTGTAAATTTAATTTTTTAAAATTGACAACATATTTTATGTAATATATTTGCTGATATAATTAATTTATGAAATTAATTTTTTAGCGAAGCTAAGCGGGGTTAACTGGACCACTACCAGTTTATTGCAACTACAATAAAGGAAATTGGATCATAACAAACTATGATCCAAAAGTAGAACAAGAAGAAAAGAAAATAAACAAAGAGCACAAAGAAGAAAAGAAAGAAACTGTCATATTGGCTAACACCACATATTAACAGTACTAACATCATATATGTAAGCACTGCACATTATGCCATTTCTGATTGCTGCATGATTTCATTCCACATCTGCATATCATTCTTGCATATCCCATTGAAGATTCGATCATTCCTTTGTTTTCAAATGATTCTGATAATTTTTTTAGAATCAGAAGCACCAAGAGACCATTGTCATTCCTCCATCTTGTTGCCTTATAATCAAACTCCACTTAACCATGTTATCTCTACATATGTTAGTCCTTCCTCCCTTAAGCATTAATCATTTCCACAGTAGAAACAATGTTTTACAATTGAAAAACATGTGTTGATTGCTTTCTACTTCATCGCAACAGTATACACATCAACCATCAACATGCATTTTGAGCCTAACAAGTCTATCTTTTGTATTAAGCACATCTCTCATCACTTTCCATAACAAGAAATTATCACTCTCCTTGCAATATACATTCCATATTCTTCTATTCCATGCGAAGGATTGTATCTCACTGTAGACAGATAAACATTTGTAAATAGCTGCTGGAGAATGCTCCACTTCTTTCTTAGACCATACTGTTTTTTCATATTGAGATACAGGGTATTGATGTTGTTGTAGTTCATTCCATAGAGACCTGATTGTCTTGTTGCTTGAGTATGGTAATGTGACATTGCCTTTATAACTGAAATATATTGCTTTAGCTTCAAGAGATATACCAGTCTGCACTCTCTGATTATGTGTCATTATGTTGTTCAAAATTAGATCCTGCTTGGCCTAAGGGTCACTCCAAAAATTTGCATGACCACCAACATCAATAATGATCCTTAAATATAGCAATAATGTAGCTCTGAAGTTGAGAATTTCTCTCCAAACCCAACTAAAGTTTTGTGGGGTTTCCATTATCCAAAATTCTTTATTTCTTAAGTTATGATTGTAAGTCCATCTAACCGATATGTTGTTTTTCATATTCAGGAGGTTGTCAAGATGTTTACTGAATACAACCTTATTCTAGAATTTCAGACTAATGATGCTGAACCGACCATACTTCCTTTTCATTTCCACTTTATGAAATGCAATAGGATTAAGTTTATTGGAATGCATGCTACCGGTCCATAAGAAGTTACAAACTACTCTCCTTATCATTAAAAATAAGTTTCTTTGGTAGAATGAAGGTTCTGCACCAATATGAAGAGATTGTAAATATGATAGAGTTAATTAAAACAAAATGACCAGCTTGAGATAAGAGCCTATTAGACCAACTATTTATCGACTTGGTGATCTTGTCATAAAGACTAAGGCACTGAGTTGTGGTAATTTTAGAGGTTGCAGTCGGAATGCCAAGATAAGTTTAGTCATTCGAACCTTCTTATAGACATGACATTGCCCTAATAATAGCAGCATGCTTAAGAGAAACACATGCCATATAAATAGTTGATTTCCCAGTATTGATACATAGCCTAGAAAAAGTAGTAGAATTCATTAAGGGCATCATCTAACTGAATCAACAGTTGGCTTTGTAAAGATGATTAAATCATCAACAAATATTAATGTAGTGACCATGGGGTCTTTGCATTTGGAGTGAAGCTAGAAAAGCTTGCTAGCCACACACTGATTTATCATTTTATTCAAAACTTCCATAACCAGAATGAATAAATAAGAAGACATTGGATCTCCCTATCTAATGCCTTAATAACTACTGAAATACCCAACAGTTGTGCCATTATAACATAAAGAAAATTTAATTGTAGATAAGCATGTATATATCCAAGCAACAAAATGTTGAGGGAATTTCATTTTGGCCATCACTCTTACAATAGAAGTCCATTGCAAAGTACCATATGCATTCCTGATATCCAACTTAATCATGGCTCTACGAGAGGTATTCACCTTTTTATAGTCTTTAAGAAGTTCATGTGATATTAAAACATTGTCCAATATACTTCTACCAGGCAAGAAGGCAGCTTGGTTGTCAGAAATTAACGAGGGAATAACTAGCTTGAGCCATGAAGCAATAATTTTCGAGATACATTTGTATAATATGTTGTAACAAGCAATGGGTCTAAACTCAGTAACATTAGTGGGATGCTCTGTTCTGGGGATGAGGGCTATGTTTGTTGCATTTACACCAGACAACATTTTGCTATGATTGAAGAAATTGATTACAGCTTTACATAGGTCACTACTTATTATGTCCCAACAAGATGTATAAAAAAGAGCATTAAAACCATCAGGACCACCACATGAATCCTTGTTCATTCCAAAAATGCTATTCTTTATTTCATTATCAGTTATGGCAGCAGATAGCATGGAGATTTGATCCGAAGCCCGAACTCGTAGATGAAGATCAGAGATAATTGATAGATCAAGCATGAAATTTATAGAGTTACCTAATAAGTCAGTGAAGTAATCCAGAAAAGCCTCATCAACTTGCTGGGGAGAGTCTGCATGCCTACCATTCTGATCATGAATGCTATGTATGTGAGTTTTAGCTTGTTTAATTTTGAGTCTGCATGCCTACCAAAAGCTTCCCATTTTTGTCGTAGTTTTTGCTTCTTCATGTCTTCCTTAACCAAAAACGACTTGTGATATTGATCTGTTAACTCAGACTCCTTGACTTTAGCAGCCGTATCATTAGGATTCATCATTGCTTCATGTTGGGCATCAATGAGATTAGCTTTCAATGTTTCAGATTGGAGATCACCAGAACCAAACTTCAGTGTAGCCCATGCTCTCAAACCATTCTTAACTTGCTTCATATTTCGCTGAAAAATAAACATTGGGTTACCAAAAACATTATTAGACCAAGCATTGTTAATTATATCTAAGAAACATGGATCATGAATCCAAGCATTAAAAAATTTAAAAGAGGTTTTCCTTTTTAAGGTAGCATTTCCAAAAGAAATAATTTGGGGAGAATGATCAGAAATAAGAGGGGAAGGGAGGAAGGAGGAGATTGAAGGCCAAGTAGACAGGGTAGCTAGATTACAGAAGGCATTATCAACTACGTTATAATTCTATTGCCTGATCGACTCCTATTCTTCCAAGAAAACCTTGAACCATAGAAGAGGATATGAGTTAGAGAGGAAGAGGTGGTTGAGGCATTAACACTACAAGGGGAAATGCAATTTCCGACGGCCAAAAACCGTCGGCGGCCGTCGGAAGCCGTCGGCGGCCGTCGGAAAAAGCCGTCGGAATTTACTGCGTCGGAGAGCAGTATTTCCGATGGCTTCTGACGGTGCCTGTCGAACATATTTTCGACGGGTTCCGACGGTTTCCGACGGATGCCGACAGGTGTCGGGATCTGTCGGAAACCGTCGGAAATAATGAGCTACAGGCCGCCGGTAGCCGTCAGAAATTTTGATCTGTAAGTCGTCGGAAGCCGTCAGAAATATGCTGTGTTTTTTTTAATTTTCGCTGCAAATATAGCCTTTCAACCACATTTCTCTTCCAAACACTATTATATCAATACTGCACAATCCAGTATACAATATTCCAACCAAATATCAAAACCCAACCTACACAATATTCAATAAACACACAAATAAATAAAATTAAATCAAAAAAATATACATAATATACATAATCATCCCAACATTGACAATAATCATAACAGTAAATGTTCTATCATGTTATGAATACACAAAATCATCAACATCCTCATCCACATCGTCATACAACCATAAAACCAAGTGTATCAAACGTATTTATACATAAATCAATAATTAAATCATCCGTCTACCAAATCATTCAAAACTAAAACAAAACATACCTGAACGAGCAAGCAAGCAAGCAATGAATCAATCTCCACCAAATACAATAAAATATTGCTAATAAATATTGCTAATAGTAAACTTGGGATTCCATTGCTCATCAAGGAATTTGCAGGCCTGCCAACAGATAAACACAAGCTCCAATTTAATAAAACTACAATAGAATTCAACACGATAGAGGAGATCATGTGGTGGAACATTGGCTAATATAATATATTTCTATAAAACTATTAAAGCATCCTTTTTAACAATACAAAGACATGCAGAAATTTCTCCTTGATCAAAGCATGTAAAATGAAAAAACTGCCAAATTACAACATTTATCATGGTTTAGTTAAGATTTAGCAAGAAAAATTCTCCTGGCTGAACCCAGCATGGTTTAGTTAGTTAAAATTTGTCAAAATTGACACCTGGCACAAAAAAGGCTACTATGTAGAGCATAGACTTGAGTACAATAAATATGGTTTAACCACATTCCTTGACAAAAACAAACTTGAGAAACAAAACCAACAAGCATTTCATGTGTGATGGATGAAGCTAATTAGTTTGGATACAACAAAGTATAGGGTGTTATATCACATGGTATCAATTAACTATTAGGTAATAATAAGATGCTTAATGAAATCATACCTCTATGATTTGATCCAACTCTATGTTCATTACTTGATTGAACTGACACTCACTCACTCCATCCCTGTTGTACAAATAACAAAAATTAGACTTTACTATCTGCTATTATTTTTGAATAAGTATTTCAACATGGTGCAAAAACAGCAAGCAGTGCCCGCTACAAAGTCAGACAGGCACAAATTGCAATATAAATGCAGCTTAATACAATTTTGTAAACTCAAATCAATAGTTGACAAGAAACACATTGGATGTTCATATCAAAAAATTAATTCATGCTTTTTGCAGAAGTAAAAATAAATTTAGCAAGCGCCTGAAACTAGATTGCAACTTGTAAAAGAAGCAAAATACAATATTACCTGAATATAATAATATTCTCAGGCTTCCTCTTGCCAGAGCTAGTGTAAAAATCAAGCATAAGTTCCCTACAAATTAAGATAACTTTCAGAAAACAAAACACTACATTTAAGCCATCGCAATAACAGTGAAAGAATGTAAAACAAAACACAGAAAAGCCAATTAAATATCAGTGCAAAAATTTTGGAATAAAATCCAGCCAAGTGGCTTACTTGATGTTCCCCTTGTCTTCAGTGCCGTTTCCTTTTTCGAATGCTAATAAGTAGCTTAAGAAATATTTGTATACACGAAATCTATTGTTTTCAAAAAAATTCTATCGTTGTTTCTTTTAGTATACCCATATTAAACAACATCAATTTTTCAATTAATGAACGGTGAGTAATAGACGTGGATTTTGGATTGGAGAATTCTTTTTTCTATTTGTAAAATAAAAACAATGTAATGTACACTATTCACTTTTTAGGAAGTTAACTTCCTAAAAATAATAATTATTAAATCATAAGATATCAAAACAAAAGAGATGTTTGTATTATTAGTAATATTTTATTGTATTTTAGATTCCTCTATAGAAGACTTTTGAGGAAAGTATTTTCCAATACAGGGACAAATCCGACAAACATTGTACCAGATGAATATAAATGGTCGTTTTTCGAAAAAACGACTATTTATACAACGATCATGTACAACACTCGTCAGACAGGGCCAAAAACTCTCTAAGGGACATTTGTCAATTACATGCGCGCATTTGACGAAAAAATACAGTTTTACTCACTGTTCACATTTACAAAAATATATATATTAATTAATTAAACACATTTATTCGACGTATTACATCAACTTAAGGCTGGTTTAACATTTTTGTCATTTTTTAATACACACAATTATAATTTAGAGTAATGCATTTTTTTTTGTTTCATAAGTAAATACGTGCACAATATAATACTTCGAGTTCATTCATTCATTTTATCTTATTCCAACTAACGTATACAATCGTACAATAAAGGCATACACAACAATTTACATATACATGAACAACCACAAATTATACATGTTTTTCACAATTTCACGATAAAAGATGAAATACATATACCATGTGATGCTATAAACTGTTATTACGCTATTGGAAACAATTGCAATCCCTAATTCGCCCTAATTTATCAATTTATGCAAATCTAAAATTATGGTAAAAACTGAATTTTTTACAAAAATAAGAGATTATACCTGAGATTAAGAGTAATGGAGGTTGATTAGGCAGCCGTGGAGGATCCGGAAGCTCGAAATTAGGGATTGGAAGCTTGGAGAACGAATTTGGGGATTTTTTGATATAATCTTCGTATGAAATGAGGAAGAAGAAGAGGGCTCGGCTGAGCCCTATAATCGCAGTTTTCCGACGGCTTCCAACGGCCGCTGACAGCCCGTCGAAAGCCGTCGGAAATTAGCCGTCGGAAGCCGTCGGTCCTCGCTGTCGGAATTCAAGCCTTTTCTAGTAGTGTAAGGGGTAAGATTTAATTCAAAGGTATAGGGATCCCACCCACTCTATCATCAAGATTGAGGAGGCAATTAAAGTCCCCTATTACAATCCAAGGATGTGATTCTTGGGCAAAGTGTGGGAGATAATTATGGAGTATTTGCCTTGAACTAGATTGGTTAGCTGCATAAACAACGGTGATATACATGGAAGTGGAGGTGGGAACATGAATAATGTGACTATGAATGAATTGCTTGTTGGAGATTATTGGACAAAGAGTGAAGGTGGAAGGGTCAGACATAATCATGATTCGGCCATAAGAAGCCTCATTTAGGTTATGAAGAAGGGACCATCTAGAGTTTATTATATTTTTAGCTCTTAGGGTGAGTCTCATGTTCAACTTTGTTTCAAGTATAACAATAAGATGAAGACTACTTGTTGAATCAAATCTTTTATTTGGTTGAGCTTGACATCTTGATGACCTCCTCTTATATTCCATACTGCTAGGTTTTGTAACATTATAACTTATTAGCAGTTTGATGAGACTACTTTGCTTGCTCCTAGTTGCAGGAGAAGAGGCATTACCACATTCAGGTTGATGCAGTAGCATACCTAGATGAATCCAGAACGAGCGACCCACCTTCACGACCTACCAACCACCGCGACCTACGACCTAGCCTTCCCCACGACCTAACCCCATCCAGCGACCTAACTCCACCGCAATCCCAAGCCCACGACTTAACACCTCACCGCGACCTACGACCTAAGTGCTTCGACCTAACTTCGCCACGACCTAACCCAATAACCGACCTAACTTCCATTCCACGACCTAACTCTGCAGCACGACCTAATGGCCATGACCTAACTCCTCTGCGACTTACCAGTACTCACGACCTAACTCCTAACTCGCGTGCGACTTATCAAGTCTCCGACCTAACAATGCCGCGACCTACCAGACCCCACGACCTAAGTAATTCCAACAACCTAAAACCCTCGCCACGACCTATCTCTAGCGACCTAACACCTTCCCGCAACCTAACTCCAACAACCTAAAATCCCTTTCCACGACCTAACTCCATCTCTCCAAATCGCGAGCGGGGCTATGCTAGCCTTAGGTCGTGATTCATCATCCCAGACATTATTTTAGGTCGCGAACCGCCTTGTACCAATTTCCAGAAGTTTGCGAGCTATGCCAAATTTTAGGTCGCACGGTCTCTCTAAGTCGCGTGAAAATGTTTTAGGTCGTAATGTTTTGTAATTCTTAGGTCGCGTACGACCTAAGTGATTGTGTTGTGTTGTAATTTTCAAAGGGTGTGTTTTGTGTAACCCTATAAATAGAGAGTTATGTCATTTGTAAACGGTTGTTGATTTTGAAATAAAATTTCTTTTGTTAGCTTTGTGCTTTCATCCAATTGGTAGTCGAGTGTGATCTCCTATCTCCACTTTCAGTCAATCGAGTGCGCTCGATTCAACGATCGTGAAGCCAATTCGTGGAATCAAGTGCGCTTGATCAACGTCGAAGAATTGAAGATCTACTTTCACGGTATCAAAATCGATCAACGTGACGTAGATAGCTAAAATTCGACATCTTCGGATCAACGAATTTGGGCATTTCAGTATTCATCAATCCACCGATTGCTACATTCATCGTATCAACAATTTTTGTATTCCGCCGTTGCGTCATTTGGTATCAGAGCCAGGTTGCAAGGAGTTTGCGTAGATTTTTGGAGTTGTGCAAGATTTACATCATTTGGAGAAGTGGGTTATCGAGATTTTGAAGAGATTTGTTCGTTTGGAGATTTTTGAAGATTTCAACAAGTGGGTAGTTTTGATTTGAAGATTTTTAGATCGAAGTGAAGTTTTTGTTGGAATTTTGTCGAAGAGTGATCATGCCTCCGAGAAGAGCTAACCGTTATCGCAACATTGATGCTTTATATGGGAGAGAAGAAGCCGATGAGATGGAGCAATGAATTAACGAAAATTTTAATGAGAAGCTTAATGAAGGGATTGGACGATTAGAGAGAATGATGTTGGAGATGAGTCAAAATCAGAGAAGAGTTTCACCTGAATCGAGCCATGGGAGAAGTAGAGTTTCACCATAATCAAATCGAGAGAGAAGTGTTGATAGTGATCATAGAAGCGTGGATCGAGATTGTGATAGAAATGTTGATGATCGAAGTCGTGATAGAAATGTGACTGATCGAGATCGGAGGAATATAGATCGAAGAAATGGTGGTGGTAGAGATGTTGGTGGTCAGGATCGACATCGATATACATCGGATTGTGAAGAAGAGTATGATGGTGGTAGTGTTCATGGACGAGGACGTGGACGAGGAAGGAATCAGTCGGAGTACGATCACAAGTGGGAATCTGGGATGAAGACTGAAATTCCAGAATTCAAAGGTGGTATGCAAGCTGAGGAGTTTTTGGATTGGGTGGCTAATGTTGAAGAAATTTTTGATTTCAAAGAAGTCCCAGAACATCGTAGAGTGAAGTTGGTTGCTACAAGGTTGAGGGGTAGAGCTTTGGCATGGTGGCAGCAAACCAAACTTACACGTGAACGAATGGGGAAGTCAAAGATTGAATCATGGGAGAAGATGAAGAAATTGATGAAAGCAACGTTCTTACCTTACAATTATCAATCTCTGATGTATCAACGTTTGCAGAACTTGAGGCAGGGCACAAAGACTGTTAATGATTACGCAGATGAGTTTTATCAGCTTATTGCAAGGAATGATATTATGGAAACGGAAGAACAACTGACATCTAGATTCATTGGGGGATTGAGAATGCAGATCCAGGATATGGTGAATATGTTTGATCCTAGTTCTGTGGCGGAAGCACATCAGAAGGCGTTGGCCTGGGAGAAACATGGACGACGAGGAGGTGGTGTGTTTACTAATTCCAACAATCAAGCGAAGGGTGTTAGTGGAAGTTCTAATGTTTCTAAACCTATCAGTAAACCAGTGGTGAAGAAGGCTGAGAAGGCAAAGGTTAACAACGGTTTCAAATGTTATAATTGTCAGGAATTGGGTCATAAAAGCAATGAGTGTCCAAAGCCAAAGAAGAGAACCATGATTGCAGAAGTTGAAGATGAGGATGCTGAAGGAGATTATTCTAGTCCAGTTGAGGAGGATGAACAGGATATTGCGTTAGGGGATGAAGGTTGTAATCTAATGCTTAGGAGATCGTGTTTAACACCGAAGCAGGAAGAAGCTAGTTGGTTGAGGAGTAATATCTTTCAATCGACATGTACTATACTGGGGAAGGTGTGTAAATTTGTGATTGACGCGGGAAGCTGTGACAATATCATTTCAACCGAGGCTGTAACAAAATTGAAGTTGAAGACAGAGAAGCATCCGAATCCATACAAGTTAGCATGGTTGAGAAATGGAGGAGAGGTGAAAGTGGATAGACGAGTTCGTGTTCCATTCTCTATTGGGAAGAAATACAAAGACGAGATCTGGTGTGATGTGGTAGAGATGGACGTTTGTCACTTACTTTTGGGAAGACCATGGCAGTATGATCGAGCAGTACAACATGACGGTCGGACCAATAGCTACAGTTTTATGTTTGAAGGTACGAAGATTATCCTAGTTCCGAAGAAGAGACAACAAGGAGAAAGTAAGTCGGAAGAGATTGAAGAGCTGAAAACTTTATTATCTTTGAAGGAGTTTGTTATGGAGGTTAAGGAAGAGCCGGAAGTATATTTGTTGATTGGGCGAGAGAGCAGCGAAGAGGTTGAAATTCTAGAAGAAGCGAAGCCAGTTTTGAAAGAATTTGAGGATGTATTTCTAGAAGAGTTACCGAAGGAGTTACCGCCACTAAGAGACATTCAACATCAAATTGATCTTGTTCCAGGAGCAATGCTGCCACATAGACCACATTATCGAATGAGTCCGAAGGAACATGAGGAATTGCGAAGGTAGGTGGAAGAATTGCTTGAACAGGGGCGTGTGCAGGAGAGTTTAAGTCCTTGTGCTGTACCAGCTTTATTGGTACCCAAAAAGGATGGAACGTGGAGGATGTGCACAGATAATAGAGCGTTGAATAAGATCACAGTCAGATACAGATTTCCGATGCCGAGGCTTGATGATCTGTTAGATCAAATCAGTGGGTCTGTAATCTTTTCGAAGATTGATTTGAAGAGCGGTTATCATCAAATTCGAATCAGACCAGAGGATGAATGGAAAACAGCGTTCAAGATGCGAGAGGGGTTGTATGAATGGTTGGTAATGCCATTTGGACTTTCAAACGCGCCAAGTACGTTCATGAGGGTGATGAATCAGATTTTTAGACCATTCATTGGAAAATTTGTGGTGGTGTATTTCGATGATATTCTGATATATAGTGGAAGTCCAGAGGAACATTTGAATCATCTGAGAGAAGTGCTGATGGTACTACGACAAGAACAATTTTATGCTGCAACAAAGAAATGCGTGTTCATGACGCATAGTGTTTTATTTCTGTGGTATGTTGTATCAGGAGAAGGTATCCAGGTGGACCAGAATAAGGTTGAAGCAGTCAGAAATTGGCCACAGTCGAAGAAAATAACCGAAGTGAGAAGTTTTCATGGGCTAGCATCATTCTACCGAAGATTCATTCCACACTTCAGTAGCGTGATGGCACCGGTTACTGATTGTATGAAGGGGAAGCAGTTTTCTTGGTCGGAGGAAGCAAGGGTTGCTTTTGAACGGATCAAAGAACTGTTGACGACAGCACCAATTCTAGTTTTACCAGATTTTCAGGTGTTGTTTGAGTTACATACTGATGCATCCAAGGTTGGAATCGGGGGAGTGTTGAGCCAGAGGGGACGTCTGATTGCATACTTTAGTGAGAAGCTATCAGGGGCGAAGATGAGATATAGTACATAGGATGTGGAATTTTATGCTGTTGTGCAAGTTATTAAACACTGGAGACACTATCTATTTCAGAAAGAGTTTGTTCTTTACACTGACCATGAGGCGTTGAAACATTTACAAGGGCAAGACAAGATTTCATCAAGACATGCATCTTGGATTGCATATCTGCAACAGTTTACGTTTGTTGTGAAACACAAATCAGGAGTGACGAATCGTGTGGCTGATGCTTTGAGCCGAAGGAATCATTTGTTAACTACGATAAAAGTTAAAGTGACCGGGTTTGATGTGTTACTAGAGTTATTGGGTGATGATCCTTACTTTGCAAAGTTTGTAGATAAAGTGAAGAAAGGAGAGACGGATGAGTTTGTGATGGTAGATGGTTTTCTGTTCAAGGGAAATCGATTATGTATACCAGATTGCAGTTTACGGTTGAAGATTGTGAAGAAATTACATGAGGAAGGTCATGTGGGTAGAGACCATACATTACAGCTGATTTCTCAATCTTATTTTTGGCCATCAATGAGGAAAGAAGTGGAAAGATTTGTGGAGCGATGTCATATTTGTCAAGTTTTGAAAGGAACTCCGACCAATGCTGGATTATATATGCCGTTACCTGTACCAACTAAGTCTTGGGTTGATGTGAGTATGGATTTTGTTTTGCGTTTGCCTCGAACTCAAAGGGGAAACGATTCCATTTATGTGGTGGTTGATCGATTTTCGAAAATGGCACATTTTATTGCTTGTAAAAAGACCGCTGATGCAGTCCGTGTTGCACAGTTATTCTTTAAAGAAATCTATCGTTTACATGGATTACCTGAATCTATTATTTCTGACCGAGATACTCGATTTCTGAGTCACTTTTGGTTGAGTCTGTGGAAGATGGTTGGGACGAAGCTGAAGTTTAGTAGTGCATATCATCCTCAGACGGATGGGCAAACTGAAGTTGTGAATAGATCATTGGGTAACTTGTTGCGATGTCTTGTGCAAGATAATTTGAAGAGTTGGGATATGAAATTATGTCAGGCGGAATTCGTACACAATCATGCTGTCAACCGTAGTACGGGTTTCAGTCCATTTCAGATTGTATATTCAAGCCTGCCAAAGGGACCGTTGGATTTAACGATAGTGCCACAACCGAAGGGGACAGTTAAGCGGGCTGCTGATTTTGTTAATGGGTTGACAGAATGCCATAGAATCGTTCAGGAACGATTGGAGAAGACGAATGAGAAGTATAAACAACTGGCATATAAGAAGCGAAGAAGTGTGAATTTCAAAGAAGGTGATTTGGTTTACGCCGTGTTGACAAAAGATCGTTTTTCAGTTGGAACGTACAACAAGATGAAAGCTCGAAAGATTGGTCCAGTCGAAATCTTGAAGAAGATCAATGATAATGCATATCGATTGAAGTTGCCAGATCATATTCACACTGCAGACGTTTTCAATGTAAAACATTTGATTCCATACCATGGGAATGATCTTGTTGGGGCAGAGAGAGATGCAAATTCGAGGTCGAATTTTTGTCAACAAGGGGAGGATGATGCAGTAGCATACCTGGATGAATCCAGAACGAGCGACCCACCTTCACGACCTACCAACCACCGCGACCTACGACCTAGCCTTCCCCACGACCTAACCCCATCCAGCGACCTAACTCCACCACAATCCCAAGCCCACGACTTAACACCTCACCGCGACCTACGACCTAAGTGCTTCGACCTAACTTCGCCACGACCTAACCCAATAACCGACCTAACTTCCATTCCACGACCTAACTCTGCAGCACGACCTAAAGGCCACGACCTAACTCCTCTGCGACTTACCAGTACTCACGACCTAACTCCTAACTCGCGTGCGACTTATCAAGTCTCCGACCTAACAATGCCGCGACCTACCAGACCCCACGACCTAAGTAATTCCAACAACCTAAAACCCTCGCCACGACCTATCTCCAGCGACCTAACACCTTCCCGCGACCTAACTCCAACAACCTAAAATCCCTTTCCACGACCTAACTCCATCTCTCCAAATCGCGAGCGAGGCTATGCTAGCCTTAGGTCGCGATTCATCATCCCAGACATTATTTTAGGTCGCGAACCGCCTTGTACCAATTTCCAGAAGTTTGCGAGCTATGCCAAATTTTAGGTCGCACGGTCTCTCTAAGTCGCGTGAAAATGTTTTAGGTCGTAATGTTTTGTAATTCTTAGGTCGCGTACGACCTAAGTGATTGTGTTGTGTTGTAATTTTTAAAGGGTGTGTTTTGTGTAACCCTATAAATAGAGAGTTATGTCATTTGTAAACGGTTGTTGATTTTGAAATAAAATTTCTTTTGTTAGCTTTGTGCTTTTATCCAATTGGTAGTCGAGTGTGATCTCCTATCTCCACTTTCGGTCAATCGAGTGCGCTCGATTCAACGATCGTGAAGCCAATTCGCGGAATCAAGTGCGCTTGATCAACGTCGAAGAATTGAAGATCTACTTTCACGGTATCGAGATCGATCAACGTGACGTAGATAGCTAAAATTCGGCATCTTCGGATCAACGAATTTGGGCATTTCAGTATTTATCAATCCACCGATTGCTACATTCATCGTATCAACAATTTTTGTATTCCGCCGTTGCGTCACAGGTGCTAAGCTGCTTGTTGCGAGAATATTAGCTTCATTCAAATCAGCTGAAGAGGAATACTTTTTCTTCTTACCTTTAAACTGATTAACTTTACTTATGGAAGTGGAACTTGGTTTTCCAGATATTTTACTTGGAGGGTTTAGGTTAGATGGAGTATGAATGGCATTGGAACTGGGTAAGGGAATGACTACATTGGGATCGATATATTTAGGAGGGCAGAAATTTGTTTGTAAGGTTCATTTGGGGAGTATGATTTAACATTAAGAACAATGCCATCGTGGGAAAAGGAAATGGGGTTGAAATGCAGGTTTGCATGTTGAAAACAGTTTCATCTACATGCATGATAGAATTGTTAAATGGAGTACAATCACGTGGTGAAGAGGGGAAATGAGATTGGTCATTTGAGGATAGTGGGACATGAGAATCTTAATTGGATGTGAAGGCAATATCATTGCATTATAGGTTTGCATCACAAGCAGTTTGAGAAGTAACTGTTTTTTGGGGGAAAGGGAAGTTTTGGAATTTGAAGTTTTATTTTTTGTTTGCACAAATGGAGTGGTAGTTGAATCATTTTGCAAGGTTTTCACATTTTCATGTATTTTTAAACTTTCTTGATCATTGTAAGATGAATCAATTCCTGCATCTTCACATTCAGCTAAGCTGTAAAATTTATTGCTACCCAAAATTTCACATTCCTCATTACCAGTCTTGACATTTTCCCGCACTATCTCATTTACTTCTGCATTTTGATCACTATATATTGAACCGGACTTGCTTTTTGCATGGTTTTGATCGTTTTCACGCACAGCTTCACTTTTTCCTTTTTTGTGCACAACTGCTTTTACCACCTGTTTTCTTTTTACAACCTTTCACCATATTTGCTTTCTTACAACTGAACTTTTAACTTTTGTATTCATCCCTTCTTCCTCTGAAATTAGCTTTTCACTCTCCACCTTTTCATTTGCTTTATTACATTTCTTTGCTTCTTCCCAAACCAGGCATTCATCTGTTTTATGGCCAATTGACTTACAACTTATACATATGTCAGGTTTCCACAAGTAACTAACATGCATCATTAAGAGTCTTATCATCCAGCAACTTAACAGGGAAACTATATTGTAATTCCTGATTAGGCTTAATTTCTACCATACGCTTTGCATAAGATATTCTTTCAAGCTTTTCGGTGAACTCATCCATACATAGCAATTTACCTAATCTTGAAGCTAACTAATTTATCGCCAAATGTGACCATGCATAAATAGGGATATTTGAATTTGCAACCAGATAAGGACCGAACTTATACTACCACAAACATTTCCAATCTCAGGGTTCCACTATCGAATGATTAACACGTTGTTTTTCATAATGATAGGGTCACCCTTAAGAATTTTTTCATTAACTTCATTGCAGGACAAAAGAAATAGGAAAATAAAACCATTAAATTTCACCTTGATTGAGCCCTTTAATTTTCA
This sequence comes from Allium fistulosum, assembly GCA_030737815.1. NCBI lineage: Eukaryota > Viridiplantae > Streptophyta > Magnoliopsida > Asparagales > Amaryllidaceae > Allium > Allium fistulosum. The sequence goes on along the minus strand of CM060908.1, from coordinate 296,937,700 downwards.
TAACCTTTTCAGATGTTCCGCTACAGTAGTGTACGACAATGGCTTGTCAAGTAAAAACCTAACAATATAATCACTCCAAATAGCATTATCAGCATCTAGGAATTCAATAAGGGGTACCATTGCTTCTCCTTGAAAGGTAGGTCAACTGGGGCTGGTACATAAGCACCAGCATTTCGTGGTTTGTTCTTGAATAATTTACACCACAGAGACAAAAGATTCACAAGAGAGGGCAACATGAAGATTAGGGTTAGAGGAAGGACAAGGAAGAAGTGGGGAAGATGGGGTTGAAAGGCAAGGAAGGTTCGAAGATAGAATAGAAGATAAGATTGGATAAGTTGATAATGGAGGAGGTGGCAAAGGGGAAGCATGGAAAGGTGGGAAAGATTCAAATACTAGGGCAAGAGAGAATAGGCGGGAGGAAAGCTACTAATAAAAAGAAAAAAGGACAATATATTGCTTTGAATGCTTGGTTTAAAAAATAAGTAAATAAATATTATTTTAATTATCTGAAAGTCTTTGAAGTATAAAATTATTTATATAAATTTTAAAACCATATTTTATATAATGTAAGATTCAATATTTAAATTATGAGAATTATATAGTTTAAATAATATGTATTAAAGTGATTTAAATAAAAAAATCCATATTTTTATATTTTCAATGACTTGAGTATTGTAGATCATAAAATTACCTTATCTCCAAAGCCAATAAGTGCATATTGAAACGAAGAGATCGACATCTTGAACTAGATTCCAATTCAGCTAGTTGCTAGCTCTTGAACTGATGAACATTAGCTAACAAATAACGTTTGTTTTAATTTGATTTGAGCATGGGAATGAAGGAGGAGATGGGGGTATATTTCGGCCAGAAGTAAGGTAGATGGAGGCTGCAAAACGTAGTAAATGGGTGTGCATTGAGATGCTTTTATAGAGGAGAGATTAGAGAGATAAATTAGGATTAAGTTCCACATTTCTCTCCTACCCATTCTTTTTCTCTAGTCCAATCACTCCCAAGCCTCTCTAGCCATCTTATGGCTGCCCCTACTTGGTCCATTCATGGCCGAAAATCTCCTTGCTCATATGGGCTTTATATCTAATTTTAGTCCGAACAATATTCGTCATGTTTAAGTCTCATTTAAACGCGTATCGATATCGTATATCGATTAATATATTTATAACTATCATAAACCTATTTATTAATATTATTTAACAAAACAAATAAAAAAATTATAATTAGTATTTCATAAATATTAGTTATCTTAATTAATTTATAACAGTTACAAATTAATAAAATTGTTCAGTCAAAGAAGTATTCAACGGTTCGGTTGTGTGACTCTTTAGGTGTTAATTTAGTTAGTGATTAATATCAAACTATTCGAATATTAATGTTCACACATCACTTAGCTGGTGGTATGACATTTTGGCCAAATTTATCGCTTACTTGCTTTTAGTAAAATCCAATTTTACTTTGTTAAGCATTACTCGGTTATAACTATTGTTTACACCAATTCCTTTTGTCAAAACTATATCACTTCGGACTTATGGAATTTGGTAATGGTCAAAATTCCAATATCATCCATATTCGATTCTATAGTCCAAAACAGAAAGTCCTTGGTTCAATAATAATGATAATTATTAACTAAACTACTCTGGTCAGAGATTTTGACTTTGAGTTCACCGATATACAAACCCTATATAACCGAGAAGACGAATCCTCTCTTGAATAATGTTTCATTCCCAATACTTCCACTCGACTCAACTATAGTCACTCGATGGACATTGGCCATGATTTGACTATAATCAAAGCACAACTTCCATATTGAAGGCCAATAGTATTCTCAAGTAGAGATAACTGGGTAAATAAGTCACATCAATATTTTCCATTTGACCTTAGTTATACCAACCAATAGAAAACTATTCAGTGAGTCATTCCATAGTTATCTAATAATTATCAGTACGTAACCCCTTAGTACCTTCAGTAGTCATGAGTATTACACTACCCAACATTTGGAGAGCGTTACGTGCTCTAGTCTCGACAGATGAATCGATATACAGTCTCGATGCATTTTGACTAAGAATATTTAAAACGATGTGTCTATTATATTGTGATACAATACTCATGATTACGACTATTTGTAATTACTATCACAAATAAACCATTTATGATTTTTCTATTAAATATGTTTTAACTAAATATTTATTTATTTATTTATAACACATTATAACAAATATATAATAGATAGAAAAACACCTTTATTAGGAACAAGAATTGATTACAGAGATAATTGATTTACAATAAAGTACAGAATTGCCCCTAGGGCATACCCCTAACTCTATCATGTAATACATCTCGGATTTTATTGCTCCAAGCTAGAGTGCAGAGTCTTTACACTACAGTGCTTATTGGAATGATAGAGGAGTGTCGTTATCTAAGACACGGTCCTCCTTCTTGCCATATACGAGAAAACCATAGTATTTATCTGATGTACGAGATTCTCTATTAGACCTTCTAATAGGTTGCATGTTTTCATATACCGGTGAACTTGGTTTTGCCACTGCCTCAGCCTCTGTGTTAATTTCTCGGATCTCATCCAAATCTACAACTTCGTTGTTAATTTCTTTTGACAAAAATTCCTTTTCTAAAAGGACAGCGTGCGTGGAAACAATCACTTTTTTTTCCTTTATATTGTAGAAAATATTTCCTTTAGAATTCTTGGGATATCCTATAAACTTACACAAGGCTGATCCCACCTCAAGCTTATAGGGCCGACATTCTTAACGTAAGCTAGAAAACCCCATACCTTAAGTAATTAAAGTAGGATTTCTTCCCATGCCACATCTCATATGGCGTCTTAGGTGCAGATTTAGAGGGTAACATACTCAACATATCGCTGTGGTTTCTAGCGCAAAACCCCAATAAGACAAAGGTAACTCAGCCTTACTCATCATGGAACAAACCATATCTAATAGGGTTTGATTCTTTCGGTCCAACGCACTATTGTGTTGTAGAGTGTAGGGTAGAGTAACCTGAGTGATAATCTCATTGTCTATTAAGTATTGTTGGAAATCTTATCTAACATACTCACCTCCTTAATTGGATCGAATAATCTTAATCTTACGTTCGTCTGGTTTTCAACCTCATTCTTATATTTAATAAATTTCTCATAGACATCTGACTAGTTTTTCAAAAAATGCACATATCCTAGTTTCAAGAAATCATCGGTGAAAGAAAGAACTATCTATCATCCTTAGTGATTATAGGCATCAGGCCACATACATCACTATATATGACCCATGAGTTCATTAGCTCTTTCATTTCTTCCACTAAAGGGGTGCTTGGTCATTTTACCTTTAAGACACGACTCATACGTATAAAATGACTCATAATCAAGTGATAAAAGAAAACCTTCAATTTTTATAGTCATTTCTCAGTTATATAACCTAGCCTATAATGCCAAAGATAATTATTATTTATATTTTTATTTGAAGAAATACTCACAAAACAGAAATAATTTGTATTGATCACATAAATTCCATTTTTTAAAATACCATCACAGATTTATTACCACCTAAAATAATGTTTTTATCCTTATTAACACAGTGAAAAACATAACCAGTCTTAGACAATATAGACATAAATATTATTTCATAAATAAAGTCTTTAAAAAATAGTAATTATTTAATATCAACACAAATCTGCTCAGCAAAATCGAATGAAAATCTCCAACGCCATTCCATCTGCAATAATCCATCAACAACCTAAAGTCGCATTCTCCCTTTACCACACGATGCCAGTTCCTAAGCCCGTGCAATGCATTAGAAATACGAGTTCCAGATCTAGTATCTAAAACCCAAGATAGTTTATTGATTACAAAACAATTTTGAATCATAATGTACCTGATGGAGCAGCAGAACTATTATATTTCTTTTCTTAACAATCTTTAAGTACTCTGTTTAGTTCCATTTCCATTAACCTTTCTTGTGACAATGATGACACTCGCCCTTGTCAACAGCAGTAGTTTTCTTACTTTTCTTGGTAACCCTCTTCCGCTTCTTCAAACCTTTCAAAGATGATTCACCAACCTATACTGCAAGTACGGTCCCTTAATCCTTGGATGTAGACTCATCCAACCTTAATATATTAAGGAGCTCCGCGAGATTCATATTCAACCGGTTCATATTGTAATTTAGTACGAAAGGTTCATACCAAGGTGTAAGTGAACCAATTATCAAATCAACCTATAACTCATTGTTTATTGCTACGTCCAATTATGAAAGCCTATCAATATAGCTCTTCATCTAGAAAACAGAATGGTCCACTTTCTATTCTTTAGTCATTTTGGTATTGAACAACTTCTTCGTAAGCTCTTACCTTATGGAACGTTATTGTTTACCAAACAGGGCCTTGAGACTATCAAATATCTCATGGACAGACATGTTTTTATGCTGACTCTACAATGGCTTGTCTAATGTAGATAACACCAAAACCTAAGCGATCTCTAAGTCCGAAACCCATTCTCATAAGCAAGCCTAAGTTTAGGATCCGCATCATCAACTAGTTGTTCTTTATGATCATAGGTAATAAATGACCAAAGACGCTAGTAAGTCAATGTTATCTTAATCACTTCCAGCCAATCGATATAGTTGAGTCCGATAAGTTTGTCACTTTCAAAAAAATAGTTTTGGTGCAGACATTTTCTACAAGTTTTAAATTGGTAGATTATGACAATTTCATAGCAATTGTTCTTATAACATTAGCAAGGTTAAACTTTATGTTTCATTTTACTAATAAACTCCTACTAGTCTTTTATGTCTTGTCAAACCCTAAGTCGAAACATAGAATTCTTTCGACTTCACTAGTAGGTGTTAGGACTCATTTGTCTTGGAATTATGACATTAAGTTTGCTCAACAAGTCATAGCTCCATGGACGATGGGTAACTCCTTATTAGTTATATCATATATATAACTCCTAACCCTTAACACCTTGTCCTAATTTCACTTTGACCTTGAGTTTGCTCAACAAATCAAAATGAAATTATTCGCTCGTACCTAACATATTGCGAAGGCCTGAGTATCATATATATACCTTGAGTTTGCTCGACAAATACATATAGTTATCTTACGTCGTCTATTCAATATATTCATAATACTATAAATGACATCCATAGCTTGATTTTGCACAACAACTAAGGAGTATGTAAGTAATTTATTAATATATACCGTAGAGGACAAAATTATATTGAAGATTCATAATTTTCAATATATTATATTGAGTGATATTGACTTATGGAATAATGTATTTCTTATGAAATACCCTCGTGACTCAAGTATCAGACACATTAGAAATCATGATATATGTACATTTACGTATGTATTTATTCCTTAAGTCTATCTAGTGTTTCTTAATGTTTCACCTTTAATTTATAGATTCATATTATATATATGTTTTAATATATATATATATATAACTTTTCTATTTTAATTTACTTATATAATATTATGTATAAGTTTGTATTAATCAAATCTTATTTAATTAATTTTAATTAATTAATGTTTTAATTAATTTTATATTATTCTAATATAATATTTGTATATAATATTTATTATTATAGTATAACACATATATCATATATATATATATGTATGTATATGTGTATGTATGTATATGTATATCATTTAATTAGTTACCCTTTAATTAATTAATTTAATTTAACAATTTTTATTAAATTATATTAATTCGAAATTCATTTTATATACATACATGTACACTTATGTTATTTTAATTTTTAAAACAACATAACATGTATCATAATATATACTACATGTATATATTTATTAATTAATTAACTTATTTAATCAATGTAATTCATTAACCTTACTAATAAATTTTAAATTTTGAGATTAATTTATATTAATTTTCAAACATTTTGACAAATTTCATTATATTATAACATTTATAACATGTATATATTTTATTTTAAGTTCAACCTTTAAATTTCAAATCTTATATTTTTAATTTTCAATCAATTTTGAAAATTATCCCAAGGTCCAATTCAAATTGGTGCTTTTCTATTAGGGACAACCTTTGGGCTTAGATATCCGGTCTGGTTAGGTCGATAGCCAGGTATGGCAGAGCACTTTATTACCCAAACCCAATCCTTTGACACTAACTTTCTAGACACTCTACTATCTAGGTTGTGGGCTTAATTAGTTATTTCTAACATGACTAATTTAGACCGCATAAGCTATTGGGCTCTGATACCATTGTAGGGACTGGGCAAGCCCGCAGTAGAAGAAATAGGTGAATTTTTTTTCCATTTGAGATTTTTAGTGCGCCTCCGAAGTCTAATTTATTTAGAACATTTCTAAGTAACAAACTACATAATTGCCCAGGGCATACCTTAACTCCCTCAGACAAACATGGGATGATAATTACATCCGTGACATCAATTTGCCAAGAGAAATTAACACTTAGGTGAATGATAGTAACCTACGCAAGAGTCGAGAAACGATTATTGAGATTACTGGTGTTATAGTTAGTTGAATGATATTAACCTACATAAGTAAACAACACCGCGTTGAATGAATTTTACACCTTGGTGATTAACAGTATGCATCATAAGTGTTTTATACTAAGGTGAAACCCAAGTAACCACGAGACAAGTAAAATGTGAAAATGTGTAGGTAAGAAACATAGCAGATTAAGTTTATATAAAGGTAGAATTTGACTAAGGTAGTTATGACATGAAGGTTTATAATAAAATTCAAGATCAAAGTCCTGGTGTTTGCACAAAAATGGACAAACATCTTCAGTCAAAATTAACAATAAATTCGATAGAAGTAAAATGCAAGAAAAATAAAGGACATATGGATTTATAGTGGTTCAGCTGTAACGGGCCTACGTCCACTGTTCATATTTATTCATTTTCTTATAATTTAACTTTTACAAGAGTTCGAGATGAAATACAATGAATTATGACTAAAAGCATAGATCTAAAACCTGGTTTGGTTATCTTTGTAGCATAGAGTCTCCCAGCTTCTAAAAGTTGTCCACATGAATGCCAAATGCTTAGATATTTATAGGGGTGAAGAGGTGGTGTGGTTAATCCGATAAGGCAGGAAATATTCATATATAACTGGCCCAAATCAGATATTCCCATATATCAAAGATATGATTGTTGATGTCTAAATATATACAAATTTTATTCCACATATGGCTATCCTGGTTCGGCAGGAAACTTAATTTAGGGTCGGTAGGTTCGGTGAAATGCATGTGGTAATCTTGCTGGCCAAGTTCCTGTACCTCTCTTCTTGATTCAGTGAGCACCCCTACCCTTGGCTCGGTGACCTGCTTTGCCCTTGGTTCGATGGGCTTCTTAGCCCTTGGCTCGGTGGGCTTCCATCCACTGGATAGAGAATCTTGTTCGATACCTTAGGCACCGAACAAGAAATCTTGTTCGGTACCTAAGGTACCGAATAGGATTTCATGTTTGGTGCTTGAGCTACCGAATAGGAGGGCTGCTCCCTTCTTCTCTCTTGCCTTGTCATGCTGTGAAATTACCTACCCTTGCTTTGTCTTAGCTTTCATCTAGATCTTGGTCTCGTAGGCAAAATTGCCCATAACACTTGCCCCCCAAAGCTCGGTTCGTAGTCTACGAAGTAGGCTTTGTTAAAGGATTGAGGATTCCATCAGTAAACATGCATCACTATCGTTCATTCTCTAGTTTAGTTCGACATGTTCTTGCTCAGTGGTCAGGGTTGGTTCAGTGTGTAACTGGTTCAGCACCGGACATGATATCGTCCCTATATAAACTCTAATGCCTCTAAGTACCGAACCAACTATTCATTTCTTTGGGTCCCTGAGTTCTTCGAGACTATTTGTCTCCCTTAAGCTACAAGTGCCATTTTCCACTCCCATTGCCTCCAGTTCAACATAACTTCCATACAAAATCATCAATCAATCTGGTAAGCATCTCTACCTATTTCTGCGTCCATACCACTTATTTGCACATTATGATTCGAGCTTTTCCCTTTAGTTGGGTTAGGGTTCAAGGTATAGGCTTGGCCGGTTCCGGCCAAACATTGGAGTTAGGAGACTTTTAGTGCAGAGAGGGGCTTAGATTGCGAAAGCATGATTGTTTAACCTCTTTAGACTAGTGGAAATCTTTAGATCAAAACTTAGGGCATGGAGATTAATGGATTAGCCTCCGAACAAAGGAGGGGTTAGTCGTTTGTCGATCCCTACCTACCATTATGGTTTTGGTAATTGGGAAGGACCTTATATAAGTTTTTCTGGATAGGAACAGCTTTCTTCCTAATGTTAGGATGTCTAAGTTAAGCATGTCGTAGTCCTTCTCTATTTGCATGCACATACACTTATGCGTTCACATGAGCATTTTCACTTTTTGCGATAATACATGAGAAAGATTATTGTATTAGATAGGCATGTTGGGCCACCGTAAGTCTCACTCACAAATAATTTCTAGAGAAAGGATCCTTTTTCTTTCACGCCTTCAGAGCCTATGTCGTCGGGGTGTCGCTTTAACCAGCCCAGCTCAACTCGCTCTCGGGTATATGGATATGGGTCATCCGAACTTTTGGTGAATCCTATCAACTTCGAGGCCTCCGCCTTTACTTCTAAATAGTTGGATTTGATCGTGGCCACTCATGGCATACCTAGAGAAGGCATCCTTTTGCCTACTCCTGAACAATGGGTACATGCTCCACCAGAAGGGTACATCGTTTATTCTCGTTGTAATGACCCACCCGGAACATGCCTAAATTTTGACCCAGAAAAGACCCATCGAAACTTAGATCCATTCTAAGGAAACTGTTGGTAGTAAAAAGAAATAACATTCTAGAGCCATAACTAAACTTTCAGAACTTATAGCGGATGGAACAAAATATAATTGTAAAGTGTACCCATTTATTTCAAAACCATAAAAACCATAACGTAATCTCCGTTACACGGGTATGCATAAATGCAAGTAATAATAACAAATACTTCCATAAGCCAAGCTTCTCCATCTCTAAATATCGTCACCGCCATCACTCCATCCTTAACCTATGTTGTAATGAGGAGGGAGTCAGAACAACAAGTGTCTAGTGAGTAAAAACCTCGAGTCTTACCTTTTCAGTACTTGGGCAGTATATTTCAAAATTAGAATATGTTTATGAACATAAAAACATTAAAATCATTTAATACTTCTTCATAAGGAAAGGAGGCGGGTCCAACCACTTAATACCTTCCATTCCAGAAGTAGATTTCTAAAATCCCATATCCCAATCATATATCATAAATAGCTAATAATGTGAGAGACGGTACCCAAGCCACTTAATATTTCCCAGTGGAAAATAGGTAGACCCCGTCATTTAAGACCTATTTCCTTAAGCATGCTCCTCGATGATACTATCTAGCTGACATCATATGGATTCTTATAGGCCACTTTATACTTCCAAGTGGAAAATAGGCAGATCCCATCATTTAAGACCTATTTCCAAAAGTGGACACCTGTAGCGATACCACCTAACGTAACCCCTTGGCCATTTAATACTTCATCTAGGGAAAAAGGCAGGTCCAACCACTTAATACCTTAAACCCCCAAAGCAGGCCCTTCGTCCTATGGCCCATACTCCTAATGACGCCTCACATTAGTACTCTATTCGTAGGAACTGGTAGCCAGATTAGCTAGGCAGATTTCCCCTACAAAATTTAGAACTAACATCGCGTCATTACAAATATTTATCATAAGGATATCTCACATGAATAAAAGTGTACACAATTGTGGGTAACCTCAAACTGAAGGGCAGACTTCCGTCATGTAACTCTATTGACTTCGCATCTCTATGACTTAGGCATAAATCAATTACTCTATACACAAACACACACACACACACACACACACACACTCATCTCACTGTTTCCTAAATAAGGCCTTATAAGGAATTTTCCTTATTACGCCTTAAATTAATAATTAGGCTATATAAGAGTATCATCTTATTTTCGCCTCAAAATCAATTACCTTCCTAATGGGTGAAATAAATGCTTAATTAACTACGCCATATACATAATAATTATATGTTAATTACGTAAATAGAGATAAATATATATTCGTGCCTAATAAGTTCTAAACGCACGGATTTTACACTCTAAACTTGCGTTAAATGTCAATTCCCTAACCAATTATTATTACACGTCCTTTTTTCCTCAATTTATCAAGTTTTCATGGAATTCTAATTGGAAATAAATATTCATAACCAAACTGCAATAACAGACTTGTAAATAAAATAGAAACTCAAGTTATTACACAAATTCAATGGAATATCTTAAACAATGAGAATTGCAATCTAAACCCCATATTCAATTCAAATCCTCTTTTTATAAATAAATATATAAGAATAAATTATGTGTGACACCCCACCTCTATGCTCACAATAACAAAGGTTATTATAAGGAATAACGTCTGCTATTGCGAAGAATAAGGCTTGTTAGAAGCGACCATCCGTAAGTTATGCCTTAGACGAGTATCGATTACATCGATAGGAGTTGTGAAAATTACTCCTAAAGATATATTCAATCCAAATCTAAAACGAAACTACGGTGGCTAAAGGAAAATTCAGAACAACTCATAATAACAACACAATTAGTATAATCACATCAAAACAGAAATATCAGATATATAGCGGAAGACAAGTCTGGAATACATGCTACAACAATCGATGGTTCACATGAACCAAATGTATAATACAAAGTCATCATATCATACATGAGACGATAGTCAACACCAAAAGTAACACCTCGCAGTCTAGACGAAAGATGAAGTGAAATCCCAAAAGCTGAAGCTGCAACTGAATCAGAGATAGCGACTATCCTGAAATAACTCGGTCTGACCCGAGTATTATTTAAAAGAAAATAATAAACGGATCAGTCTAATTTATTCTCAGAAATAAGTGAATGATAAACAACACTTAAACAAATAATTATAGTCTCGAATGAGACTATACAACATAAATAATCAGCATAGTTTAAATGAAGAAATCTCAATTTAAACTCCATCAAAATCAGTTTTCAAATTCACAATTGAATTTAAAACAGCAATACGCAAATTTATAACCTCAGATGAGATTATACTCAAACTCAACTTCCAAATTCATAATTGAATTCAAAGCCGCAATTCACAAAATCCAGAAATCAAAATAGATAACTAGAAAATCAACAGTTGCAAAATCTAGAAATCAAAACAAGATAACTAGAAAAACCAACATAAAAGGTGGATCGATCCCATCAGATGGCGAGTTTTTAATTCGCCGCACGTGCATCAACATATGGCCGAAGCCTACCAAGTACTGTCAACATGATTTTTGGCGCCCAACATATGACCCGAAGGTCCAACATATGACCCGAAGGTCTAGTACTGGTATTTGACCCGAAGGTCCAACATATGACCCGAAGGTCCAACATAGTGGCTCGAAGGCGCTCAAAATCATCAAACAACAAATATTTCAATTAACGAGTCCGGATTTAACCGAAATAGTAAAAGTGTGGTTCCATACTCCGCACTTTTGCTAAATCGTTTAAATCTCTTCATCGTTTCCTTGAAAGTGCAAAATTGTGTATTTTATAAAGATACAATTTTACGTTCTCAAACGGACAAGTCCGGAATTAAGCGAATCAGTAAAAGTAAGGGTTCATAGTCCTCAATTTTGCTGAATCGTTTAAATCGCTTCCTTATTCTTTTGAAAGCGTAAACAGTAAAAAAATTTAAAATCAATATTTATTTTAAAACGATTTTGAAAACACGTGATTAAAACAGTCGCAACAATAGCAATTTCAACGAGGAATTTACGCTTCATAAAACATCGTAAAAACGGATATCAAACCAGCGTTGCGGGATAACCGCTTAAAATTTCACTTTAAAATTGACGGTTACTACAGTCAAAAAGCAGTAATTTTTATTCGTCAAAATATCATCAAAACAACGCGCTTCAAAAATATACTACCGGTGTAAAAATTCCCGTTATAAAAATAACGGCGAAATTACGTTTTAAAACGTAACCCCGGTTCAACGTAAATTAATACTGGTATTTAAAACACTTTCGTGCAATTCAATATACACGTACAATTTGAAATTGGTAGTCATGCATTATTTATGTGTACTAGCATGGACATGCATCCAACGTGATAAAAATATCCTAGCACTTCCAAATTATGTGTGCACATATGAATGATTAAAAGCAACGTGGACCATATACTTTTCATGCAAGGTTGAACGAAGAACATCTAGGCAACATATATATATACTCTGTACCAATAACTATTGCAAGTAGACAGGCGTGGGGTATATGCAACACAACATTGCATATATATATATATAAATGTTGATAAAAACGACCTGGCCAAAATTTCTAATTCTTTAACACGTATTCACGTGTATAGATTGAACATAGGAAGTGGTCTGGACTTGTACCCATATGCGCACGCAACAATGAAAGCAAATGCAAAAATAAAGCTACCTCTGCAAGCTACATTCTGGCACACGTAAGATACAAGTAGTTGAAATATAAATAAAGCTACTCAATTATCAAACTCTCTACTACCTTATTATACATGCACGAAGATACAATCTTTTAAAATCACAAGGACTAAACTTTGTTTTCATGTGTAACATCATGATTAAATGCATGCAAGTCATAATTTTTTGGAGTTGAAAATATATCAACCTGGACACTAATTTATACCATAATTGCGCACAATTTTTAAAACACGTTGCATGCAATTCATACTTTTCTTTTTTTTTATTTGCCACTATGAAGTGAAATTAAAATGCCTCTAAATGAAGCCGACCTGTACACACGCGTGTATTCCCACGTATGAACCAGATCTGACTATTTTTCAAACAAGAAGTGACACTATTTTAACTTGTATGTAACATATCAAAGTAACCAGCATAGGTAGTGAATAATATGGCATAAGTTCGACCAAAGTTCAACAGCACACATCAAGCAACAACAAGTTGAACAAATTAATGCTGAAGTTAAGGGATGTGAATGTCAGGTGCTGTTAAAAACGAGTTGAAGCAAATAACAAAATATTTGGGCACAAAAAGGATTAGAGATGTGAGTTATACTCACTTTAATTTGTCTCGAATATAGCTAGAGCAGAGGATTCAAATCTTAGAGCTGCAGCCATTAATGACTTCTCAGAGTTTTGCTTGCTGAGACCAAAAGTTTGTAGAGAAATATTATTCTCTTTCTTTCGAATGGCATAAGTCAATGAATTTGGGTACTGAGAAGTGTTTTGGGTACACATTCATTTAATGCAACGTACTGCGATAGTGCTTGGCTACACACTAGACGTGGCAAAGTAAAGCAAAGTTTCAATTTGCTTCTTAAAATAATGTGTTCACCCTTTGCATTTCTCCTCTGTTTACTTAACTGACAGCAATGCACGATAAAAGAAAAATGTAAAATATACACCATACTCCTTTTTCTTATCAACCTCACTGCATTTCTGTACACTTTGCATTTATAAAAAGAATGCGACAAACGGTGTACTAAGATTGATATAAGAATTGTTATTTTAGGACTAGTTTGAACTAGTGTCTGAAACTAAACAACTACTACGTCAATTCTTCTGTTTATTTCTCACTTGCTCACTGCAGTTACTGGAACAAGTGAATTTCAGTCATTTCACTCACACCACATACTCCGCTAACTTTATTATGTTCTCTCTTTGTAATAAAGTTTGCTAAAAGGCTAAATGTGATATATAAAAATGGATTTTTGCACGCAGGAACTATAGTTATTGCACTTCCTGTATGCACTGTTCATTATATCAACTACGATATAAATGTAGTGACAGCAACGTGAAGTGAATAAAAGTGTAACACAATTCGACCGACTCTGCAATTTGAATTGCATCAATATATTTCTTTTTTTCAAATTTTAATTTAAAAATTTCAGTTTAAAATATTTTCTCCGACCGTAACTCAAAATCACGTTCGTTACCGATTTTTAAATTATTTAATACGACGGTAAAAATTACAGTCGTTACAGACTCCCCCTCTTATAAAAATTGCGTCCCCGCAATTTTCATACTAGAAGCAGTCAATAACAGGACAATTTATCAAATCAAAGATTAAAATAGAAAAGATGGATAAGAATGCTCACCTCCACCCGAAGAGGAGAGAAAACCCGGATAAGAACGCTCGATAAATTCTCTGGTCTCCCAAGTGCAATCTTTGGGGTTTGCTGACCATTGAATTTTCACAAACGGGATTTCTTTATTCTGAAGGCGTTTAACCTCCGAAGCTAGCACATGAATAGGATTTTGCACCATAGACAAGTCAGGTGAGATCTCAACATCTAGCAACATAGGAGAATCAGAAATAGAATCTAAATCTCGAAGGCATCGACGAAGCTGGGATACATGAAATACGTCATGAATTCCCGAAAACTGAATAGGTAGTGATACACGATAAGCAACTGGGCCAATGCGTTCCGTAATAGGAAATTGTCTAACATATCGAGGAGCCAATTTCCCGGAGCTACTAAAGCACACTACACCCTTCATCGGAGAAAACGAATGAATACGTGATCGCCAACAGAAAATTCCAAAGGCTTCCTACGATGATCGGCATAAGATTTCAGCCTATTCTGAGCCTCCTTCATTCTCTGTTTGATAATATCAATCCTCTCAGAAGAATCACAAATATAATTGGAACCGAGAACTAACTTTTTTTCCGATTCCAACCAACAAGATGGTGATCGACACGGCCTTCCGTAAAGGGCTTCGAAAGGAGCCATACCGATAATGGATTGGAAACTATTGTTATAAGAGAATTTAAAAAGAGATAAGTGGTCTTTCCAACTACCACCAAAGTCAAGAAGCAGTCCGATTGGACTTGATAGGAATAAAATGGGATGATTTAGGCAATCGATCACAATCACCCAAACACTAGAATGGCCCGACCTCGAACGAGGTAGACCATCAATGAAGTCCATAGAAATTTGATCTCATTTCCATAATGGAATCTCAAGAGGCTGCAAAAGACCACTAGAACGTGGTGTATAGCTTTGATAAGTTGACAAGTCATGTAACGACTCACATAACTTGCAACATCACGCTCCATACCTTTCCAAAAGTATAAGCGTTTCATAACAGCATCCATCACACTACTATCTGGATGGATAGTATGCTTAGAACGATGACAGCCCTTACGAATGTCATTTCTAAGATTAGAGACACTAGGCACGACCAATCTACCCTTCTTCCGAATACAACCATGAATATCAATATCGAAATCCTTTAGATCATCACTTCGGGATTCCGATTTACAACTCTGAATAAGATAAGCAATATGTGGATCTTGTTTCTGGGCATCGGCAACACAATCCAACAAATTAGGACGAGCTTCCATGCTAAATAAAAGCACGGGAGAATCAAAATTGAAGGACGGTCTCTAATATCACAAAGAGATAAAGCTTCCAACATATTCCACTCCGCTAGCATCATGGAAACAACAACCTGCTGCTTGCGACTAAGCGCATCAGCAACTCGATTACCCTTACCAGGGGTATACTGAATATCGAAATCATATGAAGCAAGAAATTCGAGCCAACGTTGTTGCCTCGTATTAAGTTCTTTCTGATTGAATAGATACTTCAGAGATTTGTGATCAGTGAAGAGAATAAAACGCTCGCCCAAAAATAATGTCGTCAAATCTTTAGAGCAAAGACTATAGCGGCTAACTCCAAATCATGAGTAGCATAACGAATCTCGTTAGGCTTTAGTTCTCTAGAAGCATAGGCAACTACTCTACCTTTTTGCATGAGAACAGCACCGAAACCATAACCACTGGCATCGGTATAAACAACAAGATCATGATTCCCTTCGGGAATCACAAGAATAAGAGTATCGGAAAAGAGTTCTTTCAAATAATCTTCTTTCCTGAAGAGCTAAAACTTCCCAAAATTACAATTATCTTTATGAAATCATTTTCTAGAAAAAATTTCTTTTTATAAGTCAATTTATTGTGTCAAATTGTCTCATCAAAGCGTTTAGGAGATTCCTATCGATAACGTTGATCAAGCGCATCGACCAGAATTCTTAAAGCACTCTATGGGCAATACTAACACAAAATCATCTTTCATATGATACACACAAATCCCATTTATACTTGTAAATAAATCTTCTGAAAAAGATTTGCAAAATTTTAAATTGTTGTTTTCATCCAAAATCAATAAATACACAAATGGAGTCATCGAGATATTCGTAGAATACTCTATTCACAAATGGATGAAATAAGCTAGGCAAACTGAACGACATAATAAGTCATTCATAAGAATCATAACGTGTGCGGAATGCGGTAAGTGGAATGCTAACTTCCGCAACTCGTAGCCAAATGAAAACCGGTAGTAAGATCGAGCTGGGAGAAGAGCTGGAACGAATAAATCGCTTGGCTTCCAACTCATATAATTGTTGCTTGAGTTCCTCATTTTCCTGAACAGACATCTACATGGGAGGGCGACTGACAGGATGAGTACCAAAAATAAGATATTAACGGAACTCAATTTTCCTATTCGGTGGTAAACCCAAAATAGACTCAAAGACATCAGAAAAATCACAAACAACCGGAATATTAGCTATAACAGCCTCCGATTCAAAGGAAGAAATGATAGTATTCGAAATATGATTCGAATTATAATAGATAACTGCTCGATAACATCGGGATGCTTGATATATAAAATTCTTTTGGGACATTGGATTGAACTTCGTAACGGACGAGCCAATCCATACCCAAAATCATATCAAAACCACGATGATCCATAACATGTAGATTCGCATGAAAGATGAAACTACAAAGAATAATCTCAACACCAACACCCAACAAACCAAAAGTAGCGGATCCACCAATAGGATTCGCAGTCCTCAAAGGATCGCAAAGAGTAACAACATCCAAAGGAACAACAACGAGCTCCTTTGATACAAATGAATTTGGTTCACCCGTATCGAAAAGAACTCTAATAGGACGGCTACGAAATAAAATAAAACCTTCCAAACAGAAGGAGTAGAACCTTTGGGATATGAAGAATCACCAGAAGCTTATACAACATTCAGCTTCCCATATTTGAAACCCTTAGGAGCAGTTAAAACAACTCAAGATTGATAAGGAATATAACAAATGGAATACTACGGGAACATGGGATTTATTCCTAAACATAGTCCAAGATGTTAAAGTGGATAAAAGTTTAAGAATAATGAAGGAAATAGATCAGAAAGGCACGAATAAAACCCTCGAATAGTTGTAACACATGTTCCATTCTGCTTCTGTTCTGTGTTTATTATAACTTGTTCTGAATCTCAGCTCTGATACCAAGTTGTGACGCCCCACCTCTATGCTCACAATAACAAAGGTTATTATAAGGAATAACGTCTGCTATTGCGAAGAATAAGGCTTGTTAGAAGCGACCATCCGTAAGTTATGCCTTAGACGAGTATCGATTACATCGATAGGAGTTGTGAAAATTACTCCTAAAGATATATTCAATCCAAATCTAAAACGAAACTACGGTGGCTAAAGGAAAATTCAGAACAACTCATAATAACAACACAATTAGTATAATCACATCAAAACAGAAATATCAGATATATAGCGGAAGACAAGTCTGGAATACATGCTACAACAATCGATGGTTCACATGAACCAAATGTATAATACAAAGTCATCATATCATACATGAGACGATAGTCAACACCAAAAGTAACACCTCGCAGTCTAGACGAAAGATGAAGTGAAATCCCAAAAGCTGAAGCTGCAACTGAATCAGAGATAGCGACTATCCTGAAATAACTCGGTCTGACCCGAGTATTATTTAAAAGAAAATAATAAACGGATCAGTCTAATTTATTCTCAGAAATAAGTGAATGATAAACAACACTTAAACAAATAATTATAGTCTCGAATGAGACTATACAACATAAATAATCAGCATAGTTTAAATGAAGAAATCTCAATTTAAACTCCATCAAAATCAGTTTTCAAATTCACAATTGAATTTAAAACAGCAATACGCAAATTTATAACCTCAGATGAGATTATACTCAAACTCAACTTCCAAATTCATAATTGAATTCAAAGCCGCAATTCACAAAATCCAGAAATCAAAATAGATAACTAGAAAATCAACAGTTGCAAAATCTAGAAATCAAAACAAGATAACTAGAAAAACCAACATAAAAGGTGGATCGATCCCATCAGATGGCGAGTTTTTAATTCGCCGCACGTGCATCAACATATGGCCAAAGCCTACCAAGTACTGTCAACATGATTTTTGGCGCCCAACATATGACCCGAAGGTCCAACATATGACCCGAAGGTCTAGTACTGGTATTTGACCCGAAGGTCCAACATATGACCCGAAGGTCCAACATAGTGGCTCGAAGGCGCTCAAAATCATCAAAATCATCAAACAACAAATATTTCAATTAACGAGTCCGGATTTAACCGAAATAGTAAAAGTGTGGTTCCATACTCCGCACTTTTGCTAAATCGTTTAAATCTCTTCATCGTTTCCTTGAAAGTGCAAAATTGTGTATTTTATAAAGATACAATTTTACGTTCTCAAACGGACAAGTCCGGAATTAAGCGAATCAGTAAAAGTAAGGGTTCATAGTCCTCAATTTTGCTGAATCGTTTAAATCGCTTCCTTATTCTTTTGAAAGCGTAAACAGTAAAAAATTTTAAAATCAATATTTATTTTAAAACGATTTTGAAAACACGTGATTAAAACAGTCGCAACAATAGCAATTTCAACGAGGAATTTACGCTTCATAAAACATCGTAAAAACGGATATCAAACCAGCGTTGCGGGATAACCGCTTAAAATTTCACTTTAAAATTGACGGTTACTACAGTCAAAAAGCAGTAATTTTTATTCGTCAAAATATCATCAAAACAACGCGCTTCAAAAATATACTACCGGTGTAAAAATTCCCGTTATAAAAATAACGGCGAAATTACGTTTTAAAACGTAACCCCGGTTCAACGTAAATTAATACTGGTATTTAAAACACTTTCGTGCAATTCAATATACACGTACAATTTGAAATTGGTAGTCATGCATTATTTATGTGTACTAGCATGGACATGCATCCAACGTGATAAAAATATCCTAGCACTTCCAAATTATGTGTGCACATATGAATGATTAAAAGCAACGTGGACCATATACTTTTCATGCAAGGTTGAACGAAGAACATCTAGGCAACATATATATATACTCTGTACCAATAACTATTGCAAGTAGACAGGCGTGGGGTATATGCAACACAACATTGCATATATATATATATATATAAATGTTGATAAAAACGACCTGGCCAAAATTTCTAATTCTTTAACACGTATTCACGTGTATAGATTGAACATAGGAAGTGGTCTGGACTTGTACCCATATGCGCACGCAACAATGAAAGCAAATGCAAAAATAAAGCTACCTCTGCAAGCTACATTCTGGCACACGTAAGATACAAGTAGTTGAAATATAAATAAAGCTACTCAATTATCAAACTCTCTACTACCTTATTATACATGCACGAAGATACAATCTTTAAAAATCACAAGGACTAAACTTTGTTTTCATGTGTAACATCATGATTAAATGCATGCAAGTCATAATTTTTTGGAGTTGAAAATATATCAACCTGGACACTAATTTATACCATAATTGCGCACAATTTTTAAAACACGTTGCATGCAATTCATACTTTTCTTTTTTTTTATTTGCCACTATGAAGTGAAATTAAAATGCCTCTAAATGAAACCGACCTGTACACACGCGTGTATTCCCACGTATGAACCAGATCTGACTATTTTTCAAACAAGAAGTGACACTATTTTAACTTGTATGTAACATATCAAAGTAACCAGCATAGGTAGTGAATAATATGGCATAAGTTCGACCAAAGTTCAACAGCACACATCAAGCAACAACAAGTTGAACAAATTAATGCTGAAGTTAAGGGATGTGAATGTCAGGTGCTGTTAAAAACGAGTTGAAGCAAATAACAAAATATTTGGGCACAAAAAGGATTAGAGATGTGAGTTATACTCACTTTAATTTGTCTCGAATATAGCTAGAGCAGAGGATTCAAATCTTAGAGCTGCAGCCATTAATGACTTCTCAGAGTTTTGCTTGCTGAGACCAAAAGTTTGCAGAGAAATATTATTCTCTTTCTTTCGAATGGCATAAGTCAATGAATTTGGGTACTGAGAAGTGTTTTGGGTACACATTCATTTAATGCAACGTACTGCGATAGTGCTTGGCTACACACTAGACGTGGCAAAGTAAAGCAAAGTTTCAATTTGCTTCTTAAAATAATGTGTTCACCCTTTGCATTTCTCCTTTGTTTACTTAACTGACAGCAATGCACGATAAAAGAAAAATGTAAAATATACACCATACTCCTTTTTCTTATCAACCTCACTGCATTTCTGTACACTTTGCATTTATAAAAAGAATGCGACAAACGGTGTACTAAGATTGATATAAGAATTGTTATTTTAGGACTAGTTTGAACTAGTGTCTGAAACTAAACAACTACTACGTCAATTCTTCTGTTTATTTCTCACTTGCTCACTGTAGTTACTGGAACAAGTGAATTTCAGTCATTTCACTCACACCACATACTCCGCTAACTTTATTATGTTCTCTCTTTGTAATAAAGTTTGCTAAAAGGCTAAATGTGATATATAAAAATGGATTTTTGCACGCAGGAACTATAGTTATTGCACTTCCTGTATGCACTGTTCATTATATCAACTACGATATAAATGTAGTGACAGCAACGTGAAGTGAATAAAAGTGTAACACAATTCGACCGACTCTGCAATTTGAATTGCATCAATATATTTCTTTTTTTCAAATTTTAATTTAAAAATTTCAGTTTAAAATATTTTCTCCGACCGTAACTCAAAATCACGTTCGTTACCGATTTTTAAATTATTTAATACGACGGTAAAAATTACAGTCGTTACATTATGTAAATTACGAATAGAATTCGTAATCTAAACCCTTATTTTATTGAAGGATCATAATTTGACCCAAAGAAGATGGAGAAGTAGAATAGACTATGAAATTATCAAAAATTGCCTAAACGAAACAAATTTCATCAAATTAATATAATAATTGAGAATCTCAACATAGAATTGACATTTTGAAATAAAAATGAATTTTAGGGGATTTTATCTATCATATTTTTGAAATCCCAAAATCCCTAAGGCATATTCAAATCTAAAAGAAATACACTAAACAATTGATGAAATGAAATACTAAGGATTCCACTCATAGATTAGCCTTAGCTTTACCCAAATGGATTTGTAAACTTCTGATCTCTTCCAGAATATCTCTCTTTTGATATATATATGGAAGAGGTATATATATTCAGTAAATTTAGAATAATTAGAAAATAATAGATTTTAGAAAGAAGAAACAAATAGAAAATAAGTTGAATCCTTACTTGAATTCTCTACGGAGTTTTTGAATCCTATTAGAGAGATAGCAATGGAAAAGTTTCATCATATTCCCTAAAATAATATGAATAAAAGTGGAGAGAATAGGGTTCTATTTATAGAAGTTGCAACGCACCAGAATCGTAGGATAGAAGTAGGTAAGAAATGGGTAAATCTGTAGTGCACAACTGAATAAAATATAACTTAAAACCCTAGCCACCACTGGCAACTGCTATAGCCAAGCGGTCGACCGCCCTTGGGCGATCCGTCGACCGCTACGGTCGACTAGTTGACCTATTTAGGTCGACCGCTCCTTTTATTCAAGGATGTTTATTTATTTCCATTGTCGTATTATTTTATTCCCTAATTAACTTTTTAACCTTAAGCGTTAATTAAATATTTACTTAGCCCAAGCTAATTTCTAAAATTTAAACCCTTAATTTGATTTCTCATTTGAATTTGAATTCAAACTAAATTAATTTAAATCTGAGAACTTCAAATGCTCATAACTTCTTTGCTTGAGCTCCGTTTCCAGCATATTATATATGGAAATAGATCAGAATTTCGCCACGAACGCAACGAAATAACTTTTATGGTCAAATTCCAACTTTTATAAAATTTCCAAATCAACCCTTAACATATTTAAATTTACTTTATTTATTTATGCTTCATTTTACGGGGTGTTACACTTGTCATCACTACGTGGTTGGAGCCCCACCTCCTCTTCCTTAATGGATAGTAGGCTTCCTTGTGTACTTGAAAATTACTCCATTCTAGTTGCATCCCAATGGGTATGCCATCCTTACTAGCCTGTATGCCATTTTCATGACAGAGTTCTAGATGTTCCCTATCTACCATCAAATTAGGTTACTTACTTTATGCTATAAAAAGCAAACCGAAGGATTCATCTTTTATATATCTTGAGGCAAGGAGCAATCTTAGGTCGGTTGATAACCTGTACTCTAAGTACAGTATGTTCAAGCATGAATACTTCTTCGTTTGGTATAGCTCTCCGTGGTTTCATCAATGGAATTCTAGATCTGATTCTCTTTCTTCCATCTTTTTCTTTGCGTTTTTATTTAACATTATTCAGAGAATAAAATTAGATAAATAAAATAAAATAATGTGGAGTGATAAAAAGAATGAGATTTGTTAATTAATTTGGGTCAGGCCTTAATTAATCAATTATTGAGATTGTTTTAAATATAGAATAGAAAGGGATTAATGAGAAAGACATAATGGGAATAATTCCTTAATTCATTCCTTAAACCCTTCCTCTCTCATTCATTCTCATTTCATTTTCTAAAATCAAAACGAAACAAAAGAGGAGGTCGGTCATTACCTAGAGGAAAAGAAGAGGAAATCTAAGGAATTCAAAGAGGAAAGCTTAGTGGAATTAATCTACATCAGATCTCGATCTCTCTTATCCAATCTAAGGTGAATAATAGATAACAGTCTCAATTGTTATGTTTTATTTTCGGATTTAAGATTTGATTTCCAAATTGGTTATGATAAAATGTCATGTTTGGATTGATAAATATCATTATTAAATTGAATGATGGTTTGTTGGAATTTTATGGAATTGTCTAATGGGTTTTAAAGGCAAATCCTAATTTTTTGATTTCCTATTGATTTGAAATTTGAATATGTTGTGACATTGTTGTGGAGATGGGTTTTCAATTTCATAATTTTCCAAGTTCATAAGAATATTTTATGAATTTTCTTAGAGGAAAACTATGTATATTTTTGGGTTTTTAATTGTTAAATATAATTATATTAATATTTTAATCTCGAAAATTTTTGTGTATGGAGGAAGAAGGAAATTCAGATTTTTAGCGATGTTTGGAAATTTTTCCCTAACTATTATGATTTTCTATTCTAGAAATGTTTATAATTAATATGAGTTAATAATATTAATTATAAGGGTTTTGCAAAGTTATTTGAGAAGGTAGTATGTGTCCTACCAGAACAGTAAAGAATATGAAAAGTCAATGAAAATTTGACATGAGGCAAGAGGTAGTGGAATGTTTTACCTTTAAAAGGAAACAAATCAGTTTTTAAGTTATTTATAGAAATGCCATTGGCATTATAACTTAGAGTCTCGATACCTTTATATTCATAAAAGCTCGTTAATTATAAGAGCGATGCATGAGATAGATACTCATATCTATGTAATATATCTGCTTTCATAGGGACTCGACACCTTATATTGTAAAGGTTCGATACCCAATGTTTTGTAAAAGTTCAATACCCAATGTTTTATAAAGGTTTGATACCCTATGTTTTATAAAAGTTCGATATCCAATGTTTTGTAGAGGCTCATATTCTTAAGATTTTGGAGGCTTGGCACCTCATGTTTTTAGGATCCAACATCCTTAAGTTTTTAAAGGCTCGACACCTCATGATTTTAATAAATCGACACCTCTTGTCTTACAATGACTCGATGGCTTCCGTGTAGCTACTCGATAACTATGTTAGGGGCTCGATAGCCGTATGTTTTACAAACTTAATAGTTATGTTTTAGAGTCTCAATAGCCTATGTTTTCTAGATACATAATATCTATATTTTAGTGGATATGCAGCTGTATGATTTACAAACTTAAAAGCTATGTTGTATAGGCTCGCTAGCCCACGTTTTCAAGATATTCGACATCCCTGTTTTGATAGCAAGTGTTTTGAAAGCTACATAAAGATGATAGTGCTTTAGCATAACATTTTGGCTAAGTATTGGCGCTATGTCTTCTTTGTTTTGAGAATGATTGCAGGTGCTTTATCATTTCTAAAGATAAATTTTTTCAAAGAAAAGAAATGGTGTTTTAGCCCAATTTTACATGAATTTAGAAAAAGGAAAACATTACTTAAAACTAAGTAATTTTGTTATGTATATGACTTTTGATTGAACATATTTTGATGAATTATATTCTATGCTATTGTTATCATTTGATCTGTTAAATTTACATATTTATCATCTATCAAGCTCACATTTTCATTATCGAACATTACATCATGTGATTTAGGAACATAATTACCAGTTAGGTTGTTCCGGTAGTGGGTATAGTTAGATCAATTGTGTTAGGATGCCTTGAACTGATCAAAAAGATATGACTCATACATTTAATACCAAATAGGAGTTTAGGTGGGACTGGTGTAGGATTGCGCCCTATGTTTCAACCGTTAGTCCCCCGGTTAGTAAAGGTCAGTGATTCCTGTGCTTAGGGCTTTGTCAGTAGTTAGACCAAAAGATGTGTATACATAGAAAGTAACTTATAGCTCTATATGCTCACTGTATTGTTTAATTGGATTTCCTTCTAAACGTATTTGGAGATTTTCAGACATCTAGTTATGTTTTGGCCTGAGTTAGCCCGATTAGTTATTAATTGGTCTGTGAAAACTAATAAGTTCATAGTGACCCTACGAGAACTATAATTTGAGGCAGACAGGCAATTTCTTGGGGCCGGTAAACTTGGGAATGCATGACCCTTTAATGACAGACTAGTCATATTTACCCAAATTGCAAGCATATGATCATATTATGTTTTGTTCTAACTATTGTGGTTGTAGGTGCATGATTTATGTTAAGATCGACATATTTTGGTTAGATACTAGTGAGGGAAAAACCCGTTCTGTTCTGCAGCGTGGTCTCACTAGATATCTGTTTTGGTTTGAGATGGTATATTATTATTCACACCAAACTTTTTGTCTAATCCAAAGTTTCTGTTCTCCATTTAAACTCTCAGGTACTAAATTGAGTAGATCGAGAGTAGGGTTTTCAGGTTAGACGAATAATCTTCCGTACACGTGCAGAAGGCAATCTAATATTAGGAGTTTATTTTCTCTTTGTTGGTTGAAGTTTTATTTTGTTTGAATGGATGTAATGACAGAATCTATAACTACTAAGTAGTTAGACTCTAATCATCCAAGGGGCATCTTCATATGTCGCTCTTGGAATATAATTGTAATTATTATATTTTCTTCGAACGTGGAATCGATGGGATTATGTAATGAATGTGAAAGTTATTAATGAAATGCGTTTTGAAATTTTTTATGTTCATGTGCTCTTGATGTTACAGATACAATTAACAGATCTCATTTTGTCGCAGGGAAATAACACTATGGATGACTGCAACATCAACAACGCTTATTTTCGGGTCTCAAATTGACGGTTGCTACGACTTGGTATCAGAGCATAGGTTTATGTAAAACTTAAAAGATTCTGATAACATAATCCAAATAAATCAGAGACCAAGATTGGGGTATGGGATAACTCTATAGTAACGTACTTGTTATTTCAATATATAAGTATGTATCCTATCTCTATTCTCCCCTCTCTCTTAGGCCATTCTTCTGTATCTTACAAGACTCATATGTAGATTTCGAGAAAGCAAGATATGGAGGTAGGAAATGGAAGAGTGAATCTTGGTGGAGGAAGCACCACAACTAATGGAAATGGTCGACCCAATACTAAAAGGAATCCAGGTCGACCAGCAAATGGTAATCCAAATGAAAATGGTAATGTGAGTGTTGGAACCCCACCAGTAGATATGAGGACTATGTATCAGTTCTTCGTGAATACGATGCAAGCTAGAGCTGCGACTAGTTTGGCTGGAGGAAACACTGATAATGCGGGAGGTGCTAATCTCGAGGTACCTTCTCGTAATAATCATGCCAAGTTGAGTCATGATTATACCAATCTAAGAGGAAAGCCTTTTCTTGGAACGGAAAGTGCTATTGAAGTTGAGAATTGGCTGTTGCACTGTGAAAGGATCTTCATTGACTTAGGCTTGAATGATGACCAAAAAAGGAGGTTTGCATCTAGATAGTTGCAAGGAGCTACTTTGTATTGGTGGAACAGTGTGACTATAGGAACATCAGAGGAGAATTTGACTTGGGCTGAATTTAGAAGGATATTTAAGGAAAAGTTTTTATCTGAGATAGCTAAGTCAACTTTGCTTAGGAAGTTCGCGGAATTGAAGTAGGGAGAGATGTCTGTACTGGAGTATGCAACAAAGTTTAATGATTTGGCTAGATACAGATATGCTACTATTGATGCTATGATAAAAAGGAATGAGAAGTTCATTCATGGATTTGAAGCTCGAGATTTCTAGGGAAACTACGATGCATCTCAGAGATCCATGCGATGTGGTGGTGGAAATGGTGTTAAGGATTAAAGAAATGCTTTCAAGATTTGGAAGTGACAAGCCTATGGAGACTCATGGTTTTCAAGGAAAAAAAGAAAGTTCTTTAATAAGAAGGGAGCTTAGAAGGGTAGAGCTGTCAAAAAAGGGAAGGCTAATATTGTTTGCTATAAGTGTGATAAGAAAGTGCACCTTGCTAATGAGTGTCGATCTGGTAATGGAGAGAAGGTTGTGGGAAGATGGGTGTGAAGTGTTACAGCTGCAACCAGATGAGGCATTACAAGAATGAATGTCCAAAACTGACCAAGGCTGATAAAGGGAAAGTTTTTCCTTTGGAACTATCAGCTTTTGGACCGACTGCATAAGAGAAAGGGAAGTTTGTGATGGGAGGTATGCTTTTGATTCAAACCCGTTAAAGTATTATTTGATACCGACACATTACATTCTTTTATCTCATAATGTTTGGTAGATAATTTAAATCTAGAACCATCATACCCTATTACTTCCTTAAGGGTTGCGAATCCGATATAAGGGTATGCAATTCTTGAGATGAGATGTGACCATTTAGAATTTGAGCTATTAGGTCATGCATTTATCTGCAATTTACATGTATTTGATTTTGCGATTTTTGGCATTATTCTTGGTATGGCTTGGTTAAGCAGATATGATGCTGGGATATTTTATCGGGATAGGAAGAGATCATTAAGACAATCTGATAGCTGTAATCGAATTATATATTTAGTAGAAAATTTCAATTTAGTTGTATGTGCTTTATTGGATGCAAAGGAAGTGAAAGATGAGGTGAGTCGGGTTTTCACTGTAAGAGAGTATGCAAATGTGTTTTAACCAGTTATAAGACTACCGCCGAGACGAGCTATTGAGTTTCAAAGAGATCTTGTACCTAAAGTTGAATCCATAAGTAAGCCGCCTAGCAGAATGACACCTACTGAGATGAAAGAGTTAATGGTACAGCTGGTAGACTTAGAAGGAATGAATTTTATTAGTCCAAGCAGTTCGCCTTAGGGAGCGACCGCGGTGTTAGTGAAGAAACCGAATGGATCATTAAGGATGTGTATTGATTATTATAAGTTAAATGAAAAGAAGATAAAGAATCGATATCCTTAACCGAGAGTAGATGATTTGTTTGATTAGTTGAGTGGAGGTATGGTATTTTCCCAATTGGATTTAGCAACATGGTTCCATCAATTAAGAGTGGCGGAGGACAGCATTCCATTAACGACGTTTTAAACAAAATAGGTTCGTATGAATGGTAACTCATGCCCTTTGGACTAACCAATGCGCCTGCTTTTTTATGGATTTGCTGAACCGAATCTTTCGAGAGAATTTGGACAAATTAGCGTTAGTGTTTATAAATGACATTCTGATATATTCTAACAATGAATGAGATCATGAGATTCATCTTAAAATAATGCTAGAGACGTTGAGGCAACATCAACTAAAAGAGAAGTTTCTAAAATTTCATTTTTGGAAGAAAGAAATGAAGTTCCTTGGTCGTGTAGTTTCAGAGAAAGGGTTATCAGTAGATCCAGCTAAGATTGAAGCTGTTAATAATTGGAAAAGACTCGAGACTGTGATCGAGATAAGAAGCTTTCTGAGGTTAGCTGGCTATTACCAGAGATTCATCAAGGATTTCTCTCGTACAGTGACACCTATGACTAAACTAACAAGGAAGGACGTACAATATGTTTGGACAGATAAATGTGAAGAAGCATTCTTAAAGCTAAAACATTTATTTACCAATGCGTCTGTGTTAGTTGTTCTAGATGGAAATCAAGATCTATTGGTGTATATTAATGTATGTGGGACAGGAGTAGGAGCTGAGTTGATGCAAAAGGGTAAAGTGATTGCCTTTGCTCCTCAACAGCTACGACCACATGAAGTTAGATATTTGACTCATGATTTAGAGTTGGCGACGGTGAATTTTTCTTTGAAAGTGTGGAGGCACAACTTTTTGGGAGAAAGATTTAAGTTATTTAAGGATCATAAGTCTTTAAAGTATCTATCCTCCCAAAACAAGTTGAATATGAGGTAGCAAAGATGGCTAGAGTTTTTTATAGCTTATGATTTTGATATTGAGTATACGCTAGTGAAAGGTAATAAAGTTGTGGATGCACTTAGTAGGAAACATCAGAGTGTGGCGTTAGCTATGTTAACAGAATGGAAATATTTAGAGGCATTAACACTTGGGGTGTATGGTTAAGGTTGACGGCTAGTTCTAGTTGGAGCACAGCAATATTTTCATGTTTGGAAGTTCGACCGGTAATGATCAAAACAATTTCTTCTAAGTAGAGAGATGATCCGTTACTAGCTGAATAGATTAGAAGACTTGAAGATGTATCTAAGATTGATGATATAAAAGAGTTTAGCCTTGACCGGAATGGATGGTTGAGGAAGAAGGGACGGTTGTGTGTTCCATATGTTTGCAACCTAAGGAAGGAATAGGGAGTGTCATCAATCAAAGTTTACTATTCATCCTGGAGGAACAAAAATGTATTAGGATATGAAGAGGAGTTTCTTTTAGGAAGGAATGAAAGGAGATGTAGGCTTATGGGTTAAACAATGTATGAATTGCCAACAAGTAAAAGCTGAGCATTAGAAACCAAGTGGATTGCTTAAACCTTTAGGAGTGCCATTTTGGAAATGGGATTCTATATCCATGGATTTTATTGATGGGTTGCTCTTGGCATCAAAATTGGCCCCCGACACCCAGTTGTAAGATGGCACCAACAACTATTCAATCACAGAAATATGAAGTGAAATAAATGAAGAACAAAATTAAAACAATCAGAAAGCAAGTAAATATAAACATAGATTTATAGTGGTTCGTCTAACTCCGGCCTACGTCCACTCCAGAATAATCCTTTTCATTATACTGAAGTTTGTTTATAGTTAAAATAGGAAATACAAGAATAAAATTGATAGAGTATAGCCTAGGTTGAAGATAAAGAGAAGCAGAAAGAAGAACCATTTTCTGATGCCACGCTTACTATATTTATAGGGGAAGACGTGCACCAATCTCTCTGAAACTTCGACAATAGGACCTTCTTATCCACATGGGCCCACCATAGGGGTCGCTAGGCCCAAATCCTAATGAAGAGGGATCGGTACCGATTCCTCCATTGGTTGATTCTAAGGCAGTGATCCCTGTGGTGGCTTCTTCATGCTTATATATGATGGCTCTCCAAATATCATATTGATTGGACAAGTGGAGCTCATGCTTTTGATTGATCTTTGATTTGAACCCACTTGGAGGATATCTTTGCCAAACCCTTCTAATGGATCATACCGATCCCTCATGACCAACTCCAGTATGCCGATCCATGCCCTTCTATGTATGCCGATCCGTGCTTGCTTAATCATGCTCGTCTCTCTGATTCCACTAAGTTATGCCGATCCCTCTTATTCCACTGAGCTATGCCGATCCCTCTTATTCCACTGAGCTATGCCGATCCCTCATATTGCACAATGTTATGCTGATCCCTCCTACTTCATGAAACTATGTCTATCCCTCATACTCCATGATGGTATGCCGTTCCCTCCTACTCCATGAAGGTACGTCGATCCCTCCTACTCCATGAAGGTATGCAGATGCCTCCTACACCATGAAGGTATGCCAATCCCTCCTACTCCATGAAGGTATGCTGATCCATCCTACTCCACAAAGGTATGCTGATCCCTCCTATGTTATGCTGATCCCTTGGGTTCTAACATAATTTCCATATTTCTAGGGCTCTGCATTATCTATCTATCAACTTCGTCCAATCCTGGCTTCATATAACCATTTGAGCTCTGCTTCCGGGTTCTACAGTCATTGTTCCGCACTCATCGGCCTTGATAATCGTGATGTTTGTTGGGTTAAATCCTCCTATGTACTGCCTTGCCAAAAGTTAGGTTAACACTTTGCCCCCCAAAACATGCCTTGCGATAGGAAGACGTGTTTTGAATTGCCATAAATCCAATTCGTAGTCCATAATCCATTGATTGCCATATTATCCAATCCGGAATCCAATTCCTTGATCTCTCCGGATCATTAGCGAAATCCATTACTGTTTTGAGTCAATATCCAATTCCGAATCCCTTCCAAATTCATTAACCAACTCCACGATCTCTCCTGATCGTTTTATCCAAATTCAGGACCGCTACGGGTCCATATCCAAATCTATAGACTTCTCCGGGTCATTTTATCCAAATCCGAGACAACTCCGGGTCCATATCTGAATCCATAGACCACTCCGGGTCGTTTTATCCAAATCCGGGACTGCTCCGGGTCCATATCCAAATCCATAGACCTCTCCGGGTCATTAGCCTAATCCAAATCCTTGATCTCACCAAATCCTTGTCGAGCACGATCCGTACTCGATGATCTGAGTAGGCTAATCCATCATGTTCGAGCGAAGCGACCTACCCCATGCTAGGCATAGTCCATACCTGATGACCTTGATCTCTCCGGATACTTGCCAAGCACAATCCATACTCGATGACCTAAGTAGATCGATCCATCGCGTTCGAGCGAAGCGACCTACACCTTGCCAAGCATAGTCCATACCTAACGACCTTGATCTCTCTGAATCCTTCCCGAGCATAATACATACTCGATGACCTAAATAGGTCGATCCATCGCGTTCGAGCGAAGCAACCTACTCCTTGCCAGGCATAGTCCATACTTGACAACCTTGATCTCTCCGGATCCCTGTTGAGTACAATCCATACTCGACAACCTGAGTAGGTCGATCCATTGCATTCGAGCGAAGCGACCTACCACTTGCTAGGCATAGTCCATACCTGATGATCTGTGTTATCCATTACATTGATCCAAATTTAAGCATTCCTAAGTCCATAAATTAAGAGTCCGTACAACCAACAAACCGGAGTTCGAAGAAAACAAGAAGAAAAAACAAATTTCATAAACCCTGGCATTACAGTTTATCATCATCTCAGAGCGCCTGTTTAACAACGACGGAATTTCCTATCGGCTAGAAAATCACCAAAAAATACTGTAATAAAAATAACCACAAGCGCAAGACGTACAATTTTAGTACGTGGCGAGTACGGGTCAATCAGCAAGGATTTGAATTAATTTTAAATTCTACTCAATCAAATTAACTCAAGAGTTTGAAATTGTTTTAAGCTAAAAAAAAAAGTGAAAACTAACTAAAACAAAGTGAACAAAAATATGAGAGTAGAAGGCAATTTAGAGGCAAATCCCTTCTCATGATCACACAAATCAACATAATGAAATTATGATCTCTCTTTTTAGTCATTTGTGAATATAGTTGATGTGTTTATCCTAAGTATGGTCTATTTGTGCTATTAAAAGCCCAACATAAACCATCAAATTTTAACACACCATCCAAACTACTTGTCAACTTTCATGAAAATGATAATGAAATTAAAAATGAAATCTATTCTAAGCATGATCTATTAACTATTGATTAGTAACATAGACTATCAAATTTTGATTCTAAAATCCACTTCATTACCAAAATCATATGTAGATGAAGAGGTAATTTGTGTTTATGTTTGTTTAAGCATAGCCTATTTGGTGTCAACAACATAGACTATCAAATTCAATGTTAAACAGTAAGATTTTACCACATCAAAAATTTCCTTTAAGCAGAAAAAGAGATCAAATGAAATCACTTTGTTAACTTTATATGATTCATGAGAGCTTCATCACCCCTAAATTGAAGGGGTTTAGCTTCTCATATTTGAATTCATTAAAACATAAAGTGATTTCAACATGAAAGAAGAGAGCTAATTAAAATAAACTAAAAAGCTAATCTACTTGCATAAAGTAAATCTAAACTACTTCCATTAAAGAAAGAGATCTAAACTACTAACATAAAAAGAAACAAAAAAGAAAAGAATATGAATTAAAAGTGCATGAATTAAAATTACATATAAATAAATTGCATAAAGAAAAGGCAAAGAAGGCATTAAAGAGAAACGGAGTTTATGTTTACGTTTGGTGGCTACAACTAAATAACTAAAGAGAAGGTAATAGCAATCTACATGAAACATAAGAGGGTATTTATACATGCCTAAAACTCTAATCCATATTTTAGGGAGCTACCCAAAATGCCCTTTTGGAAGTGTAACCTCCAAGTAATCATTAGCTTCTACCTAATCCACCATTAACATGTGCATGTGCATTTAAATCTCCATTAACTTTTAATTGTGGTCCATGGGTTAGTGGGTAGGTGGGCTTCTCCATATTACATGACTTCTTTTATTTCTTCATTCTTTTGCCTTCCTTCACATGTGCATTCATACATTCATGAAAGCTTCTTCATTATTGCTCTCTTCTTCCTATAATTAAAAATAAAAATGTGCAAGTAAATTTTCTCAAATTAAATCATACAAAAAATTGCCATTTTACCCCCCAAATGAAGATGAATAAATGGTGATTTGAAAAAAATTTAAATTTTGGTTTAAACATGTAAAATACCATAATATTCTCATTTATTAAATAAAAGTAGATTACATATATAAGTAAAAATACACACTTTTATGTGCACACCAAATACCCCCACACTTATCTTTTTATTCGTTCTCGAATAAAGAAAAACTAAGATAAATCCACTTTTGTAGAGAGCACGATTGGATTGAGCATATGCAATAAGTTGTTAAACCTTTAGGTGTCCCTAGTAGGATGAGTGTTGTCTCATGAGGGTTTTCAGCGGATACTACCTAAAAAATCTAAATGCAACATAAAAAATTCCTAAATACCAGATTTATTTACAAAGATATGAATGTAAGTTTTTAAAAACATTTACAAATGAAGAATTTACTTTTAAATTGACACGAATAAGTTAGATATAAGTTTCGGTCATTATCATGGAATTTTAGTCATTTTACTCATCAAAACATCCAACAAAAATTAATTTAACATCACAATTAGACTCTAGTTTGGCTAGTTGTTTCGGTTGATTATTTAGTGCAACTATGAAATGGATTCTTTAGTTGATTATCTAAGTTTTGCAAAGTGGTATTTTTATTTCATTTGAATAACAAATCGAATCAAATATGTGAAAATAGTGGTTGGATTTCAATTGCTTGCTCTCTCTATTTTGAAAAATATTAACATTATTATTATTTACATACCTAACTCAGATAAACTGAGGCCAGATATACCAATCATGCACGGCCTTTCGGGCTTACATGAGAAGAGTACAGAGCATGGCGAGTGTACACGCTTGCATATGAACACATGACTTTAGGTGATTATTTTTATTAAAAATTTATTTACATACACCTAACTCAGATAAAATGAGGCCAGATATACCGATTATGCACTGCCTTTCGGGCTTACGTGAGAAGCTACAGAGCATGGCGGGTGTACACACTTGCATGTGAACACATGACTTTAGATGGTTATTTTTATTAAAAATTTATTTACATACACCTAACTCGGATAAACAGAGGCCAGATATATCGATCATGCACTGCCTTTCGGGCTTACGTGAGAAGTGTATAGAGCATGGCGAGTGTACACACATGCATGTGAACACATGACTCTAGGTGTTTCTTATTTTTATAAAAACCATTATTTTCATATATATATATATATATATATATATATATATATTAAGAGAGAGTTTTGCAAAATCATCTTAGCACCACTTAACTTAGAAGATATAAAATGTTATCGCCTTTACTTTAAATCAACCAGTCTTTTAAACAAAGATTTCAATTAGGATATACTTCATAATTATCACCTATGAACCTTCCTATATACTAGTTAAACCATAGTTACTTTTAATCAAGCTTTATTTTTATTTTTGTTGACACAAATAAATTTTCAAAAATTTCAATTTAATAACCAAAAACATATACTTATTCTATAGTGTTTCTTCAAAAGTAAATCAATATGCTAAAAAGAAAATTTTTTTGGGATTTTTTTTTAGTTTTGAGTTTTGGAAAGAAAATGCAAAAAATAAACCATGAAAAATCAAAAATGAAGATGAGACTCCCCTCCACACTTAATTTTGACTGTGTCCCCACAGTCAACCCAAGTGAAAGAAGAAAATAAAATAAAAATAGAAATATGACCTATGTTTACATGAAAATGAAATGATTATTATTTACACGACATCAGAAAATATACCGTTAAAGAGTAAATGAAACGGTCTTCCAAAGAATAATTCATTTGTCTTGTCAAGTATGAGAGACATAGCTTAAGCACAAAAAATCAAACCATAAAAGATTTCAAAGTTGAATGTTTATTTGGAAAAACGAATGTCATTTTATTAAAAATCATATGAGTTGTTTTATTTTCGATGATCTTTGGGGTAGATAGAACAATTGGTTGAAGTTCAATTTTAAATTCAAACTCATCATTGACAAATTCTTCAAAATTAAATTAAAATGGTGATTTAAGTCTATCCCTTAAGATTTCAAAAACACATCTTCGAAAAGTCCAAAAAAATTATGTTCACTAAATTCATCCTCCTTTGTTGAATTCACAACTTCATCGTTTTCAAGGTGTAAAGTCGTTGTTTGAAATTCTTTTTGGTCAAAAAAGGAAGATCGAATTTAAAATCTAGTTTCTCACACTCAAAAGAATTGAAATCCAAATCAATTACCGCACTTTCAACAACTTCATTAAGATTGTCATTTTCAATTTCAAAAATTGTTATTTGAAAATTGTCATTTTTGGTAAAAGATAAATTATCACTTGACTCGTTACACTTTGGGAGTTGATTTTGTTTCTCACGTTGTTTCATGTATGTTTCAAACAACAAATCCGTGTGATTTTGTGAGCTTTAACCATTTGCTCAACAAAATCAAATTTATAATTATTAATTTGAGAATTTTCAATTTGAAATTGGTGGGAGTGAAAATTTTCACCATGACTGAAACTACTCCCATAGCCAAAATCATTTAAATAGTTGTTTCCATTTTCATTTTGATATTGAACTTCATTTTGGAGTTTGAAATTGAATTGGCCTGGGTTATAATCAAAATTATTTGAATTTTGAAGTGAATTCATATTTTGAAATCCTTGACTTTAGTTATTGCACAGATATAAATTACTCAAATTATTTATCATTTGATTTCGTTGTTCAAGTAAAGACTAAATTGTTTCAATACTATTTTCAAGAGTTGAGGGTTGGTCATCATTTTGAAAACTTTATGGTGCAAAATTCAAATTGTTTGTACAATAGTTGTTATTAATATATCCATAAGAGTTTGATGTGAAACTATATGGATTATACTGATTTTCATAACTATTGTAAAATTCTTGCGACTAGGGATATTCAGACATCTTCAAAAATGTTTTTTTATGGATTTTTGTTTTTCTAAAAAAACTAACTTAAATAAAATGATTTTTTTATAAAGGAAAAGATTTTAAAACTAAGTAAAATGTACAATTTTTTTTAATTTTGTTTTTTTTGTTTTTTTAGATATGCATGAACTAATGCAATTAAATGAATGCAAGGACTTAATTACAAATTTTCTGTCCTTAGTAGCTCCTAACCCAAAATTGTATAATCACACTTTTGTCTTAATCTAACAAATTAGTTCTTAGCCAGGTAACGGACATGAGTTATCGGTGCTCCACGAATCACCGTAGCAATGCAACTAAGGTTTAAGTACCTTCACAGAACAATACCAGAGCGTGCAGAATTATTAGCAAATTATTTTAGGGTAGCGATTTTTTTTATTGCAAGCAAGCTGAGCAATGTAATTATTTAGCAAGCAATTCCTTTTTGCAATCTTGATTTTCCTAAATCTGCACTGAAAATTTGTACAAGATTTTTTTTTATATAAAGTTAAAATGAAAAAAAAAAAGCAAAATTTTTTATTCAAGTGAAAACAAAAGCACTTTTTTTTTCTTTTTTTTTTGTAAAGTCAAAAGAATGAAAATTAAACCAAAGAAAACTTTAAAAAAATTTATTAAACTCGACTCGAATCACTCAAAAGAAAGAATATATATATATATATATATATATATATATATATATATATATATAGTATTTTTTTAATTTTTTTACTAAAAACAAATACTTCTTTTTAATAAACTAAAATAAATAAAGCAAACTTATAATCAAAATAGTACCAAACCAACACCCATACAAGCCTAGCTAAACAAATACCAAACCAAAACCAAAACCACACTTATTCTCCTTTATTAAATCATAACAATTAAACTTGTAATCGCGATTTGACGAATTGGCGAATTGACGAAGTGGCGTGTTGGCTGATTTGGAGTTTTCGTGAAAGCTTGCGGTGGATAGAATTGTAGCTCACATTCGTGGTTTCGATGAAGTTTGCTTGATTTGAGTCGATTTGATGAGGTAGGTTGCGATTGACGAGCAGATGGGTTGTGGAGCTGTTGCTTGAGGTGTGGCGAATGGAGATGGTTGGATGTAGCGGATTTGTGGATGGAGTGGGTTTTGGTGATTGACAGAAGTGAATGTTGTGGATAGAGGAGGATGTGGGTGATGGTCGCTTTGCGATTGCCGAGGTTGCTGTAGATGTGGGTTTTGGTTTGTAAAGTAGAAGTGAGTGTGGTGAAGTATGGGCAGTTGTAGTAGGTTGAATTGATGATGTTTAAGTCGGTTGCTGACGATTGGTTCTAGCAGAGGGGTGGTTTAGAGGTTATGCAGAAAGTTTCTGGTGATGTGTTTCGGTACAGTTGCAATGGATTGGTGGTGAGGGGTAATGAAGAGGCAGTATATGCTTGTTTGTTGCAGGGAGTGGTTGGGAGAGGAAGTGGAGTGTAGTTGTTGAGATGCTGGTGGTAGTATGGTTGATGCAGCAGTTGACGTTGAAGTGTGTAGGTTGTATGTTTGCAAGTATGTTGCAGTGGTAGAAGTATGTCAATGCGAGGAGGCAGTTTCTTGTTATGGCTGGTATGCAGGTGATGTGCAGTTGTAGTTTGATGGCAGTTTAGCAGAAGTTGTATGATGGTTGCAGAGTAGAGGTGAAGTGTGGTATTTTGCAGAAGTAGTGTTGACATTTTTGCTCTGTGATGATGGTTGCAAAGGAGTGGTGATGTGCATTGAGGGTAGAGGAGGATGTAATTGTTTTGGTGTTTTGTATGCATTCGCAGTGGTGGGCAGGGTGATTGAATGCATAGGGAAGGGATTGAAGGTTTGATGGCAGAGCAAAAGTATGGGGTTGAAGTAGATTAGTTATATGCAGAAGTATGCATGGAGAGATGGTTGAGTTAAGAGGCGATGATGTAGTTAAGAAGTGAGGCAGTGGCAACGCTATGGATGAAAGTTGTTGATGGATGTATATGTGCAATGGTGGGCAGTTGTGGTGGTATTTGATGAATGTAAATGGACTAATGAATGGTGCCAGTTGTTATGAGTTGTTTGACAGTGTAAATGAGGTGAGTTTTGTTCACTTAGTTGATAGCATAAGTTATGGTGTGATGGGTGAGTATTTGACAGAAGTTGTGACTGTGATGTGCACAGTGCACAGAAGTTGCGATGTGGTTTGACAGAAATGTATATGGCAAGGTATAAAGGACAGTGGATGAGTTATGAATGTGCAGGCAGTTGGTTGATGGTTTGAACGTGAAGGCAGCAGTTTGATGTATGAAGGCAGCAGTTTGATGTAGTAAGTACTGATGTATGTAGGGATGTTGAAGATGTGTATTGCTGACAAGCAGAAGTGGATGTAGCTGTAGTATTGTGGATGGTTGCACTTGTTTGTGCATAGTGTGTGTGCACAGTTTGAAGAAAGGAGGTGGATGTTGATATGCAGAAGTTAAATGTATGTATGTGCAGGGAGTAGATAGAGAAAGGTTGGTGGTTGTTTGCACCGAATATGCATACAACATTTGTAGGGGGAAGTTTGATGTTGAGTTTTGGCTGCAGTATGAAGAGGGTGTGGCCAGTTGTATTTAAGTGTGTTGTCAGGGTGTATGTGGATGAAACGGTAGTAAAGGCTACAATAGTTTGAAGATGTAGATGATGTAAATGATGTTGTTGTTGATGATGTAGATGGTTCAGTTTGAAAGGGAGGAGCAGTTTTGAGGGGTGGTATGTATGCAGTGGCAGTAAGCAGGAATGAACTGCAGCGGGGAGTGCAGTGGAAAGTTGTTTTGCAATGATGGGGCAGTAGTGAAGTATGGAACGGCAAGGCAATGGGAATGTTGCCGTATGTAGAAAGCAGTGGAGTGATAGTTGATGGCTGCAAGGTGCAGCAGTAGTTTTGATATGAAATTTTGATGTGAAGGAGGAGGATTTTTGATGTATGGTGATTGATAGTTTAAGTGCTATGCACAGGGTTATGTGCACAGAGCTGCACAGCTTGATGGAACAGGGTGGCAGGTTGCAATGGATGTGCAGTGTGGTGGGGAGTCTGTTGTGGTTGTTTGAGGATGTTGGAATGGGGATGTGGTAGACAGTAGTGGTTTGGGTATCGAGGAAAATGGTTTGTGCACAGTAAGGTGACAGAGGTTATGCGGGGGAGGATATGTGCAGACGGGTGCATAGAGAAGGTTAGTTGGTGGTTTGAAAGTTAATAGAAATGCAAATATTTTACAAAATGCTGTCAGAAGTGGAACTATTTTGTAAAATGCAAATACTTTGTAAAACAAGGATGTTTAGAAAAACAAAGTGAAATGCTATTAGAAGTGGAATTGTTTTGTAAATTGGAACAGTGAATTGTAGATTGTGCAAATGCAAATAGATATAAAACAAAATAAAAACAAACACAACTAAGTCAAAACAAATGAAAACAAAGCTAAACAAATTGAACAATACAAATGGTTAACAATATTTTTTTAAAATTGAAATGTGAAAGTAAATAGAAAAATAACAAAAACACAACACAATTTAAAAAAAAATGCAAATCAGTGCACAAAATGAACACACAATAAAATAAAACAAAAAATAATTCGAAGAATAAAACTAAAATCAAATCTATTTCCCCGGCAACGGTGCCAAAAACTTGTTTAACAATGGCGGAATTTCCTATTAGTTAGAAAATCACCAAAAAATATTGTAATAAAAATAACCGCAAGCGCACGACGTATAATTTTAGTACATGGAGAGTACGGGTCGATCCGTAGGGAGTTGAATTAATTTTAAATTCTACTCAATCAAATTAACCCAAGAGTTTGAAAATGTTTTAAGCTAAAAAAAGTGAAAACTAACTAAAACAAAGTGAACAAAAATATGAGAGTAGAAGGCAGTTTAGAGACAAATCCCTTCTCATGATCACACAAATCAACATAATGAAATTATAATCTCTCCTTTTAGTCACTTGTGAATTTAGTTGATGTGTTTATCCTAAGTATGATCTATTTGTGCTATTAATTAGTCCAACATAAACCATCAAACTTTAACACACCATCCAAACCACTTGTCAACTTTCATGAAAATGATAATGAAATTAAAAATAAAATCTATTCCAAGCATGATCTATTTACTATTGATTAGGAACATATACCATCAAATTTTGATTCTAAAATTCACTTCATTACCAAAATCATATGTAGATGAAGAGGTAATTTGTGTTTATGTTTGTTTAAGCATAACCTATTTGGTGTCAACAACATAGGCTATCAAATTCAATGTTAAACAACAAAATTTTACCACATCAAAAATTTCCATTAAGCAAAAAAAGAGATCAAATGAAAATACCGTGTTAACTTTATGTGATTCATAAGAGCTTCATCACCCCTAAATTGAAGAGGCTTAGATACTCATATTTGAATTCATTATAACTCAAAGTGATTTCAACATGAAAGAAGAGTGCTAATTAAAATAAACTAAAAAGCTAATCTACTTGCATAAAATAAATCTAAACTACTTGCATTAAAGAAAGAGATCTAAACTACCAACATAAAACGAAACAATAAGGAAAAGAGCATGAATTAAAAGTGCATGAATTAAAATTGCATATAAATAAATTGCATAAAGAAACAGCTAAGAAGTCATTAAAGAGAAAGAGAGTTTATTCTACATGAAACATAAGGGTGTATTTATACGTGCCTAAAACCCTAATCCATATTTTAGGGAGCTACCCAAAATGCCCTTTAGGAAGTGTAACCTCCAAGTAATCATTAGCTTCTACCTAATCCACCATTAACATGTGCATGTGCATTTAAATCTACATTAGCTTTTAATTGTGCTCCATGGGTTAGTGGGTAGGTGGGTTCCTCTATGTTGCATGACTTCTTTTTTTTCTTTATTCTTTTGTCTTCCTTCACTTGTGCATGCATACATTCATGAAAGCTTCTTCATATTTTCTCTTTTCTTCCTATATTTAAAAATAAAAATATGCAAGTAAATTTTCTCAAATTAAATCATACACAAAATTACCATTTTAACTCTAAATGAAGATGAATAAACAATGATTTGAAAACAATTTAAATTTTGGTTTAAACATGTAAAATACATTAATATGCTCATTTATTTAAATTAAATTAGATCAAATATGGAAGTAAAAATATGCACTTTTACGTGCATATCAATGCCTAGGGACCATCCTCGAT
The DNA here is from genome assembly GCA_030737815.1 of Allium fistulosum. Lineage (NCBI taxonomy): Eukaryota > Viridiplantae > Streptophyta > Magnoliopsida > Asparagales > Amaryllidaceae > Allium > Allium fistulosum. Next base: position 296,896,571 of record CM060908.1, on the reverse strand, counting down.
CCCGTACATGTGTAAGTGACTTAGCCGTCCTACTGTGGAGTTTGCTACAAATTCCATGCTATCCCAATCAATTGTTGACAAGTTGATGATGATGCCTTAATCCAGTGCCATTTTCATTTGAGGTCGACGGTGGCTGCTCCTGTACCACCGCCGCAGCCCGAGTCCTTACGCATTGTTGTAACTGACCATTCCTCACGTGTTCCTCAATGATGTCCTTCAAATGCCTGTAGTCATTTGTGTTGTGCCCATCCAGCTCAAGGAATAGGCAGCACTTTCCTGATGTCCGTTCGCGTTTGGAGGGTTCCCTCCTTGCTGGCCTCCGATATGGAAGGTACCCTCGAGTATTCAGATATATTCGTTCTAGGGTTTCATTCAATTTCGAGTAAGAAGAAAATTTGGGTTCCCCCCTCTGTCGCCTCAGTCCATCGAAGCTATTATCCATGTTCCGTTTACCCTTATCCTTTCCTGAGCTTTCACCGAGCGGTTCTCCGCCTTGTACCATATTAACTTCCATTGCCTTTTTATCAGCTTTCGCATCTTATTTTCGTAGAAACCTCTCTGCTTCATGGTAGAATTCCCCGAGATCCATCGGTGGATCCCGTATCAGTGATATCTTAGAATCTGACTTATCTGCAACTCCTGACACTGCCGCCATCAAAACCATCGATGGATTTGGTCGATCCATCGAAACAACTGCCACATTGAACCTGGTTAAGAAATTTTTGAGTGATTCCCCTGCAAACTACTTTACTGATGTCAATGTCATCACATTCTTGGGTTTCATAATGTGAACCCGAAACTGGTTCATAAATCTTTCGACCTATTCCGTCCATGTGCTAATAGAACCGCTCTCCTATTGCCTGAACCATAGCGCAGCTACATCCGTTAAGTACAAGGGGAAGGACCGTGCCAAGACTTCTTCCGATGCCCATAGTACATCCATGTGCCGTATATATCTCATCATATGTATAGTTGGATCTGACTTCCCATAATAAGCTTCCTATGTTGGTAGTTTGAATTCTAGTGGATTCCTAGCATTCCTGATATTAGGAGAGAATGGACTTCTATTTATGTTCTCTAGATCCCTGTTCACCAATCCTCCACGCATAGCTCGCCTTATCATCTCTGAAAATATGTCATTGTCTTCCAATGGTAGCCTACTATCATCATGTCCAAGCTGGCCCCCGAGTCTAAGAGGGAATTCTTGAACATATTCCTCCGAACAAGCATCCAGATTCCGATTCACACCAAGCTCCATGGGATCGACCGTAGATCCTCTAGCATCACGACCAAGCAGACCCGAGGGCATACCCCCTAGTCTGGGGATCGGTACCGATCCCCTCTGGAGGGATCGGTGCCAATCCCTCTAAGATGGCCTGGGACAGTCTCCGGCTATTCTGTTCCATTCCTTGGTCTATTGGCTCCATTTTCACGTTCCCGGTTCTAATTCCCAGCAATTCCTGTTGCTTCAACTCCTTGATTCTGCATTCCAGCAACTTATATGGCTCCAGCTTGTCCAATTTGTCGGAGTAGATTCTACATCATCTCCTCCTGCCTTTTCAGCATCCTCTCCTGCATTGCATTCATCATCATTTCCATCTCATCCCTGGTGATGTATATAGATGCTTGATTAGCTCCAGCTCCTGAGAAAGCCTCCTGACTCCCTCCGTGGTGGCTCCTTTCTGGTAGTGCTCTCCTTGTTGATTGCCTAGCCATCCTTCCTATATCCAAGTATCAAAGCTTCAAAATATAAGCTCCTAGCTTCCAAATCCATAGGTGCAAGTCCTTCTCGGTGAAAGCACCAAAATTTGCCACCAATACCCAGTTGTAAGAAAGCACCAATATCTAATTCAATCATAGAAATATGAAGAGAAATAAATGAAGAATAAAATTAAAACAATCAGAAAGCAAGTAAATAAAGACGCAGATTTATTGTTGTTCGGCTAACTCCGGCCTGCGTCCACTCTAGAATAGTCTTTTTATTATACTGAAGTTTGTTTACAGTTACAATCTGAAATCAAAGAATGAAATTGACAGAGTGTAGCCTAGGTTGAAGATAAAGAGAAGTAGAAAGAAGATCCATTTTCTAATGCCATGCCTGCTGTATTTATAGAGGAAGACGTGCACCAATCTCTCTGAAACTTCGGCTATAAGACCTTCTTATCCATATAGGCCCAACATAGGGGTCGCTAGGCCCAAATCCCAATGAAGACGGATCGATACCGATCCCTCCATTGGTTGATTATAGGGCAGCAATCCCTATGGTGGCTTCTTCATGCTTATATATGATGGCACTCCAAATATCATATTGATTGGAGCAATGGAGCTCAAGCATTTGATTGATCTTTGATTCGAACCCACTTGGAGGATACTTTGCCGAACCCTTCTAATGGATCATACCGATCCCTCATGACCAACTCCAGTATGTCGATCCATTCCCTTCTACGTATGCTGATCCATGCTTGTTTAATCACGCTCGTCCCTCTGATTCCACTATGTTATGCCGATCCCTCCTATTGCACAATGCTATGTCGATCCCTCCTACTTCATGAAACTATGCCGATCCCTCCTACTCCATTAATGTATGCTGATCCCTCCTACTCTATAAAGGTATGCCGATCCCTCCTACTCCATGAAGGTGTGCCGATCCCTCCTATGCTACAAAGCTATGCTGATCCCTCCTATGCTATGTCGATCCCTGAGGTTTCGACCTAACTTCCATATTTCTAGAGTCCTGTATTGTCTATCTGTCAACTTCGTCCAATCATAACTTCATATAACCATTTGAGCTCTGCTTCCGGGTTCGACTGTCGTTGTTCCGTACTCATCGGCCTTGATGATCATGAAATCTGTTGGGTTAAATCCGCCTATGTACTACCTTACCAAAAGGCGGGTTAATAGATACCAAGGTCAAATTAGGAAAATGAAAGTATTTGGGTCGTGGTATATAAACTGACCAAAAGTGCACACTTTATTTTCGTTAAGTCGACAAGGGCGGCACCTACTATGGAAAAGTTGATTATGAAGAATATAGTAAGACTGCATGGGATTCATAGTAGTATAGTCAAAGACATAGATACTTTGTTTAATAGCGAATTCTGGAAGAGTCTGGAAGAAGTGTTAGGTACCAAGCTGAATTTAAGTACCACTTACCATCCACAAACGGATAGGCAAACAGAAAGAATTAACAAAGTTCTTGAAGATTTGTTAAGGGCTTGTGTACTAGACTTTGGAGGTTTATGGGAAAACTATCTGCACTTAGTCGAGTTTTCCTTATAATAATAACTATCAAACTAGTATAGGAATGGTGCCTTTCAAAGCCCTTTATGGAAGGTGTTAACAAGAAATCTTGTCAACACCCCAAATTAGAACTTAAGAACAAGGTCAATTCCTTGTGGTTTCTTTTAGATGAGTTGAGGAGAATGAAATGTATGTATTTACTTTAGTATCCTTTCGAACAGGTTGCCATAGTAAAAATTAGCTAATTCCTTTACACAACGACCTTCCGACCGTGCTGAAATAGTGTGGATTTCCCTTCAAAAGCTCCCCTTTCGATTCAGTTAGGATGCCCTGGATAAGGTTTGCCTTGGTAGGTTTCGACCTAATCGAAGGCTTTAGTTATTGTGTGGTTGGGACTTTATCCAAGAATCTGTGATCGAGGTTTCGACCTTGTCGAAAGCGAAGTTGATTAGGTGTTAAGACTTGGACCAGGAATCTAGAGTTTGGGTTTCGACCTTGTCGAAAGCTGGATCTTTAGGCACCTTGTATTAGGTTAGGGTTTCTATGGTTTAAATGAATTGGGGTTAGGTTTCAACCTTGTCAAAAGAAGAAGCCCGAAAGTCAGCCTTAAGTATTTAGTTGCAGTCACTTGAATATGACAAGTTTCGATCAGGTCGGAAGGGACCTTTCGATATGGTCGATACTTGTAACATAAGGTTAGATCTGATAAAAGATGGAGAACTAGTAAAGTAATTAGAAATGCTAAAGACTTCCCTTTCTTAGCTCAAAGGAGACTTTCTTACTCAATATCCCCAAATCAATTTAGAAATTAGTGTTTTACAGCTCCTTGGATTAAGAAAATACAAGCTTAGAATGACTAAAATTCGGACCCCCTAAACCAGACCCCTTGGGTCTTATTTATAAATGCGGGTCGGCACCTTTTGACCTCAATGCTTTCGACCTGGTTGAAAGGTGGATGCCGTGTTGACACTAGTATGCTTCCACCTTTGTCGAAAGGAGCAGTTGCACTTTCCTTCTCTATGTTGCTTTGTAAGAGCTTTTGACTTTGTCGATAGGCTTTATCCAGTGGTTTTGAAGATGTTGAGTTGTTGATGGTTTCGATGCTGTTGGTTGCTGTCGCATTATTGTATGTGACTTGATGCGGAACCTCCCTGGACAATAATGGCTTTGATCGGTTCGAAAGGCTTGGTTTAGCTTTCAAATGGGTTGTTCAGACCAATACATGCTTTCGAGTGGTTTGAGTGAAGGTAAAACATTTAATTTCGAAAGATTTGGCGCATATTTTAAGAATTGCCCTTCACTGTCTTTGAAAGGTGTTGCTTCAACTCATTCGAAAGATCTTCAATTATGTGGAATCACATGCTTTGAAAGGTGGTTACTGAAGGTGGAAGGGTGTTTTCGACCTCTTCGACTCCTTCAGAAGGTAAAGAATCTTCTGGTCTTTGGCTGTAGCATCCCTTCGACTCTTTCGAAAGGTTTGGTTGGAGTCTTTTCCTCTTGTTCTTCTTTATCTTTTGCTCAAATAGGTTTCGACTAAGTCGAAAGGAATTTTGGTAGTAACATTTTCTCCCACCCCCCCCCCCCCGAAGGGATGCGCTTGACTTTCCAAGTCAACTATGTCGGAAACTAGTAACTTCCCGCCTCTTGGTCTTCCTGCGTTAATCTGGGCTGTCTATTTAAATCTGATCTAACGGCTTGTAGTTCTTGATGAATTTTCCTATAAAGTATGCTCTCTCCTTCTTCTTCTTCACTTGTCTGCATTCAATTTTCAAGTACAAGTAAAAGAATTCTAAAATCCTTAAATTTTCTTTTTTTTCAATCTAACAAGAAGCCAGATTCGTAAGTTAAAATCATTTCTACTCCTCTAATTCATCTTTCTTTTTATTATTCTTTGTATTTCATAATGGATTTTAATTTCCTAAATCTTATAATTGGGATTTCAATTCCAAGTTTTATACAATTGAAATTTTGTATCTTTCTTCAATTTTTTGGAAATGTCTTGAGCTTTAAACTATTAAATTACTTGAAGACATTCTACAATTCAATTTTCACGAATCCATCATATTTATTTCCTTTTGATTTTCGTTTTAAACTCGATTTCAGTTTTTCATGATTATTTTTACTTTTTCAGAGAATTTGAATTCTTGTTTTAGTGATTTTGAAACCTAAAAGGTTAATTCAGGTTTAAATCTTTTAATTTAATGGGTTTGATTCAATTGTTCATTAATTTTAGAATTCCTAGGTTTGCAATCGAGTTTGGGGATGAAAAGAGGTTTCAGTTTTCTTCGCCCGGAAGTTTTGAGTGGTACGGATGAAAAATTGGTGCCACAAATTTTCATTTCTACCCCTTCGAAAGGGATTAAGGCGGCAACATTGATTTTTCTTTTTTATCCCCTTTTGATGGGGTCGAAAGGTATTGTAGCACGAATTTGACCAACCTTGTCGAAAGGTTATATAATGGAGTAGAATGCAGTCACCCCTCTCAAAAGCAAAATGTTTCAGCCTAGTCGAAACCTTTGTGCTGATTGAAATCCTCTTTTTTAGTATGCTTTCGAAACCATAATTTCCTTTTGACCCTATCGAAACCTCATATAACTAATGAGTCAAAACCTTTTTACAATCACCTTTCTCCAGCATTGTCGGAACGTTCTAAGTTCACATGATTTTAACTTAAGACCTTTCGACTCAATGGGTATATAAGGTTTTGACGACATTCATATATCCCCTAGAAAAACTCAAATCATAGGTTTCGACAGTGTTGAAGGGTCTTATTGTCTTGTTTATGGATACTAGTTGTTTATACTTTGCTCAATTTTTTAAGTTGGCTTTAACTATTTGCTTTTAACAACCTAGTTCTTTATTGAGCTTTCGACAATGTTGAATGGCGTCGACATGAAATATACTCCAACCCTCCCTTTCGACCTTGTCGTAAGCTCAGTGGATGTTCATATGTAAGCTTTTGACATTGTCGAAAGGTGTGTGTTAAAGGTTAATTTATCCTTCCCTTTTGACTCCGTCGAAAGTTCTATATTTTGATTTTTAACTTTAACTCTCTCCCGAGAATTTGAAGTTCCATGTTTGGTTTTATGTTTAAGTTGCCATAGTAGGTTTTTTCCCAAGTCTTGAAAGAATATTTAGTTCATAATAAACTGGAAATTTTAACTGAAACGTTTTCACCTAGCAGAACCATGAGCTCTCCAAAGAAGGTTAAAGCCACTTCAAAGCATTCACTCATATCTACTCAAGACGAAGTAGATGCCATCCTTAGTGACTATGGCATTAATAGCGTGGAAGCTATTCCTCCTAGGGAAACAGATACCATCAACAACCCTCCCAAAGGGTTCTTTGCTTATACTGCCATCCATATATGGCACGGGGGGTTTCTCCCTTTCCCAGAATTTTTGTCCAAGTTTCTTTCTTATCTCAGGATCGCTCCAATCTAGCTATCCCCGAATGTTTACACCTACCTCTTGTCTCTAGTGTTTGCACAAAAATGGACAAACACCTCAAAGTCGTATGATTTAGTAGATCTTATGTTGTTCTTAGTGATTTGGGTGATTTATGCAAATATATGAAAAGCAGGGGCTAAACTGTAAAAAGACACGCAGATTTATAGTGGTTTAGCCAGAATGTGCCTACGTCCACTTTATATGTTATTTCTCTTCTCTTGTTTAGATTACAAGTACCAAGCTTTGATACAAGTAAAAGAAAGTTGTTTGAAAGTTCTCTCCGTGCTTGAGCTCTCAAACTCGTTCCCATTGTTGTACCCCTGCCCCTCTATTTATAGAGTGAGGCTGGGGGTAGGGGTCTTGGATGTATATAGCCGCTGGTGGGCCTGGGCTGATGTGATCTGGACTGGCACGTCTTGGTTCGGTAGCATTTGGTCTGGCGATGGTTGGTCTGGCATGGAGTTGGTTCATCATTGAGTTGGTCCGGCATCAAGTTGGTTCGGTATTGAGTTGGTCCGGCATCTTGGTCCGGTGGAAGAAGACGAGTGGATCGGTGTACCTTGATCCGGTGGTAGGAGTGTGGTGGTTCGGTAATGCTTCATTCGGTGGTTGAACCGGTGATGCTGGTTTGGTATTGACGTGGAGATGTTTGGTTCGGTAGGTGTTGGTTAGGCAGCCTGTAGACTTTGGTTCGGCTAGGGTTGGTCCGGTGGTGGAAATTCACCCAACATTTGCCCCCCAAAGCAGGGCATATGTTTAACATATGTTGTGCTTTGTTTCAGTTTGTTGATCTCATTCGGCCTGAGAACCGAACCGGCTGGTCCGGTCAATCAACCTCCCCCTATAAGTATGGGCCTTATGTCTCCACCATTCCTTACCGTTTGAAGTCAGCCAAATCGAAATTCTCGTCTGCCGAATCAAAGTCATTGCCGGATCATCCTTGACTACCGAATGGCTCTTATACTTTGAATTACCGAATGAATCTGCTCCATAGGTACTTGAGTGCAGAATGAGTTTTGATATTGGGAATGCCGAACGAACCGTGATATTGGGGATGCCGAATGAACTGTAGTATTGGGAATGCCGAATGAACTGTGATATTGGGGATGCCAAATGAACTATAGTATTGGGAATGCCGAATGAACTGTAGTATCGGGAATGCCGAATGAACTGCCGGGCCTCTCGGGCTTTTTAAATCACAAACGAAAACCCCAGACTGTTCGCACTTTCTTGTTTCATACTTCTGCATTCTTCGTTCTAACAACGTGCTTTTTTGTGTTTGCAGATAAATGTCTCAAAGAGTAGAAACCCGATCAGAGAAAGAGAGATCTCATGACAGAGAAGAGCCTTCCGCCGTGCCCCCAGCTCAGCCAGGACCTGTCCGTCACGGGCCCACCCCGAGATCATTAGTGGATGGATACGGTCCCCAGGAACTTCTTAATTCGCCTCCCGATTGCTTTCCTAGCTTACTTAAGGGCGAGCAACTCGACGTTATATCTCGCTCCTTCGGGATCGACCGAGCACGCATGTTATTGCCGGATGCGAGAGTGATGCCGTATGATCCTCCCGAAGGATATTTTGCCTACAGCAGATACCATTGCATGTGTGGTGCCATCCCGCCTTTCAACGCCTGGGTAATCAGCTTTCTCACATATCTAAAGGTAGCTCCATTCCAGCTTCAGCCCAACTCTTATGCCATTCTGGTGAGTCTCTTTGTCATCTTCCAGAGGAGATATGGGCGTCCTCCTTCCAACCGGGAGATCCGGTATTTGTATAACCTGAGAGGCTACAAGATAGGGTCTCCCTACATCAGCTTGGAATCGGCCGTAACCTTTAAGTCGGTCCTGGATTTATACTCCAAGTACAGCATGTTCAAGAAGGAATGGTTCTTTGTCAGGGATGACTCTGTTTCTATTCGGCGCTTCACCTCCGGATGTAAGTCAAAGCTTTATCTTTAATTCCCGTTCTGGTTGCAATACTCTTTCTCATGTGTTTTTATTTTTGCTAGCGACAGGTGGCTTTGCGGTCGTGGAGAATGACCGCCTGGTTCAGACGGCAGCAGAAATAGAAGCTATTACTGGGAGAGATAGGTCGGTTGCCTACCTGATCAGGAACGCTACACTCTTGGAGTACAACTTGATCCTTCCACAGCAGTCCATGGTCAAGCAGAGGGACACGGCTGAAGAGAAGGCTGCCCAAGCTAAAGAAGGGGCCGAGTTGAAGAGCAGTAAAAGGAGGCCCTTTTCGAAACACCCGGTTGCCGGGGGGAAGAAGCTCAAAAAGTCTGACGGTCCCTCTCCCAGCTCATGTCCAGATATCCCGGAGGAGGGAGACGTGGAGGAGGGGCAAGGCGAAGATGGAGGAGAAGGTGTTGGAGGTGGCGACGGTGTCGGGGCTTTGTCTTCCGGGCAAGTAGGCGAGATGCAAGAGTGGACGGATGACGCTTTCCGCCAAGCCTTCGAGGGTTTGGAGGGGACGGAGAAGCCCCAGAAAGCCGATAACGTTGGGACCGGCATCGATCTGTCTTCCGGGAGTGCCTCTACCGAAACAACTTCGGCGGTTCAAGGTGAACTTCACTTTACTTTTTTTATTCTTGAGTGATGGCCCAATACATGTTGGTAACACTTGGTTTTTATATCAGGAGTAGGTAAAATGGTCAAGACCTCAGATCTTCGGCACAGGCTTGAACAATACAAGCTCTCCAAAGCTTCCGCCAAGCCGAAGCCTCCGACCCACCGTTCCGGGGATGTAGTCGGCTACCGTCCTCTTCTCGGGGTTATTGGAGACGATATTCAAAAGAGAAAGAGGAGTCGATCCCTATCCGAGCCTTCACCTGGTCCTCAGCCCCCATTTCAGCCTCTTCATGATATTACGGAGGAGGATACTGAATTCACACCCTCTCCGCACCCATCTGAAAGCCCTACCGTTACTCAGATTGATCGTCCTAGCTTGGCTCGTAATCCATTTGCGGGTCATCCTGATTTGGATCCAAGTTCTCATGATATTTCCTTCGACGAGGTTACCGGTGAGCACCTTCTTCCTTGCAACCCTATGGTAAAGGTGCTTGACGAGGCCAAATCTCTGGACCTTGATTTGCTCACTACTCGGGTTGTCGCTATGGGGAACGAAGCTAAAGCAAATATCGATCGGGTTGCTGAGGAGACCAGGAAGTTGATGGGGCATCATGCCCGACTGATCAAGGCCGGGGAGGAGATTGGGAGTGCCAACATAAGACTGCGGTTAGTGGTTTCCGACCAGGCCAAGCAACTCGCTGATCAGGCCATCCAGATCTCTTAGCACGAGGCCGCCTCCGGACGTCTAATGAAAACTACGGAAGAGGCCAGCCGGGCCGAACTGCGGAAAATGGAGGCTACTTGTAAGGAACGGATCGATATGGCCATTGCCACGGTGGACGAGGTTCGGAAAGCAGATCTTGAGCAGATAGAGGAGTTGTCTGGGAAGCTTGAGGCTGCAGAGCTTGCTCAAGCCAAGTTGAGGGAGGAGATGGAGGCAATGCAGAAATCCCTTCAGGCTGACTGCTCGAGATACCGATTGGAGAGAGATGCCGCCATCGTAAGGTTGTCGGATTCCGAGGCCCGGGCGAGGGAGTTTGAAGAGAACGAGGAGCTGATGGAGGGGATGCTCCAGGATATGTACTTTTGTACTTGGAGGCAGGGTAACTTGTCCTGGATGGATGATTACCCTCGGGTTATGGCTAGGATCTATCTCAGGGCTCTAGAGGAGGCCCAGGCTGAGGCAGATAAGGAGGGTGGCATGGCCTTTAGGATGGATGCTGTTACCGCCAAGTTTACCAAAGAGGAGAAGGTGGCGGTGAAGGAGGGCATGCGGTTGCTTGCAGTTGATGAGACAGTTGTGCAAGCGGAGGATGACGATCAAGCTGATCAAGGAGCAGATGTTGGTAAGTCTTCCTCTCTAGTCTTTCCATTAACTTGGTTGCTTATCACTAACGAATCCTTTTTCTGACCGGACAGGTGGGCAACAGGACAAGGATAAGACTCCGACGCAGCCGGCTTCTTGATTAGACTTGGAAAATTCTTTTTTATGGACTTGACATGGTTGTATATGTTAGTCTTAAAATAGTAGAGTAACTCTTAGGTTGTAATTTTTGCTACTTGTAATAAATAGCTCTATTCTTGATGTGTAATTCTTTAACTTAAGCTGATTTTGTCGTCTTTTGAATGTTTTTTGCTATTTTGACATGTTGTATGAGAAATATAGCTATGCATATTCTTGTAATCAAATTGTGTTTGATGTCAGGTTCTTGTTTAAAACATAATTTCATGATTTGCAATGTTAGCGTGAGGTGTGAATAAATTATAGTCATGTGTTTACATATGAAAGAAGGAAATACCGCCCTTTATATTTTGCTTGTAGATGGCAGCTTTGAATATCCTGTGTGACCGAGTAAGGGATGTAGTCCAGTATCTTGCTGTGAGTATCCGCTTCTATTAGTGAGTGTCTCCTGTTCTGTGTCCTGTACTTCAGGGATTGTTACAAAGGATAGGAGAAGAGTTTCTTAAGTAAAATTGAAATATGTGAAAAAGTAAAACTTCCAATCACGGAAGGCCGTCGATGTGCTTAAGTTCGTGGCAAACGGGCTTTGTAGTCACTTTTCCTAGCTGTGGGTCTTGGAGACGTTTGTCACCCATCTTACGCCTCTGCGGGGAGTTAATTCTTTTTTACCACAGCCGCACTTAAGACACATCGGAGCCGAGATCGCGCACAGTAACTACCCGGGCCATTATGGCCCATAATCGTGGGTATTATTCGATTTACTGTGGCCGGCTAGCGTGGGTGCCGATCGTCAACCGTGAACTGCCCCTGGCTGGCCACACCTTATGTTGGGGCTTATAGTCGGTTCACAGTTGCCGGCGAGCCGAACGCCGTAATGAGCTGCCTCGGCTATAATCGGCCTTCTCGGTGGCTTATAATCGGCTCATTACAGTTGGCTTTAAGGGCCGTCGCGAGCAATGAGTTAACCCGCAGCAGAGGGATGCTGGAGCAAAAGTGTCTCATTGGCGAGGGCATAGATTCGCATAGTACCTGTTAGGTCTTGTCCAGGTGAAGTTGCGATGTGGAGTGCATTGAGTGGAAATGCTATACTCATAGGATTTTGTTCAACAGAAAAGGATAAAGTTAACAAGCAGCCAAGATATAAAGGAACAAGTTAAAAAATAGACAAGGTTTTTTAAAGTGGTTCGGCACGAAAAGGCCTACGTCCACTGATTCTCTTTGTTAATTCACTTCATATGGGCAGTACAAGTTAAGAAAAGTATCGACGGAGGTGTTGGATGTTCCATGCCCTCTAGAACACCTCTCCGTCCACTATTGATAAAATATAAGCTCCATTGTGGAGATCTTTATGAATTACATATGGTCCATCCCAGATTGGGTCTAGTGCTCCGGGGCGAGGGAAGATTCGCTTAAGGACAAGATCCCCTTCTTGTAAGGTACGATGCTTGACTTTGGAGTTGTATTGTGCTGCCACTTTTTGCTTGTGGGCTGCTGCTTTAAGGATTGCATCATTTCTTCTCTCCTCAACTAGATCCAAAGACATGTGAAGGAGTTCTTCGTTCTCTTCTGGGTTATAGTGGATCCTACGGTGGGAAGGCACGATGGTTTCAACTGGGAGCATAGCCTCCGATCCGTATGCCAAAGAGAAAGGAGTATGCCCTGTTGATGTTCTGAAAGATGTGCGATAGGCCACAGTGCCGTAGGGAGTTCATCCACCCAAGCGCCCTTTGATTTTTCGAGTTTCTTTTTTATTAGAGTTTTCAGAATTTTGTTGACGGCTTCGACTTGTCCGTTTGCTTGGGGATACGCCACGGACGAGAAGCTTTTGTGAATTTCATGCTCTCGGCACCAGTTGGCGAATTCCTCGCTGTCAAACTGAAGCCCATTGTCTGATATGATTTTGAGTGGGACTCCGTACCTGCACAGAACATTTTTGATCAAGAAGTTAATAACTTTTGTTGAAGATACTTTATTCAGAGGTTCCGCTTCCACCCATTTGGTGAAATAGTCGACTGCCACTATAGCATATTTGGCCCCGCCTCATCCCATTGGTAGCTCGCCGATTAAGTCAATTCCCCATATTGCGAAGGGCCAAGGGTTGGTCATTTGAGTAATCTCAGTTGTTGGTAGCCGCGGAATCTTAGCAAACTTCTGGCATCTGTCGCACTTTTTGACGAAATCTAAGGCGTCCTTGCTTAAGGTGGGCCGGAAATATCCATATCGGAGTATCTTTTTCGCTAATGTTTGCCCTCCGGTGTGATCTCCACATCTTCCCTGATGAATGTTGAATAAGATTTCCTTGGCTTCCCTCCCAGCGACACACCTTAATAACGGGTTAGAGAATCCGCACCGATAGAGGATGTCTTCTTGTATTGTGTAGCGGGATGCTTTCCTCAAGATTTTCTTGACTTCGTTACGCCCGTTGGGTAGCGTGCCACTTTGTAGGTAGTTTCGGATGGGAGTCATCCAAGTTGCTTCTTCGGTTGCGGCTATCAGATTCCCTTGCTCAAAACTTGGGGCCAGTTGCTTTGAGATGGTTACTGCTCCGAAGATGGCGATGTCTCTCACACTTGCTTGCTTTGCCAATTCGTCGGCCTCTTGGTTCTCTTCCCGAGGGATGTGTTTGACTAAGTAGTGGTCCAATCGGCTGAGAAGTAACTTGGTCTTCTTTAAATATGCTATGAGTCGTTCTTCTCGAGCTTGGAATTCTCCTAGTATTTGATTAACAATAAGTTGAGAATCGCTATGAAGACATAAAGAATTGGCTCCGATTTCTATGGCAAGTTCTAATCCAGCTATCACTGCTTCATATTCTGCATCGTTGTTGGTGGCAGCGAACTCCAACCTTATAGCATAGTGCAGCTTATTTCCCCTGGGAGTGATTATTACCACACCTGCCCCCAAGCCTTGTTCGTTTGATGCACCATCCACAAAGAGGTTCCACTTAATATCTTCTGCTATTTCCAATCGCTCCTTATCTTCGTTGGTATTGAATTCTGCAATGAAATCAGCCATGGCTTGTCCCTTGATGGCGGTGCGAGGGTGGTAGGTGATATCATACTGACTTAGTTCAATGCACCATTTAAGTAGTCGCCCAGAAGTGTCGGGACGATGGAGTACCTGCCTTAGTGGTTGATCGGTCAGAACTTTGATGGAATGGGACTGGAAGTAGTGACGCAGTTTTCGTGATGTGATTAGTAAACAGTATGCTAGCTTCTCAAGTTTAGGATATCTGACTTCTGCCCCTGTAAACCTCTTACTGACGAAGTAAACTGGCCGCTGCGTGTGGTTGTCTTCCCTTACCAAGGCAGCGCTTAGGGCGTGAGATGACACAGCAAGGTATAGGTATAATTCTTCGCCTTCACTTGGAGTCGAGAGTACCGGTGGTTTCTGGAGGTGTTCGATTAAGTTTAAGGAAAGCGGTCAAGCATTCGTCGGTACATTCGAACTTTCCTTTGTCTTTCTTTAGAGCTTCGAAAAAGGGGACACACTTGTCCGTTGCTTTGGAGATGAATCGGCTTAGGGCGGCCACTTTTCCATTCAGGCTTTGCATTTCCTTTCGATTGGAAGGTATCTTGATATCCCTTAGCGCTCAGACTTGTTCCGGGTTTGCTTCAATCCCTCTGGCATGGACGATGAATCCTAAGAACTTTCCTGATGACACTCCGAAGGAGCATTTTAGAGGATTCAACTTCATTCCATACTGGTGAAGTACTTGAAACATCTTGCCTAGGTGGCTTACGTGATCGTCGGCTTTCCTTGAATTTACCAGCATGTCATCTACGTATACTTCCATAGTTTGCCCTATTAGCCCTGCAAACATCTTGTTGACAAGGCGCTGGTAGGTGGCTCCTGCATTTTTAAGTCCGAAAGGCATTACCTTATAGCAGTATAAACCCCGGTCGGTGATGAAACTAGTGTGGTCTTGGTCGGGATCATGCATAGGAATTTTGTTATACCCTGAGTATGCGTCCATAAAAGATAAGAGCTCGTGCCCGGCTGTGCTGTCTACAAGTTGGTCGATTCGGGGAAGTGGGAAGCAATCCTTTGGGCAGTCGTCGTTTAGGTTGGAGAAGTCAATGCATGTTCGCCACTTCCCATTAGCCTTCTTCACCAGTACCGGGTTAGCGATCCATTCCGGGTAGATGGCTTCTCGTATGAAGTCATTGGCGAGTAGATTCTTTACTTCTTCATCGAGGGCTGCCGATCGCTCTGCCCCCATACTTCTCTTTCTTTGTTTTACGGGGGCCTTGGTAGGATCAATGTTTAGTACGTGGCATGCTACGTCGGGGGAGATTCCGGTCATATCAGCGTGTGACCATGCGAATACATCCAAGTTATGGTGGAGAAAGTCAATGAGTTTCTCCTTCAACTCTACTTTTAGTTGGGACCCAATTTTCAACAGTCTACTTGAGTCGTGCTTGTCTACAGATACAAACTCCATAGCCTCTGTAGGCTCGACGGTGGCCTCCTCCTCTTTGTCCCTAGGGTCTAATTCATTGAAAGGGTCACTGGTATATCGAAGAGGAGGTGCTTTCTTTAGTTGCTACGCTTCTAGACTTTTCGTGCAGAGGGCAACCTCTACACCCTTCCCTTTATCCTTCCTGTGGTTGTTGCGAAGTTCTGTCACATAGCAGTCTCGAGCAACGTCCTGGTCTCCTTCTACTTCCCCTATTCCATTGTCCGTTGGAAATTTCATCTTTAAGCACCATGGGGCTAGGACAATTTGGAAGTCAGACAAGGCTGGCCTTCCTAAGAATGCGTTGTAGGCCGAATGGTTTTCTATTAGCACAAACATCTGTTTCCGTACAACGGAGCAGGGATGGCTTCCAATCTCAACAAAGAGGTCCAGTTGCCCGAGGGGCATCTTTGCATCCCCAGTGAAACCGTGTAGTGGTTTATCGCAGGGAGATACATCCTTCATTGATAGCTTCATTTTGTTGAATGCATGTTTGAACAGGATGTTTACTGAGCTTCCAGTGTCTACTAAGATTCGGTATACTTCGGCGGGGCCGAGCCAGGCAGAGATAACCATGGGATCCATGTGAGGGTATTGCCTTCCTTCTAGGTCACGCTTACCGAATGTGATGTCATCACTTTCTTTCCGCTTCGGGTGGCGCTCTTCTATAACCGAATTGACACAGTCTTTATTGTCTCTAAGCGACTTTCCATATCTTTCCATCTCTTTCCAGCTTCTGTCTGCGATGTGCGGTCCTCCCGAGATGGTATGGACCACTATCTTCTCTTGACTAGAGCCGCTAGTGTTGCAGTTTCCTCTACCGATCTCCGGTGAGGGTAGCCTTGGGTTCTCATTGGCAGGAGCTGGAGTCCTGTCCTGACCTATTACATAGCGTTCTAGTTTCTTCCTTCTGATGTGTTCCTCAATCAAGTCCCGGAGATGATGGCATTCATTGGTATCATGCCCATGAGATTCGTGGAAGCGGCAGAACTTTCCAGACTTCTGCGCGTTATCTGATTCCTTCTTGTATGGTGGGCGTTTGTATCTAACTTCACCTTGGGTGGCAAGGAAGATATTTTCGACGGTCTCGTTCAAAGGAGTGTAAGTGTCGAATCTCGGTCCTGGCTGATATAGGCGCTTTTCTCCCTTCTTGCCCCCAGCATTGTCTCTGGAATCATTTCTTCGAACGTCCCTTGCCACAGCAGGGGCGTTGCTGTGAGTTGCCTTATTTTGCTGTCATGACTGCCCCTCAACGGCAGCATCCTCAAGCCTCATATATTTCCCGGCTTCATGGAAGAAATCGGGTAAAGTAGCTGGTTTTTCTTTTGTCAGCCTTCTAGCAAATTTAGTGTCCAGATGCACACCACTACAGAGGGCCATTAGGATAAGCTTCTCATCGGCATCTTGGACTGCGGCTGCTGCGGCATTGAATCGGGTTAGGTATTGCTGCAGTTTCTCTCCAGGTTTCTGTTTGACGCTGGATAAGGAATAAGCGTCCTTAGGTTGTTCCACATGAATGCGGAACTGACTGATAAACTTTTCTTTCAACATTTCCCACGAGCTGATGGATCCCTGGGGTAGATGACAGAACAAGGAGGTAGCGAGATCTGCTATGAAGAGCGGAAAGCATTTGCACAGTACTCCCTCTGTCGCTCCACTCATGAGCATATGTTGTGTGTACCTCTGTAAGTGTACAACGGGGTCGGAGGTTCCTTTGTAAGGTTCCATTGTTGGCATCTTCCATTCTCGGGGGGTGATAGCAATTTCGATATTGCGAGCGAAAGGGCTGGTTACCCTAGCGCCTATCCCTCGATCTCTTTGCTCCCGTTGGACGCACTCTCTGAATAAGCGTGCCATCCTTTCATCAGAATTTGGAGTAGATAGAAATGAGTTTGGTTCTGTTCTGTGGGATTGATTCCGTCCAGATGACCTGTAGCGATGGTATCGTCTATCACTCCTCATATTTTCTAGTGGCTGCCTTTGATCTTCTGGGAGCATGCTAGGGTCAGCTATAGTTGGCCCTTGCCTTGATCTTCCCCTACTGGGTTCTGATCTAAGCACTTCCTCGGGTCCAACTTCGGGCTGGACTCTAGCTCGGCCCCGTTCACTAGCGTTTTCGTGGTTAGGCAATATGACAGGCTTAGCTACAGTTGACCTTCGTCCGGTACCTCCCCCGTTGGGTTCGGTACCAAACGTTTCCTCAAGCCTAACTTCGAGCTATACTCGATCTCGGCTCCTACCATGGCTACTTCTGCCGTTAGCTCCTTCGAAGAAGGAAGACCTTTGTTGTCTCTGAGATCCTCCAGACTGGGACTCACCCCATGATTCAGTGTTGCGGTTGGACTCTTCAGCATCCCTTAAGCGTGACATGAGATGGTCCACCAAGGCTTCCTGCTGGGACGTGAAGCGGTTAGTTACTTCAACCACAACCCTGTCTAAATCTGCCCTAGTAATTGATGCGGGCTGTTCTGTGGCAGGAGTGGTCGGATTAGCCTGTCCTTCATTTGGTATTGGTGCTGGAGGAGGACGATTTACTTGATTCGTGATAGCTGGATCTGGAAGATTGCTGGATGCGATGTTCTTTCCTTTGTTAACATCTTTTCTCTGTTTGGGAGGCATGTTTTCCAAGTGGCGAACGATGCTGTTAGGAAAAATGTTAAGTGAATGAAGCTGAAGCTTCGAGCTTCTACCCCTCTCAGTGAAAGCACAAAAAATGTTTGCACAAAAAATGGACAAACACCTCAAAGTCGTATGATTTAGTAGATCTTATGTTGTTCTTAGTGATTTGGGTGATTTATGCAAATATATGAAAAGCAAGGGCTAAACTATAAAAAGACACGCAGATTTATAGTGGTTCAGCCAGAATGTGCCTACGTCCACTTTATATGTTATTTCTCTTCTCTTGTTTAGATTACAAGTACAAAGCTTTGATACAAGTAAAAGAAAGGTTTTTGAAAGTTCTCTCCGTGCTTGAGCTCTCAAACTCGTCCCCATTGTTGTACCCCTGCCCCTCTATTTATAGAGTGAGGCTGGGGGTAGGGGTCTTGGATGTATATAGCCGCTGGTGGGCCTGGGCTGATGTGATCTGGCCTGGCACGTCTTGGTTCGGTAGCATTTGGTCCGGCGATGGTTGGTCTGGCATGGAGTTGGTTCATCATTGAGTTGGTCCGGCATCAAGTTGGTTCGGTATTGAGTTGGTCCGGCATCTTGGTCCGGTGGAAGAAGACGAGTGGATCAGTGTACCTTTATCCGGTGGTAGGAGTGTGGTGGTTCGGTAATGCTTCATTCGGTGGTTGAACCGGTGATGCTGGTTCGGTATTGACGTGGAGATGTTTGGTTCGGTAGGTGTTGGTTAGGCAGCCTGTAGACTTTGGTTCGGCTAGGGTTGGTCCGGTGGTGGAAATTCACCCAACATCTAGAGATGATGGCATTGAAGTCTGGCCTCCTCTCTCTAAATGCTGAAGTGTTGAACCACTTGATCCGGTTAGTCAATCTTAGCAATCTCAGTAGCCAAATATTCAGAGCAAACCCCCAGAAGAAGCTAATATCAGAAGGGGTTAACAAGTTTAGAGACTGGGAGAACCAGTTCTTCTTTGTTAAGTGCTTCCCAAATATCAGGGGACTTTCTCTACCCCCCGTAAGTCTAGATTTTCATTATTTCCCTTCTATTTAGTGGTTTTTCTTGTCAAATCTTTGCTTTTGTCAGGTGTCCCTGCTAAAGACCTCAATGAAGAAGATAAGAGAACAGTTGAATCTCTAACCGCGGCTTCAAGCAAGATCGGGAGTAGATTAACGCTGTTAACTCTATCAAATTTACGAAATCACTCTCTTTTGTTAGCAGGCCAAAGGATCCTCGGCAATCCTCCTTCTGTTCAACATACCTCCCGAAGCAAACGATTCCTTTCTCTAGGAGACCCATAAAATTTCTCTCCCATGTCAGTGATGTCACCCATCTGTGCTGACCATCTGGTATGTGATAAACGCTGCACTTGTTATGAATTGCTGTGTTGTTTTTTCAAATTATTCTACTGATTTATAATATGCTTGAATTCTTTTCAGTTGATCCTCAAGTTGAAAAGCCTGTTAGTGGTCCAACTGCTCTTCCTACTACTTCTCTTGCACCCTCCATTGCTCAATCTCTTGCCAGAACTAAAATAGCAATCTAAAGGAAGTTGGCGCAATCAACTGAAGTAGAACCACCTTTAAAGATAGCTAAGGTAGTTAATGTTCCTGATTCAGAAGAGGAGGAATCATTATCTCTTGATAAAGCACCGGAGGGCCTGACCGTTGAAGCTCCTAAGGATAAATCCGAGCAGACTCCTTCCACAATCAATCTTCTTTCACGTATCATAGTCTCGAGCTCTCAAGCTGCTCCCGAACAAATGCAACAAGCTTTGGAGGTGACCCCTACTCAAAATCACATTCCTCTAAAGCCATCATCATCTTCTTCTTCCATTAATTTTGAGGAGATAGCCCAGTCTATCTTAAATTCTGAGTCCTTTTCCTCCATCCACCCGCCTTCCACCGTTTCTGATTTGGCGATTATTACCGTTCTCTAATAAAGCAACACATCTTGGTAACTTTTTCTTTACTTTGACTTTATCACTATTGTTCTTTTCTAAATTTCTAACTTGTGCTACATTTCTTCTTTCAGATTTCTAAGAGTTGGTTAACTTTACATGAGCAGGCGTCTAAATCTTCTACTGAGTCCTCCAAGTTCCAAGAGGAGATTTCTACTTTAAAGGACCAAGTTTCTTCTTTATCTATGGAAAAAGATGAAGCAACCTCTGAAATGGAGCGATTAAGAACTTCCCTTGCCCGGTCAGGATCCGCTCTCTTGGAAGAAAGAAGGGCTCGCTAACTCCTCCCTAATGAAAATTTTTCCATGCAACAAACCCTGAAAGAATCCGATGAGGAAAAGGCCTATACGGCAACAAAGAACACCTCTTTGAAAGTGAAGTTGAAGAAAAACAAGGCTTCCCTGAAACTTGTTGTTGATACCATTTCTGATGCCAAACAGCGAGTATCATGATAATACCCTTGAAGAGATCATGTTAAGCTCTATTGTGGATGCTTTGATGCTTGCCTATGCAGATAATATTGGTAAATGCCTTAAGCTCAATTTTCCCTCGCTCGACTATGCCCTCGTAGATAGAGTTATGGGCAAAATAAACCAGATGAAGCAAGGAACTGAGGGTGTTGAAAAGGAAGAAATTGATGCCTCCCAGATTCTCTCTTTCGAAGTCCCTTCTTTTGAAGTCGAATCCGACTCAGAGGATGAAGGCAGCAAATATGACGTTGCCGAAGAGGAGGGCGATAATGATGATGACGACCATAATAACGATAACGATGACGAGGATGACAATAATAATAATGGCAGCCAAGGCTCAGGTGGTGATGGAGGAGCCCACACTAAAGCCTCTGATAAAGATGGAGATGATAATGCAAGAGCTTCTGAAAAAGAGCCATCTTCTCACGAAGCTATCCCGCCTGAATCTGCTGCCCCCTCTGCTCCTCAAGAGGATCCTACTTCTATTAATGTCGAGGAACCAAGAGGAAAAGAGTAGGTTTCTCTGACTTCTGTTCCGATATCTCAATTATGGGATTCTCTATTTAAATTTTTTTTACCTCGAAAGCAATAATAATGTAATTCTTTTACTTAGATAAGGAAGAAATCCATCCCCTCTATAAAATCAAACTCGAAAATAAGCAGAGGTAAACAGATTATATAGGGAGTTAGACAAGCAAATAAAGGAGCACAATGTACTTTCCGATAAATATCATAGGCTTGATAAAAGTGCATTAGTGTTGGCATCTTTTAAGCATAAAAAAGATTCCCCCTACTAAAGAGAGCACGCCTTCGCTACGACGCTCTCTTAAAAGAAAACCGAGAGTTAATCACCTTATTTTGGATGTTGATTGAAGAGAGGGATATTTTAGTCAACTTCTTATATAAGGCCTATTATAGACACTCAATTGTTGACTTTTCATATTTAGGCGAATTTAGTGGTGGTCTACTTAGGCGTTTTCATAAGAAATACTTGGATGAATTCGGATCTGACCCGCACCCTAGAGCTTTTTGGAACTTACCATGGGTCAGATCCATTCCCTAAGATCTCCCTCCTGAAAAGTTTAAGTATTATAAAGATAAATTTATCTCCGAATTATTTTCTTGGTCTATTTTGTATGAACCAGATGAATAATTGTAAACATACAATAATATATTGATTCTGTAAACATTTGTTTTAGTCTTGCTTTTTATGCTTAGCTTCATTTTATTATATTATCACAGAGTGACTGTTCATCAAGTCAACTTGTTTATAGAAACCATTTAAGCTAATGTGTTAAACTAAGAAGATTTTATCTTGAAAAGGCATCAATTTTAAAGTCTTCAAAATTAGCAAGATGTTATTTTCTTAGAGATTTACAAAAACTCTACTTGGAATATCCACATCGTCGCTTTGATTTCCTTGGGGATGAGAAATAAAAGCTTCTTATGGAGATCAGAACAATTCATATGAAATTAATTTGTGGTTGCAATAGTCCTCGGGCTAGAAATGGACTATAGCAAATGTCCGCCGGTTGTTACTCCAGAAGGAGTCAATATTCCTTTTGATTCGATAGTTACCCTCTCCGCACAGTCATTAAATAAAGTTAGAAATGCAGTTTCCCAACTTTAGATATAAAATAATTGTCTATTGTATCTTTTAGTTTAGTTGTTGTTTGAGTTGTAATCTATTATCATAATAATAAAAAGATTGTTTATTCTGATTTTGACTCCATTTTGTTTCTTTTTCTTATTTAAGTAGAAGTTACAATTATCAGCAGCTCCTCTCTCACTTGATTCCGCGTGCGCTTTGCTAATCTTAGGGATAAGCTATTGGTAGAATTTGAAAGGAGCAAACTTCTTGATGATACTCTACTCGAACGCTTTCACGGCAACGCTGAAGCCTTAAGGTGGCACAAAAGATACCTACTTCAGAAAACTATCGTTAGCAACCTTAAGGTTCAAGTTGCCAGTTTGGAGGCTGATATCAAAAGCAAAGATGAAATGATTTATGTAGTAAAGCGACAAGTAAAGTCGAACCCCTCAATCAACTTTGATCAGAAAATGTATGAACTCTTTCAACAAATTAGTGATTTAGATATGAAACTGAAGGATAGCCAAGCTTAATGCGAATCGCTGGAATATATTATGTGGGATAATATTTAGAGTATCGATTTACCGGCTCCTCACGCTACTCCTTTTGTGACTAGACCTACAAGGTCTACTTCCCTCACCGCTTAAAACTTCCCCATAATGACTAATCCCCCTCCTGGGTTAGACGATGGGATAGTGGGTGAGTGGTGTAAGAAAGTCAAATTTGAAGTGGCAAAGTATTTTGACGAACATCAAAGGATTAAATATTCGCAATGTATAAATGAGTATGCCGCCAGAGTTCAGGAACATGAACGCAGAAACTGCTTCCTTCAAAAGTGAATAGCAGAATTAGAAAGGAAAAATAAAACCCTTAGGGGCGTAAACAGAGCTTTCAATCGCGCTCTAAAGACCAACATCGCTGCAATCGACAATGCAGATAGGATAAGAAAGAAAGAAAAGAAACTCAAGGAAGTCCTCTGCATCACAATTCGTCACATAGTTGATCCTTTGATTTTTGAAAATCTGAGCAAAGCTACTCAAGATTTGTGATAGATTTGTATTCACAAAATGTATATACTTGTTTTGTATATTTGTAAATAGTTCCAAAAATCATGTAAATCATATATAAACTTTGTAAATATCACATGATTTGTGATTCTTTTATGTAATGCTATTACTGAAATGCTTGTTGATAGCTCACACTATTATTTTTGCATCTGCTGAATCTCTTATTCTTCTTTGCTATTTCGATTTCCCTTAAAAGTATGAAGCAAACAATATTTCCAATTGTTAGCTTGAAATTGACATATAAGTCTATGTATACCATTTGTGTAGATTAACAAATCACTAAGTCAATCGCATGAAAAGTAGTTTATATCAAATGTCTAAATCCCATCTTAAACCATGATGAGAAATAATTAAGAATTTAACTTTAACCATTTTGCCGGAATGTCTAAAGTATGTTGATAGAAAATCCTGCCATGAAGCAAGGATATAAATGTGAACAAGTCATTCTTTAGAGATAGATAATAGGGAGCTAGATATGGAAAAGTCCAAATATCATTATTTGAACATTGTAATATAAGCCCAATGACCCATTCTCGGGTATTTATGAGATTTGGAAACTTAGAAGTCCAAAACACATATTCAAGTATAATCGGAAACTCATAATAATTATCTTCTAGAGAGAAGCCTTTGACACTAATTCAAGCATTAGTAATAGACAATCCGAAATCCATAATAAAATCTCAAGTCCAGATTAGGCATTTGTGATAGAAATCCATAACAAAAATTCATAATAGAAACTTCAAGCCCAGATTAAGGCATTAATAAGTAATAGTATTGCAACCCAGATTCGGGTGTTAATAGATGAAATTCAGAAATGAGAGTCCTGAAACCCAGATTCGGGTATTAATAGATGAAATTCAAAAATGAGAGTCTCGAAACCCAGATTCGGGTATTAATAGATGAAATTCAGAAATGAAAGTCCCAAAACCTAGATTCAAGTATTAATAGATGGACTCTTGCTCTACTCCTCAGATTCTGTCTTCTTTGACATGTTTAAACCCTTTAGGCCTTGTTCAATAGTAATCTGATTGGCTGCTTCTCGAGCTTAGACATCCTAATCCATAATCTAATGTGCCACTTCTTGGGCCTGGACATCTTAGTCCATTAGAGATATTCCGCTTCTCAGGTTCGGACATCTTAGTCCATTATTTGCTGAGCCTCTCCTCGGGCTTAGACATCTTAATCCATTGTTTAACGAGCTTCTTCTTGGGCTTGGACATCTTAGTCCTTTATTTAATGAGCCTCTTTTGGGGCTTGGACATCTTAGTCCATTGTTGTTTGGTGCTATTGGTTAGCTCATCTTAGAGGCTAGAACCAAGGACTTACCCGACCTCCCTCCAATAGGTGCCCTGCCCTGGCCATAGCATGGTATGAACATAGACTTGTTCAGTGCTTTAACCTGACCATAGTATGGCGCGGATAAAGGCTTGCTCCGTCCTCCCTCCAGGAGGTGCCCTACCTTGGCCATAGCGTGGCATGGATAGGGGCATGTTCGGTGCTTTACTCTAGCCATAGTATGGCGTGGATAAAGGCTTACTCTGTCCTCCCTCCAGGAGGTGCCTGGACCTGACCAGAGGTGCGGCCAAGGGCTTGTCTGATGCTTTAACTTGGCCATAGCATGGCGCGGTTAAAGGCTTACTTCGCCCTCCCTCTAGGAGGTGCTCTGCCCTGGCCATCTCGGCGTTGACAGAGGCTTTCTACCATCTTAAGTAGGCTACCATCTTAGGTAGTAACCAAATTCAAGGAGTATTTCACTCCCAACCATGTAGAGCTTTCTTAGAAAAATAGCTCTTTATTGATTTTTCTCATGTTCTCTTTACAAATTCACTGATCTTTCCTTGACGAAAGAAACTAATAATCATCCCCTCTATGGCTCTGCAATGATTGGTCTCATGTCCGTTTATTATGTGATAGTGACAGTAAGATCCCCCTAGATTCCTTTCATGTTTTGGCTTCTTTTTTTGTGATGGCCAATAGTTAAGCTCATCCTTGGTTAGCAAGAAGACATTCTCTATTCATGTTGTTAAGTTGCATTCTATAGGAAGTCTAGACTTGAAACTTGGTTTTTGAAGATGGCGTTTTGGTTTTTTGTTCCTTGGCCTTGTAGTTTCACATTCTCCAATTGCTTTTCTTTTTACCACCCTTTGTAGTTCTTGTATTGGAATTGTTCTTGTCGTAGTTTGTTTCCATTTATATGCAAAGGCATTGTAGTCAGCTATTATCTATTTTTCAAAGATTGTGCCTTTGGAATAATGTTGAATAGTTCTCCTCGTTTGACTGAATACATTATCACTTCCACTTTTCCTTCCTCCTAAGGCAAAAATAGGGGTAGGGCCAATATGAAAGGGGTTCAAGCTCCATTTCTCAGGATCATATAATTCTTCTTTTTTCTTGTTTATAATTCTTAGAGCTTCTAGTCTTAGCCTTCGCTCTTTATTTTGGTTGGAATCCTTAACAGCTCTTTGGGGGAATCCTATCAAATGTGATTTTGAATATCCTTGCTCTAATCTTTTGATTCTTCTATCCATGATAATGTTGGACTAAAGTGGATAAGCTTGGAATTGAGTTGGGTTAGGTTAGAGACAAATGGTGTTAGGTGTTCAACCAAGTCGGAGGTTCGAGCCCTCCTTCTAGCACCAAAATGTTAATAATAAATCTTGTCAACACCCCATAGTAGAATTTAAGGACAAGGTTAATTCCTTGTGATTTCTTATAGATGGAGAATGAAGTGTATGTATTTACTTTACTATCTTTTCGAACAGGTTAGTGTACTAAAAATTTGTTTAGGTCGACCTTTTGATCTAGTCAAAACAGCTAATTCCTTTACTTAACGACCTTCGACCTTGTTGAAATAGTGCAGATTTCCTTTTGAAAGCTCCCATTTCGATTCAGTTAGGATGTCCTGGATAAGGTTTGCCATAGTAGGTTTCGACCTAGTCAAAGGCTTTAGTTGTTTTGTGGTTGGGACTTTATCCAAGAATCTGTGATCGAGGTTTTGACCCTGTCGAAAACAAAGTTGATTGGGCGTTAAGACTTGGACCAAGAATCTGGAGTTGGGGTTTCGACCTTGTCGAAAGCTGGATCTTTAGGCACCTTGTATTAGGTTAGGTTTTTTAAGGTTTAAATGAATGGGGGTTAGGTTTTGACCTTGTCAAAACAAAAGCCCGGAAGTCAGCCTTAAGTATTTATTTGCAGTCACTTGAATATGACAGGTTTCAATCGGGTCAAAAGGGACCTTTCGATATGGTCGATACCTGTAACACAAGGTTAGATCTGATAAAAGCTTGAGAAACTATAAAGTAATTAGAAATACTAAAGACTTCCCTTTCTTAGCTAAAAGGAGACTTTATTACTCAATATCCCCAAATCAATTTAGAAATTAGGGTTTTACACCTCTTTGGATTAAGAAAATACAAGCTTAGAATGACTAAAATTCGGATCCCCTAAATCAGACCCCTTAGGTCTTATTTATAGATGCGGGTCAGCACCTTTCGACCCCAATGCTTTCGACCTAGTCGAAAGGTGGCTACCGTGTTGACACTAGTATGCTTCCGCCTTTTTTGAAAGGAGCGGTTGCGCTTTACTTCTCTATGTTGCTTTGTAAGAGCTTTTGACTTTGTCGATATGATTTATCCAATGGTTTCAAAGATGTTGAGTTGCTGATGATTTCGATGCTGTTGGTTGCTTCCGAATTCTTGTCTGTGACTTGATGCGGAACCTCCCTGGACAATAATGGCTTCGACTGGTTCGAAAGGGTTGTTCAGACCGGTACATGCTTTTGAGTGGTTTGATTGAAGGCGAAACCTTTGGTTTTGAAAGGTTTGGCGAGTATTTGAAGAATTGCCCTTCATTGTCTTCGAAAGATGGTTCTTCAACTCATTCAAAAGGTCTTCAATCATGTGGAATCGCCTGCTTCGAAAGCTGGTTACTGAAGGCGGAAGGGTGCGTTCGACCCCTTCGACTCCTTCGGAAGGTAAAGAATCTTCTGGCATTTGGCTGTAGCATCCCTTCGACTCTTTCGAAAGGTTTGGTTGGAGACATTTCCTCTTGTTCTTCTATCTTTTGCTCAAACAGTTTTTGACTAAGTTGAAAGGAATT
This sequence comes from Allium fistulosum, assembly GCA_030737815.1. Taxonomy (NCBI): domain Eukaryota; kingdom Viridiplantae; phylum Streptophyta; class Magnoliopsida; order Asparagales; family Amaryllidaceae; genus Allium; species Allium fistulosum. The sequence goes on along the minus strand of CM060908.1, from coordinate 296,869,582 downwards.
TTTGGTAGTAATAGAAAGCCATGCAGATCATCGGCATGTTAGCTAAAGACACCATAAAGGTTGGTTCTTAGCCCAGATATTAGGAGAGAAGCTACATAAAAGATTGGGTTGATCCGAGCAAGGATGAAGGAAGCTCGGTCTAGGTAGAAAAGTTACGTAGATAAGAGGCATAAGGATTTAGAATTCTCAATTAGAGACAATTCTTTTGTTAAAGTATCACCGATGAAAGGTGTGATACGGTTTGGAAAATTAGGGAAAATGGCATCGAGATATGTTGGTATATTTCCTACCATAAAGTGGATTAGGAAATTGCTTATCAGATAAAGTTACTGAATAGTTTTGCAGGAGTCCATAATGTTTCTCATGTTTCTCATCTTAGAAAGTGTGTGCATGATCTAGAGACTATTATTGCACCGACTGAATTAAAAAATTTAGTAGTGGAACCAGATTTGACTTTTGTTAGACAACGGTTTGTGTTGTAGCAAGAGATGAGAAGAAATTAAGAAACAAGAGAGTCACGTTAGTGAAAGTCCAGTGGAGTAATAATGAGAAAGACTGTACCTGAATGACAAAAGACAGGATTAGAGATACTTACCTTGAGTTGTTTTGATGGTATGTTCTATATCTATCATATAGACTATTTGAAACAGGATATGCTAGTGTTATTGTTATGTGGTTATCGCATGTGTTTTGCATGATTATTATACTTGTTGTTTCCCTTATCGTAATTTCAAGGACGAAACTTTTTAAGGAGGGAAGTCTGTAACTCTCTTAATTTTTGTTTAACAATATTCAGGGAATTTAATTAGATAAAGTTAGTAGAATAATATGGGATGATAAGGAGAATGAGATTTGTTAAATGTTTTGGGTCATGCCTCCATTAATCAATTAATAATATTGTTTTAAACATAGAATAGAAAGGGATTAATGAGAGGGGAAAAATGAGAATAATTCCTTAATTCATTCCCAGAAGCCTTCCTCTCTCATTCATTCTCATTTCATTTTCTAAAACCACAAAAAAAAAACACAAGAGGAGGCCGGCCATTACCTAGAGGAAAAGAAAAGGAAATCTAAGGAAATCAGAGAGGAAAGCTTAGGGGAATTAATCTACATCAAATCTCAATCTCTCTTATCCAATCTAAGGTGAATAATAAATAACCAACTCAATTGTCATGTTTTATTTTCTGATTTAAGATTTGATTTTCAAAATGGTTGTGATAATATGTCATGTTTGGATTGACAATATCATTATTAGATTGAATGATGGTTTGTTGGAATTTTATGGAACTGTTTTGATGGGTTTTAAAAGCAATACCTAATTTTTTGATCACCTATTAATTTCAAAATTGAATATGTTGTGTAAAATATTTTTTAGAGATGAGTTTTTAATTTCATAATTTTCCAAGTTCATATGAATATTTTATGATTTTTCCTAAGAGGAAAAATGTGTATACTTTTGGATTCTTAATTATTAAATATAATTAAATTAATATTTTAGTCCTGAAATTTTTGTATATAGAAGAAGAAGGAAATTCAAATTTTTAGTGATGTTTGCGGATTTTCCCTAATTGTTATGATTTCTATGAATTTGCTATTCTAGAAATGTTTATAATTAATATGAGTTTATAATATTAATTATAAGGGTTTTGCAAAGTTATTTGAGAAGGTAGTACGTGTCCTACCAAAATTTCAGTAAAGAATATGAAAAGTGTTTTATTATCCAATGAAAATTTAACATGAGGCAAGGGGTAGTGGAATGTTTTTATTTTAAAAGGAAACAAATCAGTTTTTAAGTTATTTACAAAAATGCCATCGGCATTATAACTTAGATTCTCGATACCTTTATATTCATAAAAGCTCTTTAATTATAAGCGCCGATGCATGTGATAGATACTCATATCTATATGATGTATTTGCTTTCATAGGGACTCGACATCTTTTGTTGTAAAGGTCTGATACCCAATTTTGTAAAAGTTTAATACCCAAGGTTTTGTAAAGGTTTGGTGCCCAATTTTTGTAAAAGTTTAGTACCCAAGGTTTTGTAAAGGTTCGATACCCTATGTTCTATAAAAGTTTGATGCCCAATGTTTTGTAGAGGCTCGACAACCCCATGTTTTAGAGACTCGGCAGCTTCTTTTTGTTAAAGCTTGACATTCTTAAGTTTTTAGAGGCTCGGCACCTCGTGTTTTCAGGACTCGACATCCTTAAGTTTTTAGAGGCTTGACACCTTATATTTTTAATAACTCGACACCTCGTGTCTTATGTAACTCGATAGCTTCCATGTAGCTACTCGATAACTATGTTTTAGCGGCTCGATTGCCATATCTTTTACAAACTTGATGGTTATGTTTTAAAGGTTCAGTAGCCCATGTTTTCTAGATACTCGATATCTATATTTTAGCGGCTATACAGCCATATATTTTAAAAACTTGAAAGCAATGTTGCGGAGGCTCGATAGCTCATATTTTCTAGATGTTCAACATCCCTATTTTTATAGCAAGGGCTTTGAAAGTTATGTAAAGATGATAGTGCTTTGACACGGGATTTTGGCTAAGTATTGGGCTATGTTTTCCTTCTTTTGAGAATGATTTCAAGGGGTTTATCATTTCTAATGATAATGTTTTCAAGGAAATAAAATGGTGATTTAGGCTAATTTTATATTAATTTGGACAAAGGAAAACATTATTTAAACCTAAGTTATTTTGTTATGTATATGACTATTGATTGAACATATTTTGATGAATGATATTATATGTTCTTGTTATCATTTAATCAATTAAATTTACATATTTATCATTTGTCATGCTCATATTTTCGTTACCCAACATTACACCTTGCTATTTAGGAACATAATTACCAGTTAGGTTGTTCCATTAGTGGGTATGGTCAGACTAAACTCTTGAGTGGGTAGAATTGCATTCTGTAGATCACATAGATCAATTGTATTAGGATGCCTTGAACTGATCAAAAAGATACGACTCATGGATTTAAAACCAGACAAGAGTTTGTAAGACAGCAGGAGAAGATGAATAAGAGTGGAGCGGTAGTCCCTACATTTGGGAGAAAAGTTAAATGGAAGGATAAAGAGGGAGGAGTTATCGTGACTGATCCTTTAGACCCAAATTTCAATGAATTTCAACGATTTTATCTGCCGAGAGATCCCCTGGCCCACTTTCTTACCGAGGCAACCCCTCTCTCCTTTATAAGGCCAATTGATCTACTTGTAGACAGATTGAGTTGTGTAAAGGCCTTTTTAGAGTATCATGCCAAAGTCATCAAGGCCAGGGAAGAAATCAGTAGGAAAAACGTTGAGCAGAACATAAAGATTTTTTATGTGAGAAAGAAGATGCACCAGAAGGGTTTAGACCATAGGAAAGTGGTAGATGCGAGAGATATCATGGAAAGGTGGTTGAAAAGCATGTCTACGAGATTGAGAGGCTCAAGGCTACTCATGTTAAAGAATTGGAGCCGCTGAGACATGACCATTGATAGAGTAAGAGGTATGCCCTAGGGGCAATTATGTAATTTGTTACATATATCTAACTCGATAACCAATCTTGTTCGAAATAAAATGTGTTTTCTTTCTATTATATACTTGATATAATGTTTAAATTAATTACTTTATTTGACTAATAGTATATTTAATAGAAAATCCAAAAATGGTATGTTTTATGGTAGTAGTTACAAGGTGTTGCGACCGTGAGTAATTTATCACAATAAAAATAAGAATACCATTTTAAATGTTCCTAGTAAAGATGCATCAAGACTGGATATCGATGTATCCTTTGAGACTAGTGTACGCAATGCTCTTCAAATGTTGGGCAGTTTATTACTCATGACTGCTAAAGGCACTAAGAGGTTACCTACTGATAGTTATTGGATAATTATAGAACGACTCACTCAATGGTTTTCTGTTGGTTAATAAACTAGGTTAAACAAAAAACATCGATACGACCAATTGACACATTTCTCTTGACTTGAGAATACTGTCAATCTTCAATATGAAAACTCCACTTTGATTATAGTCAAATCATGACACGACATCCATCGAGTGACTATAGTTGGGTCGAGTGGAAGTATTGGAAGTGAAGCATTGTTAAAGAGAGGATTCATCTCCTCGGTTACATGGGTTTAGTGTTATAGTCAACTCAAAGTCAAAGTCTCTGGCCAGAGCATTTCGGTTAATAATAATTATTATTAATGAACCAAGGACTTTGTGTTTGGACTATAGAGTATATGGATGATAATGGAATTTTGAACATTACCAAATTCCATAAGTCTAAAGTAATATAGTTTTGACAAAGAGAATAGATGTAAATAAAAGTCACAACTGGGTAACACTTAAAAATAAATTGTACCAAAACCAAGTAAGCGATAAATTTGGCCAAAATGGCACACCACCTGCTAAGTGACGCGTGAACGTTAATATTCGAATAGTTCAATATTAATCGCTGACCAAATTTGCACCTAACGAGTCACACAACCGAAATGATTAATTCGCCTTCGACCAAATAATTTAATTAGCTTACTATTTTAATAAATTAATTAAATTAATCAATATTTGTGAAATATTAATCATAAAAGTTTGATTATGATTTTAGGACTAAATATTATTAAATATATTTATAACAGTTATAAATATATCAATCGATATACGATACCGATAAGTGACTAAATTGGATTTAATTAAAGAATATTTTCTTTGGGCTTAAATGTTATTTTGGCCCATCATGGTGGGTGAGATTTTCAACGCTGCAATATGGACATATAGGGTGGCTCAAAATGGGGTAGAGATACTAGATTTTGGATGGCTCGAATTGAGGGAGAATTAGTATGAGTTGAGTTCCATTATTTTCTCTTTTCTATCCACTATTTAAGCATCCCTATCCCAAATTGAAAATCATCTCTTTACTGCCTCTTCTTCATTCATTGTTGGCCAAAAATATACCATAGATGCTCTATCACATCAAGCTCAAATCAACTCAAAGTCGATCACTATCAGATAGTCAAAGGTCAACATTCAAGGACAACAATCTGCTGAATCGAAAAAGGTTTCAAAGGGGAGAGTTCATCCTTTTAAGTTGTGCTTCAAGGCTTTGGTACATAGGTATGATTTTTATCATATCATAGTTTATATTTTTTGAATAATATTTTATGATGTATATATTATTATTATATTGTTAGTTAGGTGACGATTCTGGTATGTATTAATGTTCTCACAAGTTTGTTTGGTTATATGTATGATTAAACTTATGAACTAAAAAAATAATTTTTTATATACAAGCATATCAGTATAGCCGCCTAATATATATAAATATATTAATATCTTATTAAATTTAACATATGTATATATTATTTAATTATACATATATTGTTTGTATTTAATTACAATATCATACTACGGTTAAAATTAATCATGTAATTTTATACATATAACTTTATCGCAATAGTAATATTGGACTATAAGAACATAATTTTTTATAATTATTTATCATCATTTAAATTAATATACAACATAAATAAATCATATAAAATCAAATATGGTATGAAAAATATTTTTCAAATTTTATAATATTATTTTAACATCTGATAACCTCTCCACGAGGAAATAAAAATTAAATATTCATTTCTTTTTATTTTGAAAAATTGTTATTCAAATCGATTAAAAATTAATAAATAAACTAAAAATTGAAAAAAATATGGAAAGTGATTTTCGTATCTCAAAATATCATATACGATTTATTGGAAATTTAAAATTTGGAAAAATGTTTTGAAAATAGTTTATATTAGTATTTTATATAATTTTGAATGAATATTCATATAAAATATATTTTAAAATAATAAAATTAATGATAAATTTTTTTGATGCTGTATACATGACCTAGAATTTATGAAAAATCAATTTTTTAATTTTACTATAATATATATATATATATTTTTCTCTATTTTAACTATTTTATGTATATATATTATTTTATCATCATATATATTGGTACATATTTATTCATGTTTTAAACATATATAATATTTTAATATTTAAATAAATTATTTATTTTTAAATAGATATATTATAATAATATGCATATATATATTATTAATATTTTATTTATGAATAATTTTGTGTGTGTATATATATATATTTATAATTTTACATTTACCATAAAAGAATTTAAACATACCTAGCATATACATATACCTATACATATATATAATATTTATATATAAGTAATAGTTTGTATACATACATATATTTAGATACAATATACTACATATCGGATGAGCTAAAATGTCCGCTGCGATGTAAAACCCAACATCTATACATGGGCATGTTGTACCTTGCACGAGTTGACATGTTACACATGCAAACACATACATATATGTATATAATGTACACACAGATATATTAATATATATATATAAACAATATAATTTATAATTTAAATAAAATATAGAAATGTTCTAAATGAATTAGACTTCATAGACCCAATATAGATCCAATAAGGAAATTTTTAAAAATTCATCCATAACTTCTACTACGGACTGGCCCAATTTCAACAATGGTATCAATGTCCAATAGCTTTTGTGATCAAAATTAGTCATGTTAGGGTTAACTATTAAGCACACAACCCAAATAGTAGGGTGTCTAAAAAGGTAGTATTCAGGATTGACTTTGGGCAATCAAGTACTATGCCCTACCTGGCAATAGCTAGGCCCGAACAACTTTGTGAGCCCAAAGGTTGTCCCTAATAGAAGAGACCTAATTTGAATTAGGTCATAGGCTAATTTTCAAAATTATTTGAGAATTAAAAATAAATGGATTTAAATTTAAAAGTTAAATTTAAAATAAGTATAAATATATTATAAAAGTTATAATATAATAAGTTTTCAAAATGTTTGAAAATAATTCAAATTAATTTCGACAACTTTAATTTGTTTAATAAGATTAATAAATTAATTAATTAAGTTAATTGGTTAATACATATATACATGTATTATATATTATGATCTATGTTATGTTAGTTTAAAATGTTTAAAATAACATAAGTATACAAGTATGTATATGAACTGAAATTTGAAATTAATATAATTTAATAAAATAGTTTAATTAAATAAAATAATTAAAATGTTAATGTAACGACCCGCTTTTCCGTACAGTTTAAGAAGACAATCAACCACACATGTCTCACCCAAATTGAATGGAAAGGCGAATAGTTAGGGGATAAAAAGAAGAAAGAAGAAGAAAAGAAGAGAAGAGGAGAAGAAGAGAAGAGGAGAAGAAGAGGAAAAGAAAACTAACAACAAAGAACCTCACAACGCGGTGAATAATATATATAATATGAAACAGATCTTCACAAATAAAAAAAACTATAACACACACACACACACATCAATCCGAGTATACTAACCTATTTCAGCCCGGACACTTATAACAACCTGTCCTCACAATTGCTGATAAATACAACAATGAATGTAGCTGAAAAATAACCATATATGTTAATACGTCTCTGAACCTCCAGCTCATCTCTTGAAGCTCCAAAGCATCCAAACTAATATGTAATATGCTCGGTCTTACCCGAGCATTATAATAAAATAACACCCGAGTCAGTCTGGAAAATCAGCATGAGAAAACACACCTCAATTGAATTTTAATGTTTCAAAAATCTTTTTGAAAATAAAGGTATCCCGTAAGACCATGTCGCACATAAACACGGATGAGTTTTTACCTTATGATAACCAAACCATTTTATATGAAGTTCTCTGATATTATAATAGTGTCTAAGATACAAATACTTATTAATTATAGCTGAAATTGTTACATTAATTAAATTCCAGCATAATAGGTATACAACTAAAACCGTAAAGGCACGTATTGGAGAATGGATTCCATACAATAACTGGGCTACTAGGGTACAACACGTCATGGTGCATCTTTAGATAAAATAGCACCGAGGACCTCATAAGGATCCTTTGCCAATACAGGACCGGCCTACCACTTGACTAGTAGTACTGAATATGATCACCCCTATGTTAATGGGCCTTGAAGCATACAAATGAGAGATAATATAGACTCTAGATATGGATGATCATACTCTAATTGGGAGTGACCCACTTAGTCCTGCTGCATCTCCCACGTTTTAGTCATTCCTGGTTGATGAGGATTGAGGCTATGTTTTACCTTCTTGAATAGCAAATCCACTTGGAATGCTAACACTGCCCTCTAGGTAGTAATGCGGTGCCAGTATACATTCATACAAGTTTGTTCTAGGACTGAACAAAATCGAAGGCACTGTTTCAATTACATCCATTTCGAGGAATCCCTTCCAGGGTTAATAGAAAATAGCACTTGCAATTCAAAGCTTTGTCTTCAATTCAATATTTTTCCAGATGTCTTCCATTTGAAACGCTTGAGTGGTATCAAAGTGGTTTTCGGATAACATATCCAATCTCGGTCTCTTCGAAATAACTTTCGATAATTTTCGGTAAACTCAACCCCAGTTCTTTAGGAAATAAGCAGACAAAAGATAAGAGCGGAGTTCACCTCCCAACCATTTATGGACGGATTTCCTTTTCATTTATCCTAGAAGAACAAAATGAGATTTATACACACTGTACAGCATCATTGGGGATGACTGTGCCATATAACTCACATGTTTCTCCTAGATATTTCCAAAGTTACATCTTGGTCCAGATTTGATAATCGGTTATTTAACTATCAAATAAACAAACATTTAAACATTGATTCAATTCCATAAGGGATTTACTAAGCCTATATTTATTAATCTTTAATTAATAAAATCACTTTATAAAACTTGATCAAAAGATCTTTACATAACACTATTTCCAAAACCTTTACTTCCCCTTTTTACTTGGAAAATATTTATACTTATTTTAGGTGTATAAGTATATTATCAAAACATTTAGAAAATTCCTCCTTTCAAATTTCTTTTTGACAACATAACTTACTATTAACCGATCCATTTATCCTTTATAAGAGTTCCTTTTTAAAAGCTCCCTTCATAATTTAAATAACCTCTAAATTTCCAAAGTCAATTTATAAAACACTTTTATAAGTCTACAAGTCAATTTACAAAACCTCTTTATAAACCTCTAAAATCATTTATAAAACATTACCCTATTTAAAACTCCTTTGATAAATCTTCTTTAAGAAAAATATCCCTTCTAAGATACCTTTTGCAACTCATCCTTTTAAGCCACTTTAAATAAACATTTTTACTTAGTAAAACCCATTTATAAACAAGTTATTATTTATAAGTACCTTCATAAAATAATAATATAACTTGGACAATTCATTTATAAACCTTTACCTCAAATTGATTAAAGAATTGAAGTTAATTCAAAACCATACTTTACATTTTCAAAAAGAGGCTTAGCAATCCCAATGGTACCGGTTAAACTTACCATATAATTTCAATTTAACTTTCAAGTCATTAAACAATTTGACTATAAGATACCGAGTATCCGACTATTTTCACATCTAAGTGCACAACCGAATCCAATCTTGATGATATGTGAAAATACCCTAATGGGAGCAACCCCACATAGCTTGCCCCCCTCTCGCGCTTTTGGTTTAGTCATTTCCGACAAAGGATAACAAAGCTCAAAGAGCAGCAAATCATTTTTAAGGTGACGATACACCATGAGAAAGCTGAATCAGATAATTGATAAATCAACTATCGGGAATAATTAAAATGATCGTATATGGAAATTAAATATCATATATTTACCACTACTCGTTGATTCCAAACAATTGTTATCTCTCGGTTGAAAATGAAGCCAGGCAAGTTGAGGTAGTGTTACCTCTAGGCATCGCCTTGATGATATTTTTGACCTTTGAGATAAAAACGAGTCCAAGCCCTAACCTTTGGTGTCAGAAGTATGACAAGATCCTTTCCATATAAGCGATATCGATTATGGAACTATTTTCCATAACCGAAATCAAACTTTAAATTTTTAACAAAAACTGAACCTATGCTTGATTTCCATATTTTAGTATTGGTAAAACCTTTTTAGAAATACTCTTTCAAAGTCTTCTTTTATAAGACTAAATTTATAATACTTAAAATAAGGGTAAAAAACAATTGTCGTTAAAACATTCTTTACTATAAACCTAAAAACAATTTACACTTAGCTTTATTTATAAATAATTCCTTCTAAAGGATTTTCTCATTTATAAACCATTATTTATAAATTCAAAACAATGTTTATTATCCCAAAAGATAATAAACCAATTTAAATACTTTTATAAATTTTAAAACAACATTAATTAACTCAAAAGATAAATAATCAAATTAATAATCTCTTTAAGTAAACAAATCCATTATCTTTAATAAAATAGATTATTATTTCCAAACTCTTTTATATTATTAGTAAATTAACTTTTAAACCTTTATTACTTTAAAAAACTTTTATTATATTAGTTCATTTACTTAATTCACTTTGTATTAATTAAATTAATTAACTTTAAATATCATTAATTAAAAAAATTATTCAATTCAAATAATCGTTAGTAAAAAAGAGAAATTCAAGTCAAACATCATTAATTAAAACGATAAGTAAATTTTAAATACCATTTGTTTGCACCGAAAAACGGTCACAAACACCCAGTTGTATATGAAAGCACCAATTTCTAAAACCAATATCCAAATAGGAAGATAAGCACGTAGACCATAGAATAAATAGCAGAAAAAGTAAAGGAACACACGAGTTTTATAGTGGTTCGGCAAACTCCAGCCTACGTCCACTCCAGTAATCTTTTATTTATACTATAAGATTACAAGTACAGTTGTTTTTGCCTTAGAAAATTAGTGGAGGAAGGGAAAAGAAGTGATGAAGTAGAGCCATCCGGAAAAAAGTCCCTTGTAATGAGCCAAGTCCGCTTTATTTATAGGTGAAGACGTGAATGGATCGGGCTGAAATTTCGGTAGAAAAACCTCCAGGACCCTACAACCCGACCCTACAACCCGACCCACAAAATTTGAGATCAATCTAACACCAAAAATAATTTAGCCAATCATTCCATACTAACTCCAATGGGGCTGCAATCTTTTTATGGGGTCCCCCATGCCTGTAGTCCATGCTCCTAAAGTTTCGCACCATTCCTACTTACCGTTTGTGAGATATCGATCGATAATCGCTGTTTTGAATAGAAATTGGATCTAAGGAGATCATTCCATGCTTCATCCTTTTAAGCTACGAGTGATCATGTGCGTTTCCCATGATGTTAGCTACTTGCTCTCTAAATTTCGTGCAATTCTGACGTACCATTTGTGAGATATCGCATTTTCCATAAAACAATGGATCGTTATGCTGATTTGTACGATCGTTCCAATAATGATCGGCCTAGTTTTCAAGATTTCATCCTTTTAAATTGTGACCGATCATGCGGGTGCTCCATGATGTAAGATACTTGCTCTCCAAAATTTTGTGCAATTTCGATGTACCGTTTGTGAGATATAACATTTTCCGTAAAACTATGGATCATTATGCTGATTTGTACGATCGTTCCAATAACAATCGGCCTAATTTCCAAGATTTTATCCTTTTGTGCTATGACATAGGGGTGCTTTATGATGTAAGATACCGGATCTCCAAATTTCGTGCAATTCCGACGTACCGTTTGTGAGATATCGCGTTTTCCGTAAAACTATGGATTGTTATTCTGATTTGTACGATCGTTCCGATAACGATCGACTTAATTTCCAAGATTTCATCATTTTGAGCTGCGATCGATCATGGGGGTGCTCCCTGATGTAAGATACTTGCTCTCTAAATTTCTTGCAATTCTGACGTACCATTTGTGAGATATCACGTTTTCTGTAAAACTATGGATCGTTATGCTGATTTGCACGATCATTCCAATAACAATCGGCCTAATTTCCAAGATTTTGGAGTTTTGTCGTGCGATCGTTTTTGTGGGCTCCACTCTTCAATATAGTGATGCTCTAAAAGTTTCAAGTGCATTAACTTTGTAAATTTTGAGATATTGATCGATCTTCGTCTATTTACACTGTTTTATGGATCGTTCCCAATCGATCCATATAAATTCTTCCTTTGCCCATAACTCGAGCATACGAACTCCGATTGAATTGAAATTTGAAATGTGCCTCATGGGGCCTTCCTTGTCACTTCATGTCAAATGCACCTTGATTCAGACCCGGTCCGAATCTGCCCAACTATTGTCCATAGTTCCTAATATAATCGATTTTAGAGCCCGATGACCGTCTCGCCTGGCTTCCTGCCTTGATGATCGCATAAGCCATTTAACCAACTTTTATGATATACTGCCTGATCAAAAGGCCATATAACATTTGCCCCCTAAAACATGCCTTGTGGTAGAAAGGCGTGTTTTGAATTGCCTTAAGTCCAATGTTCGAAACCCGTTGATGACCTATGAACAAATCTGTGATCTTGCCTGATTGTTAGTTACGGCCGTTCGGGACCTAATCAAATTCGTAGCCATCCTAGGCTGATGAAGATCGCATGGGATCGAGTGTTTGTTGGAGGAAAAATGCGATCGTTCGAGATCAAATGCATGTTCGAGGCCTAATGCGATCGTTCGAGATCGAGTGTCGTTCGAGGCGAAATGTGATTATTCGAGATCGAGTGCCATTCGAGGTGAAATGTGATCGTTCGAGATCCAGTGCCCTTCGAGGAGAAATGTGATCGTTCGAGATCGAGTGCCATTCGAGGCGAAATGTGATTTTCTAGATGGGACTCAAAATTATTAATGTCAGTTTCACATTCGAGTGAGTTTTCTAATCAAAATATTCAACTAATAAAATTAAGTCCAAGTACTAAAAGAAAAAAAACAAAAACTAAACACTATAATCCATGCCTCTCCGGGTGTAATGGTTCATCGTCATCCTAGAGCATGCCGAGGGACCATTCTTGATCATGTACATGTGTAAGTGACTTAGCCGTTTTATTGTGGAGTTTATTACTTATTCTTTGTCATTCCGATCAATTTATGACAAGTTGATGCCTCGATCCAACGCAGTTCCCGTTCGATGCGGATGGTGGCTGCTTCTGTTCTACTGCTGCTGCCCGAGTTCATACGTATTGTAACAGCCTTCCATTACGGACATGTTCCTCAATCTCATCCTTTAAGTGCCTGTAGTCGTTTGTACTATGCATGTTTAGCTCATGTAATAGACAGTATTTTTCTGCTTTCTTTTCATTATTTGTAGGCTCTTTCCTCATTGGCCTACGATGGGAGACTTGTCCTTTAGTATCTAGATATATCCGTTCTAATTTCTTAGTCAATTCCATGTAAGAGGTGAATCTCAGTTCCCTTTATGGTCGCTTTGATCCATCAGAGCCATCCTCTGCTTTCTGTTTACCTTTATCCTTGTTTGAACCTTCCCCGGGCAAACCTCCACCTTTAACCGCATAAACTTCCACTTCTTCTCTTCCCTGTCTATCAGCTTTCGCATCTTCCTATCATAGAAACCTTTCTTCTTCATGGTAAAATTCACTGAGATCCACTGGTGGATCCGGTTCCAATGATATCTTGAATTCCAAGTTATCCACAATCCCTAACACTGCTGCCATCAAAACCATTGACAGATCCAGTCGATCCACCAAAGCTATTGTTGCACTGAACCTGGTTAAGAAATCCCCGATTGATTCTCCTTTCTACTGCTTCATCAATGTTAAAGTCATCACACTCTTGGGTCCCGTGGTGTGGATGCAAAATTGCCTCAAAAACCTTTTGATCAATTCCGTCCATGTGCTAATAGAGCCACTTTCCAACTATTTGAACCATAGTGCAGCTATATCCATTAAGTACAAAGGGAAGCACCATGCCATGACTTCCTCCGATGCCCCAGCAGTTCCATGTGTCTGATGTATCTCATCAGATGAACAGCGAGATCCATTTTTCCATCATATGTCTCAAGCGTTGGTAGTTTGAACTCCGGTGGATTCCAAGCTATTAGGACTGAAGAGACTCCTATTTACATCTTCTTGATCCCTATTTACCAATCCTCCTCTCATAGCCCGTCTGATCATTTCCACCAACCTGTCATTGTCATCCAGTGGTAGTCTTCGATGATTATCTCCAACCTGCCCCACGAGTCCACGGGGGAATCCTGAAATCTGCTCTTTTGGACGAGCATATTCATTCCGATCAACGCCAAACTTCACGACACCTCCTGGTATCCTGCCTAGGATCGATCCAATTTGACCATGGGGCATGCCCTAAAATATGGATCGATCGACAACAATTGTTTTGGAACGATCGGCCCCAATCATTCTTAGTTTGTCAGGGGCCGCTCCTGGTCGTTCCAATCCATCCTACATCATGTTAGCTTCGTTTCCTTGGTCCTGATTCTGGATTTCCTCAGCTCCTGCTGCTCTAGCTCCATGATCCATATTTATAGCATTTCCTGCTACTCCATTTCCTTGGTTTTGCGCTCCATTTTGTCCAATCTGTCGGAGTAGATTCTTCATTATCTCCTCTTGTCTCCTTAGCATCCTCTCTTGCATAGTATCCATCATTGTTCCCATTTCATCTCTGGTGATGTAGATAGAAGTATGATTTGCTCCCGCTCTAGAAGAAGCCTCCTAACTCCCTCCATGATGGCTCTTATCCGCTAATGCTCTCCTTATTGATTGCCTAGTGTAACAAATAGGGATTTGCATTACCAATTAATAAATAAAAGTTAGGATTTTATTTATTTTAATGAAGCATAAAAGGATTTGGAATAACAAAATTTATTTGAAAAAGGCTATTTTAATTAAATGAGAAATATGGGATTTTAAAATGAGGATAAAATGTTATTTTTGGAAAGTTAAATATTTTAGGAGAGGATTTAAAATGGGTTTGAATAAGAAAAGTGAGTTTTATAAACATATATGAACACTTAGAAATTTTTTGAAAACATGGACATAACTCTCTTCATATTGGGTTATTAAACCTTACCCAATAACCCACCCTAAACTTCCTCTATAAATTATCTCAAACTCTCATAACCTCATTCATCAAAACCCTAATCAAAACCCTAACCATTTCCTAAAGCTTTCATAACAAAAATGGCCTCCATCTTCATCTCCTTCTAGTTTTAGCTTATGCAAGTCATTCTATGGAAAGGTAATGCAAATACCCACCTCAAATCCATATTTTATATCTTCATAATTTCTGAAATTTGATTAGTAACACATGTTTTATGTGTTTTTTTGATCTTATAGCCTCCTAATCACCTTTTGCTAATTTGGGTTGATGCTATAATAGTATTTGTTGCTTTCAAGAGAGGTATATTGCTAAAAACCTCTTCTAGCATGTGTTTAATCATCTTTTGATTTCAATAATCATTTAGTAACACATGTTTTCTTATGTAACATGTGAATCATAGCTCTTTGATCATCTTTGCTTTCATTTTGGGGTTGCACATAAGGTGTTTGTGATATTGCTTCATTAAGGTAATTACTATCTATTAGTGATTATTGCTAGTTATATCTATTAGTGATTATTGCTAGTTAATTTTGGTGAAAATTTAATGCCAAAACTTGAAAAAAAAACACCCCTAAATCACTAAAAACATCAATATTTGCTGGCTGGAATTGCACAGCCTGAAAACGGGCTGAAACATAAATCTGAGAGTCCAAAAGCAGGCCTGGATTGCACCCAGGCTCCCATATACACCAGGCTAGCCCAGTTGGGCTAGCCAGAAGCAGGGCCAGCCCAGTTGGGCTGGCGCGCACGCAACCCAGCCCGCATGGGCTGGGACTTGAATCCCAGCCCAAGCGGGCTGGGACTAAACTGATCCCAGCCCGCGTGGGCTGGGACATGGTTCCCACCCGCCTGAACAGATCCCAGCCCGCGTGGGCTGGGACATGGTTCCCAGCCCAGGCGGGCTGGGACTAAACAGATCCCAGCCCGCGTGGGCTGGGACATGGTTCCCAGCCCGCGTGGGCTGGGACATGGTTCCCAGCCCAGGCGGGCTGGGACTAAAAAGAACCCAGCCCGCGTGGGCTGGGACATTGTTCCCAGCCTAGGCGGGCTGGGGCAGGCTGACGCGGGCCGGGCCCGCGTCCAAAAAAAAATAAAAAAAAAATAAAAAAATAAATTATTTTGTAAATCTTGTTTCCAGATTCTTTTACCTCCACTTCGCGATGCCGTCACGATCGCATCCGAAGTCGGAATTCAACGTTTTTGGTTTCGTTGGAAAGGTGGAGTTTCGAACTCCATCTCTGGAAAATTTGGGCAACATTGGAGTTCGTTTGGTACTTCGAATTTTGTGTCGAAGTTGAACTCTGGTCGCTGTTGGTAAACAGTGTGAATCTTGTGCTGGGTCCAACTTTGAGACGTCGCTGCCACTTCGTCTCAACTCGGAATCCAGAAATTCTTTTTGCATCTTAAAGTAGGGATGTTAGACTACATGCCTGCAAATTTTCATGAAATTTGGACATAGTTTGCTAGTCCAAATAAATTGCCGAACTTGGGTTCGCAGCTGTTTTTGAATGTTTACAAACACTTTATATTTTTCAGTGATTTTCTGGTTTTATTGATTTCTTTGAGATTTGGCTCTAGATTTCGTACACGGGTTTTATGAATCATTTTCAAAAGATTTTTCACTCCTAAATGGCTTTAGAAATTATTATATAATATTATTTTTAATTATTAAATTAATTACTCTATAATAGGAGAGTTTTCAAAAGCCGTTTTAAAGTGATTTCAAAATCAATTATAAATCCGTTTCGCACCATTATTTTCTATAATAAAAATCTCACTCACTTTTTAGCACGTCGAGCGAAGTGGAAAGGTGCTTAAACGGTTAGGAAATCTCCGGCCTATGGAACCGTGTGTATTTCCTTTCCGGTTAATCCCCGACCTATTCGATTGATCGTTTTTGACCTTTGGGTCTAGTTTACCGATGATACGAGGTGGACTTTTTATTATTTGGAGTGTGAGCTTGCTATTGGTTAGGAAACCGTTTAGTGCGAACGTGGGGTATGAGACTCATTGTTAACACTTTACGGGTTCCTCTCCAAGAAGTTAGTGACACATTAGCCTTTGGGCGGCCAGTACTGGACCTCTGGGTCACCACGCCTCTGGGCAACCGTCTCTGGACACCTGCTCTATGGAGCAGTTTATTTTTCGGCATGCGCCTTTGGGCCTTTATCCTTCTGGGAAGGATCTTGCCGTCTCGCGCGTTCCGCATCTGTGCGAGTGATCGATCACAACTCTACAGTACTTAGCAACAACGACTCTGGTCGGTGCACGTGCAATATTGGTATTATTTGATGATTTTTATATCCATTCGAGTAGCGCCATTCGGTGTTGGTTCTATGGAACCATACGATGTAAGTGCGATTACCTTGTGGATTCACAGTGTCTCTGGACACTGCTTTTCAGTGTTGGATTTCATTGACTTTTCAGTATATCCCCATTGCTCTTTGGAGCATCGATCTTTGCTTGGGCATTGATTACAGACTCTGGTCACTCTTGGGATTATTGCCTATGGGCATCTTTTTATAGCTTTGGCTACGCCGATGATATGAGGCAATTTTATTTATTCTACACTTTGGTGTTGATTTCTCTTTGGAGATTTTTATTGTTTATTGATGATTAGGGGTCGTCATTATATTCATGTGGTTCATAATATACTTCTCTTTGGATAAGTATTGTTTTATTTATGTACCGCATTATTCTATATCTCAGTTATTACTGATTGTTTAGCTAGCCTGACCCGAGTGTTTTCGCTCGGGTCAGACCGAGTTGTTTCAGGTTAGGTCTCTGGACTTAGCTTCTGTGCTTCCGCTTGGACATTATCTGCTATGCTGATAGATAGCGCTTTTATTTGTCCACTATTCCGCTACTCTGTTATTATTATTCAGACTTTGATATGTACATATTTTTGACTCACTTGGGTGAGCAGTGGCTTTATACCCACTTATAGTATTTGGATCTGTATTGATGATGTATTGTTCTGGGATTTTATATCTGTTATGTGATTCTGTTCTGTGATGCTATTTCATTATGTTATTATGCTTTGTCCTGGTAGATCTTTAGCCATTTGTAATTTCGTTATAAGTATTTACTGAATATGTCGAACCACCTGATTGAGAAAAATTTAAATAGATTCCACCTTTCGACGTATTCGGTAGATAGTTATAGCTTGATTATAAATGGTCGCTTCCACTATACTCTATTCTCCGCTTTAATAGACAGTATTACTCCCGTAATACTCTTTGTTACAGTGGGTCTCAGAGTGGGGCGTTACACCTAGCCATTGCTTCTTAAATCCATGCATCCTGCAAGCTTCCAAATCCAAGATCCTAGCTTTCAAATTCGCGAGTGCAAGTCCCTCTTAATGAAAGCACCAAAATGTTTGTGCCAAAAAACGGTCATAAACACCCAGTTGTATGTGAAAGCGCCAATTTCCAAAAACAATATCCAAATAGAAACATAAGCACGTAGATCACATAATAAATAGCAGAAAAAGTAAAGGAACACAGGAGTTTTATAGTGGTTTGGCAAACTCCGGCCTACGCACACTTCAATAATCTTTTATTTATACTGTAAGATTACAAGTACAATTGTTTTTGTCTTAGAAAATTAGTGGAGGAAGAGATAAGAAGTGATGAAGGAGAGCCAACCAAAAAAAAGTCTCTTTCAATGAGCCAAGTCTACTGTTTTTATAGGTGAAGACGTGCATGGATCGGGTTGAAATTTCGGTAGAAGAACCTACAGGCCCATACGACCCGACTGACAAAATTTAGGATCGATCGGACTCAAAAAAATAATTTAGTTGATCATTCCATACTAACCCCAATGGGGCTGCGACCATTTTTATGGGGTCCCCCATGCCTCTAGTCCATGATCCCAAAGTTTCGTGCCATTTCGACTTAACGTTTGTGAAATATCTATCGATCTTCACTGTTTTGACTAGAAATTGGATCATAAGAGATCATTCCATGCTTTATCCTTTTAATATGTGATCTGTCATGTGGATTTCCCATGATGTTAGCTACTTGCTCTCCAAATTTTGTGCAATTCCGATGTACCGTTTGTGAGATATCGCGTTTTCCATAAAACTATGGATCGTTATGCTGATTTGTATGATCGTTCCAATAACGATCAGCCTAATTTCCATGATTTCATTCTTTTAAGCTTCGATCGATCATGAGGGTGCTCCATGATGTATGATACTTGCTCTCAAAATTTCATGCAATTTCGACGTACCGTTTCTGAGATATCGCGTTTTCCATAAAACTATGGATCGTTATGCTGATTTGTACGATCATTACAATAACGATCGACCTAATTTCCAAGATTTCATCCTTTTGAGCAATGATCGATCATGGAGGTGCTCCATGTTTTAAGATACCGGCTCTCCAAATTTTGTTCAATTCCAACGTACCGTTTGTGAGATATCTTGTTTTCCGTAAAACTATGGATCGTTATGCTGATTTGTACGATCGTTTCAATAACGATCGGCCTAATTTCCAAAATTTCATATTTTTGAGCTATGATTGATCATGGGGGTGCTCCATGATGTAAGATACTTGCCCTCCAAATTCTTTGCAATTCCGACGTACCTTTTATGAGATATCGCATTTTCCGTAAAACTATGGATCATTATGCCGATTTGTACGATCCTTCCAATAACGGTCGGCCTAATTTCCAAGATTTAGGAGTCTTGTAGTGCGATCATTTTTGTGGGCTCCACTCTTCAATATAGTGATGCTCTAAAAGTTTCAAGTGCATTAACTTTGTAGATTTTGAGATATTGATCGATCTTCGTCGATTTACGTTGTTTTATAGATCGTTCCCGACTGATCCATATAAATTCTCCTTTCACCCATAACTCGTGCATATGAACTCCGATTGACTTGAAATTTAAAATGTGGCCTCATGGGGACTTCCTTGTCACTTCATATTGATTGTACCTTGATTCAAACCCGGTCTGAATCCACCCAACTATTGTCCATTGTTTCTAACATAATCGATTTTCGAGCCTGATAACCGTCTCTCCTGGCTTCCTGCTTTGATGATCACATAAACCATTTAGCCAACTTTTATGATATACTATCTGGTCAAAAGGCGGTGTAACACCATTAATTAAAACAATTAATTAAGATCAAATAATCATAAATTAATTGGATTAATTAAATTTAAGCCTCATTTATAACGATTTATTAAAACATCATTTGTTAAAGATGATTTATTTAATTATAAAACATCATCAATTATATTGATTTAACTAAATTCCAAATATCATTAGTTAAAACAATTATTTAGATTTAAAACAATCATTAATTAAAATGATTAACTTAATTCAAATATCATTATTTAAAATGATAAACTACTTTTAAATATCATTGATAAAATGATTATTAATTTCAATTATTATTAATTAAAATAATTAATTAAACTCAAGTAATCATTAATTAAAATGATTAATTAAATACAGTCTCATTTAAATCAAAGATAAACCAATTTTAAACATCATTTATTAAATTGGTTAATTAATTTCAAAATCATTAGTTAAAATGATTAATTAATTTAATTCATCATTAATCAAAATGATTAATGAATTTTAACATTTTGTTTAGTGAAATCACAAGCTCAAATTCAAAAACATACGATAGGGTTTTGCAGATGAAATTTAATAAATGACGATATAGCGAAATCGCTATAACGACACTTAATAAATAAAATGGAACATCAGGATTTTATTTCAATTACTATCAATATAAAATCATAGGGATGTAAATAATAATTATTGGCGAGAAACCCCTTTGGGTCTCCCTATAGATTTTCCCTACAAAACAATGGTTATGGATAATATATAATCATATGGGTTCATAATGATCAAATTAATATATCATCCATTTTCCAAATGGAAATTCAACCAAACAAGCAATCAAATAATTTAACAAACATCTAAGTAATCAATAAATGTTTATAACATTATAGATATGATATGAAATTTTTTAATGTGAGTTAAACTCACATTGATTTTCGTTTTCGCCAAAACGTTCCGATTTTGGACTAAAACCGAACGGTCGTCCGATTTTAGCATAAATTTTCACGGTCTCCAAATCCAACCAAACAAATTCCAATGCAAAGATAATGTTCATACGAGTACAACGCAATGAATGGCGTCCGAATCCAACCTCATAAGCAAAAGTTATTCGACTTATAAGTTATCGACTTTTTTTTATAAAATTACAATTAAACTTAAATTACAACATTACCCTCCACTCCAACATCTTCTCCCCCAAACTTGAAAACATGCATAGTGATACATGGCCGTGCGCGTTTGTGTTGAATATGCGAGTATATGATTTTTGTTTGATGATAATAAACATATATATATATATATATTCATTTAAATGTATTTGTTAATGTACTATTTTAATTTTTACATAATTAAATAAATATTTGCCGAATAAAATAAATAACATAGAATTTAAATTCAAATGGATATTTTATTCAAACAAATATTTATTACAATTTTGAATAGTACAAATTCAAGCTCTCGCTATATATATATATATACAATTTCAATTACAATACAATTTTGATTAAATCACAATTTATCATTTACATATGCACCTCACTACATTTCACTCATTCACTCGTATTTATCTTCAACTCCATTCCAGATTGAATCCAGCATCTGAGCTATCTGAAAAATATATACTGATGCAGTAAAATTGAAAAAGAAATATTTTTGCAGTGTAAAATAAAATGATTTTTGAAAATATTTTTTTCCTCAATTATTTGGGTTGTTCGTCATCATTTAATTTTGAATTCATCATACACGAACAGCTTGTGACATGCACAGTGTGTCACTGTACATGCCACAAGGCCGTGCACACCAATATACACTTGAGAGGATTGTAGGGACAGGTGAGCACAAGGTCAAACCCAAATCAAAAGCCGGGTTCAACTCAAGTGAAAGTCATGATATCAGCACAAGGTCAAACCTGAGCTTTAAGCTGGATTCAACTCAGGGGCACTACAAAACATCACAAAACTATCAGGCACAAGAATTCAAATACAACCAAACAAGAACACAGTCTCGATCAAAACAGCACCAGACTCGACCAAGGCCACTTCTAGTACCAATAAAACGAAAATAAAGCAACATCAATATGCAAGCAATCAAGCTCAATGCATGCACCAGATCAGGTCAAAGTGAACCAGACCACCAGATGACAAGACAATATGGTTGCAGTGCAAACAAACTTGAACAATATATGCAGTGCACAAGTGTAAATCCAAGTAAAACACAGTACAAGCTCAACTACAACAAAACTACAAGTATATATGCAGTGACACACAAAATACAAAGACATGTGTGCATACACATTGGAACCGGACTCAAGAAAATGTACAAAGATAATATACTCAAGTGCTACCAGTACTCGAGGCAACATGGAAGCAGTGACAGTGCCGAAGTCACAGAGGCAAAATCAATAAACAAGTCTTGCAGAAACCAAGACTACAAGGTACAATGTGAACTAGCTCGAAACAACATAAAATCAAAGTAGCAGTTTTGAACAAAGATAGTTAAATGCCGAAGTCAAATTCAAGTTGAAATGCCAGAAGTACAAAGCCGAAGTGATCAGAAATTCACGAAACCGGTATAAGCAAGTTAATAGTAGTTTCAAACAAAAGTCAGAGACGTGGTGGACAAGGAGTCGAACAAAGCCGTGATAATCAAGTAAATAGAATTGAAGAAGTCAGAAATCATCTCGAGCATTCAAACATAATCAAGTGGCCGAACAAAATAATTGACAAATTCAAATAAATTTATACGAACGAAACTTTAGGGAATTAAAACCCTATATAAACCCAATCATCTTTGGCTTTCAGATTTATTCGAGTTCAAGCAACAAAGAATAATCAACAACTCGAATCAGATTGAGTTCAAGCAAGCAAAACAGTAAAGCAAAAGTAACCAATCACATACCGAATTCATAGTCAAACTCAATCAAAATCGAAGGAGCTGTGTTCGAATCAAGGAGACGATTGATTGCCAAAGCAAATCAGAAGAATAGCAATTGTAATCGATCAACAATTAATCGGCTTCTTCGAAATTAACAAAAGCCCTAATTTTCGAGCAAGCGAATAAAGGAACGAGCCGCCATTTTCACCAAGCAAGGAATCGGGCCGAAGGAATAAACGAAAAAGGGAGAATAACTTATTTGTTAGGCCGGCCTTTAAATTATTTTTGGGCTTTAGTTAAAATTAGAGTTTATTGTTTTTTAATTTGCTTTTAAATTTGAATTTTTTCTTTTAAGCGGTTGTAATTTCTAGTCGTGTGACTAGGGGACAAACTACGTGGCGTAGTTTGAGAATTCGCAACTCAGTGGCTGAGTTGTGGCAGGGTTTTGAGCGTAGAGTTAGGTTAGTCGATAGCGGGTGTCGCAAGTTTAGATGTGTAAGCATCTGACTACTTAATTTCTAGTAGAAAATTTGGGGGCAGCACGTAGGCAGGGTTTTGCCGAAGCTGGGTAATTCTGTGTGTTCTATTTCTGTATTTTCTATTATTCTGTTATTATCTGTGCTGCTGCTACATGACTATTATCTGTGCTGAAATTATTTTATATACTTCCGCAATAAATTTTTATAATTGATAGTATCACCCTATTCACCCCCCTCTAGGGTGAAATCGATCCTACAAGTGGTATTAGAGCTAGGAACAAAAGCCATTTTTGTTTTAAAAAGTTTGATTTTTCAAAGGCCAATTTTTTTTACAATTTTGAATTTTTAAAATGGCTTCTTTTAATAATGCTTTTATTGAGGGTCGGTCCAGTATTATCCCTCCTATTTTTGACGGAACATATTTTTTGAATTGGAAATTAAAAATGGAATTTTATTTAAAATCTGTTAATTCTAAATGTTGGGATATTATTGAAAATGGGTGTGATATAATAGATGATAAAAATAATCCTCTTGCTATGCATATATTATATTCTCATATCAATCAAGATAATTTTAACTTTATTTCTCATTGTGATAATGCACAGTAAATCTAGAATACCTTTGGTGCAATATATGGTGCAAAAGTCAACAACGATGAGAAATCCTCAAAAATCGACTCAGTTAAAGAAACGTGCTTAATGGGATTGGCAAAATGCAGCAGTGATGAAGATTCAATAGCCGATGAGATAAGTGATTTTCTAATCAATTATTTAGTTCTCTTGTGCCAAAAAGTAATTGAGAATAATAAAGCTCTTGAGTTGAAAAATAATAAGTTGGAAAGAACAAACTAAACTTCATCAGAAAAATAATGACTTGGAAAATAAGCTTAAAAATATTAAGAAAAACAAAAAATTTAATTGCAAAAAGTGTTTGAATCTTGAAAAAGAATTTGCCCGTCTCCATGAAAACTTTTAAAAGTTAGAAAACAAAATTTTAATTCAAGAGAAAAACAAAACTGAGTTGATTTGTAAAAATAATCTTTTGGAAAAAGAGTTGGATAGCTTTAAGAAGTCGGAAATTTCTCTATGTGCGATTTTTGAAAAGAAATTAAATGAGATCAACGAAAATTTCAAAACCCTTGAAAAAGAAAACGTGATTTTGAGCAAATCTGAAATTATTCAATTAAATCACGAGTTTGAAAAGGAGATTGAAAAAATCAAGGATTTTGAAAAAAATTAATTTAAAAAAACTCCAACTCTTTGAAATTGAGATGCTTGAAATTGAGAATAAAATTAGAGAGCTTCAAAAGGAAAATATGTACTTGAAAATGAAGAATTTTGAAAAGAGAGAAAATAGCATTAGTTGTTGTTCGAAGTTAATAAATGAAAATAAACTTTTAAAATCCGAAGTAAATAAACTTGAGTTTGTTACTCAGAAATTTTTCACTAGAGATAAATCATTTAATATACTCTTATAAAACCAACTCTTCGAGAATAAAAGGAATGCATTTGGATTTGCAAAAGTATCAAAATATGGACAAACAACTAATAACACTGTTAAAGTGAAAAGTGTGAGATCCAAACATGAGAAAACAATTCCAATTTGGGTTCCAAAAGGCACGAATATAAAATCCCTTAAAGTAAAACAAATCATGGTGCCAAAAGGAACAAATATAAATAGTTTTGGGTCTCCACAAAATTATTTTTCAAAATTTGTTGCCACTAACAACCATGGACCTATAAAAACAAATAGGTCACAAAAATATTTTCTCGTGTAGGTGTGGTGGCAGGCTATGGAACAACAAAAGTGTCATCTGGATTCTGGCTGTTCCAGAAACACAATGGGCGTCAAATCAAAGTTCCTTAGCCTAATATAAAGGTGGCAGAATCACAATGGGCAACAACGAAAAATTATCGGTAAAGGTAAAATAGGTAACGGTATATTAATGATTTATTAAATGTGATAATCTGCACCATAATTTAATTCAGCTAGGTATTGATAAAGAAGTGAATGCTGATTTTGATTTTGACTTTTACAAAATTGTTGGCCAATTATTCTATAGATTTGTTTGGATTAATGATGGTGTTACATTTAGTTATTTTACGGCTGACTCTATATTCACGTTTTTTTTGGCACGGTTTCAGTTCAAATCAAAAGAATTTCATTTAAAAACTGTAAAAATGATTTCAAGAAATTGTTTCAACTTCACGGTCTGGTCTATAACATTCAACTAATGATAATTCCGAGTGAAAGAGAAATTCAGATGCAGATTACACTGGTAATCTAGTTGATAGAAAAATTACTAGTGGAACGTGATTTATGTTGAGACATCGAAAATATCTGCATATTTTTTACTTGAAATAATTTTCAAATAGCAGACATTTTTCTTATAAAACTCCTTCTAGAAAATCATTTTTGTTGATCTTGTTTCAGATTAGTCAATTTAGAAAATTTGATAATTATTTTTGAATTTGAGCTTAAACGATTACATTAACTAATCTGACCCCCTACTAATTATCGAAAAGATAAATAGTGATTGAAAAACTGATGAGTGTTGATATTAATCAAATATTATAACTTGAGACAGTATATTTAGTAAATTTCTTTAGAAATTTAAACAAGAGTTATACAAAAAATTTGTTGGTAAAAATTCCATAACCATTTCTATTTCTATCATATTTCTATCAACCATCACTCATCAAAATCCAATTTAGTATGTCAATATGTGGTATTTTAAACGGGAATTATTCGTTTTTCATTATATTTTTAACAAATAAAAACATCCAAAGTATTCACTCTCATTTAAAAGTCCTCACGGTTATGCATGGGTGAATTACTTTGAATTTTTGATTATGTGCTTCCATGCGCATTTAAAAGTCCTCACGGTTATGCATGTATGGAACACATATCAAAATTGATTGATTAAATAGACAAGTTGATTCTAATCCCATTTAAAAGTCCTCACGGTTATGCGTGGTTAGAAGATACTTGAATTCATTTTTTAATAAAAATTTGGAATACTACTAATCTAATTTAAAAGTCCTAACGGTTATGCATGGTTAGTAGATATTCAAATTCCTGAAATAAATATACCAAAATAGACAAAACTATATGGTTTTATATGATGACATCATCCCTATCATTCCAAAGTGGAATATGCGTTAAACAGAGTATTTATGATTTTTGTTTCATTTTTTATTGAAATTTAGTATTTATACTCGATTGAGTATTAATATTGTATTAATGTCTATCACTTTATCTCTATTTTTCTAACACTATTACTCTTTTGCTGATAACAAAAGGGGGAGAGAAAAAAGTTAAGATTTTGGCAAATAAAGGTCAAATATTTTCTATTTGCATCTAGGCTCATTTGCATATTTACAAGCATATATGAAGGGGGAGCTTGTGTAGAGAGGGAGAATTCAAATAGGGGAGCAAATTGAATAATCAAATACATTTAATAAATTCAAAATCTTAAATATATGTTTGTTATCATCAAAAGGGGGAGATTGTTGAATATGCGAGTATATGATTTTTGTTTGATGATAATAAACACATATATATTCATTTAAATGTATTTGTTAATGTACTATTTTTTTTTTCACATAATTAAATAAATATTTGTTGTATAAAATAAATAACACAGAATTTAAATTCAAACGGATATTTTATTCAAACAAATATTAATTACAATTTTGAATAGTACAAATTCAAGCTCTTACTATATATATATATATATACAATTTCAATTACAATACAATTTTGATTACATCACAATTTATCATTTACATATGCACCTCACTACATTTCACTCATTCACTCGTATTTATCTTCAACTCCATTCCAGATTGAATCCAACATCTGGGCTATCTGAAAAATATATACTGACGTAGTAAAATTAAAAAAGAAATATTTTTGCAGTGTAAAATAAAATGATTTTTGAAAATATTATTTTCCTCAATTATTTGGGTTGTTCGTCATCATTTAATTTTGAATTCATCATACACGAACAGCTTGTGACATGCACAGTGTATCACTGTACATGCCACAAGGCCATGCACACCAATATACACTTGATAGGATTGCAGGGACAGGTGAGCACAAGGTCAAACCCAAATTAAAAGCCGGGTTCAACTCAAGTGAAAGTCACGATATCAGAACAAGGTCAAACCCGAGCTTTAAGCTGGATTCAACTCAGGTGCACTACAAAACATCACAAAACTATCGGGCATAAGAATTCAAATACAACCAAACAAGAACACAGTCTCGATCAAAACAGCACCAGACTCGACCAAGACCACTTCTAGTACCAGTAAAACGAAAATAAATCAACATCAATATGCAAGCAATCAAGCTCAATGCACATGACTTAAATGCACCAGATTAGGTCAAACTGAACCAGACCACCAGATGACAAGACAATATGGTTGTAGTGCAAACAGACTCGAACAATATATGCAGTGCATAAGTGTAAATCCAAGTGAAACACAGTACAAGCTCAACTACAACCAAACTACATGTATATATGCAGTGACACACAAAATACAAAGACAATTGTGCATACACATTGGAACCGGACTCAAGGAAATGCACAAAGAAAATATACTCAAGTGCTACCAGTACTCGAGGCAACATGGAAGCAGTGACAGTGTCGAAGTCACAGAGGCAAAATCAATAACCAAGTCTTATAGGATCCAAGACTACAAGGTACAATGTGAACTAGGTCGAAACAACATAAAATCAAAGTAGCAGTTTTGAACAAAGATAGTTAAATGCCGAAGTCAAATTCAAGTTCAAATGCCAGAAGTATAAAGCCGAAGTGATCAGAAATTCACGAAACCGGCATAAGCAAGTCAATAGTAGTTTCAAGCAAAAGTCAGAGACGTGGTTGCCAAGGAGTTGAACAAAGCCGTGATAATCAAGTAAACAGAATTGAAGAAGTCAGAAATCATCTCGAGCATTCAAACAATATCAAGTGGCCGAACAAAATAATTGACAAATTCAAACAAATTTATACGAACGACACTTTAGGGAATTAAAACCCTATATAAACCCAATCATCATCGGCTTTCAGATTTATTCGAGTTCAAGCAAAAAAGAATAATCAACAACTCGAATCAGATTGAGTTCAAGCAAGCAAAACAGTAAAGCAAAAGTAACAAATCACATACCGAATTCATAGTCGAACTCAATCAAAATCGAAGGAGCTGTGTTCGAATCAAGGAGACGATCAATTGCCGAAGCAAATCAGAAGAACAACAATTGTAATCGATCAATAATCAATCTGCTTCTTCGAAATTAACAAAAGCCCTAATTTTCGAGCAAGCGAATAAAGGAACGAGGCGCCATTTTCACCAAGCAAGGAAGCGAGCCGAAGGAATAAAAGAAAAAGGGAGAATAACTTATTTGTTAGGCCAGCCTTTAAATTGTTTTTGGGCTTTAGTTAAAATTAGGGTTTATTGTTTTTTTAATTTGCTTTTAAATTTGAATTTTTTCTTTTAAACGGTTGTAATTTCTAGTCATGTGACTAGGGGACAAAGTACGTGGCGTAGTTTGAGAATTCGTAACTCAGTGGCTGAGTTGTGGCAGGGTTTTGAGCACAGAGTTAGGTTAGTCGATAGCGGGTTTCGCGAGTTTGCGTGTGTAAGCGTCTGACTACTTAATTTCTAGTAGAAACCTTGGGGGTAGCATGTAGGCAGGGTTTTGCCGAAGCTGGGTAATTCTGTGTGTTCTATTTCTGCATTTTCTATTATTCCGCTATTATCTGTGCTGTTGTTACATGACTATTATCTGTGCTGAATTATTTTATATACTTCCGCAATAAATTTTAATAATTGATAGTATCACCCTATTCACCCTCCCTCTAGGGTGAAATCGATCCTATAGTTTGTGCTACGACATGGAGCAAAACGCGACGAAACTCGATTCTGTCTTCCCTAATGCGCTGCTTTCGACGAACCCGACAAGCCCGTACCGAAAATCAAGCCCCTAAGGCCACGACACAAATCACGACCTGCTCTCGAACCCTCTCGTCGCTGCCAAGAACTGCAACCTCCAAGCACGAATCGTGCTACCCCAAAACTCAGCCCGAGAACCTAGTTCCAATGCTAAACTCAAATCCGATCTTCACTCACCGTATTTCTGACCATAAGCTCCAAAAAACTTAACCCTAGTTCGAAAGCCCAAATCGGCTATCTCCAAACCACGATCGATCATCACCCAAACAATAATCAGATCGAAGCTTGCACCTAAACGAGCTCAACAGATCAAAAAAGAGGATTTTTAGTTGCTTGTTTAATTTGATTTTAGAAAATTTTCAGCCATTAGCTCCCTTGATTTCTTCACTACATATACATTTTAAAGAGAAGAGGGGTATGGCATAGACGTGTGAAGGTATGGGGTGAGTTGATAGGGTATGGAGTTGAAAAAAATATGTGTATATATATTATTTTATTTAATAAAATATTCCAATATTACATACCCAAAAATCTTGAACTCCAAACGAGGCTTGCCGCCCTGCGTTCTATATGTTATACCCGTATGCCGAACACAATGGAACTAGTCTCGAAGCCTAGTTCGATCATATGCAGAAGATAGCTTTTCAAACCTAATTATTATGTTAAATTTTCAAAATTAATTTCTACGCGTTTCGATCTCACACGACCAAATGATATGTTGGTCGCCATGAAATTCGACGACATATTATAATTTATTATTATGGATCCAATGAAACTGGTTTCGTCGAAATCCGAGACTGTGCCCCGAAAGGCTAATTTCACAAATTTAAATATCGTTTTATATTTTCAATCCAATTATCGATATTTATTCGATCTATATTGTTTTTGTAAATAAATTTACAAATTGAATTCATCAATATTATTATTAATTAAAAAGAGTTAAATAAAATTATTAAATCCATTTAATTCACAATTCAAATATCTTAAACATGCCCTATATTTGAATTATAAGTTATAAAATTCCTAAATCCAACTATTTAAATATTTAAAATTAATTAAACATTTAAAATTAATTAAACATTTAAAATTAATTAAACATTTAAAATCAAATGACCAGAATTTTGAGTTGTTACATTCTCCCTCCCTTAAATGAATTTTGGTCCCCGAAATTCCTAAGGAAGAAAATGTTTCCAAACCCTTAAGTTGGAAACTATTAATTAAAATGAGTTATTAAACTTATTAACTTTTCAAAACCAATTAGCTGGAATAGATTCCAAAATTTCCAAGTCTTTTAAATTCATCCACCTATACCAACTAATTCTCTTCCTTTTATTCATTCCAAGTTATAACTCAAAAATCAAAATTTTAGTTATCAAAATTTTTCCAAGATCCTCAAAAAAATTTCTAACTCTTAAATTTTTCAAAAAATTTCGCCAACGTCTCCTTTGGGCTAGGGGTGGTCATTTAACTGATTTAACCGATATCAACCAAACCGACTTAACCGATAAACACGGTTAATTGACGTCATCGGTTAACCGGCCGACCATAACTGACTATTTTCGGTTCGGTTAACAGTTAACAAAATTTACAAGGTCGATTAACAGTTAACCGACCAAAAAATTAAGCTTTTTTCTTTAACACAGCCCAACTCAATTATTAGCCCATTTGTAATATACATCCACACCTAATCAGATCCCGTGCCTAAATTATTCACCTCCTCTCGAGTTTCGAGCATTGCTCTAAATAAAATCGAAAGAAAATAGCAAAAAAAATATAGAAAACCCCAAATCTGCTCAACTTCATCTGCTAATCGCCAACGCCCTGAACATCTTATTCCAATCGCTGACTTTGCAACGCGTTATGGTTGTGTCGACCTCCATCTGAGCTATTGCGAAGAATAATGGCATCATGAGGGAAGAGAAAGCTTGTAAGTATAATTACCTTGAATCAATTTTAGTTAATTCTTCAAGGATTCTTAATTAATCGATTCTTAAGTTGTAATAAGTGTATTTGTATACACTTTATTTATTCTATGGACAGTCAGTTTTACTTTACATTTCAAAAATGATTGATTATCCAATGGTTTTGATAATTTATATAACTTAAATTTAGGGTATTCTGTGAATTTTTATATTCCTAGTTCACACAACCTATATTAATTTATGAACTATGATGGGAGGGATTCATAAATTTATGAACTATATGAATATTATGTTGGTATATATAAAGCCTTAGTTACAGTTACTACTTACTATATTTTTTTAAGTGTAGTTTTAGATGCTATAATTATTGCATCTGAAAACTACTTGTATCCAATGTAGTTAACCACATTTCAAATGTAGTATAAAATAAGAAAAAGTTTCATGAAAATTATTGCATTGGTTAACTGTATGGTATTGATCTGTAATACATCATGAAGTCTCTTTCTATGTAAGCGAACTAATTCTTTTGATCTATGTATCGCAGGTACAACTTGTGCTACTGTTCTTACAAAAGCAATGTTCTTTAAATGATGCAAGTCAGTTGCAGCAAGAATGAATGCGTTGGATTTAAGGAGACAAATCACAATGGTTGTTGATTCTATTGTCACCAATTTGAAAAGCAATGCTAGGATGATTAGCACCTCAGAAGAGATTGCTCATGTTGTAACAATATCTGCTAATGGAACAATATGTAATGGATATTGATTCTCTTAAAGTTCTTTAGTCGGCGCTCAAGGTATTCAACATTAGATATATATTGCTGCTTATATTATATTACATTACTTTAGATAATGATTTTGATGTGTAATCCTTTTCCGGAGACAAAGGCCATTATTGATTGTTGCTGAAGACATTATTATGATATGGTCAAAAATATAATATGATATTATGAATTATTACTATATAGTCCGTCTTAATAATAGTAAAAACTTTATAGTAAGTAGTTTGTGAACATATATTTGAAGTGTGTATAGCTTGTGTATTTTTAAACCTTGTAACACTATTGTATAGTTTTGAAAGTTAGTCTATAATGATATGCGAGTCCTTTAAATTTAGTCAATCTAGTGGGCACTATAAACATATGTTATTCCTTGTAACACTATTGTATAGTTTTGAAAAGTTACCATGCAATAGTGTTACAAGGAGTAACATATGTTTATATGTAATAGTTGAGTACAGTTACATTGTATAGACGTGCCCACAAGGTGATAAACATATGTAACACATCCAAATTATACAATCAACATGCAATGGTGAACTGAACTAAGAATAATATGAACCTATTAATTTTCGGTTTCTTGGTGATATTTTGGGCTTTATGTCCATGTATAAAGCTATGAAATATGAACCTATAAAATTTCCTACTATATAAGCTGAATTGCTAAGTCGCTAGTTGATGTCAGGTTATTGATCAACTTAATATGCCGGCTTCATACAAAAATAATAAAGTATTTAAGTCTATCTCCATGTTTCTTCCATGTCCCTATAATATGATGTCAACTTATATGCTATCTTTGATTAATACTGTACTCATAGTTGCAAGTTATCAAAAACTGCTTGTTACTGAAAAAACAGCCAATATAAATTCTAAATAAGATTTCATAGTTGCTAGTTACTAAAAACTGCTAATATAAATTCTAAATATGGTTTTATAATTGCCCTGGATCATTGCTAACCAAGAAGACATCATTGGTTTGAGTCATTATCAATGATGATATCACGCATATAACTATGTTTTCATTCAGATTCACATATATCAAATAACAGTTTCATTTCGATTCACACATCTCGCAGTCTCGCAGTTTCATTTTCACATATATCAAATAACAGCTTCACTACATGTATAGTAACAACTAATATGCGTATGATTGCTTGCATATAAGGTAAGTCGATGTTTCTTAGTTTCATACCCTTAGACATCTTCTTGTTCATATGCATAGGTGTTTGTACCAAAATTGGGCACAACACTCTTTGGACGTATTTGAAGAGATTAAAATGAAGAATATAAATGAAAAACTAGGTCAATCTAACAAACACGCCAAAACATACAAACAGAAATGTAAGAACATAAGAATTTAGAGTGGTTCGGTGTTGTAGCCTACGTCCACTATGGAAAGCTTGCTATTTTTATTGACTTTGCTAACTGGTTACAACTGATTACAACAGTACACTCTCAAGCACTCAAGATACAATGGAGCTTCCGGTAGAATATTGGCGTAGAAGAGTCAAAGGTCCATTTTATGGAGGCATTGGGCTGCTATTTATAGGCGTAGGCTAGAAAAATCTGACTTAGATCTCGGAACACTCCTTCTCACACGTGGGCGGGCCCACGTGATCGATCTGAGGTAGATTGGGATCGGTCCCGAATCGATACGTGTACATTTTGTATCGATCAAAAACACCTCCATTTGGCCTGAGATCGATCAAGGACATTCTTGAGGTGGTACGCAAGCTCCTGTGAAAATTTGGTGGCATTTGGACTTGTAGATTTTGAGTTATGATCAATCCAAGTTTGTATTTGTAAAACACTGCCGAGTTCGTATCGATACAATTTGTATCGATGGCTTTGTGTCAATGCTAGCTCGTATCGATCAGGTGATGTGGTGCTATATACTAGGATCGATCCACTTTTCATGTCGAGTGACTGAGCCTTCCACTTGAACGTTTTTCCTTCATAACGATCTAGTGCAACTCCATTCGTATCGATATTCTGGGTTAGTTTCGTATCGATCAAATATGATAACGTTCGTATCAATCCTTCATGTGTATTTCGTATCGATCAATGTCCGATCGATACGAAACATATTAATGGATGGATCGATGTGAAATAGCAGGCTTCCATGGGTACGAAGCATTTTGACTTCGATGGATACGAAGGAGGTTGGCACACAATGGATACGAAGCGATGCTCACTTGATGGACACGAAGCGATGTATACTTGATGGATATGAACCAACGATCACTTGATGGATACGAAGCGATGTATACTTATTGAATACGAACCAGACGTGTTTCACGTGAGACTTGATCGATTCATATCTTGAGCATACGAACTCCAATTGACTAGAAATTTGGAACGTTGCCTTCCGTAGCTTCGCTTGTCATATCAAATCGATTGTAGCTCGATTCGAACTCGGACCAATTTCACCAGTATCCATAGTGAACCTGTGCATAACCGGTCTTCGGGGCGGACTGTCCTTGGTCTCCAGCCTTGGTGTCATGGCCTTGCCAAAAGGTGGGATAACATTTGCCTCCCAAAGTACGTCTTGTCAGAACATAATGTGCTTTGAAAAGCTGCAATCTTCATTCTGAAAGTTCTACCCAATTCGTTGAATAGTTATTGTCTTTTCATCCAAAGATGTAACCTTTGGTTGATTCCCGGTAATATAAATACTAAAATGTTGACTACCAATGATTGTACAGTGCATTATTGTAACTGAGTGTTGAGTGCTAACAATCTGTTGTTTACTGTTGTATTTGTCACCAGGTGAGCATTCAATTCCTGTAAATTTTGAAAATTGAATATTAGTCCGTCATACATGAACATATGTTAACTTGACTCTCGTTAATGTTTGCACGTTCATGAGTCGTTGTCAAGTCTCCTTTTTTTAAATCGAGTTTCGTATTGATCCTCTCTTAGATCGATGTGAAATTCGAGTTGTACCGACGCTTGATGGTCGTTTTAGAGCATCTCTTCGTATCGATCCTCTCCTGGATCGATTTGAGAAGTTGGAAAATCATCTTTGTATCGATGGTGATCGATACGAATTAGTTGGCCTTCTAAAATTTCTCGTATCGATGGATACGAATTTCTATGGGCTTCAAAGCAATGGATACGAAGTTGCCATTTCGTATCGATGAATCTCTGATGGGTTCGAATGGTTCAAACAAGCCTTTGCTTCGTGTTTCGTATCGATAGCTTGATGGATACGAATTGCTTTATCTTGAATAGGCTATAGATGGATACGAAGGAAGCTTCATATCGATGATGTTAAAACTATTTCGATTGGTTACTAGATTTGAATTGGCTATTTCGTATCAATTTGGTGGAAGGGTAAGAAGAGGGCTCTTCATATCGGTTATATTACAGACTGCTTCAACCGGACACCTTGCACTGGGAGACGAATCATCATTTGCCTAGGGTCGAATCATATAAATGCTCTTGTACTTAGAAAAAAAGTTTCACTTGCTCATTTTCTGCTGCCTTGCTTTCGTATCGCTCCGAG
This sequence comes from Allium fistulosum, assembly GCA_030737815.1. NCBI lineage: Eukaryota > Viridiplantae > Streptophyta > Magnoliopsida > Asparagales > Amaryllidaceae > Allium > Allium fistulosum. The sequence continues at coordinate 296,834,013 of CM060908.1, read as the reverse complement.
TTAAAGAAAAATTAAAACTGCCTTTGCCTTCGAGTTATTCAATCCATCTAACTGCTTAAATTAGGTAAAGCATTTAACAAAATCAATGTAAGATGATGAGACTTGAATTCTAATGTCCTTCCACTTGTATCTGTGGCCGATTCTAGTGAAGAGGAGGCCATAGATGGTCGAAACAAGGCCGAGGAAGGTTAGAGTGGTTTCTGTGTTGATTGGGAAGATGAAGCATGGAGGGATACGAAGTATTCATGAAAGGGATGCTCGGCCTTGACTTCGTATTGATGGGAGAAGGAAGGGAAAATACTTTCATATCAATCTGGGATGAGGAGTTCGTATCGATCTGGAACTGATGGGTGGAAGGAGGAAGTTCGTATCGATCTTGGATACAGTATAATTTCATATCGAAGGAAAGACTTGCTTCGTATCGATGGTTGGTGGACCTTCGGATCGATCGATCGATATGAAATCTTAGGCATGGCGATCGATACGAAGACGTTGTTATTAATCAATACGAAGTAAGGGATTTTGTATCGATACGAAATGGCCTTTGTTGATCAATACAAAATGATGCTCTATGACCGATACGAAGCGATGATTCCTGGACCGATACGAAGTGTATTTCTGGTGATCGATCCAAGTCTAGATTTTGATGGATACGAAACATAGCATAATTGAACATCTGACTCCGACGAGCTTCTGCCTGCATAATTGAACTTAGCCATTTCTTTGCATATTTGACTACTCTTTGAAGCTCGTCGATGGAACTGTAACTTGACCAATTTGACAAACTTTAACTTGGATCGATTTCCAAAGTCTGCATGGCACGGTTGTGATGGTAAGCGATGACGGTCACTCCGGTTGAATCTTGAAGTCTTGTTGTTCGAACATCTCACAAATCCCATAGAATTTCTAAGTATTATGTAGCACTGCACAACACATTCATGCACTTCACACTAGGGGAAACATGGGTTTATTATCATCTAACGATGATTTTTACTAAGTTCAACAGCTATGGAACCCAGAAGTTTGCAATCACAGGATGTCAAGAGTCCACCCCTTCCCGCAATTGAAATGCCAGTTATTGCAGCCGACACTATTAGCCCTGCTTCGGATGAATTTCCAGGAGAAGTCTTTATTGCACACCCACAAGATTCCGTTCCTTCCAATATTTCTGAAGATATGTTGGGAAGGATTTGTCTAAGGCATGGGCTATCGATAAATGATGTCTCATTACCAGGGCCCGAGGTTAGAGCTCACACTCCCCCGGAAGGGTACACAGCCTACAATAGATTTATGTGTGTAGCTAGGACATTCCCTCCATTTAATCAATTCATCCGAGAAGTTCTACTTTTCTTGAGAATCGCTCCATCCCAATTGCATCCGAATGGGTATGCCTTGCTAAATAGTTTATTCATCGTCTTCATGGAGCACCTTTTCCGACCCCCAACTCCAAAGGAAGTCAGATATTTGTTTAACATAAAGAGTCGAGGAGATAATCCTTCCTTCACTTTCTTAGAGGCGGTTAGGAACTTTCAGATTGTGGTAGGGGCTTGGAGCAAGCTGAGCTATTTCAAGACCGAATGGTTCTACGTTTGGTGTCCATCGAGGTTCGCTAGACGGTGGCTACCAAGACGTAAGTGCCCTAGCCTCTTTGCTGATTAACTGGATAATAACAGTTGATGTCGAGTCTAATATTTTCTTCTTTTACAGCTTCAATTCCACGACCTGAAGTTGCTCAGTTTAAGGAGATAGTAAGAGTTCTTCAAGAGGTGCCTGCCGAGTATAGAGAGATCGATGAAGTCCTTACGGACGAGAATCTGGTTATCGTTGGGCTAATTGACAGAGATCAAAGCATTAGACTCGTAGGAGTTCATAGAACGGCCCCGGTGAGGCAAGCTTGAAGGAGAGCTCCCGGGATAGTAATTACTGAACAAGGCGGTGATGGGAATATGTCTGCTGGAGATGAGTCCGCAGCTGGGCCTTCACAAAGTCCTCGATTTTAGAGCAGAAGAGAAGAGGCAAGTCTACTGCTTGAAAATCTGTAAGGCAAAAAACCGTCGTAGTCTCTTTGTCTGCTACTAGTCAAGAGATTCCTCCTTCGCAGATGGAGAGCTCTTTTGTGGGACTGGCGGACATCCCCATTCCGGATGACTTGCCTTTGCACCAAGATACCGGGTTAGAGGAGCTTCAAAGCGTCTTAGACATAGAAGAGCCAAATCCTCCGAGTACGACTTTTACAACCGGTTGGTTGGGGGGTTTGCACATGCATACACACACTTCATGGCACCACACAATTTCTAATCACAAGCTATTCATCTCTGGAGATTACCAACTTTGTTTCTCTTTTCATTTTACAGATACGATGTCGAGGCGGGGATCTATGCTTGGTAGTCTTCGTTCCACGCGCCATTCATCTAGCTCATATTCTGAGTCTCGCAAACGTTAGGCCGATAAAGAACGCTATCACGGCTACTCTAGTTAAGAGAGGGAGTGCTACGAGAGGGAAAGGGATAGGGAGAGGGATACAGAGAGGGAGAGGCAGTATAGGCGTCGTTCCCGGTTGCGCTCTCCACCACCTAGAGGTCCAACATAACCTTCTGGTTTTGGCAAACAACCCTCGGAATCTTCACGTCAAGTACCACCCCTTCAAACTTCAAGGCCCGACAAACAATGTCGGAGGACCGAAACTGAGACCCCCATCACAACTGAGCAAGCCATTACAGAACCCACCAGGGAAGGAGCGATTAGAATCGCTAAGTTGAAAAAGTATTTCCTGAATGTCTGCTTCGATGACTTCATATTTCCTCCACACTTAAAGCGAATTCCCAATAAGGTAGAACAGACAATGCATGACTACATATACGATGTTTATAGCCAATATCGGGAATGGATAAAGACCGCAGAGAAAGTATCAGTGGTGGCCTTTGAGTGGGCAAAGACATTCGAGAAACTAGAAACCGATCTCGCAATAAAGCTGCTCAGGAAGCATGCGAGCAGGCTGTGGTGTTCAAAGATGAGAGAGATGCTGCAATGCTAAAGGTTCAGGAAGCCGAGACCAGGGTTGAGGGTGAAGTGAGAGCGGCGGAGGCCAGGTTGGAGAGAGACATTGAGGATCTCCTGATCATATATAACGTCAATGTACTGAAGCACCGTAACCTGATCTGGCTCGAAGATTACCCGTCGCATCTGTATAATGCTTGGTGCCGCTTGGTTGAAGATGAAAAGGAAGATCATCACACAATGTCTATTTATGAGTTTGAGCTGGAGAACTGGATATTGACCAAGGATGAAAGAAGGGTTCTCCATGATGCCATTGTCACATTTGAAAAGGAAAAGCTCGCCGCTTAGCATCTAGAAGTTGGAGAAGGGTCTGGAGTTGAACATCACGAAACAAGTTCTGAACTGCCTACAACAACCCAACCTGAACCTACTTCTACAGTGGATCCTGCAGTTGTGCCTGCTTATGATCCCGATCAACCGAGTTTGTCTCTGGTTCGCGAGCATGTTCCTGAAGGTGCTTTGGCTCCACTCGCGAGCCAATCCGAGGAAGGTATTCTGAACACTTCTCGTATTTATTCAAAGTCGAGAGCGTTGTCTGAAGTAGTCACTAACACCTTTTCTCTTATCTTTATTCAGTTATAGAGTCCGCACAAGCTGAGCCTCCTGCAACCAAAGAGCTGCATCATGAGCAGGAGGCCCTTATGACGGAGGCAACCACAACAACGGCCGCTGCACCAACTGAGGGAGTGAAGGAGAGCGCTTTTATTTTTGACGAACAGATGATGGAAGAAATACTTGGTCATCAAAGCGATCCACTTACCGACCTGTCGTTCGTCATGGGCGAAGGCGCATTCACAGCCAGCTCTTCAGGCCCAACTAGCAGCATTCCCATGGATGCTCAAGCAATTCATGAGGAAGAGATAACGGCGGAGATCAATACTAACATGGAAGCAGCCACACATGCCAATAGCATTGGAGGTGGTATGGCGGGTCCTGGCCCGACTCCTCTGTGAATGATTTCTTCTGACGGTACAATCATTATCGCTAGCGTACCTTATGTGTCCTCCCATATTGAAAGTGCCCCTGTTTCTCCGACTACGCATTCAGAAAGTATTCCAATCCCCATGAGTACAAAGGAAGAGACTACCATAATTCCCCCGGCCGGGGATCAATCAGGGAAAGGCAAAAGCTCGAAAAGACACCAAAGTGGCAGTTCGAGCGGATCGACTCCAAAGAAGAAGTCAAAGGAGTAGGTGTGTCCCTTTGTCTCTTCTTTTTTGGTAGATAGTTAGGAATTTCTTTTTGCTTCCTGCAGGCCGTGTATAGATGCGGGTTCGACCCTTGTTTATAGGAATTCTTGGAATAATTTTAGTACTTATCCTTTTCTTTCAAAGAATAGTTGAAATGAAATTCCATTTTTTTTCAGCATAACTCTGTGTTTATTTGCTTAAGTGTTTTAGCGCTCGAATTTCCATTCAATGTACTTATGAAGCTTTAGCCTCTAAATCAGACTTGAGTTTGGTAGTTAAGTCTCGAATTCATGGCTTCGGGTCATAACCAAACGTTAAGTCGAGTCCCCATATTGCACTGTCTCGATCAGTAGCTAGTACTTGAGTTTTGCCCCTAGTCCTGGGGATGAATTGAAGTGGTTGGTCGACAGTCGCTTTCCCCCTTTAATAAATTGAGCTTAACTTAGTTGGAACAAATCTGAAACGAGACGAGTTTGAGTGGTCGGTCAATAGTCGCTTTCCGCCTTTAATAAATTGAGCTTAACTTAGTCGAAACAAATTTGAAACGAGACGAGTTTGAGTGGTCGGATCACACTCGCTCATCTACTGGTAATCGCATCCACACCCTGGGGATTGCACTTGTGTGTCGGTGGTCGGTCATGCCCGTTTAATGTTTAAAGATATGTCCGCACTTCAGGGACTTAAGTTATTTTACGGGCAGTCGGTCAAACCCGTTTAATGTTTAAAGATATGCCTGCAATCTAGGCACTTAGATGATTTGTGGGTGGTCAGTCACACCCAATTAGTGTTTATACTCCGATCCGCACTTTGGGGACTTGGAGTTGTCTCATGGGCGGTCGGTTCACACTCGGTTTGTATTTATACACCAGCCCGCGCTCTGGGGACTTAGAGTTAGTCGATGGGTGGTCTATCACACCCATTTTGATGTTTATACTCCAGTTCTGTAACGATCCAAAAACTCGGCCTTCGAAAATCGGCACCCGTACTTCACTTGTACTCAAAATGCCGTAGATTCAAATGCCGAATCTGGCTCCCCAGAGCTTATAACACCATTAAGTATAACAACACAGTGGAAGAAAGAAAACATATGATATCATATACAACTCCAATGAATACAATATCCAGAATGATATACAACAATGATATCAATATGATACAACAATATCAGATATAAATAATGATACAGCGGAAAATATAAGTGATAACTCCAAATGATCCTCAAAAGAGAATGAGTCCAACAACTCCAACATCAGCTCGAACCACCATCACGTTGCACCAAGATAAGCAAAGTCAGTCCTGATCTCCGATGAACTGAACTAGCTCCAACTAGTCTACTAAACCTTACTATTTGAAAAACCCAACTCTAGACTGCCCATGTGGAAATTTGTGGGCACCCAGAGTTTAGGAAGGGAACAATAAACTCCGAGTCAGTCATGGGACTGGTGTGAGTAACAAAAACAGTTATTTGAAATAAAAACAGTTCAAAAGAGGAATCCGATATGCTTTTTGAAAAATGAAACTACCATAAGACCTCCCGCCACACACACAATGCAAACGCAGACTTGGAGGAGATTTCTTCGTATGATAGTCAAATATGCTTACTACGCAAAAGAAATTCTTTTGATATTATTATTAGTGCATAGTGTACAAAATCTTTTCGAAAATACAATATTAATCTTAGCCAGCATAGGTACCATTATATTATGCCTACTATAGCTACCATTTTAAATGGCAGGTTCTACAACTAAAACCGTACAGGGCTCGTATTGTTTCTTTGGATTTCCAACAAATGGTCAGACTAAGGAACTTCCCACTGCCACATGGGTACGCCTCTGGATGGACGTCTCAAGAACTAACTAGCTCTCTGCCAACACAAGGCCGGGTTACCTCTATAACTAGGTAACTACTACACGAATATACCATCCCCCGGTCCTTTGGGACCTTTATCTGAGGGCCCTCGATCATAAAGCAACAACCACAAAGAAATGAGATTGGAGCAACCACATAGGTTAAATACCAGGGCTCCATACCTGATACCACTGTTATCCCGCCTTTTGGCAAGGCCGAGATACCAAGGAACTGATTGGAAAATAAGGATCATACGACCTCAGCATTGGACAGCTACTAGATAGCCACGGGTATCGATGAATTTTATCCAGGTCCGGATCAAGCTACGATTGATAAGATATGACGAGCAAAGCCGTGAAAGCCAACGTTCCGAATTTCAAGTCAATCCGAGTTCGTATGCTCAAGATATCACCAACGAAAAATGGAGTAGACAAGCCTATGTTCGAATCCATCAGGTGGCCGAGCTTCGTATCCATTGGCCAAATCCTTTGTTCGAATCCATCGGCTAAGCTCTAGTTCGAATCCATGAGACAGCCTTTGTTCGACTCCATCGAACTTCCTCTGCTTCGAATCCATGAAACATAACCCTACTTCGAATCCATCGAGCAAGCCATGGTTCGAATCCATTGAACCATTCCCTGCTTCGAATCCATCAAAGGGAAGGTCTTCGAATCCATGTAGTTGAAGAACTTCGACTCCATCCTACGACTATCTTCGAATCCATTCAGCTGAGAAGCCTTCGTAACGATCAACTATGGCCTACCTTGATCGATACGCAGGAAACATCCATTCGATCGATTCGAAGGAGCATACTTTCGAATCCGTTCCCTCGAATCCACCAAGTAAAAGCGGCTAAAACCATGGATTCGACCCAGTAAACTCGGAGAAAAAGCTGGATCAACCCGAGAAGCGCGTGCGACACGTCACCATTCACTCGCGCAAACCATCGATTCGACCCTATCGATTCGAACCAGGCTGGTACACCGGAAATGCAATCTTGAATCGGTCATAACTTGAGATTTATAAGTCCGAATGCTATGAAATTTTCACAGAAGCTTGAGCACATGTTGAAGAATGTCCACACCAAATTTCAGCCCGATTGGATGTTTTCTTGATCGATTCGAATGGACTTCGAATCGATCCCAAAGTGGGCCCGGATTTCCTGAAAGCGGGCATGAGGGCCCCCTCACGTACCAGAACTGGTCTCCCAAAATTTAGGCGAAGTATCAGCCTCCTACACCTATAAATAGAGCCCTTGGTCATTCAGAAAAGGGGTCGGACAATTTTAAGAGCTAAAGAGCGCCCAGACTCTGCCAGATTTACTCCAAATCACCACCGCTGCCTTATTTTCAGACTTATCTTATAAAATCAGTTGTACTATGTAATAAGAAATTGTAATCTTGAAGTATCGAGCAATAAAATCATCAACTTTCATAGTGGACGTAGGCAAAGCGCCGAACCACTCTAAATCGCTGTCTTCTGTGCAATTTACTTTCTGTTATTTGGAGTTTTTGTTAGATAATCCTTAGTTTTAATTTTCTTTCTTCACTTTTATCTCTTCAAAAACTTCCGAAGAGTGTTGTGCCCATTTTTGGTACAAACACTTTGGTGCTTTCACTGAGAAAAACCAGCTTTTTCTCCTGCTCCTTGGATCTACCATCGATACCGGATTGCATAAATCCAAGAGGAAGATCCAGATCTCTAGTCCAAAATCCTTCCATTCTATTTAGATTTGCATAAAATCTAGGAAAGGAACCCACTACTTAAGATGGTTAGCACAAGAACCACTTCTACAGCTGCTGACCAAGAAGGTCGAGATCGACAGAATCCTACGCAGCTGCCTCCATCCAACCAAGACAACACTGCTCACTCAGATCCGTCTGGGCCAGTAACCAGACAAGAGTTCCAGGTATTACTCCAGGAACTGAGTCAAAGTCGGCAACAGCTGGCCGAACAGTTGCGTGCTAATATTGAATTGACCAATCTATTAAACCGCCGAAGGCGCAGAAGGACCAGGAGGGATGATGCTTCCCACTCGTCCATTGAAAGTTCTGCTTCGTCTGACTATCATGGCAGATCTACACGTCCTCGATTGGACGCGAGTCATACACAAGCTACCAGATATCAACCTGCCTTGACTATAGGACAATTGAGGGTTGGACCGTCAACTAGTTTCCAGGCCGGGCCCTCGTCACGAGGAGGTGCTATTCCACAGCATACCTCAGACAATCACACTGCAACTGCTGTGGTAGAAACAAGGGTTGATACCCGGAATCTGTCAGATCTGAATAATCAGCAACGTGGGCGTACTCCTGAACCATACGTCCGAGAAGATGTGGAGACGAGGAGGCGAGACATAGGCCGTCGACAGCGTCCGGTCCAAACTCGCACTGTGGAACCCGACCACATCTTAGCTCAGCATGCACAGAATATGGCTATGCCCGATATTTCAACCATGATCCGTCAAATGATTCGTGAAAGCCAAGGGCTTACCAATGACGACTGGGGAATCTCCCATAGTCATACTCCTTTCACAGACAAAATATTATACGCTGATCCTCCTCGGCGATTCAGAATGCCAACTCTCCCTATGTACGAAGGAAATTCCGATCCCAATCAACATATTTTGAAGTATGAGTGGTCAATGAGCGCCGCAAGGGCTGATGATGCAGTAAAATGCCGAAGTTTCCCCATCTCTTTGGGAGTAATCGCAACAATGTGGTTTACAAGGTTGCCACCTAGATCTATCTCTTCGTTCGATCAACTGGCTAAGAAATTTGTCGAACAATTCTGTATGCATGTCGCCAGACCTAAAGACGTTAACACCCTATCTAGCGTCACCCAAGCTAAGGGAGAGACACTCAGACGTTATTTAGAAAGATTCCACGCGGCATGTGTAGGGATTAGTAATCCTAACGATAACTCAATCTTGATGGCATTAACAAAAGGAATCGATCCTGATTCTGAGTTTGGAAATTGGCTAGCTGGGAAACCACCCTCATCGTTGGACCGTTTCTACTCCAAAGCCGCTCAATTCTTACGGCAAGTGGATGCGAAACAGTCTAGGAAGCAGGACGATGCGATGCCCAGAACTGAAGGAATACAAAGTAATGTAGCAGTTAAGCAGTCCGGTAAGAGTTCCGGAAAAGTTCAGTTAAACATACAGAACAAACAGACCCAGCCGCGAGGCAACAATGGTCAGGATCAGTGTTTTAAATCTCGGATTTTAGCCAATATCTCGGGAAAATATCTCGGCTATCTCGGGCGATATTTAAAACACTTATAACTAAATAGGCTGCCAAATCTCGGATTTTGGCTGATATCTCGGATTTTTCATCTCGGCCATCTCGGGGAGATTTAAAAGCCTGGTCAGGATAAAAAGAGGGATCAGAACCAAGGCCCACGGCGTAGGGCTCCAATGTTTGATAATTACACTCCATTGAATACATTGTTGGAAAACGTGTATCTACAAACTTGCAACACTGTGCAATATAAGAAACCTGCTCCGAAGCAATCATCGGAGAGGCAGATTCAAACGGGGAAGTTTTGTAGATTTCACGAGAGTTATGGCCACAATACCAATGAGTGTCGACATTTGCAGGACCTCATTGAGAAGTTGATCAGGGAGAGAAAGTTAGATCAATTTGTGCGGGCACCGCAATCCGGTGGTGCAGGACCATCAAACCAAAATCAAGCACAAAATCAAGCAGGACAGGAAGAGCCAGCTCGAGTCGAAGGACGATTGGTAATTAATGTCGTAAGTAGTGGTCCTCATCCAGCGGTTCGAAGCTGGGAGGAAATGGAATCATATAACAACTTAGTTAGACGTGCGAACTTCGTGTATGATGGAAACTTGGACGATAAACCTTCGACCAAGCGAAAAAGAACGATGACTAACGACATCATTTTCCGAGACAGCGATGTTGACGGCGTCAGGAGCCCGACAATTGACCCACTTGTGATAACGACTCAAGTAGGCCCGATGCGGATGAATAGGATCCTGATTGACAGTGGGAGCTCTGTGAATATCCTGTTTATACATGCTTATGATCAAATGAAGATGAAAGCCAGGGATCTAAAACCTTTCCAAACTCATCTCCATGGATTCAACGGTAGCGCTACCATACCTGTTGGGATGGTGTAGTTACCAGTTGAATTGGGAGCCGGAAAGCGTAGAAGGATTCGGACATTGCAATTCGTTGTGTTGAATATAGACTCTCCATACAACGCCTTTTTAGGACGACATGCCCTTGCCGAATTCAGGGCCGTAATTGCCCCGTGGTGCTTAACCTTAAAGTTCTCTACCATCAACGGAGTTGGGGTCGTCCAAGGCGACCAGATTGACTTGAGAACGATCATACGCCGAAATCGAGTCGCCCGATTACACAATTCCAAGGACCAACTTAAAGCTTTTGAACTCGATGAGCTTTTCACCAAAAAAGATTATCCGGCACTCCCACACCTGAGATCAATGTGGAAAGGGTCGCACGAAATTAAGCGAAGGCTCGAGGACGGTAAAATTAAGTTAGTAACCGTTGATGGTCTAACTTTACCAAGAGACTGGAGTAGCGAAAGTCTTCGTCGCTACTGAAAATAACATGCTATTTTTATCTATTTAGTTTTAATTCCATTTTAAAATTTGTTTCTGCATTTCGAAATTAGAACTTGTAATAAGGCAACTGACTTTGCCATATTTTCTTATTTCAGCAATAAAATGCCATCTCTTCGGGCCAGAGCTGTGATTCATTAAATACAATGTACAACATCATGATGCACGGAGAGCTGAATTCCATCCTGTAGTGGAATTTATTCAAGTAGGGAGTGGCTGCGATACAACCGGCCACTCGATAAGTGAAACCCAAGCTCGGGGGCAAGCCATCACATTAAGGAAAAAAATGGGCTGATACATTACAATCCCTTACTTAACTCCGTACTCCCAGAGTGCGAGACGGAGTATAAACATAACTTAACTCCGTACTCCCAGAGTGCGAGACGGAGTATAAACATTACTTAACTCCGTACTCTCAGAGTGCGAGACGGAGTATAAACATTATTTAACTCCGTACTCCCAGAGTGCGAGACGGAGTATAAATATAATTTAACTCCGTACTCCCAGAGTGCGAGACGGAGTATAAACATTAACTTCAACTTTGTACTCCCAGAGTGCGAGACGGAGTATAAACATTAACTTTAACTCCGTACTCCCAGAGTGCGAGGCGGAGTATAAACATTAACATCAACTCCGTACTCCCAGGGTACGAGGCGGAGTACAAACATTAAACAACTTCGTACTCCCAGAGTGCGAGACGGAGTATAAACATTATAAAACTCCGTACTCCTAGAGTGTGAGATGGAGTATAAACATTATTTAACTCCGTACTCCCAGAGTGCGAGACGGAGTATAAACATTTACTTAACTCCGTACTCCCAGAGTGCGAGACGGAGTATAAACATTTACTTAACTCCATACTTCCAGAGTGCGAGACGGAGTATAAACATTTACTTAACTCCGTACTCCCAGAGTGCGAGACGGAGTATAAACATTTACTAAACTCCGTACTCCCAGAGTGCGAGACGGAGTATAAACATTATTAAACTCCGTACTCCCAGAGTGCGAAACGGAGTATAAACATTTACTAAACTTCGTACTCCCAGAGTGCGAGACGGAGTATAAACATTATTAAACTCCATACTCCCAGCGTGCGAGACGGAGTATAGAAATTACTTAACTCCATACTTCCAGAGTGCGAGACGGAGTATAAACATTTACTAAACTCCGTACTCCAAGAGTGCGAGACGGAGTATAAACATCACTAAACTCCATACTCCCAGAGTGCGAGACGGAGTATAAACATTATTAAACTCTGTACTCCCAGCGTGCGAGACGAAGTATAGAAATTACTTAACTCCGTACTTCCAGAGTACGAGACGGAGTATAAACATAACTTAACTCCGTACTCCCAGAGTGCGAGACGGAGTATAAATAATAAGTCAATTCCATAATTCCAAAATACTCCGAGAGCGCGAGCCGGGTATAAGCGTTGACGCTCAATTGCGGATAATTCCGCACAACATCTATTACGGCTTATCCCCAAGACTGGGGGCAAAGCAAATACTGAATTGAAGACAAAAGAGAATATGTTTTCATTTCCATTATCAACAAAAAGAATCTGATTACAAGCTGGTTCAAAAAATTCCTACTAGTGGGAGCCGAGTCCACATCTATACATGGCTATAGAAAAACCAAAAAGACAAGACAAAGCACTACTCCCGAACATGACAACAAACTAAAGGAAGAGTTCAATCTTTCTTCTTCCTCGATTTCTTTTTCGGGGTAGTCCCACTAGATCCGCTACCCAACTTCCTCCTCAATCTTTTGCTCTTCTCCGGTTTGCCCTCCGGTTCCGACATAATATCAACATCCTCCTCGGAGCTTGAGGCGACAGAGATTCTCTTGGAGGATGGAACTGGAGGCATAGGAGCTGTAACAGGAAGTGGGTCAGGAGCGCTTGCAATAACCACCGTGCCACCCGGCGATATCATCATTAGTGGGGTAGGGCTAGATGGATTCATGCCTGCTGTCATGGCTGCCATCTCAGCATTCATCTCGGCCAAAATTTCATCCTCACGAAATGCATGTGCCGCGCTGGACGTATTAGTGGCTGACATAGAGGAGCTAACGGCTGGAGCGACCCCACTCGTGGCAAAAGATGGATCTGCAAAGGGTTCGTTGGGTTGACTAAGGAGCTCCTCAATCATCTGAGCATCAAAAGATAACATGCTCACTTCTCCCTCTTCACCGACCACAGAAGATGTCATGATAGCCTCGGTGACAATGGCTCCTTGCGCCTGGTAAGGAACTTGAGATGCAGGAGGCGCGGAGATAACAGCCTCAATCACTGAATAAGAAAAGGCAAAGAATTGTTAGCTAAACGAACTGCTTCAAATTCACCACACCAAGTGTTTGCGGGAGACGTTCAAATACCTTCCTTAGCCGGACCCGAAGTATGGGCAGGTACCGAGGCAGGAGCATCAGCGGAGGAAAATTGCGGCTGATCGGGGTTATAAGCAAGAACAGACTGGGGATCGACCGCACCAATGGTTTCAGGCAATGTCGGAATTACAGCTCCAACACTTGTTTCGTGATGCTCAATCCCCGAGCCCTCGCTCGTCTCTATCTGTTGAACACCAAGCCTCTCTTTCGCCATGGAAATCACCGCCTCATGAAGAACTTTCCTCTCTTCCTCAGTAAGCAAGCGCATCTCAAGCTTGAAATCATCCAGCGTTTCATCCGGATGCACTGCTTTCTTCTCCTCCACCAACCTAGTCCAGGCGTTATACAGAATCATAGAGTCATCTCCCAGCCATGATAAATTTCTGTGCTCCAACACGTTGGCGTTGTATGTAACCAGGAGATCATCGAAATCAGCGTCCATCCTGGACTGCTCCGCCATAATATTTTCCTGGATTTCTGCCTCCACAGACTTGGTCTTGGCCACCGCCGCAGCAAGTTCGGCTCGAAGTGACACAGCTTAGTCGCATGCCTCCTGAGCGGTGGTATTAGCAGCGTCTTTTTCTTTCACCACCTCTGCAAATTTAGCCTTGAGCTCATTCAGCTCTTTAACGGTTGTGTCTCGCTCAGCTACGACAGTGGTATAACGGTGGCCATCCCTTCTACCAAGGCACAGTGTGCCTGCTCCATCCTCGCCATCTTCGCCACAACATCATCATGCTTTTTAAGTGCTTAGAGTTCAGAGTTTCGAGACGACTCCATCTTAGATTGAAGAACCTGGATGATGCGGTCTTTCTTGACAATCTCAGCATCACGCTCCTGAATAACTTTTGCCCGGTCAAAAGCTACCTTTGAAGCTTTCACGGCTGCTTTGTACCACTCCTTGTATTGAGCATAGAAGTCGCGGATATAGCTATGCGCAATACTTTTGGCATCCGGAGGAATCCTCTTGAGTTCGGGCACTACTTGTCAATTGAATGCATCGTTCGGCCAGAGAGCATTGTTCGGTCAAGCGCTTCGTTCGGACAGAGGCACGTTCGGCTTCGACGAACAACCATTCCACACTTCCCACACATCAAACATACCGTTCGGCATAGAAAGGGTGGTTCGGCATCATTGTGTTCGGCCTACTTGGTTCGGCATAGAGCGACCACTATACTTGGGCTAGAGTGTTCGGCTACCGAGCCCACCTGGGAAGTCCAGCCCATCTTTGTCTATTATGCATCCATACTGATTTCTGGAAAGTCCTTTTTCATTTGAGCAAGCCGGATGGCTCCTTCGCTTGTCAATACAACCGGAGCTTGTTCAACAATGGCAGCTGCCGGCGGTTCAACCCTTTGCCGCTGAGTTTCGGGCCTGGAAGATTGAGAAGGTGGTAGTTGATGCGAAGACTCGGGAAGATCTATAGGGACCCTAGGAGGCGGAGGAGAACGAGATCGCGGTCGGTACTGATAGCTCCTATCTTTGTCAGTACGATCTTGGCCAGAGTGGCTACGCCAATAATCTCGATCTCTATCATAGCGATCCTGATTGGTATAGCCTCGTCCCTGATCCCTATCTGATTCCCTCCAGCGGGACTCATAGTATGAGGAAGATCGGCGTACATTACGGAGCTTATCCAAAGTGGATCCACAGCCTGACATCTCACCTGCGATAAGAAGAAACTACAATTTAGAATCCCATGAAAACGATGTTCAATATGCGGAAATCATGTATTGCTGTGGAAGTGTGTGTAAATGTGTAAACCCCCAGACCAACCGGAAGTGTTGACCGCACTCAAAGGAAAGGGATCGCTCATATTTAAAACATCTTGAAATTCCTCCAACCCGGAATGGTGAGGAATCGATATATAATCCGGGATGGGAATGTCGTCAAGCCCTTTGAAAGTATCTCTCGATTGAGAAGGGCCGGCCTTGAAAATCATAACTTCGAAGGTGGGAGGAGACACATCTACAGACTTCCACCCCATAGATTTAAGTTTTTTAGAAACGGCGGTCTTGCTTTTCCGTCTTTCTCCCAACTCTTCAAAATTTCCCGAAAGATCCGCCATCGGCTCTATGTCCGTGTGAGTTCTTTCTTCATCGCTCACTTCGGTTATCACAACCCCGAGCGTCTTTTTCGCCATATTCTTCTTTTTCTTCTTCTTGTTCTTATTCTTCTTTGAAACGGGCTTCAGCATCCCTTCAATGACTATGCTCTACTTCATTTCAATCAAGCCAAGAGCTCTTAAGTTGTAGTCATTCAACACCGAGTCGATGTGTCGCAAGTCGCTCGGGATCCCTTGAAGGCTCTGAACTATGCCCTTGTAATACCTGCCGTCGGGTCTGGAGATAATGGCTATCAGAAAAACAGGATGTCAATACCAATGCCAAAAAGCTATTTGTCAAAGAAATCGTCAATAGGTTACGACACTTACGTCTAGACAACCATCGCCTAGCTAAACCAGGAGGACACCGAACATAAAACCATTCATTCTTGAAGTAACTAAGTCTGGTCCAGGCTCCGGTAATAACTTGATAGTTTCTCACTGCCTCCAAGAATGTAAAAGACGGACTATCGCCTCTGCTCTTGAAGTTAAATAGATATCTAATTTCTGTCGGCCTTGGAGGGCGGAAAAGGTGTTCCATAAATACAATAAACGCACTATTCAGCAGCGCGTGCCCGTTGGGGTGTAATTGAGAAGGAGCGATTCCAAGAAATGATAGCATCTCCCTAATATATTGATTGAATGGAGGGAGTGTTCCGGCCGCACAAGCATGTCGATAAAAGGCGGTATACCCTTCGGGCGGATAGTGAGGTCTATCACTAGGCCCCGGCAATAGTGCATCGTCCAAAGAGATATTATGTCTCGTGCATATCCTGCCCAGTAAGTTTTCAGAAATATTGGACTGAACGGAGTCTACCGGGTCCTCAATAAATATAGCCTCTTGTAGTTCGTCAGGGGCTGGATCTATTATATCCGCTGGGATATCAGGAATTACAAGGACCGGAGGTGGAGAACTCTGAATCTCCTGCTGCTGAGAGCTCAAAGACTCCATAACTGACTAACTTATCAGAAAGCAACGTTAAGTTCATAAAAAACCCGTGCATTCCCTAGTGAAGTGCGTATGAATGTGCCGTGCTGTGCAATTGCAGTGCATTACTTAAGTAAATTTTACGGAATGAAACGAAATGTGCGAATGACAAAACTCTAAAAATCAGACCGGAAATGACCGCCATCGCTGACCGTCACAACCACGCCATCCAAACACTATCGATCGATTCAAGCATAAGTCCATTATATTTTTGGTTAGGCCACAGTTCCATCAACGAGCTTCAAAAGGCAGTCAAATGTGCAGTCCTACAATCAAGTTCAATTATGCAAGGCCGAAGCTCGTCGGAATTAAGTGTTCACGTGCGCTAAAGTTCATTAAGTTCATCAAATTTCAGCTCGAAATCGGCCATAGTTCGGATGTTAGAGCGAGTCAGAGATATTGCATTCTCCAAGTTAAGGACGATCGAATCGATCACTTCAAATCGAAGCCAAACGACTCGATGTGCTTCGAATCGATCAGGGTCGACTCGATGCGCTCCGTATCGATATAGACATTGGAACGATGTCTCGTACCGACTAAAGGAACGCTTCGAATCCATCAAGATAGCCTTCACATCAGTCAAGGACAACTATTCGAGGCTTGCGAGGTGAGGTGGTTCGTATCGATCGATTCGAATTCATAACCCTACGGTCGGTTCGAAGATGCCTGGCCTGATCGTTTCGAGGCATAGAGATAAAACAATCTCTCAGACTCTTCTTCTCCGAGAAACCTCAACACATTGTCATCCACGATCCATCGATTCGATCAATTTCGCTTGGATCTTAAGAAACCACTCGAAACCGATCTTAGGAAGAATTCAAGAATGATGGCAATTCCAGTTTCATCGTCCTTAACTCGATTTCCATCCATTAACTACCTGATTTATTGTGATCGTGATTGAAAGATCAGAGTTTTTGATCGAGTCGAAGGAGCTTTTCTCTCGAGGTTTGGAAGATCGATACGAAGAAGAAGCAGAGTAACAGTAAAAGTAAAAAAAGTAAAAATGAGCCGAGCCTCACGTATTTATATGGATCCTAGGGGGGAACGGGACGATTCGTCTCCCGGTCAACTTGACCGATCCCTACCGGTCACACACTGATCGATTCGAGCGTCACATTCGAATCCATCACTCTTCGAAGCCATTGACGTGGCATCGATACGAAGCTTCATCGATACGAAGGAATTGGCAAAAGCAGAATTGAAGTCACCGTATACCCATCGATTCGAAGTAGCAACTTCATGGCCATCGACTCGCAGCAGTTCGAAGACTATCAATTCGAACGAACTCTTCGAATCCAACAAAAACCATCGATGAGAATGAACGCATTGCTTCGATATATAAAAAATTTTTACTTGTCTGCCTTTTACATCGATTCAGGAGAGGATCGATACAAGAGGATAATCATAGACAACCGACAAAACGATGATTTAACTCGAATTTCAAATCGGTTCAGGAGAGGATCGATACAGAATTCGATAACAAAATGAACTGGCAACGACTTTCAAACACGCAACGTTAGCTAAAGCTAAGCAATATAGAATACAGCTTTCAACGAAACATGTGATGGTTATCAAATGAGAAACTGCAGCTTTTCAAAGCACATCATAATTACACAAGACGTACTTTGGGGTGCAAATGTTATCCCGCCTTTTGGCAAGGCCGAGATACCAAGGAACTGACTGGAAAATAAGGATCATACGACCTCAGCATTGGACAGCTACTGGATAGCCACGGGTATCGATGAATTTTATCCAGGTCCGGATCAAGCTACGATTGATAAGATATGACGAGCAAAGCCGTGAAAGCCAACGTTCCGAATTTCAAGTCAATCCGAGTTCGTATGCTCAAGATATCACCAACGAAAAATGGAGTAGACAAGCCTATGTTCGAATCCATCAGGTGGCCGAGATTTGTAACGACCCGTTATTTTGGACCATTCAAATCGACAATAAATCCACACATGTCTGACTTGAATAATTCAAAATATCAGATTGTTAATTTAAATTTGGCAAAACTCAGCATATGCAGTAAATAAATCAATCACAGAATCACAGAGTAATACAATAATACGCAGCGGAATAGATAAAATAGTAGTTCATGAAGCTACTATATAAAAATCAGAGTTAAATAAAATACAACAGAATATCTCAAATGTAATGAAGTCTCCAGTACAACAGATGACTTCTCTGAACGAATCAACTAGAAGAGCTGAAAGCTGAGGCGATAGTTGGATCTCCAAAGGAAGCTCCAAACTCCAAGGGTGAGTCTCAAATGCTGTATCACTCGGTCTGACCCGAGCGTAAAGCAAAACACAAAACACTCGAGTCAGGATTAACATTCTTATATCAATAAATCCAACTCAAGTGAAATATCAACTGAAATACAATTAACTTAAAGGATGTTTGGGATAACCATCCTCTAAGGATCTTCAGAACTATCTACAAGGTGGAGATATATATTATAACACCATGGTCATTTCAAATTTATTTATACTTCAAAATCAAAATATCATTTTCATTTCAAAAATATCTATTTTCCAAAATAGTGTATATTCGTTAAATAATTTATAAAGTAAAGTATTTATAATTTCCTCAAGTCTCGCAAATCGATTCAAATCAACTTCAAATTCCAAATTCAAATTTATTCAAAGCTCAATTTTTCAATTTAATTCAGTTCTAAATATACCCTTTTATTTTCAATAAATTTCAAAGCTTTAATATTCAACAATTTCAAAGTTAAATTTAACCATTTCATATAACTCTTGGTTTAACTTCATTTATTATTTAATCAAGGAATATTCACTTAATAAATTCAATATCATTTAACTAGCCCTAAATTTCATTTTTACTAAATATTTCCTTAAATTTATTTAAACAAGGAATATTCATTAAATTATTTAAATCAAACTCAAGTTATAAATCATATCTTAAATTCCAATTTCAATAAGCTTTATATTGGTTAAATAAATAAAATTCTTTACTAAATTCAAATTATCATCCCAACCTTAACTTATTCAAATTTTTTTTTCAAAAATCTACTTTGAAATATAAATTTTTATACTTAACATAATATATGTATTAACTCTATCTTAATTAAATTAAATATCATTTCCATATATATATAAAAATTTATGAATCAACATTTATTAAAACCATATATTTCTTTCCAAAACCATAGAATTCAATTTCAAAATATTTATATATATGGACCAACGGTGTCTGTATATATATATTTATCATATGGTTAAGTGATACAGATATTTATCATTTCAATCCGAAATTTAAATATATACGGGTAGATTTCATTTCGACCCGTAATCCCAATTTCAATTCAAATGAAAATCGCTTGGGTTTATCATTTCAACCCATAACGATTTTCTCCTATTCTAAAGTCCGTTCGGGTATGTATCATTTCAACCCATAGTGAATTCTATACTAACAGGGAACTTGTAGAGTGATAACAGATAATATAAAATAAAACAACAGGCATATATCATCAATAACAATAGAATAAGAACAACGGGATATGGTGTTATATCCCTGGTGAACAGTTACAGATAACAACATATATAACAATTTAAATAACTACAGCAACATATTTCAATTTCTATTTCAAATGAAATCAATTTAAATAATAAAAGAACGTTAATCGTGAGTGATTGCTCACCTTTCGAGGCTAGAGATGGATAATGAAGTTGAGTTACGAAATCCAAGCACGAATCTCAAAACAAGGCAAGATTGAACTCGAATCGACGAACGAAGCTGATAAATAGGAATTGACGAAATCAAGTCAAAACTGGATCGATGAAGATTAGTTATAAATGAACTAATATATATGACTGTATATAACTATACATATATGAAATCATATACTAAATTCAAACACATATTAAATTAATTATATATATGTATTTCAAAATCAATATGAAATCCCAACACATACAACTTATATACATATATATATATATATAATTGAAAACCAAATTCACATATATATATATATAAAATAGAATATATATAATGATATATTAGTATAAATGTAGTTAACATATAACAAAACCCAAAATATTATATAAATGTAAACATAACGTACAATATAAATATGCACATACCAAACCGTTAATCAACATATATTTATACAATTCAAATATCAACCTTTATTAAGACATGAAATGCATAACATACAGTGCGCACACATAATAAATCAATTAAAAATGAAAATAACTTATAAATATGCTAACCTATATACTTAAAACTTGCCTATGTAATACTATATATTATAATATTGTAACCATTATAAGATATACCAGATTTATATAAACTATCCTATAAGTTAGATACTTAAATATATGTATATAGGCTGTCATAATAACCTATAATAATAACGTTTTAAAAATCAATATAAACAATAAATACCACTTGCAAACTTACATTTATTTAAATACGTATAAACTAATATATATATATACTATATAAATCTGAACTTATAAAATATACATATGTACAACAACGTATTATACAAAATCTTATCCAAATTTTAGATATAAACCGATTATATATATTATAAAGTACAAACCTGGATTACCAAACTCATAATGTGAACAAACAGCTATATATATAACTATTATACAAACTAACTAAAGAATCAAACTATATAAACTGTAAATATATAACAGTATAACATATACAGCAACAAATAACTAACGTATATGGGCCCCATATGCAAACCTACTTTAAGATCAAACATATTATACATGCGACTATGGACCCTATGCAGCCTTACCTTATTTACAAACATATGTAAATATATATGACTAACGTATATATATATACAGCACCATATAAATATATAAGATTAATATAGCTTGCAATTATATATAATACTTGAAAAGATTCCAAACCTACACATATACCTAAACCGATTAAGCATGGATAAACGTCACCTATAATTGTATATATAAGCTTTTCAAAATACTAATATAAATGTACATATAACATATTATATAGATATAAACATACAATTACGTTATCAAATACATTATTATATATATATATATTGCCAAACATATATATGAATAGGCATATTTAGGATGTTAGCAAAATTGTCATATACTTAAAACCCAAACTGTTATATACATTCATTTTAAAATAGTAACGGCTATTATAAACATATACTTTTATAATAAATACACGGTACTATATATTAACAACACATATCTCTACCAATACCTCATCAGAAAGAAAATGCTCGGCTAGTGACGAACTCGGCAAGATGAGATAAAGGCGGGTGGACGAGGAAAGGCTGCGCTCGATTTGAGGTGACAAGGCTTCACGTGGGTTGTTAGCTGAAGGGGAAGAACAGAGGGAAGCTTGCAGTGGTGGTTGATGAGGTGGAAGCCAATGTTGCGTGATGTTGTTCGGCTGTTGGAGGAAGTGAGGCAAGGCAATGGTGGCCGAACTCAAGAGGAGGAAGGAGAAAAAGAAAAAAAAGTGTAGATCTGTAGAAAGAAAAATAGAAAGAATGAGGAGGAAGAAGATATTTCGGGTCCAGGAAGGAAGGAGGTAGGCAAAATTTACGGAGAGAAAAAATGAATGGGAAGAGAAAAGTGGTCCAAGTTTTATAGATCCGATGAAATTGTAAAGGTGAATACATATCAACCGTTCAAAATATTAAATACACGAATTTACACGCTGATTTTCGAAATGGTCATGGGATGGAAATGGTCAGCCTCTAATTCAGCAAATTAATTAAAAAAATTTAAAGTAATTTATTACTGTGGCTACGGTTCTAAATTGAAAAGAAAAAAAAAGAAGTCAAAAGTCACGAAATTTGGTAATGGTACGATGCACAGTTTGATTGTTTCCACCGCGTACTGGAGCTCAAAACACACGAATGAATATACTGTGGAGATCAACACGATAAGACGATCAAAACGGTATACAGATATTGGTGGTACGATCATCGGATCAAAAATCGATAACCGGTACCGAAAATGCTGCTATTTGGTCAGAATTAAGATAAACGGAGAAATAGAAGTCCAAATTTGGAAAAACGAATCTCGCGGTCTGATTCAGAATGATCTGAATAAATTTTCTCCTGTTGACGTATTTTGGTTTCGGAAAACTTTTAAATTCACTTTTATTAACCGGTTTGATTTGAAATGAAATTTCACAGGAAAACAAACTTCAATATTATCAAATGAAAATTTTCCAGTTGCTATATTAAAATAGACGTATTCTAAATAATAAATTTTTATTTTCAAATTTTATTATTTAAAATTTTACAAAATTTCAATTAACTACGTTATTAAAACCAATCAAAATTTATGGGTCGTTACACTCTCCCCCACTCAAAACTTTTCGTCCCCGAAAAGGAAGGAGGTAGGAGAATAGAAACAACCAGACAGAAAAGATAGATTAAAAGACAAGGATAAACAATCAATTTAACTATATAATTACTTGAAATATTCATTTGAAAACTTCATTTACAATTCAATTATTTTTAATACCTTAATTATTTTTTCAAAACTCATTTGTAAAGTTTCTTGTTTTCTTTATAAATACCATTTATATGTTTAAATAACACCTTTATAAATATATGTAAGCTATTTGAAAAACAATTATTTACATTATTACATATTTTTTACAAAGAAGCTATTGAAAACATTTAAATCCAAAATTCATAAATTTATTAATTTTTATCTCAAGATACTTTTCAACATTATTAATAATCAATAATCATTTACTTTAAATATGTTTTATTTAATTAATAACTTCTAAAATTTTTATAACACTAAAATTTTCTATTAAACCATGTGGTAAATAAATAAACAATATTTGAAAAGGATATAGTCAACAAGGAAAAGAAGCACGACTTGGAAAAACAGAATATAGGTGAATAAATCAAGCTGAGCAGATAAGGTAGATTCAAGGAATAGTATCGGCATGAATAGTTAATTTAGAACCATAAGGGTTTTGATTCCAAATATCGATACAAAATTTTCTTTGTTGGAAATACTTTTATTATAAAATACCTTTATAACGAAACAAATTTTCTTTCGAAAATACTTTTATAACTCGGTGTTTCAACAAGTTTATCCTTGTTTCCTGTAGACTCTGGTAGTGCGTTGATCAGGCGCAAAACTAGAATTCTCCAAGTACTTAGTAGACCTGTTTCAACACCCAGTGAAAATACTGGAAAAACTTTTAAAAACAGATATGGAAAGTACAATCCAATCAAAAAACGAATCAAATCATGGATCGCAGATACACAATGGTTACGCCTGGGTCCCCCAGGAAACATCCGTACCTTTTAAGCATTCACTGCCTTACGAATTTCGCCATGCAACAAAACACGACCATACCCCGTAAGCAATCTCTGCCTTGCGGACCGCAGGATACATAAAAATGGTTACGCCTGGATCCCCCAGGAAACATCCATACCCCGTAAGCAATCTCTGCCTTGCGGATTACGCCACTAACACGACCATAGATCGCAGATACACAATGGTTACGCCTGGATCCCCCAGGAAACATCCGTACCTTTTAAGCAATCACTGCCTTACGAATTACGCTATGCAGTCGAGTTCGTAAGACCATGGGTAACGCCATGGAATTCGAAGGACACTCGAGTATCATATCCGGAAAACCAAAAATCAGAGAGAATAATATCGATAGAATGAATCCAAGATGTGGCCACAAATCGGATATCAAGCAGAAGGCACTTTCCATATCTTTACTTCGAAAATATGTATCATATAGTACCTTTTCAAATCACTTTCAAATATCGTACTTATATAAAATCCATTATATATAAGATTTAATTTTCCAATCAAATACTTTCCAAAATCAATAGTATATCAAGTCACACTTATATAGACTTCAATTATATAAGATTTCACTTTCAAATTGAGTACCCTTTCAAATCTATAGTTTTCGAATCAATTTCATACTCATACAAATCAATTTTATATAAGTTCGACAACTCCCAAATCAAGTGTTTAGTAACACAAGGTTCTCAAATTTCAATTTGTTTCAATATCAGTTCAATTTCAAAAATCATATATAATTTCACCAAATTACTTCTTCTCAAATTAAATATCTTTAGTTTCAAAGTTTCCAAAATAATAGATTTAGAAAATAAATCCAAATTTCCAAATCAATATAATTTAAGTCAACCAATCCATTTCCAAAATCAAATGTTTTCAAAATCATCTTATATTTATGTAAGGTCCATCTTATATAAGGATCAAATTTTCCAAAATAAATTTCGCTGTATGAAGAGCCATATGGGATTGAATATCTTTGCTTTTATGGGTTATATATCTTTGTAATTTAAATTGGAAATTTTCTTTTAGTAAGCAAAGATATTCTAACCCGACAGCTTTCAATTTCAGCGTCAAAATATATCAATGATATTAGAATATAAGATGTACATACGTCATCATTTCGCAGAATCACATTTGATCGCTCGCTCGATCACACAAGTTCGCTTTCGAACTAGTATTGTTCATTCGACTTCCCCAATGCGGATTTCGATATGGTTTCTCGACTAGAAGTCATCAGTCTCCTTGCATAGCCATATACTATGATAGAGAATTCTAGAATCAAGTCCAAAATCCATATCAAATATTCGCCATCAAGAATCAAATGAGAAATCCTAACACGAAATGGTGTAATTCACCTCGAACTTGTGTACTCAACCAGGGTCAAATTAATTATGCGAATAAAACAGCATACGTACAACTTATATATTTATTCCAACTTGTTAAATATATAGTTTCATAAAGATGTTACTAAGTTAAAACATTTAAATTTTATTTAAAATATTTTGAAGACCAAATTCTTTTCAAAACATTTCAAATCTAAACTTCATATAATTTTTTTTTCAAAATAGCCTTATTCATTTACTTAACAAAACAGTTTCAACTTATTTAAACCATATTACTTCATACTTAAACATTCAAAAAAAAAAACTTATATACTTTATCAAAATACTTTTCAAATTTCAAGAGTTGGAAATCAGCAACAAATCAGTAAATCAATTTTAATGGATAGGGTTATATCAAATCCAAAACTCGAGGACTGAACACCGGCTTACTACAAATCATTTCAAATATATATGTACATATATCTTTCAAATATCAAATCTTACTTCGGAATTTGAAATCAAAATTGGTTTCGCAAAATCACTCGCATAGCAAAGCTATTGAAGTGGCCTATCCCTCACTCTGAAACTCGAAAATCAATGTCGATGATGCGTGCACTCATCACCGAAATTATTTTCCAGCGACATAAGTGAGTTCTGGACTTCTATCTTCTCAAACTTCTTTGAATTTTCTTCGAAATCATTCGAAACCCATTAAAATCATTTGAAACATTTCTTATTCAGAAAATACTTTTAAATCATATTATTATTATATATTTCAAAATCTTAAAACTAATTTCAAAACACCGGAGTTCAATTCTCGAATTTCAAATTTAAAATTCTTCAGTTATAAATCATTTTTTTTTTAGATAAATCAAATTTCTTATTTAAATTTTTCTTTCCAAAATTGCAAATCCTTCCTAAACCTCAAATTCTCATTTTTAAAAAGGGTATATAATTTTTATCGAAAACATTTTACTTTTATATATAGAATATAATCATACTTATCAAAATAATAATTTCGATATAGAAAACACTTTTCTAAAATACAAACAAACCCGATTTTCAAAGGATGATTCTAGAATGAATCTCGGAACGTGATAAAGGTTGAAGTCAAATTCAAAAGGGATCCTACTTAATGAGAATCCTAACCAAGATTCCGCGGTATATTAACCTATGTCAATTCAAAGGAATTTATTCCATTAGCGAAAGAAAAAAAAACAACAAATTCTCATCAAACGAAATGGTAAAGCATCATTATAAATCTTAAGTTCGACACATCGACTTTTACTAGGTAAAGGATATAATAGAGTTTACTTAATACGACTTAACTTATACCACTAATACAAAGAGATTTCACTGATCCATACTTCTACAAGAATAATGCATCGGTATTAATCCTACCGGGTGGTGCTTCAACGGGTCCAGTACACTCCACATCAAGGTGTCCCCAACTATGACATTTCTTGCATGAGTACACTATTCTCCCATCTTCCCTAGTGAACTTTGGGAAGGCAGCAGCTCGAGCAGGACGTAACACAGCTTGCCTTCCGCGCTGTCTCTCAGAACAATCTCTGGCTATATGTCCAGTCTGTCTACAGTGGTAGCAAATGGTTGACTGGTCGGTAGATGCCGTGAGTGCCGATTTCACTTTCTTCACTTCCAGGCAGCGACTTGGGAAGTGTCCCTTCTTACGACACTTAAAACAGAAAATCTCGGATCGAAAGCACTTGCCCTCCTTCTTTTTCCCTTTCCATCTCTTTCCGCACATGGCTGCATAATGCCCCTTTTCCTGACACCGATAACAAATGACATGGTCATAAGGACCCGGTTCTGCCCTTTCTCTCCACAGCCTCTCTTGTTCCTCAATTGCTTCCTCCCGTTCCTTACGGGCCAGTGCTCTTCGTGCCCGACGGGCTGCTTTCTGCTCTTCAGATTTTGCCATTTACCAAAATATTTTCCTATCATTCAATGAGTCCAAAATCAACAAGATAGAAGTTCAAAAATTTACGGGGAAATTTAAATCAAAGGAAATTTCAAAATAAAAAGGAAAGGACTCGCACCAAGATGAGATAATTAATATTCAAAGAGAAGACGGATACTCATATAAGAATATAAATGGGGAGAGGCCAAGACGAATTTCAGAACAAAGATAGCAATTCAAATTATAGGAACTCTAATCAACAAGAATTCTGATTCGAAGATAGGCCCGAACGAAAGTGATTCGGTAAATAAATTTACTATATATGCTAAGTTTTGCCTAGAACCTGGCTCTGATACCAACTGTAACGACCCGGTATTTTGGACCATTCAAATCGACAATAAATCCACACATGTCTGACTTGAATAATTCAAAATATCAAATTGTTAATTTAAATTTGGCAAAACTCAGCATATGCAGTAAATAAATCAATCATAGAATCACAGAGTAATACAATAATACGCAGCGGAATAGATAAAATAGTAGTTCATGAAGCTACTATATAAACATCAGAGTTAAATAAAATACAACAGAATATCTCAAATGTAATGAAGTCTCCAGTACAACAGATGACTTCTCTGAACGAATCAACTAGAAGAGCTGAAAGCTGAGGCGATAGTTGGATCTCCAAAGGAAGCTCCAAACTCCAAGGGTGAGTCTCAAATGCTGTATCACTCGGTCTGACCCGAGCGTAAAGCAAAACACAAAACACTCGAGTCAGGATTAACATTCTTATATCAATAAATCCAACTCAAGTGAAATATCAACTGAAATACAATTAACTTAAAGGATGTTTGGGATAACCATCCTCTAAGGATCTTCAGAACTATCTACAAGGTGGAGATATATATTATAACACCGTGGTCATTTCAAATTTATTTATACTTCAAAATCAAAATATCATTTTCATTTCAAAAATATCTATTTTCCAAAATAGTGTATATTCGTTAAATAATTTATAAAGTAAAGTATTTATAATTTCCTCAAGTCTCGCAAATCGATTCAAATCAACTTCAAATTCCAAATTCAAATTTATTCAAAGCTCAATTTTTCTATTTAATTCAGTTCTAAATATACCCTTTTATTTTCAATAAATTTCAAAGCTTTAATATTCAACAATTTCAAAGTTAAATTTAACCATTTCATATAACTCTTGGTTTAACTTCATTTATTATTTAATCAAGGAATATTCACTTAATAAATTCAATATCATTTAACTAGCCCTAAATTTCATTTTTACTAAATATTTCCTTAAATTTATTTAAACAAGGAATATTCATTAAATTATTTAAATCAAACTCAAGTTATAAATCATATCTTAAATTCCAATTTCAATAAGCTTTATATTGGTTAAATTAAATAAAATTCTTTACTAAATTCAAATTATCATCCCAACCTTAACTTATTCAAATTTTTTTTTCAAAAATCTACTTTGAAATATAAATTTTTATACTTAACATAATATATGTATTAACTCTATCTTAATTAAATTAAATATCATTTCCATATATATATAAAAATTTATGAATCAACATTTATTAAAACCATATATTTCTTTCCAAAACCATAGAATTCAATTTCAAAATATTTATATATATGGACCAACGGTGTCTGTATATATATATATTTATCATATGGTTAAGTGATACAGATATTTATCATTTCAATCCGAAATTTAAATATATACGGGTAGATTTCATTTCGACCCGTGATCCCAATTTCAATTCAAATGAAAATCGCTTGGGTTTATCATTTCAACCCATAACGATTTTCTCCTATTCTAAAGTCCGTTCGGGTATGTATCATTTCAACCCATAGTGAATTCTATACTAACAGGGAACTTGCAGATTGATAACAGATAATATAAAATAAAACAACAGGCATATATCATCAATAACAATAGAATAAGAACAACAGGATATGGTGTTATATCCCTGGTGAACAGTTACAGATAACAACATATATAACAATTTAAATAACTACAGCAACATATTTCAATTTCTATTTCAAATGAAATCAATTTAAATAATAAAAGAACGTTAATCGTGAGTGATTGCTCACCTTTCGAGGCTAGAGATGGACAATGAAGTTGAGTTACGAAATCCAAGCACGAATCTCAAAACAAGGCAAGATTGAACTCGAATCGACGAACGAAGCTGATAAATAGGAATTGACGAAATCAAGTCAAAACTGGATCGATGAAGATTAGTTATAAATGAACTAATATATATGACTGTATATAACTATACATATATGAAATCATATACTAAATTCAAACACATATTAAATTAATTATATATATGTATTTCAAAATCAATATGAAATCCCAACACATACAACTTATATACATATATATATATATATATATATATATAATTGAAAACCAAATTCACATATATATATATATAAAATAGAATATATATAATGATATATTAGTATAAATGTAGTTAAAATATAACAAAACCCAAAATATTATATAAATGTAAACATAACGTACAATATAAATATGCACATACCAAACCGTTAATCAACATATATTTATACAATTCAAATATCAACCTTTATTAAGACATGAAATGCATAACATACAGTGCGCACACATAATAAATCAATTAAAAATGAAAATAACTTATAAATATGCTAACCTATATACTTAAAACTTGCCTATGTAATAATATATATTATAATATTGTAACCATTATAAGATATACCAGATTTATATAAACTATCCTATAAGTTAGATACTTAAATATATGTATATAGGCTGTCATAATAACCTATAATAATAACGTTTTAAAAATCAATATAAACAATAAATACCACTTGCAAACTTACATTTATTTAAATACGTATAAACTAATATATATATATATATACTATATAAATCTGAACTTATAAAATATACATATGTACAACAACGTATTATACAAAATCTTATCCAAATTTTAGATATAAACCGATTATGTATATTATAAAGTACAAACCTGGATTACCAAACTCATAATGTGAACAAACAGCTATATATATAACTATTATACAAACTAACTAAAGAATCAAACTATATAAACTGTAAATATATAACAGTATAACATATACAGCAACAAATAACTAACGTATATGGGCCCCATATGCAAACCTACTTTAAGATCAAACATATTATACATGCGACTATGGACCCTATGCAGCCTTACCTTATTTACAAACATATGTAAATATATATGACTAACGTATATATATATACAGCACCATATAAATATATAAGATTAATATAGCTTGCAATTATATATAATACTTGAAAAGATTCCAAACCTACACATATACCTAAACCGATTAAGCATGGATAAACGTCACCTATAACTGTATATATAAGCTTTTCAAAATACTAATATAAATGTACATATAACATATTATATAGATATAAACATACAATTACGTTATCAAACACATTATTATATATATATATATTGCCAAACATATATATGAATAGGCATATTTAGGATGTTAGCAAAATTGTCATATACTTAAAACCCAAACTGTTATATACATTCATTTTAAAATAGTAACGGCTATTATAAACATATACTTTTATAATAAATACACGGTACTATATATTAACAACACATATCTCTACCAATACCTCATCAGAAAGAAAATGCTCGGCTAGTGACGAACTCGGCAAGATGAGATAAAGGCGGGTGGACGAGGAAAGGCTGCGCTCGATTTGAGGTGACAAGGCTTCACGTGGGTTGTTAGCTGAAGGGGAAGAACAGAGGGAAGCTTGCAGTGGTGGTTGATGAGGTGGAAGCCAATGTTGCGTGATGTTGTTCGGCTGCTGGAGGAAGTGAGGCAAGGCAATGGTGGCCGAACTCAAGAGGAGGAAGGAGAAAAAGAAAAAAAAAGTGTAGATCTGTAGAAAGAAAAATAGAAAGAATGAGGAGGAAGAAGATATTTCGGGTCCAGGAAGGAAGGAGGTAGGCAAAATTTACGGAGAGAAAAAATGAATGGGAAGAGAAAAGTGGTCCAAGTTTTATAGATCTGATGAAATTGTAAAGGTGAATACATATCAACCGTTCAAAATATTAAATACACGAATTTACACGCTGATTTTCGAAATGGTCATGGGATGGAAATGGTCACCCTCTAATTCAGCAAATTAATTAAAACAATTTAAAGTAATTTATTACTGTCGCTACGGTTCTAAATTGAAAAGAGAAAAAAAAGAAGTCAAAAGTCACGAAATTTGGTAATGGTACGATGCACAGTTTGATTGTTTCCACCGCGTACTGGAGCTCAAAACACACGAATGAATATACTGTGGAGATCAACACGATAAGACGATCAAAACGGTATACAGATATTGGTGGTACGATCATCGGATCAAAAATCGATAACCGGTACCGAAAATGCTGCTATTTGGTCAGAATTAAGATAAACGGAGAAATAGAAGTCCAAATTTGGAAAAACGAATCTCGCGGTCTGATTCAGAATGATCTGAATAAATTTTCTCCTGTTGACGTATTTTGGTTTCGGAAAACTTTTAAATTCACTTTTATTAACCGGTTTGATTTGAAATGAAATTTCACAGGAAAACAAACTTCAATATTATCAAATGAAAATTTTCCAGTTGCTATATTAAAATAGACGTATTCTAAATATAAATTTTTATTTTCAAATTTTATTATTCAAAATTTTACAAAATTTCAATTAACTACGTTATTAAAACCAATCAAAATTTATGGGTCGTTACAAGCTTCGTATCCATCGGCCAAATCCTTTGTTCGAATCCATCGGCCAAGCTCTAGTTCGAATCCATGAGACAGCCTTTGTTCGACTCCATCGAACTTCCTCTGCTTCGAATCCATGAAACATAACCCTGCTTCGAATCCATCGAGCAAGCCATGGTTCGAATCCATTGAACCATTCCCTGCTTCGAATCCATCAAAGGGAAGGTCTTCGAATCCATGTAGTTGAAGAACTTCGACTCCATCCTACGACTATCTTCGAATCCATTCAGCTGAGAAGCCTTCGTAACGATCAACTATGGCCTACCTTGATCGATACGAAGGAAACATCCATTCGATCGATTCGAAGGAGCATACTTTCGAATCCGTTCCCTCGAATCCACCAAGTCAAAGCGGCTAAAACCATGGATTCGACCCAGTAAACTCGGAGAAAAAGCTGGATCAACCCGAGAAGCGCGCGCGACACGTCACCATTCACTCGCGCAAACCATCGATTCGACCCTATCGATTCGAACCAGGCTGGTACACCGGAAATGCAATCTTGAATCGAACATAACTTGAGATTTATAAGTCCGAATGCTATGAAATTTTCACAGAAGCTTGAGCACATGTTGAAGAATGTCCACACTAAATTTTAGCCCGATTGGATGTTTTCTTGATCGATTCGAATGGACTTCGAATCGATCCCAAAGTGGGCCCGAATTTCTTGAAAGCGGGCATGTGGGCCCCCTCACGTACCAGAACTGGTCTCCCGAAATTTAGGCGAAGTATCAGCCTCTTACACCTATAAATAGAGCCCCTGGTCATTCATAAAAGGGATCGGACAATTTTAAGAGCTAAAGAGCGCCCAGACTCTGCCAGATTTACTCCAAATCACCACCGCTGCCTTATTTTCAGACTTAGCTTATAAAATCAGTTGTACTACGTAATAAGAAATTGTAATCTTGAAGTATCGAGCAATAAAATCATCAACTTTCATAGTGGACGTAGGCAAAGCGCCGAACCACTCTAAATCGCTGTCTTCTGTGCAATTTACTTTCTGTTGTTTGGAGTTTTTGTTAGATAATCCTTAGTTTTAATTTTCTTTCTTCACTTTTATCTCTTCAAAAACTTCCGAAGAGTGTTGTGCCCATTTTTGGTACAAACAACCACCTTTTTCCAGAAGGAAATGACATACCCTAAAGGGCGCGACCCTCATAACCTTGCCGCATCATTCCTGTTTCGACCATTTCCGATCTGTGAGGTTCGATGAGGTCTCGTCCACAAAGCTACGCTTTTTCACAAAGCCGTGCTTTGATCAACAAATGATCATCAAATGACCATCAACACACAGCAACACTCAGCATGCCACATTACCAAATTGGAAGTATATCGCTGATAACCTTTAACTACATAACCTCCGAGCTCATACGTCTTAGAGAAGGGTGTTAAGCTAAGAGAATAAATTGTCCGCCACCAAACAGAAATGTATTTGAAAGAAATCAGCTTTATATCTCAAATTGTAATGTCAGACATGTAACCATACAAGTCTGTTCCGGGTTCGAACAGAACCGAAGGCACTTCCGAAGAAGCCCTTGTAATCCGGGTATTCACAATCCCGATCGGACTTCCCATCACTTAGGGAATCTCTATACCAGGAGCTACCCAGTGCAGAGACAATCGATAGGTTATCCTATCGTTCTTGCAAACACCCGGTCTTCAACACCGGTCTTCAAATGTTATCCATATACGACGTATCACTTATTCGGAATGGGTTATGTGACACAAAAGTCCTCCCCCGGCTAAACCGAATAGTGAGCGCAATATTTTAATACATATATATGGATATGGGATTTCAGTTAAGTCACAACTTATTATCCAAAACTTTTTTTTTCAAATGGTTTAAACACATTACCATTTTAAATTTGTTAAAAATAAACAGATTCAATTCACAAAGTTCACCCAGTTTCACAAAGATCTATTCACAGATTTTCCAAATCAATTTCCATTTCAATTTGATTAACTCGTTAAATCTTTAAAACAAAGATTTAACTCATAGCTTTCAAAACAATTTCATTTCGAATGATTTAAACAAATCACCATTTTAAATCTGTTAAAATAAACAGATTCAATTCATAGCTTTCAAAAACAATTTCTCATAACTTGGAAAACCATCTTTCAATTCAAACTTGAAATTCCTTTAACTTAAATTGGAATTTCATTTCTTATATGAAAGCTTTTATCATTTGAAAACAAACAGTTTTCATTTCGGAAAATATGATTCATTTATACGGGTTAAAGTCTTCGGGTTAGATTCAAATTCTCAAACCAATATTTTAAAATGGTTCGAATTCATATAACACATTTATAACATCTTTAACCATAATTTCTAATTATGAAATTCAATTCCAACTCTTGAATTCAAATTCAAATTGAATTATTTAAATTGGAAGCTTTATTAAGTTATTTAAAATAACTTTTATCTTACAAACTCCTTTTCAAAAGCTTTAACATTTAACCCAAATCCATTACCCAAAATTAATTGAAATTAAAATTTCAATTTCAAAAACATTAAATTTAAATCATATGTGACTCAACCGATTTCCTCGTGAAATCCATATTTGTGTGTGTAAAAGTGTGGTCCAGGGGTTTCACACAATAGTGCAACATCAATAAATCATCATAGATCAAAATACAGAAATATAGTTGATAAGCGGTATAATGATAACACTTATCTTTTCATTCATAGATCACAGATCACAGATATATAAGTTACAAATAATAATTTACATTCATCCCAGATAAATGAACTATAGTACAGATCACACACAAATCAGAGTATATCACACAACATCACAGATTAGGGGATATCAACAATTCAATCATTCAATCAGGTCCAAACATTCACAAGTAAAATTTATTGATCAATTGATTAATTTAAATCAGATGTATTAATTATTAATCCAGGTTAATTATCATAAGTTAATTTCCAATTATTTGAAATAAATCCTCTTTTCAAATCTTATTAGTTAATCTTTTACTTATAATTCATCAACCTTTAATTATTAAATAATTAACCTTTAATAAATTAATTACCATCCAATTAATTGTCCTTGATTAAATACATTAATTAATCCTTTAATTACACTGAGTCGTCATCACTTAATTACTTCCCTCAAGTAATTACCCTTTAATCATTTAATTAATCAATTTACATAATCAATTTAATCATTTATTTATTACTTTTAATTAAGTAATTATCTTTAAGTAATTAATTACCTTTAATTACTTATATTAATCAACCTTAATTAAAAATTAAATTAACCTTTAATCATTTAATTATACTTTAATTAATTATATAAATTAATTAACCTTAATTAAATTCCATCACTACAACAAAAATATCATATTACAACGTCTATTTTACAACGGGCACTAGTTGCCCGTTGTAATAGATGGCTATTACAACGGCACATTTAGGACCGTTGTAATAGATGCCCTATACAATACCCTTTTCACAATGGGCAATGACTGCCCGTTGTAATAGAAAGCTATTACAACGGTCCATTCATGCCTGTTGTAATAGGTATCAGTTTTACAATGGGCTGAAAATGCCCGTTGTAATAGGTTCCCATTTTACAACATAAAATGCTCGATGTAACTCTTGACCATACCAGATGTGCTAAGCCCTATATACTAACCTTATAAATTTCACCCGATCCATCGCAATTCTCACCGCCGCCATTAATGGGTGTGTCGATCATGCAAAATAATCATCAATTTCATCGCTCATGCCTCTAACCTAAGCTCAGTCACCGTCAGGTCACGTTGAACCTTACCGTTCACGTCACCTACTTCCGCATAACTCACATCCGCTTCCACAGTGAAAATCCTTCTTCCCAGCCTTCGTCGTTGTCTTCATCGATTCTATTTCGAACATCTGGGACTGATCGATCTATGGTGTTCTCTGTATACTTCGATCCTTCGGCTGATTTGGTCTGCTGATAAAAAAGGGATGTCTGCTGTTCCTCTTACCCATATGATAAGGTTTCAGAACTTTGTTATTGCAGCGGGTCTTTTGGAGCCACCTACAGCCGGATCTAAATGCACATGGACGAAAAGAGGTATTGCCACTAAAATTGATAAAGCTTTCTGTAATTTAAACATGATTGATCTTTTCCCCGATTTATTTACTTATGGGGTCTCAAAATTGATAAAGCTTTCTGTAATTTAAACTTGTTTCACTTGTTGTGTTGTCACGGCAAGCTGTAGCAAACTGGGCTAAAGCTTAAGGAATCACATAAGATGATTTCAGATTCTTGTGGAAAACCAAACTGAAGCAATTTTGGAATCGCTAATGGAGGTATGTATAGATTATTGCTACCCTTTTCATTCTTTCAATACTATTGATTAAGTTGCTAGGGCTATTGAAGTAGAGGATGTGGTTTAATGAGTTGATGAGGAGATGGAGGAAAGCGATAAGAGGAGTTATGGTGTCCGGAGAATACTTACTGGAGATCGAGTGTAGTTTAAATAATATTTTAGATTGAATCTACAATAAAGTAGACTTAACAAGTTCAACGAAGATTAAAAATGGTAAAACAATTTGAAGTTCACCCGTTGAAAAAAATGCGATCCAGTCCAGTTTATTGAGTGACAAATTGCTTGATAACCGAAGGTCATTTCATTTGTATTTTGCATTAAGGGGGTTTTGTGTACAGTGCCAAATTTCACTATCAAAATAGTGTTATGTCCACCGTACAACAACTCTCATGACGTTCTCTTTTTAATTCCACTTCTAATTACTAACAAATATAAGCTGCGCACCTTTTATCCATATAGTGAATAAAAATACAATTCATGTTATTAGATGCTACAGCTGGTTAGATGTGACATATATGATTTCCAGTTACTAATTCATGTTATTAGTAACTGGCTGCCAGTCATGATATGTCAAGTAAACTTCCTAACAGATACTATTTGCGTAGATATGCATGTTGACCTCCCTATCATTGATTTCTGTCGCCTTCAGGATTCTCCATTCTTCAAAGATGAATCCTCTAAGCTTGAGTTAGCTTGTGAGCAATGGGGTTTCTTCCAGGTTAGCACAATTGCAATTATCATTTTGTATTCTATATCAGTAAGACTAATACTGAAATAATCCTCTGTTCAGTTAATAAACCATGGCATTCCATCGGACTTAATGAAGAATTTGAAGGAAGATATCATGAAGTTTTTTGAGCTTTCATTGAAGGAAAAGAAAGTGTATGCCCAAGAACTAGGCGGTTTAGAAGGCTACGGCCAAGCTTTCGTAAGCTCGAAAGACAAAAAGTTGGAATGGGCAGACATGATATACATGGTTACTCTTCCGGAACATTCCAGAAACTTAAAATTTTGGCCTTCCCACTCTTCCACTTTCAGGTATGCCAGTTATTAGACTTGTCATGTTATGTGCATGTTTGTCTATGATTTGCTAAAAGAGAAGAGTATTTGAGAGCTTATAAATGAATTTCAGGAATACACTAGATAAATACTCATTGGCACAGAAAAAACTGGCTGAATGCTTGTTGAAGATTATGGGTCGCATTTTGGGGCTTGACGAAGAGATAACAATAAGAAGATTCAATTTGGAATCACAAACAATGAGGATTAATTACTATCCACCATGCAAGAGTGCTAACAAAGTACTAGGACTGGCACCACACACTGATGCTTCTGGCTTAACTATGCTTCTTCAAGTGAATGATACTCATGGACTGCAGATTAAAAAGGATGGGAAATGGTTTCATATTATGGTTAGAGTGCAGAAAGCATCAAATTTGAGAGATGAAACTGAATTCATGTGCAAGTCCGGTACAAACTCTTTCTTTGTTGTTCAAATGCCTTTTGCTGCAAAATCAGTAGAAATTAAAGCTAAAGCATATGAAAATTGCACTTAATTTTACCAACTACTAACTAGATAATAGAAGAATAAAATAACCAAGGTACATCATTTGAATGCAAGGTTTGAATCTGGGGGGCAATATATATTAATGTTAAATAAAATTTTGCTTGGAATAGTTGACAATATTTTAGTTTAAAACCCACTTCTTACTAAGTTCATAATTATATGTGGGATTTATGTCATTAGCGTACTTAGTAATTGAAATATGCATAAG
Organism: Allium fistulosum; assembly: GCA_030737815.1. Lineage (NCBI taxonomy): Eukaryota > Viridiplantae > Streptophyta > Magnoliopsida > Asparagales > Amaryllidaceae > Allium > Allium fistulosum. Next base: position 296,796,325 of record CM060908.1, on the reverse strand, counting down.
AAACATAATTGTCAATAGTCATTTGGATATTGTTGATCTTATTCTATGAGTTTTGGATATTTTAAGGTTTAGTTGTATACTAGGCTGCCTAGTTCATTTGATATGATAAATATAATAAAATGTGGAAATGTAGTTATGAACCATTTAGCAATAATAGTGTGCATCCACACAGTGCAACAAGTGAAACAAAGAGCTAAATAAGACTCTATAATCAAAACTTGATTCCTCCTATGCATGATATCCTATAGTCGCTGAGCTATTAATCCACGGAATAGTTTTAGATGTTATCCCTTTTTTATAAAATAAGAATTTTTATTATTATTACAAATATTTAAGAGATCAAACATGAAGCTTCGGTTGCATAGCAAAATGCGATATCAATGTTAGTCTGTTAACCATCGATCATTGGTTAACATTCATATTTTGATGATATACTGAATGTAAGAATAAATTTGTCACACGTGATAATGCAATTTTGGTCCAAAAAAAAAATCCTATGTCTACTACATGTTTATGTCAGTGTGATCACATGTGCTTTAAGAAATTTTGAGACATGAGCGTAACTTGGTTCTTAGAAATATAATGGTGTTTATGTCAGATTTTGCTGCTTCTTTTTGTAAAGAAATTAAAATATGCCAAACTATGGTCATAATTCATAGCAAAAATCTTGTAGTTTACAAAAATTCAGAGTCGATAGAAAATTTAGTCTGGGTTACCTTCCTTTTGTAAAGAATAAAACCTTGATCGCATTGTAAAAGGGATTCTTATACTCTAGAAACTAACCTTGAAATGTGGAGGAGAGCTACATCGTTATAATTATAAAAACTAAGTTTTAGATCTTTTTAAATTTCTTTTATAAAGTACTTTTGTATTTTAAGAAATAAATAATTGTAATTCGATAGGATATTTGAATAATTTTACTATCCTTGAGACGTGATCGTTTTTCTACCATTTAAAGAGCATAATGCTTTCAAATTTCTATGCTGGTTTAAATAGCAGCTGAGCACCTTTCTTATAACAATTATATTTGGTGTTATTTTAAATATATAGCTCCAATTCATAAACAAAAAATGATAAGTTTTTTTGCGAATAATTTCAGAACTTATTTAGATTTGTAACTGGTTTTGAAATATGATCTAAATATGGTGAACTTTGGGTTCCGGTATGTGAACATAAGTGGATATGTCAATAGATGAGTGTAACGACCCAGAATTTATATTAATTAAAATTTGGATATTTAATTGATTTTAAATATTAATAAGTGAAATTGATAAGTCGAATAATTTAAAATTTTGAATAATTGGATTTAATTGGATAATTTAATCGATGAATTAATAGTGAAATTCCAGACTTAATTGAAATCTGGATTAAATGTGAATGAAAATGATTTATAAAGTTATATTAAATCATATTGGAGTTATAAAGATGTTATAGAACTGTTAAAATTGAATTTAAAGTTAAATTGTGAAAATTGAATATTTTAATATTTAATCGACTAGTGAAATTAGCCATTTTTGGGACAGTCTCAGAATTGGACGAAACTAGTTCCATTGGATCCGTAATAGTTTGTTATTATCGGATTTCAATTTTCATAGCAATCGGAGTTGTCGTTTGACTGTGGCAGCTCGAAACGCATCGAAATTGTTTTAATATTAATTCGGCGAGTTAAAATAGTCATTTTTCAAAAAGTCTCGGATTTCGACGAAACTAGTTTCATCGAATCCGTAATGTGATATTATTGTAAGATTTCAAATTTCGTGTCAATCGGATTTATCGTTTGTCCGGGGCAAGCGAAAACGCATCGAAATTGGTTTGATTTAAATTGATCGTTTATTGTCATATCTCACACATACGATCGAATTAGCTCCCGAAACACGTTCCATTGTGTTCGGAACGTGGGGTAGACCTTACGAATGCCAGGCGACACGTGTGATTTGGAGATCGTTTAAAAAAAGTTGCTTTAAATGAATTTAATATTATTATATACGTATATATATATACGTTAACGAGAAACCCTAGCTTTATAATTTCGTGGCCGCCACCCTTGTTATCAATGGCCAAGAATTGCCAAACTTCTTTCGTTAATCTCTTCAAATCCAAGAATAATTAGCGATTTTGTTCAACTACAACCTTGTAGAGATTGAAGAGCTCTTCGAATCCATATGGGAATGATGGGTATTCGAGCAACATGGAGGCCACTAGGAGGCCGCGACATCTTGCCGTTCGTGCTCGTTTTGCGTGCAGTGGGGGGGTCCGAGTTCCAAACCCTTAGAGCCGAGAGTAGAACAAGTTGTGGGCTTCGAAGAGATGGTCGTTGATCGTCGTAAAGTCGAGTGTAGTGGTCGCGTGAATTAGGGCATAGAGGCGGCTATGGGTTTTATCTTCTCGAACGTGAAATTGGGAGGGAGAAGGAGATGCAGGGGGACGGCCTTGATTTGGTGATGGAAACGAACGGCTGTGATGCTATCTTAGGTTAAGAATATAAAATAGAATTGTAAATTTATATATATTATAATTTGTATAATCTTTAAAAGGCTATATCATTGTCATACAAGATCGAAAAATTACGAAACAAGCGGCGTTGGCTTCGTTTTGTCGAGCACTTCGCTATAGAACTAAATTGGAAGCGATTGGAGTCAGTGCAAATTTTGAGTGAAATTAAACGTCTGATTAATTTTATTCAAAATAAAAAGCTGGAACAGAATTGAAATCAAGGTGAGAACTCCTCACTCAATCGAATATTTTGTTTCGATTTAAATTTTAAATAGTTGAGATTTAAAATTGTTGATAGTGATTGATTGTGTGATTGGATGTTAAATTGGTATCTGTTATGTTGAAATAGACATTATACGCCGTTATTAAGCAGATGTTAATTATTAAAAACATATACCGCGATAATTTCACATTGAAGTGAAATTGGTATTATATATGTATATAGCAATATATATATATTGGCATATGTATATATTGCAGTTGTTGATTTCCCGCATTGTATAGCGGATGAGACCCTATTGCGCCGTTAGTAAGCGGATAATATTTATAAATCCTATATACCGCGATAATTTCACTGTGAAGTGAAATTGGTATTGTACTAACATCTGTGGATGCAGGGAAACAGGTTGGAGGGATCCAACTGGATTCCTCACCGTAGTGATTTATTTACAGATATTGTGATATATTCTGTTATCATATGATGATATATGATGTTTGGATGCTGTAATTGACTATTTGGTGCTGTTGCATCATCGGATCCATTTTTGAAGTAAAAATAACGATTTTGATTTTAAATTGGGATTTTTGAATTATTATAAACGGTTTATATAAAAGATTTATAAAATTGATACTTTATAAATTAAGAATACTGGAATTATAAAATGAGTTTTTATAAGTGTAAAAAAAATCGAAATAATGGAATTCTAAAAGGAGTTCTATTAATGTTGAAAATAAGATTATAAATAAAATCTTATAAGTAATAAGATTTATAACTTGTGAAGTTGTAAAAGAATGATTTTTGCAAGTAAATGAATTATAAGTATTTAACTTATAATATGGATTTTTGGTATATAATTGAGTTATAAATTGATTTGGTTAATAAAGTGGTTTTATAAGTTAAAGTTGTTATAAAATACCAATGGAATTTATAAACATAGATTTGTAAATCCGAGAAATGACTTATTTTGATAAGTTAAGTTATATAGCTTATTAAAGGAAGTATATTCACGATTTTGGACAGTGGATAATCCTTTAAATAAAATGTGTAGAAATATTGAAATTGGCTAGTGAAGTATATTCACGATTTTGGATAGTGAATATATTATTAAATGAAATGGATATGGTTTGGAAAAGTGATATTACGAAATGAAGTAATTGTTTTAAAAGATGTTTTAAAACGTGTTAAGTATCGAAAACATAGATTTCAACATTTATTGTTGAAATAGACGTTTTTGAGGAATAAGGAAATGGTGGACTATAACACTGTTGTTATAGCAAATGATTTCCGAAAGAAATTGTTTTATATAGTATTGGGATTTATCTATCTATCTAAATTTCGAATCCCTATACTAGTGAATTTGAGTTGTCATAACGATGTTTTACGTAACATTCGTTTTGATTCGAATAAAAATTTGTGAAAGAGAATGATTTCCTTAAAGAATGAAATATATACTTAATTATGATTTAAGTATATCAGATATTTTCCAAGTGTTGAAAATAAATGATTTGTGAATTACTTATTATTAAATAAGTATGGAATGCTTTTCCAATATGAAATGAAGGGTTTGAAATTTTATCTTTTGGAGATAAATTGAAATGTGGAAATTGATTTGAAATTGTTTCAAATGGTTAAGTGTGGAAATTATATATCTTGTAAAGATATTTTTGAAAGATAAATAATTTGGAAAATTATTTGGAATCTGATGATGTTGCGCATCTTTATTGATAGTTAAATAAACGACTATCAATAATTACCTTGAATGGGTATTTGTTGGGATTTGCTTGAATTTGATTGCCACACTTATTTTTGAATAAGCGCTCACTATTCGGGTTAGCCGGGAAAGGACCTTTATGTCGTATAACCCATTCCGAATTTGTGATACGACGATATGGATCGTATTGAAGACCGGTGGTGAAGACCGGATGTTTATGAAAACGATAGAATGACCTATCGATTGTCTCAGGACCGTTAGCTACGGTATAGATATTTCCTTTGTGATGGGAAGTTTTATCGGGATTGTGAATATCCGGATTGCAAGAGCTTCTTTGGAAGTGCCTTCGGTTCTGTTCGAACCCGGAACAGACTTGTATGGTTACATGTCTGACATTACAATTTTGAGATGTAAAGATGATTTCTTTCAAATGCATTTCTGTTGGTGGCGGAGAATTTATTCTCTTAGCTTAACACCCTTCTCTGAGACGTATGAGCTCAGAGGTTATGTAGTTGAAGGTTATCAGCGATATATTCCCAATTTGGTAATGTGGCATGCTGAGTGTTGCTGTGAAATGATCGTTGTTTGATCATTTGTGATATAATCATTTGTTTGATCATTTATCTTTGTGATCATTACTTTGATCATTTGTTTGACCTAAAGCATAGCTTTTGTATAAAGCGTAGCTTTGTGGACGAGACTTCGTCAAGGCCTCAACAACCCGGAAATGGTCGAAACAGGAATGTTGCGGCAAGGTTATGAGGGTCGCGCCCTTTAGGGTATGTCATTTCCTTCTGGAAAGGGGTGGTATCATGGTATGGAGCCCAGATACTTACTCATGTGGACACACCTGATTTATTATGTGTGATGATGTTATCGAGCGCTCGGATAAAGGTCCCAAAGGACCGGGTGATGACATATTCGTGAGTTACCTGTTATAGGGGTAACCCAGCCTTGTTTGGCAGAGAGCAGTTTGTCTCTCAGAGCGTCCAACCAGAGGTGTTTCCTACGTGGCATAGGAAGTTCCTTAACCTGACCATTTGTTGGAAAATCCAAAGAAACAATACGAACCCTTTACGATTGAAATTGTATAACCTGTCTCCTCAGGAGGCAGCTATAGCAGGCATAATATAATGGTACCTATGCTGACTAAGATTAATATTGTATTTTCGAAAGGATTTTGACACTATGCACTAGTAATAATATCAACATGATTTGTTTTGTGTAGTAAGCATCTTTGACTAACATAAGAAGAAATCTCCTCCAAGTCTGCGTTTGCATTGTGTGTGTGGTGGGAGGTCTTATGGTAGTTTCATTTTCCAAAAGCATTGCGAGTTTTAATGTTAAAATTCTTTTGTTGTGTGTTTTAAAGATAAACTGTTTTAGTTCTCACACCAGTCACCATGACTGACTCGGAGTTTATTGTTCCCTTTCTAAACTCTGGGTGCCCATCATTTTCCACACGGGCAGTCTAGAGTTAGGTTATTAGGTCATTCTGGATTCAGAAGATGCTGTGGAGCTCAGTGGCGAGCTAGATGGCGGGACGTATCACTTGTATATGATACTATGTATTATTCCGTTGTGTATTCTGTATGTGGACAAGTTCATATAACTGTCCAGTGTTGTATTGTTGTTGTAAACTCTGATGATGATGTAATGTATAAAATGATATAGTTCTTTGATTTAAAGATTATTCATTTATCTATTATATGTTGTTCCGCTGCGAATGTGAGATTCTGATATTGGTTCTGTTTCTGTGTTTTTCTGTTTTTCTTTTCTTCTGTCTTCTTCTACCTCTTCTTCTTTTAACCCTAATGGTTCGGTTTTCCATTCATCTTGAGTTAATCGATGGAGATTAGTGTCTATTCAAGGGGTATGGAAAATTGGATCGTTACATGAGAAGTGGTGTTTGCAGTTTTGATATGGTGATGAGCAGCTATGTATAATTATGGCGATGAAGGAGGTTTTATTTTGGATGTGGAGCTGTGATAGGTATGGTGAAGTAAAGGCAAGGCAGAGGAAGTATGGTCTGACAGTTCAATGGTGGTTGATGTGGATGTCCGTTCGAGATTGGATTGCAAGCTTGTAATAGATATTTTGGGGACTGCGGCAAAGGGAATGTTGGGTATGATGGATGATGGATGATGGTGGTAGCTCAGTGAATGCTGCAGACAATTTTTAGATGGTAGGATTGACGGCAAATGGTGATGGATCAAGTTGTGGTGGTGGAGTGTGTTGTTCTCTGTTATGATGTTGAAGAGGGTTAGTGTGTACTGTTAGGTATCAGTTGGTGGTCAGATGATCAAGTGAAGTGGGTAGGGAAGATGTGATAGGTTGTCAAGGTTGTTTGCTGTTGTTTGTTGAAGTGCATTGAATAGCAAGTGTTTGGGGGTGGAGGAATGTTGTCTGTATTGTGTTGGTGGTTGATGAAGAGGCTGAAGATCTTTGGTTGCTATAGTGATTGTCAGAAGGGAGTGAAGTCTGGTGTCTGATTGCTGAGGTGTACAAAGAGTTAGTTGCAGAGAGATTGGAGTGATTGAAATGAAGTGTGGAACATGGGATAGTTGTAGTTGATGGCTGTAGTTTGTTGTTTGCAAAGCGATGTTGTGATTGTTTGGAAGTGGTCAGTTTGAAGTTAAGGAGGAGTTAATGGCTGTGAAGTGTTTGTGCGTTTGATGTTTGCAGGTTTGAGGCAGTGAAATGGATTATGGTTTATGGTCAGGGGGTATGGATAGTGACTGTGTACTTGAGAAGAGGATGTGTGACTGGGAGAATTGTTGTATAACAGGATGTCGAGGCAGGTGGTCTACTTAACAAAGCATTAAAATGAGAATAAGGAGTAAAGATTGTTAGAATCATTATAAGCTTTTTGTTAATAATGCAGGTGTTGGAATTTTAATCTTAAAATAAAAAATCCAGCTTGATAATCAATGTTAAGATAAATAATTTAGTAATAACGGAATATGTATTATATGGGTAATAGTAAGCTAATAGTGAGCTAATATATGGGTCATCGTCAACATTATTATTCAAGTTTTTTCTTACTGTGGTTTGGTATGAAGTAAAATCAGCAAACATATGTGCTAACTAATTTAAAACATTCATGTGACTGGCTATTGACCCTCAACAGAAACTCATCCCTATTAGGAACAAATTGTTGCAGGAAAAGAGTATGATTATTCGGTTTCAACTAAAAATAACGTTAGTATAAATCCTATAATGCTGAATTGTCTGATTGATATGCCACATATCAATTGTATGTTTCCCTTCTTTCAATCTTCTAGGCATTTGGTTTTATAATTTGTTATTCAAATTGGCTTTCTTTCAATCTTCTAGGCATTTGGTTTTTATCATCTGTTATTCAAATTGGATGTTGTTAATTATAGAATGGAGAAAGAAAGCTCACTTGTCACCTCTTCATCTCAGTCGTCACACTTCATCTCGGCATGATTTCTGTAAGCATGGGAAAAATCTTGAAGTCGAAAAGGAGGCAAATAGTCTCAATCCTAAACAAACCATGTCACAACTTCATTCAACTGCATTCTCCACCCGTCACAACATTCCAGTTACTCCTCCTCTGAAATCACCACATCACTCGAACCACCAATCTTCGAAAGTACTACAACATCTCCTCTACAAACACCACTAGCCACTTGACAACAACCAACACAATCTTCTCCACTGTAAATTGCTACATTCAATCCCATCTTAACCACTGTAAACTGCTACATCAAAGAACAGTCACAACCTCCAGACCATCCACTGCAATACTTCTCACTGGCTACAACTACATTGCAATTGTCCATCAAAGACCTCCACAATCTCTGATCATCACAGTGCACTATTTTTGATCATCACTACAACGAGGCTGAGCATTTCTCATGGAAGAATGACGTGAAAGTGCTATGTGGGAGCATCATGGATTCCGGGTATAAGGATAGCCCACTTGAGTACAATGAATATGTTGTCTATAATCAAAAAATGGTAAGAATTAAGAAGAATTATGTTTAAATCATATAACACGTGATATTGTCAAAGCTCAGTGTCGGTTGACAACTGAAATTCTCAATGGTTGTTATAAAACTAGTCGTCATGTGTATATTAGAACCATGTAAATGTAAATTTATCTAACTTTTTGGAATGTGTTGGAATTTTATGACTCTAGCTTTTAGTCTTTTCATATGTGATTTTGGTTGTTTTATGATAATATTTATTACTCGTTAAATTATTCATTATTGGTATGGATGTATGTTGCTGTAATTTTTTTTAAAATTTACATTTATTTTGCAACGGTCAGAAACCATTGCAATATCATGTATTACAACGGGCATTGCCCGTTGTAAAAAGTTGTATTACAACGGACATTGCCCGTTGTAAAAAGGTATATTACAACGGGCATTGTCCGTTGTAAAATATGGTCGACCTATTACAACGAGGCCTAATACAACGGGCTCACGCCCGTTGCGAAATCCATATTACAACGGGCATTGCCCGTTGTAAAATGGCTGTTTTGTTGTAGTAAAATTGCCTGTTGTAAAATGGCTGTTTTGTTGTAAAATGCATTTAATTAATTATCCTTTAATCAATTAAAACTCTAAGTAAGTAAAGATAAATCCTTATCTTAATTACTTATTTAATCACATCATCAATTTCTATTTGAAAAAACTTAAGAATATTTTAGATAATCATTCCAATATAATTATTCAGAACCCAAAACAATTTTTTTAAAACATATTTTTAATTTAAAAATCAAATCTTTGAAAACTTGACTTAAAACTTGCTTATAAATTAAATTCGAAAACTTGGTTTATTTTTCTTTAAAACATTTTTTTTTAAATTTAAAACCTTAAAACATGTTCCCTTTTAAAATCTAGAAATCTGGTTACAAATTAACAAACCCGAGCAAACAAACAAAATTCCTGAGTCAAAACACAAGTATAACTCGTCCCTCGTCTGCTTCGAGTCGAACCTCAACTTACACGAGCTCATCACCGAGAACCCCAAACTCGAACGCACAGCCAAACTTCAATCAGACACAACGTGCATGTGTGCACGTACACCGTCGAACCATCACTCTCCGACCCTCTTTTCGACCATCGCCGGGTCGTCGACATCTCCACCTAACCCTTTGAACGTCCAGATCAACATAGTGGCCAGAAAGACGAAATCGAACAACTCAACACACACAGGAACTCAGACCAGATCGACAAACACCCTTGCCGACGACGATTCCGTCCACTGAGCCCACTTCCCTTCAACCAGATCATCGTCACAGATCCACGTAGCGTCTCCCCTACACGCGATCGACTACGATGCGCCACCGTTTCCCTATCCGCCTCGACAACACAGACGAACCAAACCTATCACTAAACCCTAAACTACCCCCGACTTGCCACCTTGATCAACAAAAAATTCCCTACCCATTTTTCCTGAGATCCTTACTCTACTGGTCACCTTCATTCCAAATCCCGACCTCCAAGTCACCGCCGATCAATGGAAATCAACCAAAATGCCCAATTCGATCAACTCAAAAATTCCAAACGATTATCAAACTAAAAATCATGATATTCATATTAAAAATCATGATTTTCTACTACAAATCCATTCATGCAATCCAAACATGAAACTGAATTCATTGATTTTTTTTTGACCCATATATGTATATATTACTGTTATTTCTTATTTTAAAATTATTTACTAAATTAGAATTCCAGAAACCATTTTTATAAGGGGGAATTAATTTAAAGGACAAAAATTTGTATATTTTTAGGCTCAAGGACACGACCTCAATATTTTATCCACAAGGACAAACATTTTCTAAAAATTATTCATAAGGACAAACATTCTTTGAAAATTATTCATAAGGACAAACATTTTTTCAAAACTACTACCGAACTAAAAACTGATACCTAAAAACTACTACCGATAACTACAAACTGATACCTAAAAACTTAAAAACTGATACCTAAATAAAGTTGTCCTTCAGGCTAAAATACTGAAGGTCTGTCCTTGAGGATAAAATACTGAGAAATTTTGTCCTTGACAATAATTTCCTGTTTTTATAATTAACATTATACTGTAACAATCAACATTTATTCAAACATCAAAGGTTAATATGAATTCGATTAATAGATATGAATTTTTAAAAGCAAACAGGATCCTGAGACAAGACTAGAGAAGCATATGCATAGATATTTTTCAAAGTCTCATCTTTATATCTGCATGCATTCACATCAACGTTCATATAAACATTTTAAAACTATAATACAACTACATTGACTACTGATATCAATTATAGGATCAGATTAAAAACTGTTTTTAAATTAAGGTTTACTCACAGATTTCCAGAAGAAGAACAGAGCTTGCTTTTACTTTGAAACAGGCTTAAATTTTTAGTTGAAACCATCACTTGATTCTCTGGCTTGTATATTGATTTGTTGTTTGTTTAAGTTTTGAATGATTCAGGTTTTCTTAGCTTGAAGGAATGAACTGGAATAAAGAAGTTGATGGAGATAAAAGGAATGAACATTACAAGATGTGTACAATACAGTATGATATAATTCCTTTGTTTGTACAACAGGGTGATTATGTAAAGCCAGAGATTTTTCAAATGGCGGCTGATAGGATTTGAACATGATGGCTTCATTAATTGTTTTGTACAATCCACATACTTATTTTTCTTTTGTTTCATTCTTATATTTGTTCAAATTTAACTATATTTATCATACTGTTTCCTTTTGCAGCCTATATACTTGTCTTTGTACTTAAATATATTTGCTCAAACTTGAATAGATATCATCTTCATTTGCAATACTTGACTTCGGCTGATATGATAATGTTTTGGTGGCTGGTACGATCTAGCTTTAATGGCTAAAGATACTTGCATTTATTAAGCTTGCCTTATTTTACAAGTTTACACTTTAATATACATTTTGTTTGCCTAGCTTGCTTTGTACTATCACTTTGTATTGACTTTTGTTTCTTGTTTACTTGTCTCTAGGTTTATACTTATCTATTTGTTTCTTTACATACTTATTTCCTGTTGCAAGTACCTTTATAGATTTTTATTGTCTTCTTTAGTAAGCTTTCATATATATATATATATATATATATATCTTTATTTGTTTTCCTTTCTTGAATGTATATTAGTTTTTCTTTGGTCTTACTGCTTTGTATTATAAATGAATTTCTATCTTTACATGTTGTTAGATTTTTGCAAATTTGTTTACTTTATGTTTTTTTCAAAGTTTGTTAACGTGTGGTTTGAACTTACCTAATTTATCTCTATGTTCTACTTATAGTTGAATATATTTTATCTTCTATTTTGTCTTTACTTTGTAATTTAAATGAATTTATATAAATATTATGTTGTTATAATTTAATTAATTTGTCCACTTTATATTTTATATACATGAGTGTATATCTAACTTAAATATTCATTGTCTTGTATTCTTACATATACATATTTTTATACTTTATTCTGTAAGTACAATTTGTTTGTACTTATATATTTATTTCTATTTTTTACTTAAATATTTAAATTAAAATCCAATATGTATGTATATATATATATAAATTCAAATCTATTCATATGTTCACATATATATATATACATTTGTTTACTTATATTATTACATCACTATATAATTCATCTCATATAGATTGATTTATAAATCTCAAGTCAATTTCAATTTTCAATCTACCTTATATATACATATGTTCAAATATCCAAATTAATTCATAATTTAACTAATATTTTATATTAATTACCAATTATTTCACAATTTTATTCAAAAATTAATTTAATTATCAATTTAAAATTTAATTAAAATCCGGGGTCGTTACAAGTTCACACTCTGGGAATCTGGAGTTGATTGACAGACGGTCAGTCAGATCTGCCTAAGTGTTGGAATCTCGTTCGCATTCTGGGAACGATAAGTTAATCGGGGACTTGGACGGTCGGATCACATCCACCCTGAGTAGGTAAGTAAAGTCGTAGATGGACGGATCCATCCTCCTTGAGTTTAGATTGTACATGAGCGAAGTCGTGGGTGGATGGGTCCACCCTCCTCGAACCCACGTTTTGGATTTGCAATTTATACTCCAGCTCGCACTCGAGGAACCGGAGTTGTCGGAGGATTGTCGTGTATCAATCCTTTTTGGCTTCAGTGTAGTTATTTACTCCCGAGCCTGGGGTTTCACTTAGCGAGTGACCGGTCGTATCATAGTCACTCCCTATTTGAATAAGTCTCACCATGGAATGAAACTTAGCTCTCCGTGCATTGTGATGGTCGCAAGACGCATTTCAAGAATCGCCGCACTGGCTCGACTAGGTTGCATTTTATTGCTAAAATAAGAAAGTACGGCAAAGTCAGTTGCCTTATTACAAGTTCAAATTTTGAAATGCATAAACAAATTTCCAATGATAAGTAGACTAAATGAATAAACAAAGCCTGTCATGTATAGTAGCAACGGAGACTCTCGCTGTTCCAAGCCCTCGGCAAAGTGAGACCATCAACAGTTGATAATTTGAATGTGCCATCTCCAAGTCTCCATTCGATGACATACGGTCCTTCTCATGTTGCTTTCATATGCGAAGGGACTGTATAGATTCTCTTGAGTATGAGATCGTCAAGTTCAAAGGTTCGGGGTCGACCATAGCATTGTATAATCGGGCGACTCGACTTCGGTGTGCGGCTTCCCTTAAATCAGCCTCTTCATGCTTCTCATCCAATAAATCTAGAGATTTGGTGAGTAATATGGTGTTCGTCTTCGGGTCATAATATGTCACATGATGAGAAGGTACTTCCAATTCAACTGGAATAACAGCTTCAGAGCCGTAGGAAAGTTAAAATGGAGTGTGGCCGGTCGCGGACTTATGGGTGGTTCGATATGCCCATAGGGCCATGGGAAGTTCATCGACCTATCTGCTTCAGCCTTTTCCAATCGCTTCTTCAGAGTGGACTTAATAACTTTATTAACAGCTTTGACCTGTCCATTTGCTTGAGGGTGAGCAACCGCTGAGAACTTCTTCTGAATATGGAAACGTTGATAGAATAATTAATTAAGAAGTAATTAAGGATCATTAGTTAATAATTGATGATATAATTAAGAATGATTAATTAAGATGGATACTTAGAGTAATGATATTTTAATCATTAATAAAGCATTTAAAAACAATTTACCTTTAAATTTACTTTTAAATTTCATTTTAAAAGGGTTTTAATTGTTTTAAATCTTGATAAGTTAAATCATTTTAAAACCTAAATTTAAAATGAAATTTAAAAGTAAATTTAAAGGTAAATTGTTTTTAAATGCTTTATTAAATCTTGAACGTGACTGTCGAACTGGGTCCCGTTGTCAGTGATAATCGTATGTGGTAGGCCAAAACGACAGATGATGTTGCAGACAACAAAGTTGATTACTTTCTTCGTCGTGATAGTAGCAAGGGGCTCAGCTTCTGCCCATTTGGTAAAGTAGTCGACTGCAACGATGGCGTACTTCGCACCACCTTTAGCTCCCAGAGGTAAAGATCCAATTATATTGATGCCCCATGTGGTGAATGGCTATGGACTGACCATCTGAGTAATTTCAGTAGGAGGGGCTCTTGGAATTCGAGCATGTTTCTGGCATTTGTCACATCTCTTGGCATAGTCCGATGCATCATTATTCACAGTCGACCAATAATACCCATATCGGAGTATCTTCTTAGCAAGGGCTTGCCCCCCAGTGTGATCGCCGCATTCTCCTTCGTGTACATCATGTAACACTCGTTTGATTTCTTCGTGGGAAATACACCAGAGTAAAGGAACAGAGCATCCACTCCTATACATGACTCCATTCTGGATAATGAATCGCAAAGCTTTCCGAAGAACTTGTCTTTTCTCACTTCTGCGCTCAGGCAAAGCTCCATGTTTGAGGTAGTTTTTGAATTGGGTCATCCATGACTCCTTTTCGGGCGTTGCCTCATGCACCCAGTCCATCTCCATCTGATCAATACTCGGAGAGGTAAGTGTCTTAACAAGGACGAGTCTCATTTGCTATGCTTCAACGGTGCTGGCCAGTTTTGCCAGAGAATCGACCTTTTGATCGCGCTCTCGGGGTATGCAGTAGATGGCATAATAATCGAACTGATTCAGCACTTCCTGGACCCAAGTGAGATAAGCAGCTAGCCTCCAGTCTCTAGCTTGGTATTCTTCCCGAACTTAGCACATGACCAATTGTGAATTGTAGTAAATCTCCACAGCAACAATTCTCAAATCTTTGGCAAGTCTGAGTCCCACGAGTAAAGCTTCGTACTCGGCCTCATTGTTAGTTGCGCGGAAGTCAAACTTCAAAGCATAACATATGGATCGACCTTCTGGGATTTCGAGTACAACTCCAGCGCTTGAGCAGTGGTCGTTTGATTCACCGTCAGTGTATTGCTTCCATATGTATTTGGGAGATTCACTAGTTTCAGGCAAGTCCTCTGGTATAATAAATTCAGTGATGAAGTCCGCCAGAACTTGTCCTTGGATGGCCCGTCTAGGTGTATAAGCAATATCAAATTGACTCAACTCGATGTTCCACTTGAGTAACCTACCAAACATCTCAGGCCGCGTAAGGACCTGTCGAAACGGCTGGTCAGTGTAGACCGTGATCGGATGGGCCTGGAAATATGGACAGAGCTTTCTAGAGGCAATGACGAGGCAGTAAGCAAGATTTTCTAACTTTGGATAGTTCCTTTCCAACCCGGTCAATCATTTGCTAACATGATAGACTGGTCGTTAGACCCGATCCTCCTCGCGAACCAATGCGGCACTAATGGCGTTTTCCGAAACCGCCAGATATATGTACAGTCTTTCATGATCAACCGACTTTGATAGAATTGGTGGCGTCGCCAGGTGTTGAATCAGCGCTTGGAATGCGCCTTCACACTCCTTGGTCCATTCAAAGTTTCGTTTCCCTTTCCTGGTTAGATCGAAGAAAGGAATGCATTTATCGGTGGATTTGGAAATGAATCTGCTCAAAGCTACCACCTTCCCGTTGTGGCTTTGTACTTGCTTTATAGTTCCGGGAGTCTGGAGATTCCGAATCGCCCAGATCCTTTCAAGATTGGCTTTAATGCCTCGAGCGTTGACAGTGAATCCAAGTAACTTTCCGGATGCGACTCCGAAGTGACACTTCAACGAGTTAAGCTTCATTCGGTACTCTCAGAGGATGTTGAACATTGTTTCCAAGTCTTTGACATGATCGATGGAGAGCCGCGACTTTACAAGCATATCGTCCATGTACACCTCCATAGTTTTCCCGATCTGGTTAGCAACCATTTGGTTGACAAGTCTTTGATAGGTCACCCCAGCGTTCTTAAGTCCAAACAACATCACTTTATAGCAATAGATTCCCAGATTGGTGACAAAGCTGGTATGGTCCTGATCGGGTAGGTGCATCGGTATCTGATTGTAGCAAGAGTACGCATCCATAAAAGACGAGAGCTCGTGCACGGCCGTTGAATCTATAAGCCGATCAATTCTGGGAAGCGAAAAGCCGTCTTTAGGGCATGCTTTATTTAGGTTTGAGTAGTCCACACAAGTTCTCCATTTCCTGTTTGGTTTCCTGACAAGCACTGGGTTGGATACCCATTCTGGATATAATGCATCTCAGATAAACCCATTCCTCTTGAGTTTATCTACCTCTTTTTTCAGGGCGACAGATCTCTCTGGATCCATACCGCGCCTTTTCTGTTTGACCGGGACATGTCGCAGTCAATATTCAATGCATGGCTCACGATGTCCGACGAGATCCCACACATGTCTAAGTGTGTCCAAGAAAACACGTCGAGGTTTGGCTGGAGAAATTCAACCAATTCCTCTCTCGTCTATTGGCTTAGTTGAGATCTGACCTTTATCACTCTGGAGTCATCATCATCATCGATTGAAACATCGATTGTCAACTCTACCGGGTAAGCCTGATCATCTTTGACTTCCTCTTCATTATCATCATCCCTTGGATGAAGAACTTTTAGGAATTGGTTATGGCGCCTGGGCCTAGGCCCAGGCGTTAGCTGTCAATTATCAGTAAAACGGACGTAGAGAGGTTCCTTTACGTCCATGCCCTTCTCCTTCCGCTGCGCCTCCCGCAGCTCAGCATCATAACAGGCGTATCCAGCCGCCTGATCTCACTAAACAACTCCAACCCCGTTGTCTGTGGGGAACTTAAGTGTTAAGCACCATAGGGCAATGGCTGCCCTAAATTCAGCTAGGGCGGGTCGTCCCAAGAAAGCATTATACGGAGAATTAATATCCAACACAACAAATTATAGCATCCGGACTCTCTGGCGATCTCCCATTCCCAACTCCGCTGGTAATTCAACCATCCCAGTGGGTATCGTTGCACTTCCATTAAAGCCATGTATGCGAGACTGGCACGACTTTAAGTCCTTCACGTCCATTTTCATTTGGTCATAAGCTCGTTTGAAAAGAATATTTATAGAGCTTCCACTATCTTCCAAGATCTTCTTCATTCAAGCAGGACCTACTTGAGCTAATATGACTAGTGGATCGATAGTGGGGGCTTCGACCCTATCAGCATCTCTGTCTTGGAAAACGATGTCGTTTGTCATCGTTTTTTGTTGTTTCGCCAGAGCCCCATCATCAATATTACTGAAACACTCGTAGTCCGCATGCCTAATCGAACTGGCATATGACTCTATTTCCCTCCAGTTCCGATCCGCTGGATGAGGACTACCACTAACTGTGTTAATAACCAACCTCCCGCCAGTACGCGCGAGTTCCTCTGGTCTAGCCTGATTCCGAACTTGATTCTGGTTTGATGGGCCCGCACCTCCAACCTGCGGTGCCCGAATAAATTGTTCCTACTTCCTCTCTTGGATTAACTTCTCAATAATGTCCTGTCAATGGTGACACTCATTAGTATTGTGCCTATAGAAATCATGGAATCTATAGAATTTCCCAGATTGAATTTTCTTTTCGGATGATTGCTTCGGAGCAGGATTCTTATATTGGCCAGTATTACAGGTCTGCAAATAAATATTTTCCAGGGATGTATTCAATGGGGTATATTGGTCAAACATTAAAGCTCTGCGTCGCGGTCTGTGATTTTGATCTCGCTTCTTACCCTGACCCCCATCACCTTTCTGCTGATTCTGCTTATTCTGTATATTCAATTGCACTTTACCGGAACTCTCCCCGTTTTGTTTCACAGCGACGTTACTTTGAATTCCTTCCACATTAGGACCCACATCATCCTACTTTCTAGATTGTCTAGCGTCTTCTCGCCTTAAGAACAGGGCCGCTTAGCATAGAATCGGTCCAATGATGCGGGGGGTTTCCTAGCCAATCAATTGCCAAATTCGAAATCAGGGTCGATTCCTTTGGTCAGTGCCATCAATATGGATTTATCATTAGGGTTACTGATCTCTGCACAGTCGCATGGAATCTTTCCAGATAACGTCTGAGTGTCTCTACCGGAGCCAGAGTGACGCTGGATAAGGTGTTAACATCCTTAGGTCTCGTGACGTGCATACAAAACTGTTCGACAAATTTCATAGCTAACTAATCAAAGCATGAAATGGATCGGGGTGGTAGCCGAGTAAACCACATGGTTGCGATACACCTAAGAGAGATAGGAAAGATTCTACATTTAACCGCATCATCAGCTCGAGCGGCATTCATGAGCCATTCATACTTTAGGATGTGCTGATTAGGATCTGAACTCCCTTCATAAACAGGTAAAGTTGGCATCCTGAATCGGTGAGGTGGTTCAGCATAGAGGATGTTATCAGTGAACAGAGTATGACTTCGGGAGATTCCCCAATCGTCATTGGTGAGGCCTTGACTTTCGCAGATCATTTGACGGATCATCCTTGGAATGTCTGGAATTTGGACATTCTGGGCCAAAGTGTGGTCAGGTCCCACAATGCGAGGACGATCCGGGCACGGTCGACGGTCCATGCCTCACCTCCTTGAATCCAGATCTTCGGGCACATATGGTTCAGGAGTATGATTGTGTTGGCAAAGGGTCGAATCTGCTCGGTTTCGAAGGTCAGCTTCCAAGTTTATGGTGGCGGTAGTTGCATGGCTATCAGTGGGATGATAGGGAAGTTCCCCTCCTCAGGAGGAGGGTCCAGCCTGGTGCCCTATGGAAGGTCCGGCTCCAGCTTGTCTAAGGTTTGGAGTGCGCTGATGCCCGGGGGCTTGCGCGTAATTTCCATCCAGCCATAGACGTGTAAATCTGTGATTGTAATCAGAGGAAGCTAAGCTTACGGTGGATGAATAGGAAGCACGATCCCTTCTGGATCTCCTTCGTCTCTCTACGTTCAGTTGGTTGGTTAGCTCCGTGTTGGCACGGATCTGCTGGGTAAGCTATTGGCGACTCTAAGTCAGCTCCTTCATCAGCAATTGGAATTCCTCCCTAGTGACAGGGCCTTGCAAATTTGAAGGTCTAGCTGAGTTCTGACCTATAGCGGGTAGCTGTTCGTGGTTCTGTCTATCCCGTCCTTCTTAATCTGCAGCAGTTGAGGCGTTCCTAGTAGTAACCATGGTGAATAATGTAGCACTTTCATAGATTTGACGCAACCGAAATAGGATGGAAGAACTACTGGATATGAGATATGGATCTTCTCCTTAGATTCTTGCAATCCAACGACGACAATAGATCCAATGAGCAGGAGAAAAGTTGGGTTTTCTCAGTGAAAGCACCAAAGTGTTTGTACCAAAATTGGGTACAACACTCTTCGAACGTATTTGAAGAGATTAAAGTGAAGAATATAAATGAAAAAGGAGGTCAATCTAACAAACACGCCAAAACAGACAAACAGAAATGTAAGAACACAAGAATTTAGAGTGGTTCGGCGTTGTAGCCTACGTCCACTATGGAAAGTTTGCTGTTTTATTGACTTTTCAAACTGGTTACAACTGATTACAACATGACACTCTCAAGCACTCAAGATACAATGGAGCTTCCGGCAGAATAACGGCATAGAAGAGTCAAAGGTCCATTTTCTAGAGGCATTGGGCTGCTATTTATAGGCGTAGGCTGGAAAAATCTGCCTTAGATATCCAAATACTCCTTCTCACACGTGGGCGGGCCCACGTGATCGATCCGAGGTAGATTGGGATCGATCCCTGATCGATACGTGTACATTTCGTATCGATAAAAAACACCTCCATTTGGCCTGAGATCAATCAAGGACATTCTTGAGGTGGTACACAAGCTCCTGTGAAAATTTGGTGGCATTTGGACTTGTAGATTTTGAGTTATGATCGATATAAGTTATTTCTAAAACACTACCGAGTTCGTATCGATGGCTTCGTGTTGATGCTAGCTCGTATCGATCAGGTGACATGGCACTATATCCTAGGATCGATCCACTTTTCATGCCAAGTGACCGAGCCTTCAACTTGAACGTTTTTCCTTCGTAACGATCTAGTGCAACTCCATTTGTATCGTTTTTTTGCACTTCACTTCATATCAATGTTCTGGGTTAGTTTCGTATCGATCAAATATGATGATGTTTGTATCAATCCTTCATGTGTATTTCATATCGATCAATGACCGATCGATATGAAACATATTAATGGATGGATCGATACGAAATAACAGGCTTCCATGGGTACGAATCATTTCGACTTTGATGGATACGAAGGAGGTTGCCACACAATGGATACGAAGCGACGCTCACTTGATGGATACGAAGCGATGTATACTTGATGGATACGAACCAACGCTCACTTGATGGATATGAAGCGATGTATACTTGATGGATACAGACCAGATGTGTTTCACGTGAGACTTGATCGATCCATATCTTGAGAATACGAACTCCGATTGACTTAAAATTTGGAATGTTGGCTTCTGTAGCTTTGCATGTCGCATCATATCGATTGCAGCTCGATCTAGACTAGGACCAATTTCGCCATTATCCATAGTGAACCTATGTATAACCGATCTTCGAGACAGACTGTCCTTGGTCTCCAGTCAATTCCTTGGTGTCACGACCTTGCCAAAAGGCAGGATAACAATAGGAAACAAATCTATATTGCTCAGTTTACAGGAAATAGAGAGAGAGAGAGACATTGTTCAGTTTATAAGAAACATATATGAATTGTGAAACATGAAGTCTGAACACATATGAAAGTATTGATCAATTTTTAACTACATGTATACTTGTATAGGTTACAGTCTATTGCCTCATTTTATCATGTTTTGAGTTTTAACAATTTAACTTACTGAAATTATTGCTCCACTTCTCACTGCAGTAACGTGGAGAATCGGAGACTTGTAGTGGTTTGCTGGACTATCAGTTTATCATGTTTTGATTTGGAGACACACATGTATCTAATGATGTGTGTTGTATGTTTGTGTTATTCAGTTATTGTATGCTTCTTACTGCAATAACACATATTGTATGTTTATGTTATTTATTTTGAACTTTGAAACACTATCTTTGGAACTGGTAGTTTGTTGCTAACTGTTATTATTTGCTGGGCCAATGCACTTTGTAATTTGTATCTGATAAGTGATAATCTGTGTTGTATTTGAACTGGGAAAATGAACTTTGGACTTAATATCATGCTATGAACTGTTATGTTAAATCTATTTAATGTCTAATAGTTGATCTATGTATATTTATTATCTGATGATGAGAATCTATTTTGTCTAATAAGCTATGTGTATTTAATCATTCTGATAAATTTATACTGCTTCAAAACTGAGTTGCAGTTAACCATTTATATGTTAACGGTTGACCGATAAAATTTGTTCGGTTAACCATTTGTTCGGTAAACCGTTTACATCCAACGGTTAACCGATTTAATACAATGGTTAAGCACAGTTAACATTGATTGGTTCGATCGATATTGCCAGACTAATATTAACCGACAAACGGTTAACCGAAACGATCATGAAGTACGATTAACCAAAAATATTAACCGACCGCGCCCACCCCTAATTTGCCCAGCTCGATCCGATCAACTACACATTGCCTCTACGGGCTCAAAATCAACCAAAGAAAATAAAAGCCAAGTGGCCTCCCATATCTGTGGCATAAAATCATCAACCAATTTAATTTTCTAGATTTATTACGTACATTTTTGCATTTGATTTATATTTTGGCAAGTAATTTATCATCTCTATGCAAATGTAGGTGCGCAAGAAGTCAAGTAGGAATCGCTTGCTTCCCAATACTTACATAATCTAAAAGAGAATCTGGTTGACAAAAGCAGTATGATGTAACTCTACATGCAAAAACTAGTTTGATACAAATCTACATGAAATCAATAACCATATCTCAATCATATGCGAAAAAATACAAAGAGTATTCTATAATAGATGCTATGCATGCAATAATTTCAAATGATAAATTCGGATTTAAATACCCAGGTTTTCCAATCCAAAAATTTATTTTCAAATTTCTTAGACTAGAAAAATCAAAGATTAAAAATCAAAATGATAAGGAGGGGATTCCTCCTAATAAAGAATGGTGAAACTCTTGAATCAAAACAACATGGAGCATCCAGTGGTATTCCGGTTCCTCCAAACATCAACTAGAGTAAATAAATATCATTCCTTTTCCAAAAATCTCATTTTTCAAAATCATCGGGATTTAGGTCTTAATAACAACATTTTAAAATCCTTTGTCTATAATTTTAAACTTTATAGACAATGGTATATAATATCACACAACCAATCAGTTCAATTCAATCAGATCAAATCAATCAAATTCCGTGAAGGAATAAACTAACGCTAACACTCAATCAAATTCCATAAGGGAAAACTTATCATTTAACATTGTTTCAAAATGTCAAATGACTAACAAACAAATCTCAACTTGGACTCAAAACTTTCTTAATTGTCCAAAAATATGGATAATTATCTAAGCATATCGGTTTGCTCATTAGCCTTTATTTATTACTTAGAAGGTTATCCAAACTCAGACAGGAAAAATGGAAAGTTATATTATAATTTTTTTTATTAGTTTCTTAATTACATTAATTTTTTTTCTTAATCACTTAAATTTTCACTTAGTATTTTACTCGATACTAAAATTATTTATGAATCATTTCATAAATTTTTCACCCAAGTTTTTATAAGGTCATTCCTTTATATAACATCAAATAATAACTTATTCCACTTTATTTACCTGTATAATAATCTTCTCTATCCTAAGAGTACATACAAATTTTATTTTACTTTTTCACAGATCTAGATAGGGATCAAATAAAATTATGGTTTTCTTAAAACCGAGTCAACCTATCAACCTTTTTAACTTAGAGTGTTAAAATAAATAATATTTATGGGTTGACCAAACCAACAAATATTTTACCCTACTTAGATGTTTTTGAAACAATTATATCGTTTTAATACAACAATGTTTATCAAAGCCTTCCTATCCAATTTTGAACTCATTTTAAACATGTGTTAAAGTATCCCTTATCTTATCTAGGTGTAAAATCTCATTTATCTAAACAATCTCTTAGCAGAAATACCTTTTGTTTTGGAAAACAATTCCCTTTTTACAGGAACTTAAAAATTAAATACCCAATTTTAAATTTATAAAACTCATCTTTGAAAGCATACTACATATATTTTTATATATAATAACTTCAAACAATTTATTTATTAAAACTCACTTTACTTATCTCGGTCGCACAATGATAAGGAGAATAATTTGCTAAGTACCCCACAAAGTTCGCCTAAGCGAACATCTGATCGTCTCTTAGAAGTTTATTCAGATTACCACAAAGCTAATCGAAAGGATTTCCTCCTAATTATCCCAAAGAAAGTGCTCTCTATTTAAAGCTACTTTCAACAAAAATATTACTATTTCTTTTGTTAAAAAACTTTTGAAATTATTTTCAAAAATTCCGGGATTTAGATTCAAAAATCCTTTTTAAAACATGTTTTATAAACTAAATTTATATAGCATTCCTTTATATAAAAATCATTTCATATTATAATAATTCCTCTTTATTATAATACAATTATCTTGAATACTTATTCTCTAAATATCTTATCCCACTATTTAGGTTATATTAACAACTTTCGATTAAAGTTTAATCCTTAACCTTCCATTATTAAAAGATGAATTTTTAAGTTAACATTTTTCTCCGAACACCTATATAGTCAAATTATGAAAATTAAT
The DNA here is from genome assembly GCA_030737815.1 of Allium fistulosum. Lineage (NCBI taxonomy): Eukaryota > Viridiplantae > Streptophyta > Magnoliopsida > Asparagales > Amaryllidaceae > Allium > Allium fistulosum. Next base: position 296,772,757 of record CM060908.1, on the reverse strand, counting down.
TCACAAAGGGTTCATTTTAAATTAGAGCAATAAATGCTCCTAAATAAACCGAGTACAATTTAACAACTAACAAGCAACGGTCAAGGATTCTTATTTAGATTAAGCATAACTGAACAAATAATAGTGATAATAAATAAATATTATCATATTTAAAAAATACACCTTTATAACTATATAAAGTTTTGAAATTTTTTCCTTCATATATATGAAATATAATCCTAGGAAAAATATTTAATTTTCCAAATTTTCAAAAAAATAATCAATACCATGTCCGATGGCCTCAGTTAAGTGTTTAGAAATCCCTATCGATACTGTGTCGTCCCACGTCTCGACCAGAATTCAGAAAAACTAAATAGACCAATTAACATAATACATTTTTATAACATTAACAAATACTCTCTCGAATATATAATACTCTCAAACTCATTCTTGGGTGTCGCTTACCCTATCTTTAATGAGCCAAACCCTACCAAAGCCAAGGTTCTCGCTTAACCTCGCGCTTTGATACCACTTTGTAAAGATCCTCCTTTTTGACCATCGAAAGTCGACACCGAACACTACCCCTGTGTTCAAATGTGGCACATCCAATTGACAAAAAGGAAGATTATTAAGGTAAATAAAAAGAAAAGAATAAAGAACAAGGGAAAAACAAAATCTCACTGCGGAATCAACAACATATAATATACCAAGGATAGTAGAAACTATCACTTTAAAAATACAAAGTATATCAGAGTTAAAAACAAGCCTTATTCAGCTGGACGGTTATAAAATCCTAACCTTACAAATGCTGATAGGGATACTATATAATACAACGGAAAATAAAACACTATGATAAGTGAATCTCCAGCTCCCCTCTAAGATCTCCATAACACCAAAGCCAACCTGGGGAATTACTCGGTCTGACCTGAGCATTATAAATAAATAACACCCGGATTAGTCTGGAAATTCCAACGTGAGATAACTCAAGTAATTGGGAACATATAAAAGTTCTATGAGACCATGCCGCTAATGTGGACGGGTTTTTTACCTTACAAGAATAACATCCATGCAGGCAAGAGCAGAAATAATCATAAGGAAAAAAAACTAAATATGAATGAGCGGACATAATATCAAAATCAGACTTGAAAGAATAAAAATAACCTGAGTAAAATCCAAACTAGACAGAATGGATAAAACAAGGAAACAATCCAAATTTGATTGAATGGACAAAATAAGGTGACAGTTCAACATTGATAGAGTGGACTAAATAAGGTAACAGTCCAACTTGATAGAATGGACAAAATAAGTTAACATTCCAACTTCATAGATGGACAAAATAAGATAATAATCCAACCATGATAGAATGAACTAAATCAAGCTTAAATGCCATGAAGAGTGGTTGAATCTTCTTGTAGCATTTTAAAGATAAACAGATTCAAGAATTCGAATCAAATAAGGAAAGGAAATTTTCCAACAAATGGCTATAAAGGTGCACCACCTTGAAGTATACCTATAGTAATATATTTCTAAGAAGCTCATTTACTCTGTGACACTTCTTGGGACCCTCCAAGCCGGACCCCACCAGGCCTTACCGAGTGTTCGAATATTTTCACATCTAAGTGCACAACCGAATCAAATCTAGATGAGATATGAAAATACCCTAATGGGAGCAACCCCGCATAGCTTGGCCCCCTCTCGCGCTTTTGGTTTAGTCATTTCCGAAAAAGGATAACAAAGCTCAAAGAGCAGCAAATCATTTTTAAGGCGACGATACACCATGAGAAAGCTAAATCCGATAATTAATAAATCAACTATTAGGGATTACTAAAATGATCGTATATGAAAATTAAATATCATATATTTACCACTACTCGTTGATTCCAAACAAGTGCTATCTCTCGGTTGAAAATGAAGCCAGGAATGTTGAGGCAGTGTTACCTCCAGGCATCGCCATGCTGACATTTTTAACCTTCTAGATAGAAACGATTCCAAGCCCCAACGATTAGAGTTATAAGTATGACTAGATCCTTTCCATATAAGCGATATCGATTATGGAACTATTTTCTATAACCGAAATCGAACTTTAACTTTTTTACAAAACCGAACTTATGCTTGATTTCCATATTTCAGTATTGGTAAAACCTTTTTCGAAATACTCTTTCAAAACATTCTTTTATAAGACAAAATTCATATACTAAGTGTATTAAAACAAGGGTAAAAAATTGTCGTTAAAACATTATTTACTGTAAACCCAAAAATAATTTACACTTAGCTTTATTTATAAATAATTCCTTTTAAAGGATTTTCTCATTTATAAACCGTTACTTATAAATTGAAAACAATGTTTATTCCCAAAATATAATAAAACAATTTAAATATTTTTATAAATTTTAAAACAATATTAATTACCTCGAAAGATAACTAATCACATTTATAATCTCTTTTAAGTAAACAAATCCATTATCTTTAATAAAATAGATAATTATTTCTGTTTGTAACCAAATTGGCCACAAACACCCAAGAATAGATTTAAGTTGTGAAATAAATGAAGAAACTAAATTAAAACAGAAAAATATATCAAAATAACAGGAAAAACACAACAAAAAGTAAGAACAATAAGATTTATAGTGGTTCGGCGTTGATTGCCTACGTCCATTTTGAATATTCTCTTTATTGCTTTTTAATTAACTTGATTATAATTAGAAACAGCAAGAGACAAGAGAATAATGAAGGGAGTTTATTACAATAATAGTGTTGTCAACCAGCAGTGTAAAGATCCTTAGAATGATCTCCTAAGTCTGTATTTGTAGGTGAAGGTGACCACTAATCTGATTGGAAATTCGGTAACAGGATCTTCTCATCCATATGGGCCTACTATAGGAAGCGCTAGGCCCAACTCACAATGGAGAGGGATCAGTACCGATCCCTCCATGTGTTGAATTTGGGGCAAAGACCCCTATGGTAGCCTCCTTATGCTGTGATATGATGGCGTTTTCAAATGTCATGATGATTGAATGTAAAAGGCTCGAGTTTTGGTTGATTTTTGGTTTGAATCTCACTCTAGCCTGAGAAGTGTCGATCCCTTCGAATAACAGTGTTGAACCCTCGTGCTTCAGTAACATATGCTAATCCATCTCTCACAAGCAATGCCGACCCATTTCACCTCTTAAATACATGCCGATCCGTTCACATGCTCACGTACGTTCGCTATCCACTCGGCTTAATATGTCGATCCCCATTGATCCACCATATTATACCGATCCATTCACATGCTCACGTACGTTCGCTATCCACTCGGCTTAATATGTCGATCCCCATTGATCCACCATATTATACCGATCCATCTAGTGGCATTGAACCATGTTGAACTAGGTTCCACATCTTATACCAATTCATCCACATTTCCATCCAAGTTGAATATCTAGCCAAGTAACCATGCTGATCCCTATAATTTCTCCTTGCTATACCAATCCCTTTAGCATATTGTCTATATTAACAAGTTGTTATGCCGATCCCTATCTCATCTAAGCAAATCTCCATATTTCTTACATCCTGCGTTGTCTATCTGTCAACTTTGTTCAATCCGGGCTTCGTATAACTATCTAGACTTTACATTTGGGTTATGTAGTCGTTGCCTCATGATCATTCTTTTTATCAAAAGTCGAATCTGTCATGTGTGATCAGCCCAATATAGCTAGACCAGGGCACCGGGTAACACTTGCCCCCCAAAGTACATCTTGTGAGTAACATGACATGCTTTGAATTGAAAAAAGTCTAAGTCACTGGGAAGAAGTCCATCTAACTTCCTGATTGATTTTTGTTCCTTCATTAATCTTCAACAATGCAAGTCTGATGTCGTATTCCGTTAGCTTATACAAATTTGGTTATGTGAGGATCATAGGCTTTCTTTTGTCTGATTCGATCTCGAACTTGACTGTCTCAGGCTTGACCGGAATTTCAGTTGATTTCAAAAGGTTGAATTCTAGAATCGTTCTCGAGCACATTCACATGCACGTTTCTGTGGTTGGCTCCCGGACGTGTTCGAACGTTCGTAGGTCGTTGCCAAGTTTTTTGTACTCTGTATACTTATGTCTGCAGTCGAACCTTTATGATAGTGATCGCCATTTAGCTTTCAGTTGTTTGCCATTTTTCCTTTTCCATCTTTTATTCCATTCCCCCTCTCTCTTTTCTCTTTCTCCTTTTTTTTAAAAAATTTCCTTGTGGAGGGATCGACATATGACATGCCAATCCCTTATCAGATTCACGCTAATAGGGATCGGCGAAAACTCCAATGTCGATCCCTATTCGCTGCAGACTTGGTCACCCTAGTAACCGGTATCACTTGCCATTATACATGCACGTATATAAGCACAGTTCTCTCGCCTCCTTCCCTTCACTTAACCTTTTTACTTTACTTTCCTTTGCACAAATATTCAGCCGAACCCGAACCAAGCCATCTCCTTTTGCCGAATAAAAGATAGAAAAAAACCTTTACCTCTAAAACTAAAACCTTGCACGAAACTTCATCCCCAATTCGAGTCGCCTGTAGTTCACCCTTACTCCAAAGTCTCAGCCACTCGTCTGTAATTTAATCCAATTTATATATAGGTGCGCCTCCTTTCTTTAATTGTGTAACTAGGTTATGAATTCCAAGTTTGTGTAGGTTTGATTTTTTTTAGATGTGTTGAGTTGCATTAGAGCATCTGAATTCGAATCCATTGCTTGATGGGTTTCGTTGAGTTATGTAGGATAGGAGGAGAAGATGAAGGGGTAGGAGAAGAAGAAGAAGGAAGGTTCACCAGGTTTCCTTGGAAGGGATGGAGGATAGTTGGGTTTTCATAATTCGAAATGAGATAATGTGAAAGGGAACGGTACGGATCGAATGGCTTACGGGTAGATTAAGTGAGGGATCGGCAATGAGGTTATACTAGATGGAGGGAACTATAGGACATATTCGAAGGAAGGGGTCGGTAGGCTGTTGAAGTGTAGGAAATGGCTTTATGAGGGATCGGTAGGAGTTAATTGTTTAAGGGATTGGTGTCGTGTAGCTTGGGTAAGGGATCGACACAGGAGAATAGGGATCGGTATTGATAATAAAATGCTAGCTTAACTTAAGTCCTCCAATACTTAACTTCATACTGCTTTGCCTGAATACATGATGACTATAGACAATATGACTTGCATATTCGGACCGTCGAACTTAAACTTAAATGAACATACTTCCGGACTCCTTGACATGGACTAAATAAAGAACTGGATAAAAAACTTGGATAATAAACTTCATAGCTCAATATGTCGATAACCGATCCTAAAGCTTCTGCTGCCGATTAACTTCCTTGTTGATTGAGACGGTCAGCGGTGATGGTCTCCCTAGATAAAATTCCAAGTCTTGTCATTTTATTCTTGCTTTTATGATTCTGAACTGTTCATACTTGTTTTATTCTACACTGCACTGCACTAGTTCACACACGACTCGAGGGGGACATGTTATTATTTCTAATGTTGATTGTCTACTAAGTATAGCTGACAAAGATCTCAAGTTGCATGAAGCGCTCAGTCAAAATGTCTTCTGAATCAGCCGCAAGACACAACAGTTTTGAGGCAAGACCAAGTTCCTCCACTATATCTGAAAAACCTTCTTCGAGCCACCCTACATAACAAGCAGAGGTGTCTGACCGGCAAATTAATCCCTTTTCCAATATTTTGGTCCTACCTACGGAAGCCATCAGTCCGGCTCCCGATGCCATCGAGGGTGCCATCGTTCTAGATAACCCTATCGACTTACAAGCTTCTAGAATCAGCGAAGCTGCCCTTTGTCGATTATGCTCCATCCATGGAATCCCGTTTGAAGATGTTTTAGTTCCAACGAGGCAAGACAGACCTCACTTGACCCCAGTCGATATACTACTTGCAATAAGTTTATGTGCTGGGCTGGATGTGTGCCACCCTACAACTCCTTCGTTTGGGAAATGTTGAGGTATCTGGGGATCACTCCTACCCAGTTGTACCCCAACAGTTATGCTTTCATCCATGGGACTTTCCTTCTATTTATGAATGTTTTGTTCCGTCCGACGACTCCCGAAGAAATTATATATATCTACAACTTCAAAAGATGGTCAGTGAGTCCCTCATATGTCATCTTTGAACCCTCGCCTAACTGGCAAGAATTGACGGGTGCATGGAACAAGTTTTCCTTATTCAAGCACGAGTGGTTTTACGTACGATGTCCTCCTAGCTTTGCAAGGAGATGGTTAGAAGGATGTAAATGTTACTTCTACTTTCGTCTTAAGTTTGATGACTCACATTATAACTTCTCCTTTGAATATACTAACGTCCCAAGTTCTTTCAGGTGTTCATCCTCAACCCGAAGGCATCGATTATTCCAGAGTCGTCGCCACCATTCGTGCCACTCCCATTAAGGATCGGGATATTAAACTTCTTGTTACTGATGAGCTGCTTTCATTATTCGGGCTGCTGGAAGACGGCAGCAAAATTGAACTCCCCGGGAGCAAAGAAATCCCGAAAATTGTAGCTGAAAGAAGAGCAGAAGCAAACAACCCCATTATGCCCCCTGCCAAGGAAACTCGGGAAGATACCGAAGAAGGGGAGATCAAAGAATCTCAAGATGTTGGGCCAAGAAATGAAGATGCCGGCCTTGGAAAAGCGCCGGTAGCTGAACCACTATAGGTCGCCAAATGCAAACACCCCCAAAGAGGAAGAAAAAGTCGGTGTACCGGCTGCGCAAAAGTAAGGCCGGGGCAAATCCAGAGTTCGCCATTACTCCACTTGAAAGGAGTCATCCTCTCAACACATGAAAAGCTCATTGAAGGGATTCTCTAACCTTCCAATCCCAGACGATATAATGACCTATGACTTTCCTAACATCAGCATCAAAGGGCTCAACTCTCCCACCAGAAGCGGCAAAGGCGTCCAACCTTCCAACAGAGGGGAGAATACTCCGATGAGTAAAGCCACCGGTCCATCGGGGGGAGCACTAGTACACACACAAACACTTTCACTCCACTATACACTTATTACTAATTCTTCATGCGACAACTTTTAATATGCTCTTATTTGGTTCTTTATAGGTGCAATGTCACAGTCCCGCACCTTCGACCGTCTTCGAGGTTCTTCTACTTATTATCGCTCAAGCCGAGATTCCGAATCCGAGAGACGTAGAGAAAAGATGACGGGCGAGACAAAGATTATTATTCATGGGAGTCTTCTTCCTCATCCTAATGGAAATCTCAATCACACGCTCCTCAACATGATGATCACTCAACCCTTCCTGCTCATAGCAGAGATAAGTCTTCACATCCGGGCTCCAATGTTGTCGCACCTCATGGCCAACATTCTAGGTCGTCAAGTTTAAGGCAATCATGCGAGCGCCACTCCGGCAAGCATCCACTTGTTACTCCTGATCCGCTTCCACCGGTTCCTGCTCATGATCCTACTACAGCGGAAAAGTTAGCTGAACTTAAAGATACCTTTCCACAAATTTACTTTGATGGACTTAAGTTCCTCCTTTCCATACACCTCATTCCCGAAAATGCTAAGGAAAGCTCACTAGCATGCATGAACAACGTGTTCGTTTAGCATGAATCATTTATTCACTTGGTTGAGAAAGTCTCCGAAGTCTCCGTCGAGCGCCAACATGAAATCGACTGCCTCAAGTTGGAGGCTATTCATGAAAAGGACATTATCAAGCATCGGGATGCTGAGCTGCTTGAGTATAAAACCCAACTTGCTGAAGTAGAGAAGAATGCAAACGAAACAGCAAAGGAGGTAAATCGCCTGGAGGACTTCGCACAAAAAAGAACTTGATGCGGCGCTTCATCACAGCGGCACTCTGGCCTTAGAAAAGAACTCCTTGCAAAAGGAGAAAGTTTCCCTAGCTCGCCGTGTTGAAGAGCTTGAAAAATTATTAAATTAAGAGAGGGAGGAAAAGATTGAGGCACAAGAAGAATCGTTGAGATACTGCGAGGAGATCGTCGAGGCAAGAAGCTTAAGAACAAAGCTCGACGAACAATTCGCCAAGATCGAAACTTTAAAGGAAGAGGCCCGCGAAGAGGGCAGAAATGTAGTGCTTGAGGAAGCTAATTCCTGGGTAGAGGCTGTCATCGGGTCTGGGAGGAATGAGATTAAGGACTTATTCGATCCTCTAATTATCGAATATAATGCGTAGATCCTTTTCCACTGCGACTTAAGCTTCCTTGGTGAGGGAAATCTAGAATCACTCGCCGAAGCCTGGGAGCTCATTGTCAAAAAAAAGAAGGAAGAGTTGGGAGAAGTGGAATTCAATGAAGAGGAACTTATGAGACAAGTGCTTCAAAGTAATGAGCCGTCTGATCTAGCTACCGCCAAACTTCAATTCTTTAAAGCTTCTACACCGACTAAAGAAGGAGGGGATATCGTTAAGTCGGCTGGAACCAAACTTAAAGGTTCCTCTCCTATCCAAGTAGCCAGTCCATCCTCTTCTCATGATACGGAGCAAACCCTTGGCTATGATCCGGACAGGCTTGGCTTCAGACCACATATGCTATCTCCCATTCTCGAGGGAAGCACTCCGTTGACTATAGAAAGCCAACCGGGCGCTGGTATTGTACTAAACTGCTTTGAATCAGTAGAAGTTTCTATTCTCGATGCACAACGTATTTTAACTAAGGCTTATGATTTGACAAATTTGTGCAGTTCTTCTAGGCCCTGATCAAACTCCCAGGAGCGGTGCCGCCACAAAGCAGCAGGAAAAGACGGCTGACCTAGCCGCTGTTGATATCCCGGGGCCCGATGCTCAATTCATCGGCGCACTCGATGAAGATAAGCCCAAAGATTCGCCCTTTGCTGAAGAATCGGAAGATGTAGTGATCACAGGTGCTTCGGGGCATACCATTGAAACTAGCATGAAGGGGCAGATCGAGGAGGAGGAGAAATAAAAGTGTAAAGTGAAAAGCGAGCCCGTCGAGGTGGAAACTAAAGATCTTAATCTTGTACCACTGCAAGTTATTCCACCATGTGGGATGATTCCAGGCGAAATCCCTCCCGCTTCTTTAAGCATTTCGGCCAAGGGCGGCAAAAGGTCTTGGAAGAGAAGCTCGATCGATTCTACCCCTGAAAAATCAAAGAGGGAGAGAAGGTCAAAGAACTAGTCACTACTTTATATTATTGTGCATAGTTCTAGTAGTCATCTCTTTCCTCAATCATGGGTGTTCGGATACGAATCCCGTTCTTGTTTTTGTTTTTTTAAAGTAACTTGTACCGGGATTTTGGGACTTGTGAATAAAAGTTTTTACTTTTGATTAGTCATTGTGTGAATCATTACTTTGATAGTTGAACAATTACTTTCCATTCCATGTACTTGTAATTTTTTGATTGCAAATCCTGTTAATAATTCATCATCTCCATCTCAAGGCCTCTCTGCAGTCGTTGCCTTAAGTCATAAGGAATGTTAAGCCGGAACTGTAATGGGTTGCCATATCCAGCCTTCAGTAATTTGAATTTCTTCCGCCGATTTCGGGTTGGAATACATGGGATAGAAAACAGTCAAAATTTGTCCATCTGCCCATTGAGTTTACGAGTCAGGCCGCACTCTGTGGACTTAGAGTTATTTCGCGAGCGATCTGTCCATGCTTGACTTATGCTTTTGCTTCAGTCCACACTCCGGGGACATAGAATTTTTCTCGTGGGCAGTTGTGTTTTCGCCCAATTCATTTATACTCCAGTCCACACTCTGGAGACTTAGAGTTATTCTTGTGGACAGTCGTGTTTTCACTCGGGGCAGTCGTTTTTCCGCCCGAGGTAGTCATTTTTCCATCCGATTTGTTTATACTCCAATCCGCACTTTGGGGACTTAGAGTTATTCTCGTGGGCAGTCGCGTTTCCGCCCGGGGCAGTCGTTTTTCCACCCAAATTGTTTATACTCCAGTCCGCACTCCGTGGACTTAGAGTTTCCTTGTGGGTAGTCGTGTTTTCGCCTGGAGCAGTCATTTTTCCACCCGAATTATTTATACTCCATTCCACACTCCGGCGACTTAGAGTTTTCTCGTGAGCAATCGTGTTTCCGCCCGAATCGTTTATACTCCAGTCCGCACTCCAGGTTCTTTGAGGTTTTCTCGTGGGCAACCGTGTTTCCGCCCAGGGCAATCCTTTTTTCGCCCGGGGCAATCCTTTTTTCTCCCGGGGCAGTAGTCTTTCTTGCCGAATTGTTGGCGACCTTTGTTCCTTATTACGAGTACCACCCTTTGGTTCATCTACGGGAGTCGTCAATCGAGCAAATTTACGGAGCTTATCTTGTTCGATCCCATCAGGGATTGGTATGATTGATCGATTTCAAACTTTGTGAATCTGTTCACACATCAAACATATCGATATCAACCAGTTTCTTGTATACTTAGCATAAAATGCAATAACAGTCACTTGTGCAAAGGAAGTTCAAGGTTTTATTCATCATATGAAAAGGAACAAACTAACTTGTCTTATTACACATCCAAAAGATCAAATACTAAAGCAAATGTCGAAAGTAACTAGTATTGAAATACAAAAGAAATTTTCTAAGTGAAATAGCGTCGTAAATGCTCGCTATTCCATGCTTTTGGATGTGTCGCTCCATCAACAGTCGCTAGCTTGAAAGTTCCTTCTCCAAGCATCTGTTCAATGACATACGGTCCTTCCATGTCGGATTCATATGCGATGGGACCTGAAAACTCAATTCAGGACAAGATCGCCAACTTCAAAGGTTCCCGGTCGTACTTTTATATTGTAATATCGCGCGACTCGATTTTGGTGTGCAGCTGCTCTCAAATTGGCCTCCTCGTGTTTCTCATCGATAAAGTCCAAAGATTCCAAGAGAAGATCTTGGTTCGTTATGGGGTCGTAGTAATTCACTCGATGAGAAGGGACTTCAAGTACTACTGGAATAACTACTTCGGGTCCATAAGCAAGAGCTAATGGAGTATGGCGAGTCGCGGACTTGTGAGTGGTCCTGTAGGCCCAAAGTGCCATAGGAACTTCATCTACCCACTTGCCTCTAGCCTTCTCCAAATGCTTTTTCAGATTAGACTTGATAATTTTGTTTACAGCTTCAACCTGTCCATTCGCCTGAGGGTGAGCGCCCGCCGCAAACCTCTTTTCAATATGATATCTCTGACAAAATTCTTTAAATTCAGCACTATCGAACTGAGTCCCATTATCTGTTACAATAGTTCGTGGGAGACCGAAGAGACATATGGTGTTTCGAACAAAAAAGTGGATTACTTTATTGGTCGTGTCGTGGCTAGCGGTTCTGCTTTAGCCCCTTTTGTGAAGTAATCAATTGCGACAATAGCGCACTTCGCACCGCCTTAAGAGATTGGCAAAGAGACGATGATGTCAATACCCCACATAGCGAATGGCCATGGACTGACCATTTGTGTGATCTCTATTGGCGGAGCACTTGGAACTTTTGCATATATCTGGCACTTGTCGCATCGTCTCACATAATCAGCAGTGTTCTGGTTTACAATTGGCCAGTAATATCCGTAGTGGAGTACCTCTTTGCCAGAGTTTGCCCCCCAGTGTGATCACCACATTCTCCCTCATGACCTTCTTTTAGAACATGTTTTATCTCATCATGAGCGATACACCGGAGTAAGGGAATGGAAAACCCTTTTCTATACATAGTTCCTTCTTGCATAATATACCGCGAAGCTTTACGAAGGACTTGTCGCTTTTTGTTTCTCCTTTCATGCAAGATTCCATGCAACTGGTAATCTTTAAATGGAGTCATCCACGATTCCCTCTCGGGCTCCGTTTCCAATACTCGATTAACTTCCATCATATTTATGCTTGGGGTATGTAATGTCTCGATTGGAACCAAGCCCATCTGTTGCGAATCACCAGTACTAGCAAACTTTTCCAATGAATTGGCTTCTCCGTTCTGCTCGCGTGGGATATGTGAAATGTCATAGTACTCGATATCCGCCAGCAATTCCTGAACTCGAGTAAAGTACGGGGCAAGCCGTTGTCCCTTAGCCTGATAGTCTCCCCTGACTTGATACACCACCAATTGTGAGTCGTAAAAAATTTCAAGGGATTTCACTTTGAGCTCTCCAGCAAGTTTAAGTTAAGCAATCAACGCTTCATACTCGGCCTCGTTGTTTGTTGCGGGAAAATCAAGCTTCAAAGCATAGCAAATTGACCGGTTCTCAGGGGTTATAAGTACAATCCTAGCTCCGGAATAGTGATCATTAGATGCTCCATCAGTGTTTAACTTCCACCGCACAGTAGCGATTACACTACTTTTTGGAAGCGTGTCTTGAATGGTAAATTCCGCTATGAAGTCCGCTGACACTTGACCCTGGATAGATTTTCATGGCAGATATGTGATGTCGAACTGGCTGAGCTCGATGTTCCATTTAAGCAACCTTCCAGACGTCTCGGGTCGCTGTAGGACCTGTCGTAATGGCTGGGCAGTGTAAATGTTGAATAGATGTGCCTAGAAGTATGAGCGAAGTTTCCATGACACGATTAGCATGCAGTACGCCAATTTATCTATCTTTGGATAGTTTCTTTCTGCACCTGTTAATAGTTTACTGACGTAATACACCAGTCTCTAAATCCGGTTCTACTTGCAAATCAAGGTGGCACTTATAGCATGTGATGATATAGCCAAGTAAACGTACAACTCCTCATGATCAACCGGCTTTGACAAGACAGGAGGTCTCACCAAATGATTCACCAGAGCTCGGAACGCATCTTTATAAATCCTGCTTCCATTCAAAGTTCCTCTTTCCCTTTCTTATCAAATCAAAGAAAGGAATGCATTTGTCTATCGCCCTGGAGATGAATCGACTTAAAGCAACAACCTTCCTATTCAAACTTTGCACTTGGTTAATGGTTCTCGGTGCCTGAATATCTCGAATAGCCTGAATCTTTTCTAGATTAACTTTAGTTCCTCGAGCATTGACAATAAAGCCCAAGAACTTCCCTGACGCAACACCGAATGAGCACTTCAAAGGGTTGATCTTCATGTTATAAAATCGAAGGATGTCAAACATCTCTACCAAGTCTCGAATGTGGTCATTTGATCGTCGTGACTTCATGAGCATATCATCCACATAGACTTCCATCATCCTTCCAATCTGATATTTAAATATTCGGTTAATTAAGCATTGATAGGTTACTCCGGTGTTCTTCAATCCAAACGGCATCACCACATAACAGTATAATCCAACATCCGTCACAAAGCCGGTGTGTTCCTGATCAGGTACATGCATCGAAGTTTGATTATACCCCGAGTATGCATCCATAAAGGGCAACAATTCATGGCCTGTAGTTGAATCAACTAGTTAATAAATTCTTGGAAGAGGAAAACTATCTTTAGGGCATGCCTTGTACAAGTCCGAATAATCAATACACGTTCTCCACTTCCCATTCGCCTTCTTCACTAGCACAGGATTAGATATCCATTCATGATAGAGGGCATCGCGAATAAACCCATTGACTTTAAGTTTATCCACCTCCTCTTTAAGAGCAATGGATCTCTCTGGATCCATGCCCCGCCTTTTCTGTTTCACTGGAACATACTTCAAATTAATGTTTAATGCATGGCTCACAATGGCAAGCGAGATCCCACACATGTCAGAATGAGTCCAAGAAAATACATCCAGAATCGCTTGGAGAAAATCAGTAAGTTCTCGCATCATCGAAGGGCTGAGTTGCGATCCAATCTTCAATACCCGCAATGGGTCATCATGGCTGACTGTTATATCAATCGTCAACTCAACCGGCGCCGCCTTGGTCTCCTTGGGTTCTTCCCCATCATCCCTCGGATCTATATCTCTATAGAACCGACTGTGGCGTCCAAACCAAGGCTTAGGCGCCATTTGTCAATCTTCGGTAACTTGGATGCGGACGGACTTATTCACACCATTTCCCTTCTCCTTACGCCGAGCTTCTCTCAACTCGCCACATAATAGGCACATCTAGTCACCTGATCACCATGCACAACACCTACTCCATTATCAGTCGGAAATTTCAGAGTCAAACACCATAAGGCAAGAGCTACCTGAAATTCAGCCAGGGCCGGATGGCCTATAAAAACATTGTACGATGATTCAACATCCAAAATGATGAACGGTAGGATCGTCACTCTCCTACGCTCACCTTCCACCAACTCAACCGGCAATTCCTCATAACCAACTACCTAAATCGCCTCCCCATTAAAACCATGTATTCGAGCTTTAGACGATTTCAAATCTTTAGCCTTCATCCTCATTTGATCATAAGCCTTCTTAAAGATAATGTTTACAGAACTTCCACAATCAATCAAAATTATTCTCACTAGAGCAGGGCCAATCAATTCTGAAATGACCATCGAGTCAATTGTAGGAGCTTCTACTCTATCGGCATCCCTACTCTTGAACACTATATCATCAGTCATCGTACGTTGTCGCTTGGCCGGAGTTCCATCCTCCGTATTCAAACAATGCTCAAAATCCACATGCCTCATCGCGCTGGCATATCACTCGATCTCTTGCCAACTTCTATCCGCAGGATGTGGTCCTCCAACTATCATGTTTATCACTAATCTCCCTTCGGTCCGTGTAGGCTCCTCAGCCCCACGAGGAACTTATGCTCGATTAGGGTCGGACGTCCCCTGTCCGCCGTCCTGCGGAGTTTTCACAAAATGTTACAACTTCTTCTCGGGAATCAGCTTCTCAATAGTCATCCTAGAGATGCCTGCACTTGTTTGTATTGAACCCGTAACACTCATGAAATCGGTAATATTTCCCAATCTACTTTTGTGTCTCTGTCGTCTCCTTAGGACGTGGCTTCTTATATTGGAATATATTATAGGTGGACAGGTGAATATTCTCCAGGAATGCATTAAGAGGTGTGTAGTTATCATACATAGAAATCCTAGGCTTTAGCTTTCCGGGCTCCCTCTTCTGGTCTCGATTCCCTTCACTGCTTCTTTTCTGTTGGTTCGGCTTATTTTGAACGTTGACCTCAATCTTCACAGAAATCTCGTCAGACTGCTTTATTACGATGTTGCTTTGGACCGCTTCCCCGCTTGGCCCCACAGCATTGCTCTTTCTGGATGACCTGGCCTCCTCCTTCCTCATAAACTAAGCCGCCTTTGAATAGAAACGTTCCAATGTGGCCGGCGGTTTTCCAGCTATCCAATCGCCGAATTCAGATTCCGGGTCAACCCCTCTCGTCACAGCCATAAGTATAGCATGATCATTTGGGTTACTAACTTCAATGGCAGAGACATGAACTCTATGCAATTTATCCTTCAGTGATTCCCCCGGAGCCTTGATTACACTGGACAATGACATCACATCTTTAAGGTGAGTAGCGTGGATCCGGAATTGCTCCACAAACCTTATTGCCAGTTCATAAAATCTTGATATCGATCGTGGTGGTAATCTTGTGAACCACATCGTGGCGATCCCAGAGAGAGTTATAGGGAAGCATCTACATTTGGTGGCTTCATTTGCTCTCGCTGAGTCTATCAACCATTCGTACCTTATGATGTGCTGCATGGGGTCGGTTTTTCCCTCATAGGCAGGCATCGTAGGCATGTTGAACCTTCTCGGATACTCCGAATGTAAAACACTATCAGTAAATGGGTTATGACTCCTCAAGATTCCAAAATCATCATTCGTTAAACCTTGGTTCTCCCTCACCAGCTGTCTGACCATCACCGATATGTCTTGTGTCTGGATAGGCAGTGCCAAGTGGTGGTCGCGCTCCACCTTTCGTGAATGTTCTGATCGGTGTCTACGGGACATCTCACGCCTCCTTGGCCCATCATCCTCCTGATGTGCATCATGAGTATTCATCATATTATCATTTTGGATGGGTAGTTGGTCACCATTCAAACAAACTCCAGAATCCAAACTCCCAGACCCAGCTCCAGCACGGCTCCCCAATTGCATTTGAGGAACAACTCCTCTGGTTGAGGGATCGTTACTGATCCCTACTTGCTTGCGCCGCTTCGACCCTGCGACGCCTATACCTATGATGCTCATCTTCTGATGAGGCTGAACTCTCCGACGCCGAGTAAGACGCAAGATCCCTTCTGGATCTCTAACGCTGCTGCTGAGCAATTTGGTTCATTAGATTAGCATTAGTCTGAATTTGCTCGTTTAGCTGCCTATGGCTCTCCATCAACTCCCTCATCAAGTTGTCGAATTTAGCTCTAGTTATGGAATCAGTGGGGTTCTAGACTTCAGCAGGATCCACATTCACATTATCAGGCTGGTTACTTGGAGCTTCTTGTTGGATGCTAGTAGTTTCATTTGCATCAACGTTTTGGGAAGTCGATCTGGTATGCCTCACTGTTTTGGATTTCTTTGCTTTGATTTTGGTAAATCTTAGTAGTATCTGCGAGCTTCTAAAGATGAATCTGGATCTCCTTCGGGGTATTTCCTCAATCTTATAGCAGCAAAGGGGATCCTAACAGGTTGAGAATCAAGCTCTCGGTGAAAGCACAAAAATGTTTGCAACCATATTGAACACAAACACCCAAGAACAGATTTAAGTAGTGAAATAAATAAAGAAACTAAATGAAAACAGAGGAATATATCAAAATAATAGGAAAAACACAACAGAAAGCAAGAAAAACAAGATTTATAGTGGTTCGGCGTTGATTGCCTACGTCCACTTTGAATATTCTCTTTATTGCTTTACAATTAACTTGATTACAATTAGAAACAGCAAGAAATAGCAAGAGACAAGAGAATAATGGAGGGAGTCGATTACAATAATAGCGTTGTCTAACTAGCAGCGTAAAGATCCTTAGAATGACCCCTAAGGCCTGTATTTATAGGTGAAGGTGACCGCCAATCTGACTGGATATTCGGCAACAAAACCTTCCCATCCATATGGGCCCACCATAGGGAGCGCTGGGCCCAACTCTCAATGGAAAGGGATTGGTACCGATCCCTCCATGTGTTGAGTTTGTGGCAGTGACCCCTATGGTAGCATCCTTATGCTATGATATGATGGTGTTTCAAATGTCATGGTGATTGGATGTAAAAGGTTCGAGTTCCGGTTGATCTTTGGTTTGAATCTCACCCTAGCCTGAGAAGTGCCGATCCCTCCGAAAAACAATGTTGAACCCTCCTACTTCGCTAACATATGTCGATCCATCTCTCACGAGCAACATCGACCCATCTCACTTCTTAAATGCATGCTGATCCCTTCACATGCTCATGTATGTTCGCTATCCACTTGGCTTAATATGCCGATCCCCATCGATCCACCATATTATACCGATCCATCTAGTGTCGTTGAGCCACGTTGAACTAGGTACCACATCTTATACCTACCCTTCCGCATTTCCATCCAAGTGGACTATCTAGCCAAGTAACCATGCCGATCCCTATAATTTCTCCTTGTTGTACCGATCCCTTTAGAATATTGTCTATATTAACAAGTCATTATGCCGATCCATAATCTCATCCAAGCTAATCTCCATATTTCTGATACCTACGTTGTCTATCTGTCAACTCTGTTCAATCCGGGCTTCGTATAACTATCCGGACTTTACATCTTGTTTATGTAGCCATTGCCTCGTGGTCATTCTTCTTATCAACAGTCAAATCTGTCTTGCGTGATCAACCCAATATAGCCAGATCAGGGCACCAAGTAACAATTTCCAAACACTTTTATATTATCAGTAAATTAACTTTTAAACCTTTATTACTTTAATTTTTTTTATTATATTAGTTAATTTACTTAATTAACTTTTTATTAATTTAATTAATTAACTTTAAATATCATTAATAGAAAAGATCTATTTAATTCAAATAATCGTTAGTTAAAAAGAATAATTCACCTCAAACATCATTAATTAAAATGATAAGTAAATTTTAAATACCACTAATTAAAACAATTAATTAAGCTCAAATAATCATAAATTAATTAGATTAATTAAATTCAAACCACATTTAAAAAGATTAATAAAAACATCATTTGTTAAAAATAATTTATTTAATTATAAAACATCATCAGTTAAAATGATTAAACTAAATTCCAAATTTCATTAGCTAAAACAATTAGTTAGATTTAAAACAATCATTAATTGAAATGATTAACTAAATTCAAATATAATTACTTAAAATGATAAACTACTTTTAAACATCATTGATTAAAATGATTATTAATTTCAATTATTATTAATTAAAATAATTAATTAAACTCAAGTAATCATTAGTTAAAATGATTAATTAAATTCAGTCTCATTTAAATCAAAGATAAACCAATTTTAAACATTAATTATTAAATTGGTTAATTAATTTCAAAATAATTAGTTAAAATGATTAATTAATTTAAATCATCATTAATCAAAATGATCAATGAACTCTAACATTTTGTTTAGTGAAATCACAAGCTCAAGTTCAAAAACATACGACAGGGTTTTGGAGATGAAATTTGATAAATGACGATATAGCGAAATCGCTATAACGACACTTAATAAATAAAATGGAATATCATGATTTTTTTCAATTACTATCAATATAACATCATAGGGATGTAAATAATAAGTATTAGCAAGAAACCCCTCAGGGTCTCTCTATAGATTTTCCTTGCAAAACAATGGTTATGGATAATATATATAATCATATAGCTTCATAATGATCAAATTAATATGTCATCCATTTTCCAAACGAAAATTCAACCAAACAAGCAATCAAATAATTTAACTAACATCCAAGCAATCAATAAACATTTATAACATCATAGATATGATATGATAAAATTTAATGTGAGTTAAACTCACATTGATTTTCGTTTTTGCCGAAACGTTCCGATTTTGGACTAAGACCGAACGATCGTCCGATTTTAGCATAAATTTTCACTTGCTCCAAATCCAACTAAACCAATTCCAATGCGAAGATAATGTTCATACGAGTGCAACACAATTTACGGCGTCCGAATCTGACCTCGTACGCAAAAGTTATTCGATTTATAAGTTAGCGACATTTTAAAAAATTATAATTAAACATAAATTACAACATTACCCTCCACTCCAACATCTTCTTCTCCCCCACACTTGTAAACATGCACAGTGATACATGGCCGTGCATGTTTGTGCCGTGACATGGAGCAAAACACGATGAAACTCGATTCCATCTTCACCGATGCGCTGCTCTCGACAACCCGGCAAGCCTATACCCAAAATCATGCCCCCAAGGCCACAACACAAATCGCGACCTTCTCACGAACCCTCTCATCGCTCCTATAAACTGCGGCCCCCAAGTATGAATCACGTCACCCTAAAACTCGGCCCAAGCACCTACTTCCATTGCTAAACTCAAATCCTTTCTTCGCTCGTAGTATTTCTGACCATAAGCTCCAAAAAGCTTAACCCTAGTTCTAAAGCCCAAATCGGCTATCGCTAAACTATGATTGATCATCACCCAAACCATAATTAGATCTAAGCTTTCACCTAAATGAGCTCAACGGGTCAACAAAGAGGAATATTAGTTGCTTGTTTAATTTAATGTTGAATTTAGAAAATTTTCAGCCATTATCTCCCTTGATTTTTTCACTACATATACATTTTAAAGAGGAGAGGGGTATGTCATAGACGTGTGAAGGTATGGGGTGAGTTAACAGGGTATGGAGTTGGAAAAAAATATGTATACATATTATTTTATTAAATAAAATATTCTGATATTACATACCCAAAAATCTCGAACTCCAAACGAGGCGTGCCACTTGGTGTTCTATATGTTATACCTCTATGCCGAACACAGTGAAACTAGTCTTGAGGCCTAGTTCGATCATATGCAAAAGATAGCTTTTCAAACCCAGTTATTATATTAAATTTTTGAAATTAATTTCTACGTGTTTCGGTCTTGCACAACCAAACGATACGTCCAGTCGCCATGAAATTCGATGGCATATTATAATTCATTATTACGGTTCCAATGAAACTAGTTTCGTTGAAATCCGAGACTGTGCCCCGAAATGCTAATTTCATATATTTAAATATCGTTTTATATTTTCGATCCAATTATCGATATTTATCTGATCTATATTGTTTTTTAAATAAATTTACAAATTGAATTCATCAATATTACTTATTAATTAAAAAGAGTTAAACGAAATTATTAAATCCATTTAATTAACATTTAATTCACAATTCAAATATCTTAAACATGCCTTATATTTGAATTATAAGTTATAAAATTCCTAAATCCAATTATTTAAATATGTAAAATTAATTAAACGTTTAAAATCAAATGACCAGAATTCTGGGTTGTTACAATAAACATATCCAAATAACAATAATAGCAGAATGGTGATTTGTCCTACTAAATAGGTGTCCATACAATTCAATCAATTTATTGCAGAATGAGGATTTATTCTGCTATCAAATGTCCACAATTAAACAATCAATTTATAGCAGAACGGGGACTTATTCTGCTATCAAATGCCCACACAATTAAACTATTTACCTCATAACATTCATGGTTATATTGTTTCTTAATGGTATTGACACTTGAATCCCTTGTATTCAAAATCATCTTTGAAAAGAAGTTCCCTTTTAAAACAATTTGATTCTTGGAAAACAAGGATTAAAAACTTAAACTACATTTTAAAATGATTAGTTATAAGTTAAGCTCTTATTAAATTATAATTAATATTTATTAAATTTGAACTTAATTTAATTATAAATTATTAAATAATTAAACCCTTAATGAATAATTTATTTATAAATTAGACCCTTAATCAATCCTTTATTAATTATTAAATAATAATTTAAAATCTTTATTAACAATTAAGTATTAATTAGCCTCAATTAATTAACTAATTAACATTAATTAAACTTAAATAATAAATTAAAACTTTAATAAATAATGATTTATGAATTAAAACCTTAATAAATTTATAATTAAAAATAATCAAACACTTGATTAATTAAATAAATAAATAATTGACCTTATATTTAATTAATAATTAATTAATAATAAATCATGTACTTAAATCATAATTAATTAAAACTAATCTTACTTAAGTAATAATTAATTAAAAACTAACCTTACCTTACCTTTAAAAGATAATAATTAGTACTAATTTTTACATAATGAAAATTAATAAATCTAGTTTAATCTAAATTAATTATTAATTACTAAACTTACTTAATTAATAATTAATTAATAAAAAATTCATTAACTTTTCAAACATTTTTATTAAGTTTATAAAACATTTTAAAATCATTTTAAGTATGGAATTTTTTTTTCCAAAAATTGGATTTTTAAAAGAAACTACATCCATACCAACTATCGGTATGGATGCCTTAACTAAAAATGTTTTCTAAATTTTCTTTAAAATCTTTATCATTTTGAAAGCTTGCTTACTTTTATAAAACATAATTAAGTATTTGGTAAAGCTAAACAAAGTTAAATCTTGAAAATGATTTCAAATTTTAAAACTTTATAAAACTTGAGTAAACACACTTTGAAAGCAAGGAATTTCTGCATTGCTTGTTCACAACTTAATGCTAACTTCTTAGCACATACACAAACAAAAATCATGCATTCACATGTCATACACAAGCGATAAGCAATAATATAACTTTCCATTTACTTACTCTTTTTAAACTTAGATTTCTAAGTCAAACTTAACATCACATCCAAGCATATATGTATACATATTAACCAACATCAAACCCAAGCAACAATGCACGCTTACATCCCAACATAAATCTCATCCAAACAAGCATTATACATAGCAACCAATTAGCACAAAAACTAATGTTAAAACTTACAAAATTTAAAAACAATTTACTCACCAAAATTTTGAAAACTTTTTGGAAACTTGAAAAAACTTTGCAAACTTGACTTAGGACCCTTACATCTTAAAATAGGCTCGGCCTAGGGCATGCATGGGTCAGCCATGGTAAGAACAAGGATGTGTGGGCTTGACTTGGAGTGGTAGAGGTACTTTGGATAATGTTGAATTCACAAAACCGGACCCAAAAATTAGTCATATTCTCTTGGGTTTTTAGCCATGTTAATCTCGAAGTTTTGGAAAGTGCTCCAAAGAGAACTTCTTGGAAACTATTTTTTCTATCGTTTCATTAAAAGAATATTCAATTTAGGTTAGTTTTGAGGGAGATATGGTCAACAGAAGGAGTGGTATTTTCGGGTTTGAAAATATGGGTCCGAAAATAGGTCTGAAAGAAATATATTTTTGACATAGCTAGACTCAAAATTTGAAGGAGTGATACAAATAAAAGTTGTAGCCATTGGAATTTCACACGGTTTAGAAAAAAAATTTAGGAAGATATGATAGGAGGAAGAGGAGGAAAAATGAAGAAATGGAAGGCTATTTATAACAAGAGAAAAAGGAGAATTACCTATCTACCCTTGTACTTCTACCCTCCACATTGTTTTGCCACCTTAACACACTCCACCACATATGCCATTTCAGCCCATCACCTTGTCCCCCCTCATCATGTCAAAGAAAACATGTTTAAACATGTTTGCCTTTGATGTGACACTTACTTTTACTAAATTTTATATTATATTATCTTAAGTATATACATATACATATACATATACATATACATATACATATACATAAATATCTATATACACATACTTATACATATATGTATAGACACACACATATACAAACATATACTTATCTAATGTATACATACATTAATACATACTTATCCTAACTTATTTTCAAATTGAATTTGTATATTTATACTAAAGGGTCATAATATTTTCGATAACTTTTAGCCGATGAAAAGTCGAATATTCGGAAAATGAATTTCAGTCACATTTTCAATCTTTCTTCGAACTAATTATTTTTGTAAACAAAATTTGAAAATGATTTCACCGTTATTAATTATTATTTAAAAGAGTTTTCTTTTCATTATAATATCTATATATTGAATATTTAAAATTAATTAAATATTCGCAAATCAAATTAGTGAAATTCTGGGTCGTTACATTCTTTCCCCCATAAAAGAATTTCGTCCCCAAAATTACACCTCTGCCTAACCCAAAAAACACTTAACACTATACATCATTTCGTATGATGTACATATATCATTCTATACAAAAATATGATTCAATCACTATTCGAACACATAACTTCACTTCCAAACTAGTATCGCTTACCCGATTTTTTAGTGCGGACTCTGATCAGGCTTTTTGATTTGGAACCTCTGTTCTCCTTACATAGCTGTTAGTATGATAGAAAACATTGGTCCCATACCAAAAATCCTCGTCAAGTGCTCATCATCAAAAATCAAGTAATAGATCCTTATCTGGAATGGTGTGAATCGCCTCAAAGCCATGTATTTGAGTCTTAGATCAAAACTATATGGAAGGAGAGATGATCTACGTCCAACCTACGCACTTATGAAATTGGTTCTCACTAATACCAACTCTATTTCCACTAAATTATTTTTGAAAACATTTCATAAAACTAAATTTAGGTTCAACTTGGATACTACTCCACTACATCCTAAGAGTATATACGCCTATTTGATTCAACCATTCCATTTTGCATTTATTTCCTTAAGAAAACTCAAGATCCAAATACCTAGATTTACCCAAAAACTTTTTTGAATGGAAACAATATATTTTAATCATAGAAAAAAATATAGCCCGAATAACTCCAAAATGATACCAAGGAACTAGGTATTACCAAATAGTATCGCACACTCCCTTACAAGAAGGGTAATACTCAAGAGAAGTTTACCATCCGAACACATCACTTACCCAATTTTCAGTTATTTTCGAGCCACTCGAACTAGTTAACTTAAAAATATTTTTTATTTCAATATCTCATTTTTGGAACAATACATTTCATTTTTTCAACAAAACATTTATCACTAACTCGCTTTGGGTTTGTTTGGATTTTAACTTGTTTCGATTGTACAATGATAAAGAGACTAAGTGCACCACAACGTTCACCTATGCAAACATCTGACCGTTACTGAGAAGATTATTTAGATCATCACAAAACAAATCGAGAATCCTCCGCTTAAACCAATCAAAAGAAAACAACTCGCTCTTAACTTTTTCATTTCTAAAATTTCCTTAACCAATTTTTTTTCAAACAATACTATTATTATCTTTCAAAATCTTGAAAATTATTTTTCAAAAGCACCTGGATTTTAGTCTTCAAGTTTTTAACTTAAATTCTTTTTATTAAAAGACACCTTCTTATAAATTCAGTTTCTTTTATAAAATCATTTTCTAAATGTTCATCGCAAAATATTAAAACTTTTTAATAAAAATCTTTTATTACATCAAATTTTACCTTAACATTAACATCGAATACCTTATAGTCAAATCGTGAAACTCAATTCACAAAGTGTTTATTTCGATGTTTTCCCTATTTCTATTTACCTACACCAAATCTTAAAAAGGGAAGCTACCTACATAGACTAACAATAGTCAATGCTTAATTGGACAACCATGACTAACAAAATTCCAATTGATAATAATAGAATATTATTATCTCTTAACAAATAACATCTCAACTAACTATACCATACTATACTATACTATTTTGAAAATAATTCTTTATATATAAAATATATTTCTAGGTTAAATTATTTCATTTACTCAATTTCAAAACAATACTATGTTAGTTGGTCTTGTTCAAGTGTTTAGAAACCCCTATCAATAACCTTAGCTACTCGCATTGACTATAATCCATAAGCCACTCAGCAGATCAAGCAACACAATATAAAACATTTTTATATCACTAACAAAAATGCGCTCATATATATATATATGCACACACTCAAACTCATAATAAAGCATTCCATTACCTTATATCTTAATGAGTTGCCACACCAAAGCCAAGGTTCACGCAATCTTGTGCTCTGATACCACGTTATAACGACACGCTTTTCCATACAATTTAAGCATACAATCAACCATACATGTCTCACCCAAATTGAACAGAAAGGAGAATAGTTAGGGGAAAGGAAGAAGAAAGAAGAAGAGAAGAGGAAAAGAAAACTAACAACACAGAATCTCACAATGCAGCGAATAATATATATAATATGAAACATATCTTTACAAAGAAACAAAACTATAATATATATATATATACACACACACTAATTAGAATATACTAACCTATTTCAGTTTGGACAGTTATAACAACCTGTCCTCACAATTGTTGATAAATACAACAATGAATGCAGCGAATAAATAACCATGTACGTGAATACGTCTCTGGGTTTCCAACTCGTCTTCTGACGCTCCAAAGCATCCAAACTAATCTGTAATATGCTTTGTCTGACCTGAGCATTATAATAAAATAACACCCGAGTCAGTCTGGAAAACCAACGTGAGAAAACACACCTCAATTGAATTTTAATATTTCAAAAATCTTTTTGGAAATAAAGGTATCTCGTAAGACCACGCCGCACATAAACAAAGATGGGATTTTACCTTACGATAACCAAACCATTTCATATGAGATTCTCTGATATCATAATAGTCTCTAAGATACAAATACTTATCAATCATAGCTGAAATTGTTATATTAATTAAATTCCAGCATAATAGGTATACAACTAAAACTGTAAAGGCACGTATTGGAGAATGGATTACATACAATGACTGGGCTACTAGGGTACCGTCCGTCATGATGCATCTTTAGATAAAATAACACCAAGGACCTCGCCGGGATCCCCTGCCAACACAGGACCGGCCTAACACTTGACTAGTAGTACCGAATATGATCACCTTACCGTTAATGGTTCCTGAAACATACAAATGAGAGATAATATCGACTCTAGATAGGGATGATCACACCCTAATTGAGAGTGACCCACTTAGCCCTGCTACATCACCGTTGCTTTAGTCATTCCAAATTGATGAGGCTTGAGGCTACATTTTACCTTTTTTAATAGCAAACCCACTTGGAATGCTAACACTGCCCTCCACGCAGTAATGCAGTTCCAGCATACATCCATACAAGCTCGTTCTGGGATTGAATGAAATCGAAGACACTATTTCTATTACATCCATTTCGGGGAATCCCTTCCAGGATTAATAGCAAATAGCCCTTGCACTTCAAAGCTCAGTATTCGATTCAATATTCTTCCAAATGTCTTCCATTCAAAATGCTTGAGTTGGATCGAAGTGGTTTTCGGAAAACATATCCGATCTCAGTGTCTTCGAAACAACTTTTGATAATTTTCGATAAAATCAACCCCGGTTCTTTAAGAAATAGGAAGACAAAAGATAAGAGCGGAGTTCACCTCCTAACCGTTTGTAGGTGGATTTCCTTATCATTTATCCTAAAAGAATGAAACGAGATTTATAAGCACAATACAACATCATTGTGGATGACTGTGCCATATAACTCGCGTGTTTCTCCTAGATGTTTCCAAAGTTATGTTTTGGTCCAGATTTGATAGCCGGTTATTTAACTATCAAATAAAAAACATTCAAACATTGATTCAACTCTATATGGGATTAATTAAGTCTTTATTTATTAATCTTTAATTAATAAAATCACTTTATAAAACTTGATCAAAAGATCTTTACACAACACTATTTCTAAAATCCTTACTTCCCCTTTTTACTTGGAAAATATTTATACTAATTTAAGTGGTATAAGTATATTATCAAAACATTTGGAAAATTCCTCCTTTCAAATTTCTTTTTGAAAACATTACTTACTATAAACTGATCCACTTTTATAGTATAAGTATAAAAGTAAATTTATAAACACTTTTATAAGTCTACAAGTCAATTTACAAAACCTGTTTACAAACCTGTAAAATCATTTATAAAACATTTCTCCATTTGAAACCCCTTTGATAAATCTCTTTAAGAAAAAATCCTTTACAAAATATCTTCTGCAACTCATCCTTTTAAGTCACTTTAAATAAACCTTTTTACTTCGAAAACCCATTTTATAACCAAGTTATTATTTATAAATACCTTTATAAAATAGTAATATAACTTGGAAAAATCATTTATAAACCTTAACCTTAAATTGATTAAAGAATTGAAGTTAATTCAAAACCATACTTTATAAATTCAAAAAGAGGCTTAACAATCCCATTGGTACTACTTAAAGTTACCATTCAATTTCAATTTAACTTTGAAGTCATTCAATAATTTATTTACATAAGTCAACATATATGTAAATATACTTTATATCCAAATTAGGAAATAACTTGATATAAACTAACTAGTATAAATATGTCCATACAATCAAATAATCAATTTATAGCAGAACGGGGATTTATTCTACTATCAAATGTCCATACAATCAAATAATCAATTTATAGCATAACTGCTATCAAATGTCCACACAATCAAACTATTTACATCATAACTCATTCATGGTTATATGGTTTCTTGATGGTATCGACACTTGAATCCCTTGTATTCAAAATCATCTTTGAAAAGAAGTTCCCTTTTAAAACAATTTGATTCTTGGAAAACAAGGACTAAAAACTTAAACTCCATTTTAAAATGATTAGTTACAAGTTAAACTCTTATTAAATTATAATTAATCTATATTAAGTTTGAACTTAATTTAATTATAAATTAATAAATAATTAAACCCTTAATAAATAATTTATTTATAAATTAAACCCTTAATCAATCTTTATTAATTATTAAATAATAGTTTAAAATCTTTATTTATAATTAACTATTATTTAATCTCAATTAATTAATTAAATAATATATTAATTAAACTTAAATAATATATTAAACCTTTAATAACTAATTATCTATAAATTAAAACCTTAATCAATTTATAATTAAAAGTAATTAAACACATGATTAATTAAATAAATATATAATTGACCTTATATTTAATTAATAATTAATTAAAATTAATCTTACCTTTAAAAGATAATAATTAGTACTAATCTTTACTTAATGAAAATTAATAAACTTAGTTTAATCTAAATTAATTATTAATTACTAAACTTAGTTAATTAATAATTAATTAATAAAAAATTAATTAACTTTTTAAAACATTTTTATTAAGTTTATAAAACATTTTAAAATCATTTTTAAGTATAGAAACCAAATTTCCAAAAATTAGATTTTTAAAAGAAATTGCATCCATAACAACTATAGCCATGGATGCCTTAAGTAAAAAAGTTTTCTAAATTTTCTTTAAAATCATTTTCATTTTGAAAGCTTGCTTACTTTTATAAAACATAATTAAGTTTTGGGTAAAGCTAAACAAAGTTAAACCTAAAAAATGGTTTCAAATTTTAAAACATTATAAAACTTAAGTAAACCCACTTTGAATGCAAGGAATTTTTGCGTTGCTTGTTCACAACTTAATGCTAACTTCTTAGCACATACATAAACCAAAATCATGCATTCATATGTCATACACAAGACATAAGCAAGATTACAACTTTCCATTTACTTATCTTTTTAAACTTAGATTTCTAAGTCAAACTAAACATCACTTCCAAGTATATATGTATACATATTAACAAACATCAAACCCAAGCACAAATATACACTTAACATCTCAACATAAATCTCAACCAAACAAGCATCATACTTAGCAACCAAGTAGTATAAAAACTAATGTTAACATTTTTAAATTTAAATCAAAATTTTACTCACCAAAGTTTAGAAAACTTTTTGAAAACTTGAAATAACTTTGCAAACTTGACTTAGGACCCTTGCATCTTGAAATAGACTCGGCTTAGGGCATGCATGGCTCGTCCATGATAAGAACAAGGATGTGTGGGCTTGACTTTGAGAGGTGGAGGTACTTTGGATAATATTTAATTCACAAAACCGAAACAAAAAATTAGTCATATTCTCTTAGGTTTTTGGCCATGTTAGTCTCGAAGTTTTGAAAAGTGCTCAAAAGGAAAGTTCTTGGAAACTATTTTTTTATATAATTCTATTAAAATAATCACTCAATTTGGATTAGTTTTGAGGGAGATATGGTCAATAGAAGTGGTATTTTCGAACTCGAAATTATGGGTCCGAAAATAGGTCTGAAAGAAATATATTTTTGACATAGCTAGACTCAAAAATTGAAGGAGTGATACAAATATAAGTTGTAGCCATTGGAATTTCACACGGTTTAAAAATAAATTTCTCCATTTGGATCGGATAAGAGGAAGATATGATAGGAGGAAGAGGAGGAAAAATGAAGAAATGGAAGGCTATTTATAAACAAGAGAAAAAAGAGAATTACCTATCTACCCTTGTACTTCTACCCTCCACATTGTTTTGCCACCTCAACACCCTCCACCGCACATGCCATTTCAGCCCACCATCTTTTCCCCCCTTATCATTTCAAAGAAAACATGTTTGCCTATGATGTAACACTTACTTTTACTAAATTTTTATATTATATCATCTTAAGTGTGTATGTGTGTGTAAACATACATACATTTACTTATCTTATTCATACATTAATGAATATATATATATATATCCTAACTTATTTTCAAATTTAATTTGTATATTCATACTAAAGGGTTCACAATATTTTCGATAACTTTTAGCCG
This sequence comes from Allium fistulosum, assembly GCA_030737815.1. NCBI lineage: Eukaryota > Viridiplantae > Streptophyta > Magnoliopsida > Asparagales > Amaryllidaceae > Allium > Allium fistulosum. The sequence continues at coordinate 296,743,278 of CM060908.1, read as the reverse complement.
ACTAAAAGTCGAAAGTTCAGAAAACAAATTCCTGCCACATTTTCAATCTTTCTTCGATCTAATTATTTTTGTAAACAAAATTTGAAAATGATTTCACCATCATTAACTATTATTAAAAAGAGTTTTATTTTCATTATAATATCTATATATTGAGTATTTAAAATCAATTAAATATTCGCTAATTAAAGCAATGAAATTCTTCATCGTTACAATTAATTAAATAATATACACATGTATATGATATATGTGCCATACTATCAAGGTTGTAGTATATGATAAATATTTAATATAAATGTTATATTAAAATAACATAAAATTAATAAAAATGCTAATTAATTAAAGTTTTAATTAATTAAAATTAAATAAATAAGATTTAATTAATATAATGTTATATATATATGATTATTATATAAGTAATATAAAAATTATATAATAACAATAAAATTTATATAATATGAATGTATAAATTAAAGATCGAACATCAAAGAAACCCAAATAGACTTAAGGAATAAATACATACATACATTAAGTATACCGTGATTCCCGATATGTCCCGACACTTGAATCACGAGGGTATTTCATAAGAGTTACATTATTCATAGTCGATATCACTTAAAATAATATATTAAAGATTATAAATCTTCAATATAACGTTGTCCTTTACCATATATATGTATATCTTATATATAAAGCAAATACTTTGGTCAAACGGTCAAAGTGAAGCCTTTTTCGGAATACCCAAACCGCCCGTCTCTAAAATTCGAAATAACCATATATAGTAAGGACCCTTTTGTCATTTTGTTTCACCACTTAGCCACTACCAGCATTATCCATGATTTACTAAGCAGTTTCCCAAATTCTCTTAATTATATACAAAATTGCTCATCGTTTAGCTTCCAACAGCGAGATTCTTATGTTACTCTTCCTCTTTCAAATCTCAAGATCGGCAGGCTTTGGGGTTTAAATTTGAATTTAGGTTGCGAGCTTGAATGATTTAATTTGAACTCTGCTGAATCTAGTGTCATGATGGGAAGATGAATACTGAAGCACTATCAAGTGGATTATGAATCAGATTACTATGAGATCGCCATCACTGCTTTGATTGTTTAACAAAAGGTGTGAAATTTTATTTTAAATTCAAATCATGGTTTCCTTCAGAAATAAAATTCTCTTCCCTTGCCATCATTTTTTGTGTACAAAATGATATGTTGGAAGATGGAGATGGGTGATTCTTTAACAACTTTCAATCCATCAAGACACAAAGGTAATGTTATTTTTATTTTTCAAATTTCAGTAAGACCATGGTTTCCTTTAACATCCGTACTTACTTTTAAACATAAATTTGTTTTGCTTCTACTTTATTATTTAATTTCTGTATCGCTATATGGTTTCTCTAGCTTCAGCTCAATTGATACAAAAATGCCATTGAAATCAGTGCCATATAAATTACACATATCTGTGATATTTTTTGATGTTCTAAATTGGGTTTTCTTCTTCTGAGGAAAAGTGTATTGTCCTAATGACGTGAATTGCAATTCCAACAAAATGCAATTTTTTCTATCGGTGCATCGCATAACTGTTATGAGACTTCTAATTGTAGGATTTGTTGGTATTGTTGAAGGATGAAGAAAAAAATTAAAGGCAGAAGGTTGATTAATATGATTTCATTGCTAACTTCGAGTATATTGATGAGATTGCCAGCTTATGGTAAAGTAAAAAGTAGAAATCTAATATCCATATGATGAAAAGCGACTACTCGGACAAACTAAAAAGATATAGCAGGCAAAAAATACACCGAAAGATTTCCTAATTTGGTCAGAGAAGGTGTTCTTTATATTTTTAGTTTACTAATTGATATTCTCAATAGGCATGGATGCTCAATTATTATGCAATGTAAAAAAATAACTAGATACTGGATCTCAAAATACTCAATAAATTAACATTATGCAGCAATAGGTAGAACTTCCTTACACACTGTCAGAGTAAATTTGAACATTAATAAATGCTCACATTTCACGTATTAGGTATATAGAGATATACTGACCATCAATCATTCTTTTAAAAATTGATACTAAAGTACTGTTGATATTTGATAAATAAATAGCTTAATAAAACAACATTGTCAATATGTATGTTTAGTGCTTTGGCTGCATGTTTTTTATTTAATGCTTTTCCACCCATTATGCTTCTTAACTACCATTACTCTATCATTGTTTCCTTATTGAAAAATATCAGTGGTAGTTACTGGAAGGCCAAAAGTTACCAATGAGATCATGCTTGATCATGTGTAGTACTTAATCTATTCTAACCATAATGGTTTCAATTGTAGGTCTGCTTAGATTTTATGCTCATCGATACATAATCTGTTGCATGGAAGCATGATCATTTAATTCAACTACATAAATTTTATTTTGATCAAATAAAATCGTTTCAAACTATTTTCAATACTGCAGATCCATAAATGAACATTTGGAGGTTATTTTTGTTTTTATTGCAAGTAAGGTGTTTGTTAAAATACTGTAGGAAAAAAAATATAACCACAATGCATTCATGTAGTAGCTGACTTTATTGATATCCTCTAAGCTTTTGCATAATTCATGGATTTCAATGAGCAAGATGTTAGGGAAGAAACACCATATGCTATAAATATTCAAGTCTTTATTGCCATTTATTATTTACATGATATGGTCCTTGATGTTATCCACATTTATTATTTACACAACATGGTCCTCGATGTTCGTATTACCATTCTTAGAGTCACTGCTCCATATATTACTGTTTTTAATACATATTCACTGCTATTTTGCAACATTTTGGTACATATTTACCACTTGCAGCCGTAAAAAAACAATATAATTTTTTATATGGTTGTAATTAGGGACATAAAATATATTTTTATGTAATTTATTAAGATCTAATGGTCAAGATATGTTGTGTCCCATTTTGTATCTATATTTTGTGTCCAAATAGAATCTCTCATATATAAAAATGTTGTGTTTTTTCTATATATGGACAAGTAAATATGTATCAAAATATGGTATTATAATAGTAAGTATGTATTAACATATTAATATATCGAATGATATTTTTTTATCTATTTGAAGAGGTAAATATGTAACAAAATATAGTAAAGTGGTAAATATGGACTAGATTACAAAAATCTTTCAAACAGTGTTTTATAATAGCAATTCCTTCCGAGCATGTGCATCGTACGTGCCAAAGTACTCGTATATGTATATATATATTAATAAATTACTTGCATACTCCTTGATTGTTGAGCAAACTCAAGTTAGAGATGTTATGTATAGTATTATTAATATATTGAATAGATGAGGTAAGATAACTATATGTATTTGTTGAGCAAACTCAAGGTACATATACTATACTTTGGCCATCGTAATAATGTAAGTACGAGTGAATAATTTAGTTCTAATTTATTGAGCAAACTCAAGGTCGAATTGAAATTAGAACAAAGTACCAAGGGTTAGGAGTTACATATGATACAACTAGCAAGGAGTTATCCATTGTCCATGGACCTATGATTTGTTGAGAAAACTCAAAGTCAGAATTCCAAGATGGACGAGTCCTACCTTCCAATAGTGAAGTCAGAAGACTTTTATTTTCTCTTAGGGTTTGGTAAAACATGAAAGGCTAGTGGGGGCCTTATTATAAAAATGAAATGATTACATTTAACCTTTCTAATACTGTAAGAGCATAAGCTATATAATTTTATAATAATCTACATCAATAAATTTTTGCATTTAATATGATTGATAAAAAGTTTATCAATTAAGATATGCAAATGAACTGAACTAAAGATTTACAAATAGAAATATAACATATACTTACTAATAAATGCTTGCTGCATTTTAATGTTTCAATACCCATGCAAGAACCTGATTTTACAACTACTAAATACATTCGTAATTTGGTTACTAACGTGTTTATTTAGTCAAGACCGTGTATTGAATTCTATGAGTTTACTATGGATACTTTATCCATATACTATCACATATAAGTGTTAAATAGGTAATGGTCATAGTTTGTAATCTACGATATTTCAATGAAGTTTGTTCATTCGAAATAAGCCAATAAATAGTACTATGAGATCATGTATTCAATTTGATTGATTACAAAAGGATTGCATTGTGTTAAATGTAACATAAGATCGAAAATACAATATAGATCTAAGCATTCGATCACTGAAACGTCAGTTCGATCAGTTTACGCAAAGTGCAACATATTGGATGTCCTTAGATGTTAAGGATAATCGAGTGCGCTTTTGTAAAGAGTTAGTTATGATGCTGTTTCTTTTGAATGGTTCGACCATTTAGAAGAAAAATGAGTGTACAAGAGTAGTTGTGAATTAAGGTACAGTTAGGATGAAAAGAGTGAATGGTCACTTCTGCTTCATAAAGAAACATCAGAAACAAGAATTGTAATAATAATAATTGATCCTTGACATTGGGATAAGAAATACAATTTCTGTTTCAAAATGTATCTTCATATAGAAAATTGTTTTCTATAAGATTTATTTCTTTGAGTTCAAGATATTTTATTGTTAGCACCAAAATTGGTCACTAACCTCGTAGAAAAAGATTGTGTAGAGAAATAAGTGATGAAGGTAAATTAAACAGAGAAGACAATGCTAATTTAAATGCAGAAAGTAAGAACACCAAATTTATAGTGGTTCAGTGTAATTGCCTACGTCCACTTTGAGATTAAACTTTATTGATCTTCTTAATGATTGATTACAAATACAATTCGTAGATCAAATGCTTGAATGAAGTTGTTAAGTAGAGAAGATGAGTCTCAAAAATGGCAGAGTCTCCCCAGTGTTCTCCAAAAAAGATCCCTTTTCACTGTGACCCTGCCCCTCTATTTATAGACAAAGATGGACTGGACTTCCCAAGTGGGCTTGGTAGCCGAACACTCTAGCCCAAGTGCAGTGGTCGCTGCATGCCGAACCAGGTATGCCGAACGCTATAATGCCGAACAATCCTCTCTATGCCGAACGGTATATTCAATGTGTGGGAAGTGCAGAATGGTTGTCAGTTGAAGCCAAACCTGTCTCTGTCCGAACGATGCATTCAGGCCGAACGATACAGTCACGTCGAGTAGTTATGCACACCGAACGTCTTCGGGATGCCGAGTACTTCCGTCGCCGAGTTCTACTGTCGCCGAGTTCTACTATCGCCGAGTTCTACTGTCGCCGAGTTCTACTGGGCGCCGAGTACTAGTTGATGCCAAGTTCCAGCTGATGCCGAGCATTACCTGATGCCAAGTGCTATCTGAAGCCGAGCACTACCTGATGCCGAGTGCTATCTGATGCCGATCACTAATCGATGCCGAATACTATGCCGAGTACTACCTGACGCCGAGTATTATGGATGCCGAGTACTATGGATGCCGAGTACTTCGCCAAATACTACGCCGAGTACTCCTTGATGCCGAACACTCCCTGACGCTGAGTTCCACTGGAAGCCGAGTACTAGTTGCCTGGTCAAATCTCCAGGAAACACTTGCCCCCCAAAGTGTATCACGTGACTGAACGTGATGCGCTTTGAATCTAGTTTAACTTCCCTTGGTGATACCTCCTTGAGAATATCTGTGATGGAGGTGTGTGACGAGCGTGGCATGAATGCCGAACGATACGTTCGAAGCCAAACAATCCTCATGCGCCGAGTGACACTTCGCTTTGAAGCCGAACGCTACGACTTTGACCGGTTCCACCGGGTATAGCCTTTTCAACTTCTATCTTCCCCCTATAAAACCAGGTCCTTCCCGTCTCCTCTCCTTTACCTTTTTACTTCTGCCACTCTTCAAAGATTTGCAATTCTCGCCAGCCGATCAGATTCAAAACCTGACCATTCCTTCCTAAGCTCCAATCTGCAAACTAGATATTGTTCCTTGTACAACTCGAATAGGTTTCAAACGAGATGGCCAAGTGTGTCATCTAGAAAGCTTTCGAGTAGGTTGTCCTTATTGCCGAACGATGATGCGAGGCGAGGAGGAATGATTTGGAGTGTTTGCACATATGGCTATTGGATTTAGCTTCTTCGCGCCGGACCGAAGTTAAAAAGGAAATGAAAACGTTGGAGGTGGTAAGGGTGTTGGATGGCACAGCTCTAGTTCGGCGTATGTTATCATGCGCCGAATGGTGGAATGGAGGGCTGCCGAACAGTATTTCATCCGAATAAACTAAGGAATGCCGAACAACAACTTAGCCGAACAAACCAAAGCCGAACACCTGTTTAAATGCCGAACAATAACTTAGCCGAACCGAACCCAAGCCGAACACACTTAAATGCCGAACCGTATCAAGGCCGAACAATACTTGAATGTTGAACCGAACCCAAGCCGAACACACTTAAATGCCGAACCGTATCAAGGCCGAACAATACTTAAATGCCGAACCGTATCAAGGCCGAACAATACTTAAATGCCGAACCATATCAAGGCCGAACAACATAAATATTGAACAACTGACATGCTGAACTATGCTTAGGCCGAACACTCCAAATGCTGAACAGAACTTAGACCGAACAATACGATTGCCGAACAGAACTTAGACCGAACAATACGATCACCGAACAGTATACATGTTGAACAATTAACATGCCGAACGATGCTTAGGCCGAACACTTATTAACCTTGCCTATTCATATAGCAAAAACAAGGACCTGGACCTAAGCACACTATCACATGAAACTGATCTGGATCATTAACCCCATAGCTTCAGTAGACATAGATCTGAGATTAGATTAACATTCGTTTCCCGAACTTGAAACTGTAACCATCACAAGGCGGGCTTTTTGAGACGGTCAGCGATGACGGTCTTCGAAAGCGATGATTCGAAGCCCATTTTTATATCTTTGAAATCTCTAGATTCTTATTGCTCGTACACGATTGCTTGCACTAGTTCACACATCACGTGGGGGGAAAATTCGTGTTGTTAATTCTAACGCTCGACGTTTTTCAAGTATAGTTTTCTCAGGCACTTAGCCAGGTTCGTTATTTATTGAGGATGTCAAGAAAGTCTAGCTCCGCCACTTTATCTGACAGGCCTAGGCCGTCATCAAGGCGAGAAGCCGCTGATACTTCTAATCCGTCGACTTCTCCTGCTCATAACTTAGCACCCGATGTCCTGGATGCAACAATTCTACTAGACAATCCGATCGATTCACAGGCTTCGAAGATCAATGAAGCCGCACTCCAACGGATATGTTCCATCCACGGGATTCCTTTCGTCGATGTGCTAGTCCCTTCGCGACATGACCGTCCTTACCTGCCCCCAGTCGGATATACCAATTGCAACAAGTTCATGTGTTGGATGGGCAGCGTGCCTCCGTTTAACTTATTTCTTCGGGACGTGTTACAGTACATCGACATTGCCCCGTCGCAGCTGCACCCGAATGGTCACGCGTTTCTACATGGGACCTACCTACTCTTCATGGCTGTCTTCTCCAGACCTCCAACTCCTGGCGACATCAGATACACCTATATGATCAAGAGGCGGAAGGACAGCCCTTCCTTCATGTTCCTTGAGCCATACCACAAATGCCAGATCTTGATAGGGGAATGTAGAAAATTCGCCTTGTACAAACAGGAATGGTTCTACGTGCGTTGCCTTCCTGGTTTTGCGAGGAGATGGGTTGAAGGCAGTAAGTCTCTCCACTGAATCATCATTCGCGATTAATCGGAATCATGCTTTTTCTAACTCCCCGTTTCATCTTTTTTAGGTATCAGCCCACGTCCAGAGGGCCGGGGATATTCTGAGGCCGTCGAGGCCATTAGAGCTCTTCCTGCCGAGGAACGAGACATTCGGGTCATCATTTAAAACGAATCATTGTCAAGGTTCGGCTTGTTAGCCCCAGGTCGTCGGAGGAGCCTCCCGGAGGTCGTCTCCATTCCTAAGCCAGCATCCGGTAAAGGGAAAAAACAGGCCGGATCGTCATCATGCCGCACTCCCAATACGCACGAAGAAGGTGAGCGCAAAGAGGACGAAGCTCCTGAGACCCAAGGCGAGAATGTGGGTCCTGCTTGGAATCCGGCGGTCGAAGTTCACGACATTGAAACGTCGTCCTCCCCTTCGAAGGGAAAGAAGAGGTTAAGATACAGTATTCGGAAGGAGAAAGTTGGCGGCACTTCAAAAGATACGCCTGTCCCGCCAGAGAAAGAGGCGTCCTCACAGCACCTGGAGAGTTCTCTAAGGGGCTTGTCGAATCTTTCTATCCCCGACGACATACTTAACTACGGGTTTGACGATCCTGAAGCCCTCAAGTTTTCTTCGCCCGCTAGAGGCAATGCGGGAGTTCAACTCCCAGTCCAGGGAGACAATACTCCGATTAGTAAAGATAAAAGAACTGGTCTGTAGGGGGGAACACTAGGACACACACGCACATACGCATTCCATCATACACTTCAAGTTCTTTCTTATTTCCCGGATTTTTCTTAACTCGTTGTTATCTCCATTCTTTGCAGGTGACATGGGACGCTCTTATGGATTCGATCGCCTTCATGGCTCTTCCATATTTCATCATTCTGGACGGGACTCAGGTTCAGGCAAACGTAGGGACAGAGATGATTATGAAGATAGAGACAACCGTCCCCGCGAGTCGTCTCACCGTAAGAAGGCATATTCTCAATCTTCACAGTCCCGCGATCCTCTTCCTCCAACTGAGCTGGATAAGGAGAAGTCTTCACAGAAGGGTCACCAATCTGATGCTCCTCGAGAACAACACTCCGGTTCATCGAGTACAAGGCAAGTGCGGGAGCAACGAAAAAGAGCGGAACTTCCAAAGCCTCCTCCCCCTACTCCCACGGTTGATCCAACTGTAGCGGAAAAGATGGTCGATCTTAAGGCCAAGTTTCCAAAAATTTGCTTCGACGGTTTGAAGTTTCTCCCGGCTATTCACCATATTCCCGGGCACGTGAAGCAGAGTGCCATTGCCTGCAATAACGACGTCTATGTTCAACATGATGCGTTTGTACACTTGGTCGAAAAGATCTCGGAGGTGTCCGTTGAGCGTCAATATGAGATTGATCGCCTGAAATTGGAGGCTGGCTGCGACAAGAACATCATCAAGCACCAAGACGAAGAGCTCGTTTTGTACAAGTCGAAGCTGGAAGCCGCTGAACAAAGCGCAAAAGATACTGCTGAGGAAGTTACTCGTTTAGAGATGGCTCACAAGAAGGAACTTGATGAAGCAGTTCAGCGCAGCGGTGCCCTTGCCCTAGAAAAAGATTCCGTTCAAAAAGAAAGGGACGCGCTCGCCATACAAGTCGGAGAGCTGAAAGAATTACTCTCCAAGGAAAAGGAGGACAAGGTAGCTGCTCAAGAAGAATCACAACGATACTGTGATGAAATCGTTGCTACTCGTCTCTTGAAAACGAAGCTTGATGACGAACTTGCTGGGGTTGAGAAAATGAAGGATGAAGCCCGTGAGGAGGGCAAAAGAAAAGCTGCAGAGGAGATTGACTCTCGCCTCGAGGCGGCCGCAGAAGCTGGCAGGGAAGAGGTCAAATGCATGTTTGACCCGTTGATTGCTGAGTATGGAGCTCGCGTCCTTATGCATCGTGACTTAACTTTCTTGGGCGATGGCTATCTCGAATCCCTAGCTGAGGCCTGGGAAACCTTAGTAAAGATCAGGAAAATCGAGTCGGGCTCTGAAGAGGTCGATGAGGATGCCTTGGTGAAGGAGTTTCTTAGGGGGAATGAGCCAACGGATCTGTCCGCAGCTTTGGCGCTTTATAACAAAGGCTCTCCCCTTCCAAAAGAGAAAAGCGATGAAGCTGGCCCGTCTAGAGCTGAGACTATGGCTCCTCATATTGTTGCGCCTCCCGCTGCTCATCCGGTCGGTCGGCCGACACTTGACCCGTTCGAGCAGCATGCCGGCTATGATCCTGAAGATCTCGGGCTCGGCGTTCACGTGCTATCTCCTATTCGGGAGGGTGAAACCCCACGCGCAACCGATAGAGAACCAGAACCCAGTAGGAAACTCTTCTTCTCTAGAAGTCAAAAGACCTTGTCATTCTCCAGTATTCATTCGTTCTAACGTTCGTTTTTTATGTTTTCATGCAGGGTGCTCTAATCCCGAGCCAACTCCGAGGAGTGATGACGCCAAGGAGGAGGAGGAGAAAACAAGCGATGCTGCTCACGCGGGAGTAACTCCTGGCCCTGACGCTCAAGTGATCGGGGCGCTAGATGATGACAAGCTTGACACTTCGTCTCCTGCCGAAGGGAGCGATGAAATCGAGATTACCGGCGCCTCCGAGCATACTTCAAAGATGAGCATGAAGGACCGCCTCGCCGAAGAGGAGAAGAAAAAGGCCGAGGTCAAAGTTGAACCTGAAATACTGGAACTTACCGACCCGCGGAACAGACCTTTGAAAATCATTCTCCCGGGCAGGTCCAAACCACAAGATGTTCCGTCTCCTACTCCTCACCCCGCTTCTTTAGCAAGTAAGAATTCCAAGAAAAAGCGTGAAGGAGTGGAGTCGTCGAAAAAAACAAAGGAAGACAAGAAGAAGAAAACGAAGAAGTAATCGATACACTCGTTCGACGAGCTTCTTGCTTAGGTCTTGTCGTTGCTTTTATTTTTTGTGGCTTGCAGTTTGTATAGATAGGTTCTGAACTCTGAGTTTTGTAGGAGTAACCGTGTAACCCCATTTTGAACTACTGAATGAAGTTTAGTTTCTTTTTCGTTTGAATGATTCTATTGCTTTTCTTTGGTTTGTTGACTAACTGTAGTCATGACTCCACTTGTTACGAGTTGCATTATCTCCCAGTCTACTCTCGTGTTGTTCAAACATTTCCAGACGCGGCGTACTTCTTGTTCCACGTTTCTCGAGTACTTGGACTCCTTTCTGAATCGGTGCTCTGGGGATTCAAAGTAAGTTGATCCGCATTCAGTGGATTCGGAGATTTGAAATCGTTTATACTCCAGTCCGCGCTCCGGGGACTTAGAGTATTCCGATCCACGCTCTGGGGATTCGGAGATTTGAAATCATTTATACTCTAGCCCGCGCTCCGGGGACTTAGAGTATTCCGATCCACGCTCTAGGGATTCGGAGATTTGAAGTCGTTTATACTCTAGTCCGTGCTCTGGGGACTTAGAGTACTCCGATCCGCGCTCTGGGGATTCGGAGATTTGGAATCATTTATACCCTAGTCCGCGCTCCGGGGACTTAGAGTACTCCGATCCGCGCTCTGGGGATTCGGAGATTTGGAATCGTTTATACTCTAGTCCGTGCTCCGGTGGACTTAGAGTACTCCGATCCGCGCTCTGAGGATTCGGAGATTTGGAATCGTTTATACTCTAGTCCGCGCTCCGGGGACTTAGAGTACTCCGATCCGCGCTCTGGGGATTCGGAGATTTGGAATCATTTATACTCCAGTCCGCGCTCCGGGGACTTAGAGTACTCCGACCCGCGCTCTGGGGACTCGGAGGTTTGAAATCATTTATTCTCTAGTCCGCGCTCCGGGGACTTAGAGTACTCCGATCCGCGCTCTGGGGACTCGGAGATTTGGAATCGTTTATACTCTAGTCCGCGCTCTGGGGACTTAGAGTACTCCGATCCGCGCTCTGGGGACTCGGAGATTTGAGATTGTTTATACGAGTCTGTATATCGTATAGGATAATGTAATTCGTCATCCGATCATGAGATATAGAAACATTAGTGATTTGTGGAAAATACGGCTTCAAGCCTTTATTAATGAAAAACAACTAGACTGCTTGATTACATAGTTAAAAAGAAACTAAGCTAAAACTGAACGAAAACACATAGGAAATAACAGTGCCTAAAACAAGAAAGGAAAACATGCTAAATGTAATAATGCCGCAAATGCTCACTGTTCCATGCTCGGGGGAGTGTCGTGCCATCAACGGTCGCTAGCTTGAATGTTCCTTCTCCAAGCTTCCGTTCAATGACGTATGGACCTTCCCAGCTGGGCTTCATGCGCGATGGAACCGGGAAAACTCGTTTCAGAACGAGATCACCTACATCAAAAGTTCTTGGGCGGAATCTGCCGTCGTAGTAACGCTTGACTCGGTGCCTATGTGCTGCCGCCCTTAATTCGGCCTCTTCATGCTTTTCATCGATGCAGTCCAGTGATTCCAACAAGAGGTCCTGGTTTATCTTGGGATCATAGTACGTCACTCGGTGTGATGGAACTTCAAGTTCCACAGGTATAACGGCTTCCGAGCCGTATGCCAAGGCGAATGGAGTGTGGCCGATCGCGGACTTGTGGATAGTTCTATAAGCCCATAGTGCTGTTAGGAGCTCATCTACCCACTTGCCTCCAACCTTCTCCAGACGCTTCTTTAGTATGGACTTGATTATTTTGTTAACGGCCTCGACTTGTCCATTAGCTTTTGGGTGTGCAACGGCGGCGAACTTCTTCTCGATGCCATACTTTAAACAAAACTCTTTGAACTCTCTGCTTTCAAACTGCGTCTCGTTGTCTGTAATGATGGAGCGAGGAAGGCCGAAGCGGCATATAATGTTTCGTACAATGAAGTTAATGACCTTCTTAGAGGTGATTGTGGCCAAAGGCTCTGCCTCAGCCCATTTTGTGAAATAGTCGACTGCAACTATCGCGTATTTCGCACCACCTTTGGATATAAGCAAAGAGCCGATTATGTCGATTCCCCAGATTGCAAACGGCCAGGGTCTAACCATTTGCGTGAGTTCCGTTGATGGAGTCGTCGGGATTTTCGCATATCTTTGACACTTGTCACATTTTCTTGCATAGTCCGCAGCGTCCCGATTTACGGTTGGCTAGTAATATCCGTAGCGGAGGACCTTCTTTGCTAGCGTTTGCCCCCCAGTATGGTCGCCACATTCTCCTTCGTGAACCTCTCTTAAGACCCGCTTTGTCTCGTCATGAGCGATGCACCGTAATAATGGGACTGAGAAACCTTTTCGATACATTAATCCATCCTGCATCACGTATCGCGCGGCCTTTCGAAAGACCTGGCGTCTTTCGCTCCTTTTTTCTGGTAAAGTCCCGGTCGTCAGGTACAGTTTGAATGGGGTTATCCACAATTCCTTCTCGATTTCCGTTTCCAATATACAATCAACTTTCATCTCGTCTATGCTCGGGGCGTGCAAGGCCTCAACGGGATACAATCCCATTTGCTGTGCATCGCATGTGCTTGCAAACTTAGCCAACAAGTCGGCTTCTCTGTTCTGTTCGCGCGGGACATGCGAAATGTCATAATGCTCGAGATTCGACAGTAGCTCTTGGACCTGAACAAGGTACGGAGCAAGCTTTTGTCCCTTGGCTTGGTAATCTCCCCGCACTTGGTAAACCACCAACTATGAGTCACAAAAGACCTCAACTGATTTGATCCCGAGTTCTTCGATGAGCTTCAAGCCCGCAATCAATGCTTCATATTCTGCTTCGTTATTCGTAGCCAGGAAATCAAGCTTCAAAGCATAACAGATTGATCGGTTTTCCAGAGTTATAAGAACTACACCCGCGCTGGAGCAACGGTCGTTGGATGCCCCATCAGTGTATAATTTCCATCGAACGGGGGGAATGGCATCGTGATTATCTGGTTCTGTGGGCATGGTAAACTCAGCGATAAAATCTGCTAATGCTTGCCCTTGTATGGCTCTCCGTAGCAAGTAGGCGATATCAAACTAGCTCAACTCGATTTTCCATTTTAGCAATCTTCCAGAAGTTTCTGGTCGTTGGAGTACCTGCCGCAGGGGTTGATCGGTATAAACACTGATTGAGTGCGCTTGAAAATATGGGCGTAGCTTACGTGATGCAATCACCAAGCAATAGGCCAATTTCTCGATTTTAGGTTAATTTCTTTCTGCCCCCGTTAAACGCTTGCTAACATAATACACCGGCTTTTGGATTCGGTCCTCCTCGCGAACTAAAGCCGCACTTATTGCATGTGGGGATACAGCCAAGTATACGTACAACATCTCGTGGTTTACTGGTTTTGACAGCACTGGTGGACTCTCCAGATGCCTCACCAGATTCCGGAATGCTTCCTCACAACTAGACGTCCATTCGAAGTTCCTTTTCCCTTTCTTTATTATATCAAAGAAAGGGATGCACTTGTCAGTTGCCCTTGATATGAATCGACTTAGCGCAGCTACTTTTCCATTCAATCTCTGTACCTGTTTTATAGTCCTGGGTACTTGCACATCTCGAATAGCTTGGATCTTTTCGGGGTTAGCTTCAATTTCCCTAGCATTGACGATGAATCCCAAAAACTTCCCCGACGCAACGTCGAAGGAACACTTCAGAGGGTTGATCTTCATCCCGTAATACTTGAGTATATCGAACATTTCAGCCAAGTCTCGAATGTGGTCATTTGACTGTCGTGACTTCACGAGCATGTCATCCACATAGACTTCCATCGTCCTACCAAGCTGGTCCTTGAACATTCGATTCACCAAACGTTGATAACGAAGCTGGGTGTTCTTGGTCTGGGATATGCATCGGGATTTGGTTGTACCCCGAGTATGCATCCATGAATGATAACAGCTCATGTCCTGCGGTGGAGTCAACCAACTGATCGATCCTTGGTAACGGGAAACTGTCCTTGGGGCACGCTTTGTTCAAATCAGAATAGTCTACGCAAGTTCTCCATTTCCCATTTTCCTTTTTCAACAGTACGGGGTTCGATACCCACTCAGGATAGAGGGCGTCGCGGATGAACCCATTGGCTTTGAGTTTGTCCACCTCCTCTCTGAGAGCAGCGGACCTCTCCGGGTCCATTCCTCTCCTCTTTTGTTTAACTGGGACGTATTTCGGGTCTATGTTCAACATATGACTCGTGGTGGCGGGAGAGATCCCACACATATCAGAATGCGTCCAGGCGAAAACATCAAGATTCGCCCGGAGGAAGTCACTAAGGTCTTTAGTCATTGCGGGGCCAAGCTGTGATCCGATCTTCAGTAATCGTGATGGGTCGCTTTGGCTGACTGAAATGTCAACCGTCAGTTCAGCCGGCGCCGCCTTTTCTTCCCTGGGTTTCTCCTCGTCGTCTCTCGGATCTATGTCTCTGAAGATCCGAGAGTTATGCCCGAGCCAGGGCTCGGGCACTACTTGTCAATTATCCATATTATGGATGCGGACGGGATTGTCCGCAACCTTTCCTTTCTCCCTCTGGTGGGCCTCTCGGAGCTCAGCCACATAACAGGAACGACCAGCTGCTTGGTCGCCATGAACAATACCTACTCCTTTGTCAGTTGGGAACTTCAAAGTTAAACACCACGGGGCCAATGCTGCCGTAAACTCAGCCAGGGCCGCCCGGCCCAAGAAGACATTATATGGAGAATCCACATCCAAAACTACGAAGGGTAGAATTCGCACCCTCCGACGCTCGCCTTGTCCCAGTTCAACTGGTAACTCGACATACCCCACTGCATCGGTCGCAGCGCCGTTAAATCCGTGGATACGAGCCTTGGACGGTTTCAAGTCCTTTGTTTCCATTTTCATTTGGTCATAAGCCTTTTGAAGATGATGTTGACAGAACTTCTGCAATCAATCAGAATTCTCTTCACATATGCCGGTCCAATCGTCGCAGATATGACCATCGGGTCGATGGTTGGAGCCTCCACTTGATCAGCATCCCTGTTTCTGAACACTATGTCGTCTGTCATTACGCGCTGCTGCTTGGCAGGAGTCCCATCCTCCACGTTTGAACAGCACTCAAAATCTGCATGTTTCAGGGAGCTTGCATACCGCTCCATCTCTTGGCAATTCTTATCCGCGGGGTGGGGTCCACCGATAATAGTATTTATGACTAGTCTTCCCACGGTTCGGGCAGGCTCCTCGGGGTGACGCGAGGCCGGTGCGCGACCTGGGTTGGACGTTCCCTGTCCTCCTTCCTGTGGATCCTTCACAAATTCTTGCAACTTCTTTTGCCTGATCAATTTCTCGATAGCGTCGTGCAAGTGTCTGCACTCTTCCGTATTGTGCCCATAAGTCTCATGGAAGCGACAATATTTCCCAGTTCGCTTCTACTCCTCAGTTGATTCTTTTGGACGTGGCTTTCTGTACTGAAAAGTATTGCAGGTAGATAGGTAAATGTTCTCAAGAGGCGCATTCAGCGGAGTATACTCGTTGTAGCTTGGAATTCTCGATTTCCACTTCCCCGCTTCTCTCTTCTTCCTTTGATTTCTTCCTCCGAACTCATTAGACTGCCTAGGCTTGTTCTGGACATTGACTTGGACCTTTCCCGAGCTGTCTCCGGACTGCTTCACAGCAACGTTGCTTTTCATAGACTCTTGGACAGGTCCTGGTGCCTTATCTCGTCTTACCCACCTGGCTTCCTCTCTCCTTATGAATTGGTGTGCCTTTGAGTAGAAATGCTCTAGTGTGGTCGGAGGTTTTCCTGCCAACCAATCTCCAAATTCAAACTCCGGATCCACACCTCTCATCATAGCCATTAGAATTGCATGATCATTGGGATTACTGACTTCAGTTGCCGCAACATGGAACCTTTGTAAATATTCCTTCAATGACTCCCCGGGACTTTGGATTACACTTGACAGAGACATTACGTCCTTCGGACGAGTAGTGTGTATCCTGAACTGCTCAATAAACTTCTTTGCCAACTCCTCGAAATTGGATACAGACCGCGGAGGAAGTCGGGTAAACCATAAAGTAGCGATCCCAGATAGAGTAATTGGAAAGCATCTACACTTGGTTGCATCATTTGCTCTAGCTGAATCCATCATCCATTCGTACCTCATGACATGCTGTCTGGGGTTAGTCTTTCCCTCGTACGCAGGGATAGTTGGCATACTAAACTTTCTAGGGTACGCTGCCTGTAACACAACATCTGTGAACGGAGTGTGACTCCTTGATACTCCCCAATCGTCATTCGTCAAGCCCTGATTTTCTTTCATCAATTGCCTGACCATGGCTGTCAGGTCTGGTGTCTGTATGGAAGGTAGGAGATTAGAGTCCATTCTACGTGACTATCCATGTTGATGCCTCCTCTCCTGGCGATCTGCCAATCGTGCGTCTTGAGGTTCGACATCATTAGTGTTTTGATGGTATGGGCCTCCAGCTTCCACCTGTACTCCAGTTCCAAAGTTCCCAGCTCTGACTTGGTCGTGGTGTCCAGCTGTTTAGGCTGCAGCACCCATCCGTGCAGCTTCAGTCTTACGGCGTCTGCGCCTGGGAGGTTCTTCAGAAGAAGTTGAGCTGTCAGATGAGGAATAGGGAGCGGGATTGCCCCTAGCATTCTGTTGCTGCTGTTGAGTGAGTTGTGCCATCAGGTTGGCGTTAGCTTGCATCTGCTCTCCTAGTTGTCTCCTGCTTTCCCTGAGTTCTCTCATCAAGTCGTTGAACTCTATTCTGGTGACAACTGGAGTTTGGTCCTGGGCGGCAATTCCTACACCCGGAATTGCTGGCTGATTGCTAGGTCCTGCTTGTTGCACGCTAGCAGTCTCATAGGCATCCACATTATGAGAAGCTGACCTGGTGCGTGGTCTCGCCATTGTAGAGTTATTGGTATGAACTCTGAGTAGAATCAACGGATGTCCTGTCAATGACTCGGATCTTCTTTGGGGGATTTGCTCAATCCAGTAGCTTCAAAGCAGATCCTTAAGGTCTGATAATTCAATTCTCAGTGAAAGCACCAAAGTGTTAGCACCAAAATTGGTCACTAACCTCGTAAAAAAAATTGTGTAGAGAAATAAGTGATGAAGGTAAATTAAACAGAGAAGACAATGCTAATTTAAATGCAGAAAGTAAGAACACCAAATTTATAGTGGTTCAGCGTAATTGCCTACGTCCACTTTGAGATTAAACTTTATTGATCTTCTTAATGATTGATTACAAATACAATTTGTAGATCAAATGCTTGAATGAAGTTGTTAAGTAGAGAAGATGAGTCTCAAAAATGGCAAAGTCTCCCTAGTGTTCTCCAAAAAAGATCCCTTTTCACTTTGACCCTGCCCCTCTATTTATAGACAAAGATGGGCTGGACTTCCCAAGTGGGCTTGGTAGCCGAACACTCTAGCCCGGGTGCAGTGGTCGCTGCATGCCGAACCAGGTATGCCGAACGCTATAATGCCGAACAATCCTCTCTATGCCGAACGGTATATTCAATGTGTGGGAATTGCAGAATGGTTGTCAGTTGAAGCCGAACGTGTCTCTGTCCGAACGATGCATTCAGGCCGAACGATACTGTCACGTCGAGTAGTTATGCACACCGAACGTCTTCCGGATGCCGAGTACTTCCGTCGCCGAGTTCTACTATCGCCGAGTTCTACTGTCGCTGAGTTCTACTGTCGCCGAGTTCTACTGGGCGCCGAGTACTAGTTGATGCCGAGTTCCAGCTGATGCCGAGCATTACCTGATGCCAAGTGCTATCTGAAGCCGGGCACTACCTGATGCCGAGTGCTATCTGATGTCGATCACTAATCGATGCCGAATACTACGCCGAGTACTACCTGACGCCGAGTATTATGGATGCCGAGTACTTCGCCAAATACTACGCCGAGTACTCCTTGATGCCGAACACTCCCTGATGCTGAGTTCCACTGGAAGCCGAGTACTAGTTGCCTGGTCAAATCTCCAGGAAACATTTATCAAAGAATTTTTTGCAGTAAACTAGTTGTAGTATATGAAATAAATAACCTATATTAAGTGAATGATGGACCTCCAAATTAAGTATGCTATTATAGTAATGGCAGAAATAGTTGGAGCATGCCATATAACACTTATTGAATGCATCAAATCATGAAAACCATTTTCGTAAAACATACAACATTACTTATGAAGTAATGAATATTTTTTAGTGTCGACTGAAATATAGATATAGTTATAATTCAATGAGAATATTATGAATATTCGTTATGAAATATAACTATAATGTAGTATTTTTTTTCATAACAAAAGTGATGCATTGGAAATTACTGAAGTATCTAAAATTATTTACAATAATTTTGGTACTATAGACTAAGCCATAGATTTGAGAAATAAGTTTTTATTATATAATTATAAATCATATGGCACTAGTTAATTATATTTCAAATAGTTAAGGGCTATGCACCCATTTAGTGGGTGTACTATAAGAGTTGATAAACTCTACAAATTGATACATATAGATATTTGCAATCTTAAGTCTATTAATACCAAAATGGTTCCATATACTTCGTCATATTCACCGATGAGTTATCACAGACATGGACATGTGTATTTGATACGCATGTATAAGTCTATGATAAGCTCATAGTATATAAAATGAAAGTAAATAATATAACATGTGATAGAAATGATTCGATTTGATTGAATGGGTGAGTATATTGAAAAGAGTTCCATATGTACCTAACATGAATTAAGATTCAGTCTCAAAGGTAACTCCTCCTTATAATACATAATGATGTATTGGTAAGGAGTAATCAAACTTTGTTAGACAAAGTACGATTAATTGTGAGTGAAGTTGAGTTAATTTCTTTCAATAAGGTCATGTCCTTAAGAGTAGTACAAAATGTTAATATTATTTCAAATAAATAATAGTTTAAAAAATCATAAAAGATAAGGGTTTACAAGAAACCCCAACATATCCTAGGCTAAGGAGTTGGTAGGTTGTGTTAGTAGAAAGTTTGCATGTAATAAATATTTAGGAAGGAATTTTAATGTACTTCCTAAAAGGAGTTTGAGAAAGACTATCATTGGATGACATATTTATGTTTTGAACATAAGTTTTATAAACTAAAAACCAAATCAGTTTTATATAAAACGCAATTCATAAAGTGTTTATGAATATTTCTTCCATTACATTAAGAAAGAATTGTTGTTTCAAGAAATACCAACTTCATAATGAAGGAATTTCTTTTAGAAATTATTGGTAGGAAAATGAAATTAGATATGATCCAAGGATAAAACTGATTACATGAGGTGAAATGAAATTAACTAGCCTAAAAAAACACATCGAATTATAATGTCTAATAAGTATTATCGCGCATTGAAGAGAAACTATGAGTTTCTTATCAATGTCAAAAAATATATAATCATTGGTTGTTAAATTAAACCATTAAGAGTATTGACTCTATGATATGGTATGGTGCGAAAATCTGAAATAATTTCAAGTATGTTATTGGATTATGATTTTGGTAGTTGTAATCGAAGGGATGTGATCCATCAGACGTGATTGTGTCTTTAACAGAAATCTAATATAGTTGGCATTTAATAAGCAATGTTAATAAGAATAATCTCATGAATTTTGTAACATCCCTCTACTTGGAGGACCAAAACTAACGGCTACAGATGCTGCAGTCATCCATAGTTATTAATCTTCGGCGACCAAATACGGTGGTGCTAGATACATTGATACACAGATCACAGATATATATGGAAAAAATTTAACAATTCAAAACACATTTCCATATTCAAATCAAAACATTTCATGTACATTACATAATCCCAAATTATGTTATCCACATTCAGCAAAATATAATTATTACAAATATGCCAAGAGCGACATATGAAGATGCCCCCTTGGTTGATCATAGTATATAGTAAGGCTCATAAATCTGCCTTTACAAACAAACACATAGCGGACCAGAAAACTTTAAATAGCTATTTGCCTCCTGCACGTCTCCGGAAGCTTTATTCGTCTAAGAAGAGAACATGGAAACCTTAAATCTCAAACTACTCAAAATCAATTGAGTACCTGAGAGTTTAAGGGGAAAACAAAAACTTCGAGTCAGACATAAAGCCTATTATGAATAATAATCTAACATCACAATCCTTTTAGATATCTAGTGAGACCACGCCGCATAGCGGAACGGGTTTTCCCCTCACTAGTATCCTAAAATCCTTTATAAAACCATATAATGTGTTCCTGCTTCCACAATGGTTAAAACATACATTTCAAAATATTATGATGATATGCATACTTGAAAATAGTTTAGTCTAACACCCTATCATAAAAATAGTTCCTAGGATCACTATTAACCTTTTTAGTTTTCATGGGCTTACTAATAACCTTGTCTTAATTAATAGACATTATGTCTTATTCATAGTTTTCATGGGATCACTAAGAAACTATAGGCTCCTGCTAGATAACTTAATCAATTAATGGGTCATTCTGAACCTATTGGACTTTCCAATAACAAATAACCTTATCCTAGTTTTCATGGGTTTACTAGAAACCTATGGATTTGTCCAGTAACTCACTTCACATTCTAGTTTTCATGGGTTGACTAGGAACCTACTGATACATGCATTAACCACTTACTTATCTTAGTTTTCATGGGTTTACTAGGAACCTATTAACCGTTGTCAATCCTTAATCTGGATATAGTTTTCATGGGTTCACTACAAACCAATTAGTCCCTGCCAACTACTCTTACAACATAGTTTTCATGGGTTAACTATGAACCTTTTGGTATGCACCAAAAACTACAAAGTTTAGGCATCCCATATTTTTGGTCACCCTAACTCCATGGATGCAATTCTACTCATTCGGGAGTTTAAGCAATTTATATTCACTATTGAGTTAACCTAGCTGGTTCTTTTAACCCTTTTCCCCAAAATACAGTTATGGGTTATCATGTGAACATACTCATATTTGAAGAAGCAAAACAACACTTTAACAATACCACTCCTGTGGGTTTAAAGTTGTAATGACCCACTATTTTGGACCATTCAAATCGACAATAAATCCACACATGTCGGACTTGAATAATTCAAAACAATAGATTGTTAATTTAAATTGGCAAAACTCAACATATATAGTAAATAAAATAATCACAGATCACAGACACAGAGAAATATAACAATAGTGCAACGGAAACAAAAGAATAGTAGTTCATGAAGCTACTATATATATATAACAGAGTTAAACAAGATACAACAGAAGTCTCGAATACAATAGATATCTCAACACAATAGCCAAATACAAGATCTGAATACATCATTGGAATCAATCGAATAACTGAAAGCTGGATAGATAGCTGAATCTCCAAGCGAAGCTCCAACTCCAAAGGTGAGTCTTGAATACTGTATCACTCAGTCTGACCCGAGCGTAAAGAAAACACAAAACACTCGAGTCAGGATTAACATTCTTATATCAATAAATCCAACTCAAGTGAAATAACGACTGAAATACAAATAACTCAAAGGATGTTTGGGATAACCATCCCTTAAGGATCCGTTAAACTATCTACTATGTAGTAGTGTACGCTAAGTAGATAATGTCTAATCAGTAAAGTACGATATCAAAATAGTGTTAAGCCATGGCCCATTCCACCTTAACACATTTTTATTCCCAAGAGCATATACAAGACCGTAGTTTCCCCAAAACCGGAAGTCACCAGAGGGCAATCCATATACTAAAGGTACAAACCAAAACGTAGTGGTCGCGATAGGATAAACAGTATGACAAGGTACATGAGGCGATACCAGCTAGAATACTAGTAGTTGCGTGATCCGGACTGATGTTGGGCATAGCAGCTACTACCCCAGCACCGCGAAACAACACTCCCATAATCGAGGGGTGCACCCAAATCGAATCACAAAAGTAATAGATATGGTATCGAAGAAGTGTGTCCGCTAGAGATGGCGATCCTCAATGGCCCGGCGCGGCTCTTGTTTTAGTCATTTCAGGGGTCATCCAATATCATTCTCTTTCTTCAGTCAACGCGTTCACCAAACCATCCACTTCATTCTGGATCAACACTCCGCGTATATTAGTTATTTAAGTGGTTTCGGTATCGACAGAGAATATGTCCATATCTGATCTCGGTCTCTTTAATAACTACGTATTATTACACCGATGGTCATTTAATAAAATTTCAAAATAGTTATATTTCAAATCCGACATATTATTGCCATTTCAAAACCACATCAATACGGTATCACTTTCACTTCAAATAAATCCATTTCCAAAATAATATCACTTTCCAAAGTTATATCGCTTTCGAAATCATAAGTCTTTTAAAATCATAACACTTTGGAAATCAAAACTTGAAATTCATAACACTTTGAAACCCTAACACTTTCCTCTTAAACAATTTAGATATTAAAATTTGTATATATAGAAAAATAGTTTATAAAATAAAATAGTTTATATAAAATAGTTATAAGTTAAAATAAAATAATTTATATTGAAAATGATTTATATTAAAATAATTTATATTAAAATTTATAAAGTAAAATATAAATAGTTTTAGATATAGTTTAAATACTTTATATAAAAATAGCTTCCTCATATTTCACAAATCAATTCACATAAACTCGAATTCCAAAATTTAAATTTAATTAAATCTCAAATCACAAATTTCAATTCAATTTAGTTTCTCAATAAACCCTTTTAAATTATCGATTTCAAATGCCTATTTGAACCATAAATAAACCATTTCAATTTCAATATATTTCAAGTTTAAATATTCGACATTTCAAAACTAAATTCGATAATTCAATTTATGTCCCAATTTAATTTCATTACATTTAGTTTCTGAAATATTTCTTTAATCATTTCAATACATCAAAATACAACTTCAATTTAAAAATTTATATAGACAAAATATCCCATTTAAATTTATATAAGTTTGAAATATTCATTTAAGCCACTTCTTAATTAATTCAAGTTATAAAACATATCTTAAAATTTCAAATTTAATAGATTTCAAATCAACTGGTTTAAGTATAATTCTTAAATAATTAAGAATTCCAAATCAATTCAAATTTATCCTTCAACCCGAAACATTATAAATTCTATATTTAAAATATAAATTTTACATAAATACTTAAACATATTTCATATTGATTCAAATCAACTTTATTAAATCAACTTTAATAAATCTTTAAAATCATTATTTATTAAAACCATATATTTCTTTCAAAACCGTAGAAATGTTTTTCCAAACATTTATATATAGACCAACGGTGTCTGTATATAATTTCTATCCTATGGTCAAGTGATACGGATATTTATCATTTCAATCCGCAATTTAAAATATATTCGGGTATATATCTTTTCAACCCGAAATCCCAAATTCAATTTAATTTGAAAATCGCTTGGGTTTATCATTTCAACCCATAACGATTTTCTCCTATTCTAAAGTCCGTTCGGGTATGTATCATTTCAACCCATAGTGATCTATACTAACAGGGAACTTGCAGAGTGATAACAGATATGATAATAATATAACAACGGTAGCAGGCATATATCATCAGTATAAACAACAAATAAGGGTGTCTGATGTCACAGGTGAACAGATACAGATGATGGCATATATATATATATTAATATAAATAACAGATAATGATGTCAGGTGTCACAGGTGAACAGATACAGATGATGGCATATATATAGCAATATAAATAACTAACAGCGGCATATTTCAATTGTCGTTTCAATTGAAATCAAATTTAATAAATATAAGAACATTAATCGTGAGTGATTGCTCACCTTTCGAGGCTAGGTAGATTTGACAAGGAATTTAGCTACGAATCCAGACACGAATCTCAAAACAAGACAAGATTGACCCGAATTGACAAATGAAGCTGATAAATAGAAATTTACGAAATCAAATCAAAGCTGGATTGATGGAGATCTGTTATAAGTGAACTTATATAAAACTGTAAATAACTATATATGTAATTGGTTTTTAAAAATTAATAGTTAATAAACGAATATACTATGCAGACAAAAATAGAACAAAACAAGATAGATGAACAGATTGAACAAAATGTACTCGGACTATAGCCAAGACTATATATTGCCAAAATAATACTTACATAAAATCGTTACGGACTTAAATTGAAAATCTATATATGTATGTATATACCAAATTTTCTCACAATATAAACTGTAAAACAAAGAAACAAAGGAACAAAGAAACAAGCAACCTCAGGTTAAAAGAATAAGTGTGACTAAAAGTATATATATACAATATTGAAATCTACATTTAAACGAATTAATATACTGTAACATATATATAACTCATTATATGATTATATAACTAACAAGTCTCAAAATTGAAACACATATATATATATAATTTATATAAACAGCCTATATATATAAACAGGTTATGTTCAACTATAAATCATATGTATCGAACTGTACGTAACAGCCAGTATATAGGCTGTAATCACATAAAAGACTAACATACATGTTCTATAACCTTTTAATATAAATACTTTAAGCAAATTTATATTACACATATAATACTGTAAACACAATCCAATACCCATATATATCAATACCAACATATCGTATATAACATAAGCAACTTACATTACTTTATTCCCTTTCTGTCACAACAAATCAAACATCATATATGATTTACCTATTTACATACGTAACTTTATATACAAGATATCATACATATAACTTGCAATTGTTTATTTAATATATATAAACAAACCCATGCAGACAACTATGCAAACTCATATGCAAAACGTGTATATACGAAAACAAATATAGCTTGTAATATGTACTGATAATATATATAACTATCACGCATATTAGACATATATATATATAGTAATATATATATAAAAATCTATACTTATATATAATACTAACTATATAAATATTAATACTTACACAAGCACTAATAGAAGAGAAGTTGCACACGACCAAGATTGAAACAAGGCTGAGAATGGAAGGTCGGCTGGAGGAGGAAGGAGGAGGAAGCTTGCACGGCTGAGGCTTGGAAGAGGATGGCCGAAGATAGGTGGGTGGGAAGAGGTAGCGGCAGCTCTTGGCGGCCAGAGGTTGTTGCCGAGACGTGGTGATGCGGAGGAGAGAAACTTCGACAGTGGGTGGTGGTTTGCAAGCGGCAGGCGGAGGCGGTTTTGGTGGGTTTGGTGGTGGTTCGCCTGAGCGGAGAGGCTGGGTTTGGATAAAGGCGGAGGCCGAGGCTACTAGCAGTGGGAAGGGCGGAGGGTGGAAGTCGACGATGGGGCGCGAGGGCGGTGATCTCGGAAGTGCGTGTGCATGGTGGAGGGCGAAGTGGCTGAGCTGCGGGTTGCGGAGGGATGGGACAGTGGATGACATGGAGGCAAAATCAAAGAGGGGTGTAGGCTACGTGAGATGCGGCTGCTGGAACAAAGGAACAGGGCGGTCAGTGGGTGACGGGGCTGAGTGGTGGATCTCGGCAAGCTGACCCGACTAAGGGGGTCATGGGCGAGGTTATGCGGTGGCTCAGCTATGGTAGCGGCCGATGGAGGAGGGTGTTTGATAGTGCTTCGGTGGGAGATTGTATGGCGGAGGCGGAGGCACGGTTGTAAATGGGTTTGGCAAAATTTGAATAGGCTAACCTGGAGATGGAAGTGGAAAATGTAACAGCAAGTGGAGAATGAATACCCACCTTTTCTTTCAATGAATGTAAGAGCAGAATAAAGAAACAAGGAACCAACATGAAAGATAAAGTGAACTGATGGAAAAGAATTTGAAAGGAAAGGTCACGCGTAAATTTAGGAAATTATTAAAAGCTAGTGGCCGTTTCAAAATTTGAATGGACACAGTAATCAAAGAATTAAAACAGATACCAATGCATTGGACCATTACGCAGTTCCCGCTGCGTACCGGACTTCAAAATACAGAAATAAATATACTGCGGTAATCAGCGCGACGAGATGATCAAAACGGTATACAGATGTCAGTGGTATGGTTGAATTATAAAAATTTGAATTTTCTAATAGCGGAAAATGCAAGAAAAACGCTGAAAAATAAGATCGACGGAGCCAATGATGTCCGAATTTGGAAAAACGACAAACTGAAATTTTGCTCAGAAGATGGTTTAGAATTTTTCTATGTAAAATATTTAGGTTTCGGAAACATTTTATTTTCATCGCTTTTTAACTGATTAAATTGAAGTAAATTTACGCGCGAAATAA
Organism: Allium fistulosum; assembly: GCA_030737815.1. Taxonomy (NCBI): domain Eukaryota; kingdom Viridiplantae; phylum Streptophyta; class Magnoliopsida; order Asparagales; family Amaryllidaceae; genus Allium; species Allium fistulosum. The sequence goes on along the minus strand of CM060908.1, from coordinate 296,716,433 downwards.
ATTTTCATATTTTCGGACGAAAATTTACCAGTTGCTATGTTTAATTAGACGCATTCCAAATATCAAATTTATATTTCAAAATTTATCATTTAAAATTTTCTAAAATTTCAATTAATAACGTTATTAAAACCGGTTAAATTTATGGGTCGTTACATTCTCCCCCACTCAAAACTTTTCATCCCCGAAAAGGAACGAGGTAGGAGAATAGAAACAACCAGAAAGAAAACAGATTTGAAATACAGAGTAATAGTTAATTTAGACCATATAATTTCAAATTTAAATTAATTGATATTCAATAATTGATTTAATCCATTTGATTTCACTAAAATCAATCTCAACTATTTCTAAATTCATTATCTTATTATCCCATTTTCTTCAATTTACAATTTCTAAAACCATAAATTTGAATAGTCTTTTATTATAATCATATTTTCTTCAACAATTTTAAATTCTTCTTTATTCCAAATTATTGTTAAATTTATTCTACTTAATATATCTAATCACATATATTTAACACATATAAATTAATTTAAACCATAAAAGTTTCGATTTAAATTAATTTATATTTACTAATTGCTTTTAAATTCAAGGTATTTTCATAAGTTGATCAAATTCAATTTGTTAATTCTTTCAGAACAAAATTTATTATATTCATCTCATCCAATTAATTATTTTATCATCTTTATTAGCATTTTTTTATAATTAAAATCTAGTGTATAACATTTATTATAAACACTCAAATTTTATAAAATCATTTTATATTGTATATTACCCAATTACATTTTAACTTCTGAATAATTTAGGTAAGTTATATTGAAATGCAATTTAGTACTATACAAATAAAATTTCAAATTCAATTATTTCAAGTTTAAACATTTATCCAAAATTTAGCTTTATTTATAATTGGAAACATCCTTTAACATAATTTTAAGAATTAAATTCCCGTTTAATTTCAAACCTTTAGAGATAATTATGTATATACCATATATATTAAATCAAATTAAATTTAAAATAATATTTTCATATATATATATAAATCAAGTAATACTTAAGAAATTCAAATTAAAATATTTTCCAAACAAAACCGTAGCAAGGCTACAGAATGGTTTCTCCACTTCGAAACTCGAAAATGAATGTCGATGATGCGGCCGCCATCATCGAAATTATTTTCCAGCGACAAAGAGAAGAGCACTGATTTCAACATTTTAAAATTCTTTGAAAACGATTTCTATTCGAAAATACTTTCAATAATATATACTTTAAAATTTTAAAACCAAAGTTCGAAATCACCGGAAACTAAATTCTCAAATTTCTGAATTAAATTCATTTCAAATTCCAAATCAATTTTTAACCGCATTTATAAATTTATTTAGAACAATAAATGAAAATCAACTATTATCATTTCAAACAAACAATTTAATTAACTTATTAAATTCCAGAAAATTTTACTTATATTTTTACAATATAATCAACAAATTTATTTCATTTACCAAATTTGAAAATAATATTGTGTCAGTTTGCTCTGTTCAAGTGTTTTGGAAATCCTATCGATTGCGTTGATCTATATAAAACATTTAATTACAATTTTACAAATACACTTCTTCGCTTGACGATACAGAAATGGATTTCAAATCAAGGATGTAGATTCAAATTTGATGCGAATTCTGATTCGAAGATAAGTTTGAAACGAAGATAAGATGATTAAATAAAAAATAGGAAGATGCATAAGTTTATATAAATCATGGGCAATCTTAACCGGATCAACCGTGACTTCAAGAATAAGATCAATGTAGAATTTCGAGGTAAATCGACATTCGATCTCAAGAAATAGAATTCAAGTATAGCAGAAGATAGATAGCATCGTAAACCGAGGATACAGAAATCTCTGGTAAATCGATGTCTATTGTAAAGGAGTTTCACCCTTTTTATAAATCAATTTGAAGATTGGCGAGACCGCCAACTCATTATAAAGATCATTCAAAGTGGAGTTATGGGATACTCCAGAATTAAAAGAAGACGAATAGTGGGGAACACAAATGAATTTCGAAACCGAAGGAACGTTCCAAAATTCAAAGGAATCGAGTCAAAAGGGAGAGATTGAAACTCGAATGGGAGTGATTCTGTAAATACATTTACCCTATATGCTAAGTTTTGCCTAGAGCTACCAAAGCTCTGATACCACTTGTAACGACCCACTATTTTGGACCATTCAAATCGACAATAAATCCACACATGTCGGACTTGAATAATTCAAAACAATAGATTGTTAATTTAAATTGGCAAAACTCAACATATATAGTAAATAAAATAATCACAGATACAGACACAGAGAAATATAACAATAGTGCAGCGGAAACAAAAGAATAGTAGTTCATGAAGCTACTATATATATATAACAGAGTTAAACAAGATACAACAGAAGTCTCGAATACAATAGATATCTCAACACAATAGTCAAATACAAGATATGAATACATCACTGGAATCAACCGAATAACTGAAAGCTGGATAGATAGCTGGATCTCCAAGCGAAGCTCCAACTCCAAAGGTGAGTCTCGAATACTGTATCACTCAGTCTGACCCGAGCGTAAAGAAAACACAAAACACTCGAGTCAGGATTAACATTCTTATATCAATAAATCCAACTCAAGTGAAATAACGACTGAAATACAAATAACTCAAAGGATGTTTGGGATAACCATCCCTTAAGGATCCGTTAAACTATCTACTATGTAGTAGTGTACGCTAAGTAGATAATGTCTAATCAGTAAAGTAAGATATCAAAATAGTGTTAAGCCATGGCCCATTCCACCCTTAACACATTTTTATTCCCAAGAGCATATACAAGACCGTAGTTTCCCCAAAACCGGAAGTCACCAGAGGGCAATCCATATACTAAAGGTACAAACCAAAACGTAGTGGTCGCGATAGGATAAACAGTATGACAAGGTACATGAGGCGATACCAGCTAGGATACTAGTAGTTGCGTGATCTGGACTGATGTTGGGCATAGTAGCTACTACCCCAACACCATGAAACAACACTCCCATAATCGAGGGGTGCACCCAAATCGAATCACAAAAGTAATAGATATGGTATCGAAGAAGTGTGTCCGCTAGAGATGGTGATCCTCAATGGCCCGGCGCGGCTCCTGTTTTAGTCATGTCAGGGGTCATCCAATATCGTTCTCTTTCTTCAGTCAACGCGTTCACCAAACCATCCACTTCATTCTGGATCAACACTCTGCGTATATTAGTTATTTAAGTGGTTTCGGTATCGACAGAGAGTATGTCCATATCCGATCCCGGTCTCTTTAATAACTACGTATTATTACACCGATGGTCATTTAATAAAATTTCAAAATAGTTATATTTCAAATCCGACATATTATTACCATTTCAAAACCACATCAATACGGTATCACTTTCACTTCAAATAAATCCATTTCCAAAATAATATCACTTTCCAAAGTTATATCGCTTTCGAAATCATAAGTCTTTTAAAATCATAACACTTTGGAAATCAAAACTTGAAATTCATAACACTTTGAAACCCTAACACTTTCCTCTTAAACAGTTTAGATATTAAAATTTGTATATATAGAAAAATAGTTTATAAAATAAAATAGTTTATATAAAATAGTTATAAGTTAAAATAAAATAATTTATATTGAAAATGATTTATATTAAAATAATTTATATTAAAATTTATAAAGTAAAATATAAATAGTTTTAGATATAGTTTAAATACTTTATATAAAAATAGCTTCCTCATATTTCACAAATCAATTCACATAAACTCGAATTCCAAAATTTAAATTTAATTAAATCTCAAATCACAAATTTCAATTCAATTTAGTTTCTCAATAAACCCTTTTAAATTATCGATTTGAAATGCCTATTTGAACCATAAATAAACCATTTCAATTTCAATATATTTCAAGTTTAAATATTCGACATTTCAAAACTAAATTCGATAATTCAATTTATGTCCCAATTTAATTTCATTACATTTAGTTTCTGAAATATTTCTTTAATCATTTCAATACATCAAAATACAACTTCAATTTAAAAATTTATATAGACAAAATATCCCATTTAAATTTATATAAGTTTGAAATATTCATTTAAGCCACTTCTTAATTAATTCAAGTTATAAAACATATCTTAAAATTTCAAATTTAATAGATTTCAAATCAACTGGTTTAAGTATAATTCTTAAATAATTAAGAATTCCAAATCAATTCAAATTTATCCTTCAACCCGAAACATTATAAATTCTATATTTAAAATATAAATTTTACATAAATACTTAAACATATTTCATATTGATTCAAATCAACTTTATTAAATCAACTTTAATAAATCTTTAAAATCATTATTTATTAAAACCATATATTTCTTTCAAAACCGTAGAAATGTTTTTCCAAACATTTATATATAGACCAACGGTGTCTGTATATAATTTCTATCCTATGGTCAAGTGATACGGATATTTATCATTTCAATCCGCAATTTAAAATATATTCGGGTATATATCTTTTCAACCCGAAATCCCAAATTCAATTTAATTTGAAAATCGCTTGGGTTTATCATTTCAACCCATAATGATTTTCTCCTATTCTAAAGTCCGTTCGGGTATGTATCATTTCAACCTATAGTGATCTATACTAACAGGGAACTTGCAGAGTGATAACAGATATGATAATAATATAACAACGGCAGCAGGCATATATCATGAGTATAAACAACTAATAAGGGTGTCTGATGTCACAGGTGAACAGATACAGATGATGGCATATATATATATTAATATAAATAACAGATAATGATGTCAGGTGTCACAGGTGAACAGATACAGATGATGGCATATATATAGCAATATAAATAACTAACAGCAGCATATTTCAATTGTCGTTTCAATTGAAATCAAAATTAATAAATATAAGAACATTAATCATGAGTGATTGCTCACCTTTCGAGGCTAGGTAGATTTGACAAGGAATTTAGCTACGAATCCAGACACGAATCTCAAAACAAGACAAGATTGACCCGAATTGACAAATGAAGCTGATAAATAGAAATTTACGAAATCAAATCAAAGCTGGATTGATGGAGATCTGTTATAAGTGAACTTATATAAAACTGTAAATAACTATATATGTAATTGGTTTTTAAAAATTAATAGTTAATAAACGAATATACTATGCAGACAAAAATAGAACAAAACAAGATAGATGAACAGATTGAACAAAATGTACTCGGACTATAGCCAAGACTATATATTGCCAAAATAATACTTACATAAAATCGTTACGGACTTAAATTGAAAATCTATATATGTATGTATATACCAAATTTTCTCACAATATAAACTGTAAAACAAAGAAACAAAGGAACAAAGAACCAAGCAACCTCAGGTTAAAAGAATAAGTGTGACTAAAAGTATATATATACAATATTGAAATCTACGTTTAAACGAATTAATATACTGTAACATATATATAACTCATTATATGATTATATAACTAACAAGTCTCAAAATTGAAACACACATATATATATATATATAATTTATATAAACAGCCTATATATAAACAGGTTATGTTCAACTATAAATCATATGTATCGAACTGTACGTAACAGCCGGTATATAGGCTGTAATCACATAAAAGACTAACATACATGCTCTATAACCTTTTAATATAAATACTTTAAGCAAATTTATATTACACATATAATACTGTAAACACAATCCAATACCCATATATATAAATACTAACATATCGTATATAACATAAGCAACTTACATTACTTTATTCCCTTTCTTTCACAACAAATCAAACATCATATATGATTTACCTATTTACATACGTAACTTTATATACAGGATATCATACATATAACTTGCAATTGTTTATTTAATATATATAAACAAACCCATGCAGACAACTATGCAAACTCATATGCAGAACGTGTATATACGAAAACAAATATAGCTTGTAATATGTACTGATAATATATATAACTATCACGCATATAAAACATATATATATATATAGTAATATATATATATATAAATCTATACTTATATATAATACTAACTATATAAATATTAATACTTACACAAGCACTAATAGAAGAGAAGTTGCACACGACCAAGATTGAAACAAGGCTGAGAATGGAAGGTCGACTGTAGGAGGAAGGAGGAGGAAGCTTGCACGGCTGAGGCTTGGAAGAGGATGACCGAAGATAGGTGGGTGGGAAGAGGTAGCGGCAGCTCTTGGCGGCCAGAGGTTGTTGCCGAGACGTGGTGATGCGGAGGAGAGAAACTTCGACAGTGGGTGGTGGTTTGCAAGCGGCAGGCGGAGGCGCTTTCGGTGGGTTTCGGTGGTGGTTCGCCTGAGCGGAGAGGCTGGGTTTGGATAAAGGCGGAGGCCGAGGCTACTAGCAGTGGGAAGGGCGGAGGGTGGAAGTCGACGATGGGCTATGAGGGCGGTGATCTCGGCAGTGCGTGTGGGTGGAGGAATGCATGGTGGAGGGCGAAGTGGCTGAGCTGCGGGTTGCGGAGGGATGGGACAGTGGATGACATCGAGGCAAAATCAAAGAGGGGTGTAGGCTACGTGAGATGCGGCTGCTGGAACAAAGGAACAGGGCGGTCAGTGGGTGACGGGGCTGAGTGGTGGATCTCGGCAAGCTGACCCGACTGAGGGGGTCATGGGTGAGGTTATGCGGTGGCTCAGCTATGGTAGCGGCCGATGGAGGAGGGTGTTTGGTAGTGCTTCGGTGGGAGATTGTATGGCGGAGGTGGAGGCACGGTTGTAAATGGGTTTGGCAAAATTTGAATAGGCTAACCTGGAGATGGAAGTGGAAAATGTAACAGCAAGTGGAGAATGAATACCCACCTTTTCTTTCAATGAATGTAAGAGCAGAATAAAGAAACAAGGAACCGACATGAAAGATAAAGTGAACTGATGGAAAAGAATGTGAAAGGAAAGGTCACGCGTAAATTTAGGAAATTATTAAAAGCTAGTGGCCGTTTCAAAATTTGAATGGACACAGTAATCAAAGAATTAAAACAAATACCAATGCATTAGACCGTTAAGCAGTTCTCGCTGCGTACCGGACTTCAAAATACAGAAATAAATATACTGCGGTGATCAGCGCGACGAGACGATCAAAACGGTATACAGATATCAGTGGTATGGTTGAATTATAAAAATTTGAATTTTCTAATAGCGGAAAATGCAAGAAAAACGCTGAAAAATAAGATCGACGGAGCCAAAGATGTCCGAATTTGGAAAAACGACAAACTGAAATTTTGCTCAGAAGATGGTTTAGAATTTTTCTATGTAAAATATTTAGGTTTCGGAAACATTTTATTTTCATCGCTTTTTAACTGATTAAATTGAAGTAAATTTACGCGCGAAATAAATTTTCATATTTTCAGACGAAAATTTACCAGTTGCTATGTTTAATTAGACGCATTCCAAATATCAAATTTATATTTCAAAATTTATCATTTAAAATTTCCTAAAATTTTAATTAATAACGTTATTAAAACCGGTTAAATTTACGGGTCGTTACAAAAGTCCTTGAAATATATATATCATAACATAGTTAACCACTTTAACTTATATTTTTATCAAGGAAATACTTCTTCAAAATTACATACGTAAAGCTATTATAAAACTCCTTTATACAAACCGTGGGTTTTCCTTTAAAAATTAGAGTATGGGTTTTCAAACCTTCTAAACCAAACCACTCGACCTTGTCGCAAGGTCTACAAAACAACCTTCTGAAACCATTGAAACCATTCGGCAATTTAAACCTTTCGAAAGCATTCAACCCTTATACATAAACATTTCGAAACCAGTGGATTAAACCTTTTGAAAACTTACTGGGTTCAAGTTAAAACATGCGGTAGGTCATCTTTTAAAACCTAGAATACAAAGGAACCAACCTTTCGACCTTCCCGGAAGGTCTACTCCGAAAGCTTAAATCATTTCTTTTAAAACAACAGACCTTCGCCTTTTACAACAACTCCTTTGAAAGCTTGGGTTATACTTCAATTATAATACAAGGGAAAATCATTCAAGTCGAAAACCTTGAAACTTTCCGAAAACAATAGGAGAAGCGGTAGGTTTTTTTTAAAATAGGTAAACCTTTCTACTAAGCCAAAAGCTCCTGCTTTCGAACCCTTCGAAGGGTTTTAACAAAATAAAGGCGGTAGTTCTTTACAAAATCTCTTTGAAACAACCTTTCGAAACCAAACCTTTCGATTTTGTCGAAAGGTCTCTTAAATCATTTCAAAGCTTAACCTTTCGACTGTGTCAGAAGGTCTTATATATATATATAACAACTTATAAAAATCAAACTTTCGGCTGTATCGGATGGTTCAAAACAGACAATAAAAAGTGGCAGTAACCTTTCGACTTTGTTAAAAGGTTTAAAATCTTTCTTTAAACATTTGACCTGGTTGAAGGCAACCAAGTCGAAAGCTCCAATTTGAAAGCAAAGCAGGTGAAAACTTTTGTTTATAAAACAAACATATCCCAACCTCTTTGGCCATCAACCTTTCGACTGCAAACCCTTCGACTCTATCCAATTCATTACGCACCAAGTACTTGATACCATATGCATTGGTTTGACCTTGCCAAAAGGTTTAATCCTTTCGACTAAGACGAAAGGTCTGGGTCGGAAGGTATTATTCCTAAAATGGCTGAAACATGCTAAAATCATGATTTTCTTGTTTTTAACTTAAAGAAGGTAACTTTTTAACTAACCTGCCCTTTTTATCAAATTCTCATTGGTTAACACTTCACTTTTTGGACAAAATGCTACCACAAATTCAGATTTAAATAATAATTATATTTTATAAAATGCTCCTTCTCCTTAAATAAATATATAAAACATTTAAGTCTCCTTAAATAATTTTATATATTTATCAAAACACTTAGGAAAAATCTGGAAAAATCCCAGAAAATATATTTTAATATGTTTTCCAACATATAAAAATTTCGAATCCAAATAATCATTATTTTTGCCGTAAATAATTTATAACACAATAATTCATTTTCTTTACTAGAAAATTCATATAAAATCCATATGCTCTCGGAAAATTATAAGAATTGAAACCCATCTCCAAATCAAGTTTTCTATAACATAAAATTTTCCCATGGCATTTAAAAATCATATCATCTCAGTTTTACCCTAAAACCGTGCACATCCCTTATTAAACAACCTTGTTTAAACTCTTATAAATCATAAACAAGCATATCATCATTCAAAACATCATAAAACAGATTTATCCTTAAATCCGAAATCATTTGATGTAAAAATCAAAATAGAGATGTAGAAATTATTATTCACCTTGCTTGAGATAAGGAGATTTGAGATTGTTTGAGATTGGTTTTCCTCTAGCTTGGATCCTAAGTTTTTCTTAAGTTTTCTTCTTCTCTTCTAATGGCCGGCCTTGCTTCTCATGGTTGTAAGTATTTTTGTTTTTGTGAAAATGAACGTGCAAAGCCTAATGAGAATAGTATAAGAGTAGGAGGTGTGGGCAGCTATTTACCCTAATGACCTTATGTTTAATTTCCTAACCATTTATATAAATTCATTAGTTTTAATAAGCACAGCCACCCAATTAATTAATCAACCTCAATCCCTTCATTTACATTATTTTATTTTATTTATTCTAATTAAATCTCCTGAATAATGTCAATAAAATTATGGGTGTTACAGGCTCCCCTCCTTAAATAATTTCGTCCTCAAAATTCAGTAAGGACTAACTAGCAAACATAGCAATCATCTGTAACATCTCCTAACAACCACACTAGCCTATCTGACTAGCAACCAATCTATATAAATCTGATATAAACATACAATCAAAGCAGATCAGGATAAGCTTCTCGAATCCTCTCCTCTGTCTCCCATGTACAGTCTTTCTCGTTGTCGCTCCACTGAACTATCACCAACTTGACTGTCTTGGTCCGCAACCTCTTCTCATCCTTCGCTACAACTCGAACTGGTTGCCTAACAAAAGTCAAATCAGGCTCTACTACCAAGTCCTCCAACTCTGTCTGAGGAATAGTAGCCTTTGGATCATGCAAATACTTATGAAGATGAGACACATGGAATACATTATGGACACCTGCCAAACCGCTCGACAACTCTACTATGTACGCGAGCTTTCCAATCCTTTCTATAATCTGAAATGGACCAATATACCTCGGGGCCAACTTTCCCAATCTTCCAAATCGTACCACACCGTTCATCGGTGACACTTTAATGAAAACTCTGTCTCTCACTAAGAACTCTAGGTCTTTACGCCTCTTATCTGTGTAACTCTTTTGTCTGGATTGAGCTTCCTTCATCCGTCATCGTATTATCTCAATCTTTTTTGACGCCTCTCTAACCAAATCCAGACCTAAGACCAATTTGTCTCTAGTCTCCAACTAACATGCTGGAGATCTACATGGCCTTCCATACAAAGCTTCAAAAGGCGTCATTCATATACTAGTCTGATAAATATTGTTATAGGAAAACTCAATCGGATATAGGTGATCTTCCCAAGATCCACCAAAGTCCAACACACAAGCTCTCAATAAATCTTCGAGTACCTTATTGACTCTTTCTGTCTGCCCATCCGTCTGTGGGTGATATGTTGTACTCATCTTGAGCTTGGTACCTAATACCTCTTGTAGACTCCTCCGAAATTCGCTAGTGAATAATGCATCCCTGTCGTTGACTATGCTTCTAGGAATCCCTTGAAGTCTAACTATGTTCTTCATGAACAACCTTGCTAGAACAGGTGCCGTCCTGGTTGACTTTACCGGAATGAAATGTGCACTCTTGGTCAACCTGTCCACTATAACCCATATGCTTTCATTTCCTCTATTTGACCTTGGTAACCCATCTATAAAATCCATCGATATCGAATCCCATTTCCAAACTAGAATATCTAAAGGCTGAAGTAACCCACTTGGCTTCTAATGTTCGGCTTTCACTTGTTGACAGTTAACACACTGCCCAACCCACAAGCCAACCCTCTTCATGCCTTCCCAATAGAAGCTCCTCTTCATTTATTGATACATCTTGGTCCCTCCAGGATGAATCGTAAACTTCGATCGATGACATTCTTCTAGAACTTCTTTCCTCAAATTCTCTGCATCTGGAGCACATATATGTCCCTTCTTTCTCAACCATCCTCTTTGATCAAGATTAAAATCCTTTAGATCATCACCTCTGATTCTTCCTCAAGCTGTCTAATCCTCTCGGCTAAAACTGGATCTTCTCTTTGCTTAGAGGCTATCCTTTCGATCAGCACTGGTCGAACTTCCAAACAAGACAACATGGCTGTACCCTGACTAGAACTTGCAGAAGGTATCAACTGCACACCACAACCGGCTAAAGCTTCTAGATCCTTCCATTCTGCCAACATCACTAATACTACATTCTGATGTTTTCTACTAAGAGCATCTGCTACCTTATTTCCTTTCCTAGGAGTATATTCTATACCGAAATCATAAGCGGCCAAAAACTCCAACCATCTCTGCTGCCTCATATTCAACTCCTTCTGAGAGAATAAATACTTTAAAGACTTATGATCGGTATACAACTCAAATACCTCTCCCAAAAGATAATGCCTCCAAATCTTCAAGGCAAAGATCACCGCAGCTAACTTTAAGTCGTGAGTAGAATATCTTACTTCGTGCGGTCTAAGCTGCCTAGATGCGTAAGCAATAACTTTGCCCTTCTACATCAATATTGCTCCCAATCTAGTGCCACATGCATCTGTGTATACTACCAACCCTTTGTTACCATTTGGAACTACTAACACTAGAGCATTGGTCAACAAATGTTTTAACTTAAGGAACGCTTCCTCATATTTGTCGGACCAAACAAACCTCACGTCCTTCCTGGCCAACTTAGTCAAAGGCGCTGCTATCCATGAGAAATCCTTGATGAATCTCCGGTAGTAGCCTGCTAGTCCAAGAAAATTTCTGACCTTAGTTACTGTCTCTGGTCTCTTCCAATTATTGACTACCTCGATCTTAACTGGATCAACTGACAATCCTTCCTCTGAAACCACATGACCAAGAAACTTAACTTCTCTCTTCCAGAAATGACATTTGGAAAACTTCGCCTTCAGTTGATTTTGCCTCAGCATCCCTAACACTACTCTAAGATGAATCTCATGCTCTCTTTCATCTTTAGAGTACACCAAAATGTCATCTATGAACACCAACACAAACCTATCCAAGTGCTCTCTGAAAACTCGGTTCATTAAATCAACAAAGAAATTAGGCGCATTCGTCAATCCGAATAGCATTACTAACCACTCATATGAACCATACCTAGTTCGTAATGCAGTTAAAGGAATACTATCCTCCGCCACTCTAAACTGATGGAACCCCGTCGCCAAATCCAATTTGGAAAATACTCTGGCTCTACTCAATTGATCAAACAGATCATCTATCCTCGGCAAAGGGTACCTATTCTTGATTGTCCTTTCGTTCAGCTTACGATAATCGATGCACATCCTTAACGACCCATCTGGCTTCTTCACAAACACCATGGCTGCTCCCTAAGGCGAACTGCTTGGTCTGATAAAATTCCTTTCCTCAAGAACCACTAACTGCACCTTTAATTCCTTCATCTCTATTGGTGTCATCCTGCTAGGTGGTCTACTAACAGGTTCAGCTCCCAGTACAAGGTCTATTCGAAACTCAACAACTCGTTTCGGGGGTAATCCAGTGACCGGCTCAAATACATCTATAAACTCTCTAACCACACGAATCTGACTAAGCTCTTCTTCAACCTCCATAGCACTCAGCCAATCACAAACACTCTTACTGGAATTCTCCATCGAGAAAATGATTCGGTTATGACTATCTGGGTGTCTCAATGATATTTCCCGATCCTGGCAAAATATTCTAGCCTCATACTTACCCAACTAATCCATAGCTATGATGATCCCGAAATCTACGAAATCATAAACATACAAACTGCATACAAACTTACGACCTAACAAATCAAGTTCTAACTGGTCACATCTCATCCCAAGTTGCATACCCTCCTATTGGATTTGCAATCCTCAAGGACGTAACAAGGTATGGGTGTTCTATACATAACCTATCAACCAAACAATGAGATATAAATGAATGTGATGCACCGGTATCAAAAAGTACCCTAGTAGGTATACTCTGAATCAAAAGCGTACCTTCCATTACAGTCTTTCCTTTCTCCACTGCAGTGGGTTTAGAAGAAGTTGGTGGTCCAATAGCAAACACCTTCCCTCTGTCCGCCCTGACTGGCTCTGAACATTGGTTCTTATAATGCACAACTTGGTCATAGTTGAAGCATTCCACATTCTTCTTCTCTGCAGGTTTCTTTCCTTTACCAGTTCTGCACTCATGTGCATAATGGCCCTTCTTATCGCATTTATAACACACCATATCAGCCTTCGCCTTCTTAGTTATCTCCCATTTCTAGGCTCCTTTCTTCTTAAAGAATTTCCTTTTTCTTCCCTGAGAACCCTGTGACTCTACTGGCTTTTTCCTAGCTGAAACAGCAAGCATTTCCTCATGTCGGACAGTCATTTCCACCATCACATGATAAGGTTCTCTAATGTGAGTCATAGCCATCCTTCCTAGCTCGGGCCTCAATGCTCTAATGAATCGCTCATTCCTCCTGACATCTGTATCGACCAAAGCATAACCATATCGAGATAGCTCAAAAAAATTTAGCATCATACTCGATTATAGACATCTGCCATTGGACAAGATCCATAAACTTCCGCATTAACGCTGATTTGGCAACCTCGGACAAGAACCTATGCTCAAACCTGCTCCTGAAGTCATCCAAAGTCAACTCTTCCTATGGCACTCCGACCGTCACACTATTCCACCAATGAAGCGCTAACCCTTGCAACTGTCTCGACGCTAGCCTTCTCTTCTCACCGTTCATTCAAGCCTAAATCGATAAAGATCCTTTCACAATTCAGCAGCCAGTTCTCTACTTCTACAGCATCTTCCGTTCCAGCGAACGTCTTTCCTCCTAGACTAACATAGTCTCTACTTAGCTTAGCATAGTTATGACCAGCTGGAACTACATAATTAGCTCCTCAAATATTCCAAGCAGCTCCTTCTTGCAACAAATTAGCCAACAACTAATACACCATTCCTGCATCTATTGGCGGATTTCCAACACCTACATTGGCCTTAGCATTTTGATTAGCATTGGCATGCCAACCTTGGTTTCTCTGAGTATTAGGTCGAGCATTTCCATTGGTTATGGTGCTTCCTCCACCTGGATTTCCTCTTCCGCTTCATGCATCCATATCCTCTTTCTCATATATCTGCATACGAGCCTTAGTAAGATACAGAAGAAAGGTTTAAGAGAAAGGGGAATACGTACTTAGGTATATACCTATATATCGAATACAAATACGTTACTATAGCGTTAACCCCAAACCCCCGATCATATTTGTAAATTCATTGGATTATGTTTGAAAAACTTTTTTTAGGTTTAACTTTTCTTTTAGACTTTCATAAACCTATGCTCTGATACCAACTTGTAACATCCTCCTACTTGGAGGCCCAAAACTAAGAGCTACGGATGCTGCAGTCATCCATAGTTATTAATCTTCGGCGACCAAATACGGTGGTGCTAGATTCATTGATACACAGATCACAGATATATGGAAAAAATTTAACAATTCAAAACACATTTCCATATTCAAATCAAAACATTTCATGTTAATTACATAATCCCAAATTACGTTATCCACGTTCAGCAAAATATAATTATTACAAATACGCCAAGAGCGACGTATGAAGATACCTCCTTGGTTGATCGGAGTATATAGTAAGGCTCATAAATCTACCTTTACAAAGACACACACAGCGGACCAGAAACTTTAAATAGCTATTAGCCTCCTGCACGTCTCCGGAAGCTTTATTCGTCTAAGAAGAGAACCTGGAAACCTTAAATCTCAAACTACTCAAAATCAATTGAGTACCCGAGAGTTTAAGGGGAAAACAAAAACTTCAAGTCAGACATAAAGCCTGTTATGAATAATAATCTAACATCACAGTCCTTTTAGATATCTAGTGAGACCACGCCGCATAGCGGAGCTGGTTTTCCCCTCACTAGTATCCTAAAATCCTTTATAAAACCATATACTGTGTTCATGCATCCACAATGGTTAAAACATACATTTCAAAATATTATGATGATATGCGTACTTGAAAATAGTTTAGTCTAACACACTGTTATAAATATAGTTCCTAGAGTCACTATTAACCTTTTTAGTTTTCATGGGTTTACTAATAACTTTGTCTTAATTAATAGACATTATGTCTTATTCATAGTTTTCATGGGATCACTAAGAACCTATATGCTCCTGCCAGATAACTTAATCAATTCATGGGTCATCCTGAACCTATTGGACTTTCCAATAACAAATCACCTTATCCTAGTTTTCATGGGTTTACTAGAAACCAATGGATTTGTCCAATAACTCACTTCACATCCTAGTTTTCATGGGTTTACCAGGAACCTATTAACAATTGTCAATGCTTAATCTGAATATAGTTCTCATGGGTTAACTACAAACCAATTGGCCCCTGCCAACTACTTTTACTACGTAGTTTTCATGGGTTAACTGTGAACCTTTTGGTATGCACCAAAAACTAAAAGTTTAGGCATCCTATATTTTTGGTCACCCTGACTCCATGGATGCAATTGTACTCATTCAGGAGTTTAAGCAATTTATATTAACTATTGAGTTAACCTAGCTAGTTCTTCAACATCTTTTTCCCAAAATACCATTATAGGTTATCATGTGAACATACTCATATTTGAAGAAGCAAAACAACACTTTAACAATACCACTCCTGTGGGTTTAAAGTCCTTGAAATATATATATCATAACATAGTTAACCTCTTTAACTTATATTTTTATCAAGGAAATACTTCTTCAAAATTACATACTTAAAGCCATTATAAAACTCCTTTATACAAGCCGTGGGTTTTCCTTTAAAAATTAGAGTATGGGTTTTCAAACCTTCGAAACCAAACCTCCTGACCTTGTCGCAATGTCTACAAAACAACCTTTTGAAACCATTCGGCAATTTAAACCTTTAGAAAGCATTCAACCCTTATACATAAACCTTTCGAAACCAGTGGATTAAACCTTTCGAAAACTTGCTGGGTTTAAGTTAAAACATGCAGAAGGTCCTCTTTTAAAACCTTTCGAATACAAAGGAAGCAACATTTCGACCTTGCCAGAAGGTCTACTCTGAAAGCTTAAATCATTTCTTTTAAAACAACAGACCTTCGCCTTTTACAGCAACTCCTTTGAAAGCTTGGGTTATACTTCAATTATAATACAAGGGAAAATCATTCAAGTCGAAAGCCTTAAAACTTTCCGAAAACAATGGGAGAAGCAGTAGGATTTTTTTTAAAACATGTAAACCTTTCGACTAAGCCGAAAGCTCCTGCTTTCGACCCCTTCGAAGGGTTTAAACAAAATAAAGGCGGCAGTTCTTTTCAAATCTCTTTGAAATAACCTTTCGAAACCAAACCTTTCGACCATGTCAAATGGTCTCTTAAATCCTTTCAAAGCCTAACCTTCCGACTGTGTCGGAAGGTCTTATATATAAAACAACTTATAAAAATCAAACCTTTCAACTATATCAGAAGGTTCAAAACAAACAATAAAAAGTGGCAGTAACCTTTCGACTTTGTCGAAAGGTATCAAACCTTTCTTTAAACATTAGACCTAGTTAAAGGAAACCAAGTCGAAAGCTCCAATTCGAAAGCAAAGCAGATGAAAACTTTAGTTTATAAAACAAACATATCCCAACCTCTTTGGCCATCAACCTTTCGATTGCGAACCCTTCGACTCTATCCAATTCATTACACACCAAGTACTTGATACCATATGCATTGGTTTGACTTGCCGAAAGGTTTAATCCTTTCGACTTAGACGAAAGGTCTGGGTCGGAAGGTATTATGCCTAAAACGGCTGAAACATGCTAAACACATGATTTTCTTGTTTTTAACTTAAAGAAGGTAACTTTTTAACTAACCTGCCATTTTTATCAAATTCTCATTGATTAATACTTCACTTTTCAGAAAAAATGCTGCTGCAAATTCAGATTTAAATAATAATTTTATTTTATAAATTGCCCCTTCTCCTTAAATAAATATATAAAACATTTAAGTCTCATATCTTAAATAATTTTATATATTTATCAGAGCATGTTGGAAAAATCTAGAAAAATCCCATAAAATCTATTTTAATATGTTTTCCAACATATAAAAATTTCGAACCCAAATAATCATTATTTTTGCCGTAAATAATTTATAACCCAATAATTCATTTTCTTCACTAGAAAATTCATATAAAATCCATATGCACTCGGAAAATTATAAGAATTGAAACCTATTTCCAAAATCATGTTTTCTATAACATAAACTTTTCCCATGGCATCTAAAAATCATATCATCTCGGTTTTACCCTAAAACCGTGCACATCTCTTATTAAACAACCTTGTTTAAACTCTTATAAATTATAAACAAGCATATCATCATTCAAAACATCATAAAATAGATTTATCCTTAAATGCAAAATCATTTGCTGTAAAAATCAAAATAGAGATGTAGAAATTATTATTCACCTTGCTTGAGATAAGGAGATTAGAGATTGTTTGAGATTGATTTTCCTCTAGCTTGAATCCTAAGTTTTTCTTAAGTTTTCTTCTTCTCTTTTAATGGCCGGACTTGCTTCTCATGGTTGTAAGTATTTTTGTTTTGGTGAAAATGAACGTGCAAAGCCTAATGAGAGTAGTATAAGGGTAGGAGGTGTGGGCGGCTATTTACGCTAATGCCCTTATGTTTAATTTCCTAACCATTTATATAAGTTCATTAGTTTTAATAAGCATGACCACCTAATTAATTAATCAACCTCAATCCCCTCATCTACATTATTCTATTTAATTTATTCTAATTAAATCTCTTGAATAATGTCAATAAAATTAGGGGTGTTACAAATTTCAATTGTTGAAAATAGCATAATAGATTCATCATTCAACGTGCTCAATCTATTTTTGATTTACTCACAAAATTATAGCTTGATAAGACTTAGTGTTTTGGTACATATGTGTTGAAATAGAAAATTTTAAATAATGATTTAGAATAGACTATTTGCACATAATAGCCAAAATGTCTTAAATTTAGTGGAAGGGCTATAGTGGTTGTAGGTTTCTAGATATAATCAAGAACAGATACGAAAGTATCATTCAGAAAACATCAAAATTGAACAAGGGTTTTGTCAGAGGTATGAGATAGTTTGATCGTCAGTCAAAATGCAGAAGGAACACGTGTTCATAAGAAAGAACGTTAAAAGGTACATAGATATTTCTAAACCATAAGTAAACAGCACACTATAGATTGTTAACTATGTATTGGTGTAAAAAAATCAATGTTAATTGTTTTAATACTCAACGTTGGATTTGTAAATGATGTCTTTTATAGTAAGTATAAAATATATCAGTAATGTCCCAAATGTTATGCAAGTTTATCTTATTAAAATGTTTTAAATGAACATGTAAGATGGATTTCTTTGCATTGGCAATAGGAATTATCATACATGTTATTTTTTCTACGATATCGTGGTTCGTTTATGTATTTTATATATAAAGCAAATATCAAATCCAAATTGATAGTACTAAATGATTGTTTGAGGTGTTCTCATGTATTTATGAAATACTAGAGAATTGTTTACAAAAACAACAAAATCCTTATGAAAGAGTGTTCGAACTCAACTTTCATAAGTGATAGAGTATAATATGTCAATAATAAATTCAAGTTATGAATCTTCAAATTGGAAATGTTCCAAATGAAATGTTGTGGATGATTTAATGAAAAAGGTTAAGTACATCGCCTTGAATAACGCCATAATAAAAGCAATATATATAAATATAAATGCACAAATTTATAACCGGGCTGAGGGTGATTCAAATATTGAGAATTCCATAACATCGTTATATTATAACAATGTCACGATATAGTTTATAACAGAAGTTAAAGCTCACTGGAAGTCGATAGACATACTCTGAATCGTTCCATATGATAAAGGTGCTTTATCAATGTCGGAGAGAGTTAATCAACAGAGTAGATGATTAAAGCATGATACCATACCCGTTCACAGAGGAATTGATGTTAGTACCTAAGGATTTGGTTTTGATGACAACAACTTTAAGAAATCATATAAAATATAAATACTAATGTTTTATCAAGGTATTTAAAGTATATAGTGCAGGATATTAAACAAGTGTGATATAAGAAGACTGTACAGTATCAAGTAAAGATTGAAGAGTCAAAGATGTTGATATAGAGACTCAAGAATGAAGACTCATAAGTATTCAAGGGTTCAAGATTCCAAGATATTCCAGATTAGTTATAGAGTTTAGAATATTTGTTAAAATGCTGATAGCACTAGATCTCTCTCTCTCTCTCATCTCTCTCTCTCTATTTTTAAATAAGTTTATAAATATTATTTTCAAAACAACTTTCAAATAGTTTTCAATTTCTTATACTTATCATTTTATTTTTTAATATTTTACCAAGTTATTTTTTTATTAAATTTTGATTTATTAGCTTATTTTTCAAAATTCATATCATGTAGTTCTACTTAAGTTTTATTATGATTATAATGTATATGTATCATATTTAAACATATTTACAAAGTATAAAATTATTTCACAAAGCAATACATTTTCAAAAAAATATTTTAAAATGTTTTTCAAAATTACAAAGATTATGTCAACATACTCTAACCCTATATGTCGACATACTAGCTTTTAATTTCAAAATTCAATTTTCAAAAGAACCGTCTATTCGTCGTATCACTTCACAAATAAACATGACCGTTATACCTCTATAAAAACTTGTGTTTCCAACGATTTTTTTATCACTTTTCATTGTTCTTCTCTCCTCCTTCTTCTCTCTCATTTTCTAAAACAAATTATAATCATACTCTGTCGAGTTTAAACCAGAATCAAACTCCATTGTGATTAGTTTTATTCTCTATCATTTGCTCTCTGATTTCTATCATCTCTCTCTCCAATCAAGATAGTGCTATTCAAGGATTATAGGATCATTTGTAATCAAGATTGAAGTTCTAAGTTTGTAAATCTTTATCAAATTAAATTGATATACTTGTGGGTGTGATTATAGCCTGTGAAATCAATTGGGTGTGCTTAGTAGCCCGTAAATCTAGTGGGTGGCTTGTAGCCTAGAAATTAAGTAGCTCTACCTAGAGGCCGGGATTTTGGAGGGTGTGTCTTGTAACCATTAAATCTAGATTGTATTTGCATTTACTAGTTCACTAGATAGAGATGAATTTAATAGAGTATCGATATGCAACTCTGCATTTGAAATTTAGAGAACTTTGCAGACAACACATGAAGGCATAAGTAAAGTAAAACAAACTAAGATTTCTCTGTTAACAAACCAGTTTCAACTATTTAAAATGAGTCCATATATGATATGTATAGTATATTTCAAGATATTGTACTCTCACTTATTGCATTGGGTAAAAATTTCTCCAAAGAGGGTCAAGTTAGAAAAATCCTCAATTCACTTACTCCTGAATGAGACCAAAAGACTCTTGCAATTGAAGAGGCCAATGATATTAGCACACTAATAATTGAAGAGTTAATTGGAAATTTAATGTCATTTGAGGCACACATGCAAGGAAGTAGAGAAAGCAAAGCAGTAGAGAAGAAACCCATAACATTTAATGCAATGATGGATAATCTGGATTTAGATAGTGATAATGATGAAGAAGTTACTTTCATGATAACGAACTTTAGAAAATTCCTGAAATATAGGAAAATGAATAATTTTAAAATAAATGACAACAAAAATCTTGGAAATGGAAGTGAAAGCGAAAATGGCATCAGATGTTATAACTGCAAGGAACCTGGTCACTTAAAATAAGACTGCCGGCATCCCGAGAAACTGAAAACCACATTAAACACTGATTCATCTAGAGAAAGGAGAAGAGCCTATACTGCAACGCTAGATGACTCAGACACATCATCAAGTGAAAATGAATCAGATACAGAAATAGTTAACATATGCTTCATACAATACAAAATTCAGATATAATTGGTAAAATAGGATCAGAAAAAGGTACGCATTTAATATATTAAAAGCATGATATCATTTGAATTTTTGATTGTTAGGAACATCCTATAGATTAATAATAATATTGGTTGAATAATATATGATTTTTATAATTTTATATTATTATATTTTTGTATATTAAAATAACAGAAGAATAATATAAAATATATTTAAAATTATTTACTATATTTATATATTTTTTATGTAAATAATAATAATATAGTTATAGATAGTTGTATATAAATAAAGTAGGATATAGTTAAAAACAATTCAATTTTGAAAAATTCAATAGATATGTCAACATACCCCTATAGTATATGTCGACATACATGTCCAGAATTTTAATTTCAAATTCAAAATTTGAATTTTTCCTCCACCTTTTCACCTACACCAATGTTCTTAAAAGGTGTCTCTTGAACAGAGAACATGTCATTTGATTCTCTACTTGTTACCTCTATCTCTAACCATTCAATTCACCTTTCACATCAAAGTTCAAACTTCTATTAACTCTCTTATCTCCTCAAATCATTCATCAATGGCATCCTCAAGCACTACAACATCCATGAGACTTTCCAAAACCATCAAAAACTTTCTCTTTCAAAATCAAGAAGCTATGAAAGCATATTTTAGCTAGATGAATTACGGTAAAGTTTCTGCGGGAAAGTTTGCAATTTTTAATGATTTTTCTACTTATGAAATTGATACCCTTTGTTCTCAAAATGGAATTCTTGGTTTAATTGATACTTCTCAAAATGATTTTGTTTGCTATCCACACTTGGTCAAAATGTTTTATGCAAATTTGAAAGGGAAATTTTATGAAGGTGGAGAAGGAGAAGTATGGAGTAGTGTTAAAGGAACTTTAATTGTTTTGAATTATGAACTTTTAGGTACTATTCTTGGATGTAAATATACCGGAATGGACCTTTCTGATTTCAAAATTGATGAGCATAATCATGAAGTTTTTCATAATATTTTCAAAGGAGATGATAATTTTGAGTTTAAAACTCGTCCAAAAGCTAGATTTCTTAACCTTCTTTTGCAACATACTATCACTCTTTGTTCGGGAAATTTCAATAATCCTACCTTAAAAGTTTGTAAAGCACTCTTTGCCATTTATGGTCAATATGACATAAATTGGGCTCAAACTATTTTGGATGAATTTTATCCCAAAAATATTTCCACCCATGAAAACACACTATTTCATGGTATTTACCTTACCTGAATCTTTAACTACTTTGGCATTGAGTTTAAAGGAGAGGAATTTGTCTCTCGTAAAGTGTTTAATCAAGTAAATATAGCTCTTATGAAAATTCCACCAATTTTTGAACCATATGAAACACTTGCGGAGAAAGAAGAAAGGTTAGCACATGAAGAGGAGGAAGAAATACAAGAAGAGGAGGAAGGGGAAGAAGGGGAAGAAATGGATATCAAAGAAGAAGAAGAAGAAGAGGAGGAGGAAACCTCTTTAGAAAGCATTGACTTTCCACCTCGTCCACCCAATCAAGACATTCTCAACAATTAAAAGAAGATTATTGAAAATCAAAGGATTCTCAAACGTTTCATGGGTAAGAAGTTAAACGCCATTTCCAACAAAATGGATAAGTTCTTTGGAAAGGTGAAACGCAAGCTTCGAATCTCTACATCATCCTCTTCATCCACATCTTTCTAGTTTGTTTAGTTATGTTTAAGTATGATTATACTTGGTTGTTTAAGTTTGAGTTTGATGTGGTGTTATATACCTTTCTTTCTTTGTGAACTATGTAATCCTTGTCTAAGTAGTAATGAAATCCTTGTTTTCTTACTGTTGTACACTTATTACCATCTCTGGAAAGCATAACTAGTATAATAGTATAAGATAAATATATCAAAATACCAAAACAAAGCAATTTTACAACTTTCTGCATATATGTCGACATGCCATGAGTATGTATGTCGACATACAACGGCTCATTTTCAAAAAAAATTAATTTTGAAAAATGAATAGACAGCAAGTGTCTATTAAATTCCAATGAATTTCTACCCTTATAAATACACATTTAAACCAGAAAATCATTACTACTCATTTTCTTTCTTCTTCCTTTACTTTCCTAAACTTCAAATCATAAACAATCGCTTCTCCTATTCAAAAATTAACTGAAAACCTCGAACAAGCGCTTGAATCCTTCAAAAACATTCTCTGTTTTATCCTACAGAACTAGAGACACTTAGAATAAAGTCAAATTCAGATGATCAAGGAGCAAGAAAGGCATTTCGATGCAATTCGACGGATGATTTCAGCTCTGAACAAAGAGGAACCAACCGCTAATCCAGAATGCACCATCAATAAAGATGATGGAGATTGGGAGGCTATTAAAGTGGATCCAATCTTTGGCACTGATGCATGGGTTGAAGTCCCAAGAAATTTTTGGTTTTAATAGGTTTGATTGTACATAATACTTGAATTAATTCTGTTACGTTTGTTTGGTTTGATTTGATTGGCTTTGAATTTGGTTGAATTTGAAATATTGCTTTATGTGTGACATTATGTATGCTTGAATTGATTAAAATATCGAATGATGTTTCTTATATATCATTTATGTCATTTTGCATTTCTTGATTATATTACTTATTACATCTATATGTATTTATATCATATAATGTTTTAGTTAGGGGGAGTTAGAATTAATATTAAGAGTTAAAGTTAGAATTATAGTTATAGTTGGTTATTTTTGGTTGATGACAAAGGGGGAGAAATATATAGAATACTAGGCATAGATTAAGGGGGAGTTTTGTATATTAGGCATAGATTAAAGGGGAGTTATATTATATTTTATATACAAGGTTGTCATCATCGAAAAGGGGGAGATTGTTAATACCTAAGGATTTGGTTCTGGTGACAACAACTTTAAGAAATCATATAAAATATAAATACTAATGTTTTATTAAGATATATATAGTATATAGTGTAGGATATTAGACAGGTGTTGATATAAGAAGACTGTACAGTATCAAGTAAGGAGTGAAGAGTTAACGATGTTGGTATATTGACTCAAGAATGAAGACTCATGAGTATTCTAGAGTTCAAGATTCCAAGATATTCTAGATAGGTTATAAAGTCTAAAATATTTGTTAAAATTATGATAGCACTTGATCTCTATCTCATCTCTCTCTCTCTTTATTTTTAAATATTCTTTTCAAAACAACTTTCAAATAGTTTTCAATTTCTTACTTATCATTTTAGTTTTTAATACTTTACCAAGTTATTATTTTTATTGAATTTTGATTTATATCAGTTTATTTTTCAAAATTCTTATCATATAGTTTTACTTAAGTTTTACTATGATTATAATGTATATATATATTATATTTAAACATATTTACAAAGTATAAAATTATTTCATAAAGAAATACATTTTCAAAATAATATTTTTAAAAAAAATTCAAAATTACAAAGAGTATGTCGACATACTAATCGTGAATTTCTAAATTCAATTTTCAAAAAAAGTGTATATTCGTCGTATCTCTTTACGAATAGACATGACCGTTATTCCTTTATAAATACCTGTGTTTTCAATGAATTTTTTAATCACTTTTCATTTTTCTTCTTTCCTCCTTCTTCTCTCTCATTTTCTAAAACAAATTATAACCATACTCTGCCGAATTTCAACAAGAATCAAACTCCATTATGCTTATTTTTATTCTCTATCATTTGCTCTCTGGTTTCTATCATCTCTCTCACTCCAATCAAGATCTAAGTGCTATTCAAGTATTATAGGATCATTTGTAATCAAGATTGAAGTTCTGATTTTGTAAATCTCTATCAAATTAAACCGATATACTTATGGGTGTGATTGTAGCCTGTGAAATCAATTGGGTGTGCCTAGTAGCACGTAAATCTAGTGGGTGTGCTTATAGCCCGAAAATCAACAGGCTCTACCCAATGGCCAGGATTCTGGAGAGTGTGTCTCATAGCCTTGAAATCGAGATTGTATTTGCATTTACTAGTTGAAAAGAAATTCGTACAAGGAATTATACGGGACTGCATGTAGGGTAACTCCAAACCAATATAAAATCTTTGTGTGTTCTTTCCTTTTACTCTTACTGCATTTACTGTTTATCTGTGTTTTGATTATGTGATTGTTTCTGTGACTGTTAATCTCATTATTCTAAGTATAATTTCAAAAGATTTCAAAAGGATTCATATAAATTAGAAAACACTATTCACTCCCCTCTAGTGTTAATTTAGCCTTAAGATCTCTATTCCGCAATCTTACAACTGACCCAATTGGAGAAGTTGGAATAAGATTCCATAATTGACTCCAAGTGCAAGTGGGAGATTGATAAAGTTAGGATTATGCCCTGGAGGCAATTATGTAATCGGTTAGATATATCTAACTCAAAAACCAATCTTGTTCGAAATAAAAGGTTTTACCTTCAATTATATACTTGATATAATGGTTGTATTAATTAATTAATTTAATTAAAAGTATATTTAATAGAAAATCTATAAATGGTATGTTTTGTGATAGTAGTTACAAAGTGTTGTAATTGTGAGTAATTTATCGCAATTAAAATAAGTATATCATTTTAAATGTTCCTAATCAAGATGCATCGAGACTAGATATCGATGTATCCATTGAGACTAGAGTATGTAGCGCTCTCCAAATGTTGGGCAGTGTATTACACATGAATGCTTCGGGCACCAAGATGTTACGTACTGATAGTTATTGGATAATTTCAGAATGGCTCACTTGATAGTTTTCTGTTGGTTAGTGTATCTAAGGTCAAACCGAAAATATCAATGTGACTGATTTACGTAGTTCATTCGACTTGAGAATACTATCGATCTTCAATATGAAAGCTCCACTTTGATTATAGTCAAATCATGGCATAGCGTGCATCGTGTGACTATAGTCGAGTCGAGTGGATGTATTGGAAATGAAGCACTTTTCAAGAGAAGATCCATCTCCTTGGTTATATGGGATTAGTATCTTGGTCAACTCATGTCAATTCAAAATCAAAGTCTCTGGCCAGAACATTTCGGTTCATAATAATAATTATTATTGAACTAAGGGCTTTGTTTTTGGATTATAGAGTTGAATATGGACGATATTGGAATTCTGACCATTACCAAATTCCATAAGTCCAAAGTGATATAGTTTTGACGAAGAGAATTGGGGTAAATAAAAGTCATAACCGGGTAACGCTTAACAAAGTAAAATTGGATTTTACTGAAACCAAGTAAGCGATATGTCATACCACTTGCTAAGTGATGCGTGAATGTTAATATTCGCATAGTTCGATATTAATCGCTTACTAAATTTACACCTAACGAATCACACAACCGAAATGATAAAGTCTCCTTTGACCAAACAATTTAACCAGTTTATAATTTCTATAAATTAATTAAATTAATTAATATTTATGAAATATTAATTATAAAACTTTGATTATGATACGAGGAATAAATATTATTAAATATATTTATAATAGTTATAAATATATCAATCGATAGATTAAGCGATTAAATTGGATTTATTAAATAATATATTTTTAAGATAAATGGAGTTGCAGCCCATCATGGTGGGTGAGATTTTTAGCTGCAATATGGATACATGAAGGAGCTTAAAATGTGGTAGAGATGTTAGATTTTGGATGGCTCAAATTGAGGGAGAATTAGTATGAGATGAGATCTGCTATTTTCTCTTTTCTATCCACTATTTAAGCATCCATATACCTAATTGCAAATCATCTTTTGTTTCCTCTTTTTCCATCCATTAATGGAGGAAAATATACAGTATGTGCTTCATTATATCAGGCTCAAATCAACTCAATGTCGATCACTATCCGATAGTTAATGGTTAATGGTTCAAGAACTAGCAATCTGCTGAATTGGAAGAGGTTGCAAAAGGGAGAGTTCATCCTTTCAAGGTGTGCTTTAAGGCTTTGGTACTTAGGTTGATTTTTATCAAATTATAGTTTATAATTTTTTGAATAATATTTTATCATGTATATTATTATTATATTGTTAGTTAGGTGACGATTTTGATATGTATTAATGTTGTCACAAGTTAGTTTGGTTATATGTATGATTATACTTATGAATTAAAAAATTAAATTCTTTTACACAAATCAGATCAGTACAGCCACCTAATTCGTACATACATACATACTATATATATATATATATATATGTGTGTGTGTGTGTGTGTGTTATTAAATTATATTTATACATTATTTATTTATACATATATGGTTTATATTTAATTACAATATCATACTATGGATAAAATTGATCATATAATTATATATACATATACATATAACTTTATACCAATAGTAATTTTCGATAGTAAGAAAATAATTTTTATAATTATTTATTGTTATTTAAATCAATATATTACATAAATAAATCATATAAAATGAAATATGTTATCAAAATTATTTTTTAAATTTTATATAATTATTTTAACTCCCTACTAGAAACTAAAAATAAAAAAAATCATTTTTGTTATTTTTAAAAATTATTGTTCAAACCAACCCAAAATTAATAAATTAATTAAGAACTAAATTTTATCGAAAAAATATGGATAATTTTTCAAACTTCAATATATCATAAATGATTTACAGGAAATATAAAATTTGGAAAAAATGTTTTAAAAATAATTTTAAATTAATATTTTATGTAATTTCGAATGAATATTCAATCTAAATATATTTTAAAATAATAAAATTAATAATAATTTTTTTTATGTTGTACACTTGATCTAGACTTTATAAAAAAAGAATTTTTTTATTTTATTAATTAATATATGTATATATTTATATATTATAAATATATATATGTATATATGTATATATAAATATATATATGTATATATGTATATATAAATATATATATGTATATATAAATATATATGTATATATAAATATATATATGTATATATATATTATTTTAAATAAAATATTATTTTATCATTATATGCATATTGGTAAATATATTACTCACGTTTGAATATGTATATATATATATATATTTAAAAAAAATTTGAAATGCAAGCGAGGTTAACTGGACCCCTACCAGTGTTTATTAAAAAAAGAAAAGTACAGAGAAGAGGTGACAAAAACAAACTTTTGTCACAGCACATATCTAGAATGAGGTAATTACAAAAGAAGGCGAAAACACACTAAAGAAACTCAAAGAAGAGAGAAAAATCTACCAAGCAAACGAAACGAAGCCGCCACATAAATACTGAAGAAAACAATACCAAAACGCTTCCAAGTCAATTCCAAAAACCATGACTATGCGGGGAGAAACCATGACATGAGAAGCCTATCCCTGTCTCAATCTTAGTCATAATTTTGAACCAAAGTTCAGGAGCAGTAGCAGCAATAGAGTTGAAACATCTAGCATTGCGTTCTAGCCAAACTGTTCTGAAGTAAATTTTAAGCACAAAGAAAGTAATATCTCTTTTCCCATTCCTACTTCTCGCAGCAGTCTTTAATTCATCCCATAAATCTATAGAGGTACCAGCATAGCTTGCCATGCCAATCTTATAGAACAGAGTACTCACCATTCCAGAAAAGAAAAAACATTCAAAAAATAGGTGATCAACAGTTTCAGGAAGCATGCTACAGAATAAGCAGCGATTATCAATTACCATTCCAACTGAAGTTAACTTGTCTTTGGTAAGAACAGCCTTGTGTATTATTCGCCAAAACATAAAATTATCTTTTGGCATAGAAATAGTGTTCCAACAGACCCTTTTCCAAAGAAAAATAGGAAGAGAATCAGTATGTTGTAGAAGATTGTAAACCCATCCAATACTGTATGGTCTTCCCTTCCATTGCAAAGCAGAGACGTGACCGGTAGGGATCACGTAGTCACGAAAGCTCCTCCACAATGCATTGACAAACTGATTACTTGAAATGGGAGTGGTCAGCTTCCCATCAACAATGTACCCCACTGCACTAGCATTCCCATGAATTTGGGACTGCAGACGATCATGATGACTCAATTTTGAAGTAAGCACCAAACCATCATCAATCCAAGGATCCGTCCAAAATTTTACATTACAACCAGGGGAAATCGAATACCTAGCAAAAGATAGAAGAGATCCTCTGATACCAAGTAATTTCCTCCATATCCAGCTGGAGTTTTGGGCAACTTTCATAGACCAGAAGTTCTCAGTCTTTATACGATATCTCCAGACCCATTTCACCCAGAGACTATCCTTCTTGTTCATACGCATCCAGGTGAGCACTGACCGCTGCCTTGTTCCAAGCTGTGATATTGATGACACCTAGGCCACCAAAGATAAGTGGCTTTTCTATGGAAGAGAAAGACATTGGAATAATCTTCCTATTATGTATTGATCCAGTCCAGAGGAATCAAAGCATGGCATTTCTTATCATTGCGAGAAGTTGAGTGGGAAGAATGAAAGTTCTTGCCCAATACACAGTTATGGAAAAACAAACAGACTTAACTAAAACCAATCTACCAGCCATGGATAGCAACCTGGAAGTCCAAGAATTAAGCTTAGAGGTGATTTTATTATACAGTGTAATGCAGTGAGCCTTGGTAACTCTTGAAGTACAAAGAGGAAGTCCAAGATATGTCATTGTATTATCCATTGACTGCAGAGCAGAAAAAGACAAGAGCTGCTCTTTTTCACTCATACTAATTCCAGAAAAAAGAATGTGAGATTTTGAATGATTTATCTTAAGACCAGTAGCTAGAAAAAATGAGTGAAGACACTGCAAGATGCCACCTATAGAATGTTCATTTGGCTTTGTAAATATCACAATATCATCAGCAAAAAAAGGGAGGATATTTGTTGATGGGTACACTTAGGATGGTAGGATATTGTTTTATCCCTGAATTTCATTGCTAACATACAGTTAAGTGCCTCCATAACAATAATAAAAATATAAGAAGAGATAGGATCCCCCTGTCTACTTAAATATTTAAATAACTTATTTATTTTTAAATGGATATATTATAATAATTTGCATATATATTATTATTATTATTTTATTTATAAATTTTATATATACATAGATATATATTTATATCTAAATAATTTTACATTTGCATAAAATTATTTAAATTAACCACGCATATACATACATACATACATACATACATATATATATATAATATTTATATATGAGTAATAGTTTATATACGTACATATATTTGGACAACATACAATATATATCGAATGAGCTAACATGTATGTTGCGATGTAAATCCCAACATTTATACACGGGCATGTTATACCTTGCATGGGTTGACATGTTATATACGCACATGCATACATATATTTATATGATATATATATATATATAACTTAAAAAACTATATAATTTATAAATTTAAATAAAATAAGATATTTTATTTAAATCAAATTTAGAAATTTTTTTACTCTAACAGCAGTATTAAATGTTTAGTTAATTGGGAAACTGTCTGTAAATCCAAAAAGGATGGTGGTTTAGGAGTCATTAATTTGCGTAACATGAATTTGTCTTTGTTAGGTAAATGGTTATGGAAGTTTAAGGATATTAATGATAATCCTATTTGGAAAGAAATTGTTTCTAAATATTACTATAATGGTAGTAATAATATATATCAAATTACTCCTACGGTTATATGTAAATTGTCCAATTTTTGGAAATCTATTTTAAAATGTCATGAAGCTTTTAACCTAGGCACTAATACAATAGTTCATTCAGGTAATAGTACTTCTTTTTGGCATGATCGTTGGATTTCCCTTATCCCTCTTAGGTTAGAATTTAAAGAGCTATATGAAATCTGTAATTTTAAGGATGCTTTAATTATAAAAAATTTTTCTCTTGAAAATGACTCTTCTTGGAATTTTAGTTTTAGCAGAATTTTAGTAGATTCAACTCTTAGGCAGCTTTCTTTGCTTTATGCTAGATTAAATCTATATAATATTGATAATGATAATGATAATATTAGTTGGGAATGGGATAAGAGTAAGAAATATAATTCTAATTCTTTTTATAGATTTATTAACTTCTCGGGTGTAACTAATAACTCTTTTTAATTTATTTGGAAAACAAATGCACCTCCTAAATCTAAAATTCACATATGGTTAATATGCATGGAAAACTAAATACTATTGAATTTTTAAAAAGAAAATAATATGGAAATTGATAATAAATGTTATTTTTGCAATCAGCATTTCGAAGATATTAAACATGTATACTATGATTGCATAGATACTTATTTCATTCTGTATAATACCCTCAAAATCTTTAACTTTAGTCTAGCAACTAAAATTTCTGATTGTGAATACTATTGGAATAGTTTTAGATTTAAGTTCAAAAAGGAAAATAGATTTTTGCTTGACACTTTATTCATTATAATTTGTTGGTATATTTGGTTTGAGAGAAATCAGAGAATTTTTAAAAATAATAATAGTCATTTTAATAAATTAATTTTTATAATTTCTTCATTTTGTTTTAATTGGATCTCTAATCCTAAATATAATTAACTAAAAATAATCTTTTTAAAGAATATCTTAATAAGGTTAATAATAATATTAAGTTATTTAAACATAAAAACAATATTTTTGACACTAAAAAGTGTTATGTTAATATTTTTTCAAACTTAAATGATGATTTCACTGTGTATCATAACATTCTTTTGATCAAAGGACTATAAGGATAAGTTTTAATTTGTTTAGTTATTGTTTTAGTTTTAGTTTGTTATAGTTTATAGATCTTTAAGTTCATTTGATCATGAATTCTTAGCTAGTCTTTTTTCTAATCTTTATTTTATTTTGTCCTATTAGTTTAACTTTTGTATCTTTACTTTTATTTCATTAATACATATATATGTATATAAATTTATTTATATACATATATGTGTATTATTCTTACTATTTCTTTAGTTCCTTTCTAGATACACGTTTGGACTAGATATGATGTTAGTTTCTTTTTGTAGGTTCACAGGATTGCTGATGGCAGGATTGTTGTTTGCAGTGAGGGGTTCTTCTCGGTACATCTTTATCTTCATTATGGCGTTCTACTTTCTGTAGGATTCACTTTTCAGCTAGGAGCTCCTTCCAGTTTTACCAAGTCTATAGAGTTGCGATTTCCATTCCAGATCATTAGCAGTTCCATTTCAGATCATTCGCACTTCCATTTTTTCCGAGTCAACGGCATGGAGTTCCCTTCTCAGATGAAGCTGGCTTCAAGTATCATTGGCTATGTGATGTTCCATAGTTGTTTTAGGTATCTCTAACACCTTAATATCAAGCGGTGGCCATGCCGGAGCTCGGTATTGGGGTGTAATGGGCGGTGTCCTTACCGGAGCTCATTTTAGGGGTACCTGCGTTTTTTCTTTGATACTTGTACTTAGTATAGCTACTTGCCAAGCATGTTGGCGGCACCTTGTCTTATGTAATATATACATATTTACATGTGTGCTCTCATCTATTTTAGAGGATCACACATTTTTCTCAAAAAACAAATTTAGAAATGTTCTAAATGAATTAGATTTCATAGGCCTAATATAGATCCAATATGGGAATTTTTTAAATTTACCCATAACTTTCGCTGTGGGCTGGTCCAATTCCAACAATCATTTCGCCAACATCAAAGCCACCAATAATGAATATAAGATAAGGCTGTGTAGCTCTTTGATGACTACAAGGATGTCAAAGACTAGTTCATCAGAGGTCGGGCAAGCTTTAGGCATCGATGAAGGGAATATAGTTGGACATCGCCGACCTAAAGGAGAGGGTTATGGAGTGGAGAGCTGAGAGGGTCTCCCTCCAAGCAGAGATCAAGACCTTATCTTCGAGAAAATATGTCGAAACCTCCAGAGCTGGGAAGTAGCAAGAAGAGTGTTATGAATTAAATAGCCAGGTGGACCAGGTGGAGGCACTCCTGGATGAAATTTACTTTAGGATGTTTATGGAGAAAAGCCTAAAATGGATGGAAGACTATCGAGAGGTCATGATTTCAATCCATAAGTGCCTAATCAAAGAAGCTAAAATTGTTAGTAAGTAAGATGGTCCACCATTTAAGGTTGAAGCAATTGACGCTCACTTTTCAACAAAGGAGAAGGAAGTTGTTCATCTTGGCTACATCAAGCTAGTCGAATCTGGAAAAAATCCTGAAAGGAAGAAGCAAAGAAGAAAAAGGATGGTGGCTCGACCTCTTGGGTTACAATACAAGGCTAGATTTCAATACCATTATCTACGCTCCTATGTATGATGTTCCTCTAACCATTTTCCACGCATCTTTTAGATACATCCATTGCCAGCCAACCTCTGGAAGTGCCTCCACCTCCGGATCACATTCAGCCTCCTGGCGGCATTCCAAACTCTCCCAAAGGAGTTTAGATTATTTTTATAGTCCACAGGCGATCACTCAATATGTTCGAGCTTTCTTAGGAAAAACCATATCTGACAGCTCTTCTTATTTCCATACATGTGAAATGCTTATGACCAACCCTGCTGGAGCTAGACTACTTTTGACATTCTGCCATCAGACATTGTGCCCCCAGACCCCCCGATCCTCTAGCTGATGTAACGTTAGATGAAATAATTGCTGCCCTCAAAGACGAAGTTGACCTCGAGATATTTGGCGCCACAGAGCCTACCGAGGACTTCCATAGGGATGCAGCTTTGAAACAGCAAGTCCTATTGAGATTCCCTATGGATATAGCCAGAGTTAAGATCAAAGCTAGGGAGGAGCTGAAGCTTATGAAGAAGAAACAAGGGGATCTCGATGAAGCAGCCGCCACCACCAAGCAAGAAGAGGAAAATAAAAGAGGTGAGCAAAAGTGGCCAAAGCATTACAACAAGCAGACTATCTCCAAATCCAAGCCTAAGCCTAAGTGACAGCTACACCCCAGATTTGTTTTTGTTTTATTTTGTTGGAGATAGACTATTGTGTATATTTTTCTTTTGACTGTATTATACATTGTTGTTTGTGCTCAACTGATTTTGATGCATATGTGAGGTCGATCGTATGTTACTCCTTATACTTGTGATTTTTGGCCCATAAACATCTGGATGCGTGAAAATTATGATTTGTATGTCTATTGTCCTTGCATGGTCCATTTTTCCCTTTTTATATTCATTAGTTACTATATAATTCCTATGCACCTTAGGTAAGTTCGAACTAATAGTTGCTGCCTACCATCATTAGGCTTGGTTGCCCGCTATTGTGTAAGTCTCGACCTAACAGTCAGAGGAGAACCAACCTAGCGGTCGTGATGTACCGACTGCCGGTAGTCAGGTTCTTTGCAACCTCATTAAGTGTTTGAAGCGATCGACAATAGTGAACTTACGGGTAGGATCACCCTAGTTTACTGTAGCCGATGGGAAACTGTGAGTCGATCGTCAATGATGAACACCCGATTAAGGGAACACTCTGGGACACCACTATGGGCGAGAAATTTGAGTCAGTCATCAATGATGGACACCCAGTTAAGGGATCATTAGGGTCCACCACTACCGACTAAAGGTTTGAGCCGCTCGTTAATGATGGACACCCGGTTAAGGGATCACTCTGGTCCATCACTACCGATGAGAAGTTAGAGCCGACCATCAATGATGGACACTCAGTTAAGGGATCACTCTGGTCCACTACTATCGACGAGAAGTTTGAGCCAACGTCAATGATCGACACCCGGTTAAGGGATCACTCTGGTCCACGACCGCCGGTAAGAAGTTTGGGCTGATTGTCAATGATGGACACCCGGTTAAGGGATCACTCTGGTACAACACTGCCGGCGAGAAGTTTGAGCCGATCATCAATGATGGATACCCGGTTAAGGGATCACTCTAGTCCACTACTGTCAGTGAGAAGTTTGGTAGGAGATATCATGATAACGCAGCTTTGGCTCGAGTCAAAAAGTTAGCTCTCCTGGCCCAGGCGATATTTCCTTATAGCGCTAATGTTAGCCCAACGCATTCAAATGGTAATGCACTATTATGTTTATTAAACATTACCTATCATGATAAGATTTTAAGGAAAATAGACTTTATTAGAATCAATTTGATAATTGTTTCGATTACAGAATTACATTACAATTGGATAAATAATAGAAATCTAAGTGTACTAATGACGGTGATGGTGTGCATTTCGAGCCTTTTTGAATATGGCTCCATCTACAGTGCCGAGGATGAAAGCTCCATTGCCTAAGTCTTTGTGTATAACGTATGAACTTTTCCAAACTAGGTCGAGTGCCCTAAGTCTAGGGAATATTCGCTTCTGCACCAAGTACCCTTCCTTGAGTGGGCGGTGTTTGACTTTAGAGTTGTACTGTGTGGCCACCCTTTGCTTGTGTGCTTCAGCCTTCAAGGTGACTTCCTCGTGCCTCTCATCAATCAAGTCAAGTGACATGTTCAGTAGCTCCTTATTTTGATTAGGTTCATAGTAACCTCAGGTGTGATGGTAGTGATGTCTCCACTGGTAACATTGCCTCTGATCCATATGCTAATGAGAAAGGAGTATGTCCTATTGCCATCTTAAAGGAAGTGTGGTAGGCCCATAATACCAGAGGAAGTTCATCCACCCATGCTCCTTTCACCTTTTCCAGTCACTTCTTAATGAGTGTCTTCCTAACTCTATTTTCCTCCTCCACTTGTCCTTTAATTTATGGATATGCTACCACAAAGAAGCTTTTCTTTATTCCATGCTACTCCTACAAATCAACGAACTCCTCATTGTCAAACAACAATTTGTTGTCCGAGATGATCTAAAGGGGAACTCCATACCTACATATCACATTTCTAATCAAAAAGTTTATGACATTGGCTATTGCCACCTTAGTAAGGGATTCGGCTTCCACCCAGTTTGTAAAGTAGTCAACCACCACCATAGCATACTTAGCTCTGTCCCATGCCATTGAAAGTTCTCCGATTAGATCGATTCCCCAAACAGTGAATGGCCAAGGGATAACCATGTGAGTCGGCTTGGTCGGGGGTAACCTAGAAATCTTCATGAACTGCTGGCACTTATCACACATCCTTGCATATTCCATTGCATCATGGTTCAATGTTGGTCAGAAGTATCCATACCACAATACTTTCTTTGCCAAGGTCTTCCCCCCAGCATGGTCTATGTAGCTCCTTTGATGTATGTGTTCCAATACTTCCTCGGCTTCCTTTTCGGTGACCCACCTCAATAATAGATTAGAAAATCCTCTCTGATACAACACTCTATCCTGAATGATGAAGCGGGGTGCCTTCTATAGGCCTTCCTATCTTCGTTCCTATTATTAGGTAATACTCCTTCACTTAGGTATCTTATTAATGGTGTCATCTAGGTCTTCTCACTATTGATAACTGCAATCACATTCACCTCCTCGAAGCTAAGTCTATGTAAGGTCGCAATAGGTACTGATCCCAATAGAGGCCCAACTCCTGAATTTGCCAACTTTACTAACTCATCTGCTCCCTGATTCTCCTCCTGAGGAATATGCTTAATCATGTAGTACTCCATTTCATTAAGTAAGACCCTCACCTTCTCTAAATAGGATTTCAAGCACTCTCCCTTAGCTTGGAATTCTCCAAGCATCTGGTTCACTATCAACTGCGAGTCATTGTGCACACACAATGGCTTGATTCCCAGCTCCTTCGATATCTCTAACCTTGCTATCAACGCTTTGTATTCCGCATCATTGTTTGTAGCCTTGAATCCAATCTGTATTGCGTTATTTAGCTTCTTTCCTTCTGGCGTCAACAATACCACTCCTGCACCGGAGTCATGATCATTTGATGCTCCATCAACATACATCTGACATTTAGGAGCTTCTTCCTCTTGGGGTTTTACTTCGTCGTCTTGAATGGTAAACTTGACGATAAAGTCAGCTAGCACATGTCCTTCGATCGCAGTTCATGGATGATAGGTTATCTCGTATTGGATTAAATCAATAATCCATTTGGTAAGTTTCCTCGAAATATCGTTCCTAGGAAGAACTTGTCTCAAGGGCTGATCTGTAAGCACTCGAATGGGGTGCGACTGGAAATAGTGCCTCAACTTTAAGGATGCAATTAATAGGCAGTACGCCAATTTCTCCAGCTTAGGATACCTCGACTTTGTCCCGATGAAATGCTTACTTATGTAGTATACTAGGAATTACACCTGATATTCTTCTCTATTCAATGTCGTGCTCAGGGCGTGGAATGATACCGCCAAGTATAGATAAAGGTCTTCTCCCTCGATTGGTATGGAAAGAATTGGTTGCTTTTGCAGGTGTTCCAACAAGTTTAAGAAAGTGGCTAAACACTCGTCTATCCATGTGGACTTGCATTCTCTTTCTTGAGTACTTCGAAGAACGAAACACACTTATCCATTGCCCTAGATATGAAACTGCTTAGTGTTGCCACCTTTCCATTTAGACTCTACATCTCCTTCTACGTTTCAGAAATTTTGATGTCTTTCAAAGCTTGAACCTATTTCGGGTAGCCTCGATTCCCTTGCATGCACAATGAATCCGAAGAACTTTCCAAAAGATACCCCAAAGGAAGATTTTAGAGGTTTCAACTTCATCCCGTATTTTCACAGAATTCAAAACATTTCCTCCAAGTATAGGATGCGATCTTCATCCCTCTTCGATTTCACGAGCATGTCGTTAACGTATACCTCTAAAGTCTTTCATATCTGATTGGAAAATATCTTGTTAACTAAGCATTGATATGTCACTCATGCATTCTTAAGCCCAAATGGCATGACCTTGTAGCAGTAATGCCCTAAGTCGGTAACAAAGCTAGTGTGTTCCTAATCGAGGACATGCATTGCAATTTGGTTATATTTAGAGTATGCGTCCATAAAAGATAGAAGTTTGTGCCATTAAGTTCCCTCCACTAGTTGGTCAATCCTTGGGAGTGGGAAGCACTCCTTAAGAGATGCATCATTTAGGTTGAATAAATTGGTGCAGGTCTACCATTTTCTATTCGACCTCTTTACCGGGACTAGGTTTGCGATCCACTCTGGGTATAAAGATTCTCTGATGAAGTCGTTCGCCAGCAAGGTCTTCACTTCCTCATTTAGCGCCACCGACTTCTTTGGACCATACTCCTCTTCTTTTGTTTCACTGGAGGTTTCCTTGGGTCGATATTTAAAGCAAGGCAAGCGATTGAGGGAGAAATCCCGCACATATATGCATAAGACCAGGCAAATACATCCTGATCGTCCCATAAGAATTCGATTAGCTGTATCTTAAGACTCCTTTCTAAACCGGATCCGATTTTCATAAGTTTTATAGGGTTATTTCCATCAACCTACACAAACTCCATCGCCTCTTCAGGCTCAACCGTGGCCCCTTCTCCTCCATCCCTTGGGTCATGCTCATTTTGAGAATTGCTTGTGAACCCAAAGAAGGGCCTTCTTTAGCTGTTATGCGAGGGAGCTCTTGGCATAGAAAGCAATCTCCATGTCCTTCATTTTTCCCTCCATTTGTTTTCTCGAAGCTCCACCACAAAGCAATCCCTAGCAACATTTTGGTTTCCTTCCACCACTCCTATCTCATTGGCCATTGGAAACTTCATGGTTAAGCACCACTGGGCCATGACTGCACGAAAGTCTGATAAAGCTGGTTGCCCCAGGGAGGCATTATATGTCAAGAATCCATCCACCAAAATGAAAGTTTGTTTTTATGGCTGATTAGGGACAGATTCCTATCTCGACAAAAAAATCCAACCTCCCTAAAGGCATCGTGCTCGCTCCTATAAAGCCATGCAACTGCTGGTTGTATGGTGCAACATCCTCCATAGACAATCCCATCTTATTGAACATATCTTTAAACAGAATATTTACCGAGCTTCCACTATCAACTAGAATTCGATGCACCTCTGTTGGGCTAAGCATCCCTGTAATAACCATAAGGTCAGTGTGCGAGTATTGCTTACTTTGCAAATCGGTGTTACTGAAGGTGATCTCATCTTGCTCTCGGTGTTGGTCCTTGTTCTTTCGTTCCTCCCCCACATCATATACATAAGCTTCTCCATTGTTTAGTAACTTTGCATATCCTTCCATCTCCTCCTAGATCCTACCGGCTAAGTGTGGCCCTCCTATTATGGTGTTGATTAATAATCTCCCATCCTTCTCACGATTGGCACTGGATCCCTCAGCTCCTATTGGCTACATGTGGCCCTCCTGCTTTGATGTTGATTAACAATCTCCCATCCTTCTTACGGTTGGCATTGCATCTCTCTCCTCCATTCCCAAGGAGGACCTACCTTAGGGCAAACTTCTCAGGAGCTAGAGGAGCATTCATACGCTTAACATACTTATCCAATTTCCTTCTCCTGATTTGCTCTTTAATTACGTCCTGCGAATGATGACATTCATTAGTGTTATGCCCATAGGATTCGTGGAATCTAAAATACTTTTTTGTGTTTCATTTCTTTTTAAGTTTCCTTCTTTGGCACAGGCTTGTTACATTTAAGCTCCCCTTCCATGGCGAGGTAGATGTTTTCTATGGATCGTTCTGTAACACCTCATATTTTTATAACATTATTTAGGTTATTTAATTAGCTAAATCAAATAAAATAATGTGAAGATTAATGGGTTGAGATTTGATTTTACTAAGGGTGGTCGTGCCATGTTAAATATAAATCAAATAAGATGACATAAACAAATGTGTTAGGAAATAAGGGAGGGAAACATGAGAATAGGAGAGGCTCATACCCTAAACCCTTAGGAAGAGAAACTCACGTTCATTTCATTTTAGCAAACTAAAAACAACAAAGGCCGGCCACCATTATTGTTTTCAAGAGGAAGATAAAGCTAGAATTTAAGAGAAGGAAGATAATCAACTAATTCAACATCAAATCTCACATCTTTTAATCTCAAAGCTAAGATGAATAATTGCTACATCCTATTTTCTTATAGTTTTTGGTTTTAAGATTAGATCCGAAATAGTTTTGCAAGTATATGCCATGTTATGATGATTAAAGTTATATATTTGTTTGTTGATGAATTATGCATGTTCATATTAGTATTTATGAAATGTTTGATATGAAAACCCTATTAAATGGCATCCAAATGCCTTGAAAATTTAAATATAAGTCAGAAATGATATTCTAAAGATGGGTTCCAATTTTCATAATTTTCTGAATTTATGTCGATTTTATATTAATTTTCTAGTGAAGAAAATGATTTATTGGGTTATAAATTATTTACGGCTAAAATAATAATTATTTGGGTATGAAATTTTTATATATTAGAAAACATATTAAAATAGATTTTTTGGGATTTTTCTAGATTTTTCCTAAGAGATTTCATGAATATATAAAATTATTTAAGGTATGGGACTTAAATGTTTTATATATTTAATTAAGGAGAATGGGCATTTTATAAAATAAATTTTTTATTTAATTATGAAATTAGTGGCAGCATTTTTCTAAAAAGTAATTATTAATCAGTGAGAATTTGATAAACAAAGGCAGGTTAGTTCAAAAGTTATCTTCTTTAAGTTAAAAACAATAAAATTACGCTTTTAGCATGTTTCAGCCATTTTAGGCATCAAACCTTCCGACCCAGACCTTCCAACACAGTCGAAAGGTTATAGCTCTCGATAAGGTCAAACCAATGCATATGGTATCAAGTTACTTGGTACATAATGAATTGGATAAGGTCGAAGGGTACTTAGTCGAAAGGTTAGTTGCCAAAGAGGTTGGAGTATGTTTGTTTTATAAACCAAAAGAGTCGTCTGCTTTGTTTTCAAATAAGAACTTTCGACATGGTTACTTTCGACCAGGTCATTGATTTATAGTGAAGGTTTTAA
This sequence comes from Allium fistulosum, assembly GCA_030737815.1. NCBI lineage: Eukaryota > Viridiplantae > Streptophyta > Magnoliopsida > Asparagales > Amaryllidaceae > Allium > Allium fistulosum. Next base: position 296,675,474 of record CM060908.1, on the reverse strand, counting down.
ACCTTTCGACAAGGTCGAAAGTTTATTGCCACTTTATTGTTTTGTTTTGAACCTTCCGACAATGTCGAAAGGTTTACCAAATTTAAAACCCAGCCGCTTCTCTATGCTTTCGAAAGAAAGCTTTCGACTTAGATGTTTTACCCTTGTTTTATAACTAAAGTTTAACCCAAAGCTTTCGAAGCAAATCTTTTGACAAACTTCGAAAGGTTGCTTCCAGTATAGTCGAAAGGTTTTTAAAAAAGGTTTTCCACATGTTTTAAATTGAACCCAGTAAGCCTTCGAAATGTTTATGTTTTAAAAGGTTGAATGATTTCGAAAGGTTTGAGTTCAATGGTTTCGAAAGGTTTTAGTTCAATGGTTTCGAAAGGTTTCCTTCAATGGTTTCAAAAGGTTTCGTTCAATGGCTTCGAAAGGTTTGCTTTGAATGGTTTCGGAAGGTTTAATTGGAAGATTTTCCAAAGGTTTTCTAAGGCAATGTTTTAAGTCGTTTTTAAAGTAGGATATCTAAAGTTTTATTGCTTTCAAAAGGAACGATTTCAATAGCTTTGAAAGGTTTGATGATTAGTTTCGAAAGGTAAGGTTTGGCTATTCGGCTTAGAAAATTAAAGGGTTTCACTTAGTTTTGAAAGTGATGTTTTCAAAAGTTTAGAAAGTGGTACATTCAAATTGTTAAATGTTTTCATCAACTAAGGTTTGGGTAAAGAAGATATATATAACATGGTAATGTGATTTTGAGTAAAGCATAAAGATTATATATTTTCCTTGTTGAGTTTGGTTTAAAGGTTTTAAATCATTTTGAAAATGTATTCAAGGAAAATTATGGGAGGGGATACTTAAGTGAAAATGACTCATATATTAGAATACCGGATGGGACTAGTATAGGGTCATGCCCTATACATTAGCTATTAGCCCCAGCTAATTGTTGTCCAAAATTCCAATGTGTAGGGCTTGATCACAGGTAGCCTAAAATTATGATTACACACCGAAAGGGATATATGATTGTATACATATAGGTTATTGGTGAGCCCAAAAAACCATTAGGATCAGGAAGACTTGGGAGATGATTAAGTTAGGGATAGACCATCCAGAAGCGGAATATTTAACAGATAGTTAAGGACAGACCATCCAGAAGCGAAATATTTAACAGATAGTTAAGGATAGATTTTCCAGAAGAAGAATAGCTAAACATGTGTTAGATTAATTTTGATTATATTGTCTGGTAGGCCCGTGTCAACCAAAGGTTAAAAGTTATCCAAACAAAACTTATGTGTATGAACAGACAGTTCATTATTACCTGATATTTATGTATGTTTACATAATGAATTGCTTTACAATATTTAACAAGTTTTGGTTGTAGGAAAAAGGTTTTGCAAAGATATTTTTTAAAAGGATGTCAGTAAGGGGAAACCCTTTTCGCTCGGCGTGGTCTCACTTAACATAGTAAACCGGGATGTATAATATTATTCACACCAGGCTTTATGTCTGACTCAAAGTTTATGTTTTCCCCTTAAATTCTTGGGTGCTCAAAATTAATTTGAGTAGGCTTAGGGGTTAAGGTATTTTTCAGGTTTAGTAGGATGACGAGTACGGCTACCGGAGGCATGCAGGAGGCAAACGGATAGCTACTTAGGAGTTGCAATTTATGTTTTTTTGTATTTCCGCTGTGTTTGTGTTAACTCTATTATGATTATACAACTCTGATCATCCAAGGGGGTATCTTCATATACCGCTCTTGGCGTATTTTGAAATAAGTATTTTTGATCTGTGCCTGGGAACGAATTTGGGATTATGTGAAATGAATATGGAACATCTGTTTTGAATGTAACGAAGAAAATTTGTTTTGAAATCTGTGTTTTGTTTCATATTCAAGTGCTTCTGATATTATAGATACCATTAACATAGCCGTATTTAGTCGCCGTAAGCTAATACTATAGATGACTGTAGCATCTGTAGCGCTTAGTTTTGGGCCTCTAGATAGGGGATGTTACAGCTTGGTATCAGAGCATGGTTTATGATATACTTTTCTTGAAAACATAATCCTTAGTAATTAGAGTTAAGATCGGGGTATGGGATAATGCTATAATAACGTACTTTTATTTGTTATATATAAGTGTACGCTATATCTCTAGACTCCTATCTTAGTTAGGCTATTCATCTGTATCTCTTGAATCTTGAATACAGATATGGAAGGAAGAAGAGGTGGAGTTAATATTGGAGGAGATAACACCACCACTAATAGAAATGCCCGACCAAATGATAGAAGAGGTTTAGGTCAGGCTTAAGTTGAAACTGTTGGTGCTGGGGTTCCCCAAGTGGATATGGGAGCCATGTATCAGTTCTTCATAAATATGATGCAAGCTGGAATTGCAGTTGGAGTTGTCGGAGGGAATGCTGCTGGAGGAGGAGTTCAGGAAGCTCCAATGGTCAACAACTATGCTAACTTGAGCAGAGGCTATACCAGGCTTGGATGGAAGTCGTTCATTGCAATTGAAGATGCGATTGAGGTGGAAAATTAGCTGCTACATTGTGAGAGAATCTTTGCTGACCTAGGATTCAATGACGAGCAGAAGAGTAGATTAGCTCCGAGACAGCTTCAAGAAGCTGCTCTATTTTGGTGGAATACTGTTGTAGCTGGTGTTGATGAGGAAACTATGACTTGGGCGGAGTTTAGGAGAAGGTTTCAAGAAAGGTTTATGTCGGTGATGGCACAGTCGGCATTTGTTAGGAATTTTGCTGAACTAGAACAAGGGGAGATGTCCGTTCTAGAGTATGCAAGAAGATTTGAAGAGTTGGCCCGGTATCGGTATGCCTTAGTTGGTACGGTGATCAAGAGGAATGAGAAGTTTATAAGGGGCTTGAGGCCGGAGTTGATAAGTGCTACCTTACCACACTTAAGAGATCCAAGTGATGTAGTGGTAGAAATGGCGCTGAGGCAGGAAGAGGCGTTAGCTTGTTTGAGGAAGAAAATGAAGGAAGCCCAGGTGGGACAAGACCAGAAAAGAAAGTTGTTCCAAAAGAAGAATGCTCAGAAGGGAGGAGCATAGAAGAAGGAAAAAGCTGAGGTGGTTTGTTATAAATGTGATAAGAAAGGACACTATGGTAATGAGTGTCGTAGTAGAAAAGGAAAAGAGAAAGGAAAGGAGGTGATTGGGAAGAAGAACATCCGTTGCTTTAATTATGATCAGATTGACCATTATAAGAACCAATGCAAAGAGCCTGCTAGAGATGGAAAGGGACAGATGTATGCATTGGAGCCCGTAATTTCAAGGCCAGATGTGCAGGAGAAAGGAAAGGCTGTTCGTGGAGGCTCGCTATAGATTCACGGTATGTCTGTTAGCGTTCTGTTTGATACTGGTGCATCACATTCTTTTATTTCTTGATGTTTGGTAGATAAGCTTAACATAGAACCCCCATATTTAGTTACTTCCTTAAGGGTTGCAAATCCGATAGGAGGGTATGCGACACTTAGAATGAGGTGTGACTATTTAGAGTTTGACATGCTAGGTCATACTTTTGATTGCCGTATGCATGTGTTTCATTTTGTGGGATTTGGGATTATCCTTTGGATGGATTGGTTAAGTATATATGATGCTAGGATATTTTTCGATGATAGAAAAATATCACTTAGTCACTCGGATTGTAGTGATCGGATAGTTTATACCGTAGAGAACCCCAGTTGCAAAGTGAATGCTTTATTGGGTATTTTGGAGTTGGAGGATGAGTTACATGGAGTCTTTGTAGTTAGAGAGTTTGCTGATGTGTTTGAGCCGGTAACTGGATTGCCACCGAAACGAGCCATTGAGTTTTAGATTGATTTAGTACCGGGAACAGAACCGGTGAGTAGGCCACCAAGCAGGATGACACCCACTGAGATGAGAGAGTTGAAGGTGCAGTTGGTGTATTTGGAACGTAAGAGTTTCATTCGAACAAGTAGTTCACCTTGAGGAGCTGCTGCAGTGTTTGTTAAGAAGCCGGACGGATCGTTGAGGCTATGTATCGATTATCGTAAATTGAATGAGAAGACGATAAAGAATCGATATCCATTGCCAAGAATTGATGATTTGTTCGACCAGCTGAGTGGAGCGAAGATATTTTCTCAGTTGGATTTGGCTACCGGGTTTCATCAGCTTTGAGTTGCAGAAGATAGTATATTGTTGACGGTGTTTAGGACCCGCTATGGATTGTACGAATGGTTAGTTATGCCGTTCGAACTAACTAATGCGCCGGCATTCTTCGTTGATATGATGAACCGAATCTTCAGAGAACACTTGGATAGATTTGTGTTGGTCTTTATAGATGATATTCTGATATACTCTAAAGATGAGAAGGAGCATGAAGTTCATCTTAGAGTTGTGCTTGAGACGTTGAGGGAGCATTAGTTGAAGGCTAAGTTTTCGTAATGCCATTTTTGGAAGAAGGAAGTGAAATTCCTTGGTCATGTAGTCTCAGAGAAAGGGTTGCCTGTAGATCTGACCAAGATTGAGGCGATGAATAATTGGAAGAGACCCGAGATGGTGACTGAGAAAAAGAGCTTTCTTGGATTAGCTGGATATTATCAAAGGTTTATAAAGGATTTTTCATGAATAGTTGCACCGATGACTATGCTTACGTGAAAAGATGTGAAATTTGTATGGACTGATAAGTGTGAGGAAGCGTTCTAGACCTTGAAACACTTATTGACTCATGCACCGGTGTTGGTGGTTCTGGAGGGGAATTAAGATTTAGTTGTTTATACTGATGCATGTGGAACTGGATTGGGAGCTGTGTTGATGCAAAGAGGTAAAGTGATTGCTTATGCTTCCAAACAGCTCTGACCACATGAAGTTAGATACCCCATGCATGATTTGGAGTTAGCTACCGTTATATTTGCTTTAAAGGTGTGGAGGCATAGCTATTTCAGCTTTATACAGATCATAAGTCATTAAAGTACTTGTTCTCTCAGAAGGAGCTGAACATGAGACAGTAGAGATGGTTGGAGTTTATTGCTGCTTATGATTTTGGAATTGAGTACACACACGAAAAAGGAAATAAGGTAGCGGATGCACTCAGCAGGAAACATCAGAATGCAGTATTGTCTATGATTGATGAGTGGAAAGACTTGGAAGCATTGTCAGCTTGTAGATACAGTTTAGAACCAAGGCAGGTTTCTAGTGCAGGAAGTGCTGTATTGTCTTGTTTAGAAGTTCGACTAATGATGATTGAGAAGATAACTTCTAAACATGAAGAGGATCCAGTTTTGGCTGAGAGAATCAGAAAGTTAAGGAAAGGAATAGAAAGCGATGACTTAAAGGATTTTAGTCTTGACCAGAAGGGATGGTTAAGAAAGAAAGGAAGGTTGTGCATTCCGAATGTAGGGGACATGAGGAAAGATGTTTTGGATGAATGTAATCGTTCGAAGTTCACTATCCGTCCAGGAGGAAAGAACATGTATCAAGATATGAAGAGAAGTTTCTTCTAGGAAGGTATGAAACAGGACATTGGTTTATGTGTTAAGCAGTGCTTGAATTTCCAGCAGGCAAAGGCTGAACACCAGAAATCGAGCGGATTGCTTCAGCTGTTGGATGTTCCGATGTGGAAGTGGGATTCTATCTCTATGGATTTTATTGATGGGTTGCCAAGATCTAATAGAGGGAATGAAAGTATATGGGTCATAGTGGATAGATTGACCAAGAGTGCCCATTTCATTCCCATCATGTCAAATAGGACGGCACCTAGTCTGGCGAAGTTGTTTATGAAGAATGTGGTTAGACTGCATGGAATTCCTAGTACTACTGTCAGTGATAGAGATTCTTTGTTTACTAGTGAGTTCTAAAAGAGTCTACAGGAAGCTTTAGGAACCAAGCTCATCATGAGTACCGCTTACCATCCACAGACTGATGGGCAAACGGAAAGAGTTAACAAAGTCTTGGAGGATTTGTTAAGAGCTTGTGTATTGGATTTCGGGAGATCATGGGAAGACCATCTTCATCTAGTTGAGTTTGCGTATAACAACAGTTATCAAACTAGTATTGGGATGGCAACTTTTGAAACTTTGTATGGAAGACCATGCAAATCTCCCGTATGTTGGTTAGAGATGGGGGATAGATTGGTTCTTGATCCGGATTTGGTGAAAGAAGCCGCAAAGAAGATTGAGTTGATCCGAGCTATGATGAAGGAAGCTCAGTCTAGGCAGAAAAGATATGCAAATAGAAGAAGGAAGGACTTGGAATTCTCTATTGTAGACTATGTGTTTGTTAAGGTTTCACCGATGAAAGGTGTGATTAGATTTGGAAAGTCAGGAAAGTTAGCACCTAAATTCATTGGACCCTTCCGTATTGTTGAGAGGATCAAGAAACTCGCTTATAAAGTGGAGTTACTGAATAGTTTGGGAACAGTCCATGATATTTTCCATATTTCTCATCTTAGAAAGTATGTTAGGGACCCGGAGACCACTATAGCACCTACAATGTTAGAAGATTTGGTAGTAGAGCCGGATTTGACTATGGTTAGGAAGCCTGTAAGGATAGTTGAGAGAGATGAAAAGCGATTGAGGAACAAGACAGTCAGATTAGTGAAAGTCCAGTGGAGTGACGATGCAAGAGACTATACTTGGGAAACTAAGAGCAGGATTAGAGAGGCTTACTCTGATTTGTTTGATGGTATGTTTTACCTTTGATTGTTTTATGTGTGCCTTATAGTAATTTCGAGAACGAAATTCTTTAATGTGGGGAGTCTGTAACATTCCATATTTTTATAACATTATTTAGGATATTTAATTAGCTAAATAAAATAAAATAATGTGAAGATTAATGGGTTGAGATTTGATTATACTAAGGGTAGTCGTGCCATGTTAAATATAAATCAAATAATATGACATAAACAAATGTGTTAGGAAATAAGGAAGGGCAATATGGGAAATAGGAGTGGCTTATACCCTAAACCCTTAGGAAAAGAAACTCACATTCATTTCATTTTAGCAAACTAAAAACATCTAAGGCCGGCCACCATTATTGTTCTCAAGAGGAAGATAAAGCTGATTCAAGATAAAGCTAGAATTCAAGAGAAGGAAGATAATCAACTAATTCAACATCAAATCTCACATCTTTTAATCTCAAAGCTAAGGTGAATAATTGCTACATCCTATTTTCTTATAGTTTTTGGTTTTAGGATTAGATACAAAATATTTTTGCAAGTATATGCCATGTTTTGATGATTAAAGTTATATATTTGTTTATTGATGAATTATGCATGTTCATATTAGTATTTATGAAATGTTTGATATGAAAACCCTAATAAATGATATCCAAATGCCTTGAAAATTTAAATATAGGTCAAAAATGATAATTTAGAGATGGGTTGCAATTTTCATAATTTTCTGAATTTATGCGGATTTCATATTAATTTTCTAGTGAAGAAAATGATTTATTGGGTTATATATTATTTACGCCTAAAATAATAATTATTTGGGTTTGAAATTTTTATATGTTGGAAAACATACTAAAATAGATTTTCTAGGATTTTTCCAGATTTTCCAAAGTGATTTGATAAATATATAAAATTATTTAAGATATAGGATTTAAATATTTTATATATTTAATTAAGGAGAAGGGGCATTTTATAAAATAAAATTATTATTTAATTCTAAAATTAGTGCCAGCATTTTTCTAAAAAGTAATTGTTAACCAATGAGAATTTGATAAACAAAGCAGGTTAGTTGAAAAGTTATCTTCTTTAAGTTAAAAGCAAGAAAGTCATGCTTTTAGCATGTTTCAGCAGTTTTAGGCATCAAACCTTCTGATCCAAACCTTCCGACACAGTTGAAAGGTTATAGCTCTTGACAAGGTCAAACCAATGCACATGGTATCAAGTTACTTGGTACGTAATGAATTGGATAAGGTCGAAGGGTACTTAGTCCAAAGGTTAGTTGCAAAAGAGGTTGGAGTATGTTTGTTTTATAAACTTAAAGAGTCACCTGCTTTGTTTTCGAATAAGAACTTTCGACTTGGTTGCTTTCGTCCAGGTCGTTGATTTATAATGAAAGTTTTAAACCTTTTGACAAGGTCGAAAGGTTACCGCTTTATTATTTTGTTTTGAACCTTCCGACAAAGTAGAAAGGTTTACCTGTTTTAAAAACCAGCCGCTTCTCTATGCTTTCGAAAGAAAGCTTTCGACTTAGATGTTTTACTCTTGTTTTATAATTAAAGTTTAACCCAAAGCTTTCGAATCAGATCTTTCGACAAAGTCGAAAGGTTGCTTCCAATGTAGTCGAAAGGTTTTTAAAGAAGGTTTTACACATGTTTTAAATTGAACCCAGTAAGCCTTCAAAAGGTTTATGTTTTAAAAGGTTGAATGATTTCAAAAGGTTTTAGTTCAATGGTTTTGAAAGGTTTGAATTCAATGATTTCCAAAGGTTTAAGTTCAATGGACTCGAAAGTTTTGAGTTCAATGGTTTTGAAAGGTTTTAGTTCAATGGTTTCGAAAGGTTTGAGTTCAATGATTTCGAAAGTTTTTAGTTCAATATTTTCGAAAGGTTTGAGTTCAATGGTTTCGAAAGGTTTTAGTTCAATCGTTTCAAAAGGTTTGAGTTTAATGATTTCAAAAGGTTTTAGTTCAATGGTTTCGAAAGGTTTGAGTTCAATGGTTTCAAAAGGTTTTAGTGTTTCAAAAGGTTTTATTTCAATGGTTTCGAAATGTTTGAGTTCAATGATTTCGAAAGGTTTAGTTCAATGGTTTCGAAAGGTTTGATTTCAATGATTTCGAAAGGTTTGCTTTGAATGGTTTCAGAATGTTTAATTGGATGATTTTCCAAATGTTTTCTAAGGCAATGTTTTAAGTTATTTTTAAAGTAGGATGTCTAAAGTTTTATTGCTTTTGAAAGGAATGATTTCAATAGCTTCAAAAGGTTTGATGATTGGTTTCAAAAGGTAAGGTTTGGCCTTTTGGCTTAGAAAATTAAAGGGTCTCACTTGGTTTTGAAAGAGATGTTTTCAAAAGTTTAGATAGAGGTACTTTCAAATGGTTAAATGTTTTCATCAACTAAGGTTTGAGTAAAGAAGATATATATAACATGTAATGTGATTTTGAGTAAAGCATAAATATTATATATTTTCCTTGTTGAGTTTGATTTAAAGGTTTTAAATAATTTGAAAATGTTTTCAAGGAAAATTATGGGAAGGGATCCTTAAGTGAAAATGACTCAGATATAAGAATACCAGATGGGACTAGTATATGGTCACGCCCTATATATTAGCTATTAGCCATAGCTAATTATTGTCCAAAATTCCAGTGTGTAGGGCTTGGTCAATGGTAGACTAAAATTATGATTACACACCAAAAGGAATATATGTTTGTATACATATAGGTTATTGGTGAGCCCGAAAAACCATTAGGATCAAGAAGACCTAGGAGATGATTAAGTTAGGGACAGACCGTCTAGAAGCGGAGTATTTAACAGATAGTTAAGGACAGACCGTCCAGAAGTGAAGTATTTAACAAATAGTTAAGGATATATAGTCCAGAAGAAGAATAGCTAACAGATGTTAGATTAATTTTGATTATATTATCTAGTAGGCCCGAGTCAGCTAAAGGTTAAAAGTTTTCCAAACAAAACTTATGTGTTTGAACAGATAGTTCATTATTACTTGATATTTATGTGTGTTTACATAATGAATTTCTTTACAGTATTTAACCAGTTTTGGTTGCAGGAAAAATATTTTGCAAAGATATGTTTTAAAAGGATGTTAGTGAGGGGAAACTCATTCCGCTAAGCAGCGTGGTCTCATTTAACATATTAAATCGGTATGTATAATATTATTCACACCAAGCTTTATGTCTGACTCAAAGTTTATGTTTTCCCCTTAAACTCTCGGGTGCTCAAAATTAATTTGAGTAGGCAGAGGGGTTAAGGTCCTTTTCAAGTTTAGTAGGATGACGAATAAGGCTACCGGAGGCATGCATGAGGCAAACAGATAGCTACTTAGGAGTTACAGTTTATGTTTTGTTGTATTTCCGCTATGTTTGTATTAATTCTATTATGACTATATGACGCTGATCATCCAAAGGGGTATCTTCATATACCGCTCTTGGCGTATTTTGTAATAAGTATATTTGATCTGTGCTTGGGAATGAATTTGGAATTATGTGAAATGAATATGGAACATCTGTTTTGAATGTAACGAAGAAAAGTTGTTTTGAAATATGTGTTTTGTTTCATATTCAAGTGCTTCTGATATTATGGATACCGTTAACATAGCCGTATTTAGTCGTCGGAAGCTAATACTATAGATGACTGTGGCATCTGTAGCGTTTAGTTTTGGGCCTCTAGATAGGGGATGTTACACGTTCAAGTCTGTATAAGTTTCGAATCTCGTGCCGGGCTTGAACCTCCTTTATTCTATTTTTCTCCCGCTAGAGTTGCCAAGATTATTGTTTTCTTTTTCTCTACATCACAGCCTTCATCATTTTCAACCATTGTGTTCACACTATTAGAAGCTTCCGATAGTTTGATAGTTGCTTCAATCTGTCATCCCGCTCCAGCTTCCTTTAGTCGCATGTACTTCGCAGCTTCATAGAAGAAATCTTGAAGAAGTCGGTTTATCCATAGTCAATCTCTAGGCCATCTTCATGTCAGGATAAACAATACTGCATAATTCCATAAGGGTCAATCCTTCATCAGCATTTTAGACACTGGCGACTGCAGCATTGAAATGAGATAAATATTGTCGCAGAGTCTCATTCACCCATTGTTTCACATCCGATAAGAAGTACCTGTCTTTAGTTTTCTCTATATGAACCCAGAATTGACTAATAAATTTTTCTTCCAACATATCCTATGAGTGGATTGAGCCGGAGGAAGGCAGCAAAACCATATAGTCGTTAAACCTGACAGGAAGAGGGTAAATAGTTACACAAAACTTCCTCCATTGCTCCACCGATCAGCATATGTTGCGTATATCGCTGTAGATGTACTATAGGATCAGTCAAGCCTTGTTAGGGATCTATATTAGGCATCCAAAAGCTCCTTAGATTCCAAGCAGTCTCTATCTCCATAGAAAACGAGCTGCTAACTCCCGCATCTATTTCACGTTCTATTTGCTCACAATGAAAACACTCCCTTATAAGTCATGCCATGCGATCTTCTGGTTCGAAGGATGAGCGTAGCTGGGCAACCTCTCTCGTCAAGGGGAGAGGCTACTTTCATGCCTTTTATAATGATTTGACTTGCGATCTCGAATTTTTTCCCTACTTTAGAACCATTCACGGCAATTAGCTTGCCTTTCATTGGTTTTTACCTCTTCCAAGATTGAAGCGCGTTGACTAGGACGAGGAGATTCAGCCATGTCCGACCCTGGTTCGTTGTCTCTCCTGTTCGATTCGGTGCCAAACCGATTCTTGAGTGCGGTGTGTAGCTGAGCCCTTGTTCGACCTGTTTCCTCTGCTTTTGCTCGTCCAGCTCCTCGATTCTCCTGGTCTTATCCATTGCTAGAGTATGACCTCATTCATCTTTTGAACCCCTAGGTCTGGGTCCTCCCTTTGATTTCAGTGTTGTGCGTGGTTGGCTATGGTTTCCCTAAGTATGTCATGATTTGATGCACAATAGCTTGCTACCGGGTAGCAAAGCAGGTATCGAGATCCACCATACTTTGTCCAAGTCAACCCTGGTGATTGTGTCTAGTCCCGGTGTACTAGATGATTGGTTATCTTGATTCGCAACAACTAGATTGACATTCCTGTTGGCACCTCCATTCTTGCTCTTAGATTTAGGAGGCATGTTGAGAAATTGCTTCTCAATGAAAGCACAAAAAATGTTTGCATGGAAAATGGACAAACACATCTAATCCAAATAATAGCAGCAAATTCAATAGAAGTAAAATGCAAGAAAAATAAAGGACACGTGGATTTATGATGGTTCAGCCATAACGGGCCTTCATCCACTGTTCATATTTATTTCTTTTCTTATAATCCAGCTTATACAAGAGTTTGAGACGAAATACAATGAATTATGACTAAAAGCGTAGATCTGAACCCTGATTCAGTTATCTCTACAGCATAGAGTCTCCTAGTTCCCAAAAGTTATCCTCATGAATGAAAAATGCTTAGACATTTATATGGGTGAAGATGTAGCGTTGTTAATCCGGAAAGGCAGAAAATTTCAATGCATAACTCGCCCAAATCAGATATTCCCATATATTAAAGATATGATTGCTAATTTCCAAATTTATACAAATGTTATTCCATATATAGCTCGCTTGGTTCGGCTGGAAACTCGGTTGGTTCGGTGAAATGCATGTGGTCTCCTTTCTTGCTAAGTTCATGCACTTATCTTCTTGGTCCGGCGAGCACCCTTACCCTTGGCTAGGGCTGTATATAGGACATGATAGTCCGTTGTCCGACTCGGTCCGATGCCGTAAGACGTCCGGTCCGTGTCCGTACGATTCTCATTTAGGACACGAATTAGGACAACAAAAAATGTACGAAAAAACGTCCGTCCGAAAATGTTCTATGTTTTTCTATTGTCCGAACATTGTTCGTCCGTTGTCCGACTCGTACGAACAATGTTCGAAGTTAAAGTTTTTCCGGTCCGTGTCCGTTCGAATCTCTTATAGGACAGGACTAGGACACACCTCCGTCCGGTCCGGTCCGACCCGTTTACACCCCTACCCTTGGCTCGGTGAGCTCCTTTGCCCTTGGTTTGGTAAGCTTCTTAGCCCTTGGCTTAGTGGGCTTCCATCCACCGAACAGAAAATCATGTCTGGTACTTTGGGTACTTGAGCTACCAAACAAGGGGGCTCCGTGGGCTTCCATCCACCAGACAGGATTTCTTGTTTGGTACCTTGGGTATCGGACAGGATTTTCTGTTCGGTACTTGAGCTACCAAACGGGGGGGGGGGGGCTCCACCCCTCTTCTCATTTGCCTTGCTTTGCTGTGCTTACCTTCCCTTGCCTTATCCAGATCTTGGTCTCGTGGGCAAAATTGCCCATAACACCTGGTTGTATAAATAATTTACTTGTATAAAATGTAAGTATAGTATAAATGGAAAACCCTTTTCCATTTGGGGTAATTTATTTTATGAATTATTGGGGCTAATTTTATTCATACTAGATTCATGTCTGATTCAAGTTCATATTTTCCTCTTAAACTCTTAGGTACTTATTTGAGTAAGCCAAGAGTTAAAAGTTTAACATTTATTCCAAATAGTTGAAGAAAAACGATTGCAGGAGAAAGGTTAATTATGTCATTAATTCTGTTATGTAAAAACCAATGTAACATAAACTCTGATCATTCATAGTTGTATCATCATATAACAATTATGTAATATTTATGTTCTATATTATTTTTTCCTCTACGATGGAAATGTTAGGTAGTTATATTATTTAAACAATGAAGTTAATCTATTTAAGAAATATGACATTTTATCATTTTATTGTATTTATGAAAAATAGATCTCATATTTGCTTGAAAATAAGATTAGCGTGAGTACAACACTCTATTATTCATTTTTAGATCTAAATATGAGGGATGTTACCATTGAATTGACCCGATCTAATAAGTTAGACTGGTCAAATCTAATAATTATGGATTGGGTGTAGCTAATTGGTTAAATGACCCGAAGCATGCTTCGGGTCCCAACCCTTGCAGACCATAAGCAAGCTCTAGGTCCACAAGAAAAGTTTAGCTTGGAGCAAGCCCTTGGTCTAAACAAGGAACTCAACCTATAGCAAGCTCGGGATCTCAAACAAAAATACATGCGGCATACCCTAGGTTAGAGTAAGTGTTCTACTAGATTGAACTATGACTTTTGGAAGCAATTACCTTTTTGTTTCAAGCAAAAAATCGATGAGACTTCGGTCGGTCATTATGCTAGAAATTTCCAAAAATAGAATTATGTAGAATTTGGCGACAATCCGAGAAATTCGATTTTTGAACTCACAGAATGATGCACGAGCATTCGTAGGATGACATAAGTATCTTTTGAGTAGATTGAGAGTGAGATAAGTTGACGTGACATATTTAAACTATTAAAGGACAATAGGAGCCGAAACGACGTTAATTAAAAAAATAGTAATTGGGATGCAGATCGAGAAAGTTATGCTATTGGAGTGGGTGTACCAAGGAGCTTTGGTAATTTAGGCAGTGGAGAGTGTTGTAAGGAGAGAGGTGGAGATGCTTACCGTGAAAGCGTCAGTGACACGGTCGTCGGGGTGGGTTTTTGTTTGGGGAGGAGGGTGGGGGTGTTGGTCTTTGTTTGGGCACAACTTATCGATGACAATGAGCTTTTGGAGATAATAGAAGATGCCATTGAATTTAGCCATGATACCACATGAGAATGCTAAAAAATATACATGAGTTGCACCGGGTTGTGAAGATGAGTGTGGTCTATGGTTCTACGGATGTAATGCTTGATGTGGGGTGTATTCTGAGACATATACCCCTGACATTCTATATCTTGTTGCTTTAGAGTAGTCACACATTTTACCCTACCGATAGATAAGCATATTGAGTTTATATGATAATGCTTGTGTTGTGTGCGCGGGAAGGTGATATGAGCACAATATAGGTCTGTCTCATGACCATTCATAGATGGACATGTATGGATTCTTAGACTCGTGCAGATTATATATATTGAGTTTATGTGTATTATTTTGGATAGATGAACCATTCACATTAGTCCAAACCCTAAGCTTGACGGATATGCATCAGTTCAGCTCATCATCATTCCATTGCGTCGGCATATTGCCGAATTCGGATTAAAAATGAAATAGAAGGAAAAAAAAAAGAGTTTGTTGAGTCGGAATTTGTTTTATAAGCGTCTGCCTTATTGTGTTCATTTAATGAATACGTGAATTTGGGAGGCTCATTACATGCACCCTTGAGCTTGGGCTCGTATTAAAAGAACATCCAACAGCAGGCACGTTTTTGATTTGTATCTGTTTATTGTGGATATTTTTCCATTCAAAAGCCAAACTTTCAGAAAGCCCAAGTAGTGATTATATGGACTGAATATTCAGTCATGGCTGCCTTCTAGAGTTTCAAATTCAGACCTTGAATTAGAGCCATTTAAATGGTTCAAAACATCTGTTATACCTGCTGTCAAAACTGAGCTCATCTTCAACAGATGCGCAGAGCAAAAGTCTTTACTAAAATGACGTTCATCATTAAAATAACTGTTTCACGTTAAATAAATGCTCAACGGTTAAGAAGAAGACGTATATCGTGGTAAAGGTGTTGAAGATGCTTGGATACATTTGAATTACCTACTTCTTCAAACCATTAAATTTCATAGTGCGAACACTAATGCATAAATTGGCTTTCCAACAATACAACGACACCCAGCAACCAATGAAAAAAAAATTAAAGAAACTCGAACGGAAAAAAACAAAATAAAATTATCATTTATAATCACCATCAAAAGGCTATCATCATCACTGCAAAAACTGCAGCAACAACGGCGCCAAAATAAGGAATCATGGCAGCCACTGCCGCAGACTGTGAAGCTGGTGCGGGAGACATGGACCAATCCTTCACAGTTATGACAAGCTTCATGCCATTACCGCAATGTCCTTCTACTCCGCAAATGTACCATTTTCTCCCTGGAGTTGTCAACGCTACCACATCGTTTCCAGTTTTCAAGGGAGCTGCTGCTCCTTCTTGTGCTTGGCAAGCTTTGAATTCAGGTCCGCTTACTTTGAGTACATTGTGCGAAGATGGCGGATACTTAAACACTGCACAGACAATGTAAAAGTAGAGGTTGATATATATAGTTATTTGGAGATTAATGATGTAATACAAGGAGATAATTACCAAGAGAGTCACCGACATAAAACTGTTTGCCTTCAGCCCATTGTGTGTAATTGACCTTAAGTTTCCAGCCTTCCTCATCACCAACTGTGTACTGCGTGGCATGTGTAATGCTTGGAAGAATCGCTGCTGTAATGGCGATGATCATGAGCATACTTTTGAAAGCCATTAATGTTTGGTTACTTTTAAAGTAGATTTGATTTTGCTGGTTGTGTATATTGCTGGAAAGATGTTGGTTTATTTATAAGCTTCATGCTTAGTGCGATACACATATCTAATTACTGCCGGCTTCTTGTAATTTACATGGACTGCGTTTGATGTTTTGTGTGTATTAAGGTTTGAAGAGATCTTGTTGCAATATACAAGCGAGTAAATTCTATTTTTAAATATAACTTTAATTCTTATGGTGCTATCTATGTTTCTTCCAAATGTAATGAGCTGTGTTTAATGTCACAATTTGAGTCGACATATAGATACCTGATACCAACAGGGAAGTAGTCTATATAGACGGTCCATATATGGAAATCTCAATTCCAAAATATTTTTCTACTGCTATTGGGGTCCGTTTTTTTTCTTCTAACATCTAAACTAAAGGTTACCATAAATATCTTAGTTCCCCACTTCCTAACACCATATATTATTTCATTTATCTCACTAGACAACCAAACTACTAAACAACACACGAATTTTCCATTTTTTCAAGCCACGGCCATTATTTCTCCTTGACGAACTACCGCCGTCGCCATCAAATGGGGAAAACCAGTAGATCCTCTCAACGAGCAAGCCAGAAGTCCACCTCGTCACTTCAGTCTAGTCAGTTTTTTCTTGTATTGTTGTGTTGAAAACCCTAGTCGCGATTTTCAATCATCCATACTATTTTTTCGATTTTGTTGTCTGGCATGCTAGATATAGTCACGTATTTTATTTTTACACATTGGTTGGCAACCGTATGTTGTCTTGCAGGCTCGGTTAGAAACGGCTGATTAGATATTTTTAACACATAGCAATGGATATTCAAATGGATTGTTATATTTACATATAGGATGGTATATTTGTTACATTCGGATTGTTGTGTAGATAAGTGGTTATTCGAATTTTATATATGAACAAGTAGTTGTTTAAATTGTTCTTATGGACCTTTTATAAGGATTAATTACTATGTACACTTAATGAGTTTGGTAAGCAAAAGTATAGAATAAGGGAAATGACTATACATTATATATTGGGGTTTGCCCTTAAGTTTTAGTATATTGGTAATTTATTTTGAAAATTATATGCGAACAAGTAGTTTTAAATTGTCCTTGTAGACCTTTGTATGATGATTAGTTACTATGTACACTTAATGAATTTGTTTAGCAAAAGTATAAAATAAGGGAAATAACTATAAATTAATGGATTAGTTACTATGTACACTTACTAGACAGAAAATATAATTTGCACATTTTTTTTGGAGTAAGAGAGGCTCGAGAAATGGAAGAAATGTTGCAAGTATTACGAAGAGTGTGTTTGAATTTATGTGGAAAATTAAAGCTACTAGACAGAAAATATTGTACTCATATTACACACAAGTTACGTCATTATTACGAAAGTGTCATCACTTTATTTTACTTTTTAACATTTTTGGTCGGTTACTCATTTTCAGCTTAATAAAAGCAAAATATTTTTTATAGAAGATAAGTTATGAACTAGAGATGAAATATCATAATTATAATCTAAGGCATGGCGCAAAAGTCTATTTTCATTTTGATCCTCCTGTTGAACTTTAAATGATTCGTTTCATACTGCTGAATTGCTGATGTCGACAGAAAATAAGGTTAAGAAGATAACTAGGATACTAGTTTGCGATTGGTTTAATACTTTAAAGCAATAAGTAGATGCAATTGGGTCAAAGATGCGATGTTGGAGTTTACATGAGCCTATCTAAACAAAACATGAAATGAAATATTATTCATCATAGATCAGTAGAAATGTACAAGTATGAAGAAAGATTCTAACCAACTTGCATGTAAACTATTACAATGTTAGTATACAAAATAATATCAGTAGATATACTCAGTGTATTCAACCAACAATGATAGGTTATTTCCACATCCACTGTCGTTTACAACAGATCGTTGTGCATCAACCATCCATACACCATGCACAATAAACTTGATCAAAACAAAAATGAAAACAAACTTTTCAATTAACAAATATAGAAACAGTCAGGAGCCTTATAAGTAGGGCTGTCAATGGATACCTGAAAAATCCGAAATCCGTGTGCATCCGTATCCAAAAAGCGGATAATATCCGATATCCGAAAAAACGGATGCGGATACGGAGACATCCGCATCCGAAAATAATCCGTCCGGTCTTTGTCAATATTATAGTACAAATTGTATGTATTTTAGTATAATGAAAGATATTTATTTGTTGTTTTATCAAGTTAATAGTTTATATTATATACACTTAATGCTTATTAACCGCTCAAAACTATTTATTATCGCTATATTTGTTTATATTTAACACTTTTATGAACAATTGGATTGAAAAAAATGTATGTTAAACTTAAAATTTATATTTATAGTTCTTGATTTATCGGTCGTTAGCGGATAGGATAATTATCCGATATCCGTCCGTATCCGCGGATGCGGATATTTGATATCCGAAAATCATTTCGGATGCGGATGCGGATATGTCACTATCCGCATCCGAAAGTATCCGTTGACGGGCCCACTTATAAGATGATAAATGACAATATTGTCACTGCTTTTACCTGGTATCTACCAGGATAATGCCTCAGATGCATGGTAAACATACCTTCTTCCGACCTTTCCATTCTTCTCTGCAAATTTCATTTGTATAAACCCAGTTATATACGGTGTGCTTCCAAGGACACCATAGTTCCTTCTTCATAATAACATTTTCTAAATAATATCATCAAAATATGATATTGTACTTCTTAATACCAAAATCTGATTGATATTCAACTTTAGCTTTATTGTTTTTCTAAAGAAATATAAAGAGAAGATACTAGGAATGATGTTGTGCTAATCTTAACTTGATTTTCTATATGTTTAATAATTCTATATGACCCTGTTTTTAAATCAGAGTTCTAATTGCTACAATGTGAATGTTGTTAATGCTGGTTGTTTTTTAATACTGATGATAAGGTATACATGTATGAATTCTAAAATTAATGTGTATAGTAAGCAACAGACTTAGGTTGTAGAGTATGCTGAGAGATCCGGTTGATGAAGAGATGAGTTGGGGTTAAGACCAGGTTGGAGGATAGTATTGGGATGAGAGTTGAGTGGAGTTAGGTCTTTAATTGATAATAAGTTACAGAGAGGAGAGTTCGTCTGAGGTATGCAAGCATGAGAATGCAATTCTTCAGTTGAGTTATCATTAGGTGATGTGAATCTGTTGGGTGAGTTAATGCATCCAGCAACTTAAATAAGTGAATCATGGCTTCTCAGTTTCATTAAAAGGTAAGGTATGGAAAGTTATAACTGTCTTTTGATTGAGAAGAGTGTAGATGAGATTCTTTAATGCATGTAGAAGTAAAAATGAAATCTGATACTGAAGTGGTAGCATTTTCTTTGTTATTCATGTGAGCATGTGTTATATTTATGTTATGCTAACACATGTTTAGACAAAAGCTGGAAGTGTCAAAATCCCTACTAGCATGCCTTTTTAAGTTAATGTCCATTGGAATTGGACCCAATAATGAAGCTCATTCATATTTTTCTCATGTTATAAAGATATTTCCAGCACTTTATTTTCTTTTAATGTATCAGCATTTCCTTTTGTACTAATTGCTGCCTTAAAATTTGTTTTTTCATTTCCCCGTTTTTGTATTGTTTATTTTGAATATGTCTTGCCTTCATCTTGTTTCTACTTTTAGCTTGTTTCCCTTTAGTTGACTTGAACACTAATATACTAAGGTTGAGATATATAGGTTAGTATGAGGACAATCGATTTCAATATTAATAAGAAAAAGGGCGGTTACATCTTCCGGCTGCACAAGCAAAAGGTCTACTACTGCTGTGCCTCCATAGTTCGGCACGCCACCAACGTCAGTCGTAGGCGCCTTTATTCTCTTCGAACTTGCATTGGAAAGTTTACCAAGTCGGGTCAGTATTCTATTCCCATGGTTTGCCAGTTTTGGTGATTTTTGTGATGATGATTTGATCAATGTTTTGTATAATATGTTCTGCTGTTTATATCTTATGATGTGATTATACTGAAGTAGAATTATGCTGCATAATTGGTACTATACTGTTATTTATATCATGACCGCCTTAAGTTCTTATTATTCTTAGGGCATCTACAGTGGGTTAAGGGCTGAATATCCAGGGCACTGAATATTCAGTTCTTAACTGGGCTGGAAATTTTAGTGGTCAGGCGCCTAATTAATGAGCGCCTGAACATCAGGCGTCCATTAAATGGGCGCCAGCCCGCCTTAATATTGCGTCCATAAATGGGCGCCTAAAGCCAATTCGGTTTTCTAAATTGAAAACTGAATATTCAGGGCTGAATTCGAACCATTGGAGATGCTCTTAGCGCTAAAGTTGAATGGAATAGGCTACTTACATACCTGCTTGTGAATGCCAATATTTTAGCTGGTCATTGAACCTTCAATATCTTTTAGTGATCCAAAATAATTCCTGAAGGCTACTTAAGTAATCAAATGTTGGGTAGGCTCTTAATATAGCTACAATATGCAAAATCAATTGTTGGTTAGGCTATGTAAATATCTGCTTGTGATAACCGATATTGAGCTGATTATAGAACGGATGGCTGCTAACATCTTCTTCTGAGTCAAAATAATTCATTGAAGGCAGCTTAACTAGGACTAAAAAAATACAGATTAAATTATAAAAATCTCCTTAATAAGTAGATGAAATGCCTAATTCTTGCTGGTCTATTTCATGAATTAATTTTTAAATACATCATTTAACTTAGCTGATGAGTAAATATAGCTATTTGGGTTGAGTAATACATGTTTTACTCTAAATTCAGCATTCTTTGAAAATACTTGCATTATCCTAGTTATGTTTTCAGTTCCAGAACTGTATTATAATGAGAAAGCTTAAACACTGACATTCGTTCTGTACATTTTCACAAATACAAATTCTACAAATATTTTAATATATTACGAAATATATTATCAACTGTAGTTTTGCCTTACCATGTATGCAAATGCAATTTCTTTTTCTCATGTAGCCTGTGTTTCCTTGTGAGAGTGGAGTTGATCAGCTTGTTGAAATAATTAAGGGTGGTAATCACCAAATAATTTTGTCAGTTTACAGTGTATATTAAAAAGATGCTCTGGTGTTAAATAATGTCAATACAACTATATGATGGAATTATAGAATTGGATGCTTTGAATTGATATTGTCAATAATAACTTCCTTGGTTTATAATCATTTAATTTATAATACACAAGCAAGATTTCATAGACGTCGTAGAGGTGCTTATCTCTCCATAATTCCACAATTGTTTAGCACACTTGAATTTTATCACTTGTTTGAATTCAAAGGCAGTGAAGCTTGTAATAGAATTGTATAAATACTTTGGCATATTTTGTGTTAGTAGCTAACATTATAACACTTAGAGAAAAGATGTACACTCTTGGTGTTCACAATCCGATGAATCGGTAGTTACACGATTAACTTTTTGTCTCATGGATGGTTTGCTTGAATTATTTTTTCTTCTTCATTTAGTTTCATCCTATGTGGATTTTATATTTATAGTCCTTAGTTCTTGTATTTAAAATGATCAACTAATCCCTGAGATATTTGTATTCTTTATGACAGTTTCTTTCAAATATAACATTGCTGTAGCCTTGTCTATTGTTAACCTTAAAATGATACAATGAGCAGCAACACCATTTAAATAATTTGAACTTACTAGTCAATCAATATGACATGACATATATTATATGTCTAGGACAGTGCATTTTTGTAATATCTTAAAGAGATATTATGTTTTTGTAGTTGTTTTGGCTTTAGTGATATAGAATTTTAAACTATGAATTAAATGGTTATAATATGATTTCTACACTGTTATACAAATTTCCAGTTGCCTATTTTCACATATGTTTGTTTGCCTTAGGGGATGATTGGCTGATAAAAGCTAGCACTCGTAGCTTGTAAAAAAATAAGCATTCTCTGCATTAAAAAAGGGCTTACAAAAACATTTAGCCAGGCACTCTTCCTGTATACTACATATCTTACACAACTGATTAGAGTTTGTTCCATTTAATTACAACTAACAGGTCAATGTTCACACACACCTGTTAGCCAGGCACATCTCTGAAAACTTGTACATGTTGCCATATTCTTTAATGGATTTAGCCAGGTATTCAAACTGTAATTACAACTAACCATTTTACCCAAAGTGATTTAGCCAGGCACTCT
The DNA here is from genome assembly GCA_030737815.1 of Allium fistulosum. Taxonomy (NCBI): domain Eukaryota; kingdom Viridiplantae; phylum Streptophyta; class Magnoliopsida; order Asparagales; family Amaryllidaceae; genus Allium; species Allium fistulosum. The sequence goes on along the minus strand of CM060908.1, from coordinate 296,653,292 downwards.
TCCTGTAAACTTGTACATGTTGCCATATTCTTTAATGGATTTTTGACTTAGTAAGAGTGCAGTTGACAAGCAATACACGTGTGGTATCTTCATAATTACTATTGGTTTCCAGTTAACTAAGGCTATCTGATTCCTTTTTCCATGTTATGAATGAACAATTGACAACCTGGCTCCATTTATGATTTTCTGGAATACAAATTTCTAAATGGGGAAACTTATTTGAGGAATTTTTTGACCCTTCTATGGCCTTAATGATAACATTTCAAAACGACATAAATAGAGATGATGAAATTTTCTTTTGTATAATGAAGTTTTATTTCTGTTTCAGCAAATGCGTAATGTAACAGAGAGTATCATACTGCTTTTATATAGCAGCATACATAAGTAAAATAATAAATAATACATATTTTTGTTGATGTTATACAGAGGTTTGTGCTATTCAGTCCACATTTTTAGTTGATGTTATACATATACCATAAATAGTCTAATGTATTCGTAAATTATTTTTGTGCAGTCACACCGTGAGAGCAATACTTTGACTGTTGAAGAACGGCCTGAACGGGATGCAAGGCATGCTGGAATTGAGGTCGGAAAATGTAAAATATTGAGTTGGCAAAAGCAAGTTGTTGTAGAAGGAACGGTAGTATCCACTGATCCTGATTGTTTGGTGCATTTTAAAAAACTAGAACCAGATGGTTGTAAAGTTTGGGTTGATGTGGCGGTGGATCTGGAAGCTTTCTTGTGGAGGCCGAGTTCCGAGATGTGTACTATTGGAGAAGTAGTTGGATTGACCGTGGCTTGGCATAAAGACTTCGTTGCCTTCGACTAGGGTATTTCCTTAGGGTATGTGTTGTTTTGGTACTGTTTTAGTTGTGATGTGAACGAATACTTTAGATTGTTTTATTTGGTATGTATTGTGTTTTGTTAGAATTATATAAATATTAATATTTATGAATGAATTTGATTCAGTTATGTATATTTATAGTTTTTGTAAATTATTAAATGGTGCATGCAATTATATTTTTGGGTTTAAATGTTACATACATGCTACAGCACGAAATGTTACATATCTACAAGAGTTACCAACAGTTGTAAAATGGTTATTTGCAAAGGTAAGAAACGGTTGTAATATACAATATCACAACGGTTATATGCAACTAAAGAACAAAGTTGTAAAAAATTGATAGTCTTTTACAACTTCTTAAAATACGACCGTTGTTCCACCGTTGTAATATATCTTTTACAACTGTGTTCCACCGTTGTAATATGCCTCTTTTGTTGTAGTGATGGTTCGGGAGATAGGTCTGGTCAGGATGGTTCGGGAGATGAGTCTAGTCGAGATGGATCTAGAGATGGGTCTAGCGAAAATGAAGATATGAATCGAATGACGATGATTTAGAAAATGAAGAAGCATAATTGCAAACAAATTTGCCTCCTTCAAGTGGACCTTCTTCCAACAAAGCTACTTATCCTATACCGATGAATACTTCTATATTAAGAAGCTTTGAATCGCATATGGCGTATGCTATTTGGAATAAGCATGAGGAGAGAGAGGTCCACTCAAACGCATTTCCCATACAACAAAGTTGAAGAAATGGAATTTTGATGATTTGCTAACTCAATTTGCGCAAAAAAATTAAAAACTCAGGTTTATATACTTTGGCACTATACCCATATAAGAATGTTGACTATATGACTATTTCAGCTTTCATGGAGAGATGGTATCCTGAAACAAAAAAATTCATATGTCTGTTGGAGAATTGACAATAACATTAGATGATGTAGCCCAATTTCTGAAAATTCCTGACATAAGTAGCTGTAGTTATGCAGAGGAGGATGATCATAATTCGATTGATCACTTAGTTGATTATCTTGGTGTTTATGAGGTTGCAGCGAGAGAACAACTAAATGGTTCTAATTTAGTGAAGCTCAACTTCTTATTGGAAACATTCGAGGAAAATAAAAATAAAGAAGATGCAAATGAAAGTGATTACGTAGTCGTTTCCCGTGCCTATACGCTTTATTTATTGGGTTGTACTCTATTCTGTGATAAGTCAAGCATGGAGATTTCGATGACCATTTGAGATGTTTGGAGTACATAAATCATTTGAATGAATAAGCTTGGGGAATGAGAGCATTAGCCTCTTTATATCGTCAGTTAGGTTTGGCTTTTAGCCGAGATGTCAAATAGATGGTCAGATACTTGACATTGTTGACAGTAAATATTTCTATTTTTGTTTAATCAATCTACCCGATAGTAAAATAAAAGCTAATGAATTTTTCTATATGACTTCGACAACAGTTAGATGATTTAACTACACAAGATTTAAGTATGAACATAAATATTATTTTATTATGCTAAGATATAAATGACTTATTAGTTATGCGTAATTTTAGATATATTGGAATCCATATCATACCGTGAGGTGTCATTACCCCTTGTCTGAAGTCACATTTTATAATGGTGTCATTTTGTGTTTTGATTTTGCGGAACCATACTACCCAAATATAGTGCAACGTCAATTTACAATTGCTCAGCTTATCCTTAAAATCCATTAGTTCCAAGCAAATGTCATAGAGGTCGAACCGCTAAATAATACAAAATTGAATTTGATAATGGATATTGGTATTCAGAAAATTGGCAAGATCATATACTTTCTTTAGAATCTCGGTCTACTCTTGTAGTTGATCTCTGGGATTTTACTGTTAAGTACATGCGATGGTATTTGAGTGTGTCACATCCCATTGTTTAAAATCCGAAAGTGAGGAAAAGTAGCTCAAGAAAAATGATAAGTTGGTAAGAAACTATATTTTTTTACTCGTTTTTATGTAACTTAGAACCAAATTAATATGAAAATGTTTTTGTTACTTCAAATTTGTGTAGAGAGTTGCTACTGGAAAAGATGTAAAAAGATTCGAGCAAAATCCTAAAGTAACTTAATCAAGAATAATCAATCCTAAAGGAAGATAATATATTTTTTTTGGTCAAATTGAGGTGTAAAGTAATGCATATGAGGGAAGTTATACATATGGGGGGAGCATGAGGGGGCGTTTTGGTCGGTCATCCTAGGTGCAAATGAGGTTGTTTTCATCTGGTTAAATCCATACTTCATATCCTTCTGTGTTCATACTTTTTTGACTTAAGTTTTGAGATAAAAACTTAAATATTCAAGCTCTCTTTCTCTCTTCAATCTCCTTAAATCTATATCAAATGAAGTCCAAATCCTCCAAAACTTGGATAAGGGTCTTAGATAATCATAGGAACATGGAAAAGCATCTCAAAGCTTGAAGAAAGTTGGCACAAGTGGGGTAATAGTTTGAGCCGTGAGCATGCAAGGCCGGGAAGAAGCAAGGCTAAGGGATTTTGGAGCTAAAGCTTGGATCTTTAGGAGTTTGGTGATAGTAGGAAATGTTCTTGGGTTTTTGTGTGCTTGAGCTTGTTGTAGGCTTAGATTTGGGTGAGTTATTACTCCATCTTATATGTATATATTGTGTGTATATGTGTGTGCTTAGAATACAAAGTTTAATGTAATAGTTAACTAATAAAGCTATTACTTTGGACCCCCTTGCTTTTGAAAATAAATTGTAACACCTCGTAAAATCAAGCATAAATAAATGAATTGGATAGATTTATTTAAATAAGATAGTGGTAAAAATGAAAACTTTGCAAAATTTGGAATTTGACCATGAAAGTTAAGTTATTGCGTTCATGGTGAAATTCTGATCAGTTTTCATATATCGTATGTTGAAAACAGAGCTCAAACGAAGAAGTTATGGACATTTGAAGTTTTCAGGTTTAAAATAATTTAAGTAGAATTCAAATGCAATAGATGATTAATTTTAAAATTTGAAATTCAAAAGTTAATAGTAATTATACTTGGGGGTTAAATAAACGTTAAAAATAATGCTAATGTTAAATAACAATTAAGGAAGAAAATAAATTAACAACGGTAACAATTGTAACATTTCCAAAATAGGGGGCGGTCGACCCCTTAGCCATGACCGGTCGACCACTAGCGGTCAACTGGTGGAAGGTGGCAGTCGACCGTTGCCCATAAGTGGTGGCTATGGGTTAGTTTATTTCAACGTACTAGATTTTATTATTTTTAACTGACCATCATCCAATGATTTTGGTGCGTTCCAACCACTATAAATAAGAACCTAGCCCCCTCTCACACAATATTTTGGGAACTTTAGCGAAGCTCTGTTAGTTCATCTCTTCATAGATTCAGAAAACTCCATTAGGGTTTCGGATAAGGAATCCTATATATCTATATCTAATTATTATTTATTTTCTCAACTTCTTCTTCTCCAAATCTCTAATATTATGAGTCTAACGTATATACACATGTTGTATATATCAAAAGGAAGAGATCTAAAAGGGTTCATTGAAGGCGTGTCAAATCCAAGAGAAGGCAAAGCTAAGGATCTTTGTGAGTGAAAATCTTAGTTTTTCTATTTTAGTAATTGAATAGTGTAGTTTGGATTTGGTATATGCCTTGGGGAGTTTTAGATTACGAAAACATCATAATAAAAATCTCCAAAATTCCTCCAAAGTGAAATGTCAACTCTTTGGTTGGAATCTTAATTGGTTTGTATTAAAATAAGGGAATTTTTTTGGATTTTGAAATATATGAGTTTTACCTTCTATTCCACTTCTTATTCTTTTTTATTGGATTTGATTAATGGATTTGAGTAAGAAATGATGTGTAAGGCACAAATTCTTATTCGTAGTTTGCATTGCCTATTTCTATAGAAATTCCCTTGTCTAATTTCATGTAAAATGGAGTTGAATAGAGTAAGTGTCCATAATTATAGATTTGTTCCATTGTTTTTTTAAGTACAGGTCTATTGATTTGACTTTGGAATATTCAATTTATGGTAAAAATGGTATTGTGAAAATGAGACTTGTATAACATTGGGAGGTTTGACATTTGAACATTAGTTTAGAGCGTAATCTCCGCACACCTAGTAAATGTGTACTTGTGTGTGTGTGTATAAATGTATGTATGTGTGTATAAGCTAGCGTAAATAATATACAATTGTAACCTATTAATTGCGTAGTTACTTAATTTAATAATTGTCATTTAAATCCCCCTTAGGAAAGTAATTAATTAGGTGAAATAAGAATGGTTTCTTATAAGGCCTAATTAATGAATACGGTGAGATGTGTGATAATACACTCATAGAGTGTTATGAAATATGACTAAGTTATATGGATGTAAGTTCAGTCAAAAGAACACCGAAGTCTGCCTAGCTAATCTGGCTACCAACAATGTGACTTTGGGGCTGCTATGAGACAACCCTATGTAACGACCTCAAATTTCAAATTTGAATATTTAATTATTTAAAAATGAGAATTTGAATTTAAATTATAATAAAATATTTGTTTCAAATAATTGCCCATTTTTGGTGACGTAAAATTAATTTAATTTATTAGATTTCTCCAGATTTTTTAATTTAAAAAATAACTAAATTTTCATTTGACCAATTTTACGGAAAACGTCGGCATTTTTGAAATTTCACATAATAAGATAACCATTGTATTTTATTGTTGTTTTATGATCGCCTCACTTTGTAGAGCTCATTCGTATTTCTATTCTTGTCGTTCGCAGCTCATACGCGGATGTGATATTTTGTGGCGACGTACTGCAAAGTTTTTCAAAACGCATAATTTTATACACTTTCACACACTAAACCACTTACACATGGCAAGCATCTTTTATGACCTTTGATCATGACCCTTTGGTTGACTTGCATTTAAAAGCTTGTCCTTGGTTCCATAGCCTAAAGTATATTTGCTTATATAGAAAGCACACACATGAAAAGATGGAATACAAATTTTTACATTGGACCTTTTCCTTTTCCTCTGCGAAGAATGAGCACAAATTTGGACACATCTTTTTACACGTCAAACAATTTCATTTCTGTCCCTTAGCTTATCTCTTAAGGAGTTAGTTTTTATATATACCACAGTGCATGCAAGAAAAAAAAGAACCGGTACACATTTCAGAACAACCACTTTCATTTTGAGTTCATATTTCCACTTCCCCTTCATTTAATAATTCAAATAACTTCTCAAATACCAAGTATTAGCAAAAACTTCAAAACAGAAGTTGTGGAGGGCGAAGAGATCTGCATTTTTGTTCTTGTTGTACTCGAAATAGTGGAGTGCAGGTGGAGTTATGGGGGGGAGAAGTTTCAGCCATGATATTATGTGCATGGCTGTGAGGTTGAAACAAGTATATGTTGCAGGTAGGATGGTGAGCCTGGAGTTGGTCGTAGGGTTGGCTGGTGGTGCTAGGAACGAAGGCTATCAGAGGGTGTAGCGGCGAGGTTCGGTGGTTAGGTTGGGTGTGCGTTGGTTATGCCTAGTGCATGCAAGAGTAAGAAACAAAGAAAGATGGAGCAACAGTTTATAACTAGGGGATTTGCACTTAAGCCCCTAGAATTGTGTTCAATTGCATGCAAGAGAGAGGAAGTATATTTTTCCTTGAACAAAATTTAGAAAGGAAGGAAGGTGTCTTGCATGTGGATGGGGAGGGAAGGAACCACGTATGGAGCAGGTCGGGTTGATAGGGAAGTGGGTTGGGCCGTTGTGGTTAGAGGTGAGAATTGTTTTGTTTATTTTAAATCCTTATTTATATTTAATAACATGTTGACTTTGAAATGCAATATCTAGCTCGTCTTAAACCAGTTTGATATGCGGACTTCTGCGTTGGACTCGTATTGATGAGTATAACATTATAGTATAATTTGTTGATAGATTTAGAAATGTATAAATTTATGATAAAATAATATGGATTTAATTAAATTACATTATTTTAATTAATAACGTCGTTAGATTAATTATACCTTATTGCTGACATCAATTTGACCAAATAAAACACCATTTGATTAAATTGAATTGAATAGATTATTATGGACACCTATTAAACAGAATAAATCCTCATTTTGTGCTTGCCAAGTAAAAAGTTGATTATTGAAATTAATTAATATGTGGATTAATTAATATTGGATAAACGATGAATTAACTATTGACTGTAAATTGTTGAGTGCCAGAGTTTGGTAGCCTGGCCATATTGAACACGACATTGAATTATATAAAAAAGTTGAACCCCTTTAAGATATGAAAAAAAATGGTACCTAGTTAAAGTACCATGGTGGTCGCTATGCCTCTTTCCGAATTTGTAAACTTAATTAATTATTTTAAATAAGGATATTTTAAAGTTAATAAATTATATTACTAATAAGATTTAAGTTATTTAATTATATTATTAATGTTGTTTAAGTTATTTAATTATGTCATTAATATTATCTAAAGATGTTTTAATTATCTTATTAATGAGGTTTAAGTTAATAAAATATTTTAAACTAATAGTGTTTGAGTTAATAAATTATTTATTTAAAATATTTAAAGTTAGTTAGTTAGTTAATTATTTATTAATGATATTTTTAGTTAACTAATTATCTAATTCAGGGTATTTAAAAGTTTATTTATCGGTGTAATTAATGATGTTAAAAGTTAATAAATTGTGTTTAAGTTAATAAAGTATTTTTTTTAAATGTTAATAACTAACATTTTATAAATAAAGGAAATGATATAGAAATGATATTTCATAATATAATAGAATGGATTTATAAGTGATATTTATAAATAAAGGAAATGGAGTTTAAAGGCTTTTTAATTTTAAAACAAGTTTTAGAAGTTATAGTTCATATAGCGATAGTTGCTATGGATGTAGTTTCGAAACTATATAGTTTATGTATGGTGTAAATGTTATCTACCTTATACATTTGAGAACTCCATTCAAGTACGTTTAGAAAAGTTGTATAATCAATTTAATAAGGGTTTGGGAATTATTAATATATTTTAATAATGATTTAGTAGTTAGTTCAAATAAATGTTTTGAATAGGAGAAAGGGGTTTACAAAAAAAATGTGAGATTTATTAAAAGAGTCTATAATTTTAGGGATTTATAAGTTGTGTTTTATGAATAGAAGAATATATTTATAAATGTTATTTATGAAGAACATTTTATAAATATGGAAGAAACTTATAAAAGGGAGATTTTAAATTAAGTAGAAGAGAGTTTTATAAAAGAATTTTATAGAAAGGATTTATAAAAAGGACTTGTAAATATGGAATGATTGTATGAAAAGGGAATTTTATATAAAGGAATGAAACTTGATTATGATAAATAATCCTTCTTAATTATGGTGGTATGGAAATATTCTTTCCCTACTTAACACCAAAGGATAAGTATTTTATGTTTATAGTAAACAATGTTTTAAATGGCAATTATTTTGACCCAATTTAATATGGTTTGGAAAACATGGTAATTCCCTCAAGTTTGTAAATATACTTTTACCATTGAGATAAGTAATGGTTATATTTTCTATGTACTGAAAATATAGTGTTTTGTGAATATACTTATTCCGTTGAGATAAGTATATGAAAACGATTTCTAAGTATTTACAAAGGGTTTTAATTAATGGAAATATTAATTAAAGAGGCTTAGTGGTTGCTTATGGGCTTAATCATGTTTAGTTCTTATGAAATTAAATCTCTAATTTGATTGTTTGTTTATTTGATAGTTAAACAACCAACTATCAAATCTTGGCCAAAATACAACTTTGGAAATATCTAGGAGAAATACGTGAGTTTTATGGCACAATCATCTTTGATGATGCTTTACTGTGCATATAAATCTTGTATTGTTCTCCTAGGATAGATGATAAGGAAATCCATCTGCTAAAACGGTTAGGAGGAGGTGATCTCCACTTTTATGTATTGTTTGTTTATTTCTAAAAGGAACCGGGGTTGAGTTTACTGGAAACTATCGAATGTTGGTTCGAAGCTACCGGGATCGGATAAACAAAAAAACACTTTGAACCAACTTAAGCGTTCGAATTTGGAAGCTTCTTAAAGATCGTACGATTGAAGACAGAGCTGTTCGAAGTACAAGGGCTACTTGCTACTAATCCCGAGGGTGATTCCAAAATGGATGTAGTAGAAGTAGTGCCTTTGGTTTGCTCTTATCATGAACAACTTGTATGGACGAATGCTAGCACTACATGTGCCTAGTGGGCACTGTTAGCATTCCAAGTTGGATTACTATATAAAAGGTAAAACATAGCCTCTAGCGTCATCAACCAGGAATGACTAAAACAAGAGATATGTGGCAGGGCTATGTGACTCACACCCATTATGGTATTGTCATCACCCTTCTAGAGGGATATATACATATTTATGGATTTGGTTGTGCATGAGAGCTCTTTGGAAAGGTTGCAAAGCAACGGGGTGATGAAATATTCGGTACAATCCAGTAAGGTGTAGGTTGGTCCTGTGTTGGCGGGGGTTCATGTAAGACCCTCAGTACATTTTTCTAAAAGTGTACTATGGTAGACGGTACCCTGGTAACCTTGTCATTGATGGAAATCCAATCTCCAATGCATAACCCTACGAATTTAGTTGTATACCTATTATGCTAGAATTTAATTAATGTAACAATTTCGGCTATGATTAATATTATTTTACCCTAAACATTATTTTAATATCACAAGAATTATAATAAAAATGATTTGGTTATCGTAAGGCAAAAACCCATCCGTGTTTATGTGCGGTGTGATGTTATGAGACACCTTTACTTTATAAAAGGTTTTTATTACATTAAGTAATCTAGTTGATTGTGCTTCTCACGCTGGGTATACCAGACTGATCCGGATGTTAGTTTTCTTATAATGCTTGGGTCAGCCCGAGCATGTTTTCCAGATTTAGCTAGACTGAGCTTTAGGAGACGAGCTGGATCCTCCAAGGTGTATTAATGTATTTTATCTTCCACTATTTGGTTCTTGTTGTATATATCATAGATCGTAAGGACATGTTGTAATTGCCCAGGGATTGATGATACGATAATTGTACTCTAATGTGTGTATGTATATTAAAGATACTTTTCTTTTGTAATGATATGTTGTATATTATATATATTTGTCACATTTTTTTATTGAGATTCTATTCTGTCTTTCTTTATTTCACCCCAATTATCTGCCTTTTCAGCACTTGGATGTTCGGCACATAAATGTCGTGGATGTATTAGTGTTGACTTCTGAGCATCGAAAATGTGGGATATTACATTTGGTATCAGAGCTGAAGGTTAAGCGAGAACCTTGGCTTTGGTGGGGTAAACTCATTAGAGATAGGGTAAGTAACACCTTAGAATGAGCTTGATGTGTATATATACAAGAGCGTATTTGTTAGCACTATTAAATTGTTTTATATTGTATCGATTGGTCTGTTGGGTGGCTTATGAATTATGGTCGATACGCCGGATCAATGTTATCGATAGGGGTTTTTAAACACTTGAACAAGACGAACCGACACAATATTTTTTTAAAATTGGTAAATATAATAATTCTACTTGGGATTATATTTTATATATAAAGGAGTAATTTCTAAAACTTATGTAGATTTATGATATGCTTGTTTATTAGGAAATTATAATATTTAATTATTATCATTTATTAATTGATTAGTTATACTCGGCCATTTTATAACCAGTTTTGACTTTTTACTACATGGGTTGGGTAGATATTAATTTTAGGGAACATTAAAATGAAAACCCTATGAATTCAGTTTCACAATTTAACTATAAGGCGTTCGGTGTTAATGTTGGGTTAAATTTTAATTTCAATAAACAAGGATATATAGTTGTGAAATGATTGTATATAAGAAAATGCAATTTTATAGGTATGGTTTGCAAATAAAAAGGATTTAGAGAAACCGAGAATTTGAGAATTTAAATCCGAGTATTTTGAAATTCGCTTTCCAAAGTTTTGAGAAGATAGTATTATTTTGAAGTAATTATCAATAAGATTGTTTTCAGAAGGGTTTCAAAATAGATAGAAAGCACTAAACTCACTTCTGACACTGGAAAAAATTCTAGTGACGACTGCAGCATCATCGACGTTCATTTTCGAGTTTCTAAGTAGGGGAATGTTACCATAGTAGTTTTGTTTCAGAATGGTTTTGGTAAATAATTTTTTTTTCTAATTTCCAGAAGTATGATTTGATATACCAATGGAGTTTTTGTTAGAATTCGGATTAAGGATCTTAAAGCTAGAATTAATACTAGAGGGGGTGAATAGTGTTTTAATAAATTTGTTAATCTTTTTGAATTTATCTTAATTCGTTAACAATGTATACACTAATCAGACACACATATGAACACAGAATCAAACACAGATGCAAATATAAAGTAAAAGCAGTAAAGGAAAGAACACACCGGATTTTATACTGGTTCGGAGTTACCCTACATCCAGTCCCGCAACACAAGTACGGATTTCCTTTCAAAAACAATTCTTACAAATACAACCCTTGATTTCAAGGCTACGAGGTACACCACTCCAGATTCACAATCCTCTGGGTAGAGATACTTTATTTCCGAGGCAACAAGTTCACCCAATTGATTTCCAAGGCTACAATCACACCTTTTCTCGCTTTATTGGTTACAAAAAGTCTATAACTCAGATTAGCACTTGGATCTTGTAGAGATAGTGGAGAGAATCAAAACCAGAAATTATCTAGTTAGATTCGATATTGATTTCGGCAGAGTAATGGTGTAATTTGTAAATAAGAAAGTGGAGAAGAAGAAGAGAAGTTAAATCAGAGACAAAAGTAATTAAAATTTGTTGAAAACACCCTTTATTTATAGTAGATCAATAGCCATGTCCATTGGTGAAGGGATGTGGCGAATAGACACTTCTTTTAAAAAACAATTTAACTATCACCATGTCGACGGGGGTACATGTGACCATGTCGACATGCCCTTGTATTTTTTTTTGTGATTTGTTTTTCTTTGAAAATAATTTCTATATTATACTATACTTATATTTAAACTTTAAAATATACTTATATACAGTTATAATACATAAATAACTATAGAGAAGAATATTAAAATATATATAATAATTTTATATACTTTTATATTTAAATCTTAAGTATAAATATATAAAACAGCTAAATATATTAATATCAAAATTGTAGTTTAAAAACTTAGGATAATAATTTAAAATCAAAGATATTTAAAATTAAGGATATTTAAAACTAAGGATATTTTTTAGGCTAAAATATATTGAAAAACCAGGACATATGATTTTGGTTTTTAAACAGGATTATTTAAAATCATTTTGAAAAACAAGCTATATATATTTTGAAAATCATTTTGAAATAAAAGTAAGTGGATACAAAATGATGTTCCACTAGATATTTCATAGGTTCCATCCTACTTAGGGTTCCATCCCTTTAACGAGCACGAAGTGGATTCCATTCCACGAATAAAATAGATTTTAAGATGTTAGTGCCTTTCTATGAGTTTTAGCAATATCCTAACTATATAACTTATCTTGGAAGCTTGAACTCTTGAAATTCTTGATACTCATGAGTCTTGAACCTTGATATCTTCAATCTTTGATCTTGAATCTTTATACTGTACAGTTCTTCATTCTTTAGTACCTGCAAACATATCTATATATATCAACACAATAATGTTAGTATTATATATTTTATAATCTAATTCTAAGTAAAGTTGTTGTCATCAAAACCAACTTCTCAGGGACTAACAATCTCCCCCCTTTTGATGATGACAACCTTTGTTTATAAAATATCACTTCTATCCTAATACTTCTAATAACTCCCCCTTAATCTATGCCTAACTATCCTATTTTATACTTCTCCCCCTTTGTCATCAACAAAAAATTCCATATAACTCCATAATTATAATACTATATAACTCTATATAACTCCCCATGAAACTAAGACTACATTACTTGTGATTATAATGATAGTGTTATCATACATAATCAATACTTAACTTTAAACTAAACTCTTAATAACTACTTTTCCTAACTATTAAACTATTTATTCAAAAGATAAGAGAATATACGAATAAGAGAACACAATTTTTTTATTCATAATGGAGTTTTTAATATAAAAGTAGATAGTTAAACTGATAATCATGATAACTTAAAAGATCATATATTATTAATACTAATCATATGTATGTTATATTTTACACACATAATATCAATCCATACTAAGTCAAATTCATGCAAATCAAACCAAATCCTAATTAAGCAAGCAAACAAATAAAAATTAAACAAAGTTAATCAACTATTACGAGGAACATCAACCCATCCTTCTTCTCCAAAGATAGGGTCTTGTTTGATGGCATCCCAATTCTCATTATCAACAGAGAGAGAAATGGGAGGATGTGCTTCATTATCATCCTTGTGCAGGGAGGAAATCATCCATCGAATTGCTTCGAAATGCCTTTCTTGCTCCTTGATCATCTGCATTTGACTCAATTCTAAGTGACGCTGATTACGGAGAATGATAGAGAGAATATTCCTGAAGGATTTAAGAGTTTCTTCAAGATTTTCAGATAAATTATGAATAGGATCGGCCATTTTTGTGAAAAAGAGAAGAAATATAGATAGAATAGATAAGTAATGATTTTGAATAAAGATTTCTGGAAGAGAACAGGTATTTATAGGTGTAAATTTCGTTTGAAATGAATAGATACAAGTTAGTTATTTAAAATTCAAAAATTAAAATGAAAAGACACTTCAGATTTTAAGCATGTCGACAGGGTGCCTTTGGGAGTTGTCGACAGGGTCATCTGTGTTTTGATGACTTGTTTTTTATTTTGAATAAATGTATATATATATATATATTTATATATCATATTAACAGTTATTCTAGAGATGAAATAAGCTAGATAACAGAAAGAACTTCAACATTAATTCAAACTGGAATGATACATGGATTAAACAACATGAAATACAATAACATTCAAACTTAAAACAAACTTAAACAACTACGACAAGGTATGAAAAGATAGATCTAATTAGAGGATGATGAGGATGATGAAAGGTTAAACTTCTTGCTGACTTTTGAGAAGAACTTGTTCATCTTAGAAGACATTTTATCCAACTTTTTACTAACGGATCTCTTAAGTGTCCGTTGATTTTCCACAATTATCTTTTGGTTTTGGATAATCATCTTGTTGGTTGGTTTGGAGGTGTAATCAATACTTTCAAGAGATGTTTCACCTTTCTCTTCTTCTTCTTGAATATCCATTTCATCCCCTTCTTCTTCTTCTTCCTCTCCTTCTTCCATTTCTTCATGAGCTAAACGCTCTTCCTTTTCCACAAGGGATTCATAAGGTTGAAAGATGTATGGAATTTTCATAAGTGAGATATTGGAATGATTGAAAACTTTTCTAGAAATGAATTCCTCTCCTTTAAAATTCACTCCAAAATAGTTGAAAATTCTAGTAAGGTAAATTCCATGATATAAAATCTTTTCTCCCATTTCCAAGTTTTTAGGCCGAAATTCATCCAAAATAACTTGAGCCCAATTAATATCATAGTTTCCAAAAAGAGCGAAAAGAGCTTTACAAACTTTTGAAGTAGGATTATTAAAACTTCCCGATCCGGGGTCAAAGTGTGTTGCAAAAGAAGGCTCACAATTTTTTCTTTTGGACGAAAATTGCGGTTTATAAAATCAAAGTTTTCATCACTTTCAAAAATATGGTGGAAAGTCTCACGATCACTTTCATTAAAATTGAAATTTGAAAGATCCATACCCGTACACTTACAATTTAGAATCGCTCCCAAAACATCACAATTTAAAACAATTTGAGTGCCTTTTACACTACTCCATATTTCATCATCGTTTCCTCGATAAAAGCCACGATTAAGATTTGCATAAAAAATTTTCACAAGATTTGGGTAGCATACAAAATCATTTTGAGAATCGTCAACAAGACTTAAAATGTTGTTGCCAACACAAAGAGAATCGATTTCATAAGAAGCGAAATCGCGGAAAATTGCAAACTTTCGTGGATGAACTTTTCCATAATTAGCATAGCCAATATAGGCTTTGATTGCTTCTAGATCATAAAAGAGGTGTTCTTTTAAGGTTTTGGAAAGTCTCATAGTTGATGGAGTACTTGAGGAGGCCATTGATGTAGAGAGAAGAGAGCTTGAGTTATGAAGAAAGAGTTTGAATTTGAAAAGTTAAGTGAAAAGATGAGATAAATGATAGTAAATAAATAGAAATTAAATGGACAGTTTCTCTGGTCAAAAAGTGTCCTTTGAAAGTCTCGAATGGTGTGAAAGAGTGGAGGAAAAAACAAGCATTTGAATTCAAACGACATTAGGTTTCCGATCAATTCTTCAATCTTTAAGATGCTGATGTCATTTGCTTCTTCGATTGCGAGTGTCTTTTGATCCCATTCTGGAGTAAGAGAGTTTAGGATTTTTCTGACTTGATCTTCTTCGGAGAATACTTTTCCCAATGATATTAGAGAGTGGACAATATCCTGGAATCTACTATACATATCTGGAATAGACTCATTAGGATTCATTTTGAATAATTGAAACTGATTTGTGAGCATGGAGATTTTTGTCTGTTTAACTTTGCTTGTTCCTTCATGAGTAACTTGCAAAGTTTTCCAGATTTCATATGCAGACTTACAAACTGACACTCTATTAAATTCATTCCTATCAAGTGAACAAAACAAGATATTCATAGCTTTAGAATTATTCTGTGCAACAGTGTTTTGATCAGCAGTCCATTAAGCAAAAGCAGTTGTGGGTTCAAAATATTACAGTCTGTGCGACATTCCAAGTGTCTAGTCCTATAGATTGTAAATATATTTTCGTCCTACATGCCCAATATGCATAGTTACTACCATTAAAAAGTGGTGGTCTGGTAGTAGACCGACCTTTGACAAATGAACTAGTGTTGGTGGTAATAGCAGTACTAGTGTTAGTAGCCATTTTGAAATTTTTCAAAATTCAGATAATGAAACTTTTGAAAACCTCGCTCTGATACCAATTGTTAGAATGCGGATTAAGGATCTTAAGGCTAGAATTAACACTAGTGGGGTGTGAATAGTGTTTTAAGAAATTTGTTAATCTTTTTGAATTTATCTTAATTTGTAAACAATGTATACACTAATCAGACGCAGATATGAACACAGAATCAAACACAGATGCAAATATAAAGTAAAAGCGGTAAAGGAAAGACACCGGATTTTATACTGGTTCGGAGTTACCCTACATCCAGTCCCTCAACACAAGTATGGATTTCCTTTCAAAAACAATTCTTACAAATACAACCCTTGATTTCAAGGCTACGAGGTACACCACTCCAGATTCACAATCCTCTGGGTAGAGATACTTGATTTCCGGGGCAACAAGTTCACCCAATTGATTTCCAAGGCTACAATCACACCTTTTCTCGCTTTATTGGTTACAAAAAGTCTATAACTCAGATTAGCACTTGGATCTTGTAGAGATAGTGGAGAGAATCAAAACCAGAAATTATCTAGTTAGATTCGATATTGATTTCGACAGAGTAATGGTGTAATTTGCAAATAAGAAAGTGGAGAAGAAGAAGAGAAGTTAAATCAGAGACAAAAGTAATTAAAATTCATTGAAAACACCCTTTATTTATGGTAGATCGATAGCCATGTCCATTGGTGAAGGGATGTGGCGAATAGACACTTCTTTTAAAAAACAATTTAACTATCACCATGTCGACAGGGGTACATGTGACCATGTCGACATGCCCTTGTATTTTTTTTGGTGATTTGTTTTTCTTTGAAAATAATTTCTATATTATATTATACTTATATTTAAACTTTAAAATATACTTATATATAGTTATAATACATAAATAACTATAGAGAACAATATTAAAATATATATAATAATTTTCTATACTTTTATATTTAAATCTTAAGTATAAATATATAAAATAGCTAAATATATTAATATCAGAATTATAGTTTAAAAACTTAGGATAATAATTTAAAATCAAAGATATTTAAAATTAAGGATATTTAAAACTAAGGATATTTTTTAGGCTAAAATATATTGAAAAACCAGGACATATGATTTTGGTTTTTTAAACAGGAATATTTAAAATCATTTTGAAAAACAAGCTATATATATTTTGAAAATCATTTTGAAATAAAAGTAAGTGGATACAAAAAGATGTTCCACTAGATTTTTCGTAGGTTCCATCCTACTTAGGGTTCCATCCCTTTAACGAGCACGAAGTGGATTCCATTCCACGAATAAAATAGATTTTAAGATGTCAGTGCATTTCTATGAGTTTTAACAATATTCCTAACTATATAACTTATCTTGGAAGCTTGAACTCTTGAAATTCTTGATACTCATGAGTCTTGAATCTTGATATCTTCAATCTTTGATCTTGAATCTTTATACTGTACAGTTCTTCATTCTTTAGTACCTGCAAACATATCTATATATATCTACACAATAATGTTAGTATTATATATTTTATAATCTAATTCTAAGTAAGGTTGTTGTCATCAAAACCAACTCCTCAGGGACTAATAGTTTTGTATATACATTATTATTTCAAATCGATTTAAAATAAAAATCTGGTGTTTAGTTCTATAATTTTCAGCTAAGTAATATTATAGACTCATGTATTCTATCCATTAGGATAATTTGGTTTGTGCATCTCATTTTCTATGTTGTTTGGTAGTTTTCATTGGCTGAAATGAAATGAAATTTTCGACGATTTTGGATAGTCGAAAATTCAAATTAATTAAGAAGTTAAAGCCATGTGATTTTGTGAAAATATAAGAAAATAAGGGCCCGTTTGGTTTGTTGTTTTTAGTTTTGTGTTTTCGTCTAAACAAAAATCCGCATTTCTTATGCATTGTTGGAAAACACACAATTTTGAAAAATGAAATTAACATAGAAAATAGAAAACAAGTTTATTTGATTTTTCGTGTTTTGAGACATAACAAAAGGGCGGAAAACAATTTCTACCCTCCATTTCCCGTCCATCGTTGTAATGGCTAAGAATTGTAAAAAAATTCTCATGTTTTCTTGTATTTTGTAGTGTATGTTGAAAACACAAAACACAAAACTCAAAAATCAAAACGAAACCAAACGGGCTCTAAGTTTTTGTAACTTATAAATTAGAGAAAGATAGTAAGTTAAACCAGTTTTAAATTTGTTGAGCATCTAGTTAAGTAAAACAAATCTGATTTGTATATATATTCTTAGGATTTAAAAATGTACTATATAAATATGAACTCGAGTTAGAAATGTAAATAAATCAAGTTAAGATTTTATGAAATATCTTCATAAATAAGTTTAGAAGTGAAAAGAAAATTGGTAAAAGTAAGAACCAATAAGAATAAGTACATAAGTTATACGTTGATTATTTTGTTTGCATAATTGTTCTTGACCCAAGATTCGAGTACATGACTTTGAGGTGATTCATACTGGCCCGAATAAGGATTTATCACTCGATTCTTGACGATGAAAAGTTAGTGAGGGTTCTTGGTATGGAACTAAAGTTTTCTTTCATAGTACATAGCTATGTAGGGAGAACGGAGGTTCTTAATAAAGGAACCTGATCGGAGTCCGCACTAGAGATTCGGGAGAGCTATACTAGTTCGTAAGAGAAGTTACGTATTCGAGTAAGTGATCGAATCTGATATTGCGTACAGATGATCTATATACATCATACGGGCCTATGAAAAGTGTTAAGTATTTGGGTGTACCTATTTCATCCTTGGATGAATAGTGTTGGAATTTCAGGGGTGCAATTCTTTTAAGAGGAAAGAATGTAACGATCCGAAAATTTTGAGTCTTCAAATTTGAATAATTTATTTATTTAAATATGAAAATTTGAATTTAAGTTATAATAAAATATTTGTTTCAAATAATTGCCCGATTTTTGGTGACGTATTTACAATTTAATTTATTGGATTTTTCGATAATTTTTAATTTGAAAATAATTGAATTTTTGTTTGATGTATTTTACGACAAACGTTGGCATTTTTGAAATTTCACAGAATAAGATAACTAGTGCATTTTATTATTGTTTATGATCGTCTCACTTTGTTGTGCATGATAGTATTTTTATTTCTGTCGTTCATGGTTCGTATATAGGTGTGATATTGTGTGGCTATGTACCGCAAAGTTTTTCAAAACATACAATTTTATACACTTTCACACACTAAACCACTTACACACGGCAAGGATCTTTCATGACCTTCGATCATGACCCTATGGTTGACTTGCATTTAAATGCTTGTCCTTGATTCCCTAGCCTAAATTACATTTGCTTATATAAGGAAGCACACGCATGAAATGATGGAATACACATTTTTATATTAGACCTTTTCCTTTTCCTTTGCAAAGAATGAGCACAAATTTGGACACATCTTTTTACACGTCAAACATTTCCATTTCTCTCCCTTTGCTTAGCTCTTAAGGAGTTATTTTGTATATATATATCATGGTGCACGCAAAAAAAAGAATTGATAAATATTTCAGAGCAACCACTTTCATTTTGAGTTCATATTTCCACTTCCCCTTCATTTAATAATTCAAATAACTTCTCAAATACTAAGTATTAGCCAAATCTTCCAATACGTAAGTTGTAGAGGGTAAAGAGATCTACATTTTGTATTCTTCTTGTACTCGAAATAGTGGAGATTTGGCAGAGTTATTTGGGAGAGAAGTTTCGGCCATGATATTGTGTGCATGGCCATGAGATTGAAATGGGTATACATCAAGGGTAGGATGGTGAGCCTCGAGTTAGTCGTAGGGTTAGCTGGTGGTGCTGAGAACGGAGGCTATTAGAGGGTGTTGCGATGGGTTTTGGTTGTTAGGGTCGAGAATGCGTGGATTATGCTTGGTGCATGCGAGAGTAATGAACATAGAAAAATGGAGCTACCGTTCATAATTAGTGGATATGCACTTAAGCCCTTGGAATTGTGTTCAATTGCATGCGAGAGAGAGGAAGTATATTTTGCCTGGAATGAAATTTAGAAAGAAAGGAAGGTGGATTTAGCACTTAGGCTCTGGTAAATATGGTCTCTTGCGCATGGTTAGGGGGGAAGGAACCACGTATGGAGCGGGTCAAGTTAATAGGGAAGTGGGTTGGGTCGTTGTCGTTAGGTGTGAGAATCGTTTTGTTTATTTTAAATCCTTATTTATATTTAATAATGTGTTAACTTTGAAATGCAATATCTAGCTCATCTAAAACCCGTTTGACATGCGGACTTTTGCGTTGGACTCATATTGATGAGCACAACATTATAGTATAATTTATTGATAGATTTAGCAATGTATAAATTTATGATAAAATAATAGGGATTTAATTAAACTATGTTATTTTAATTAATAACGTCGTTAAATTAATTATACCTTATTGGTGACATCTATTTGGCCAAATAAAACACCATTCAATTAAATTGAATTGATTAGATTATTATGGACACCTATTAAATAGAATAAATCCCCATTTTGTACTTGCAAAGTAAAAATTTGATTAGTGAAATTAATTAATATGTGGATTAATTAATATTGGATAAACGATTAATTAACTATTGATTATAAATTATTGAGTGCCAAAAGCTTGGTGGCCTAGCCATATTGAACACGAAATTGAATTATATTGAAAAGTTGAACCCCTTTGAGATATGAAAACAAATGGTTGCTGGTGTAAGTACCATGGTGGTCGCTATGTCCCTTTCCGAATTTGTAAACTTAATTAATTATTTTAATTAATGATGTTTTATAGTTAATAAATTATTTTACTAATAAGATTTAATTTAGTTAATTATATTATTAATGTTGTTTAATTTATTTAATTATATCATTAATATAGTCTTAAGATGTTTTAATTATCATATTAATGAGGTTAAGTTAATCAACTATTTTAAACTAACAATGTTTAAGTTAATGAGTTATTAATTTAAAATATTTAAAGTTAGTTAATTAATTAGTTATTTACCAATGATATTTTTAGTTAACTAATTATCTAATTCATGGTATTTAAAGTTTATTTATCAATATAATTAATGATTATAAAAGTTAATTAAATGATTTAATAAATTATGTTTAAGTTAATAAAGTAACTTTTTAATAATGTTTATAACTACACTACTACAAAACAGGCCATTTGCATCGGTTGTTTACCCCCCTTTTGCATCAGTTCAACAACCGATGCATATGCAACCGATGCAACAGGCTTAACACTTTTGCATCAGTTCTGAAACCGATGCAAAAAGGCCCTTTTTGCATCGGTTGTTACTAACAACTGATGCAAAATATCATAGTTGGTTGCTTGGACACAGCCCCCATGTTGCATCGGTTTTTTATAACAACCGATGCAAACTAATCCCCCTATTGCATCAGCTATTTATACCTGATGCAAAAAAGCCATTCTCAGAAATCATTATTATAGTACTCAAATAGACAATATATATATATATATATATATATATATATATTATTGATTATAACAAACAATAATTGCATGCACTATTACAATCATTCAAAATTAAATTTGATGGCAAATACAAACTGAATAACATAATACCAAAATAAGCATATATCAATTACAATGTTAATAATTTATACAAAATAAGTGTGGATACATCAAACTGTGCAATCTATACAAAATCCACTTCTGCTGCTCAACCTGACACAAATGACCCTTTACTTGCCTCGACAGCAAGCCACACCAACACCTACAGCAGTTTTGACAGCAACCAAATCAATACCATCACACCACCCACCATCTCCTCAATTCAACTCATACAACTATTGTGCCACTGCTGTGCACACACATTCGATCCACATTAGCAACATCCACAACACAACATACTGCTGCTAAACTATCATTCCTTACTCCAATGCCTATTCACTTCTACAATCTGCACAGCCACAAATTGCTACTCCTATGCAACTTCTTACATTCAACAGCACACAACTATGCCCTCATTTCTACCACTGCCTTTCCCCATCACTACTGTGCTTTCATTTCTACTGTGCTTTCATTGCTGCAGTCTATTTCAAATATCTTTTACCTAAATCTCTGTTAGTCACTCTAAAAAATTGATATAAAGATATAAATTACCATGAAGTGAATAATATTCTAAATTGTCATACCTGTTTTTATAGGGTTTTATCACAGTTAAACTTCGAATCTACACCAATCAACAACAAAGAATATGAAACTCTCCTGCAGTTGGTAACTTCCATTTACCTGAATTGTTTAACTATCTGAATTTATGATGCTAATGTTCAGTAATAAATTTGTTTAAATGCAGATTGGAAATACAGTTACCATCTAATCAAACTTGCAAAACACTTCAAACTACCAGCCCAAAAGAAGTCCACATGCACCAAAATAATTTCAAACGAACCAACAATATTCTGTACCATTTTCCCCCTCTTTTTTCTTACAATAAAAGGAAACAAACAATGTGATAATTAAATAATTAAGTTAAAATTCATTTGATCCAACATCACAGTATGTAAACAAGCCTAAAAATTAATCAAAAAAATATATTGTTACAGTAGCCGAGGGTTCTCAGATTGATGGGACCGATAAGTATGTAGGAATATACTGAATATACCATGTTAGGTCATGTATAAGTAAACTGTGGGTGAAATTTCTTTTTGTAATTTGCTCCCATGAAGTATGTTCAAATAATAACTTTTAAAATATTGATATTCTGTATTATAAATGCAATAGCAATCCAACAATCCTTTACACTTCGCCCCCAACTATCCTCAATCTATACAAAACAACGTTGCACCAATTAATGCTGTTGTGAAGAACGCTAAAGCAATGCATTGAATATTCAATATCAGCGTCTCTTCATGGATACATATGTTAAGCAACCCGATGCAATGATGCATCACTCTTACCCTTAAAAATCTTTTTCATAATTTCCAACTTACTGAGCACTCAAAGCAGTCAAGATAGAGTAAAAAAAACTACATTCTCTTGAACATACATTCTCTCTCAGCAATTATTATCAGATTGCAGGAGAGAAGGGTCGCCTGTTAGATCAAAATTTCCTTATGAATATTGACAATTGCGTCTCTCGGTAAACTCTTTTCTTCAAATTTCTAACCTTTCCGTCATACAAAATGATAATTTTTACATGCCTTAACAAATAAATTTCGAATAATGCATTTGCGTGTGATGTGTCCATACACGTGCATGTATTCTGAACTACTTTAACCAAATATTTCCACAATATTCTAGATTATTCAAAATGTACACTATTATGTTAATGTGTTCACTGTGATATACTAAATAGAACCGGGAAAACTACTTTCAGTGTACCAAGTTTATAATATCATTTCATTAGGGTAAAACAGTTTTATTAGACCAATTCAAATGTTCCAAAAGAAAATGTCAATTATATAGTCCCTTCCTTATTTAGGTAGTCCTTTCAATATGTTTAAGAGTGGCTGTAAAAAATCTACTATTTATAAGCATAGAATAGACCATATCAAGAAAGAGTAAAACCATTATAGACAAAAATAATCTAAAATCTGTAAGTATGATCTGAATATTTTAAGTTAATTCATACGAGTTTAGAAAGGTTGAGACCAGAAAGATTCACTCCTCGAAATCTGACTTTGTCAGATTGGATGCATTTGACAACATCTTTTCTGGTCAGTTCAGCTGTGGTATCATCATCATCATCCTTTGCCTTATTCATATTGTTTATATGCTCAACTAATCCCTGTAAACAGACAAAAGATAGCATTTTCTAAATCAATTTCGACATATAAGTAACAATCATTGCTTGTAGCATGCAACTTACAAGTAGCTGATAGTATTCTGCTTCTCGCAATACTCCTTGGTACTCTGCATCTCTGAGTGCTGGAATAACTCCATCCCTAAACCAATTTAAAATATGCCTGAAATATTTTCCATCCCTATCAATGAATATAGCTCCCTGCAGTAATTTAGTACGATCACTCAACCAAGTTTGGTCTCCATAAATACAGTAATGATCTTTATATGGAGCATCATACTTTGATTTCATTCATGATTAGTATCTTGACAATTGACAGTTTAAATTATATGATTAAGGAAATAACATAGATTATGAACACAAAACTACACCAGAAGATTTAGTTTTCAAAATGATCATAGCAATACCCATACATTCTCAAGCAGACCAATAAAAAAAACCTTATCGGAATCTTGAGAGACACTATACCTGCCACTGAACATAGCATCAAGCATTGAATCGGGTTCATGCTGAGTCAAAGTATCGATTATGGTTGAGTATTTTTTCCCTCCTATGAAAAAAACCATTGACAAATTTAGGGTTTTGTTGAATTAGGAACGACTGATGAAGCAGGCGGGGAGTTAAGTGTAGATAATGTAAACATAACGGAGTAAGATGTAAACAAAAGTACCTATGTTGAGAAGAACTTGAGAAGGAGACCATGGCATGTCACTAGAACTCCCCATTCTGCCAGCTTCCTGTGCTCAGTTTCACTATGGGCTTTGCAAGGTTTTTACAGCCTACCTATCTTTGCTTGGGGAATTAGTGAGAAAGAGAGTCAATTTGCATCTCTGCAACATTAATTCAACTCGCATTCATCTCCACAAACAACTACATCCATCAACATTCATTCATTATCATCATCACCACAACATAAATAAAAATAAAAATAAGAAAACATTACCAGCATGGGCAACAGCCTACGATGTTGCTTGGCCTGCGTCCTTCCATGCGGCGCCCTCGATCTGATCAGGATCGTCCCCATCAACGGCGAGGTCGAAGAGTACGGCCGACCCATCTCGCCAAAGAAGTCCTCGACGCTAACCCTAATTACGTCATCAGCAAACCCTACTCCCAAGGCGTCAGCCATCGGATCCCGATCATTTCTCCGGAGTCGGATCTGAAGCGCGGGTCCATTTATTGAAGAAGAAAAGAAGTAAAAAATAATTTTTCTGCCACCGAGCATTCTGAGGAGGAGAATAATTTTGTTTTTCGGAGTGGGTTATGGAGGAGGAAAGAGTACATTTGTCCAAAGTAGTAACTTTGGAGCCAATTTTTCATTATTTCCTACCTAAATTTTATATTGCCATCAACATGTAGTTGCATCGGTTCACTTTAAAACTGATGCGACTAAAACTATTTGCATCGATTATTGGTGAGAACTGATGCAAATTTGCTTTTTTTTATTACCTATTGCTTTCCACGTACCAATTGCATCGGTTATTAAGATAGAACTGATGCAAATAGTTCTATTTGCATCAGTTTTTACTTCAACCGATGCAAATGAGGCGAAGCAATATGCGTTTTTTATACTAGTGCTAGTATTTTATAAATAAAGGAGATGATGTATAAATGATATTCTATATGGATTTATAAATGGTATTTATAAATAAAGGAAATGGATTTAAAGGCTATTTAATTTTAAAACAAGTTTTAAAGGTTATGGTCGATATAACGATAGTTGTTATGGATGTAGTCTCGAAACTCTATGATTTCTGTATAGTAAGTTATCTATCTTAGCTATTTGGGAACTCCTTTCAAGTATGTTTAGAAAATTTGTATAATCAATTTAAGAAGGGTTTGGGAATTATAAATATATTTTAATAATTATTTAGTAATTGGTTCAAAGAAATGTTTTGAATAAGAGAGAAGTTTATTAAAAAGATGTGAGATTTATTAAAAGTTTCTTATGTATAATTTTGGGGATTTATAAATTGTGTTTTATGAATAGAAGAATAATTTTATAAATGTTATTTACGAAGAAGAAGTTTTATAAATATGGAAGAAACTTATAAAAGAGAGATTTTAAATTAAATAAAAGAGAGTTTTATAAAAGAGTCTTATAAAAAGGATTTATAAAAAGGACCTGCAAATATGGAATGGTTTTATAAAAAGGGAATTTTATGAAAAGGAATGAGATTTGATTGTGATAAATACTCCTTCTCAATTATGTTGGTATGGAAATATTCTTTCCCTACTTAACACCGAAGGAAAAGTGCTTTAGGTTTATAGTAAGCAATGTTTTAAATAACACTAGTTTTGACCCAATTTAATATGGTTTGGAAAACATGATATCTCCCTTAAGTTTGTAAATATACTTATACTGTTGAGATAAGTATATGGTTATATTTTCTAACGACTGAAAATATAGTGTTTTGTGAATATACTTATTCCATTGAAATAAGTATATGGAAACGATTTCCAAGTGTTTACAAAGAGTTTGAATTAATGGAAACATTAATTAAAGAGGCTTAGTGGTTGCTTATGGGCTTAATCATGTTTAGTTCTTATGAAATTAAATCTCTTATTTGATTGTTTGTTTATTTGATAGTTTAATAACCGACTATCAAATCTTGGCCAAAATATAACTCTGGAAATATCTAGGAGAAACACGTGAGTTTTATGGCACGGTCATCTTTGATGATGCTTTGATATGCGTATAAATCTCGTTTTGTTCTCCTAGGATAGATGATAAGGAAATCCATCCGCTAAAACGATTAGGAGATGGTCTCCGCTCTTATGTATTGTTTGTTTATTCCTAAAAGAAATCGAGGTTGACTTTACCGGAAACTATCGAATGTTGGTTCGAAGTGACCAGGATCAGATAAGTATGAATTATTCAAAAACCACTTCGAACCAACTCAAGCTTTCGAATTTGGAAGCTTCCTAAAGATGATAGGGTTGAAGACGGAGCTCTTCGAAGTGCAAGGGCTACTTGCCACTAATCCCGAGGGTGATTACAAATTGGATGTATTAGAAGTAGTGCCTTCAGTTTGTTCTTGTCCCGAACAATTTGTATGGACGATAGCTAGCATTGCATTGTGCTTGGAGGGAAGTGTTAGCGTTCCAAGTAGGAGTGCTATATAAAAGGTAAAATGTAGCATTTAGCCTCATCAACCAAGAATGACTAAAACAGGGGATATGCAGCAGGGCTATGTGGGTCGCACCCATTAGGGTATTGTCATCACCCTTCTAGATATATATACATATATATGGATTTGGTTGTGCATGAGAGCTCTCGGGGAAGGTTCCATAGCAACCAAGGTGATGAAATATTCGGTACTATCCAGTAAGGGGTAGGCCGGTCCTGGGTTGGTGTAATATCCCGGAAATTTTAACAATATCAATTTAATAATCTGTTAAATAATTAAATTGATATTGATAATCTTTGTTAATAAATTTGAATTAATTTAATAATCTAATTAAAATAAATATTTAATTAGTGATTTATCTTTTAAAACTTTAATAGAATGATTTCTATTTATAATATATATATAAGTGTATATGTTGTAAATAGATGAGTTGGTTTGAATTTAACAAATAAAGTTATGTTTTCAAATTTCTAATATTTTGGTAATTTGGAAATTATGATTTAAAATAATATTTAGCTTTTCAAAGATATTTGATAAATAACTATATAGTTTTAAATACATAAGATAAATGTTTAATTGTTTAAAAATAGATTTTAGCTTAAATTTTAAATTTAAATAAAAGGTTGGTTTTATTTCTTTAAAATTATCTATACATATAAACAAGAACTTATTAACTAATTAATTAAGTATAAGCTTATATTAAAAATAAATACAAATTAACTTAAAAAGACAAGTGTTAATTTCCTAAAGTCTCATTCTAACAAGTGTTAATTGATAAGTGAATATGATGACAAATGTCATCTTTAATTTTATTTTTTCTTTTATTTTGGTAAATCATAAATTTTTACTTATATAAACAATGCTTTCTCTTTTCCATTCTTCTTCTATTTCTTTTTCAAAACTTAATGAGATTCAGCTGAACAAAATGCTCTAACAAAAATCTGAAAAGCAACTCCTCAAACCAAAATTCTCAAAAGAAACAAATCTGGAAATCAATACTTCCAAAAACCAGAGATCGAACTCAAAAATCAAATTCTCAGAAATAAACCTTGTATCCTATATCACCAACTTGAAATTTATTTTTCAACATCAAAAGCCTGCAAAATTCTTCTTCAATCTGTCATCCTCTGATCAAAACATGTAGACCAGTTTCAAATTCAAAACTGAGATCATCAAACATATCTTCTCTGTTTTGAAAGCCAACCTGTAACCAAAATCAAAAAGCCTGCATGCATTTTTCAAATCTGAGATTAAATCAAAGCAACTCAAGAAATCAAAAGCCTAAATATCTCAGTGCAAAGATCAAAATGCAAATTAAAGAAGCAAAAGCAACTCAAGTTTTAAAGATTCAAAAGCCTGTTGTTTCAGTTTCAAAAATCTGGAGGCTCTGCTTCTTTTAAAATAGGTGAGTAACTTTAAATTTTAAAATATAATTAGTTGCATGCAAGTATGGTTAGATATAAAAGTGTATTACATAAATGAATGTCTGATTTGGATTTTTATTTGTGTGCATGCTGTTATAAGTGTTCTGTTCATTATTGTCTAGGTGAGTAACATCACTATTTCTAAAGTTTAAATTTATAGATAAGTTGCATGTTAAATCTCTGTGACAAATATGTATTGCATGTATGTATAGTGGAATCTGCTGTGACAATATGATATATTGGTTGCTCTATTCTTGTTTTGGTTGCCAGGCTTAAATTTCTATTCGAAATTTCTTATCTCTTGATCCAGTTTTATTTAGGACTTAATTTATAAACAAGAATTGTTAGATTTATCATATACTAATGTTTAAAAATTTAATTAAGTCAAAAATAAAGTTAAGTTTCTCTGTAAAAAAAAACTGAAATGCATGTATATAAATATGAAAATTCAAACTGGGTAATTCGGAAATCCAGGATTATATATTGAATACCTAAACTATAATATGATTTTTAGCATTTAAATCATAATTTTTAACTTAGTATTAAAGGAGCAGTTCTGTGATGAACTAAATATGAAGTTTTGGGTAATTCGTTTGATCTAGATGGTTTTATATGTTGAAATCTGCAGTAAGGATAGAGGGATGATCAAAGATGTAGGAAAATTGTTGGAAGTTGAATTAATACATCGAGGAAGATAGGATTTAGTATTTAAGATTTTTAACCTAGTTTGAATAAGCTGGAAATTGATGGCCAG
The DNA here is from genome assembly GCA_030737815.1 of Allium fistulosum. NCBI lineage: Eukaryota > Viridiplantae > Streptophyta > Magnoliopsida > Asparagales > Amaryllidaceae > Allium > Allium fistulosum. The sequence continues at coordinate 296,624,347 of CM060908.1, read as the reverse complement.
GGTGATATCTATGGTGGACCAAGTGCTACCACACTTTGGGAAGAGGAAGATGGGATATAGGCGAGGACATGGCCAGAAAAGTAGACTCTCTGGTGATCGGAATCTCGAGTACGAGGTAGTTTCCAGGAATTGAAAACTGTTCCAGGTTTCGATTTTTAGGCTCGAAATTCTCGTTTTTGATTTCGAGTGTTGTTCGAAGGTTGGAGGATCGTAATCTGGTGTAGGGTTGATCGTCGATGTGTGGGGATGTTCGGTGATGGTCGGAGATGCCGCAGGTGATTGTACACGTGCACGCGATCGTGATGTATCTGGTGAAGTCTGGTTTTGCAGAGAAAGGCCACTCGAGTTTTTCTCGAGTTTTGTTCGTATGAGTCTCGGAGCAGTTAGGGTATCGGCTCGAAGCATTTTTGAGTGGGCTCGAGTTCATAGTGTTGCCAGGTTTTAAAACCTGTATGTTTAAAAGTTTTAAACTGAATTTAATTTTGTAAAGAAATATTTAAACAGAAGTTTAAATCTGAGTTAATCTGAAATCAAATTTAAATTTGTATCTCAGATTTGAAATAAAAGAAAGTTTTTAAATTAAATTGTTTTAAATAACTTTAGTGTTTAAATTGTATATTAAATGGATAGAATTTAAAGGTAAATTTGATTCAAATTCTTAAGTTATTTATAAGATGAGTATTTCTTTAACTTGTAAAATAAAAGAGTTTTAGAAATGTCGTTTAAAACGTGGTTAAAGATAATTTGTTTCATTTTAAATCTTTAAATTTAAAAGAAATTTTGAAGGAAAAATTAAAGTAAATTGATTTAAAATACTTTGTAAATGATAACTTGATTATTAATAAGAACAAGTTTTATCTTAAAGTAATTAGAGATTTGTGTTCATTAAATTTATTAGGAAATTTAATGGATATTTAATTTAATTGATTAATTAATCATTTGGATTAATTAAATAGGTAATTAATGGTTTAAACTAATTAATTAATGATTAAGAGTAATTAATTTGTAATTAAGGATTATAATTAGAATATTAATTAATGATTAAGAATTAATTAATAAAGTAATTAAATATTAATTAAGTTATGGTTAACACTTAATTAACTAAATAAATTAGATTAATTAAATTGGTTATTAAGATTTATTAATTTGAAATTAATAATAATTAATCTAAGTTAATTACTTAAGAAAAGTAATTAAAGAGTTGTTAATAGTTAATGGAGGTCATTAACTATGGATTATTAAATAATTAATTAATAGGATTAATTTTGATAATTAATTAGTTAATTAATTTAAGATAATAAATTATAGAATTTGTTTTAAATGAATTACTTAATGGAAGTAATTAAGAATTAATTACTTATTGTAATTAATTAAGTTAATTTGATTTAGTTAGATTAATTAATTAAGAAATGATTTGATAATAATTACTTAATGTAATTATTAAGGTATGATTATTTAGGAAGTAAATAATAAGATAATTACTTGAAGTAATTAATTGATGGTTATGTATTAAGGAAAGTAATTTAAGTTTAATTACTTTGAATAATTAATCAAGGGATTAATTAAGAAATTAATTAAGGAGAATTAATTTAGTAAATGAAAGTAATTAAGGGTAGTTAATTACTGATTGAAGATTAATCAAGGTGATTAATAAATGTTGTTTAATTTAAAGTTAATTACTTAATGTAATTAATTAAAGTAATGAATAATTAAGTTGTAATTAAGGATCATTAATTAATATAATTAATGATGTAATTAAGATTGATTAATTAAGTATAATTAATAAATGAAGTGATTAATTAATGTAATTAATTAAGGTTTAATATAATTAATTATAGTGATTAATTTAATTAATTATAGTTAATTAATTAATGAAGTAATTAAAGGTTAATTACTATAAGTGGTTAAGGTTAATTAATTTGAGTAATTAATTAAAGATAAATTACTTGAAGGTAATTAAAAGATAATTAATCAAAGATGATTAATTGAAAAAGGTAATTAGAGGATAATTAATTAATTTATAATTAATTAATGTTTAAGTAAGAAGGATTTATAAAATAAAAGTAATTAATTTAATTAACTTTAAATTAATTAGAGATGATATAGATCATTACTTATGGATGGATGATAATACTGAATGCTTTGCATTTGATTGATATCTCTGATGAGATATATGCTATGTGATATGGATGTTTAGTTGAATTGTGATAATATGGATTATATGATGATATTGATAATGTTGATTATCTATTGTGAATTATCTTTCTAAGTGTATAAAGATAATTGAATTAAATTGTTTTAACCTTTAAAACAACTTGGCCTTAAAAGATACGTTTTGGATTTCGATGAGACCGGGATCGGGTTTCCGTATACCGGATTTCCAGGTCTGGAGACCCGAATACCACATCGATCCAAATTTACGTTAGGTCGTGAAATCCAAATGGAGCAAGTGAAGACTCGAGGTGTAAGAACGATTCTTTGTCAGTATAACTCTGTGGGTGATTCCGTAATGAGTTGACGGAGATAGTACTTTCAGATTCGAGATAAAGATTTAGAGTGCAAGGGTTATTGTCGTTAACTCTGAGGGTGATTCCAATACGAGTGTAACGAGATAATGCCTTCGGTTTCGTTCGAACCCGGAACGAACTTGTATGGATTGAATGCTTTCAGCACATCGTCAGGCGGACGATGAGCATTCTAAGTGATATGTTCTGATTAAAGGTAATCGTAACCTCAAGCCTCATCAACCGGGAATGGCTAAAACAGGGGAGGTGCAGCAAGGCTTCGTGGGTAGCGCCCACTGAGAGCAAGATAGATCCCTGTCTAGAGGTCCCTTTCTATATTTCGGCTTAGTGGGTAGTTGGAACTGCAGCCAACTACGGGATTGTCTTGTTCGGGATTATCCAGTAAGGGATGGTTCCGGCTTTGTGTTGCAGGGGATTGGGAGTGATCCTCGGTACGGTGATCTAGGCCACGTACTGTGACGGGCGGTACCCCGGTAGCCCTGCCATTGTATGGAATCCAATTTCCAATAAGTGATAACGGACTTGATTGTATAACCCACTTTGTTGGCTAGTATGCTGGAATTTAATAATGTAACAATTTCAGCTATTTCATATTTATTTGAAAACCCTAGACCCTATTATAATACAATCGAATTTCCTATCAAATGTTTTGGTTAGCGTAAGGTAAAAACTTACCCATGTTTATTTGTGGGGAGTCTTACGTGATACCTTTTCTTTCAAAAGGTTTTGAAGTTAAACAAGTTTAACCTGTTACTCACACCAGACCCATGTCTGACCCAAGTTGTTTATTTCTGTTTTATAAACTCTTGGGTACTCAAATTTTTACGAGTAGCCAAGGGATTCAGGTTTAGCTTTGACGAGTAATCTGGAGGAGCAATGGAGCAGGAGGCTTCGGCGTTGTAGATATAGATAGTAGTTTTCCGCTGTGTTGATCTTTGTATTGATCTGTATTGTGTTGAGATGTAATAACTAGACAGATGTTTATAACTGTCTAGTAGGTGATGTGTAATCTGTGTAACTCTGATAGATGATGTATATAATACTATGTAATATTTATGTGATATATTATATTTCGTTTCGTTTCCGCTGTGAGTATCTGTTGTTGTTTTCTTTTCTCTTCTTCTCTTTTCTATTTCTCACCCCTTTCTTTCTTTCTGTCGATGCGATTTTCCGGGAGTGGAAAGTCGGGTCGTCACACGTGGTATCAAAGCTCAGGTTGAGCGAATGCCTAAGCTTTTGGTTAAGTGAATATCAGAGCTATTGGTTGAGTGAATACCTAGCTCTGGAGTGGTATCTATCGTGAGAGAGCGTATTTGTAATTTTTATATAACTATATATATATTCTACCTATATTGTTGGGTTACCCGTACAGGTTCTCCAATATAAGATATAAAGGTAGATAGGGTAGTAGTGTATGAAACACGACTACCAATGGTTGGAATTAAGGTTGGAAGTGTATTTATCGAGACTGTAGACCCAATACTGTCTCGAGTAAGTTTTGCTGTGATGAAGGATTTCATCGAATCTCTGAAGAAAACCTGTTAAGGTTCGGAGTTTATCTTTGAAGTGCAGTTTGGATGAGTAGAGTTTGGATCTATCGGTTGAACAGAAGCAAGTGATGGTATCTTGATACCTCAGGTAATAGTAGCTGTGTGATGAGATGCAGTGACGATGGATGTTCCCGAAGATGTTTTCTTTTGAACGAGTTTAAGGAAGTGTGTCTGTTTCAGTGTTATGGCTGAGTTCAGCATGGTGTTTCTGTTTGGTTTGGAGTTTGAGTTTCTCAAAGATCTTTGGATAGAAAGTCCTTGGCATCAGTATCAGCAGTGCAGCTCGGAGTATTCTGTGATGGCAGGAAGTTGTCAGGGTGAGTAGTTTTTCTGGAGGTGAAATTCAGAAGCAGCAGGGTGCATCCATTTCTTCGATGGATTGGATAGTTAAGTATGGGCTGTTCTGATTTGTTAAGAGGAACAGTTTTCTTTGGAAATAGGCTGGGTTGATCGCAAAAGTGACTTGCGATAGTTTGAGGGTTCTCTTGGGTTATCAGAGTTTTTCTGAGTGTCTTCAGAGAAGTCAGGAGTTGTCCACACCTGAAGGTTGAGTTTTCTTATCGACTGGATTCCAGGAGTAGTACCGGTAGTTCAGTCTAGTTGAAGGATGTTTCCTAGTGATGGAGTTGGTGCAGCAACTCAAGTTTTGATGAAGTATCTGAGTTTTATTTATGGATCAGTGAACCTTATTTCTGGAATGAGTTGTTCAGTCTGTGCTTGTGTTCTACCTCAGATCAGAATTGAGCAGCAGTTTGGAGTATATCTCTGGATAGGAGAAGTAAGTTTGGAATCTACTGATGTTGTGAAGTAAAGTTATGTTTGGATCTCTTCTGTGTTCTGATTTGGATAAGTATTGGGTTTTCAGGATTGAATTGTCAGTTTGGACAATTGGAATTCATTGAGTTTTATGTATCTCTGAGAGGTACGTGTAAGATCTATCTCTGGTTTTAGAATCAGCAGTTCTGGAAGGTTTAGTTGTTGAGTCAGACTCGTCTGTAGTCTGATATTCTGTTTAGTTCTGTAGATCTAGATGAGTAGGAGATCTATAACTTAGTAGTTTAGATTGTTGTAGAGTGAGTATCCCGGTATATATATACTTGGGGAAACTCGAGGAATTCTATCTAGAATTTTGTCTGGATAGTTAGATTTGATTGATTGGATGAATTGGTTGCTATGGTTGTTAGCATATGGATGATAGTATATGCTTGTGTTTTAAAATTTAAAATCTTTAATAAGATTATTAAATTACCTTTGTTTAAATTTCGGGGACGAAATTATTTTAAGGGGGAAGGAATGTAATATCCCGGAAATTTTAACAATATCAATTTAATAATCTGTTAAATAATTAAATTGATATTGATAATCTTTGTTAATAAATTTGAATTAATTTAATAATCTAATTAAAATAAATATTTAATTAGTGATTTATCTTTTAAAACTTTAATAGAATGATTTCTATTTATAATATATATATAAGTGTATATGTTGTAAATAGATGAGTTGGTTTGAATTTAACAAATAAAGTTATGTTTTCAAATTTCTAATATTTTGGTAATTTGGAAATTATGATTTAAAATAATATTTAGCTTTTCAAAGATATTTGATAAATAACTATATAGTTTTAAATACATAAGATAAATGTTTAATTGTTTAAAAATAGATTTTAGCTTAAATTTTAAATTTAAATAAAAGGTTGGTTTTATTTCTTTAAAATTATCTATACATATAAACAAGAACTTATTAACTAATTAATTAAGTATAAGCTTATATTAAAAATAAATACAAATTAACTTAAAAAGACAAGTGTTAATTTCCTAAAGTCTCATTCTAACAAGTGTTAATTGATAAGTGAATATGATGACAAATGTCATCTTTAATTTTCTTTTTTCTTTTATTTTGGTAAATCATAAATTTTTACTTATATAAACAATGCTTTCTCTTTTCCATTCTTCTTCTATTTCTTTTTCAAAACTTAATGAGATTCAGCTGAACAAAATGCTCTAACAAAAATCTGAAAAGCAACTCCTCAAACCAAAATTCTCAAAAGAAACAAATCTGGAAATCAATACTTCCAAAAACCAGAGATCGAACTCAAAAATCAAATTCTCAGAAATAAACCTTGTATCCTATATCACCAACTTGAAATTTATTTTTCAACATCAAAAGCCTGCAAAATTCTTCTTCAATCTGTCATCCTCTGATCAAAACATGTAGACCAGTTTCAAATTGAAAACTGAGATCATCAAACATATCTTCTCTGTTTTGAAAGCCAACCTGTAACCAAAATCAAAAAGCCTGCATGCATTTTTCAAATCTGAGATTAAATCAAAGCAACTCAAGAAATCAAAAGCCTGAATATCTCAGTGCAAAGATCAAAATGCAAATTAAAGAAGCAAAAGCAACTCAAGTTTTAAAGATTCAAAAGCCTGTTGTTTCAGTTTCAAAAATCTGGAGGCTCTGCTTCTTTTAAAATAGGTGAGTAACTTTAAATTTTAAAATATAATTAGTTGCATGCAAGTATGGTTAGATATAAAAGTGTATTACATAAATGAATGTCTGATTTGGATTTTTATTTGTGTGCATGCTGTTATAAGTGTTCTGTTCATTATTGTCTAGGTGAGTAACATCACTATTTCTAAAGTTTAAATTTATAGATAAGTTGCATGTTAAATCTCTGTGACAAATATGTATTGCATGTATGTATAGTGGAATCTGCTGTGACAATATGATATATTGGTTGCTCTGTTCTTGTTTTGGTTGCCAGGCTTAAATTTCTATTCGAAATTTCTTATCTCTTGATCCAGTTTTATTTAGGACTTAATTTATAAACAAGAATTGTTAGATTTATCATATACTAATGTTTAAAAATTTAATTAAGTCAAAAATAAAGTTAAGTTTCTCTGTAAAAAAAAACTGAAATGCATGTATATAAATATGAAAATTCAAACTGGGTAATTCGGAAATCCAGGATTATATATTGAATACCTAAACTATAATATGATTTTTAGCATTTAAATCATAATTTTTAACTTAGTATTAAAGGAGCAGTTCTGTGATGAACTAAATATGAAGTTTTGGGTAATTCGTTTGATCTAGATGGTTTTATATGTTGAAATCTGCAGTAAGGATAGAGGGATGATCAAAGATGTAGGAAAATTGTTGGAAGTTGAATTAATACATCGAGGAAGATAGGATTTAGTATTTAAGATTTTTAACCTAGTTTGAATAAGCTGGAAATTGATGGCCAGGGTGATATCTATGGTGGACCAAGTGCTACCACACTTTGGGAAGAGGAAGATGGGATATAGGCGAGGACATGGCCAGAAAAGTAGACTCTCTGGTGATCGGAATCTCGAGTACGAGGTAGTTTCCAGGAATTGAAAACTGTTCCAGGTTTCGATTTTTAGGCTCGAAATTCTCGTTTTTGATTTCGAGTGTTGTTCGAAGGTTGGAGGATCGTAATCTGGTGTAGGGTTGATCGTCGATGTGTGGGGATGTTCGGTGATGGTCGGAGACGCCGCAGGTGATTGTACACGTGCACGCGATCGTGATGTATCTGGTGAAGTCTGGTTTTGCAGAGAAAGGCCACTCGAGTTTTTCTCGAGTTTTGTTCGTATGAGTCTCGGAGCAGTTAGGGTATCGGCTCGAAGCATTTTTGAGTGGGCTCGAGTTCATAGTGTTGCCAGGTTTTAAAACCTGTATGTTTAAAAGTTTTAAACTGAATTTAATTTTGTAAAGAAATATTTAAACAGAAGTTTAAATCTGAGTTAATCTGAAATCAAATTTAAATTTGTATCTCAGATTTGAAATAAAAGAAAGTTTTTAAATTAAATTGTTTTAAATAACTTTAGTGTTTAAATTGTATATTAAATGGATAGAATTTAAAGGTAAATTTGATTCAAATTCTTAAGTTATTTATAAGATGAGTATTTCTTTAACTTGTAAAATAAAAGAGTTTTAGAAATGTCGTTTAAAACGTGGTTAAAGATAATTTGTTTCATTTTAAATCTTTAAATTTAAAAGAAATTTTGAAGGAAAAATTAAAGTAAATTGATTTAAAATACTTTGTAAATGATAACTTGATTATTAATAAGAACAAGTTTTATCTTAAAGTAATTAGAGATTTGTGTTCATTAAATTTATTAGGAAATTTAATGGATATTTAATTTAATTGATTAATTAATCATTTGGATTAATTAAATAGGTAATTAATGGTTTAAACTAATTAATTAATGATTAAGAGTAATTAATTTGTAATTAAGGATTATAATTAGAATATTAATTAATGATTAAGAATTAATTAATAAAGTAATTAAATATTAATTAAGTTATGGTTAACACTTAATTAACTAAATAAATTAGATTAATTAAATTGGTTATTAAGATTTATTAATTTGAAATTAATAATAATTAATCTAAGTTAATTACTTAAGAAAAGTAATTAAAGAGTTGTTAATAGTTAATGGAGGTCATTAACTATGGATTATTAAATAATTAATTAATAGGATTAATTTTGATAATTAATTAGTTAATTAATTTAAGATAATAAATTATAGAATTTGTTTTAAATGAATTACTTAATGGAAGTAATTAAGAATTAATTACTTATTGTAATTAATTAAGTTAATTTGATTTAGTTAGATTAATTAATTAAGAAATGATTTGATAATAATTACTTAATGTAATTATTAAGGTATGATTATTTAGGAAGTAAATAATAAGATAATTACTTGAAGTAATTAATTGATGGTTATGTATTAAGGAAAGTAATTTAAGTTTAATTACTTTGAATAATTAATCAAGGGATTAATTAAGAAATTAATTAAGGAGAATTAATTTAGTAAATGAAAGTAATTAAGGGTAGTTAATTACTGATTGAAGATTAATCAAGGTGATTAATAAATGTTGTTTAATTTAAAGTTAATTACTTAATGTAATTAATTAAAGTAATGAATAATTAAGTTGTAATTAAGGATCATTAATTAATATAATTAATGATGTAATTAAGATTGATTAATTAAGTATAATTAATAAATGAAGTGATTAATTAATGTAATTAATTAAGGTTTAATATAATTAATTATAGTGATTAATTTAATTAATTATAGTTAATTAATTAATGAAGTAATTAAAGGTTAATTACTATAAGTGGTTAAGGTTAATTAATTTGAGTAATTAATTAAAGATAAATTACTTGAAGGTAATTAAAAGATAATTAATCAAAGATGATTAATTGAAAAAGGTAATTAGAGGATAATTAATTAATTTATAATTAATTAATGTTTAAGTAAGAAGGATTTATAAAATAAAAGTAATTAATTTAATTAACTTTAAATTAATTAGAGATGATATAGATCATTACTTATGGATGGATGATAATACTGAATGCTTTGCATTTGATTGATATCTCTGATGAGATATATGCTATGTGATATGGATGTTTAGTTGAATTGTGATAATATGGATTATCTGATGATATTGATAATGTTGATTATCTATTGTGAATTATCTTTCTAAGTGTATAAAGATAATTGAATTAAATTGTTTTAACCTTTAAAACAACTTGGCCTTAAAAGATACGTTTTGGATTTCGATATACCGAATTTCCAGGTCTGGAGACCGGGATCGGGTTTCCGTATACCGGATTTCCAGGTCTGGAGACCCGAATACCACATCGATCCAAATTTACGTTAGGTCGTGAAATCCAAATGGAGCAAGTGAAGACTCGAGGTGTAAGAACGATTCTTTGTCAGTATAACTCTGTGGGTGATTCCGTAATGAGTTGACGGAGATAGTACTTTCAGATTCGAGATAAAGATTTAGAGTGCAAGGGTTATTGTCGTTAACTCTGAGGGTGATTCCAATACGAGTGTAACGAGATAATGCCTTCGGTTTCGTTCGAACCCGGAACGAACTTGTATGGATTGAATGCTTTCAGCACATCGTCAGGCGGACGATGAGCATTCTAAGTGATATGTTCTGATTAAAGGTAATCGTAACCTCAAGCCTCATCAACCGGGAATGGCTAAAACAGGGGAGGTGCAGCAAGGCTTCGTGGGTAGCGCCCACTGAGAGCAAGATAGATCCCTGTCTAGAGGTCCCTTTCTATATTTCGGCTTAGTGGGTAGTTGGAACTGCAGCCAACTACGGGATTGTCTTGTTCGGGATTATCCAGTAAGGGATGGTTCCGGCTTTGTGTTGCAGGGGATTGGGAGTGATCCTCGGTACGGTGATCTAGGCCACGTACTGTGACGGGCGGTACCCCGGTAGCCCTGCCATTGTATGGAATCCAATTTCCAATAAGTGATAACGGACTTGATTGTATAACCCACTTTGTTGGCTAGTATGCTGGAATTTAATAATGTAACAATTTCAGCTATTTCATATTTATTTGAAAACCCTAGACCCTATTATAATACAATCGAATTTCCTATCAAATGTTTTGGTTAGCGTAAGGTAAAAACTTACCCATGTTTATTTGTGGGGAGTCTTACGTGATACCTTTTCTTTCAAAAGGTTTTGAAGTTAAACAAGTTTAACCTGTTACTCACACCAGACCCATGTCTGACCCAAGTTGTTTATTTCTGTTTTATAAACTCTTGGGTACTCAAATTTTTACGAGTAGCCAAGGGATTCAGGTTTAGCTTTGACGAGTAATCTGGAGGAGCAATGGAGCAGGAGGCTTCGGCGTTGTAGATATAGATAGTAGTTTTCCGCTGTGTTGATCTTTGTATTGATCTGTATTGTGTTGAGATGTAATAACTAGACAGATGTTTATAACTGTCTAGTAGGTGATGTGTAATCTGTGTAACTCTGATAGATGATGTATATAATACTATGTAATATTTATGTGATATATTATATTTCGTTTCGTTTCCGCTGTGAGTATCTGTTGTTGTTTTCTTTTCTCTTCTTCTCTTTTCTATTTCTCACCCCTTTCTTTCTTTCTGTCGATGCGATTTTCCGGGAGTGGAAAGTCGGGTCGTCACAGTTGGTAGGAGGTCCATGTGAGATCCTCGGTACGATTTTCTAAAGGTGTACTATGGCAGGCGGTACCTCGGTAGTCTTGTTATTGATTGAAATCCAATATCTAATATGTGCCTCTACGAATTTAGTTGTATACCTATTATGCTGGAATTTAATTAATGTAACAATTTCGGCTATGATTAATATTTATTTTTACCCAAGAGATTATTATAATATTACAGGGTTTATAATAAAAATGATTTGGTTATCGTATGGTAAAAACCTGTCTGTGTTAATATGTGGCATGGTCTTACAAGATACCTTTACTTTCTAAAAGGTTTTTATTACATTAAGTAATCCAGTTGATTGTGTTTCTCATGTTGGTTTTACCAGACTGATTCGGGCATTATTTTTCTTGTAATGCTCGGGTCAGCCCGTGCGTATTTTCTAGATTTAGCTGGATGCTTTGGAGCTTCAAGAGACGACCTGGATCCTCTAAGGTGTATTTACTAATTTTATCTTCCGATGTTTGGTTGTTATTGTATTTATCTTAGATTGTAAGAATAGGTTGGTTCCAGGGATTGATGATAGGATAATTATACTCTAATGTGTGTGTGTATTAAAGATCGTTTTCTTTTGTAATGACATGATGTATATTATATATTACTAGTCATGTTTCTGTGAGATTTTGTTCTATCTTTCTTTCTTTCACCCTAATGATCTGTCTTTCTGGCACTAGGATGTTCGGCACATGAATACCATGTACATATTAGTGTGGACTTCTAGGGATCAAAAAGGTGGATTGTTACATCTTATAATAAGTTACTATGGATGACGCAAGGTTAGTCCCAATTCTGTAGGGTAAATCTGCCCAGCTAATCTGGCTACCAGTTCCTACGAATAGTCGGACTAATGTGAGACATCTCCATGGAGTACGGGTCATAATACAAAGGATCTGCTTTGGGAAATTGAAGGTATTATGTAGTTGTTTGATAGCCTGCCTCTTTCCCATAGATGGAGTATTAATTGGTCGAAATTAGGTTTAGGCACAATTGAGGATATCTCGGAAAGGTCCGCTTCAATTAAAGCAGTAAGTGTTCGAAGAGATTTCCATGCAATGTCCACTTTAATTAAAGTATTAAAGTATTAAGAGTCCGCCTTGGGAATAGGTATTAAATGATGGGGACCTATCTTAATTAAGGTCTTAAATGGTCAAAGTCTGTCTATTTTCCATTAAAAGGTATTAAGTGACTTGGGTTTCATCTCTCTCATTGGTAGACATTAATAAAAATGGTATGGATTATTGATTATGGGAAAACGTTCTTTGGGGATTAAAGGTATTAAGTGGTTGTTTGAGGCTCTACCTCTTGTCCTTTTATGAAGTATTAAATGGTTACGAATATAGTTTAAAATGCAAAAGACATATCCTTATTTAAATTATACTGCCTAAGTACTAATATAGAAAGGCTCATGATTTTCTATTCAGTAGACCTGGTCACATGTAGATGCATCATGATAGGGTGTTCTTGCATTGTGAACTATGGTGAAGATTTGTCTCTTACCTCTATAGGATCCAACAATGTAGGTTGGTCAGCCAGTCAAAGAACTGGCCTAGGCAGTCGAGAGGATGGATCGTAAAACCAGTGTGTCTAGGATTACCTTTTGAAGCCACCACTGTTTTGGGGGTGACTGTTACATTTGGTATCAGAGCTTAGGTTACCAGATCAACGGGGAAAACTATACATATGAGTGACTTGTTTGTTATTTTTGATAAGTATTTTTTTAAAAACCCTACTATATATAAATATATATATACTTATTTTGAAGATACGTCTAACCCTATAAATTCCAACTATAAAGGTAAATGCGACCATATTCTGAAAGGATGGGTGAAGCAACTATGAGTGGGAAAAAATAAATAGAGTTAAATTTATACTCCTGCTCTAATTACCCATGGGGGGAAGGTCATATCGTAAGGAGTAGACTAAGAAGAGAATGAGCAAGACATATGAAAGCACCCTAGAAGCTGAATGGTACTTGACTCCTTTATTGACCTGGACTTCCTAATAAATTAGATATAATTAGAACATTTACATAAAACTCCTAATAGATAATAGGGATAGAAAGTGTAAATGGAAAAAATTGTAACTCCAAGATTAATGAGGCTATAAATGTGGAATAAATAGGAAGTTACAAAAAATTAATAGAGATATAAATGGGCTAATTATGGAGAGATAAGGAAGGCATAATAGGTAAAATTAGAATGAATACATAAATGTCCTTAAGAATTGTCCATGAGTATTATAAACATTTATTACAGGCAATTGACATTTATAGAAATAACAAATAGCATGTTAGGTAGTAATTAAATATTATAAGGAAATATATTTGTTAAAATCTGAAAGAAAGATGTAAAGAAGGAGTGAAATTAGCTTCCATAAGAAAGTATACATTAATCAACATAAAAGGATAACCGGATTTTTAAAGGTTGAGTAAGAAAATTCAAAAGAATGAACAATTAAAGTCAATTTCTAAAACCCAACTCTATGAGAAAGAATTTGACAAAAAGATTTTTGAGAATTCCAACTGTTTTGAGAGGGCTTTGTTCAAAGGATTATTAAACGAATATCTTATGTATCATAAATTGATTTTTTTAAAGAAAGTGAATTTAGTCTGGTTTGGAGATATAACACCAATTGTTTTTTGAAAAGTTTGGAAAGATGATGTAATTTAAAAAGTGGTGGAATGTTTTAAAAACAAAATGGTGGATAAACTTATAAAAAGAAAATTATAAATCTGATGATTTGAAGAGTTGAAAAAAAGGGTTTTTCTTTTTTGAATTTTAATTAGTTGAGTTAACCAATTTTCAATTTCTCGATTCTTCATTTTTGAAATAATAGAATGTATATTGAACCCAATAATTTTTCTCACTTTATAAATTTAGAAGTTGTTATTTCGAAAAAGCGAGGAAATTTGGAAATTCATAATTTATAATTTAGTTGAGTTGAAAAGTTCTAACTTAAAAAGGGTTTTTTCATTCTTGAAATTTTAATTTAATATTTATTGAGCCAAAAAGTTTTTGGTCTAAAGTTTTTTGATAAAGAGACTTTTCTTTTTTGAAATAAAAGTTAAGTAGAATGTAGGCTACAATTGATAATTTTTCCTACCTTGTAAAATTGGAAGTTCTTTTCCTTAAAATTCTTTTGAAAGGGTGTATAAATGAAAGGCACCTAATTGAAATAGGATAGATAGATTGAAAGGTTAAGAATGCTCGTTAAGGTAGGTAAGAGGAACATTCATGTATAAGGAATTGCGGAGAATAATAGTTGAGATAGATAGAGATGGCATTAGGGATTTATATTAAGTATGATTAGTGATCTGGACAGAAATAATATAAGAGGAAAAATGATAGAATGGAAGTTTTCATTGTCTACTTCACTTTTCATTGTGTACGAACTAAACCAAATTTTTTAATATTGAGTGGATATGGATCACTACTTAAAACTTTTAGTATATGAATAAAATGAGAATAGTATGTACAACCTAATCTGAAAATTTAAAATTAGTCTCAAACCTTTATTTGTAAAAGATGGTAAAATTGTTAAAATATTCCAAATCAATAATTGGGTTTTAAATTAGGTTGCCCGTAGAATGTGAATTTCTATATTTTGATTTTGTAGCGATTTTCATGAAATTTCCATAAATTATCCAATTCCAAAATATGTATAAAAGCACATTATTTGAATTAACAAGGGTTGCACCAAAAAGGGAAAGAGATGTGTAAGATATGGATATTCTTTCCATAGTTTACATTTTCTATTTCAATAAAAGGTAGAAATAATCCCTTGTAATCTCAAACAAAGCAAAAATCTCATTTGTGGTTAATTTTATTGAGAATTTTAACATCAATCCTTTTTAGAAGGATAGCTCTGATAAATTGAAAATATGGAAATAAGTGTTCTAATTTAGAAATTAATAGTTAGACATATACATACATGCATAGCCGCGCTTAATGACTAAAAATAAAAATAAATATATAAATAGCATAATTTACGATTATATACGTATTAGTTAGTAATTAACAGATTAAATTTATGGAGATTGACTACAAATTTAACAGCAATAAAATAGTAATTAACGAGAGTAAAATAGATTTAAATGAGGACTGGTTAAGGAAATTTAATATGGCATTTATGAAAGTATTGAATCAGAGTAGTAAATGAATTTTGAAATTTGTAAAAGGTTAAAGGGATTAAATGAGGAATGAATAGACATGGTCCAATTTTGACAAAAATGGTCAATTATTATGGGTATATTAACCGAAGTAATGAATTAGAAACCAAGAAGAAAATTAAGGAAAGTAGGCAATAGTGGAATGACATATTAGGAATGTCCATCTTAATTCAGTGAGGAGTATTAAGACATTATTTACACTAGTTGATGATAGGCAACTTCCAGAAAAAAATTTCTTTTAAGTTTTTGGGTTGTAATCGCTAGTTGTCTCTCTTAGTTATTGAAAAAGCGTAAGATGTGGTATAATATATGTCCCTATTTTATCAGTGTGTTGATTTTATGAATGAGATTAAAATGCTTGATAAATATATGCATATTGAAAAGCCAAATAAATAAAGGAATTTTATAGGGACATTTAACTAGCGATGAACTGTAGATACGACTGGAAGTTATGAGGGAATTAAGTAGGCAACTAGAAATAAAAGAATGCTCAAATCCCAAAAAAATTAGGATTTTGGAAAAAGTAAATTCTAGCTTATAGAACGTCACCATTCAAGAAAGAGATAGACTGTATATGGATGTGAAGATAATTTCTATTGGACAAGAATGAAGAAGAAGGCAGTGGAATTTTCCATTAAGAGCAATAAGACTGCAACGTCTCTAGCACAGATTTATATCGAGGAGGTGATTTTGAAGGAGATTGCAGACATCTTTAAGAACTTCGTTGAACCTTAGCACTGCATAACACTCACTGACCGATGGACAAACTAGAAGAGTGAATAGGATATTGGAGGATTTGTTAAGAGCCTGCATCATTGACTTTAGAGGATACTAGGAGCAACACTTACCGTTAGTAGAATTTTCAGTCACCAATCGACGATTGGTATGGCACCCTTCAAAGTGCTTTATGCGAGGCCATGTAAATTGTCAAACTATTGGTGGGAAACCAACAAAAAATCCCTACTAAGACCAGATTTAGTTCACGAGACTTCGGAAAGATAGAGTTGATTAGGCAGCATGTGAAGGTTGTAAGATCCCGAAAGTCAGGAAAAGGCGGCACTGAGATTTATTGGGCCTTTCCCAATTTTTGGAAAATACGAAAACTTGTGTAACATGTGGGGCTACTGGATAAGTTGGTAGGAGCCCATGGCATTTTCCATGTTTTGCATTTAAGGAATTGCCTTCATAACGTTGCTATTGTGGTAGAGCCTAATCAATTGGAGGATAATGAGGCAGAGCCAATAGCATCCCATGCCACTACACACATTGTGCTACCTAACCAATTAGGCTTGATCGAGTACAATGGGGAGAAAATCCAACGGAAAGTATAAGGACTTCTCGTCCTAGGGTTTTCTCCAGTAAACTCTTCTCTCCAAAATTAGATTTTGGTTGCATTGTGGTTGCTAGATTGGATGATAGGAGATGGTTGCTACACTATTCACTGTCACTTTGCACTCATGTAGATATTTTTTCAGGTTTAGAGTGTTTTCATACATACTTATATGTCATGAACACACGCTTATGCTAGGATTAAGCTTATTTATAGTATGTTTGTAGTACATAAGCACATTGAACTTTTAGTTGGGTAGATAGTTGTGTAAATAACTTGGTTGTATAACATGGATGTTTATTGCGAGTTGCGTTGTTCGCGCCTTGGAAAGATTTCGGGGATGAAATCTTAGGGCGAGAATGTAATACCTATAAAATCAACCATAAATAAATAAATTGGATAAATTAATTTAAACAAGATAGAGGTAAAGTGGAAATTTTGCAAAAGTTGGAATCTGACCATGAAAGTTATGTTGTTGTATTTGTGGAGAAATTCTGACATCATGATGAGAAAAATATATAATATACACAGGATCTTTACAAAAAGAAATCATCTTTATTAAACATACATAACAAAAATCAGAATACACTAATCTATCATTGCCCTAGACAGTTATAACAACATGTCCTTACAATTACTATAAATACAAACATAATCAAGAGCAACTGTTTGCGCCAAAATTGGCCACAAACACCCAAGAACAGGTTAGTGTAGAGAAGTAAATGAAGAAACTAAATTAAATCAGAGGAAATATATCAAAACAATAAGCAAATTAAAACAGAAATCAAGAACAATAGGTTTTATAGTGGTTCGACTGATTCCGGCCTACGTCCACTCCAAAGATTTTCCTTTTATTAGATTATATTGCTAATTACAGTTACAAGTTTGTGAAATTCGAGAGTAAAAATGGCAAAATATTGCCTTAGTGGAAGATGAAGAGAAGCAGAATCCAACCCCCCTTTATGGAGCCGTGCCTGGCGTATTTATTGGTGAAACTTTGGCTACAGGGCCTCCTTACCCATTTGGGCCCATCATAGGGGTCGCTAAGCCCAAATCCCCATGGAGAGGGATCGGTACCGATCCCTTCCTTGGGTGATTTTTGGGCAGCGACTCCTATGATGAATTCTTCATGCCTATATATGTTCGACTTCCAAGTTTCATGTCATTTGGAATACGAGAGCTCGAGTTGTTGATGGTTGAACGTAAGAATGTACTTGTTGCATTGATAAGTGCCGACCCCTATCAATGAAGTCCGCAGATCCAATGCATCCACCCATGACGACTCCTCCATCTTGCCAAGCCAATGAGGTATACCGACCCCACTAGAACCAACCATGCCGATCCATACTTCACCTCGCCTTTGCCGATCCCTGCTACCTCCTGAGACTACGCCGATCCCTCCTGTGCTATGGGGACTTGCCGACCCCTTTATGTTGAAGTATACCGATCCCTTCTCGTCTTAAATTGTACGCGGACTCCTTGAGTATATCGACCCAAGCATCATCACCTAAGCTGATCCCTTAGATGTCGATCCATCTGTCATTAACAATACCAATCCCACCATTATTAATAATGCCTATCCCACCTTATTCCATAATGCGACGACAATCCATCCTTTTCCAATATACCACACTGATCCCACCTTTGCCGCAATTGCTATGCCGATCCCTCCTATGTTATAGAGATACGCCGATCCCTACTATGCCACGAAACTATTCCGGTCCCTCTTTTACCATGAAGGTATGTCGATCCCTTTCATGCCATGGAGATATACCGATCCCTCATGTTATGCCGATCCCTTGGGTTCCAAGCTAACATCCATATTTCAAGCGTCCTGCATCGTTTATCTACCAACTCCATCCAACTCTGGCTTCGTATAACCATTTGTATCTTACTTTCGGTTCCTAAAACCGTCGCTCTGCACTCATCGGGCTTGATAATCATGAAGTCCGTTGGGTTAAATCCGCATATATACTGCCTTGACAAAAGGTGAGTTAACACTTTGCCCCTCAAAACATGCCTTGCGATAGGAAGGCGTATTTTGAATTGCCTTAAGTTCAATCTTCAAAACCCGTTGATGACCTGTGAACAAATCAGTGGTCTTGCCTGACTGCTAGTAATGATCATTCGGGACCGTTAATCAAATTCATAGCCATCCCAGGCTGATGACGATCGTACGAGATCGAGTGCCGTTCGAGGCGAAATGTGATCGTTCGTGATCGTGTGCCGTTCGAGGTGAAATGGGATCGTTCGAGATCGTGCGCCGTTCGAGGCGAAATGCGATCGTTCAAGATAGAGTGTCGTCCGAGGTGAAATATGATCGTTCGAGATCGAGTGTCGTCCGAGGCGAAATATGATCGTTCAAGATCGAGTGCCGTTCGAGGTGAAATATGACCGTTTGAGATTGAATGCCATTCGAGGAGAAATGTGGTTGTCTGGATGGGACTCAAAATCATCAGTGTCAGATTTCACATTCGAGTGAGTTTAACCAAGTGCCAAAAGAGAAACAAAAACAAAAACTATAGACTACAAAGCATGCATCTACGGGTGCGACAGTTCATTGTCATCTCAAAGCATGCCTAGGGACTATCCTTGATCATGTACATTTGTAAGTGACTTGGCAGTCTTATTGCGGAGTTTATTACTTATTCTTTGTCGTTCCGATCAATTGATGACAAGTTGACGCCTCGACCACGGGTAGTTCCCATTCGATGTAGATGGTGGTTGCTCCTGTTCCACCACCGCTGACCGAGTTCTCACATATTGTGACAGCCTGCCATTCTGGACATGTCCCTCAATCTCATCCTTTAAGTGCCTGCAGTCGTTTGTGCTATGCCCATTCAGTTCATGAAACAGACAATATTTATCTGATTTCTATTCTTTGTCTGTAGGTTTTCACCTTATTGGCCTCTGATAGGGGATATGCTCCCTAGTATCTAGATATATATGTTCCAATGTTTCAGTCAATTCCGTGTAAGAGGTGAATCTCAGTTCCCTTCGTGGATGCTTCGGTCCATCAAAGCCATCCTCTGCTTTCCGTTTGCCATATCATTCTTATTTACATCTCCGATGATCCTCCACTTTGCACAGCATTCACCTGCAATTTGTTAGCTCGTGCGTCTTCCTACCACAAAAACCATTCTGCATCATGATAAAACTCCCCGAGATCCATAGGTGGATCCCATGCCAACGAATCCTTGAACTCCGTGCCATCAGCAATTCCAGATACAGCTGCCATCAAAACCATGGATGGATCTTGACGAGCCACCGATGTCGCCATGGCATTAAACCGTGTTAAGAAACTCCTCAGGGACTCACCAGTCCTCTGTTTCAGTATTGCCAATCTCATCGCATTTTTGGGTCTCGAGATGTGAACCCTAAACTGCCTCATAAACCCTTTAATCAATTCTGTCCATGTGCTGATAGAGCCGCTTTCCAACTGTCTAAACCAAAGTGTAGCTATATCCGTCAAATTCAAAAGGAAGCACCGTGTCATGACTTCCTCTGATGCCCCCAGTACTTCCATGTGTCTCATGTATCTCGTCGGATGAACAACGAGATCCGTTTTTCCATCATAAGTCTCAAGCATTGGTAATCTAAACTCTGGTGGATTCCTAGCTTGCCTAATATTTAGAGCGAATGGTCTTCTATTGACATCCTCGAGATCCCTGTTCACCAACCCTCTACGCATAGATCGCCTTATCATCTCTGCAAATCTGCCATTGTCTTCCATCGGTAGTCTCCTATCATCATGCCTAGGCTACCCCCCGAGTCGACGAGGGAGTTCTGGGACGTACTCCTCCGGTTGATCATCCAAATTCCGATTGACACCAAGCTCCATAGGATTGATCGTAGGTCCTCCGGCATCACGATCAACCAGACCCGGCGGCATGCCCCCAGCCCTTGGGGATCAGTACCGACCCCTTTGGAGGGATCGGTACCGACCCATCTAGATTGGTGGGGGGGTTGCCCCCGGCTGTTCTACTCCATTCCTTTGCCTATTAGTTCCATCCCCGTGTTCCTGGTTCTAATTTCCAGCAATCCCTGCAGCATCGACTCCTTGGCCCACAACTCCAATAGCTCCCATTGCTCCAACTCCTTGGTTGTGCATTCCTGCCACTCCTATGGCTCGAGTATCCAATTTGTCGGAGTAGATTCTGCATCATCTCCTCCTGCCTTTCCAGCATCCTCTCCTGCATAGCATCCATCATCATTTCCATCTTATCTCTGGTGATGTAGATAGTTACTTGATTAGCTCTAGCTCCTGAGGAAGCCTCTTGACTCCGTCCATGGTGACTCCTCTCCGGCAGCATTCTCCTTGTTGATTGCCTAGCCATTGCTTCCTAGATTCAACTATCAAAGCTTCCAAATCAGCGGGTGCAAGTTTTCTCAGTGAAAGAACCAAAATGTTTGCGCCAAAATTGGCCACAAACACCCAAGAACAGGTTAGTGTAGAGAAGTAAATGAAGAAACTAAATTAAAACAGAGGAAATATATCAAAACAAAAGGCAAATCAAAATAGAAATCAAGAACATCAGGTTTTATAGTGGTTCGACTGACTCCGGCCTACGTCCACTCCAAAGATTTTCCTTTATTAGATTATACTGCTGATTATAGTTACAAGTTTGTGAAATTCGAGAGCAAAAATGGCAGAGTATTGCATAGGTGGAAAATGAAGAGAAGCAGAATCCAACCCCCCTTTCTGGAGCCATACTTGGCATATATATAAGTGAAACTTCGACTACAGGGCCTCCTTACCCATTTGGGCCCATCATAGGGGCTGCCAGGCCCAAATCCCCATGGAGAGGGATCAGTATCGATCCCTTCCTTGGGTGATTTTTGGGAAGCGAATCCTATGATGAATTCTTCATGGCTATATATATTCGACTTCCAAGTTTCATGTCATTTGGAATAAGAGAGCTCGAGTTGTTGATGGTTTAACGTAAGAATGTATTTGTTGCATTGATAAGTGCTGACCCCTATCAATGAAGTCCGCCGATCCAATGCATCCACCCATGCCAACTCCTCCATCTTGCCAAGCCAATGAGGTATACCAACCCCACTAGAACCAACCATGCAAATCCATACTTCACCTCGCCTTTGCCAATCCCTACTACCTCCAAAGACTACGCCGATCCGTCATGTGCTATGGGGACATACCGACCCCTTTATGTTAAAGTATATCGATCCCTTCTCGTCTTAAATAGTACACGGACTCCTTGAGTATATCGATCCAAGCATCGTCACCTAAGCCGATCCCTTAGATGTCGATCCATCTGTCATTAACAATACCGATCCCTCCATTATTAACAATGCCAATCCCACCTTATACCATAATGCGACGTCGATCCCTCCTTTTCCAATATACCACGCCGATCCCACCTTTGCCGCAATTGCTATGCCAATCCCTCCTATGTTATAGAGATATGCCGATCCCTCCTATGCCACGAAACTATGGTGATCCCTCTTTTACCATGAAGGTATGCCGATCCCTTTCATGCCATGAAGATATACCGATCCCACATGTTATGCTGATCCCTTGGGTTCCAAGCTAACATCCATATTTCAAGTGTCCTGCATCATTTATCTACCAACTCTATCCAACTCTGGCTTCGTATAACCATTTGTACCTTACTTTCGGGTCCTAAAACCGCCGCTCTGCACTCATCGGGCTTGATAATCATGAAGTCCGTTGGGTTAAATCTGCATGCCTTGACAAAAGGTGGGTTAACAGCAACAAAACAGTGGAAGAATATAAGATACGTGAATGTGTCATGAAGAATCCAACTAGTCTCCTAAAAGCTCTAAAGTATCCGCTAAATCTAGAAAATATGCTCGGGCTGACCCAAGCAGTATATAAAACAATGTCCGGGTCAGTCTGGTAAAACCAACGTGAGTAACACAATCAAATGGATTTACTTAATGTTATCTAAACCTTTCAAAACAAAAGCATTTCGTAAGACCACTCTGCACATAAATATGAACAGGTTTTTACCCTACGATAACCAAAACCTTTTATAGAAAATCAAGTGATATTATAATAATGTCTAAGGGTGAAAATAATAATAATCAAGTAGCTGGGATGCTCATCAATGTACATCACAACAATAATAGGCATATAATCAAAAACCACTGAGGCGCATTCACTAATTGTGCAGGATTTCATGGAGGTGCCATTAGTACTACGAGAACGGTCCTACTGTAAAAGGATCAGAGTTATCCTTCTGATGCAATAATACATCCGTAGTGATGTACAATAGGAAATACATAGCTGGCCCTAAAACTATCAAGCCAAGTGCATCGCTCCATGCATGCATAACAACTGTAGGTAACTTTAGGAAAAAGATGCATGCACCCTTATGGGTTAGTGTAATGCCCTTGAATTTTAATTAACTATTCGGGGTATTTAATTGGATAAATTAAATAGAATAATGTGAATAATTAGGGAGATGAGATTAATAAATCCAATGGCCGTGTCTTAATGAATGAAATAAAATAAGACTTAACTAAATTAAGGAGGAGGAATTCCTTAAGGGGTAAACTTGGAAATGGGGCTACATTTCTAAGTACAAATCTCTTCCTCCACTTTAATAAATTTTCACTCTCCCATTCATAACTCCTCACCAACTTTCGGTCGGCCATTAAAAGCTCCAGGAGGAATAATAAATTGAAGAAAAAGCTAAAGAATTAAAGCTTAGAAATTATCTCATTCTCCAATTAACTAATCAAGGTGAATGATCATGTTATCATCTCATTTTCTATGTCTGGATCAGTTATGGGTTATACCCGATTCATGGTCGTGATTTTGGTTAGGATATAATCATTTAAGCCTTTGTTTGGATAAGAATTAAGTGTTTAAATTGTTAATGGGCTAATTAACACATTTTATTTGGTTTTTTTTAAATTCTGAATTGTTTTGATCTTAATATGCTTTGAAATTTTAATATGTTGAAGTATATGATTTATAAGATTTGATGATTTTAAGGGATTTTTCCTTAGTGGTTAACTAAGGTAACTAAATTAATTAATCCTAAGGGCTAAACTGCAATATTGCTTCCACCTTGGTCAAAGCCGGAGGGAATTTGCTTTCAAAAATTGATTTGGGGAAGAAGTATAGTGTTTTACGAAAAAGGTTGACTTTTGTATACTTTTTACTATTCGAAAGCATAGGTGGAAGCCCCTTGACCAATCACAATTAGACCAGCAAGATAAAACATCACTTCAGTAGGCCCAGATGTTCTCTCCGACTCCAAAAGCCGCTTTTATCCCTTCATCTAAGTCGAAGGGTAGGCATGGTGATGAAGGGAAGAGGGACGAAGGGTTGGGGAGCTGCTTCCTTTGCTTTCAACTGGAAATAAAACTTGCTTTCAACTGAGTCGTAGGGGGATCCTTCGATTCTATAAATTTTTATAAAAAGACTAAGTTTAATATACTCAAGGAGGGGCCACGAAGGGGATCATCAAAAGCCAAAACCTTCAAGAATTAATGTTTTAAATGCTTTCCAGAAAGATTTTTATACCCTTCGACAAAGTCGAAGGGAAAGGGGGAGGAGAATCCCAACCTTCCCATTGTTTTTTTAAAGTAAAAGTTTTAATACCTTTCGACAAAGTCGAAGGGTAAACCTTCCGACAAAGTCGGAAATATACTTTCGAAGGGTTGGTTCCAACACCAACACTTCATTGTTTTTGACTGATTTCGAAAGGATTGATTTCGAAAGGTTTTGATTTCGAAAGGTTTTGATTTCGAAAGATTTTGAGTCTCATTACTTTCGAAAATTTTATAAATGGTTTTATAAGGGGGGATACCCCAGGCTTTCGACAAGGTCGAAAAAAACCTTTCGACAAGGTCGAAAGGTATGATTTTGTGATGCTTTGAAAAGAAAGGTTTCCAAGGGGGCTAACTTTAGAGGTTTATTTGCTTTCGAATGGGACTTTATTCGAAGGGTTTCAAAGGGCTGTTTTTAGCCATTTTTTTCTTAGGTAAAACTTTGCTAAGTCGAAGGGGTTACTTCGAAAGGTTATAGCATAAAATACTTATCTTTGTTTGAATATGTAAGGGGGATCCTTATATAAAATGAATCTTAATAAACCTTAGGGACACCGGGGTGGGTTTAATGTCTTCGATACATAGTTTGGGGTTACAAATATAAATATGCTTTTGAAAATATACATTGGGGCTATCAATGTATTTTTATTTAGTTTAACCTAATTGTAGCTACCAATGGGAATAAGTTAAACAGGTGGTATACCTAGGGAAAAT
This sequence comes from Allium fistulosum, assembly GCA_030737815.1. Classification (NCBI taxonomy): domain Eukaryota; kingdom Viridiplantae; phylum Streptophyta; class Magnoliopsida; order Asparagales; family Amaryllidaceae; genus Allium; species Allium fistulosum. The sequence continues at coordinate 296,599,484 of CM060908.1, read as the reverse complement.
AAGTAATCATGGGGATCATGAATTTTTATAAATAATCATAGGGATCATGATGTTTTAATTGGTCAAGTGATGGGTTCTTGGTTAACCTAGGAAAACCATGGAATGTGCGGTGGATAGCCCAGATCAAATTTCTAAAGTAAAGAATGTTTTGCCAGAGGTGGTTAGCCTCAGGATTTTGCACCCAAGGGTTCATAGTCATCCTAGGAAAACTATGGAGTATGCGGTGGATAGCCCACACCATCTTTTATAAAACAATGTACGATGGATAATCTGCATTTATTTTAAATGGATTTGGGATGGACAGTCCTATTAAATTATGACAGATAGTCATTTTAAAGATTTTAGAGGGGAACTCTAATAAATTGATTTTAGATGGAAAATCTAATAAATTGCTTTTAGATGGGATATTTAATAGGGACAATTTGGCACAGGTCCCTAATAAGTTTCAAAATACACAAAAACCCCAGTAAAATAAAGTTTGTAAATTAGGTCCCTAGAATTAAGTTACTGAATAATGATATACACTTATGCAATTATTCAGTGAATAATTGCAGACATTTATGCAATTATATCAAAAAATTGCGGAAAATTCCGCAATTATTCATCCAAAAAATTGCTGAAATTTACGCAATTTTTTCAAAAAATTGCGGAAAATTCCGCAATTATTCACCCAAAAAATTGCGGAAATTTACGCAATTTTTTCAAAAAGTTGCGGAAAATTCCGCAATTATTCACCAAAAAAATTGCATAACTATATGAAATTACTTAGTAACTTAATTCTAGGGACCTAATTTACACACTTTTTTTTACTGGGGTTTTTGTGTATTTTGAAACTTACTAGGGACCTGAGCCTAATATTCACTATTTAATAAATGGTTAGATGGGACATCCAATACATATGATTTATGGCTTTATTTCATACTATGTTAAGACTAATCATTTTGGGTGCAGGGGCATAGTAAATGATTTGCATGTTTTATTTTGGATACTAGTGAGGGGAAAACCCGTTCTGTTAAACGGCGTGGTCTCACTAGATATCTATTTATGATAAGAGATGATAGGGGATTATTCATACCAGACTTTTTGTCTGACTCGAAGTTTGTGTTTCTCCACAAACTGTCAGGTACTCAAAATTAATTTGAGTAGTTTGAGAGTGGGAGACTTTCAGGTTTTTGGACGAGTAAGCTTCCGAAGACGTGTAGGAGGCAGTGTTAGCTATATAGGAGCTATTTTGTGTATTCCGCTGTGATGTGCTAAGAACTGTAAAGTCCATATTATTAGTTCTCTGATCATTATAAGGGGATATCTTCATATGTTGGTCTTATCGTATTTTGTACATGTATATGTGATCTGAACGTGGTTAACGTCTGGGATTATGTAATTAAATCTGAATATTATTCATAAGAAATGAGAAATTCTGTTTTGTTGAAGTTTAAAATTTTTCATATTCTTGTGTTCCTGTATCAATATTAACTATGCTGCATTCGGTCGCCAAGAAATAACAACTACGGATGACTGCAGCAACAGTAGCGGTTAGTTTTGGGCCTCGGAAGGCGGGATGTTACATCAAAGCATGGTTTATGTACTTAAAAGGAATTTAAACCTTGAAATATTTTTAAACATAATCTAATGAGTCTAAAATATGGTTGGGCTTAGGTAAACATTATAATAACGTATGTGTACTTTGCTATAAATACCTAAGTATGTATTCCCCACTCTCTTAGACCGTTCTTCTGTATCTTACCAAGATTGGATTTTAGGTAGTAAGGAAGTAAGATATGGAGGCAGGAAACAAAAGAGTGAATCAAGGTGGAAGACGCACTGTAACAAGTGGAAATGTTCGACCCAATACTAGGAGCAACCAGGGTGGATAGGCAAATGCAAACCCAGATGCAAATGCTAATGTTGGTGTTGAGATTCTGTCGGTTGATATGGGGATAATGTATCAGTTCTTCGTGAATATGATGCAAGCAGGAGCAGCTGCGGGAGTGGTTGTAGGGAATGTTGGAGGAGGTAATCCGGTGGCCCCAGTTGGCAATAATTATGCCTAGCTGAGCAGGGATTACGGTAGTCTTGGAGGAAAGCCTTTTCTGGGAACCGAGGATGCAGTAGGAGTGGAGAACTGGCTATGGCATTGTGAAAGGATATTTCCAGATCTCGGCGTGACGGGTATGAAGAAGAGGAAACTTGCTTCAAGGCAATTGCAGGGAGCAGCATTATTTTGGTGGAACAGAGTTACCATAAGAGAGCCAGAGGAAGACCTGACTTGGGATGAATTTCGAAGGAGGTTTGAAGAAAGATTTCTATCAGAGGTTTCCATGTCAGCATTGCTCAGGAAGTTTGTAGATTTAGTCCAGGGGGATAGGTCGGTGATTGAGTATGCTATAGAGTTTGATGAGCTGTCCCGTTACGGATATGCTACTGTGGATACTGTCGTTCGGAGGAATGATAAGTTTATCAGGGGGTTGAATCCTGAGATCGCAGAGCAACCATGCCAAACCTCCGAGAACTGTGTCATATTATTGTTGAGATGGCTATTCGGAATGAAGAGATGCTTTCTACTTTTGGGAAAGGGAAACTGGTTGAGGTTCAGAATTTTCAAGGTAAGAAGCGGAAGTTCTTCAAGAAGAAGGGTGCCTTGTTAGGGGTAACAACTAAGAAGAGCAAGGCTGATATTGTTTGTTACAAGTGTGACAAGAAGGGGCACTATGCTAATGAGTGTCACTCTGGTGATGGAAGAGCAGTTGCAGTGAGGCCGAATGTGAAGTGCTACAACTGTGGCCAGATGGGGCATTAGAAGGACAAGTGTCTCGAGGCTGCTAAGGCTGGAAAGGGAAAGGTCTTTGCGTTGGAACCATCATCCTCTAGACTAAAGGCTGCTGAGAAAGGAAAAGTGATCATGGAAGGTATGCTTATGATTCATAGTACTCCGGTTAGGATACTATTTGATACCGGTGCATCGCACTCATTTATATCTCAGTATTTTGTAGATGGCTTATGTCTGGAACCTTTATACCTTATTACTCCTTTAAGGGTTGTGAATCCTATAAGATGGTATGCAACTCTGGGAATGAGATATCACCAGTTAGAACTTGATTTGTTAGGTCATATGTTTGCATGCAGTTTATATGTTTTTGATTTCGTAGGCTTCAAGACCATATTGTGTATGGATTGGTTAGATAGATATGATGCTAGGATATTTTTCCAGGAGGGGGAAATATCATTAAAACACCTTAATAGCCATAGCCGAGTCCTTTACTCAACAAGGAGTTCGAACGAAAATGCTTATGTGTTACTGGGTGCTATGGGAACGGAAGCAGATTTGAAGCAAGTTTATATAGCAAGAGAGTTTGCGGATGTGTTTGAACCAGTTTTAGGCTTACCGCCGAAAAGAGCAATCGAGTATCGATAGATCTCGTACCGGAGCTGAACCCGTAAGTAGACCACCTAGCAGGATGTCACCAACCGAGATGAAGGAATTGAAGGTGCAGCTAGTGGAATTGGAAGGAAAAAATTTCATCCGGCCAAGAAGTTTTCCTTGGGGAACGGTCGCGGTATTCGTGAAGAAGCCAGATGGGTTGTTAAGAATGTGTATCGACTATCATATGTTGAACGAGAGAACAATCAAGAATAGGTATCCTTTGCCGAGGATCGACTACTTATTCGATCAGTTGAGTGGAGCTGGAGTGTTTTCCCAACTAGATTTAGCAACAGGTTTCCATTAGCTAAGATTAGCAGAGGACGTTATTCCATTGACGGCATTTAGGACCAGATATGGGTCTTACGGGTGGTTGGTTATGCTATTCGGGCTTACTTAATGTGACAGCTTTCTTCGTGGATTTGATGAAATGGGTTTTTCGAGAGCACTTGGATAGGTTCGTGTTGGTTTTTATTGATGACATTTTGGTATATTCTAAGAATGAGATGGATCATGCGAATCATCTTAGAATAGTGTTGGAGACGCTAAGGCAACATCAGTTGAAGGCGAAGTTCTCCGAGTGCCATTTCTGAAAGAAGGAAGTGAAGTTCCTTGGTCATGTATTTTCCGAGGAAGGGTTAGCAGTTGATCCGGATAAGATCGAGGTTGTTAACAATTGGAAGAGACCAGAGACGGTAAGTGAGATTAGAAGTTTTCTTGGACTTGCAGGATACTACCGAAGGTTCATTAAGGATTTCTCGTGGATAGCGGCATCCTTGACTATGCTAACCAGGAAGGACGTGAAGTTTGTTTAGTCTGACAAATGAGAGGAGGCATTCCTTAAGTTAAAACATTTGTTAACCAATGCGCCCGTGTTAGTAGTTCCAGATGGGAATCAGGGGTTGGTAGTTTACACCGATGCATGTAGTACTGGGTTAGGTGTTGTGCTAATGCAGAATGGAAAGGTTATTTCTTATGCTTCTAGACAGCTTAGACCGCATGAAGTGAGATACCCTACTCATGAATTGGAGTTGGCAGCGGTAATCTTTGCATTGAAAGTGTGGAGACATTATCTTTTGGGAGAAAGTTTTGAGCTATGTACAGATCATAAGTCTCTACGATATTTATTCTCTCTGAAGGAGCTGAACATGAGACAGTAGAGATGGCTGGAGTTTGTTGCAGCTTATGATTTTAGCATCGAGTATACACCAGGAAAAGGAAATAAGGTGGCGGATGCACATAGCAGGAAACATTAGAATGTGGTGTTAGCTATGTTGGCAGAATGGAAAGACTTGGAAGCACTGGCTGCTTGCAGTGTGCAGTTGAGATCGACTGCTGGATCTAGTCGGAATATCGCCATGATATCTTGTTTGGAAGTTCGACTACTGTTGATTGAACAAATTGCTTCTAGGGAGAAAGAGGATTCAGTGTTAGCCGAGAGGATTAGAAGGTTAGAAACTGGAGACGAGATTGATGACTTAAGGATTTTATTCTTGACCGCGGGGGTTGGTTGAGAAAGAAGGAACGGTTATGTATTCCGGATGTTGGTAACCTTAGGAAGGAAGTTCTTAGGGAATGTCATCGATCGAAGTTTACGATTCATCCTGGGGGAACCAAGATGTATCAGGATATGAAGAGAAGTTTCTTCTAGGAAGGAATAAAGAGGGATGCTGGCTTATGGGTAAAACAGTGTTTGAACTATCAGCAAGTAAAAGCCGAACATTAGAAGCCAAGTGGTTTGCTTCAGCCTTTAGATATTCCAGTCTGGAAGTGGGACTCGATATCCATGGATTTTATTGACGAGTTGCCAAGGTCAAACCGGGTTAATGAAAGTATATGGGTCATAGTGGACAGATTGACCAAAGGTGCCCATTTCATTCCGGTAAGGTCAACCAGGACGACACCTGTTTTTGGCTAAGTTGTTCATAAAGAACATCGTTAGACTGCATGGAATTCCTAGTAGTATCGTTAGTGATAGAGATGCTTTGTTTACTTGCGAGTTCTGGAAGAGCCTGCAGAGTGTGTTAGGCACTAAGCTTAAAATGAGTACTGCATATCATCCTCAGACGGATGGGAAGACAGAGAGAGTCAACAAGGCACTAGAAGGTCTGTTAAAGGCTTGTTTGCTGGATTTTAGTGGTTCTTGGGAAGATCACTAGCACTTAGTGGAGTTTTCCTATAATAATAGTTATCAGACTACTATAGGAATGACGCCTTTTGAAGCTTTGTATTGAAGGCCATGCAAATCACCAGCATGTTGGTTAGAGACTGGAGACAGATTGGTCCTTGGTCCAGATTTGGTGAGAGAGGCGACGGATATGATCAAGTTGATACGAGGAAGAATAAAGGAAGCTCGGTCTATCCAAAAGAGTTACACAGGCAAAAGGCGTAAGGACCTAGAGTTCTCAGTTGGAGATAGAGTTTTCATTAAGGTATCGCCGATGAAAGGCGTGGTTCGGTTTGGGAAAACCGGGAAGCTAGTAGAGAGATATGTTGGACCATTTCCTATATCAGAGAGGATTGAGAGACTCGCATACCGAATATATTTGCCGAGCAGTTTGGCCGGGGTCCACGATGTGTTTCATGTTTCTCATCTTAGGAAGTACGTTCATGATCCAGAAACTATTATCGCTCCGACGGCACTGGAGGACTTAGTGGTGGAACTGGATATGACTTTTGCAAGGCAACCAGTTCGTGTTGTGGCAAAAGATGAGAAGAGGTTAAGGAGCAAGATAGTCGGGTTGGTGAAAGTTCAATGGAGCCATAATGTGAAGGACTGTACCTGAGAGACAGAAGACAGGATTAGGGCTACTTTTCCTGGGATGTTTTAGATGGTAAGTTCTATATAGGGTTTATATAGAATTTGGCTGGTAGGTTATACTTGCTTTGCTTGCATGGGCTATATGCTTGTTGTGTGTCCTTATTGAAATTTCGGGGACGAAATTCTTTAAGGGGGGAGTCTGTAATGCCCCTGAATTTTAATTAACATTATTCGGGATATTTAATTGGATAAATTAAATAGAATAATGTGAATAATTAGGGAGATGAGATTAATAAATCCAATGGTTTTGTCTTAATGAATGAACTAAAATAAGACTTAACTGAATTAAGAAGAAGGAATTACCTAAGGGGTAAACTTGGAAATGGGGCTACATTTCTTAGTATAAATCTCTTCCTCCACTTTAATAAATTTTCACTCTCTCATTCATAACTCCTCAACAACTTTCGGCCGGCTATTAAAAGCTCCAGGTAGAGCAATAAATTGAAGAAAAAGCTAAGGAATTAAAGCTAGGAAATTATCTCATTCTCCAATTAACTAATCAAGGTGAATAATCATGTTATCATCTCATTTTTTGTGTTTGGATCGGTTATGGGTTATACCTGATTCATGGTTGTGATTTTTGTTAGGATATAACCATTTAAACCTTTGTTTGGATAAGACTTAGGTGTTTTAAATTGTTAATGGGCTAAATAACACATTTTATTCAGCTTTGGTTAAATTTCGAATTGTTTTGATCTTCATATGCTTTGAAATTTTAATATGTTGAAGTATATGATTTATAAGATTTTTGGGGATTTTTTCTTAGTGGTTAACTAAGGTAATTAAATTAATTAAGCCTAAGGGCTAAACTGCAATATTGCTTCCACCTTGGTCAAAGCCGGAGGGAATTTGCTTTCAAAATTTGATTTAGGGAAGAAGTATAGTGTTTTACGAAAAAGGTTGACTTCTATATACTTTCTACTATTCGAAATCATAGGTGGAAGCCCCTTGACCAATCACAATTAGACAAGCAAGGTAAAACATTACTTCAGTAGGCCCAGATGTTCCCTCCGATTCCAAAAGCTGCTTTTATCCCTTCGTCTAAGTTGAAGGGTAGGCATGGTGACAAAGGGAAGAGGGGAGAAGGGTTAGGGAGTTGCTTCCTTTGCTTTCAAATGGAAATAAAACTTGCTTTCAACTGAGTCGAAGGGGGATCCTTTGATTCTATAATTTTTTATAAAAAGACTAAGTTTAAAATACTCAAGGAGGGGCCACGAAGGGGATCTTCAAAAGCCAAAACCTTCAAGAGTTAATGTTTTAAATGCTTTCCGGAAAGATTTTTATACCCTTCGACAAAGTCGAAGGGAAAGGGGGAGGAGAATCCCAACCTTTCCATTGTTATTTTAAAGTAAAAGTTTTAATACCTTTCGACAAAGTCGAAGGGTAAACCTTCCGACAAAGTCGTAAGTATACTTTCGAAGGGTTGGTTCCAACACCAACACTTCATTGTTTTTGAATTATTTCGAAAGGATTGATTTCGAAAGGTTTTGATTTTGAAAGGTTTTGAGTTTCATTGCTTTCAAAAAATTTATAAATGGTTTTATAAGCGGGGATACCCCAGGCTTTCGACAAGGTCGAAAGGTATGATTTTGTGATGCTTTCAAAAGAAAGGTTTCCAAGGGGGCTAACTTTAGAGGTTTATTTGCTTTCGAGTGGGACTTTATTTGAAGGGTTTCAAAGGGCTATTTTTAGCCATTTTTTTCTTAAGTAAAACTTTTCTAAGTCGAAGGGGTTACTTCGAAGGGTTATAGCATAATATACTTATCTTTGTTTGAATATGTAAGGGGGATCCTTATATAAAATGAATGTTAATAAACCCCTAGCTATTCACCCTATCTCTGGTTTTCGTCATTACCACTGGTAAGGCTACGTCCGGCATTCTAGCTCACGCACCATCACCTAAACAGATCTCGGAACCACACATGTATTCCCATACTCAAATGGTCATGGAACCACATATGTATTCGAATACCTCAACAGGTCACGGAACCACACATGGATTCCCATACCCCAATGAGTCTTGGAATCACACATGCATTCTAACATCCAAAACAAATCTCGAATCTCCTCCAAGCATAGAACTCGTATATGCTTTTGGAGTGGTTATAGTTTTGAGTCATCTCTTACAAGTACGCTCCCTCGCTTACCAGATGTTCTAAAACCAATCGATCGACTTCCGAAATGCTCGATACAGGTTCTTTTGGAAATAATCAGACAATACATAAGAGTGGGGAACACCCCCAACTGTTTATATGGACGGTTCTCCTCATCGATTGTCCTAGAAAATTAAAATGAGTTTATATGTACAGTATAGCACCACTGACTATAATTGTACTATATAACCCCGTGATTCCCCTAGATATTTTCGGAGTTAAAACCCTTCGGTGTTAAGTAGGAAATATTTCTGTACCACCAAAATTGAAGGATTACATATTTAAGCCAAGATTTGATGGTTGGTTTTTTAACTATCAAATAAACAAAGGTTCAAAACAGATAATACATTTCCCATGGAAACCACCAAGCCTCTTGAATTAATATTTCATTAATATAAAATCACCTTTCAAATATTAATTAAAATATTCATATACTTATCTCATCGGTATAAGTATATTCACAAACTGTTCACTTTCCAACTTGGAAAACTTTTCCGTATGCTTATACGATGATATAAGTATATTCACATAACATTTAAGAAAGATTGCTTAGTTGAAAATCATTTTAAAATGATCAAACCCAAATGTCATTAAAACAGAGATATTAATAACCTAAGACACTATTCCCTTTTTTAAACCCCCTTTATTTTATAGATATCCCTTTATATTATAAATCTCCAAATCTATTTATAAACTTCTTTATAAATCTCCAAAAACTCATTTATAAAACTTCCCTTTTTAAATATCTAAATCCATTAAAAACAAACTTCTTTTCCAATTTCAAGATCTCATTCAAATTTATAAACTCCTTTAATAAATCCTTTTATTAAATAAAACCTTTATATAAAAATCTTTCCATTTAAGGCGATTCCTTTTTAAATAAACAGTTTATTATTTTTAAACACCTTTTAAATAATAATTTATTATTTGAAACATTTTAAATAAAACAATTAGTTATGTTTAGACAACATTAGTAAAATAATAACTTTAACACACATTAATAAAATAATAAATTTAAACAAACTATAATAATATAATAATAATAAAACACTTTAAACATTATTAATACTTATAATAATTAAACTTTAACATTTTAAAAGTAAAACTTTAAACATAATACCACTATAATAATTAATTAACTTTAAACAATATTATTATAATTATAAATAAACTTTTAAATATTAATAATATAAAAAATTACCTTGAAATAAAATAATTAACTTTAAATAAGTCACTTTAAATAATAATGTAAATTATTATAAAATAACTATGAATTTAATTTAAGTATAAAATAAATTTAAATCATGTTTAGAATATAATTTAATATTTTAAACACAATTTAAAATATAAACTAGTTAACTTTAAACATTGTTGATAAAATAATTATTATATAAAACACTTTGCTAAAAAATAATTATATTAAACATTTATAATTGTTTAAAATTTAAGTTTATTTAAATCCACAACTTTCTAAATTCAGAAAGAGGCTTAGCGATCACAATGATACTTAAACAAGTCACCATTAAGTTCAATTTAACTTTATAAGTTAATAACTGATATTTACATAATCAACATCTATGTATATAAATTCAATAATTAACCATCAATGGTTGACACATCACTTATTCAAATTGGTATATCAGTTAACGACATATGATTTGATGTCCAAATCTATAAAATAGCAGAACGGGGATTTATTCTGCTAATTAAATGACCAATTAATTTAATTAGCAGAACGATGTTTTATTCTGTTAAATAGGTGTCCAAATTACCCTATTCAGTTTACTTTAATAGAATGGTGTTTATTTGGCTAAATAGATAATACCCATTAAGTATAATGTATAATTAATTTAACCACGTAATTATTCAAATTGACATAATTATAATCAGTCAGTATTAATTTGTCATTAAATTATACTATACCAAAATTACCAACAACTTATGCCAAAGCGTTGTGTTTGTCAAAACGAACCCAATGCAAAAATCTGTTGGTTAAACGGATTCAGTACGAGAGGGTTCTAACTTTTCAATGTTTAACCAATTTAAACTTAATTAATCAAATTAAGTTATAATTTCTCACCCTAAATCTCAACGAGCCAAGCCCAACATCTTTGCAAACCTAAGATCGCGTGGATAGGACTCCATCCTCCCTGAACTAAATCTTACATCACCTGAAACCAAACGGATGTGCACGGTGTGCACGTGCACGCGACCATCTCACCACCAACGATGATCCCACCACCCCCAACATGTCCACCTTCATTTCCTCGTCTGTTGTTACCACCGCTATACTCATCCAAAGCCTGTAGCTAATTTCGACCCTTCACCCAAATATCGAAACAAAACCAATCCACGTTTAATTCCCTGCCACCGTTGCAACCCCCACTTCGAGGCCATTACACCACCACCATCTGAACCGCGACACAATGCCCCCACCTTTGCCCCAAGACCACAGCCTACTTGCAGCCCCACTTGTCACCAGCATGTCCCATTCCAAAAACAAAACCAACAGCACCTAAAACCCTAGTTTGAGCTAGCGGCACCCCCACGGATCACTAGTACCACTGCCACCATTTTTACAGCACCCGCCCTCGCCCGAGCTTCCTTCCAGTCACCTCAGCTCACCCGAATAACCATCTAGTCATCCAGCTTCTAAAAATCACGATTCTCCACAACAATCATGACTATGAACTCCATTCGTCGATTTATCATAGTCGAAACTGATCTTGTCTGTGCACTTTACTGTAATCAACAGTATTCTCCCAGTATACTCGATGGAACACCCTACAACCATTTTTAGAAAATCCTACGAGAGGAGATGAACAACTTTGATGTTGGGAGGTTTTGATGAAAGTTGATATAATTTGAGATATGGATTTTGGAAGGAGGAAGGTGGTTTTATTTACTTTGATTCGCTTAAAAAAGGAAAAAGCAAGAGGAAGAAAAGACCCTATCCCCCCTCGTTTACTGCCTGCTCTGAAGTTTTGATGAGTTAATCTATGCAAACCAAGATCCTCATTCTAAGGCATGCATCAAGGGAAGGAAAATGGGAGAAATGTGAATGTTTTGTTGTGTCTTTCTTTTGTAGTGAAGAAATGAAATATGTAGCGTTTTATTTTCAAAGAAGCATGTGACTTAGCTTTTACACATATAAGCAAAGTTTATTAAAAGCAGAGCATCTAAAGAGATTGAGAAACTAGAAGAATGTTTGTGTCCCCTAGTTAAATGTATGTATATAGAACCAAGTACAAACAAACAATATGTGCTAAGAAATCAATTCATGATCAAAAAACATCAAAATATGTTGCAAAGATTTGTTCATATGTAAGGAAACCAAAGTACTAACATTAAATGCAAAGTAAACAAAAGTCAGGCACCAGGACAATCCAAAGATATGTGCAAAAGGTATTGTTCTGTGATGTAAATTTTGATTCGAAAAAGTTTTAGGGTACTTTGCTGCATAAAATCTCCTTCGCGAACGGGCCGCAAATGACAGAAATAAAATATGATCGCCCACAATAAAGTGACACGATCACAAAACAACAATAAAATACATTGGTTATTTTACTCTGTTAAATTTCAAAAATATAGATGTTTGCCGTAAAATACGTCAAATGATAATTTAAATATTTTTCAAATTAAAATTATGAAAAAATCCTATAAATTCATTTTATTACCAATTTGATTTTCTTTTTATTTTAAAAACCACAAATCGAATATTTAAAATTAATCAAATATTCTAAAAATCAAAGTGGTAAAATATCGAGTCATTACATTCTCCCCCCTTAAAAAGAATTTCGTCCCCGAAATTCTAATGTTGGAAAATATAACGACATTTTAACAGAACCTTAAAATAATCATTTTATAAAAACAACTCTTTAACTTACTTTACTCCCTTTTAATTGTATATTACTCTTCAAAGTCCTGAGAGTATATACAAAAGATTAATTTCAATTTACTTTCCAAAAATATTTATGAAACCTTATCATAAAACACAACTTAAATTCACAAATTTGTATAATACTCTACTATATCCTGAGGGGATATATAACTATTTAATTCTTACTTTCTATTTTGAACTTAACTTGAGAATTAAATACCCGGTTTTTATTTCAAAATCCCTTTTGAAATGATCCTATATACTTTAATCCATATTATATATATATATATAGCCTGAGTAATCTAAAAATAAAACCAAGAAACTGGGTACTACCAAATAGTATTATACATTCCCTTACCAAGAAGGATAATACTTAAGAGAAGTATTTACCATTCGAACATGTCTCTTTTCCATTTTTAGTTATTTTTGAGCCACTCGAACTACTTAACTTAAAACGCTTTTTTCTTCTTTCTTAAAATTTCCCTAGGAAACAATACTATCTATGTACTTCCAAATAAATAGTTTTAATAAAAATATCAATTTCCAAACTGCCTTCGATACGTTCGGATTCGAACTCGTTTCAATTGTACAGTGACAAAGATAATAATTTACTAAGTGCACTACAATGTCCGCCTAGGCAACATCCGATCATCACTTAGAAGATTATTCAGATCCTCACAAAACAAGTTGAGACTCATTCCATGGGCCAATCTAAAGAAGGCACACATTTTCTTATAATTTTTCTTTTCCAAAAATATTTATACTTAAAAATTCTTTAGGTAACCTATTATTACTATTTCCAAAAATTATTTATACTTTAAACTTTCTCAAGTAAAACTATTATTTCTTTTTCCACAATTTACTTGAAATAATAATATAGATATTTACTTAAAAATATCTTTATGAAATATTTCTATTCATAATTACTTTCAAATAATAAAATTATTATTATTTTCCCCAATCCCTTAAAACTATTTTCCAAAAATACCAGGATTTAAGTCCTCCAAATCATTTTATTTACAAAACACATTTTTATAAACTAATTTTATAAAAAAATCATTTTAAAAAAATCATTTCCCAAATATTTATTTCAAAACATTTTAATTTTAATAAACAACTTTTAGAAAAATCAAATTTTAACCCAACATTATCACCAAACGACCTATAGTCAAAGTATGAAACTGAATTCACCAAGTGTTCGTTTCAATGTTCCCAAAATTCCTATCTACCTAACTCAAGTTTCAAAAAGAAAAATTCCATATAGATCAACAAACGATAGTCAATGCTTAAAACTTGGTGAGCATGACTAGTCAAATCCTAGATGATGATAATGGAATATTATCATTGCTAGCAACCAAAACATCAAAAATAACTATATTAAATTATTGAAAAATTATCCTTTTATATATAAAATATATTCCTAGGTAAAATTTCCATTTACTCATTTTAAAACAATACTATGTCGGTTTGGCCTTATTCAAGTGTTTCGGAATCCTTATCGATAACGTTGGCCAAACGTCTCAATCGGAATCCAAAATTCAGACATAACAGATCAAACAAAGCAATATAAAACATTTTTATGAAAATAACAAGTGCGCGCTCATTTATATATATATATATATATATATAGACTCACACACTCAAACTCATCCTTAAGGTCTCACTTATCCCATCTCAAATGAGTTAACCCTACCAAAGCCTAGGTGTTCGCTCAACCTAAGCTCCGATACTACGTGTAACGATCTACCTTTCTTACGTCTAAAGAAACCGATACTGATACATCCATGTCATTCATGTGCCGAATATCCAAGTTCCAGAAAGACAGATTGTTGGAGTGAAAGAAATAAAAGAAAAAACAGAAACTTAACATCTTGACGAGAAAAATATATAATATACGCAAGATCTTTACAAAAAGAAATCAGCTTTATTATACATACATAACACAAATCAGAGTGCATTAACCTATCACCATCCTGGGCAGTTATAACAACCTGTCCTTACAATTGCTGATAAATACATACAGAAATCAAGAACAAAAAATAGCCGAAGAATATAAGATATGTGAATACGCCTTGGAGAATCCAGATCGTCTCCTTAAAGCTCCAAAGTATCCAGCTAAATTTGGAAAATATGCTTAGGCTGACTCGAGCATTATAAAAAACAACACCCGAGTCAGTCTGACAACAATAGCGTGAGAAACACAATCAAATGGATTTACTTAATGTTATCTAAACCTTTCAAAACAAAGGTATTTCATAAGACCACGCTGTACATAAACACGGACGGGTTTTAACCTTACGATAACCAAAACCTTTTATAGAAAATCGAGCAATATTATAATAATGTCTGAGGGTGAAAGTAATAATAATCAAGTTGCTTTGATGCTCGTGAGTGTATATCACAACAATAATAGGTATATAATCAAAAACCGCTAAGGTGCGTTCCCTAATTATGTAGGATTCCATGGAGATGCCCTCAATACTTCGAGAATGGTCCTCCTACACAAGGATCAGAATTATCCTTCCGATGCAATAATACATCCCTAGTGATGTATAATAGGAAATACATAGCTGGCCCCAAAACTGTTAAGCCAAGTGCATTGCTCCATGCATGCATAACAACTGTAGGTAACTCTACGAAGGAAACGAGTACACCCATATAAGTTAGATAAACCCTTGGTTATGCATCCTATCTCTTGTTTTGTTCATTATTGCTGGTGAGGCTATGTCCGGCATTCCAGCTCACACACCGCCACATGAACGGATCTCGGAACCACACATGGATTCTTATACCTCAACAGGTCTCGAAACCACACGTGGATTCCTATACCCCAACGGGTCTTGAAATTATACATTGATTCCAACATCCAAAACAGATCTCGAATCTCCTTCAAGCATAGAACTTGTTTATGATTTTTAAGTGGTTACGGTTTTGAGTCATCTCTTACAAGTACACTCCCCTGCTTTTCGGATGTTCCAAAACCAATTGATCGATTTCCAAAATGCTCAATATTGGTTCTTTTGGAAATAATCAGACTACACATAAGAGCGAGGATTGCCCCCTTAGCGTTTGTGTGGATAGATCTCCTCATCATTTGTCCTAAAAGAACAAAATGAGTTTATCGTACATTATAACATCAATGGCGGTAACTATACCATATAATTCCCATGTTTCTCCTAGATATTTCCAAAGTTAAAATCCTTCGGTGTTAAGAAGGGAATATTTCTGTACCACCAAAATTAAGAAGGATTACATATTTAGGCCAAGATTTCATAGTTGGTTATTTAACTATCAAATAAACAAACGTTCAAAACAAAGATTACATTACCCACGGAAACCACCAAGCCTATTAAATTAGTCTTTCATTAATTTAAAATATATTCATATACTTATCTCACCCGTATAGGTATTTTCACAAACCTTTTACTTTCAAATTAGGAAAGCTTGTACATATACTTATATAATGATATAAGTATGTTCACATAACATTTAAGAAAGATTTATTAGTTCAAAATCATATTAAAATGATCAAACCCTAAATGTCATTAAAACAGAGATATTAATAACCCAAGACATTATTCCATTTTTAAATCCCCTTTATTTTATAGATATCTCCTTTATAAACCTCTAAATCTATTTATAAACTTCTTTATATATCTACAAAAACTCATTTATAAAACATCCCTATTTTAAATCTCTAAAGCCATTAAAAAACAAACCTCTTTTCCAATTCCAAGATCTCATTCAAATCTATAAACTCCTTTAATAAATCCCTTTTATTAAATAAAACCTTTATATAAAAATCTACCTATTTAAAACGATTCCTTTTTAAATAAACAGTTTATTATTTTTAAACACCATTTAAATAACAATTTATTATTTAAAACATTTTAAATAAAACAATTAGATATCTTTAAACAACATTAGTAGAATAATAACTTTAACAATCATTAATAAAATAATAAACTTTAAACAAATTATAATAATATTATAATAATAAAACACTTTGAATATTATTAATACTTATAATAATAAATCTGTTACCGCCAAAATTGGTCACTAACACCCAAGTCCAGATGAAAGCACCAAATCACAGTATAGATCACAGATAGAGTGTATGTAGAGAGTATAAATATGAAGAACAGTAAAAATTAAAAAGAAAGCAGTAATAACAGAGGATTTATAGTGGTTCGGTTGACTCCGGCCTACGTCCACTCCAGAAATTTCCTTTTTATTGATATGGGAATCAATTACAGTTACAATCCAGAGTTTTTTAAAACAATAATGGCAGAGTAGCCTTAAAGGAGAAGATGAAGGGAAATAGAATGAAGATCCCTTTTTCTGAAGCCCCGCCTGCCGTATTTGTAGGCAAAACCCGAGTTACCGGGCTTCCAAGTGGTCCGGGCCCATCAACACCATAACCGATCTAAAATCCATTACTACGACCGATCCCCTGTTGGAGTTTTGTCAACCTGAAGTGAACACATCATTGGCCCGAAGCACAATCGTCCATGACTCGAAGCAAAACATGTTTGGACCCGGAGCAACCAAGTGATGATTCTCCTCCTCGAAAGCACTGACCCCCTTTAGCCAACCCGGAACCTTCGCCTACCGACCTGAAGTAGTTGGTTCCAGAACTCGAAGCGAGATTGTACCGACCCTACGCCTTCATAACACCGACCCACTTCCCTTGGCCGACCTGAAGAACATGTATTGCCGACCCGGAGATTTCCCTATACTGACCCGAGTCCATCTCAAAGCCAACCAAAAGCAAAATGCCAATCTACTCACGATGCCGACCCACTCATGCTGCCGACCCACTCGTGATGCCGATCCACTCATGCCGCCGACCCACTCGTGATGCCAATCTACTCATGCTGCCGACCCACTCGTGATGCTGATCCACTCATGCCGACCCGGGTAAAAGTCCTCGCCGACCCGAAGTTACACCGACCCCCAAAAATCATATCGATCCACTATGACTCGTAGTGGCTATCCAGATGACCCGAAGCAAACTGCTTCAAAACCCAAAGCCGACCCATAAGCAACTCGAAGCAAAACTCCAAACATCACGAATCACCTTGACTTTTGTCGAAACTCGAATTTTGAGTATTCCGTGACTTTTTTCCATCGACTACGCTAAACCCTGGCTTCATAATCATGATTATCATCCATGATTGATCGTCTATCGATCCAGTCGACTTAAACCTATCGTATTCCAGCCTCGATAACCAAGCAATCGATTTAGTTAAATCCGCCTACTTACGGCCTTGCCAAAAGGCGGGTTAACATTTGCCCCCCAAAACATGCCTTGCGGTAGGAAGGTGTGTTTGAATAGATTTTAATCTGTCATCCAAAGTCCATATGTTATCCATAGCCATACCATCCGATTCATAATCCAATCCATTTTATCCACGTGCCATTGTCGTATCCTTATCCAAATCCACGACTGCTCCGAGTCGATATTCGATCCCTATCCAGTAACCAAATACTTAACCAATTCCACATCAATCCAAACCCAATAACCGAGTTATAACCCATCCATATCCAATAACCAAATCCATGACCTCTCCGGGTCGATATCCAAATCCGGGATCGCTCCTGATCATTGCCAATCCTTAGCCATTCAAAACCGAAGTCCAAATCTGTAACCTCTCCGGGTTCTTGCCAAGCGCACTCCACACTCGACGACCTGTGTTAAGTAATGCCAAGGTGTTCCTGGTTTAGTGTCCCTGAATGCTGAGTAATGGCGTGGCTTAAGTCCTAAGCCGAATCCCGGTCGCTCTGGACCCTACCGAGCATAGTCCATGCTCGACGACCTGTGATAACAAGTGATAGACAATATGGGGCCTAAGTCCTAGGCCGAATCCTGGTCTCTTCGGATCCTTGCTGAGCATAATCCATACCCGACGACCTTTTAGCCAAAAACCAGATAAAAAGTCAATCAAAATCCAATCTAAAATCCAGATTCAAACCAGAAAGCCAGAAATCCATATCAAAAGTCCAAACCAAAAGACAAACGTCCAAACCGGAAACCAAATCAGAAAACAAACAAAACCAGGAGTTCAAACCAAACTCCAAAACTAGACCAGAAAGAGCAAGTATACAAGCCAAAAGGAAAAAACAGATTTCACAAACTAGAGCGTCATGGTTTATCAACATCTCAGAGCATGCCTAGGGGTTGTCTCTGTCCCCGTACATGAGTAAGTGGCTTAGCCGTCTCCCTAGAGTTTGCTACTTATTCCATACCACCCTGATCAATTAGTGACTAACCGACCATCATTCCTGGGCCTCGCACTGTCGTTGTTTGAGGTAGATGGTGGCTGCTCCTGTTCCACCGTCGCATTTCGAGTTTCGACATATTAGCGCAACTGACCATTCCTTACATGCTCCTCGATTATATCCTTTAGATGCCGACAGCTTTTAGTATCATGCCCATCCAGGTCATGAAAGAGACAGTGCCTTCCTAATGCCCTTTCGCATTCTGAGGGTTCCCTCCTTGCCAGCCTTCGATAAGGAAGGCGATCCCGAGTATCCAAGTATATCTGTTCCAATGTCTCATTCATCCCTGTGTAAGTGGAGAATTTTGGTTCCCCGGCGCTTCCTCTTCCCTTTATCCTTGTCTTTACTCGAGCTTTCATCGGACGGTTCTCCATCCTTAACCATGTTTACTTTCTTTGACTTCATATCCAAACATGCATCCTCTTGTCAAAGAAACCTCACGGCTTCATAAAAGAATTCCCCGAGATCCATTGGTGGATCTTGTATCAACGATACTTTGAAATTCGAATTACCCTGACTCCTGATACTGCCGCCATCAGAACCATTGATGGATCTGGCCGATCCACCGAAGCAACTGCTGCATTAAACCGAGTTAAGAAAGTCCTGAGTGATTCATCCATCCTCTACTTAACTAACGTCAGTGTCATCACATTCTTCGACCTTTTTATGTGAACTCGAAACTGCTTCAAGAACCTATCCACCGGTTCTGTCCATGTTCTAATAGATCAATCTTCCAACTGTCTGAACCACATAGCAGCTATATCTGTCAAGTACAAGGGGAAACACCGGGCCATAACCTCCTTTGATGCACCCAACACCTCCATATGTCTTGTGTACCTCATCAAGTGGTCAGTGGGATTCGTCTTACCGTTGTATACTTCCAGAGTGGGCAGCTTGAAATCGGGTGGATTCCTGGCTATCCTAATATTACGGGTAAATGGACTTCTGTTTACTCCCTCCAGATCCCGGTTTGTCAGGCCTCCACGAATATTTCTCCTGATAATGTCAGCTAATCCAGTGTTATCTACCAAGGGTTGCCCCCCATCCACATTTCCTAACTACCCTCCAAGTCCTCGAGGGAATTCCGGTACATACTCCTCATCAAGCACTCCTGTATTCATGTTGGCGTCGGGCTGCACCGTGCCATCTGGTATCCCTCCATGGATTGGTCCTGGATTACCTGGTGGTATGCCCCCAAGTCCAGGTCCATCCGGGTTGATAGATGTTTGCTGATCAGGGGATGCCCCTTGCCGAACTAGTCCATATGCTTGCCAGTTGAGTCCTTCTGATCCAGCTCCATGGATTTGAGCTCTTGCAGTTCCTGCTTGTCCAAATTGTCTGAAAAGTTTCTGCATCATTTCCTCTTGCCTTTTCATCAATTACTCCTGCATGGAATTCATCATGACCTGCATCTCATCCCTAGTGATGTAGACTAAGGCTTGATTAGCTTCAGAGGAAGCCTCCTGACTTCCCTCTTGCTGTCTCCTTTCCGTTCGTTGTCTCCTTGTTGATTGCTTTGCCATAGTCTCCAGAATCCAAGTTCCTAAGCCTTTAAATCCAAAATCCAAGATTTCCAATCCTTGAGTGCTAGTGTTCTCAGTGAAAGTACCAAAATGTTAGCGCCAAAATTGGTCACTAACACCCAAGTCTAGATGAAAGCACCAAATCACAGTTATAGATCATAGACAGAGTGTATGTAGAAAGTATAAATATGAAGAACAGTAAAAATTAAAAAGAAAGCAGTAATAACAGAGGATTTATAGTGGTTCGGCCGACTCGAAGTGAAAACAGCATTGGCCCGAAGCATGATCGTCAATGACTCGAAGCAAAACATGTTTGGACCCGGAGCAATCAAGTGTCGATCCTCCTCCTCGAAAGCACCGACCCCCTTTAGCCGACCCGGAGCCTTCGTCCTACCGACCCGAAGTAGTTGGTTCTAGAACTCGAAGCGAGATTGTACCGACCCTACGCCTTCATAACACCGACCCACTTCCCTTTCCGGCCCGAAGAACATGTACTGCCGACTCAGAGATTTCCCTATACCGACCTGACTCCATCTCGAAGCTAACCAAAAGAAAATTCCAATCTACTCAAGATGCCGACCCACTCATGCTGCCGACCCACTCATGATGCCGATCCACTCATGCTGCCGACCCACTCGTGATGCTGATCCATTCATGTTACCGACCCACTCGTGATGCCGATCCACTCATGCTGCCGACCCACTCGTGATGCCGATCCACTCATGACTCAAAGGCTCGATGCCGACTCGAGTAAAAGTCCTCGCCGACCCGGAGATACACCGACCCCCAAACATCCTACTGATCCACTATGACTTGAAATGGCTATCCAGATGACCCGAAGCAAACTGCTTCAAAACTCGAAGCCGACCCATAAGCAACTCGAAGCAAAATTCCAAACATCCCGAATCACCTCGACTTTTGTCAAAACACGAATTTCGAGTATTCCGTGACTTTTGTCCATCGACTACGCTGAACCCCAGCTTCATAATCATGATTATCCTCCATGATTGATCGTTTATCCATCAAGTCGACTTAAACCTATCATATTCCAGTCTCGATAACCGAGTAATCGATTTAGTTGAATCCGCCTACCTACGGCCTTGCTAAAAGGCGGGTTAACAAAAACTTAAACATTTTAAAAATAAAACTTTAAACACAATACCATTATAATTATAAACTAACTTTAAAAAATATTATTATAATAATAAATAAACTTTTAAAATATTAATAATATAACAAATAACCTTGGAATAAAATAATTACCTTTAACTAATAATGCAAATTATTATAAAATAACTTTAAATATCACTAAAGTATAAAATAAATTTAAATCATGTTAAGAATAAAGTTTAATATTTTAAATAATATTTAAAATATAAAAAAGTTAACTTTAAACATTGTTGATAAAATAATTATTATATAAAACACTTTGCTAAAATAATAATTATATAAAACATTTATAATTGTTTAAAATTTAAGTTGATTTAAGTCCACAACTTTCTAAATTCAGAAAGAGGCTTAGCGATCACAATGGTACTTAAACAAGTCACCATTAAGTTCAATTTAACTTTCCAAGTTAATAACTGATATTTACATAATCAAGATCTATGTATATAAATTCAATAATTAACCATCATTGGTTGACACATCACTTATTCAAATTGGTGTATCAGTTAACGACATATGATTTGATGTCCAAATCTATAATATTGTAGAACGAGGATTTATTCCGCTAATTAAATGACCAATTAATTTAATTAGTAGAACGGTGTTTTATTTCGCTAAATAGGTGTTCAAATTATCTTATTCAAATTACTTTAACAGAATGGTGTTTATTTGGCCAAATAGATAACACCCATTAAGTATAATAAATTTAACTACATAATTATTCAAATTGACGTAATAATAACTAGTGAGTATTAATTTGTCATTAAATTATACTACAAAATTTTCAAAAATTTATATCGAAGCGTTGTACTCGTCAAAACGAACCTAACACAAAATCCGTAGGCTAAACATATTCAATACGAGAGAGTTCTAGCTTTTTAAAGTTTAAGCAATTTAAAATTAATTAATAAAATTAAGTTATAATTTCTCACCCTGAATCCCAATCGGCCAAGCCGAACATCTTTGCAAACCCTAAACCACGTGAATAGGACTCTATCTTCCCCAAACTAAATCTTACATCTCTTGGAACCAAAATGGACATGCACGATATGCACTTGCACGCAATCATCTCACCACCAATGACTATCCCACCATGCCCAACATGTCCTCGTTCAACTCCTCGTCATGTTGGTACCACCGCTACCCTCATCCAAATCCTGTAGCTGATTCCGACCCTTCACCCAAAAATCTAACCGAAACTCATCTGCATTCAATTCCCTACCGCCGCTGCAACACCCACTTCCAGGCCATCATACCACCGCCACCCGAACTGCAACACAATGCCCTACCTCTGGCCTAAGACTGCTGCCCACTAGGAGCCCCTCTTTCCGTCGCCACGTCCCATTTTGAAAACAAAACCAATAACATCTAAAACCCTAATTTGAGCAAGCGGCACCCCCATGGACTATTAGAACCACTGCCACCATTATTACTACACCCGCCCTTACCCAAGCTTCCTTCCAATCACCTCAGCTCGCCCAAAAAACCTCCACATCGTCGAAATTTGAATTTTGATTGGAATTTGAACAACTTGCTCCCATGAATTATCCCAATCACCAAAAATCATAGAAATGCTTCTAAAATCACGATTCTCCACGACAACCATGATTATGAACTCCCTACGTCAATTTATCATAGTTGAAACTGACCTCGTCCGAGCACTTTATTGAAATCGACAGTATTCTCCCACTATACTCGATGGAACACCCTACAATCATTTATAGAAAATCCTATGGGAAAAGATGAACAACTTTGATGTTGGGAGGTTTAGATGAAAGTTGATGTAATTTGAGATATGGATTTTAGAAGGAGGAAAGTGGTTTTATTTTCTTTGGTTTACTAAAAAAGGAAAAAGTAAGAGGACAAAGAGAACCCTTGTTTACTGCCTGCATTGATGTTTTGATGCGTTAATATATGCAGACCAAGATCTGAATTCTAAGGCATGCATCAAGGAAAGGAAAATGGAAGAAATGTGAACGTTTTGTTGTGTCTTTGTTTTGCAGTGAAGAAGTGAAATACATAGTGTTTTATTTTTAGAGAAGCATGTGACCTTGCTTGTACATATATAAGCAAAGTTTCTTAAAAGTAGAGCATCCAGAGAGATTGAAAAACCAAAAGAATGTTTGTGTCCCATGGTTAAATGTATGTATATAGAACCAAGTACAAACAAACAATAAATGCTAAGAAATCAAAGTCATGATCAAAAGATAGCAAAATATGTTGCAAAGATTTGTTCATAGAAAAGGAAACCAAAGTATTAACATTAAATGCAAAGCAAACAAAAGTCAGGCACCAGGACAATCCAAAGATATGTGCAAAAGGTATTATTCTGTGATGTAAATTTTAATTTAAAATGGTTTTGGGGTACTTCGCTGTATAAAATCTCGTTCGCGTACGAGCCCGAACGACAAAAATAAAATACGATCGTGCATAACAAAGTGACATGATCACAAAATAAAAATAAAATACACTAGTTATTTTATTCTGTTAAATTTCAAAAATACCGACGTTTCAGACGATAATTTAAATATTTCCAAATTAAAAATTATGGAGAAATTCTATGAATTCATTTTATTACCAATTTGATTTTCTTTTTATTTAAAAAACCATAAACCAAATATTTAAAATTAATTAAATATTCTAAAAATCAAAGTGATAAAATTTTGGGTCGTTACAATTTTCATATATGGTATGCTGAAAACGAAGCTCAAACGAAGAAGTTATGGGCATTTGAAGTTTTTGGGTTTAAAATAATTTAAATAGAATATAAATTCAGAGAAATGACTAATTCCTAAATTTGAAATCCAAAAGTTAACAGTAATTATGTTTGGGCGTTAAGTAAACCTTAAAAATAACATTAATGTTAAATAGCAATTAAGAAATAAAATAAATTAACAACGACAACAAATGTAACATTTCCAAATAGGAGGAGCGGTCGATCCCTTGACCACCACCACTCGACTGCTGCCCATAAGTGGCGGCTAGGGTTTAGTTTATTTTAACGTACCAAATTTTATTATTTTTTACCGACCTTCATCCAATAGTTCTGATGCATTCCAACTACTATAAATAAGAGTCTAGTCCCCTCACTTTTATTCACACAATATTTTGGAAACATTAGCAAAGCTTTGTCAGTTTGTATTTTCATAGATTCGAAAACCTCATTAGGGTTTCAGGTAAGAAATCCTATATATCTATTTCTGATTATTGTTTATTTTCTCAACCTCTTTTCCTCGAAACCTCTAACTTTATGAATCTAACGTATATACAAATCGCTTGCTGTATAAATAAAAAAGAAGAGATCTAAAAGGGTTCATTGAAGGCATGTCAAATCCAAGAGAAGGCAAAGCTAAGGACCTATGTGAGTGAATATCTTAGTTTTTCTATTTTAGTAATTGAATAATGTAGTTTGGATTTTATATATGCCTTAGAGAGTTTTGGATTACGAAAACATCACAATAAAAATCACTGAAATTCCCCCAAAGCAAAATGTCAACTCTTAGGTTGGAATCTGTAACAACCTGCACATTAATGACCCTAAATTTCGACAAAGTCCATCAAAGCACAGATTGTTGGATTTGGTACCTACAAATAAGCATGAGCATTATCAAAGATTGAAAAAAATATAAACTCACAGCGGAGATAATAATAGGATATAAATACTGACTGCAGCTACTACCTTGGAATTAATGGTTTTCCTTCGATATCAGATTGCCACATCAGCATTGAGCATGAGAAAAAAGGACTTCTCCCATAAAAAAGTATTAAGTGTCTGCTGTGAGTTTAGGTTTTTACCAATCTCTGATAATGCACATGCTTATTTGCAGGTACCAAATCCAATGATCTGTGCTTTAATGGACTTGGGTTTCGATTCTTATCGAAATTTAGGCTCATTAAAGTGCAGGTTGTTAGAGAATCTTAATTGTTTTGTACTCGAATAATGGAGTTTTTGTGGATTTTGCAATATATGAGTTTTACCTTCTATTCCACTTCTTATTCTTTTTCTTCGGATTTGATTAAGGGATTTGAATAAGAAATGGTGTGTAAGGCACGGATTCTTATTCGTAATTTGCACCGTCGATTTTTATTGAAATTCCCTTGTCTAATTTCATATAAAATGGAGTTGAATGGAGTGTAAAATTAATTAAATTGTAGGTTTCCATTATTATTGATTTGTTCCATTATTTTAATATAAAATAAGTTGGAGTTGGTTTCTAAGTACAAGTCTATTAATTTGATTTTGGAATATTGAATTTCTGGTAAAAATTCTATTGTGAAAATGATACTTGTATAACATTGGAATATTTTACATTTGAACGTTAGTTTAGGGCGTAATCTATGCACGCCTAATAAATGCATACATACATATACATAAACTAGCATAAATAACGTACAGTTGTAACTTATTAATTTCATAGTTAATTAGGCTAATGATTGTCATTTAAATCCCCTTTAGGAAAGTAATTAATTAGGTGAAATAAGAAGAATTTCTTGTAAGGCCTAATTAATGAATACGGTGAGGTGTGTGATAATACACTTAGAGAGTGTTATGAAATATGACTAAGTTATAGTAATGCGAGATCAGTCAAAAGCACACAGAAGTTTGCCCAACTAATATGGCTACTAGTAGTGTGACTTTGGGGCTAATGCGAGACATTGCCTATAATAAGTAACTATGGATGACATGAGATTAGTCCCAATTCTATAGGGTAAATCTGCCCAATTAATCAGGCTACCAGTTCCTACAAATAGTCGGACTAATATGAGACGTCTTCATGGGGTACGAGTCATAATACAAAGGACCTGTTTTGGAAAATTGAAGGTATAAGTAGTTGTTTGAGGATCCATCTCTTTTTCTTATATGAAGTATTAAATGGTCAGGATTGGATTTAAGCACGATTGAGGATATCTCGGAAAGGTCTGCTTCAATTGAAGTATTAAGTGTTCGAAAGGGATTTTTATGCAATGTTAGCTAGATGGATACCCGTGTGGAGTCCGCCTTAGGAATAGGTATTAAATGTTGGAGGCCTACCTCAATTTAGGTCTTAAATGGTTATAGTGTGCCTATTTTCCATTAATAGGTATTAAGTGTCTTGGGTTCTATCTCTCGCATTGGT
Source organism: Allium fistulosum (assembly GCA_030737815.1). Classification (NCBI taxonomy): domain Eukaryota; kingdom Viridiplantae; phylum Streptophyta; class Magnoliopsida; order Asparagales; family Amaryllidaceae; genus Allium; species Allium fistulosum. The sequence continues at coordinate 296,573,123 of CM060908.1, read as the reverse complement.
AGACATTAATAATGATGGTTATAGGTTATTGAGGGAAAACCTGCTTCGGGGATTGAAGGTATTAAGTGGTTGTTTGAAGGGCCAGCTTTTTTCCCTTATATGAAGTATTAAATGGTATTGATTATAGTTTAAAATGTGAAATACATATCCTTATTTAAATTATAACGCCCAAGTACTGATATAGAAAGGCTCAAAATTTTCTATTCACCAAACATTGTCGTTCTGACTCTCTTCTTATTATAACATAGGTTAGGGAAGGAGACGATGATCAAGACGGTGATGATGATGAGAGGAGCTTATGGTCGTAGTCTATTTATCTATTTATGCCATTTTCTGATGTACTCGTCTAAAATTAAAAAAATATTTTTGAACGGGATGATGTAACGGTTATTGTTGACATTAGGTTATGGTTTTGTTTTGTGACATTTGAAATTTGAAATAAATTGGGTGTTGTTTATGCTATTATATTTTATCCTTCCACTGTGAGTTCTGAATGAATAGATAAATAGCTCGGTATTGTTCTTTATACCAACCAACGGCCATCTTTGGAATGAGTTTAACTTTCGATAGGTCTTTTCTAGGTCTAGATTTAGGCCTATTTCGGGGCAGGTTATTACACAAATACAACTCTATATTGTATAACATCACTTCTACTATCTTTTATAACATGCGGTATGGCCTTGACATTGTGTTTATATGTGTTGAATTGATGTGAATATGAAAGTATTTGTATAGCGATAGTCGCTATAAGTGCACTTCAAATCCCCTTGTGTTTAAACTTGTTCTATGTTGCTATTTGTGAATATCTTGTGATATAATATATTTTGGTTGTTCACTGCACATATTTTGGTGTATGGGACAAAAGGGAAATGGTTTGGAAAGTTGTAGAACTTGTGAAACAAAGTTGTAAAAGTTAGGAGCGAATTAGTCGCAATGGATGCACTTTGAAATTGTCTTATATTCAGTGATTTTTAAGTTAACTTTGAAAGAATTCTTTAGGGGTTCCTTTACTGTTTTAACAAGTAAAATATGTTTATATAATACCATAAAAAAATTAGAGTTTAAAACATTTTATAACTAGTTCAACAAAGTGGCTAAAGTTTGGAGTAAAATGGTTGCTATAAATGCACTTTGAAAAATAGCTTATTTTAGGGTATTTTTAAAATTAATTTGGAAGATATCCTTAAGATTTTCTTTTCATTCTCTAAGTAGTTTAAGTATACTCCTTACTGTAAAATAATTGGATGAAAAATAAATTTTTTAAGTGGTTAAAACTGGTCACAAAGATCATGCATTTTCATGTTATTCGTTGTCCAGAACTTTAGGTAGCACCTATAAATATCGTATTTGGTCTACGACAACACTTTTGGACTTGTTACAGTATTTTGTTTTAATGCGACATTTTAGCTAGTTTTTGTTAGAATGCGGATTAAGGATCTTAAGGCTAGAATTAACACTAGAGGGGGGGGTGAATAGTGTTTTAAGAAATTTGTTAATCTTTTTGAGTTTATCTTAATTTCTTAACAATGTATACACTAATCAGACACAGATATGAACACATAATCAAACACAGATGCAAATATAAAGTAAAAGCAGTAAAGGAAAGAACACACCGGATTTTATACTGGTTCAGAGTTACTCTACATCCAGTCCCGCAACACAAGTACGGATTTCCTTTCAAAAACAATTCTTACAAATACAACCCTCGATTTCCGATTCACAATCCTCTGGGTAGAGATACTTGATTTCCGAGGCAACAAGTTCACCCAATTGATTTGCAAGGCTACAATCACACCTTTTCTCGCTTTATTGGTTACAAAAAGTCTATAACTCAGATTAGCACTTGGATCTTGTAGAGATAGTGGAGAGAATCAAAACCAGAAATGATCTAGTTAGATTCGATATTGATTTCGGCAGAGTAATGGTGTAATTTGTAAATAAGAAAGTGGAGAAGAAGAAGAGAAGTTAAATCAGAGACAAAAGTGATTAAAATTCATTGAAAACACCCTTTATTTATAGTAGATCAATAACCATGTCCATTGGTGAAGGGATGTGGCGAATAGACACTTCTTTTAAAAAACAATTTAACTGTCACCATGTCGAAAGGGGTACATGTGACCATGTCGACATGCCCTTGTATTTTTTTTTGTGATTTGTTTTTCTTTGAAAATAATTTCTATATTATATTATACTTATATTTAAACTTTAAAATATAGTTATATATAGTTATAATACATAAATAACTATAGAGAACAATATTAAAATATATATAATAATTTTCTATACTTTTATATTTAAATCTTAAGTATAAATATATAAAACAGCTAAATATATTAATATCAAAATTGTAGTTTAAAAACTTAGGATAATAATTTAAAATCAAAGATATTTAAAATTAAGGATATTTAAAACTAAGGATATTTTTTAGGCTAAAATATATTGAAAAACCAGGACAGATGATTTTGGTTTTTAAACAGGAATATTTAAAATCATTTTGAAAAACAAGCTATATATATTTTGAAAATCATTTTGAAATAAAAGTAAGTGGATACAAAAAGATTTTCCACTAGATTTTTTGTAGTTTCCATCCTACTTAGGGTTCCATCCCTTTAACGAGCACGAAGTGGATTCCATTCCACGAATAAAATAGATTTTAAGATGCCAGTGCCTTTCTATGAGTTTTAACAATATTCCTAACTATATAACTTATCTTGGAAGCTTGAACTCTTGAAATTCTTGATACTCATGAGTCTTGAATCTTGATATCTTCAATCTTTGATCTTGAATCTTTATACTGTACAGTTCTTCATTCTTTAGTACCTACAAACATATCTATATATATCTACACAATAATAATAGTATTATATATTTTATAATCTAATTCTAAGTAAGGTTGTTGTCATTAAAACCAACTCCTCAGGTACTAACAGTTTTCATGTTTTAAATGGTTTATAATTTATTTTCTTTGTGGAATCTTTTTTAGGGAAGTCAAATAACATGGATTAGAGTATGAAAAAAAGATTAGAAATTTAAGTATATTTTTAATAAGTATTTATGAATTTCTAAAGTAAAGTGTTGTAAAATATGAAGCATGCTTTTGTTAATTTTGTCAAATTTCTAAATTAGTTATTTTTAAGTAATATTTTGTATAGATAATTAAAACTTATTTATAAGTATTTTTATATGTATATAAGTTTGAAAAAGTAAGTTGAGTAAATTTATTAAAAGAATAAGTGGTTTGTTATAAACTTAAAATGGTTTTGAGAAGTTAATCAAAAGTATATTATCTTGTTAATAAGTATACTTAGTTCTTTAATAAGATAGTTTTGAAGATAATGCTAAGTGTAAAATGGTTTTGGGTTTATAGCAAATAATGTTTGAGCAACATTTATTTTTATCCTTTTTTTATTATACTTATGAATATGATTAGATCTTATAAAAGAATGTTTTAAAGGTAACGACAAGTAAATGGTTTGGGGTTTATAATAACAATGTTTCTAATAACATTTGTTTTAACCCATTTAATTATACTTTTAGGAATGCAAAATCTTTTTTAAGATTTATGAATATTCTTATACCATTTGGGATATGAATATGGATACATTTCTAAGTATTGAAAAGAGTAGAAATGAATAGTGAAAGAGTAGAAATGAATAGTAAAAGAGTATAATAGTGAAATGGTAATATACATGTATATATCTTTTGCAAAGGTATTCAAATATATATACAAGTATTTACAAAGAAGTTTTAATTAATAAAATAATTAAATAAAAAGAGGATTAGAAGTTGCTTATGTGATTTGATCGTGCTTTCTATGACTTAATCATGCTTTGTGTAACTTAAGTGTGCTTTGTGTGTTTACTTGTTTATGGAAAGTACTTAATCTTATACTTAGCACTAAAGTCGATAAAGTAGATTTCTTCTATCTATGGAAGTTAAGAATGATGTTCGAGTAGGGTTTAGAAGCAATAGTGCTCTAACCTACCAGCTTCACTCTTGACCGAGGGATAATATAAGTTGAGAAAATTGGAAACATGATAAGTATACGAGATTTGATTTTCATATACGATCGTTTCTATTTTGTACTAGGTAGTCAACTAATCGACTAACGAGTTTGACCATTTAAAATTAAAAGTATATGTAAGCATCACGTATTGGTATGGTTTAAGATCCACCGAGGAGAACCCATTCGTATGAATCATCTCTTGCTTTAAGAATGTGTAACGAGATCCTCTAGAAAGAACTCCTTTATACCGTTCATTTACTTCATAAAGAACTAGAATTGAGTTAATCGGAAATTCACAGATTTAGTTTTGAAGAGATCGGGATCAGATAAATGTACTACTTACCGAACAACACTTCAAAACTGATATACAAGTTCTATGTTTTGGAAGCGGTTGTGAAGTGGAATGCTATAAAGTTGAACTGTCTATCCTAAGGTTAAATCCAAGAGAAAGGTAAGCATTATTATTCGTCGGACGACTTATGCTAGAATCCTTATAGAGATTCATGATTTGTTTGAGATGTTGCAATCCAGAGAGAGATTTCGAGATCTATTCGAGTGATAAAGACTTGTATGTGAGATGTTGAATATGACTTCACCATTGGAAATGATAGAAAACATGGTAGGATGTATAGCTAGGTAGTTTAGCTAACCCAAAGGATATATCAACTCCAAATATTTGGAGATGCTCTCGATTGAGGCACATGGGAGTTGTTGGTATTTGGTATCACATGTTCATGCATGAACCAACTATGTTTACCTAGTGACATATTTTATATAGAGATATTCGTAGTTTCAGAAGGTACTTTCTGACCATTGTCGAGAGGTCCACTTTAGTTTACTGGGGGAACCTCCTATGAAAATCCATATGCGAACGTATTTTAGCGATTTAAGTTTCACTTCTAATATTGTTGTGTTGTGAGATGCAAGTAACACAGTTATTTTCTGATTTATATTTTATACCCTAAACATTATCTATTATATCACCTTATGTACTTACTTAATGGGTTTGATACTTTTAAGGGGATAATCGTTACGGTGATACAAACGGTCTTAAAAGTTATGTTATATGTAGGCCATATATTTCTTAAGTTTCTTATACCGGACTTATGTCTGACTCGTGGTTTTCGTTGATATTCTTTAGAGCTCGAGGAGACGAGCTGAATGCTTTCACGTACCGCAGTATTCTTATTTTCACTACACTACTATATTGTACATGTTAGCATTTGTGAGGACTGACTGTTATAACTATCCAGGCTGACGATGGTACTTATGATTGCAACTCTAAAATGTTATTTATCTTAGAGTGATAGTTTGTACTATTTTTTGATATTATATGTTATCATTCTGCTATGAGATTCTGATGTTGTGTTCTCTTCTTTCTTATTCCTTTTATTTTATTTTACCCTAACAATTTTTTTTTCTGACACTTGAGTGTTTAGCATGTAAATACGGTGTATGTATTAGTGTCATCAGTTATGGGTCGAAAAGATGGATCGTTACACAATCGGTGTCTTGATGTAGAACGTGAAGCAATTACTTGCTGGAGGAAGCACCGAACAAACTGGATAAATGGGAGAAATGTGCAAAAGGGAAGAATGATTCGATGAATTCTGTGTAATGAAGTATTTTTGTATGGTTGTAATATGTATGGTCGTAATGTTTTGTTAAGTGAATGGTATTTGGTATGGTTGTAATGTGTATGAACATTTGCTTGGTATTATGTATGGTTATGCTGTGTATGGGCATAATGTTTTGGTTGTAACAGATATTTGGTTGTAATGTGTGTGTTTTTGTGACTATGTATGGTTAGAACAAACGTTTGGTTGAAATGAATTGATATTGTTGATATTATTGATAATGTATATGAATTGATATTATTTAATTTGAAATAATAATTTTAGTTTGTGTATGGTGAATAAATTGATAATGTGTATGAATTTACAGTGATAATGATAAAGTGTTTATGTTCAATAATGTACTGTTCGATTGCAATGGGCCGGTCGAATGTGAGGGACAATCGATTATTAAGCATCATGCTAAACTATTTAAACATTAAACTTTCTCTGGTCGGTGTTGTATGGTCGTAACATCTTTCACGAGCTTCGGTTATAAAGAGCCATGTAAAATATATTATATAGTGGACGATGTCTTTTACAACCATGCGACGATTTACCGTTCTTCTTTGCAGACCCATGGCATTATATAACCGAACAGCTGGTATTAGTATACTCATTTAGTATAACTCCATCGGTGGTGTTTGATCTAATTCCTGACCATCTTACGGCACTCAACCATCGTGGCGGTGTAAACAAGGATATGTAAAGTAAAAAAGTTTACAATGGTGTTGTTACACCGTAGGTTTGAATTTATCATGGTGGCTAACCACTATTAATGTACACAATATCACGATTAAAGGTTACCATCGGAATGTATTGATTTATTGGACGGTCGTATTTTAAAACCTATGGTTGTCAACTGTCGTCCTTTCCATCGTTTTCGCGGTTTCAAAGCGTCGAACTCCGCTATTATTTGGCCAAGGTAACTTTTTTTGAGCATATATAATACCACTTCAACAACAATTATGATACCAATGACAATTCATTTAAACTAAAATTAAATTGAATCATCATTCATTATATATTAAGGATAAAATAATACCAATGACTGTCAAACAAATTCACATCACAATTCAATGCAAAGTAATATATAACATTACAATACAACAACATTATATCTTTTATTTTACAAAGAATAAATTTCACTAATAACTTACCGATGAATTATATGAATGATTATTTCAGAAAGAGGTACAAGTTGTACAAGATTACAATGTTACAGAAATTTCACTGAGCATTCATGATACAAGATCCACCGTCATGTGACTTGAGATGGTGGTATATAATTTAAATAAATCCAGAAATTCGGTAGGCTTCTGCACGGCTGCACCCAAGTGCAACCAGACTAATAATATTCTTTACATAGAACCCAAAATAGTTAAGGCATATGAGAAGGAGATGATGTCAATCTTCATCTTTGTCAGACAAAGGGTTCAACACAAAGTTGCACAAGTTTGGATCCACATGATGCCATTATTGCAAACTTTACCTCGCACTTGTTATTTTAGAGGAAACCTCCATGATTGATAATAGAAATGAGTTTATATTTTTAAGAATTGAGATATAGTGGAGAGGAATATATATTGACTATTAATATATTTTAATTCATTTCCTTGGATACAACAGTATAGAAAAACAGATGCTAATATATAACAATCATTGCATACTCAAAAGTCACTTAGAAAATAAAATGAAAAGACAATAACTTTTCAGGTGTATGACTTTTCATGTGATGCATAAGATATCTTTTCATAGTCATGCAAATTGGTTTAGTTTTCCAAAAATGCCTCCCCTAAACCAAGTTTTCTTTTGATTCCCAACAAAGCAACATTTCTTTTGAAATCTTGTCCACCTACAGCCTTCGTGAATATGTTGGCAAGTTGATTATCACTTCTGCGATATTCAAGGTTGATTTCTCCATCATTTACAAGTTCTCTCAGGAAATGAAAACAAACTCGAATGTGCTTTGTTCTCCCATACAAGACTGGATTCTTTGAAACTGAAATGGTTGAAGTATTATCACAATAAAGTGTTGTTGGATTAACTTGTTTGCACTTGATGCTTTCCAAAACATATTTCAGCCATATAAGTTGACAAGCAGCTGAAGATGCAGCTATGTATTCAGCTTCTGTGGTGGAAAGTGCCACAACTTGTTTTTTTTTTCGAACTCCATGAGACTGCACCAGTGCCTAAACTGAAAACATACCCTGAAGTGCTTCTTGAATTATCAATGCATCCTCCCAAATCACTATAAGTAAATCCAATCAATTTGACAGGAACATGTGCTTGGTAGAAAATTCCATAATCTAGTGTTCCTTTTATATATCTTAAAATTCTTTTTGCTGCCTCTCAATGTTTTGAGCATGGTTTCTCCATAAATCTACTGATTTGACTTACTGCAAACATAATATCAGGTCTTGTTGCAGTTAAATACATTAAACCTCCAACTAAACTATGGAACATGGTTGGGTTGATGATCTTTCCTTTCTCATCTTTACTGAGTTTTAGCCCTGCAATGCAAGGAGTAAGCACAGGATTGCAGTGCTCTATTTTAAATCTTTTAATAATTTCCTTGGCATAGCTCTCTTGAGAGATAAAACTTCCAGCACTCCCTTGTTGAACTTCTATTCCCAGAAAATGATGTAGCTCTCCCAAATCAGTCATGTCAAATTCTTTCATCATTGAGAGTTTAAATTCCTTTAGCATCTCCAAATTATTTCCAGTAAAGACAAGATCATCGACATAAAGACTCACAATAATAAAATATCCATTAGAGCATGATTTTATATATAAGGTGTGTTCATACGGACACCTTATAAAATCACGTCTCTCAAAATATTCATTAATTCTTTCATACCATGCACGTGGGGATTGCTTCAACCCATATAATGCTTTTTTGAGCTTATATACTTTATGTTCTTCACCTGTCTTAATAAAGCCATGGGGTTGATCAATATATATCTCTTCTTGAAGACGACCATTTAAAAAAGCGGACTTAACATCCATTTGATATAGCTTCCAACCATTTTGAGCAGCGAGAGAAATAATGAGACGAACTGTATCAAGTCTAGAGACCGGTGCAAATATCTCATTGCAGTCTTCCTTTGCTTTTTGTTTGTACCCTTTTGCCACCAATCTTGCTTTGTGCTTGTTGATGGAACCATCGGGATTCATTTTGGTTTTAAACACCCATTTTACACCAATGGGCAATGGGAGTCTTGTGTGATGGCAGTTCGGTAAGCTCCCAGGTGTTGTTTTTCTCAATTGCATTGATTTCTTCCTTCATAGCATGGATCCATTTTTCTTCCTTTATTGCTTCTTCAAAAGAAATGGTGTTTTCACCTACAAAGAATGCAAAATATACTTGACTTTCTTCAGTAACTTCTTTTGTTGTCTCATAAAGTTCTTGTAGGCTTCTTGTCTTCTTTCTATGTGGGGACAGTGAGTCATGATTTGACTCTTCATTTTGATTAGTATTTTGCTGGAAAAAATCTTCTGCAACATCAGCATCTGTTACATCTTCAACATTATCACCTTCTGGTATTTTTAGAATCTGCCAATTCAATGCACTAATAAATTCTGAAAAATTGTAAGTAGCTTTTTCATCAAAGTTAACATCCCTACTGATCACAATTTTTTTTGTCTCCGGATTGTATAGCTTATAAGCCTTGCTTCTTTCGCTATATCCAACAAAAATTCATTTTTTAGATTTGTCGTCGAGCTTGCTCCTTAAAGCACCTGGAATGTATGAAAAAGCAATGCAACCAAAGGTCCTTAAATGATGAACACTTGGTTTTCTTCCATACCATGTTTCATGTGGGGTGGAGTTTTTTAAATTTTTTGTAGGAGACCTGTTGATTAAGTAGACGGCACATGAGACGGCTTCTGCCCATAACTCAGCAGGCATTTTTTTTCTTCTTCATTAAGCATCTCGCCATTTCCATAACGGTCCTATTTTTTCTTTCGGTCACACCATTTTGTTGCGGAGAATAGCGAGCTGTCAACTCACTTCGGATACCATTTTCATGGCAGAATTCTTCAAACAAGTTTGACAAATATTCTCCTCCTCGATCACTTCTCAAATTTTTTATTTTGCAATTCGAAAATTTTTCAACACTTGACTTGAAATCTTTAAAGGATTGAAGAGTCTCTGCTTTTTTTTAACAAAATATACCCATGTTTTCTTGGTATAATAATCAATAAAAAGGAGAAAATAACGATTACCTCCAAGAGATGGAATTTGGATAGGCCCGCATAAGTCTGTATGGACAAGCTCTAACGGAGAGTGAGAAATCCATTTTGATGGTTATGGAAATGGGTTTCTATGTTGCTTTCCGAATTGACATTCATCACAAACTTCGCTTGAAACTTGGATCTTGGGCAAGCCTTCAACAATTTTATTTTTTGACATCATCTTCAAACTTGTAAAATTGTGGTGGCCAAATCTATCATGCCAAAGTTTAGCAGTTTCCTCACTGTACGTAAGAAAACAAGAACTATCTGAAATATCAAGTTTGAGAGGTTAAAGATTGCTTGAGGTCTTTGTAATTTTAGCAATCAACAGACTATTTTTCTTCATGATGCATAATTTGTCGCTGAAATGGATGTTAAAGCCCTTCCTCATCAAATGTCCAACACTGAGCAAATTGCTTTTCAATCCAGGCACATAATAAACATCAGACATCCTCTCAACTTGTCCCCTCTTGGTTTTGAAACTAATTTCTCCCACGCCTTCAATTTTATAAGATTTAGCATCACCGATTGTCACATGTCCATAATTAGCTTCAGCTAGTCTAGTAAATATGTTTTTATTCCCAGTCATATGTCTACTTGCTCCACTATCTAAATACCAAATATTATCAACATCTCCATCTGCAACAATTAATAGTCTCTTGTGAATCTTCAAAATTTTGTTTGTGCACGTTACCAACCTCTTTGCTTTTCTTGAGTTCTGGATTTTTAACCCAACATTCATTGATTTTGTGTCCAGGTTTATGACAGTGAAAACATTCAACATAGTCTCTTCTACTTCTTCGTGAATTGATATCATGAGATCTTCCATGTCGAGTTCCATAGAAATTTCCCTTCAGATCTTCTCTCTTTGGCACTATAGCATCTTTTCCTCGTCCATAAGAACCATATCTCTAGTCTGTTCCTCTTCCTCGACCACGACCTCTTCCATAATGTGAGTTGTAGCTACAGCCTCCCGCATTTGTAACATGAGATTTCAACGCTTGATCATTAGAAATAGTAGCATGAGCACTTCTTTGATTTATTCGAAATTCATGAGCCTCCAAGCTTCCCTGTAGACTTTCTATAGACAAAGACGATAGGTCTTTTGATTCTTCAATCGCAACCACAATATGATCAAATTTACTTGGCAAGCTTCGAAGGATTTTTTCTACCATTTTTTGTGTTTCCAGTATTTCACCATTAGATGTCATTTAGTTTGCAAGAGAATTTACTCTTGTAAAATATTCAGAAATCTTTTCACTGTCTTTCATCTCCAGATTCTCAAATTCTGCCCTTAAAGCTTGTAAACGAACTTTCTTCACTTGATCTAGACCTGAATAAGTGGTTCCATGTATTTCCCATGCTTCCTTTGAGTTTTTCGCCATACTTACCCTTTCATAAACTGGAATCTCTATGGCTTGAAAAATTTGGAAGAGAGCCTTCTTATCTTTTTGGTTCTGCTTTTCAGAGTGTTTCTCTGTGCTTCTGATAATTGAGCTTCATTTTCTTGCTGTTCTACTCCATTTTCGACAACATCCCATAGGTCTTGAGACTCAAGACATAATTTCATTAAGCAGCTCCAGTAATCATACTTATCACCATTGAACTTTGGCACAATAGAAATAGGATTACTATTTGAAGTTGCCATAAAATCCAGACTCTGATACCAGTTTGATAATAGAAATGAGTTTATATTTTTAAGAATTGAGATATAGTGGAGAGGAAGATATATTGACTGTTAATATATTTAATTCATTTCCTTGGATACAACAGTACAGAACAACGTATGCTAATATATAGCAATCATTGCATACTCAAAAGTCACTTAGAAAATAAAATTAAAGGACAATAACTTTTCAGGTGTATGACTTTTCATGTGATGCATAAGATATCTTTTCATAGTCATGCAAATTGGTTTAGTTTTCCAACAATGATAATTGCCAAAATAGTAATCTTGGAAAATGGATCCCCTAATTAACTCTACATTCTGATTGGCTTCACTTAAAATCTCTACGCAACTCAAAAGTTCAGGAAGAAAATTGGAAGAACCGAATAGGTTTAACATACACATAGCAGAAAACTCTTATGCGCTTTTCATAACGAAGGAAACAAGAATATTTGTTATTGTATAGGAATTACTACCATTTATTTAGGTTTCCTTGATAGACCAACGAACACTAATTTTGATAAGATCCCATCGATTTTCAAACTAGAGATTGAAGTTTGAGATTGTAAGATAAGGGAATTTAAAAAATAAGTATTTGAAATTTTTTTATTTATTTTTTTGAAATAATTTTTTTTCTGATTTTTAGAGCCTCTCCAACCCTTCTCCTTTGTAATGTCACAAATTAACTATTTGGCATGGTTTGCTTGACATTGTGAAGAACATGTTAAATGATTTCATATTAGAAAACAAATTCACATTTTTCTTTACTCCAATGCAATTGTAGTGAAATGAACTAACACTAATTAATTTTGTTCATGTGTCATCATATTAGAGCATCTTCAACCTTCATGTTATTACAATGTAATGTCAATGCCACGTAGATAATTAAAATTTTTGTTTAACTTTGTATCTCCAATGCAATTGTGGACTAATTGTAAATGATGATGTGTCAAAACATTTACTAGACATTGTGAAAGAGAATGTCTAGTAGTAGACATTCTACTTAACAATGTCAATTAGTAAGCACCACTAATATGATGACACATGAACAAAATTAATTAGTGTTAGTTCATTTCACTACAATTGCATTAGAGTAAAGAAAAATGTGAATTTGTTTTCTAATATGAAATCATTTAACATGTTCTTCACAATGTCAAACAAACCATACCACATAGTTAATTTGTGACATTACAAAGGAGAAGGGTTGGAGATGCTCTTAGTGGTGCTTACTAATTGACATTGTTAAGTAGAATGTCTACTACTAGACATTCTCTTTCACAATGTCTAGTAAATGTTTTAACACGTCATCATTTACAATTAGTCCACAATTGCATTGGAGATACAAAGTTAAACAAAAATCCTAATTATCTACGTGGCATTGACATTACATTGCAATAACATGAAGGTTGAAGATGCTTTTAGTGGGCTGGTAGGTGGAAGAGAATGTGAGTGACATTCGTGAGGAAGAGGGACTAAATAATCAAGTAGTGGGTGCACCCAAGTTAGGAGGTTATTTTAGTTATATTTAAAAAAAATGATTTAATTTATCTCAAACGCGAATCACGTGGATCACTAAATTGGTCCTCTGGATTTTTAAAGATGTAGAAATTAACTGTAGGATATTGAGTTATTGGAAAATTGAGTTAGGGACTGAAATTCAGTTTTTAAATCATCTTAATAATTATTTACTGATTAAACACTGTATAGTAGTCTTTAATGTTTAAAATCAAAGACTAATATCATCGATCTTTAATCATTCTTTATTTAAAGGCTGAAATATTTTGGTTAAATTTTCAGTCTCTGATATGCTTTATTTTTGTAGTGATATGTCTCATAACCATTCTTACATGGACTTGTATGTATTTTTGGACTCATACTGATTATATATATCGAGTTTACGCGTATTATTTTGCATAGATGAAGCTGTCACAATAGTCCAAACCCTAAGCCTGATGGATATACCCCTGTCCAACTTCATCATCATTCCATGGAATCATGGCGGTATATCATCGAATTTGGATTAAAAATGATGAAAAATAAAATAAATGAAATGAGTTAATTGAGCCAGAGTTCATTAATTTTATAAGCGTCTACCTTCATGTGTTCATTTAATGAATACTGCATTTCGGAGGCTTATTAAATTACGGCCTTGAGCTTGGACTCTTATTAAACGAAAATCCAACAGCAGGCACGTTTTTAATTTGCCATTCAAAAGCGGAACTTTCAGAAAGCCCGAGTAGTGATTATATGGACTGAATATTCAGTCATAGCTGCCTTCTAGAGTTTCAAATTCAGACCTTGAATTAGAGCTATTTAAATATGTCAAAACTGAGCTCGTCTTCAACAGAGGCTTAGAGCAAAAGTCTTTACTAAAATGATGTTCATCATTAAAAGAACTGTTTCACGTTAAATAAATGCTCAACGATTAAGAAGAAGACATATATCGACATAGAGGTGTCGAAGATGCTTGGATACATTTGAATTACCACATCTTCAAACCATTAAATTTCATAGTGCAAAATACTGATGCATAAATTCCTTTCTAACAATACAACATCACACAGCAACCAATCAAATAAAGAATAAACAAACTCGAAAAAAAACAACATCCATGATCACCATCAAAAAGCTATATTCATCACTACAAAAACTGCAGCAACAACGATGCCAAAATAAGGAATCATGGCAGCCACAGCCGCAGACTGCAGAGCTGGTGCAGGAGACATGGACCAATCCTTCACAGTTATGACAAGCTTCATGCCATTACCGCAATGTCCTTCTACTCCGCAAATGTACCATTTTCTCCCTGGAGTTGTCAACGCTACCACATCGCTTCCAGTTTTCAAGGGAGCTGCTGCTGCTCCTTCTTGGGCTTGGCAAGCTTTGAATTCAGGTCCGCTTACTTTAAGTACATTGTGCGAAGATGGCGGATACTTAAACACTACACAAACAATGTGAAAGTAGAGGTTGGTATATATAGTTATCTGAAGATTAATGATGTGATACAAGGAGATAATTACCAAGAGAGTCTCCGACATAAAACAGTTTGCCTTCAGCCCATTGTGTGTAATTGACCTTAAGTTTCCAGCCTTCCTCGTCACCAACTGTGTACTGCATGGCATGTGTAATGCTTGGAAGAATCGCTGCTGTAATGGCGATGATCATGAGCATACTTTTGAAAGCCATTGAGGTTTGGTCACTTTTAAAGTAGATTTGATTTTTAAGAGATATAAAGTGAACCGTTGCTTTTGTTATATTGTAAAGCACAATCCTCATCACAAAGAATACAAGCCATCAGATCTAGCATCATCCAACGGTCTACAATAGCAATCCGCAACACTCTCCCTTATAGGCTATTGGGCTTAGCCCAAACTAGTATAAATACTAGTTTGTACAGTCTGTATTTATTCTTGTGAAAAACTGTAATACAAATCATATATTACAATCATTTTGTACAACTCTGTTAAATCAAGAAAAGCATTCTACTTTCAAACTTAAACTGTTTTAGATTTCTAAAATGGTATCAGAGCCATAGCTTCAAAGCATCATTGGCTATCACCTATCCCACCAATTTTCTTTTTACTTGTCTCACCCATCAGAAAAATCTCATCATATGGGTATACAGTAACTTACCCAAGCAAAGAAAAAGAAAGAAAGCTATCACCGCTATCCAAGAAATTCAAATTTCATTCAAGATTGAAGAAATTCAAATTCTGGTGACGGCTCATACCTTTCCTCTTTGAAAAAGAAAAGCCTGTAAGCTACTGTTCGTTCAAATTCCTCAATACTTGCCTCGCCATCAGTTGAATTGGCTGCAAGAAGTGAAGTATCTTCTGTTCTTGAAAGCTTTCTCATTCAAGAACCACTATCTTGGTCATCATCAGCATCATGGCACAAGATCTGAACTCAGCAACCTCAAATATTGGCGATGGATCACAGGAAACCCAGACCACTACCGAAAGTCTAATCAAAACTGTGATTAGCCCACATAACCAATTAGTCACAGCCCGTCTCAATACTGACAACTATCTGCTATGGAAATTGCAAGTCAAAACAGCACTGCAAGGGTATGGCCTTGAAGAATACATTCTTGGCACCATTCAAGCACCACCTGCTTTCATCACTAAAGAAGACAAAACAATAAGCAACGATGAATATGCAAAATATTTCAGACAAGATAGGTTAATCTGCTCATGGCTTCTATCATCTATTGATACAAAACTATTATCAGATGTCATCGACTGTCAAAATGCTCATGAAATATGGTTAACTATTGAAAGAGTGTTCAATACTCAATCTTCAGCAAAGGTTCTGTTCTACAAGAAGCAATTACACAACATCAAGAAAGATGATCTTAATATGAGGGACTACTTATCAAAAATTAAAAATATATGTGATTTACTGGCCTCTACAAATAACAGAATATCATCATCAGATCATCTCATGATAATACTAAGTGGCCTACCAGCAGAATATGAGTCTGTTGTGGCAGTACTCACCTCAAAAAGGAATCAACCATCCATTGATGAAGTACACTCAATTCTACTAGCACATGAAGCCAGACTGGGAATCAATAAGCCTCAAGAAGCAGAACTGAATGTTAATTTTGTTGCAAAAGGAAGAGGAACAAACAGTTATAATAGGAATGAGCAACAAAATCAAAGAGGTGGTGGCAGATTTGGTCGTAGCAGAGGAAGAGGCAGATGGAATAACAACTTCAAACCTAAATGCCAAATATGTGAAAGAACTGGGCACACTGCAGCTAAGTGCTACTTCAGATTGAATCTAAACTATGTTCCAAGTCAGAACAACAACAGTCAAAGAAACCCAAATGCAAACATAGCACAAAGCCAAAATGACACAGATGGGCAAAATTCAGAAAAAAGAGATTTTGAAAAATCTGAAGGCATGAATGACGAGGACTGGTATCCTGACTCTGGGGCAACAGATCACATTACCAACAATCTAAGCAACTTAAATCTTGGAAACAAAGAATACAAAGGTATGAACTCTATACATATGGGCAATGGCAAGTCTATAGCAATAACACACACTGGTAAATCATACATCATGGGAAAAAGAAAGCTGTATCTGAATAACTTGCTAAGAGCTCCACAAATAAAAAAGAATTTATTAAGTGTGTCAACATTTGCTAAAGACAATAAAGTATTCTTTGAATTTTACCCTAATCACTGCACTGTTAGAGACATTAACACCAAACAAATGCTTTTGCAGGGTAGATTACATAAAGGGCTATACAAATTCTGTTTGGACAAATCAGAAAACCCTGATATTGAAACATGGTGTAATAATTCTGAATGTAGAAACACTACTGTACTTGATTTGTGGCACAGTAAACTTGGTCATCCAGATATTAATATAGTCAAGCATGTGTTGAAAAATAATAATGTTTCTTTTACTAATAACACTTTACCATATGTCTGCACACACTGTCAAATGGGAAAGAGTCACAAACAACCCTTTCCCAATTCTGAAACTATGTATCACAGACCACTTGATTTAGTGGCAGCTGACTTGTGGGGTCCTGCACCCATAACAGCTGATTATGGATACAAGTATTATATATCATTCATTGATGCTTACTCTAAACATGTTTGGATATATTTTCTGAAATCAAAGGCTGAAACTGCCAGTATTGTAAAACAATTTATCACTTTATCAGAAAAACAAACTAGTAACCAGCTTAAGGTTTTTCAAACTGATGGTGGCACTGAATTTTTGCCTTTAAAAGATTTCTTTAAAGAAAAAGGGATTTTTCATAGAATTACTTGTCCCCATACATCTGAACAGAATGGTATAATAGAAAGAAGACATAGGCAAATAGTGGAAACTGGCCTAACTATATTAGCTCAGGCTCATATGTCTCAAAAATTCTGGTCTGAAGCCTTTGCTACTTCTGTGTATCTGATAAACAGATTACCTACCAAAACACTTAATTTAAGATGTCCCTTAGAGGTACTATTTAATATAAAGCCAGATTACAAATTCTTAAAAACCTTTGGGTGTTTATGTTTCCCATGTCTTAGGCCATATAACACACACAAACTCAACTTTAGATCTGCACCCTGTACATTTATTGGGTATGCACCAAACCAAAGGGGCTACAAATGTCTAAATGAACATGGAAAAATTATTATCTCTAGACATGTAGTGTTCAATGAAAAGGTTTTTCCTTTTAAAGAGAAAACCATAAGAACTACAAATAAGGTATATAATTCAAAAGAATGCATACCTGCCATCCCAATCATAGCAGAACAGACTGCTCCAATAAGAAATCAAAACAACAGCAAAAGCCTGGAAAGCAGCCCAGACTCACAGCACTTATTGTCCAAAACTGGACCAGAGGTAAGTGAATCCTCTACACCTGTTCAACTATCTCAACCAGAGGTAAGTGAAAATTCAACTCACTTGCAAAATACTAACCAAGGTATAACTGAAACTATCTGTGAAACTTCTGAAAGACCTGGGCATCCCATGGTAACTAGATCCAAGAGTGGTATTTTTAAACCAAAGATTTACAATACCACTCTAGATCTAGAAGAACCAAGTAATTTTCATCAAGCATTAGAAAACAACAACTGGAAGAATGCTATGATAGAGGAATATAATGCCTTGATAAAAAATAAAACTTGGTCACTTATCAAACCACCAAGAGATAAAAATATAGTGGGATGCAAATGGACCTTTAGACTCAAAAGAAATGCTGATGGTACAGTTTCAAGGTATAAGGCAAGATTGGTTGCAAAGGGTTACTCGCAACAGAGTGGGTTTGATTTCAATGAAACCTTTTCACCTGTTGTGAAGCCCACAACTATAAGAACAGTTATAACTATTGCCTTACACAAAAACTGGACCATCAGACAAATTGACATCAATAATGCTTTCTTAAATGGTGTTTTGTAGGAGGAAGTCTACATGGAACAACCTCATGGCTTTCAAAAACAAGGAGAACTTGTGTGCAAGTTAAACAAAGTTATCTATGGTCTAAAGCAAGCCCCAAGAGTGTGGTTTGAAAAATTGAAAACCACTCTCATGAGTCTCAACTACAACTCAACAAAATCTGATATCTCTTTGTTTACTAAATTTCATAACAACTCTATAACATATGTTCTTATATATGTGGATGATTTTATTATTACAGGAAGCAGTAATGAAGAAATCAACAACCTAGTCAAACATCTAGATAATGAATTCTCTGTAAAAGACTTGGGCACACTTAACTACTTCCTGGGCATTGAAGCAAAGAGAACATCAGATAACATCATACAATTAAATCAGAAAAAATATATTGAGGAAATTCTGCTCAAAGCAAAGATGGACAAAGCCAATCCTATTTCCACACCCATGATCACAAACAACCAGTTATCAAAATATAAGGGTGAAGCTATATCAAATGACACTCAATACAGGAGCATAGTTGGTGCACTACAATATGTGACTATTACTAGACCAGAAATCACCTTCAGTGTCAACAAAGCCAGTCAATTCATGCAACAACCTACTGATGAACACTGGAAATTTGTCAAAAGGATATTAAGATATTTAAAAGGCACATTAAATATGGGGTTAATCATGAAAGCAAGCAATAATCTACAAATAACAGGGTATGCAGATTCAGACTAGGCAAATGACCCTGATGATAGAAGATCAACAAGTGGCTACTGCATATTTCTTGGTGATAATCCTGTATCGTGGAGCTCAAAAAAAAACAAACTACAGTAGCAAGATCCAGCAGTGAAGCTGAGTATAGAAGTGTAGCTAATGCTATTGCAGAAGTCATGTGGATCGAATCCCTACTTAAGGAACTACAAGTAAAGCTCAACAGAAAATCTATTATATGGTGTGATAATCTCAGTACAGTTCATCTCACAGCCAATCCAATACTTCACTCACGCACAAAGCACATGGAATTAGACATGTACTTTGTACGAGAGCAAGTTAACAAAGGAAATCTCAGCGTTCAACACTTACCATCTACTTACCAGATAGCAGATACCCTAACTAAACCTTTGTCCAAACTTAACTTCATCAGACTCAGAGAAAAGCTCGGAGTAGGTAGCTGTGAAATCAGATCTGACAAGTCTTCCACAAGTTCTGGAGATCTTACTCAAAAACTTGCAAAAGAAGAAGATCAAGAGAAGCATCAAATCTCCCTTGCCGTTTCTCAACCTTCGAAGGGCACAAATCAGCGTTATCACTCGTGCCGCCATTATTTCTCAAACCCTAGAGGAACTAGGGTTTGCGGGGGAGTGTTAAGAGATATAAAGTGAACCGTTGCTTTTGTTATATTGTAAAGCACAATCCTCATCACAAAGAATACAAGCCATCAGATCTAGCATCATCCAACGGTCTACAATAGCAATCCGCAACACTCTCCCTTATAGGCTATTGGGCTTAGCCCAAACTAGTATAAATACTAGTTTGTACAGTCTGTATTTATTCTTGTGAAAAACTGTAATACAAATCATATATTACAATCATTTTGTACAACTCTGTTAAATCAAGAAAAGCATTCTACTTTCAAACTTAAACTGTTTTAGATTTCTAACATGCTGGTTGTGTATATTGCTGGAAAGATGTTGGTTTATTTATAAGCTTCATGCTTAGTGCGATACACATATCTAATTACTGCCGGCTTCTTGTAATTTACATGGACTGTGTTTGATGTTTTGTGTGTAATAAGGTATGAAGAGATCTTGTTGCAATATACAAGCGAGTAAATTCTATTTTTAAATATAACTTTAATTCTTATGGTGCTATCTATGTTTCTTCCAAATGTAGTGAGCTGTGTTTAATGTCACAATTTGAGTCGACATATAGATACCAACTGGGAAAGAGTCTATATAGACGGTCCATATATGGAAAATCCTAATTCGAAAATATTTTTCTATTGCTATTGGGATCCGTTTTTTTCTTCTAACCATCTAAACTAAAGGTTGTTAGAATTTGCGGTGCAAAGTTGCTGTTTTGAGTTTGATGATTTGAATGCAAATGAAAAGAGAAAATGAAGTTTGATGATTGAAAATAAATCTTAGTACATTGTTTTTATACAGCAAGCTGTATTTATATGATACATGTAAGTACAGACTTAATGGGCTGGAAAATAAAACGATGCAGCCCACCAGAAAATCAAATACATGAGAGAACATCGGTTCGGGTTCGGGTTCGGGTAGGAGAATTAGCATATATATATGTCTTGAAGCAGCCGCAACCCTTATTTTTATCTCCCCCTCAAACAAAAAATTATCGAGAGATTGAATTCATCTGAAATCTTTTGTGCAATTTCTCCAAATCGATGTCATAGATCCAAAATTGACGAGCGAGATAGACAAAGTAGGGACCAGATCTGATTATTCATTGAAGATCTGACTTCAGAGGTGATTTGAATTTGAAGTTCTCTCTCACATCCCTTTTTTCTTAGCTATTTATTTTCGAAAGGTGAATCAAAATGCGACAAAGCCTAGCGACGGCTAAAAAAAGCGGCCGTTGCTAAGCGTCGCTAGCCGTCGCTTATCGCGATTCAATTACCTGCAGCCGAGAACATATTTTCATTATCCTCTCCCCCAAATCCTTTCCCGATTCCCCTCAGCTCCGCCACCAGCCGCCGCCATCCGCCGCCAGGAGCCGTCGCAACCTTCGGTCGCTAATTTCAACCTTCCAAACTCGCTGGTATCTCTTATTTTGCTTTATCTTTGTTTAATTTAGGTTTAAATTAAGTTGGTTGATGATTTAGGGATTTGGAATTGGATGATTTAGGGGTTTGGAATTGATGAATATATGTTATTAGTTTATGGTATATGGTTTATTATTTGAATTGAGTATATAATGGTAAACCTAATTTAGAAAATTAGTTGATTATGCGTTTGAAAATGGCGATTATTGCGTAATAGGTGATGATAATTAGTGTTGATTTGGTAGTAGTAATTAGTGAATTTATTGTTTACTATGTTGTTAAAAATTATGGCTAATTTAAAATCCAAAAAATAGTACATGATTATTGAATAATATGTTTGTTGATAAGTTTACGAGAATGTTTGTTATACTGTTGTAAGTGCTAACTACTTATTTAGTTCACAAAATCGTTAATTGAAATTTATGTAGTTAAACAAAAGTTAAAATATGTTTTAAAAATTTAGATTTAATTATTAAATATTTAAGTAGTTAAATGAATTATAAAATAGTTTTTGCAGATGTTAAAATAGTAACTCATAGTTTCCATTTGCGAGATAAGGCATATTTTCTCGAGTTACTGATAGTTTGCATGGATTTTGATTCATAATTAAACGAATTCTATTTGGCTACATTACTAAAAAAATTAAGATCATTATTTCACTACAGACCACTAATACTTCAATATTAATAATTTTTTATTTGTGCTTTATTTATGTGAACCCCTTAGAGAATTTTTGGCCCCGTCTGACAAGCGTTGTATATGATCGTTATATGGATATTCGTTTTTCCACAGAACGGACATCTATATTCATCTGATACAACAATTGTTGGATTTGTCCTAGTATTTGGACAAGTTACAAACACAATAAAGTAATCATATTTTATAAATCATTTCAGTTTAAACGGTTCAGAAAATTTCGATGGCACTTCCTTTTTTCCCTGTGTACACGCATTTGTGTACGATACAGAGAATAAAGGGAAGTGCTGCCGAAATTTTTAGAATCGTTTAACCTGAAATGATTTATAAAATATGATTACGTTATTGTGTTTGTAATGGGAAGTAGGATAACCGGCCGTCAAAGTAAAAAAACAATAAACTTAAGAATTGGAAATTTGAATGCAATATTTATTTGAATCTTTAGAAACCAGGTAACGTAAATATGTTTACAAGACTTTAATATGAAGTGTGTTATTCAATCTTCTAACCTACATTTTACAAATCAGGAAATATGTTCGATTATTTTCTCGATCGTAGTTGGATGTATGAACCTCGAAAAGGTATGAAAGGACCAATAAAAGAACGTTTCTGTAACGGTGTACAAGTATTTATTAGATTTGCTCAGTCTAATAATCGAAATAACGTAGACATTCGTTGTCCGTGTAGTAAGTGCAAACATCTGAAGCATTAGAAACCAGATGTAGTAGAAGTACATTTGTACAAATTTGATTTTTTGTCGAATTATTACTTATGGGATCGTCATGGAGAACTTGTTCAACCTACACCTAATCCTGTAGTGTCAGAGGACGATAATACTATGACCAATCCTATAGAAAACATGGTGCAAGATGCTGCACGATCAATGTTTCCTACCTTTGACCAAGGTGATGATGGGAACGAAAATGTAGACGAAGTGCCGACCGCGAAAGCTAAAAAAATTTATGATTTATTGGATTCTGCTAAGAAGCCATTGTGGGATGGATGTACAAGCGGAACCGAATTATCTGTAACCGCCGAATACATCACTATGAAATCGAAATTTAATCTTACAGAAGCTGCATTTACAGCAGTTGTACAAACTGCAAAACGACACATGCCACCTAATAATTTGATGTGTGATAGTCATTATAAAGTAAAAAAACTTATGTCTGCTTTTGGATTGCCGTACTAGAAGATAGATACATGTGTAAAAGGTTGCATGCTGTATTGGAAAGAAGACGCTCATCTTACTAAATGCAGAATATGTAACGAGGAAAGATACAAACCAAGAAAAAAGAAAGGAAAAGAAGTTCCATATAAGAGGATGCATTATTTACCCATCACTCCCAGACTTCAACGGTTATATGCATCTTCTGCTACAGCATGTCATATGCGATAGCACAGTGTGAGAACACCAGAAGAAGGAACTTTGATACATCCATCTGATGGAGAAGCATGGAAACATTTCGATAAGACTTATCCTGAATTTGCGGCAGACAGCCGTAATGTTAGGCTTGGCTTATGTACGGATGGATTTTCGCTATTTTCTCAGTTTGGTAGTAAATATTCATCATGGCCTATTATTATTACTCCTTATAATTTACCTCCATGGATGTGTATGAAAACTCCATATATGTTTCTAACGATTGTCGTCCCCGAACCCGATGATCCGACACAAGGAATTGATGTTTATTTACAACCACTAATCTAGGAGTTGAAAACACTGTGGCATGAAGGAGTTGAAACATACGACATTTCGAGAAAAAGGAATTTTCGTATGTTTGCTTCTTTATTATGGACTATTAGTGATTTTCCCGCGTATGGCATGCTTTCAGGTTGGAGCACATCTGGACGTCTAGCTTGTCCTTATTGTATGGATGAAACACGAGCATTTTCATTGAAGTATGGGAAGAAAATTTCTTGGTTTGACTGTAATCTGTGTTTTCTACATACCAATCATAAATTTAGAACGGATAAAAAGAACTTTAAAGCTAACAGAGTAGAGAGTATGCTACCACCTAAGGTTTGGACAAGTGAAGAGGTATATGAAATTGTAAAAGACTACCCAAAGATACATGAAACTGGGGTACAGGTTGAAATTCCAGGTAAATCAGACATTCATAACTGGTGCAAGCAAAGTATATTCTGGGAGTTACCGTACTGGAAAAATCTCCTACTCCAACATAACATTGACGTCATGCATAACGAAAAAAACGTGTTCGACAACGTGTTTAACACAATTTTGAATGTGAAGGGGAAAACCAAGGACGATGCGAATTCAAGACGTGATATATTACACTTCTGTAAGCGGCCCGAATTGCAATTATACGACGATAATAAGAAACCCAAAGCATGCTATGAGCTAGACAACAAGCAAGTAAAACTCGTTCTAAAGTGGGTGGAAGGACTTAGATGTCCTGATGGGATTTCTTCTAACCTCCGTAGATGCGTTGACTTTAAAAACAGCAAATTGAGTGGGATGAAAAGTCACGATTGCCACATTATGATGGAGTATTTTTTTTCCGTGATTTTCAAAGAACTGTTGCCTGCAAAAATATGGAGTGTTATAACAGAATTAAGCATGTTTTATAAACAGCTTTGTTCTACGACGTTAAAGGTAGATCGTATACGTAACCTTGAAGCAGAAATCCCTGTACTTCTATGCAAACTGGAGAAAATATTTCCGCCTGGTTTTTTTAATGTAATGGAGCATTTACATGTTCATCTTCCATCTGAAGCACTCCTTCGTAGTCCTGTGCAATATGGATGGATGTATCCATTTGAAAGGTAATTTAATTAATTTCTGTTTTTGTACCACCATATAAATTTAATTAATTTTTTTATAGGTACCTGAATCATTTGAAGAAAAAAATTAGACAAAAAGCACGAGTAGAAGGTTCGATTTGCAAATCATACCTTAAAGAAGAAGCTTCATTTTTTTTCTCACATTACTTTAGTAACGATGTGAACTTATCGTTCGCATGTGTTCCTCGTAATGAAGAAACTATTGAGCAGGATTCTTCTGAAACAATGTTATCTATTTTTAGACAACATGGAAGACCTGCTGGAAAATGTGTGGAACTATGGTTAGATGATAGAGATTACCATGTGGCACACACATATGTTCTTCTAAATTGTGCTGAAGTTGCACCATTTATCAGGTACTTATGAATTCATATATATTTCAATTATACATGTATATATTAATTATAAAGGAATATAATACATATTTGCAACATATACGAATCACAACATCCATCTGGTGATCTCAGTAAAGAATTTGCTGGATGGTTTTCAAACTACGTTCGTGATACAGGAAACTATGTTATTGATGAAGGATTACGACATCTTGCTATAGGACCAAAACGAAATGTCAAGACTTATCCAATATTTTTCGTCAATGGATTTAAATTCAACACCAAAGATTACGGGGCTGATAAATTAACTTATAACAGTGGTGTATTTGTCAAAGGAAGTGATGATTCAAAGGAGCATATAAAAGATTTTTACGGCGTCTTAACACAAGTTTTAGAGTTGACATATTATATACAACCTGCAAAGAAAGTTGTTTTATTCAAATGCAACTGGTTTAGTAATGTTCCTGGCTCTGGAATTAATGTGCACAAAGATTATAAGCTAATTGAAATAAGGCATACATCGCATTACTATAAGTATGATCCTTTTGTATTAGCTAAGCAAGCTTTACAAGTTTATTTTGCTTCATATCCGTCATTAAAAAAAGATAAAGCAGACTGGTGGGCTTTTAAAACGAAGGCAAGATATACATTTGATGGAAATAATATTCCAGATGAAGCAGCGTATCAAGCGGATCTCGAGCCAAATACTGAAATAGTGATAACCGATGACATTGATGTAGGGTCGTTGACTGATGAATCGAATGTTTTAATAGATGCATTTGTAAGTACCGAATAAAATGATATAGAGTACGAGACCAAGTCTGAATCAGAATACGATGAAGACTGATCATAGATGGCATCGCTTGTTGTATAATTCTGAGCTATGTATTAACAATAATGACTATGTTATGTAATATTCTGAGCTATGTGTAATAATACTGAAGACCATATATGATCTGTATCATTCTGAGTTATGCATTATTCTTTTTATGTATGCTTTTTTGGATGATTATGTGTAGAGTATGTTTATGTGATGATTACCACTTGACTAATAATTATGTGATGATTATGCAACGATTAATGATTATGTGATATTGATTGATGATTATGTGATTCTTCTGTTATCAGTACTTTTTTGTAAGTAGTACATCTCAGTCACCTTCACTTCGAGCTATGTCTGATAGGCGCCGTTATCGACTTAGTACATCTCAGTCGCCTTCACCTGGAGCAGGTCCGAGTAGCTCTGAGCCAGATCTCCGTCGAGTTGCGGAGATAGTTCCGAAAAGTGCTGGGTATGTATCAAACTTATTTGAATTATATTATATGAAATATGTTGAATATATACATCAACATTTCTACAGAGGGTTCGAGGTGGAACCGTCCGATTTTATTTTACAAGTATCAAAAGAAGCATACAAAAGTAGGATGTCTGGCTGTTGGCCTCAGTGGGATAACATCCCAACGCATATAAAAAACGCAATATGGGTTGATCTTATGGTAAGTACAACTTTTTAATATATAATTATGCCTTATATGAAACAAAAAACAATATGCCATCATGCCTTATGATATCACTTTTATGTATTCTATTTTGCTAATTGTTTTTTAATTATATAATCTCTTTTACATAACACGTATGATAATTCAATATGCAGGCAGCTGTACGTGTGGATCCGCAAGATATGGATGTTTTTATAAATCATTGGAATAAGAAGATGCGGAAAAATTACAGAGAGACTCTTTCAAGGGCTAAGAGTTCGGGGAAAAAGCCAAGTTGGATGGGGGATGATATTTAGGCTGGATTCCAACAATATTGGGAATCGGAAACATTCAAAGTAAGTTATATTGTCACTATATTTTTACAATTAAATGTATTGAATTATTTTACTTAATATTGTGTATAAATTAATAGGAATTATCGGCAAGAAACAAGGCTAATAGGAACAAAAACCCTGCTTTACATCGTGGTAGCTCGAAATCCTTCCAACAACATAGGAGGGAATTGGTAAATAAATTAACTATTCTATTCTATTCTTGTATATAATCTATTCTTGTATATACTCATGCAATTTATCAATATAATCTATTCTTGTATATATTCAGTGGGCAAAGTATGGAAGGGAGCCTACAGCGGTTGAGGTTTTCAGAGTCACACATGCAGTGGAGCATACAGATGAGGATGGGAATGTTTCATATGATTGGTCGGACGACAAGGCTGCTTCTGTAATGGTAAATATGTTTATTTCTGTAATGAAAATATTTCATATTCGTTTATTTCACAGTAACTAAGTAAATTGTATATCAATTGTGTCAAATATCTGTTCGTAATTGTAGGAGAGATATAATGCAGAGCATGATCGAGTGATACAAGCGAGTGGACGAGAGTCGCTTACGGTTGATGAGTCTAATCAGATATGGGACTCAATCATTGAACCGACAATTCGAAATATGCGTTACAGTTTCGGCAATATGGTATGTACTCAACATTTACATAGTAGAAACCTGTATGCCATGAACTTCTTATTCATTTGAGTTTTTTAGCGATAACTTGAGTTTTCTTATTGTTAGTGTATGCCATGAACTTATTATTCAGTTGAATTATTTCACAGGCTCTTAATTTCCAAAGAGCATATAGGAGATCCATAGACGAGGAAGAGATTGCTCGGATGCAAACACAATTGGATGAGTTCAATGATTGGCGGAAGAGTCATTTGGTGACGCAGATAGATGAGCGTATTGCTGCCTTCTATCAGGAGCATGGGTCAATGCCCAGGGAAGGAGGTGCAGATGATGATGCTTAGTTGGTTTGTTTTGACGGGTACGCTTTATATACATATATGTACATATTATGAGGGGTTTGACATTTGGTAATTTGGATGTTGTGATTAATACTTAGTGTTTTGGTGGATTTGACATTTTGGTTGTTGTCATTGATACTTTGGCACTTGATATGTACTGGTTGTTTAAT
This sequence comes from Allium fistulosum, assembly GCA_030737815.1. Classification (NCBI taxonomy): domain Eukaryota; kingdom Viridiplantae; phylum Streptophyta; class Magnoliopsida; order Asparagales; family Amaryllidaceae; genus Allium; species Allium fistulosum. Next base: position 296,545,107 of record CM060908.1, on the reverse strand, counting down.
TTAGTTATGTGGGTTGGTTTGGTGGATTTTCATATTTGGTTATGTTGATTTTCTTATATGATTTTGTGAATATATGTTGGAATATGCAATATTTGATGATTTGGTTGTCTTGATATTGATTATATGGCATGTTGGAATGGTATTATATGTGTAGAATGATGGAATTAAATTATGTGGATTGATTGGGATTGAGGGTTGAAGGTGCTGGAATGTGGCACTAAATTCTGTTCCAGATTTGCGATGGCTAGCAACGGCCATTTGGTCACAGATTTGCAACGGCTAGCGACGGCCATTTCGCAACGCTTTGCATCAACAACCCCGGGAAACTAACAACCCCAACGGTTGATTCCACGTGGACAATTAACCGTTACAAGCCGTTGCAAAATGAACGACGGAGCCGTCGCTTTCTTTTGTTGCAACGAGATAATTAGCGACACATTTTTGCGATGGCTAGCAACGGCCGCCAACGGCTAAAAGCCATCGCTAAACAGTACTTCTTTTGTAGTGTATTGGGATCCGTTTTTTTCTTCTAACCATCTAAACTAAAGGTTGTTAGAATTTGCGGTGCAAAGTTGTTGTTGTGAGTTTCATGATTTGAATGCAAATGAAAAGAGAAAATGAAGTTTGATGATTGAAAATAAATCTTAGTACATTGTTTTTGATACAGCAAGCTGTATTTATATGATACATGTAAGTACAGACTTAATGGGCTGGAAAATAAAACGATGCAGCCCACCATAAAATCAAATACATGAGAGAACATCGGTTCGGGTTCGGGTAGGAGAATTAGCATATATATGTCTTGAAGCAGCCGCAACCCTTATTTTTATCTCCCCCTCAAACAAAAAATTAGGGTTCTCGAGAGATCGAATTCATCTGAAATCTTTTGCGGAATTTCTCCAAATCGATGTCATAGATCCAAAATTGACGAGCGAGATAGACAAAGTAGGGACCAGATCTGATTATTCATTGAAGATCTGACTTCAGAGGCGATTTGAATCTGAAGTTCTCTCTCACATCCCCTCTTTCTTAACTATTTCTTTTTGAAAGATGAATCAGAGGCTTCGATTCGAGGCTCTGGCTTTCGATGTTGTAACCAGTAACATTTGGTTCTCCTCTTCGACAATGTTCAGCTCTAACCTTTGATGTAGCTTCCAATGAAGTCTGACTGTGTTCATCAGTATGGCCGGAGATGGAGATCACTTTCGGGTCGCCTCTGAATCTCGTGAAATTCCTGGCCGACAAAGCTTTGGTAAGAATGTCTGCCCTTTGGTAAGCCCCAGGTATATGATTAACTTGACTTTGAGTATTTGGTCTCGAACAAAGTATATGTAAATATCTATATGCTTTGTTCTAGAATGTAAGGTTAGGTTAGCAGATATATACACAGTACATTGGTTATCGCACCATAATGTTGGTTTGAGTTCAGTTTTGATTTTTAACTCATTAACTAAGGATTGAATCCACATTATCTTTGCAGTAGCACTAGCAATGCTCCTATATTCAGCTTCAGCACTTGATTTGGATATAGTAGATTGCTTCTTTGAACACCATGATACTAGGTTATCCCCAATATAAATGCAATGCCCTGAGACTGATTTTCTGTCATCGTGATCAGTTGCCCAATCAGCATCAGCGAACCTAGTTATATTGAGATCTTTACTTGTCTTTAGAGATAGTTCATATGTAGTTATCCCTTTTAGATACCTTAGAATCCTCTTTACGGCTTTCCAGTGTTCACTTAATGGTTCCTGCATAAATTGAGATATTTTGTTAAAACTAAAAGATATATCAGGTCCTGTTATGGTTGCATACTGTAATGCTCCCACAACACTTCTATACTGTTTAGTATTAAATATTGGTTCTCCCCTGTATTTGGAAAGCTATTGATTGGATATCATAGGTGTTGGTTAAGGATTAGCTTTGTCCATTTTTGTTTTGTAAAGAATCTCATTGATATACTTTGTTTGGCTTAGAATTATTTCAGAACTTGAGTTTCTTATAACTTCTATGCCAAGAAAGTAATTCAAATTTCCAAGGTCTTTGACAGAGAATTGTTTGTCTAGATATTGAATAAGACTATTAACAGCATCTTCATCATTACCTGTGATAATTAAATTATCAACATATATTAGAATGTATATAACTGAATTTTTGAAGAATTTGATAAATAAAGAGTTGTCTAAGTTGGTGGACTGATAAGCCAATCTGATTAGAGTGGTTTTCAGTCTATCAAACCAGACTCTTGGGACTTTCTTAAGGCCATATATTTCCTTATTTAACTTGCACATATAGTTTAAATTTTGATTATATCCTTGTGGTTGTTCTATATAGATTTCTTCTTGCAAGTACCCATTCAAAAAAGCATTGTTAACATCAAGCTGTCTAATACTCCAGTGTTTATGTAGAGCAATAGTGAGAATTACTCTAATAGTTGCTGGTTTGACTACTGGGGAGAAAGTTTCGTTAAAGTCAAACTCATATTGTTGAGTATATCCTTTAGCTATAAGTCTAGCTTTATGTCTAGCTACTGTCCCATCTGGATTTTCTTTAAATTATAAGTCTGCAACCAACAATATTTTTGTTGTTTGGAGGACTGACTAACTCCCGTGTTTTATTCTCACAAGGGCATTATATTCCTCATCCATAGCAGCTTTCCAATTGCTGTCTTTTGCAGCCTGCTCAAAGGTTTTAGGTTCCACTGTTGACTTGATAGCAGTATAAATTTTTGGTTTAAATATTCCACTTTTTAATCTTGTAACCATAGAGTGACCAGATCTCACTTGTGGTACTTCTATATTTGTTGAATCAGAACTGCTTCTAGATGAGCTTTGCTGAATGTTTGTATTTTCATCTCTAACTTGTTGAGCTTGATCATTTGTGCATGTAGGAGACTGATTGAGATAGTTAGAAGCATCAGCTGGTTCATGACTTGATTGATCAGGCATTGTAAGTTGTGAATCATGAGTTCATGCAGTCCTCTCAGTCTCTTTTTGTTCCCACACATCAGAGTATACAGGTAAACCGGGTATAGACATTTTTGGGTTGTATGTTTTCATGGTTGTTTTCATACCTGGATTACTAAAAGGAAATATATGTTCATCAAATACAACATGTCTACTAATAAAAATTCGTCCATTACTATCAAGACATTTATATCCCTTTTGATTAACTGGGTATCCTAAAAACATACATGGTTTAGATTTGAAATCCAGTTTATTTGTATTGTATTGTCTCAAATGAGGAAAACATAGACATCCAAAGGTCTTTAAACTATGATAGTCAGGTCTGACTCCATATTGCTTTTATGTAGGACTTATCCCCTTCAGTACTTTTGTTGGTAATTTATTAATTAGATATACTGCTATACTGAATGAGTCAGGCCAAAATTTTAATGGTAGGGATGCCTGTGCTAGGAGAGTAAGACCTGACTCAACAATATGTCCATGTTTTCTCTCAATTAAACGATTTTTCTCAGATGTGTAGGGACATGTTGTTCTGTGAACTATACCCTTTCTATTAAAGAAATTGGTGAGGGTTTTATATTCACAGCCCCCATCAGTCTGTATAGCTTTAACTTGAAACCCCGTTTGTTTCTCTACCAGTGATATAAAGTGTTGTACAACATTGTATGTTTCATACTTGACTTTTAAGAAATACATCCAAGTATATCTAGAGTAGGCATCAATAAAGGATATGTAATACCTGTAACCATAGTCTGAACATATTGGTGCTGGACCCCAAAGATTTGTAGCAATCAACTCCAGTGGTTTTGAATACACAGTAAGAGAATCATTAAATGCTAATTTATGACTTTTAACCATTTGACAGTAAGTGCAAACATATGGGGTAGAAATATCATCAAAGACAATTTTATTTTCACTAAGTACTTGCTTAACAATGTTTACATTGGGATGCCCAAGCTTATAATGCCACAAATCAAATGTTCTTTTATTTCTCTATGTTTGAGTAGCCTCGGACAGATTACAACTTTTTTGACTTTTTACAATATTGGAGTTAATAAGATTTAATTTGTAAAGGCCTTTATCAGCATCACCCTGCAATAGAGTTTCTTTAGTTAGCATATCTTTAACTGGGCAATACTTGGGAAAGAATTCAAAATAAACATTGTTATCTTTAGCAAACTGAGAAACACTAATAAGATTCTTTTTTATTTTTGGTACTCTCAGTAAATTATATAAGAATAATTGTCTTGCACCTTTGATACAAGCTCTACCAGCATGAGTAATTCTGATAGACTCACCATTGCCCATGCATATTGATTGTTTGCCTTTGTACTCTTTATTTCCAAGATTTAAGTTGTCTAGACTGCTTGTTAAGTGATTTATTGCTCAAGAATCTAGATACCATGCTTCATCTTAAATATGTTCTGGTCTAGTGACTTGATTTCTACTACTTTCAGATTGATTATTTGATTCTTGTTGCACTTGTGCCATATTTGCAGTAGGATTGTTGTTTCTTTGATTATTTGAGTTCTGACCTAGCCCGTAGTTCAGATTTAATCTGAAGTAGCATTTAGGGGCAGTGTGACCAATTTTCTCATAAATTTGACACTTTGGCTTATTGTTGTTATTCCATCTTGCCTTGCTTCTACCCCTTGATGACATATTGTTTCTTTGTAATTGTTGATCTGACTTATTGTTATATTGATTTCTGCCCTTATAGTTTGATGCATAATTGATAGACATATCTGAATCAATAGGCTTCTTGAAATCAATTCGTCCTTCATGTGCAAGGAGGATTGAATTCACATCTTCTATAGATGGTGTAATTCTTTGTGATGATATGACAACAACAACTGCTTCATATTCTTCACTTAGACCACTTAGAATGATTAAGACTTGCTCTAAATCTGAAATTTTGCGACCTGTTGCTTCAAGTAAGTCACATATTGTCTTAATCCTTGTTAGATATTCTCACATAGATAAATTCTCCTTTCTGATACTGTGTAGTTGTCTCTTGTGATGCATAGTTTTGGCAGCAGACTGTGAATTGAATATTCTTTCTACTATAGACCATATTCCTTTTGCAGTTTTACTTCTAATAACTTGTGGTAGAAGCTTAAGACTGATAAAAGATAACAACCACGAGTAGATTAAACTATCTTGCTTTTGATATTTTGTGAATTCTTTATTGCTGACAGTTTTATTTCCTTGTTCAGTTATGAACATGGGTGGTATTGGAATGGTGCCAAGAAGGAATCCTTCAAGGCCATAGCCTCTGACACCAGTTTCCACTTGAACTTTCCAAAGAAGATAATTATCTTCTTCAAGATGAGTAGTAATCAATTGGCTTTAAGGGCTTACAACAGTTTTTAAGAGGCTTTCAGTGGCAACTTGATGAGAATTAGAAGAAGTATCAGAGGTGGCAGAGCTATCATTGGCTCCTACCATGATGAATTGAAGAATATAGCCAGAACCTTAAGATTCCAGTGACTGGTAGAATCAAGAAGATCAAAAATAGAGGGCAACCAGGTTAGTTACAGCCGGAGCTTAAATGATGAAACTTAACTAATAAGTTCTTGGCAAGGTAATGACTTTTTTATTGCTTCTTGATGATTTTCTTGATTCTGAAATTGGATTTCTTGATGATTCTCTTTTCTGATTTGGCTTGAATCTCTTTTCTAAGATAAATTTGATGCAACCAAGATATCTGATCTTTTGGTATGGCACTGATTTTCTCGGACAGGTTCTTTAAACCCAGATGATGAGACAAACTCTGATGGGTGATCTGATAGTCAGATGATGATAAGCAATCTGATGGTGATTCAGATCTCAGAAGCCAAATGAAATCCTGTTAAGCTAAGATGGCTCTTATACCATGTTAGAATTTGTGGTGCAAAGTTGATGTTTTGAGTTTGATAATTTGAATGCAAATGAAAAGAGAAAATGAAGTATTATTGTTGATTGAAAATAAATCTCAGTACGTTGTTTTTCATACAGCAAGCTGTATTTATATGATACATGTAAGTGCAGACTTAATGGGCTGGAAAATAAAAAGATGCAGCCCACTAGAAAATCAAATACATGAGAGAACATCGGTTCGGGTTCGGGTTCGGGTAGGAGAATTAGCATATATATGTCTTGAAGCAGTCACAACCCTTATTTTTATCTAAGGATACCATAAATATCCTATTTCCCTACTTCCTAACACCATATATTATTTCATTTATCTCACTAGACAACCAAACTACTAAACAACATCCGAATTTTCCATTTTTTCAAGCTGCAGCCATTGAAGGCGTTCATTGAAGGCGTGTCAAATCCAAGAGAAGGTAAAGCTAAGGACCTTTGTGAGTGAAAATCTTAGTTTTTCTATTTTAGTAATTGAATAGTGTAGTTTGGATTTGGTATATTCCTTGGGGAGTTTTAGATTACGAAAACATCATAATAAAAATTTCCAAAATTCCTCCAAAGCGAAATGTCAACTCTTAGGTTGGAATCTTAATTGGTTTGTATTAAAATAATGGAATTTTTTTAGATTTTGCAATATATGAGCTTTACCTTCTATTCCACTTCTTATTCTTTTTTTGGATTTGGTTAAGGGATTTGAGTAAGAAATGATGTGAACGGCATGAATTCCTATTTGTAGTTTGCACTGCCTATTTCTATAGAAATTCCCTTGTCTAATTTTATGTAAAATGGAGTTGAATAGAGTAAGTGTCCATTATTATTGATTTGTTCCATTGTTTTAAGTACAAGTCTATTGATTTAACTTTGGAATATTGAATTAATGGTAAAAATGCTATTGTGAAAATGCGACTTGTATAACATTGAGAGGTTTGACATTTGAACGTTAATTTAGAGCGTAATCTCCGCACACCTAATAAACGTGTACTTGTATGTGTGTGTGTGAGTGTGTGTGTGTGTGTATAAATGTATGTATGTATGTATGTATAAGCTAGCGTAAATAACGACAATTGTAACATATTAATTGCGTAGTTAATTAGTTTAATAATTGTCATTTAAATCCCCCTTAGGAAAGTAATCAATTAGGTGAAATAAGAATTGTTTCTTATAAGGCCTAATTAACGAATACGGTGAGATGTGTGATAATACACTCATAGAGTGTTCTAAAATATGACTAATTTATAGGAATGTAAATTCAGTCAAAAGCACACTGAAGTCTGTCTAGCTAATCTGGCTACCAGTAGTGTGACTTTGGGGCTACTTTGAGACAACCCTATGTAACGACCTCAAATTTCAAATTTGAATATTTAATTTATTTAAAAATGAGAATTTGAATTTAAATTATAATAAAATATTTTTTTCAAATAATTGCCCATTTTTGGTGACGTATTTTTAATTTAATTTATTAGATTTCTCCAGAATTTTTAATTTAAAAAACAACTAAATTTTTATTAGACCAATTTTATGGAAAACGTCGGCATTTTTGAAATTTCACATAATAAGATAGCCATTGTATTTTTTATTTTTTTATGATTGCCTTACTTTGTTGAGCCCATTCGTATTTTTATTCCTATCGTTCACAGCTCATACGCAGATGTGATATTTTGTGGCGGCGTACCGCAAAGTTTTTCAGAACGCATAATATTATACACTTTCACACACTAAACCACTTACACACGGCAAGCATCTTTTATGACCTTTGATCATGACCCTTTGGTTGACTTGCATTTAAAAGCTTGTCCTTGTTTCACTAGCCTAAAGTATATTTTCTTATATAAGAAGGCACATGCATGAAAAGATGGAATACAAATTTTACATTGGGCATTTTCCTCTGCAATGAATGAGCACAAATTTGGACACATCTTTTTACACGTCAAACATTTCCATTTCTGTCCCTTGGCTTATCTCTTAAGGAGTTAGTTTTTATATATACCACAGTGCATGCAAGAAAAAAAAAGAACCGGTAGACATTTCAGAGCAACCACTTTCATTTTGAGTTCATATTTCCACTTCCCCCCTTCATTTAGTAATTCAAATACTTCTCAAATACCAAGTATTAGCCAACACTTCAACACAGAAATTGTAGAGGGCTAAGAGATCTGTGTGTTTCCTCTTGTTGTACTCGAAATAGTGGAGTGCAGGTGGAGTTAATGGGGAGAGAAGTTTCGCCATGATATTATGTGCATGGCCGTGAGGTTGAAACAGGTATAGGGCGCGGGTACGATGGTGAGCCTCGAGTTGGTCGTAGGGTTGGCTGGTGGTGCTGGGAACGAAGGCTATCAAAGGGTGTAGCGGCGGGGTTCGGTGGTTAGGTCGGGGGTCTGTGGGTTATTCCTAGTGCATGCAAGAGTAAGAAACAAAGAAAGATGGAGCTACTATTCATAACTACGGGATTTGCGCTTAAGCCCCTAGAATTGTGTTTAATTGCATGCAAGAGAGAGGAAGTATATTTTGTTTGGAACAAAATTTAGAAAGAAAGGAAGGTGGATTTATCACTTAGGCCCTGTAAATATTGTCTCTTGCACGTGGATAGGGAGGGAAGAAACCACGTATGGAGCAGGTCGGGTTGATAAGGAAGTGGGCTGAGCCGTTGTGGTTAGGGGTGAGAATTGTTTTGTTTATTTTAAATCCTTATTTATATTTAATAACGTGTTAACTTTGAAATGCAATATCTAGCTCGTTCTAAACCCGTTTGACATACAGACTTTTGTGTTGGACTCGTATTGATAAGTATAATATTGTAGTATAATTTGTTGATAGATTTGGTAATGTATAAATTTATGATAAAATAAAAGGGATTTAATTAAATTACATTATTTTAATTAATAACGTTGTTAAATTAATTATACCTTATTGGTGACATCTATTTGACCAAATAAAACACCCTTCGATTAAATTGAATTGAATAGATTATTATGGACACCTATTAAATAGAATAAATCCCCATTTTGTGCTTGCTAAGCAAAAAGTTGATTAGTGAAATTAATCAATATGTGGATTAATTAATATTGGATAAACAATGAATTAACTATTGATTGTAAATTGTTGAGTGCCAGAAGCTTGGTAGCCTGGCTGTATTGAACACGACAATGAATTATATAAAAATGTTGAACCCCTTTGAGATATGAAAACAAATGGTAGCTAATTAAAGTACCATGGTGGTCGCTATGACTCTTTCCGAATTTGTAAACTTAATTAATTATTTTTATTAAGGATATTTTAAAGTTAATAAATTATTTTGCTAATAAGATTTAAGTTATTTAATTATAATATTAATCTTTTTTTAATTTATTTAATTATGCCATTAATATTGTCTAAAGATGTTTTAATTATCTTATTAATGAGGTTTAAGTTAATAAAATATTTTAAACTAACAATGTTTGAGTAAATAAATTATTTATTTAAAATATTTAAAGTTAGTTAGTTAATTAATTATTTAGTAATGATATTTTTAGTTAACTAATTATCTAATTTAGGGTATTTAAAAGTTTATTTATCGGTGTAATTAATGATGTTAAAAGTTAATTAAATGATTTAATAAATTGTGTTTAAGTTAATAAAGTAATTTTTAAAAAAATGTTTATAACTAACATTGTATAAATAAAGGAAATGATGTATAAATGATATTTCATAATATAATAGAATGGATTTATAAGTGGTGTTTATAAATATAGGAAATGGAGTTTAAAGGCTTTTTAATTTTGAAACAAGTTTTAAAGCTTATAGTTCATATAGCGATAGTCGCTATGGATGTACTTTCGAAACTATATAGTTTCTGTATGGTGTAAATGTTATCTACCTTATACATTTGGGAACTCCATTCAAGTACGTTTAGAAAAGTTGTATAATCAATTTAAGAAGGGTTTGGAAATTGTTAATATATTTTAATAATGATTTAGTAGTTGGTTCAAAGAAATGTTTTGAATAAGAGAAGAGGGTTTATAAAAAAATGTGAGATTTATTAAAAGAGTCTATAATTTTAGGGATTTATAAGTTGTATTTTATGAATAGAAGAATATATTTATAAATGTTATTTATGAAAAACATTTTATAAATATGGAAAAAACTTATAAAAGGGAGATTTTAAATTAAGTAGAAGAGAGTTTTATAAAAGAATTGTATAGAAAGGATTTATAAAAAGGACTAGTAAATATGGAATGATTTTATGAAAAGGGAATTTTATATAAAGGAATGAGACTTGATTGTGATAAATTATCCTTCTTAATTATAGTGGTATGGAAATATTCTTTCCCTACTTAACACCAATGGGTAAGTATTTTATGTTTATGGTAAACAATGTTTTAAATGGCGGTTATTTTGACCCAATCTAATATGGTTTGGAAAACATGATAATTCCCTTAAGATTGTAAATATACTTATACCATTAAGATAAGTAACGGTTATATTTTCTAAGTATTGAAAATATAGTGTTTTGTGAATATACTTATTCCGTTAAGATAAGTATATGAAAATGATTCCCAAGTATTTTCAAAGGGTTTTAATTAATGGAAATATTAATTAAAAAGGCTTAGTGGTTGCTTATGGGCTTAATCATGTTTAGTTCTTATGAAATTAAATCTCTGATTTGATTGTTTGTTTATTTGATAGTTAAACAACTAACTATCAAACCTTGGCCAAAATATAACTTTGGAAATATCGAGGAGAAACACGTGAGTTTTATGGCACAATCATCTCTGATGATGCTTTAATGTGTGTATAAATCTTGTTTTGTTCTCCTAGGACAGATGATAAGGAAATCCATCCGCTAAAACGGTTAGGAGGAGGTGATCTTTGTTCTTATGTATTGTCTGTTTATTTCTAAAAGGAACCGGGGTTGAGTTTACCGGAAACTGTCGAATGTTGGTTCGAAGCGATCGGGATCGGATAAACCAAAAAACACTTTGAACCAACTTAAGCATTCGAATTTGGAAGCTTCTTAAAGATCATACGATTGAAGACAGAGTTCTTCGAAGTACAAGGGCTACTTGCTACTAATCCCAAGGGTGATTCCAAAATGGATGTAGTAGAAGTAGTGCCTTCGGTTTGTTCTTATCCTAAACAACTTGTATGAACGAATGCTAGCACTGCATTGTGTCTAGTGGGCAGTGTTAGCATTCCAAGTGGGATTGCTATATAAAAGGTAAAACACAGCCTCTAGCCTCATCAACCGGGAATGACTAAAACATGGGATATGTAGTAGGGCTATGAGAGTCACACCCATTATGGTATTGTCACCACCCTTCTAGATTTATATACATATTTATGGATTTGGTTGTGCATGAGAGCTCTTGGGAAAGGTTGCAAAGCAACTGGGGTGATGAAATATTCAGTACAATCCAGTATGGGGTAGGCCGGTCCTGTGTTGGCGGGGGTCCATGTAAGAACCTCAGTACATTTTTCTAAAAGTGTACTATGGTAGACGGTACCTTGGTAGCCTTGTCATTGACGGAAATCCAATCTCCAATGCGTACCCCTACGGATTTAGTTGTATACCTATTATGCTGGATTTTAATTAATGTAACAATTTCGGCTATGATTAATATTAATTTTACCCTAAACATTATTTTAATATCACAGGATTTATAATAAAAATGATTTGGTTATCGTAAGGTAAAAACCCATCCGTGTTGATGTGCGACGTGATCTTATGAGACGCCTTTACTTTCTGAAAGGTTTTTATTACATTAAGTAATCAAGTTGATTGTGTTTCTCATGTTGGGTATACTAGATTGATCCGGACGTTATTTTTCTTATAGTGTTCGTGTCAGCATGAGCATGTTTTCCAGATTTAGCTGGACTGAGCTTTAGGAGACAAGCTGGATCCTCCAAGGCGTATTCATGTATTTTATCTTCCACTATTTGGTTCTTGTTGTATATAGCATAGATTGTTAGGACATGTTGTAACTGCCTAGGGATTGATGATAGGATAATTGTACTCTACTGTGTGATGTATATTAAAGATCTTTTTCTTTTGTAATGACCTGCTGTATATTATATATACTCGTCACGTTTTGTTTTTGAGATTATGTTCTTTCTTTCTTTTTTCACCCCAATTATCTGTCTTTTTGGCACTCAGATGTTCGGCACGTAAATGTCGTGGATGTATTAGTGTTGACTTCTGAGGATCGAAAATGTGGGTTATTACATTTGGTACCAGAGCTGAAGATTAAGCGAGATTCTTGGCTTTGGTGGGGTAAACTCATTAGAGATAGGGTAAGTAACACCTTGGTATGAGCTTGAGTGTGTGTATATACAAGAGCGTATTTGTTAGTAGTATAAAAAAATTATATTGTGTCGATTGGTCTGTGGAGTGGCTTATGAATTCTAGTTGATACACCCGACCAATGTTATCGATAGGTGTTTTTAAACACTTAAACAAGATGAACCGACACAATATTGTTTTAAAATTGGTAAATAAAATAATTCTACATGGGATTATATTTTATATATAAAGGAGTAATTTCCAAAACTTATGTAGATTTATGATATGTTTGTTTGTTAGGAAATGATAATATTTAATTATTATCATTTATTAATTGATTGGTTATACTCAGCCAGTTTATAAGCAGTTTTGTCTTTTTACTACATGGGTTGGATAGATAGTAATTTTAGGGAACATTAAAATGAAAGCCTTGCGAATTCAGTTTCGCAATTTAACTATAAGGCATTCGGTGTTAATGTTGGGTTAAATTTTAATTTCAATAAACAAGGATATACAGTTGTGAAATGATTGTATATAAGAAAGTGGAATCATAAAAGTATGGTTTGCAAATAAAAAGGATTTAGAGAAACCGAGAACTTGAGAATTTAAATCTGAGTATTTTGAAATTTGCTTTCCAAAGTTTTGAGAAAATAATAATAGTATTATTTGGAAATAATTATGAATAAGAATGTTTTCAGAAGGGTTTCAAAATAGATAGAAAGCACTAAACTCACTTCTGACACTGAAAAATAATTATGGTGACGACTGCAGGATCATCGACGTTCATTTTCGAGTTTCTAAGTAGGGGAATGTTACCATAGTAGTTTTGTTTCAGAATGGTTTTGGTAAAAAAAAATTTTAATTTCCAGAAGTATAATTTGATATACCAATGGAGATATGTATATATTATCATTTCAAATTGATTTGAAATAAAAACTTGGTGTTTAGTTCTAAAATTTTCAGTTAAGTAATATTATAGACTCATGTATTCTATCCATTAGGATAATTTGGTTTGCGCATTTCATTTTCTATGTTGTTTGGTAGTTTTCATTAGTTGAAATGAAATGAAATTTTCGACGATTTTGGATAGTCGAAAACTTCAAATTAATGTAGAAGTTAAAGCCATGTGAATTTATGAAAATATAAGAAAAATAAGTTTTTGTAACTTATAAATTTGAGAAAGATAGTAAGTTAAACCAGTTTTAAATTTGTTGAGCATCTAGTTAAGTAAAACAAATCTGATTTTGTATATATATTCTTAGGATTTAAAAGAGTACTATATAAATATGAACTCGAGTTAGAAATGTAAATAACTCAAGTTAAGATTTTATGACATATCTTCATAAATAAGTTTAGAAGTGAAAAGAAAATTGGTAAAAGTAAGAACCAATAAGGATAAGTACATAAGTTATACGCTGAGTATTTTGTTCGCATAATTGTTCTTGATCCAAGATTCGAGTACATGACTTTGAAGTGATTCACAATGGCCCGAATAAGGATTTATCACTCGATTCTTGACGACGAACACTTGGTGAGGGTTCTTGGTATGGAACCAATGTTTTCTATCATAGTACATAGCTATGTAAGGAGAACGGAGGTTCTTAATCAAGGAACCTGATCGAAGTCCGCACTAGAGAGTCGAGCGAGAGATACTAGTTCGGAAGAGAAGTTACGTATTCGAGTAAGTGATCGAATCTAATATCGTGTACAAATGATCTATATACATCATACGGGCTTATGAAAAGTGTTAATTATTTGGGTGTACCTATTTCATCCTTGGATGAATAGTGTTGGAATTTTAAGGGTGCAATTCTTTTAAGGGGGAAGAATGTAACGATCCGAAATTTTTGAGTCTTCAAATTTGAATAATTAATTTATTTAAATATACGAATTTGAATTTAAGTTATAATAAAATATTTGTTTCAAATAATTGCCCGATTTTTGGTGACATATTTACAATTTAATTTATTGGAATTTTCGATAATTTTTAATTTGAAAATAATTGAATTTTTGTTTGATATATTTTATGGCAAACGTTGGCATTTTTAAAATTTCACAGAATAAGATAATCGGTGTATTTTATTATTGTTTATGATTGTCTCACTTTGTTGTGCATGATCGTATTTTTTTTCTATCATTTGCGGCTTGTACATGGGTGTGATATTGTGTGGCTTTGTACCGCAAAGTTTTTCAAAACATACAATTTTATACACTTTCACACACTAAACCACTTATAAACGGCAAGGATCTTTCATGACCTACAATCATCACCCTTTGGTTGCATTTAAATGCTTGTCCTTGATTCCTTAGCCTATATTACATTTACTTATATAAGGAAGCACATGCATGAAATGATGGAATACACATTTTTATATTAGACCTTTTCCTTTTCCTCTGCAAAGAATGCGCACAAATTTGGACACATCTTTTTACACGTCAAACATTTCCATTTCTCTCCCTTTGCTTTGCTCTTAAGGAGTTAGTTTGTATATATATCATAGTGCATGCAAGAAAAAAAAGAACTGATAAATATTTCAGAGCAACCACTTTCATTTTGAGTTCATATTTGCACTTCCCCTTCATTTAATAATTCAAGTAACTTCTCAAACACCAAGTATTAGCCAAAGCTTCCAATACGGAAGTTGTAGAAGGCAAAGAGATCAGCATTTTCTATTCTTCTTGTACTCGAAATAGTGGAGTTTTGGCGGAGTTATTGGGGAGATGTTTCGGCCATGATATTGTATGCATGGCCATGAGATTTAAATGGGTATATGTCGAGGGTAGGATGGTGAGCCTCGAGTTGGTCGTAGGATTGGCTGGTGGTGCTGAGAACGGAGGCTATTAGAGGGTGTAGCGGTGGGGTTTGGTTGTTAGGGTCGAGCATGCGTGGATTATGTTTGGTGCATGCGAGAGTAAGAAACAAAGAAAAATGGAGCTACTATTCATAATTAGAGGATTTGCACTTAAGCCCTTGGAATTGTGTTCAATTGCATGTGAGAGAGAGGAAGTATATTTTGCCTGGAATGAAATTTAGAAAGAAAGGAAGGTGGATTTAGCACTTAGGCTCCTATAAATATGGTCTCTTGTGCATGGTTGGGGAGGGAAGGAACCGCGTATGGAGCGGGTCAGGTTAATAAGGAAGTGGGCTGGGCCGTTGTGGTTAGGGGTGAGAATTGTTTTGTTTATTTTAAATCCTTATTTATATTTAATAACGTGTTAACTTTGAAATGCAATATCTAGTTCATCTTAAACCCATTTGACATGCACACTTTTGCGTTGGACTCGTATTGATGAGCACAACATTATATTATAATTTATTGATATATTTGGCAATGTATAAATTGATGATAAAATAATAGGGATTTAATTAAATTACGTTATTTTAATTTAAAACGTCGTTAAATTAATTATACTTTATTGGTGGCATCTATTTGGCCAAATAAAACACCATTCAATTAAATTGAATTGATTAGATTATTATGGACACCTATTAAATAGAATAAATCCTCGTTTTGTGCTTCCAAGTAAAAATTTGATTAGTGAAATTAATTAATATTGGAGAAATGATGAATTAACTATTGATTATAAATTGTTGAGTGACAAAAGCTTGGTAGCCTGGTCATATTGAACACGACATTGAATTATATTAAAAAGTTGAACCCCTTTGAGATATGAAAACAAATGGTAGCTGGTTTAAGTACCATGGTGGTCGCTATGTCCCTTTCCGGATTTGTAAACTTAATTAATTATTTTAATTAAGGATGTCTTAAAGTTAATAATTTTTTACTAATAAGATTTAAGTTAGTTTATTATATTATTAATGTTGTTTAAGTTATTTAATTATATCATTAATATTGTCTTAAGATGTTTTAATTATCATATTAATGATGTTTAAGTTAATCAACTATTTTAAACTAACAATGTTTAAGTTGATGAATTATTAATTTAAAATATTTAAAGTTAGTTAATTAATTAGTTATTTACTAATGATATTTTTAGTTAACTAATTATCTAATTCATGGTATTTAAAGTTTATTTATCAATATAATTAATGATGTAAAAAGTTAATTAAATGATTTAAGAAATTGTGTTTAAGTTAATAAAGTAATTTTTCAAAAATGTTTATAACTAGTATTTTATAAATAAAGGAGATGATGTATAAATGATATTTTATAAATATAGTAGAATGAATTTATAAGTGATATTTATAAATAAAGGAAATGGATATAAAGGCAATTTAATTTTAAAACAAGTTTTAAAGGTTATGGTCGATATAGCGATAGTCGTTATGGATGTAGTCTCGAAACTCTATGATTTCTGCATAGTATAAAAGTTATCTATCTTAGATATTTGGGAACTCCTTTCAAGTACGTTTAGAAAAGTTGTATAATCAATTTAAGAAGGGTTTGGGAGTTATAAATATATTTTAATAATTATTTAGTAATTAGTTCAAAGAAATGTTTTGAATAAGAGAGAAGTTTATTAAAAAAATGTGAGATTTATTAAAATATTCTTATGTATAATTTTGGGGATTTATAAGTTGTGTTTTATGAATAGAATAATATTTTTATAAATGTTATTTATGAAGAAGAAGTTTTATAAATATGGAAGAAACTTATAAAAGGAAGATTTTAAATTAAATAGAAGAGAGTTTTATAAAAGAATTTTATAAAAAGGATTTATAAAAAGGACTTGTAAATATGGAATGGTTTTGTAAAAAGGGAATTTTATGAGAAGGAATGAGATTTGGTTGTGACAAATAATCCTTCTCAATTATGGTGGTATGGAAATATTCTTTTCCTACTTAACACCGAAGGATAAGTGCTTTAGGTTTATAGTAAGCAATGTTTTAAACAACGGTTGTTTTGACCCAATTTAATATGGTTTGGAAAACATGATATCTCCCTTAAGTTTGTAAATATACTTATACCGTTAAGATAAGTATATGGTTATATTTTCTAAGAACTGAAAATATAGTGTTTTGTTAATATACTTATTCCAATGAAATAAGTATATGGAAACGATTTCCAAGTGTTTACAAAGAGTTTTAATTAATGGAAATATTAATTAAAGAGGCTTAGTGGTTGCTTATGGGCTTAGTCATGTTTAGTTCTTATGAAATTAAATGTCTAATTTGATTGTTTGTTTATTTGATAGTTAACTATCAAATCTTAGCCAAAATATAACTCTGGAAATATCTAGGAGAAACACATGAGTTTTATGGCACAGTCATCTTTAATAATGCTTTGCTATGCGTATAAATCTTGTTTTGTTCTCCTATGACAGATGATAAGGAAATCCATCCGCTAAAATGATTAAGAGATGGTCTCCGCTCTTATGTATTGTCTATTTATTTCTAAAAGGAGTCGGGGTTGAGTTTACCGGAAACTATCGAATGTTGGTTCGAAGTGACCGGGATTAGATAAGTACAAATTATGCAAAAACCAATTCGAACCAACTCAAGCGTTTGAATTTGAAAGCTTCTTGAATATGATAGGATTGAAGAAGGAGCTCGTCGAAGTGCAAGGGCTACTTGCTACTAATCCCGAGGGTGATTCAAAATTGGATGTAGTTGAAGTAGTGCCTTCGGTTTGTTCTTGTCCCAAACAATTTGTATGGACGAATGCTAGCATTGCATTGTGCTTGGAGGGAGTGTTCCAAGTGGGAGTGCTATATAAAAGGTAAAATGTAGCCTTTAGCCTCATCAACCGGGAATGACTAAAACATGGGATATGCAGCAGGGCTATGTGGGTCGAATTCATTATGGTATTTTCATCACCCTTCTAGATATATATACAAATTTATGGATTTGGTTGTGCATGAGAGCTCTCGGGGAAGTTTCCAAAGCAACCGAGGTGATGAAATATTCGCTACGATCCAGTAAGGGGTAGGCCAGTCCTAGGTCGGTAGGGGGTCCATGTGAGACCCTTGGTACGTTTTTCTAAAGGTGTACTATGGCAGGTGGTACCCCAGTAGCCTTGTTATTGATGGAAATCCAATATCTAATATGTGTCTTTATGGATTTAGTTGTATACCTATTATGCTGGAATTTAATTAATGTAACAATTTTGGCTATGATTAATATTTATTTTTACCCAAGGCATTATTGTAATATTACAGGGTTTATAATAAAAATGATTTGGTTATCGTATGGTAAAAACCTGTCTGTGTTTATGTGCGGCGTAGTCTTACAACATACCTTTATTTTTTGAAAGGTTTTTAATACATTAAGTAATCCAGTTGATTGTGTTTCTCATGTTGGTTTTACGAGACTGATTCGGGCATTATTTTTCTTGTAATGCTTGGGTCAGCCCGTGCATATTTTCCAGATTTAGCTGGATGCTTTGGAGCTTTAGGAGACGACCTGGATCCTCAAAGGCGTATTTACTAATTTTATCTTGCACTATTCAGTTGTTATTGTATTTATCTTAGATTGTAAGAACAGGTTGGTTCTAGGGATTGATGATAGGATAATTATATTCTGATGTGTGTACGTATATTAAAGATCGTTTTCTTTTGTAATGACCTGATGTACATTATATATTACTAGTCACGTTTTTGTGAGATTTTGTTATGTCTTTCTTTCTTTCACCCTAATGATATGTCTTTCCGGAGCTAGGATGTTCGGCATGTGAATACCATGTATGTATTAGTGTCGACTTTTGGGGATCGAAAAGGTAGGTTGTTACAGCTTATAATAAGTAACTATGGATGACGCAAGGTCAGTCCCAATTATGTAGGGTAAATCTACCCAACTAATCTGGCTACCAGTTCCTACGAATAGTCGGACTAATGTGAGACGTCTCCATGGAGTATGGGTCATAATACAAAGGACCTTCTTATGTAGTTGAATAATAACCTGCCTCTTTCCTATATATGGAGTATTAATTGGTTGGAATTAGGTTTAGGAACAATTGAGGATATCTCGGAAAGGTCCGCTTCAATTAAAGTATTAAGCGTTCGAAGAGATTTCCAAGCAATGTCCATTTCAATTAAAGTATTAAAGTATTAAGAGTCCGCAATTAAAGCATTAAAGTATTAAGAGTCCGCCTTGGGAATAGGTATTAAATGATGGGGGCCTATCTTAATTAAGGTCTTAAATGGTCAAAGTATGTCTATTTTCCATTAAAAGGTATTAAGTTACTTGGGTTTCATCACTCGCATTGATAGACATTAATAACAATGGTATGGGTTATTGATTATGGGAAAACCTGCTTTGGGGATTGAAGATATTAAGTGGTTTTTGGGGCCTTGCCTCTTTCCCTTATATGAAGTATTAAATGGTTACGAATATAGTTTAAAATGCAAAAGACATATCCTTATTTAAATTATACTGCTTAAGTAGTGATATAGAAAGGCTCATGATTTTCTATTCACTAGACCTGGTCACATGTAGATGCATCATGATAGGGGGTTCTCGCATTGTGAACTATGGCGAAGCTTTGTCTCTTACCTCTATAGGATCCAACAATGTAGGTTTGTCACCCAGTCAGAGGACTGGCCTAGGCAGTCGAGAGGCTGGACCATAAAACCAGTGTGTTTGAGATTACCATTTGAAGCCACCACCATTTTAGGGTGACTGTTACATTTGGTATCAGAGCTTAGGTTGCCAGATCAACGGGGAAAACTATACAAATGAGTGACTTGTTTGTTATTTTTGATAAGTATTTTTTAAAACCGTACTATATATAAATATATATACTTATTTTGAAGATACGTCTAACCCTATAAATCCAACTATAGAGGTTGTTGCGACCATATTCTAAAAGAATGGGAGAAACAACTATGAGTGGGGAAAAAATAAATAGAGTTAAATTTATACTCCTGCTCTAATTACTCACGAGGGGGAGGTCATATCGTAAGGAGTAGACTAAGAAGAGCATGAGCGGGACATATAAAGCACCCTAAAAGTTGGATGGTACTTGACTCCTTTATTAACCTAGACTTCCAAATAAATTAGATATAATTAAAAATTTTACATAAAACTCCTAATAAATAATAAGGATAGAAAGTGTAAATGGAAAAAATTGTAACTCCAAGATCAATGAGGCTATAAATGTGGAACAAATAGGAAGTTACAAAAATTTAATAGAGATATAAATGGGCTAATTATGGAGAGATAAAGAAGGCATAATAGGTCAAATTAGAATGAATACATAAATGTCCTTAAGAATTGTCCGTTAGAATTATAAACATTTATTAGAGACAAGTGACATTTATAGAAATAACAAATAGCATGTTAGGTAGTAATTAAATATTATAAGGCAATATATTTGTTAAAATCTGAAAGAAAGACGTAAAGATGGAGTGAAATTATCTTCCATAAGAAGGTATACATTAATCAACATAAAAAGATAAACGGATCCTTAAAGGTTGAGTAGGAAAATTCAAACAAAGGAACAATTAAAGTCAATTTCTAAAATTCAACTCTATGAGAAAGAGTTTGACAAAAAGATTTTTGCGAGTTCCATTAAATGTTTTGAAAGGCTTTTCAAAGGATTATTAAACAAATATCATATGTATCATAAATTGATTTTTTTTTAAAAAGTGAATTTAGTCTGGTTTGGAGATATAACACCAATTGTTTTGTGAAAGTTTGGAAAGATGTTATAATTTTAAAAGTGGTGGGAAGTTTTAAAAACAAAATGGTGGATAAACTTATAAAAAGAAAATTGTAAAGCTGATGATTTGAAGGGTTGAAAAAAAGGGTTTTTCTTTTTTGAAATTTTAATTAGTTGAGTTAAACAATTTTCAATTTCTGGATTCTTCGTTTTTGAAATAAATAGGATGTATATTGGACCCAATGATTTTTCTCGCTTTATAAATTTGGAAATTGTTATTTCGAAAAAGCAAGGAAATCTGGAAATTCATAATTTATAAATTAGTTGAGTTGAAAAGTTCCAACTTAAAAAGGGTTTTTGCATTCTTGAAATTCTTAATTTAATATTTATTAAGCCAAAGAGTTTTTGGTCTAAAGTTTTTAATAAAGAGTCTTTTCTTTTTTGAAATAAAAGTAAAGTAGAATGTAGGCTAGACTTGATAATTTTTCCTACCTTGTAAAATTGGAAGTTCTTTTCCTTAAAATTCTTTTGAAAGGGTGTATAAATGAAAGGCACTTGGTTGAAATAGGATAAATAGATTGGAAGGTTAAGAATGCTCGTTAAGGTACATAAGAGGAACATTCATGTATAAGGAATTGCGGAGAATAATAGTTGAGATAGATAGAAATGGTATTAGGGATTTATATTAAGTATGATCAGTGATCTAGATAGAAATAATATAAGGGGAAATATGATAGAATGGAAGTTTTCATTGTCTACTTCACTTTTCATAGTGTACGAACTAAACAATTTTTTTTTAATATGGAGTGGATAGGGATCACTACTTAGAAGTTTTAGTATATGAATAAAATGGGAATAATATGTACAACCTGATTTGAAAGTTTAAAATTAGTCTCAAACCTTTATTTGTAAAAGATGGTAAAATTGTTAAAATATTCCAAATCTATAATTGGGTTTTAAATTAGGTTGCCCGTAGAATGTGAATTTCTATATTTTGATTTTGTAGCGATTTCCATGAAATTTCCATAAATTATCCAATTCCAAAATATGTATAAAAGCACATTATTTGAATTAACAAGGGTTGCACCAAAAAGGGAAAGAGATGTGTAAGATATGGACATTCATTCCATAGTTTACATTTTCCGTTTCAATAAAAAAATAGAAATAATCCCTTGTAATCTCAAACAAAGCAAAAATCTCATTTGTGGTTAATTTTATTGATAATTTTAACAGTAATCCTTTTTAGAAGGATAGCTCTGATAAATTGAAAATATGGAAATAAGTGTTCTAATTTAGAATTAGTAATTAGAAATATACATACATGCATAGCCGCGCTTAATGACTAAAAATAAAAATAAATATATAAATAGCATAATTTACAATTATATATGTATTAGTTAGTAATTAATAGATTAAATTTATGGAGACTGACTATAAATTTAACAGGCAATAAAACAGTAATTAATGAGAGTTAAATAGAATTGAATGGGGACTGGTTAAGGAAATTTAATATGGCATTTATGAACGTATTGATTCAGAGTAATAAATGAATTTTGAAATTTTTAAAAGGTTAAAGGGATTAAATAAGGATTGAATAGACATGGTCCAATTTTGACAAAAATGGTCAATTATTATGGGTATATTAACCGAAGTAATGAATTAGAAACCAAGAAGAAAATTAAGGAAAGTAGGCAATAGTGGAATGACATATTAGGAATGTCCATCTTAATTCAGTGAGGAGTATTAAGACATTATTACACTAGTTGATGATAGGCAACTTCCAGCAAAAAATTCTTTTAGAGTTTTTGGGTTGTAATCGCTAGTTGTCTCTCTTAGTTATTGGAAAAACGTAAGATGTGGTATAAGGTATGTCCCTATTTTATCTGTGTGTTGATTTTATGAATGAGATTAAAATGCTTGATAAATATATGTGTATTGAGAATCCACATAAATAAAGGAATTTTATAGGGACATTTAACTAGCGATGAACTGTAGATAAGACTAGAAGTTATGAGGGAATTAAGTTAGCAACTAGAAATAAAAGAATGCTCAAATCCTAAAAAAATTAGGATTTTGGAAAAAATAAATTCTAGCTTGTAGAATGTCACCATTCAAGAAAGAAATAGAATTTATAGGGATGTGAAGAGAATTTCTATTGGGCAAGAATAAAGAAGAAGGCGGCGGAATTTTCCATTAAGAGGTATAAGACTGCAATGTCTCTAGCACAAATTTATATCAAGGAGGTGATTCGACTTCATGGAATTTTGGTAAGCATCATTACTGATAGGACCCCATTAATTACTAGCGAATTTTGAAAGAGATTGCAGACAGCTTTAGGAACTTCGTTGAACCTTAGCACTACTTACCACTCACTGACCGATGGACAAACTAGAAGACTGAATAGGATATTGGCAGATTTGTTAAGATCTTGCATCATGGACTTTGGAGGACACTAGGAGCAGCACTTACCGTTAGTAGAATTTTTAGTCACCAATCGACGATTGGTATGGCACCCTTCAAAGTGCTTTATGGGAGGCCATGTAAATCGTCAAACTGTTGGTGGGAAACCACCAAAAAAATCCTACTAGGACCAGATTTAATTCGCGAGACTTCGAAAAGATAGAGTTGAATAGGCAGCATGTGAAGGTTGTAAGATCCTGAAAGTCAGGAAAAGGTGGCACTGAGATTTATTGGGCCTTTCCCAATTTTTAGAAAATAGGAAAACTTGTGTAACATGTGGGGCTACTGGATAAGTTGGTAGGAGCCCATGGCATTTTTCACATTTTTCATTTAAGGAAATGCCTTCATAACGTTTCCATTGTGGTAGAGCCTAATCAATTGGGGGATAGTGATGCAGAGCCAATAGCATCCTATGCCACTACACACATTGTGCTACCCAACCAATTAGGCTGGATCGAGTACAATGAGGAGAAAATCCGACGGAAAGTATAAGGACTTCTCGTCCTAGGGTTTTCTCCAGTAAACTCTTCTCTCCAAAATTAGATTTTGGTTGCATTGTGGTTGCTAGATTGGATGGTACGAGATGGTTGCTACACTATTCACTGTCACTTTGCACTCATGTAGAAATTTTTTCAAGTTTAGGGTGTTTGCATACATACTTATATGTCATGATCACACACTCTTGCTAGGGTTAAGCTTATTTATAGTACGTTTGTAGTACATAATCACATTGAACTTTTGGTTGGGTAGATAGTAGTGTAGATAACTTAGTTGTATAACATGGATGTTTATCGCGAGTTATGTTGTTCGCCCCTTGGAAAGAATTCGGGGATGAAATCTTTTTAAAGGGGGAGGATGTAACACCTGTAAAATGAACCATAAATAAATAAATTGGATAAATTAATTTAAACAAGATAGAGGTAAAATGGAAATTTTGCAAAAGTTGGAATCTGACCATGAAAGTTATGTTGTTGCATTCGTGGAGAAATTCTGATCAATTTCTGTAATGATCTGCCTTTCTTATACCTAAAGAAATCAACATTAATACATCCATGGTATTCATGTGCCGAATATCCAAGTGTCGGAAAGACATATTGTTTGTGTGAAAGAAATAAAAGATAGAACAGAAACTCAACATCGTGACGAGAAAATATATAATATATACAAGATCTTTATAAAAAGAAATCGTCTTTATTAAACATACATAACAAAAATCAAAGTACACTAACCTATCATCAGCCCTGGACAATTATAACAACTTGTCCTTATAATTACTGATAAATACAAACAGAAATCAAGAGCAACAAAAAAGTGGAACAATATAAGATACGTGAATGCATCTTAAAGAATCCAACCAGTCTCCTGAAAGCTCTAAAGTATCTGCTAAATCTAGAAAATATGCTCGGGCTGACCCGAGCAGTATAGAAAACAATGTCTGGGTCAGTCGAGTAAAACCAACGTGAGTAACACAGTAAAATTGATTTACTTAATATTATCTAAGTCTTTCAAAACAAAAGCATTTTGTAAGACCACTCCGCACATAAATATGAACGGGTTTTTACCTTACGATAACCAAAACCTTTTATAAAAAATCAAGTGATATTATAATAATGTCTAAGGGTGAAAATAATAATAATCAAGTAGCTGGGATGCTCATGAGTGTACATCACAACAAAAATAGGCATATAATCAAAAACCACTAAGGCACATTCGTTAATTGTGCATGATTCCATGGAGGTGCCATCAGTACTTCGAGAACGGTCGTCCTGCAAAAGGATCAGAGTTATCCTTCTGATGTAACAATACATCCGTAGTGATGTACAATAGGAAATACATAGCTGGCCCCAAAACTGTCAAGCCAAGTGCATCGCTTCATGCATGCATAACAACTGTAGGTATCTTTAGGAAAAAGATGCCTGCACCCTTATGGGTTAGCTAAACCCCTGACTATGCACCCTATCTCTAGTTTTTGTCATTACCGCTAGCGAGGCTACATCCGACATTCTAGCTCACGCACCGTCACCTAAACATATCTCGAAACCACCCATGGATTCCCATACCCCAACGGGTCTTGGAATCACACATGCATTCCAACATCCAAAACAAATCTCGAATCTCCTCCAAGCATAGAACTCATATATGGTTTTGGAGCGGTTACCATTTTGAGTCATCTCTTACAAGTACGCTCCCTCGCTTACTGGATGTTCTAAAACCAATCGATCGACTTCTGAAATGCTCGAGACCGATTGCTTTGGAAATAATCAGACAATACTTAAGAGTGGGGATTACCCCCAACCGTTTATATGGACAGATCTCCCCATCAATTGTCCGAGAAAAATAAAACGAGTTTATATGTACAGTATAGCACCACTGACGGTAATTGTACTATATAATCCCTGTGTTTCCCTTAGATATTTTCTGAATTAAAATCCTTCGGTGTTAAGTAGGGAATATTTCTGTACCACCAAAATTAAGAAGGATTATGTATTTAAGCCAAGATTTGATGGTCGGTTTTTTATCTATCAAATAAACAAACGTTCAAAACAGAGAATACATTTCCCACTTAAACCACCAAGCCTCTTGAATTAATATTTCGTTAATATAAAATCACCTTTCAAATATTAATTAAAATATTCATATACTTATCTCATCGATATAAGTATATTCACAAACTGTTCACTTTCAAACTTGGAAAACTTTTTCGTATACTTATACGATGATATAAGTATATTCACATAACATTTAAGAAAGATTGCTTAGTTCAAAATCATATTAAAATGATCAAACCCAAAGTTCATTAAACAGAGATATTAATAACCCACGACACTATTCCATTTTCTAAACCCCCTTTATTTTATAGATATCTCTTTATAAATCTCCAAATCTTATTATAAACTTCTTTATAAATCTCCAAAAACTCATTTATAAAACTTCCTCATTTTAAATATCTAAAGCCATTAAAAAACAAACTTCTTTTCCAATTTCAAGATCTCATTCAAATTTATAAATTCCTTTAATAAATCCTTTTATTAAATAAAACCTTTATATAAAAATCTTTCCATTTAAGACGATTCCTTTTTAAATAAACAGTTTATTATTTTTAAACATCTTTTAAATAACAATTTATTATTTGAAACATTTTAAATAAAAAAAATTAGTTATGTTTAGACAACATTAGTAAAATAATAATTTTAACACTCATTAATAAAATAATAATCTTTAAACAAATTATAATAATATAATAATAAAAGATTTTAAACATTATTAATACTTATAATAATCAAACTTTAACATTTTAAAAATAATATTTTAAACACAATACCATTATAATAATAAATTAACTTTAAACAATATTATTATAATTATAAATAAAATTTTAAAATATTAATAATGTAACAAATTACCTTAAATAAAATAATTAACTGTAAATAAGTAACTTTAAATAATAATGTAAATTATTACAAAATAACTATGAATATCATTAAAGTATAAAATAAATTTAAATCATGTTTAGAATATAATTTAATATTTTAAACACTATTTAAAATAAAAACTAGTTAACTTTTAACATTTTTGATAAAATTATTATTATATAAAACACTTTGCTAAAATAATAATTATATAAAACATTTATAATTGTTTAAAATTTAAGTTGATTTAAATTCATAGCTTTCTAAATTCAGAAAGAGGCTTGTGATCACAATGGTACTTAAACAAGTCACAATTAAGTTTAATTTCTTTCCAAGTTAATAATTGATATTTACATAATCAACATCTATGTAAATAAATTAATCAATTCACCATCACTACACATCACTTATTCAAATTGGCATATCAATTAATGACATATGATTTGATGTCCAAATCTATAAAATATCAGAACAGGGATTTATTCTGCTAATTAAATGACCAATTAATTTAATTAGCGGAACGATGTTTTATTCTGCTAAATAGGTGTCCAAATTACCCTATCCAATTTACTTTAATAGAATGGTGTTTATTTGGCCAAATAAATAACACCCATTAAGTATAATTAATTTAACTACATAATTATTAAAATGTACATAATAATAACCAGTCAGTATTAATTTGTCATTAAATTATACTATACCAAAATTACCAACAATTTATGCCAAAGCGTTGTGTTCGTCAAAACGAACCCAACGCAAAAATCCGTGGGTTAATCTGATTCAATACGAGGAAGTTCTAGCTTTTCAAAGTTTAAGCAATTTAAACTTAATTAATCAAATTAAGTTATAATTTCTTACACTAAATCCCAACGAGCCAAGCCCAACATCTTTGCAAACCCGAGATCGCGTGAATAGGACTTCATCTTCCCTGAACTAAATCTTACATCGCCTGAAACCAAAACGGATGTGCACGGTGTTCACGTGCATGCGACCATCCTACCACCAACGACGATCCCACCACCCTCAACATGTCCACCTTCATATCCTCGTCATGTTGTTACCATCGCTACCCTCATCCAAAGCCTGTATCCAATTTCTACCCTTCACCCAAATATCGAAATGAAACCCATCCGCGTTCAATTCCCTACCACCGCTGCAACACCCACTTCGAGGGCATTACACCACCACCATCAGAACTGCGACACAATGCCCCCACCTTTGGCCCAAAACCACACTCCACTCGTAGCCCCACTTGTCACCAGCATGTCCCATTCCAAAAACAAAACCAACAGCACCTAAAACCCTAGTTTGAGCAAGCGGCACCCCCACGGATCACTAAAACCACTGCCACCACCCGAGCTTCCTTCCATTCACCTCAGCTTGCCCAAAAAATCTTCCAGTCATCCAACTTCTAAAAATCATGATTCACCACAACAATCATGAATACGAACTCCATTCGTCGATTTATCATAGTCAAAACTGATCTTGTCCGAGCACTTCACTGTAATCAACAGTTTCTCCCAGTATACTCGATGGAACACCCTACAACATTTTTAGAAAATACTACGGAAGGATATGAACAACTTTGATGTTTGGAGGTTTTGATGAAAGTTGATATGATTTGAGATATGGATTTTAGAAGGAGGAAGGTGGCTTTATTTACTTTGGTTCACTTAAAAAATGAAAATGCAAGAGGCAGAAAAGACTACCCCCCTTGTTTACTGCCTGCACTAATGTTTTGATGAGTTAATCTATGCAAACCAAGATCCTCATTCTAAGGCATGCCTCAAGGGAAGGAAAATGGGAGAAATGTGAACGTTTTGTTGTGTCTTTATTTTGCAGTGAAGAAATGAAATACGTAGTGTTTTATTTTCAAAGAAGCATGTGACTTAGCTTGTACACATATAAGCAAAGTTTCTTAAAAGCAGAGCATCTAAAGAGATTGAGAAACTAGAAGAATGTTTGTGTCCCCTAGTTAAATGTATGTATATAGAACCAAGTACAAACAAACAATATGTGCTAAGAAATCAAAGTCATGATAAAAAAAACATCAAAATATGTTGCAAATATTTGTTCATAGATAAGGAAACCAAAGTACTAACATTAAATGCAAAGCAAACAAAAGTCAAGCACCCGGACAATCCAAAGATATGTGCAAAAGGTATTGTTCTGCGATGTAAATTTTGATTTGAAAAAGTTTTAGGGTACTTCGCTGCATTAAATCTCCTTCGCGAACTGGCCGCGAATGACAGAAATAAAATATGATCACACACAACAAAGTAACACGATCACAAAACAACAATAAAATACATTGGTTATTTTACTCTGTTAAATTTCAAAAATACCGATGTTTTCCATAAAATACGTCAAACGATAATTTAAATATTTTCCTAATTAAAAATTATGGAAAATCCTATAAATTCATTTTATTACCAATTTGATTTTCTTTTTATTTTAAAAACCATAAATCAAATATTTAAAATTAATTAAATATTCTAAAAATCAAAGCGATAAAATATCGGGTCATTACATTCTCCCCCCTTAAAAAGAATTTCATCCCTGAAATTCTAATGATGGAAAATATGATGACATTTTAACAGAACCTTAAAATAATCATTTTATAAAAACAACTCTTTATTGTAACACATTTCAAAACTTACTCTACTCCCTTTTAACTGTATATTACTCTTCAAAGTCCTGAGAGTGTATGCAAAAGATTAATTTCAATTTACTTTCCAAAATTATTTATGAAACCTTACATAAAACACAACTTAAATTCACAAATTTGTATAATACCATACTATATCCTGAGAGGATATATAACTATTTAATTATAACTTTCTATTTTGAACTTAACTTGAGAATTAAATACCCGGTTTTTATTTCAAAATCCCTTTTGAAATGATCCTATATACTTTAATCCATATAACATATAATATATATATATATATATATATATAGCCCGAGTAATCTAAAAATAAAACCAAGAAACTGGGTACTACCAAATAGTATTGTACATTCCCTTACCAAGAAGGATAATACTAAAGAGAAGTATTTACCATCCGAACATGTCTCTTTTCCATTTCTAGTTATTTTTGAGCCACTCGAACTAGTTAACTTAAAACACTTTTTTCTTCTTTCTTAAAATTTCCCCAGGAAACAATACTTCCTATGTACTTCCAAATAAATAATTTTAATAAAAATATCAATTTCCAAGCTACCTTCGATTCGTTCGGTTTCGAACTCGTTTCAATCGTTCAATGATAGAGATAATAATTTACTAAGTGCACTACAATGTCCGTCTAGGCAACATCCGATCATCACTTAGAAGATTATTCAGATCCTCACAAAACAAGTCGAGACTCATTCCATGGACCAATCCAAAGAAAGCACACATTTTCTTACAATTTTTCTTTTCCAAAATACTAATACTTAAAAATTCTTTAAGTAACCTATCATTACTATTTCCAAAAGTTATTTATACTTTAAACTTTCTCAAGTAAAACTATTATTTCTTTTTCCATAATTTACTTGAAATAATAATATAGATATTTACTTAAAAATATCTTTATGAAATATTTCTATTCATAATTACTTTCAATTAATAATATTATTATTATTTTCCACAAACCCTTAAAACCATTTTCCAAAAATACCATGATTTAATTCCTCCAAATCATTTTATTTATAAAACACATTTTTATAAACTAAGTTTATAAAAAATCAATTTAAAAAAAAATCATTTCCCGAATATTTATTTCAAAACATTTTAATTTTAATAAACAACTTTTAGAAAAATCAAATTTTAACCCAACATTATCACCAAACGCCCTATAGTCAAAGTATGAAACTGAATTCACAAAGTGTTCATTTCAATGTTCCCAAAATTCCTATCTACCCAACTCAAGTTTTAAAAAGGAAGATTCCAAATAGATCAACAAACGATAGTCAATGCTTAGAACTAGGCGAGCACGACTAATCAAATCCTAGATGATGATAATGGAATATTATCAATGCTAGCAACCAAAAACATCAAAAATAACTGTATTAAATTTTTGAAAAATTATCCTTTTATATATAAAATATATTCCTAGGTAAAAATTTCCATTTACTCGTTTTAAAACAGTACTATGTCTGTTTGGCCTTGTTCAAGTGTTTTGGAATCCCTATTGATAACGTTGGCCAGACGCCTTAATCGGAATCCAAAGTTCAAACTTAACAGATCAAACACCACAATATAAAACATTTTTATGAAAATAACAAATATGCGTTCATTTATATATATATATATATATATATTTGAAAATGGGTAAAATCTTTATTACTCAGCCCAAAACCAAGGTCGGCCCGACCCATACAGATAATATTTGTTCTATGTGTTTACAATTCATTCCAGCAATTAAATAATAAAAGAAACTGCTTCATCTTCCTTCTATCTCTTCACGGAGGAATCCATGGCCACACCATCTGAATCTCAGTATTATGTGCTTCTAGTCCCAGCATCTTCAATGCGTTTAGTTCAGCAGTTGATAGATCTGTGAGTTTCCCTGCTCTTTGCATGATAATTCGAACATCTCTTTTTATCATTTCATTAATTTGCTATCTATTTTTGCAACTGTTTCGGAAAATGCGTCTATTTCTTTCTCTCCATACATGTCGTACAATAGTAGTCAACAAAATGGAAGCCATTTTCCCTACCAGGCTTTTGGATTTCCAACTTCGTGTCAGGTAAGTCGCAATGTCACTTAGGCAGTAACCTTGAAAATTACAGTTTAGAACTGATTTTTGTTTGTCCTAGATTTGTCTAGTGAATGAACATTGAAATAAGATATGTTTATGATTTTCTTCCTCCTATTTACAAAAAACACAGTCCGATTCTTGTAAAATCCCCCACTATTTAAGCCTGTCCTTTGTAGGTAGTCTACTTAGAAGAGCTTTATAAGTTGTGTGAGACATTTTTGGTGTGCTTGCTCTATTCCATACAATTTGCGCCCATTCAATTTCATTGCTTCTTTCCCTCAGATGTTCCCAGGCAGTTTTCAAGCTAAAATCTTTATTACTTGGTTGCCATATCCAAGTGTCTGATGAGTTATCAGATAATGTAATACTCATTACTTCCTGTTTGATTTGGTTAGCTGGAGAGTCAGGAGGTAGGCACCATGATTTACCTTGCATAATTTTCTCTAACATAAAATCTCTCCCTCCATATGCATTGAAACTATCCCATCCTAGCTTGTTTATAATACTCTCATTATTCAGCCAAGGGTCAAACCAGAAGCTCGTGCATTCACCATTTGCAATTTTCCTGTTTACTAAGTTTTTAAGATCACTTCTAGCTCTGAGGATTGTTTTCCATGTACCTGATGTATTTGGGTCCTCTCTTTGAATCCAGAAATTATCTTTTAAATACCTATTTCTCATCCAAGTAGCCCAGAGACCTTTTCCTTTCAATATTTTCCAAGCAAGTTTTGTTGCATATGCTTTTTTTAAGTCTCTGAGATTTTTGAGACCCACACCTCCTTCCTTTTTGGGTTTGCATAATGTTTGATATGATATTTTATGAATCCCCCATCTCCAGATGAAGTTTGCACAAACACTTTCAATTTTTTCAATAGAAGCACTTGGAATTTGAAATGTTTGTATCCAAAACCTGACCATAGATGTTATTACAGTGTGAACCAGTTCTATCCTACCAGCAAAGGAAAGTAATTTTGAGCTCCAACTTTGTAATTTATTTCTTATTTTTGTTACCAGGACTCCACACTCTCTATCTATAATCACATTTGTTGATAATGGCACACCAAGATATTTGACTGGCAGATGACTCTCTTCATAATTCAAGAGGGAACAAAATTGTTCTTTGTTTATGCAGTTCTCATTAAAATAACATTTTGTCTTTTGTTCATTAACTTTCAAACCTGCTAGGCTTTCCAGTTTTTGAAATATTTCTTTCATCCCCCTAATTGCAGCATTTGAAGATTTGTAGCAAATAATAAGACATCAGCCAATAGGAGATGAGTTATTAGTGGCTGGATTTTATAAACTGACTGGATAATATTATTATGAGTGCATATTTCCATTTGTAGGGAAAAAAATTCCATGGCCACTGCAAATAGATATGGGGATAGAGGGTCGCCTTGTCTCAGTCCCCTATTGCTTTTTATAAAGTCTTTTGGAACTCCATTGATTAAGACAGAATAGGTTGGAGAGCATATGCATTCTTCAATAAGTTTCAAAAATTTTACCGGGAAACCCATACTTTTTAGCATGTGAATGATGAAGCTTCTATTTATTTTGTCATAAGCTTTTTGAAGATCCACCTTTAGACAAATTTTTCCAGCTCCCTTCTTTTTAAAATTCCTAACCAACTCATGAGCTAGTAGAGAATTTTCAGATATGCTTCTTCCTTTAATAAATGCACTTTGACATTCACTTATGCATTCATTTGGAATTGGTTTAATTCTATTACAAATGATTTTACTCAAGATTTTGTAAGAAACATTGCAGCACGAAATAGGTCTATAATCCTGTATCTGAGTTGGTTTTTCTTTTTTTGGTATTAGACATATGAAAGTGTGGTTCATTTCTTTTATGATTTTCCCAGAATCTAGTGCTTTCTGGTAAGCTAACCTCAGTTTTTCTTTCAGAACCTCCCAGTGGGTTACATAGAAATGAGAACCCAGCCCATCTGGCCTTGGACTGGAGTCATGATGAATGGATTTCATAGCTTCCTTAATTTCCTTGGTTTCAATATCCCTAGACAGCATATGCCTCCCACTTTCAGTAACCAGGCATTTGGTTTTAATGTCAGGTAACTTTTGAGGGTAATTACCATTAAATAGATCAGTAAAATAATCTATTGCATCTTTTTCAAGACTCCTCAAATTAGATACCAGTTCACCTTTGTCATCAACAACATTGTGTAAATTGTTATAATTCTGTCTGATGGACATTTTTGTGTAAAAGAATTTTGAACTTTCATCACCCTCTGTCAGCCATTTTTCTTTAGCTTTTTGTTTTAGCTCCATAGCTTGAATTTTCAAAGCATTTTTGAGTTCTTGTTGTACTTCAAAAAAATCACTGTTTAATTCATCATTGTATGGGTCTGTATCCAATCTGGATTGGATGTTACCTAGTGTTTCCTGAAGTTGAGCAACCATATTACCTTGCTTTATTCTACATTTGTTCCATTCATTAATTCTCAACTTAATATGTTTAAGAATCATTATTAGAACAAAAGAATTATTACCCTCAAATATTTCAAGTTTGGAAAAGTCTGCTACTTTATAGTAGTCTTTGCATAAAGGCCAATAATTAGCATATCTAAATGGCTTGCCTTTCTCAATATTATGTTGAATAAGTTCAACTAAGAGAAGGGCGTGGTCACTTGTAGAGCAAGCTAGAATATTGACTTTCATTGATGGGAACATGTTAATAGCATCTGAATTTGCTAAAACTCTATCTAGTTTGCAGGCTATCTTTCTAACTTCTCCACTTCTCCATGTGTATTTCAGTCCAGTGTGGGCTACTTCCGTCAATCCTGCAGCTACAACACAGTCATTGAATTCCTCCAGCCGGGAAGCTTTTAGTGTGAGACCTCCAACTTTATCTTCTGCTCTCAGTATTGCATTATAGTCTCCCATTGTTAACCATGAACCATCTACTTGATTTGACAGTTTTTTAATTTGATCCCAGAGACCTGCGCGTTTTGTAGCAAGGTTATTGGCATATATAAAAGTGATATTAATTTTTAAGCCTCCCTTGTTTGTAGCTTTTATTGTAGTTTGCTGATCATCCTTACTTGTCAGACTACATGACCAGAATTCATTACACCATGCAACTAATATCCTTCCTTTACAATTATTAGAATTATTATGATAAATACTCCAATTTGCCCCCAAAATAGAATGAAAATTATCTATACTATCATTATTCATTTTATTTTCAAGTAAACCAAGTAATGACGGTTTATATTTATTTCTTAAATTAAAGAGGTCTAATTGTCTCTCATCACTATTAAGACCTCTAACATTCCAGCAAATTATTGTCATTGGGAGGATGGTGCTTTATTACTCCTCAAGTTCCTAGGAGCAATGTTCTTTGGGCCATGCTTACTTGCTTTCTTATTGAACTGTTCTATGTATTCCTGGTTTGGTTTAGTGTAAGTTCTTGTTTTTGTATCAAATTTAACTCCTCATCACTAGAACCCAAATTTAAGTTCATTTTATTAATTTCTTCTACTGTTTCAGGTTCCTCTTCATTCTGGTATAAATCTTCAAACTCCTATTCCTGTTCCTTCTCCTGTGCCAAGTTATTCAAATGCTCTGATTGCTCCGGGTTTTCCTCTGCAAAACTTAGGCATCCAGGAGGCGTTTGGTTATCAACAGTATTTTGATGTATTGAATTAGTAACAATACTGATACAACTTTGTATATTTTGGGTGACTGGTGATGCATTGTTAATAGTCTCATCTGATGTTTTTTGTAGTACTTGTAATGTTCCAGCCAACTTCTCATTTTGACTATGTTGTATATTATTAATCCTTTCCTCTGAGCTGCTCTCCTGATCATTGGTCTTTTGCTGTTCTACTATTTTTTCCTTGATCCTCCACTCTTGAGTGTTACTTCTTGTGCATTGCATTTATGTATGACCAAAACATAAGCACTGTGAACATTTTGGAGGAATAAATTCATATCCCACATCTTGAACATACTCCATTCCAGAACTGTCTTTAGCTCGTATTTTGTTTGGTAATTTTGACTCTGCCAATATCTCTACCAGAACCCTTGCAAATTTTAGCTTCCTAAGATGTTTTGTGTCTTCGTCCATCTTAATTGGCTTTCCTATGAGACTAGCCAATTTACTAATCCCCCTGCTACTCCATAGAGCAAGATTAAGATTCATTAATCTGATCCAGATAGGGTGTGAATCTAGCATATCCCTCTCCAATCGTAGATTTTCCTCCCATCTTTTGATAAATAATAATTTTCTATCCATAAACCATGGACCATTGTCTATAACATTTTGACAATCAGATTCCATATCAAATTTGACCAGATAATAACCATTTTCTCTCGCAAAGATACTCCATCCTCCTTGTGGTTTCCACTCTCTTTTAATGTAAGCGTTAAAGTGAATATAATAAGGTCTCTTTCCTGCCATGTAAATGTAAATCGAATCCTTCCACATGCTTGAAGCTTCGGCAAAATCCTCTTCATCAATTTCTGCAAACATTCCTTTTTCATCCTCCGTTTTCTCATAGAATTGAACGTTGCTATCTATTCTATCTTTGCAACCTGTAGCTTGAGTCCAGCTTTTATTCCTTTCTTTTGAAAAAACTTGAGATTTGAGCGCATCAGCATAAGTCGATCGTATTTGATTAACGCTAGGGTTTTTCGCCACCTTCTGCTTTCCTTTTCTCCTGACTTCTTGCCAATTATCATCGTCTTCTCCTTCCTGATCCGCAGACAAGGTCAAATTTGATGAATTAGGGTTTTGATCGGAGGTCGAAGATGCAGCAGCCGCCATCGAAAACTAAGATTCCTAAGAGGCATATATATATATATATATATTATATATATATATATATGTATACACACACACACACACACACACTCTCAAACTCATCCTAGGGTCTCACTTATCCTATCTCAAATGAGTTAACCTCACCAAAACCTAGGTGTTCGCTCAACCTAAGCTCTGATACTATGTGTAACAATCTGCCTTTCTTACATCTAAAGAAATCGACAATAATACATCCACGGTATTCATGTGCCGAATATCCAAGTGCCAGAAAGATAGATTGTTGGGGTGAAAGAAATAAAAGACAAAACAGAAACTCAACATCTTGATGAGAAAAATATATAATATACATAGGATCTTTACAAAAAGAAGTCATCTTGAAGAGTGCATTAACCTATCATTAGCCCTGGGAAGTTATAACAACTTGTCCTTACAATTGCAGATAAATACAGATAGAAATCAAGAACAAAAAATAGCCGAAGAATATAAGATACATGAATATGCTTTGGAGAATCCAGATCGTCTCCTTAAAGCTCTAAAGTATCCAGCTAAATATGGAAAATATGCTTAGGCTGAACCGAGCATTATAGAAAACAATGCCCAAGTTAGTTTGATAAAAATAGCATGAGAAACAAAATCAAATGGATTTACTTAATGTTATCTAAACCTTTCAAAACAAAGGTATTTCATAAGACCACGCTGTACATAAACACGAATGGGTTTTTACCTTACGATAACCAAAACCTTTTACAGAAAATCCAGCGATATTATAATAATGTCTGAGGGTGAAAATAATAATAATCAAGTAGCTCCGATGCTCGTGAGTGTATATCACAACAATAATAGGTATATAATCAAAAACCGCTTAGGCGCGTTCCCTAATTATGTAGAATTACACGAAGGTGCCCTCAATACTTCGAGAATGGTCCTCCTACACAAGGATCAGATTTATCCTTCCGATGCAATAATACATCCCCAGTGATTTACAATAGGAAATACATAGCTGGCCCCAAAACTGTTCAGCCGAGTGCATCGCTCCATGCATGCATAACAATTGTAGGTAACTCTATAAAGGAGACGACTGCACCCATATGAGTTAGACAAAACCCTTGGCTATGCATCTTATCCCTTGTTTTGGTCATTACTGCTGGTGAGGCTACGTCCGACATTCCAGCTCATGCACCGCCACCTAAACGGATCTCGAAACCACACATGGATTCTTATACCTTAACAGGTCTCTGAACCACACATGGATTCCTATACCCCAACGGGTCTTGGAATTATACATGGATTCCAACATCCAAAACAGATCTTGAATCTCCTCCAAGCATAGAACCTGTATATGATTTTTAAGTGGTTATAGTTTCGAGTCATCTCTCATAAGTACACTTTCCTGTTTACCGGATGTTCGAAAACCAATTGATCGATTTCCAAAACGCTCAATATCGGTTCTTTGGAAATAATCAGACTATACATAAGAGCGAAGATCATCCCCTTAGTGTTTATGTGGATGGATCTCCTCATCGTTTATCCAAGAAGAACAAAATGAGTTTATCGTACAGTATAACATCACTAACGGTAACTATACCATATAATCCCCATGTTGCTCCGATATATTTTCAAAGTTAAAATCCTTTGGTGTTAAAAAAGGAATATTTCCATACCACCAAAATTAAGAAGGATTACATATTTAGGCCAAGATTTGATAGTTGGTTATTTAACTATCAAATAAACAAATGTTCAAAATAGAGATTACATTTTCCACGGAAACCAGCAGGCCTCTTAAATTAAGTTCAATTTAACTTTCCATGTTAATAACTGATATTTACATAATCAACATATATGTGTATAAATTCAATAATTAACCATCATTGGTTGGCCCATCACTTATTCAAATTGGTATACTAGTTAACGACCTATGATTTGATGTCCCAATCTATAAAATAGCAGAACGATGATTTAGTCTGCTAATTAAATGACCAATTAATTTAATTAGCGGAATGATGTTTTATTCCGCTAAACAGGTGTCCAAATTACCCTATTCAATTTACTTTAACAGAATGGTGCTTATTTGGCCAAATAGATAACACCCATTAAGTATAATTAATTTAACTAAATAATTATTCAAATTGACGTAATTATAACTAGTGAGTATTAATTCTTCATTAAATTATACTACAAAATTTTCAAAAATTTATGTCGAAGCATTGTACTCGTCAAAACAAACCTAACGCAAAGATCCGTAGGCTAAACAGATTCAATACGAGAGAGTTCTAGCTTTTTAAAGTTTAAGAAATTTTAACTTAATTAATCAAACTAAGTTATAATTTCTCACCTTGAATCCCAATAGGCCAAGCCTAACATCTTTGCAAACCTGAAACCACGTGAATAGGACTCTATCTTCCCCAAACTAAATCTTACATCGCTTGGAACCAAAATGGACATGCACGGTGTGCACGTGCACGCGGCCATCTCACCACCAATGACTATCCCACCACCCCCAACATGTCCTCATTCATCTCCTCGTCATGTTGGTACCATTGCTACTGTCATCCAAATCCTGTAGCCAATTCCAACCCTTTACCCAAAAATCAAACTGAAACTCATATGCATTCAATTCCCTACCATCGCTGCAACACCCACTTCTAGGCCATCATACCACCGCCATCCGAACTACAACACAATGCCCTACCTCTGGCCTAAGACTGCAGCCCACTAGTAGCCCCTCTTTCCGTCGCCACATCCCATTTGAAAACAAAACCAACAACACCTAAAACCCTAATTTGAGCTAGCGGCACCCCCACAGACCACCAGAACCACTACCACTATTTTTACTACACCCGCCCTTACCCAAGCTTCCTTCCAATCACCTTAGCTCGCCCCAAAAACCTCCACATCATCAAATTTTGAATTTTGATTGGAATTTGAACAACTTGCTCCCATGAATTCTCCCGATCACCAAAAATCAAAGAATTGCTTCTAAAAATCATAATTCGCCACGACAACCATGATTATGAACTTCATTTGTCGATATATCATAGTTGAAACTGACCTCGTTCGAGCACTTTATTGTAATCGACGGTATTCTCCAACTATACTCGATGGAACACCCTACAACCATTTTTAGAAAATCCTACGGGAAAAGATGAACAACTTTTATGTTAGGAGGTTTAGATGAAAGTTGATATAATTTGAGATATGGATTTTAGAAGGAGGAATGTGGTTTTATTATCTTTGGTTTACTAAAAAAGGAAAAAGCAAGAGGAAGAAGAGAACCCCTGTTTACTGCCTGCAATGATGTTTTGATGAGTTAATCTATGCAGACCAAGATCCTCATTCTAAGGCATACATCAAGGGAAGGAAAATGGAAGAAATGTGAACGTTTTGTTGTGTCTTTGTTTTGTAGTGAAGAAGTGAAATACATAGTGTTTTATTTTTAGAGAAGCATGTGACCTTGCTTGTACATATATAAGCAAAGTTTCTTAAAGTGGAGCATCCAGAGAGACTGAAAAACCAAAGAACGTTTGTGTCCCCTTGTTAAATGTATGTATATAGAACCAAGACAAACAAACAATAAACACTAAGAAATCAAAGTCATGATCAAAAGATAGCATAATATGTTGCAAAGATTTGTTCATAGAAAAGGAACCAAAGTATTCACATTAAATGCAAAGCAAACAAAAGTCAGGCACCAGGACAATCCAAAGATATGTGCAAAAGGTATTATTCTGTGATGTAAATTTCAATTTGAAAAAGTTTTGGGGTACTTCGCTGCAAAAAATCTTGTTCGCGAACGAGCCCGAATGACAGAAATAAAATACGATCGTTCACAACAAAGTGACATGATCACAAAATAAAAATAAAATACACTGGTTATTTTATTTTGTTAAATTTCAAAAATACCGATGTTTGCTGTAAAATACGTCAACGATAATTTATATATTTCCAAATTAAAAATTATGGAGAAATTCTATGAATTCATTTTATTACCAATTTGATTTTATTTTTATTTAAAAAACCACAAATCAAATATTTAAAATTAATTAAATATTCTAAAAATCAAAGTGATAAAATTTTGGGTCGTTACAATTTTCATATATGGTATGCTGAAAACGAAGCTCAAACGAAGAAGTTATGGGCATTTGAAGTTTTTGAGTTTAAAATAATTTAAATAGAATATAAATTCAAAGAAATAATTAGTTCCCAAATTTGAAATTCAAAAGTTAACAATAATAATATTTGAGGGTTAAGTAAACCTTAAAAATAACATTAACGTTAAATAGCAAATAAGAAAGAAAATAAATTAACAACGACAACAATTGTAACATTCCCAAAATAGGAGGAGCGGTCGATCCCTTGGCCACGACCAATCGACCGCTGCCCATAAGTGGCGGCTAGAGTTTAGTTTATTTTAACGTACCAAATTTTATTATTTTTAACCTACCTTCATCCAATAGTTCTGATGTGTTCTGACTACTATAAATAAGAGTTTAGTCCCCTCACTTTTATTCACACAATTTTTTGGGAACATTAGCAAAGCTCTGTTAGTTCGTATCTTCATAGATTCGGAAAACCTCATTAGGGTTTCAGGTAAGAAATCCTATATATCTATTTCTGATTATCATTTATTTTCTCAACCTCTTCTCCTCCAACCTCTAACTTTATGAATCTAACCTATATACAAATCGCTTGCTGTATAAATAAAAAAGAAGAGATCTAAAAGGGTTCATTGAAGGCATGTCTAATCCAAGAGAAGGCAAAGTTAAGGACCTATGTGAGTGAATATCTTAGTTTTTTCTATTTTAGTAATTGAATAATGTAGTTTGGATTTGATATATGCCTTAGAGAGTTTTGGATTACGAAAACATCACAATAAAAATTTCTGAAATTCCCCCAAAGCAAAATGTCAACTCTTAGGTTGGAATCTGTAATAACCTGCACTTTACTGAGCCTAAATTTCGACAAGAATCAAAACCCAAGTCCATCAAAGCGCAAATTGTTGGATTTGGTACCTAAAAATAAGCATGAGCATTATGAGAGATTGATAAAAATCTAAGCTCACATCGGAGATAATAATAGGATATAAATACTAACTGCAGCTACTACCTTAGAATTAATGGTTTTCCTTGGATATCAGATTGCCACATCAGCATCGAGCATGAGAAAAAGGACTTCTCCCGTAAATAAGTACTAAGTGTCTGCCGTGAGTTTAGATTTTTACCAATCTCTGATGATGCACATGCTTATTTGCAGGTACCAAATCCAATGATCTATGATTCAATGGATTTGGGTTTCGATTCTTGTCGAAATTTAGGCTTATTAAAGTGCGGGTTGTTACAGAATCTTAATTGTTTTGTACTCAAATAAGTAGTTTTTGTGGATTTTTCAATATATGATTTTTACCTTCTATTCCACTTCTTATTCTTTTTCTTTGGATTTGATTAAGGGATTTGAGTAAGAAATGGTGTGTAAGGTACGGATTATTATTCGTAATTTGCACTGTCGATTTTTATAGAAATTCCCTTGTCTAATTTCATATAAAATGGAGTTGAATGGAGTGTAAAATTAATTAAATTGTAGGTTACCATTATTATTGATTTGTTCCATTGTTTTAATATAAAATAAGTTGGAGTTGGATTCTAAGTATGAGTCTTTTAATTTGATTTTGGAATATTGAATTTCTGGTAAAAATTCTATTGTGAAAATGATACTTGTATAACATTAAAAGATTTGACATTTGAACATTAGTTTAGGGCGTATTCCCCACACACCTAATAAATGCATACATATATATACATAAACTAGCGTAAATAATGTACAATTGTAACTTATTAATTGCATAGTTAATTAGGCTAATGATTGTCATTTAAATACCCTATAGGAAAGTAATTAATTAGGCAAAATAAGAAGAATTTCTTGTAAGGCTTAATTAATGAATACGGTGAGATGTGTGATAATACATTTAGAGAGTATTATGAAATATGACTAAGTTATAGGAATGTGAGATCAGTCAAAAGCACATATATGTTTTCCCAGCTAATCTGGCTACTAGCAGTGTGACTTTGGGGCTGATGCGAGACATTGCCTGTGATAAGTAACTATCGATGACACGAGATTAGTCCCAAATTTATAGGGTAATTCTTGCCAACAAATCAGGCTGCCAGTTCTTACAAATAGTCGGACCAATATGAGACGTCTTTATAGGGTACGGGTCATAATACAAAAGACCTGTTTTGGCAAATTGAAGGTATTAAGTAGTTGTTTGAGGATCCATCTCTTTTTCTTATATGAAGTATTAAATGGCCAGGATTGGTTTTAAGCACGACTGAGGATATCTCAGAAAGGTATGCTTCGATTGAAGTATTAAGTGTCCGAAAGGGATTTCTGTGCAATGTTAGCCAGATGGATACCCATATGGAGTCCGCCTTAGGAATAGGTATTAAATGTTGGAGGCCTACCTCAATTTAGGTCTTAAATGGTTAGAATCTGCCTATTTTACATTAAAAGGAATTAAGTGTATTGGGTTCTATCTCTTGCATTGGTAGACATTAATAACGATGGTTATAGGTTATTGAGGGAATACCTGCTTCAGGGATTGATGGTATTAAGTGGTTGTTTGAAGAGCCTGCTTTTTCCCCTTATATGAAGTATTAAATGGTTTTGAATATAGTTTAAACTATAAAATACATATCCTTATTTAAATTATAACGCCCAATACTGATATAGAAAGGCTCAAGATTTTCTATTCACCAAACATTGTTGTTCTGACTCTCTTCTCATTATAACATAGGTTAGGGAAGGAGACGTTGATCAAGATGGAGATGATGATGATGAGAGGAGCTTATGGCTATAGTCTATTTATTTATTTATGTCATTTTCTGATGTACCCATCTGAAGTTAAAAATCTATTTTTGAATAAGATAATGTAACAGTTATGGTTTTGTTTTGTGACATTTGAAATTTGAAATAAATTAGGTGTTGTTTATGCTATTATATGTTATCCTTCCGCTGTGAGTTATGAATGGATAGATAAATAGCTCTGTATTGTTCTTTATACCAACCAACGACCATCCTTGGAATGAGTTTAAGTTTTGATAGGTCTTTTCTAGGTCTAGATTTAGGCCTATTTTGGGGTGGGTTGTTACACAAATACAACTCTATGTTGTATAACATCACTTCTACTATCTTTTATAACATGTGGTATGGCCTTGACATTGTGTTTATATGGTTGATTGGCTTGTGTGTTGAATTGATGTGAATATGTAAGTATTTGTATAGTGATAGTCGCTATAAGTGCACTTTAAATCCCCTTGTGTTTAAACTTGCTCTATGTGGTTATTTGTGAATATCTTGTGATATAATATATTTTGGTTGTTCGCTACACATATTTTGTTGTATGGGACAAAAGGGAATTGGTTTGGAAAGTTGTAGAACTTGTGAAACAAAGTTGTAAAAGTTAGGAGCGAATTAGTCGCAATGGATGCACTTTGAAATCATTTTATATTCAGTGATTTTTAATTTAACTTAGGAAGACATCTTTAGGGGTTCCTTTACTATTTTAACAAGTAAAATATGTTTATATAATACTGTAAAAAATTAGAGTTTAAAACATTTTATAACTAGTTGAACAATGTGGCTAAAGTTAGGAGTAAAATGGTCGCTATAAATGCACTTTGAAAAATAGCTTATTTTGGGAAATT
Source organism: Allium fistulosum (assembly GCA_030737815.1). Lineage (NCBI taxonomy): Eukaryota > Viridiplantae > Streptophyta > Magnoliopsida > Asparagales > Amaryllidaceae > Allium > Allium fistulosum. The sequence goes on along the minus strand of CM060908.1, from coordinate 296,501,322 downwards.
TTTAAAATTAATTTGGAAGATATCCTTAGGATTTCCTTTTCATGGTTTTTAAGTAGTCTAAGTATACTGCTTACTGTAAAAAATTGGATGAAAATTCATTTGTTTAAGTGGTTAAAACTGGTCACAAAGATCATGCATTTTCATGTTATTCGTTGTCCAGAACTTTAGGTAGCACCTATAAATATCGTCTTTGGTCTATGAAAATGGACTTGTTACAATATTTTATTTTAATGCGACATTTTAGCTAGTTTTCATGTTTTAAATGGTTTATAATTTATTTTCTTTGTAGAATCTTTTTTAGGGATGTCAAATAACATGGATTAGAGTATGAAAAAAAGATTAGAAGTTTAAGTATATTTTTAATAATTATATATGAATTTTTAAAGTAAAGTGTTGTAAAATATGAAGCATGCTTTTGTACTAAATTAGTTATTTTTAAGTAATAGTTTTTAAAGATAATTAAAACCTATTTATAAGTATTTTTATATTTATATAAGTTTGGAAAAGTAAGTAAAGTAAATTTATTAAAAGAATATGTGGTTTGTTATAACCTTAAGTTATAATAAATGGTTTTGAGAAATTAATCAAAAGCATATTATCTTGTTAATAAGTATACTTAGTCCTTTAATAAGATAGTTTTGAAGATAATGCAAAGTGTAAAATGGTTTTTGGTTTATAGCAAATAATGTTTGAGAAACATTTATTTTTATCCCTTTTTTATTATACTTATGAATATGATTAGATCTTATAAAAGAATGTTTTAAAGGTAATGACAAGTAAATGGTTTGGGGTTTATAATAACAATGTTTTTAATAACATTTGTTTTAACCCATTTAATTATACTTTTAGGAATGCAAAATATTTTTTAAGATTTATGAATATTCTTATATCATTTGGGATAAGAATATGGATACATTACTAAGTATTGAAAAGAGTAGAAATGAATAGTGAACGAGTAGAAATGAATAGTGAAAGAGTAGAATAGTGAAATGGTAATATACATGTATATATCTTTTGCAAAGGTATTCAAATATATATACAAGTATTTACAAAGAAGTTTTAATTAATAAAATAATTAAATAAAAAGAGGATTAGAAGTCGCTTATGTGATTTGATCGTGCTTTATGTGACTTAATCATGCTTTGTGTGTTTACTTGTTTATGGAAAGTATTTAATCTTATACTTAGCACTAAAAGCCGATAAAGTAGATTTCTTCTATCCGTGGGAGTTAAGAATGATGTAAGAGCAGGGTTTAGAAGCAATGGTGCTCTAACCTACCAACTTCACTCTTGACCGAGGGATAATATAAGTTGAGAAAGTTGGAAACATGATAAGCATATGTGATTTGATTTTCATATACGATCGTTTCTATTTTGTACTAGGTAGTCTATTAATCGACTAACGAGTTTGACCATTTAACTTTAAAAGTATATGTAAGCATCACGAATTGATATGGTTTAAGATCCATCGAGGAGAACTCATTCGTATGAATCATCTCTTGCTTTAAGAACGTGTAATGAGATCCTCTAGAAAGGAGTCTTTTTTATTGTTCATTTACTTCTAAAAGAACTGGAATTGAGTTAATAGAAAATTCATCGATTTAGTTTTGAAGAGATCGGGATCAGATAAGTGTACTACTTATTAAACACCACTTCAAAGCTGATATACAAGTTCTATGTTTTGGAAGCGGTTGTAAAGTGGAATGCTATAAAGTTGAACTGTCTATCGTAAGGTTAAATCCAGGAGAAAGATAAGCATTATTATTCATTGAACAACTTATGTTAGGATCCTTGTAGAGATTCGTGATTTGTTTGAGATATTGCAATCCAAAGAGAGATTTCGAGATCTATTCGAGTGATAAAGACTTGTGTGTGAGATGTTGAATGTGACTTCACCATTGGAAATGATAGAAAACAGAGTAGGATGTATAGCTAGGGAGTTTAGCTAATCCAAAGGGTATATCAACTCCAAATATTTGGAGATGCTTTCGATTGAGGCACATGGGAGTTGTTGGTAATATGTTCGTGCGTGAAACAACTATGTTTACCTAGTGACATGTTTTATCTAGAGATATGCGTGGTTTCAGAAAGTAATTTCTGACCATTCTTGAGAGGTCCACTTTAGTTTAGTGGGGACACCTCCTATGAAAATCCATATGCGAATGTATTTTAGGGATTTTAGTTTCACTTCTAATATTGTTGTGTTGTGAGATGCAAGTAACACAGTTATTTTCTGATTTATATTCTATACCCTAAACATTATCTATTATATCACCTTATGTACTTACTTAATGGGTTTGATACTTTTAAGGGGATAATCGTTACAGTGATACAAACGATCTTAAAAGTTATGTTATATGTTGGTCGTATATTTCTTAAGTTTCTTCTACCGGACTTATGTCTGACTCATGGTTTTCGTTGATATTCTTTAGAGCTCGAGGAGACGAGCTGGCTGCTTTCACCTACCGTAGTATTCTTATTTTCCATGCACTACTATATTGTACATGTTAGCATTTGTGAGGACTGACTATTATAACTATTCAGGCTGATGATGGTACTTATGATTGTAACTCTAAAAATGTTATGTATCTTAGAGTGACAGTTTGTACTATTTTTTGATATTATACGTTATCATTCTGCTATGAGATTCCAATGTTGTGTTCTCTTCTTTCTTGTTCCTTTTCTTTTATTTTACCCTAAAAATTTGTCTTTACGACACTTGAGTGCTTAGCACATAAATACGGTGGATGTATTAGTGTCATCGGTTAGGGGTCAAAAATTACACAATCGGTGTCTTGATGTCGAACGTGAAGCAATTACTTGCTAGAGGAAGCACTGAACAAACAGATAAATGGGAGAAATGTGCAAAAGGGAAGAATGATTTGAGGAATTATGTGTAATGAAATATTTTTGTATGGTTGTAATATGTATGGTCGTAATGTTTTGTTAAGTGAATGGTATTTGGTATGGTTGTAATGTGTATGAACATTTGCTTGGTATTTTGTATGGTTATGATGTGTATGGGCATAATGTTTTGGTTGTAACGGATATTCGGTTGTAATGTGTGTGTTATTGTGACTATGTATGGTTAGAACGAATGTCTGGTTGAAATGAATTGATATACTTGACATTATTGATAATGTGTTTGAATTGATATTATTAAATTTGAAATAATAATTTTAGTTTGTGTATGGTGAATGATAATGTGTATGAATTTACAATGATAATGATAAAGTGTTTATGGTCAATAATGTACTATTCGATTGCAATGGGCCGGTCGAATGTGAGGGGCAATCTATTATTAAGCATCATGCTAAACTATTTAAAACATTAAACTTCCTCTGGTCGGTGTTGTATGGCCGTAACATATTTCACAAGCTTCGGTTTTAAAGAGCCATGTAAAATATATTATATATTGGACGATGTCTTCTACAATCATGCGGCGATTTAACGTCGTTCTTCTTTGCAGACCCATGGCATTTTATAACCGAACAGCTGATATTAATATACTCATTTAGTATAACTTCATCGGTGTTGTTTGATCTAATTCCTGAACATCGGCACTCAACCATTGTGGAGGTGTTAACTAGGATATGTAAAGTAAATTTTTTACAACCATGGTGTTACACCGTAGGTTTTAATTTATCATGGCGGCTAACCACCATTCATCTACACAATATCACGATTAAAGGTGACTGTCGGAATGTATTAACTTATTGGACGACCGTAGTTTAAAACGTACTATTGTCAACTGTCGTCCTTTCAATCGTTTTCTCGGTTTCAAGGTATCGAACTCCGCTATTATTTGGCCAAGGTAACTTTTTTTGAGCATATATTATATCACTTCAACAACAATTATGATACCAATGACAATTCATTTAAACTAAAATTAAATTGAATCATCACTAATTATATATTAAGGATAAAATAATACCAATGGCTGTCAAACAAATTCACATCACAATTCAATGCAAAGTAATATATAACATTACAATACAACAACATTATATCTTTTATTTTACAAAGAATAAATTTCACTAATAACTTACCGATGAATTATATGAATGATTATTTCAGAAAGAGGTACAAGTTTCATAAGATTACAATGCTACAGAAATTTCACTGAGCATTCATGATACAAGATCCACCGTCATGTGACTTGAGATGGTGGTATATAATTTAAATAAATCCAGGAATTCGGTAAGCTTCTGCGCGGCTGCACCCAACTGAAACCAGACTAATAATATTCTTTACATAGAACCCAAAATAGTTAAGGCATATAAGAAGGAGATGATGTCAATCTTCATCTTTGTTAGACAAAGGGTTCAGCACAAAGTTGCTCAGGTTTGGATCCACATGATGCCATTACTACTAACTCTACCTCACGCTTGTTTTTTTTTGAAAAATAAGGTACAAGGCCCAAGGCCCATGAAGAAATATAAACGGGTAAATACCCGAGTATTACAAAACCCTAACACTTAGGTTTTGCCGACACAAACGAGAAACCCTAAAAACAGACAGCGAGATCTCTAAAAATGGCGGAAGCGAGAGCTCTAAAATTGGCGAAAGCTCGCGAGCTTCAGCCATATTCTTTCGCTTCACTTTTCTCCCCTCTTTCCCAAGAGCTTCTCTTCTCTTCTAGGCCATTTTCTAATCTTTTGTTGTTCAGATCCCTGATTTGATCATTAGATCTGAGCTCGCTATGGCCTGGAACTGAAGAATCCTTCCAGTTATTTGATTCCTGAGCTTTGCGAAGGCGAAAGTTGCCGACTTTATCAGAACTGCTCTGATGAAGTTCCAACTCCTTTGCAATGACTTTCGGGTTATGCAAGTACCACTCCATATGCTTGTTGCCCGCTTCCTGCTCCACTGCCCGGCTAAAAGGGCATATTTGGTTTGATTTTTAACTTTTTTCTTTGATTTACGAACCATAATTCTGCTGTCCGACTCTATCAGTAGCCACCTTTGCTCTTTAGTAAGTTTTGCTTTGTTGTGATTGCGATTGTTCCTTTCTTTCCATATATGATAGATAGCAGTATAAGTAGAATATTTGCAAAGTCTTTCTCTAGTGATTTGCCCTTGAAATTGATGTTGATATGTTGCACTGCATGTTTAAGCTCCATTAGCCCATTGTTCTGAATTCCCAATGTTGTTTGAATTCGACACCAGATATAATAGGCATAACTGCATTCAAAAAATATATGATTAATGCTTTCATCCTCACTGTTGCATAAGGAACAAAGTGATTTAGCATTTTTATCCCACTTTTTTATTCTATCCCAAGTTGGTAATCTATTATTTACAGCAAAATATGAACAGATTGCCATCTTGGGATTGTTTACTTTGTTCCAAATGCAATGATACCAGTCCACTATAGACTGCTTGTTTCTAAACCACTCCCAAGTTTTTTTTTAAAAAACTTTCCTTTACAACTAGCAGTCCATTCCCAATAATTAGTCTCAGCATTAGAATCAATGGGAATACTTCTGATAGCATTCTTATGTGGGTTAGTAATGGGATGTAGTTGAGGCTGCCATTGATTATCTTTGATAATCATGGAAACATTTGTATTAGCATTGCCAAAAATTACTAAATTATCCCAGCCAATTCTATTTATAAAAGAATCATGCTGAAACCATGGGTCAAACCATAAATTAGTTTCATTCCCTGATTTAAACATCCTTTCTAATATAGGTTTACCAATATTCCTACATTTTAAAATCTGTTTCCAAGCATTTGAATGATTATCTTTAGGTAAAATATTCCAAAAATTACCTTTTTTGAGATACTTATCCTTCATCCATTTTGACCATAATGATTCGGTGCTCAGGAATCTCCAAAACATTTTTAAATGGCATGTAATACTTAAATCATTCAAATTTCTAATACCCATCCCCCTTCTTTTTTGGGTTTACAAATTTTTTCCCAACTGATTTTATGGTAACCTCCTTTCCAAAGGAAATCATCATATCTACTTTCTAATTTCTTAATAGATGCAGATGGGATATGGAATGTTTGAAGCCAATATAAAATAATGGCATAAATAACAGTTTTAATCAATTCCATTCTCCCAGCTATGGAAAGGAGTTTACAAGACCATGTCTTAATTCTTTCTTGAATTTTTTCAATAAGCATAGAACAGTCACTGTCTTTGATTTGGTTAACAGAAAGAGGTAAACCTAAATATTTAATTGGCAATTTTCCCTCAGTAACATGCAATATGTCTAACATTTCATTTTTAAATTTACTGCATTTACTAAAATATGCTTTACTCTTAAGCTCATTCACCTGCAAACCTGCATACTTATGTAAATTCATAAGAATTTGAGAAATAGCATAACCATTCTGTTCATTTGCTTTTGTAAAGAGCATCAGATCATCTGCATATATTAGATGAGAAATAGTAGGTTGAACTCTATTTATAGGAGAAATTTGACCTCTTAAAAGTTCTATCTCAATCAGAATGGAGAAATATTCCATGACTATAGTGAAAAGATATGGAGATAGAGGGTCACCTTGTCGAATACCCCTATTGCTTTTAATAAAACCTACTGGTTTACCTTGAATTAGGATAGAAAAGGTAGGGGTACTAATACATTCATATATCAGGTCGCATAATTTAATTGGGAAACCTAAACTAACCATCATATGACATATAAACTGTCTATTGACTTTATCATATGCCTTCTGTAAATCAATTTTAGGGCACATATTATCCCCACTTTTAGTATTGAAATTCCTAACCATCTCATGGGCTAGCATTGAGTTTTCATATATCAGTCTACCAGGAACAAACGCACTTTGGTTTTTTGAGATTAGAAAGTGCGGAAACACCTTAATTCTATTGCTAAGCACACTAGCAATTATCTTATAAATAACATTACAACAAGATATAGGTCTATAGTCTCCAATGCTAGATGGATTTTTATTTTTAGGGATTAAAGTAATAAAAGTATGATTCAGACTTTTCAAAAGTTTACCCTTTTCGAAGAATTCATTAACTACTTCAGTCACTTGACCTCTTAAACTATCCCAATGGTTTTTATAAAATTTAGCATTAAAACCATCAGGGCCAGGACTTTTATTATCCCCCGCATTGAAAATAATAGCTTTAATTTCAGTTTCTAAAACAGGAGCAAGAAGAATTTCTTCTACTGCACTGTTTAATTTATGTTTGCAAATAATTTTCGGGAAATTATGAATTTGATTTTCAGAAAAATAAAGTTCATTATAAAATTTCAAAGCTTCTTCGACGATAGAGTTATAAGAATTAGTAGATTTACCAGAACTGTCAATTATATTCCCTATATTATTCGTATGTTTCCTAGTAGACATTTTAGCATGAAAATATTTGGTGCAGTCATCCCCCAAAGTAAGCCAATCCACTTTAGCTTTTTGTTTAGCATTAACAGAATTGATGTACATTTCTCTAGACAGATTCTGCTGATTCTCGAAAAACATTTTAACAGAATTTAAATCCTCAGGATTTTGATCTGCAAGGTCTTGTAAAACTTTCCCCTTCTTCTTCAGTTTGTTCAAAATGTTTTTATCCTGAAAATTATTTTTATTCCAGTCTTTTAAGTTAATTTTAATATGTTTCAGTAGCATATTAAATTGAAACTGTCTGTTACCATCACATGAAAAATTAAAACATTCTTTAAGTAAACCATCATAATTCTCATCACAAATCCAACCATTTTTAAATCTAAAAGGCACCTTCTTTTTATCAGGATTATCCACTTCATTAAAAAGTTTAATGAAAATTGGTGTGTGATCACTTGTATTCTGTTCTAGGGTGCTACACTCAAGATTTGGAAATTTTTTTATAAACATCATTATTCACTAGCACCCTATCAAGTTTACAATGAATATTTTTCTCCACACCAGATTTCCAAGTAAATTTATTACCAGAAACACAAGTTTCTATCAAATCGGTTTCAATCATAAATTTGTTAATCCTATCTAATTTACTTTGGGGAATATGACATTCTCCAGATTTTTCATAGGAATGAAGAACTGTATTAAAGTCCCCCATTATAATCCAAGGAAAATCAATAACTTGATTCATAGCTTTAATTCTGCACCATAATCCATTTCTTTCACTTTCAATATTACTACCATAAACACTAGTGACTTGAATTGAGAATCCACCAACATTTTTGAAACTACTGTCTATATATTGTAAATCTTTATTAATATTATCAATTGACCAGATTGTAGAATCCCAAATTAACATGATTCTACCCTTACAACCACAATCATTATTATTAATAAATTTCCATTTTCTATCAAGTTTCAAACTGAATTTATACATACTGTCATCATTCATCTTGTTTTCAATAAGAGCAATTATAGCAGGCTTATGCATCCTAATCATATGCAGAATATCAGTCTGCTTGGCTGGGGAATTCATCCCCCTAACATTCCATGCAAATAAACTCATAATAAATTATTAAAAAAAAGTGGTTTAAATTGTACCTGAGACATTGGTACTCTTACCTCTCCTCTTGCACTCAGAGCTCTTTGCTTTTAATCTGGTTGACATTTCTGTCCATTCTGGGTTGCTAGAAACATATTTTTACTCAAAATCAGACTTTTCTTTGTTTTTACCTCTGTTACCTTTCTTTGGAATATGTAGTTGGGCAATATCAAACTGTTCAGATATTTGAGGCAGAACTGAGTTACTGCAATCCTTGTCCATTGGTTCTAGGATTTGTATCAAGGAGATATCGAATTCAGAAGATGTGCGAGGCAAGGCTGAGTCAGAATTTAGAATCTCCTCGGTCTATGCAGCCTTCTCTGGAGGAGGATCGACCTCTATTGATATAGCATCAGAAATATTAGCATTATGTGGATTTTTTTCCTTGTTAGCTACAGCAGAATTGTCTGTAATTAAACAAGATTCTAGAACAGGAGGGGTTCCAGAATCTAAGACCATTACATTTACATCTCCCTCCATCTCTTTTTCTTGACTGTCTTTCGTATTGTTCTTTGTTGATTTCACTATTTGATGAACACCTACTGCTGTGATCTGATTTTCTTGATCAGTGAGCACCTTTTCTTGACCGGATATGACTCCTCTCTGGATGATCCACTTTTCATTACTTTTGGATGCACAGATCCCTACAGTTTCAACATTTTCATTACTGCTCAACATGGTTATTTCACCCATTTCTTAAAGATTATTCTCTTAATTTTCTTGATTATTTGCTTTTGGAACCCATGCTTTTTTCAAATTGCATTGTTCTCTGACATGTCCAAAACATTTACATGAATTACATTTCGGTGGAATCCACTCATATTCCACCTTTTGAGTTATATTTTCTCCATTGTGCATTGTTACATTAATTTCATTTGGGAGTTCATCTTCTGCAGCAACTTCGACTAGAAGACGAGCGTAATTCAATCTCGTTTTCAAAGTAGTTGTCGCATCCATTTTAATGGGTTTACCGATAATACTAGCCATGACACTGAACGCCTCCTTGTCCCATAACCTCAGATTCACATTGGGTAATCTTACCCATATTGGCATTGTTGTTAATAGATCTCTGTCCAGTTTTAATGATTCAGACCATCTTTTCATGATGATGAGTTTTCCATTGTAGAAGTACGGCCCATTTTTCAAAATAGACTCACAATCCTTTTGGTTTTCAAAACTGATGAGGAAGAAACCGTTCTCTCTTGTGTACACTTCAAATTGCCCAGTTGGCTTCCAGACACGTTGAATGTAAGATTTAAAAAACAAGTAGTATGGTTTGGTACTTACCACATAAACAAGGACCGAATTGCTCTAGCATTCTCTGGTTCTTTTACAAACTGCCTCTTTTATCATTCCATACTTCTTGTTATTAATCAATATTGGAGCTATAGCTTCAAGATTACATTCTTCCTCTGGTGGTTCATCTGACTCCGCCGCCACTATGTATGCCCATGATTTCAAACCTTGATCTTTATTCAGTGAGAAGGCCACCGGCTTCTGTGATTCTTGAACATTTTTAGATTGTTGCGGTATTCTTGGTATGTCTTTGCCTCTCGGATTATTAGAATTTGGAGCCGGTGGCAACTCCTGTCTATTCTTGATTTCTCTTCTTCTTTGAGATCTAGATTGAACGGTTTGAAAGCGTTCTTCATCAATGTGGACTCATAATGGCTTTCTGATATGAGATGAATGTGATCCATTAGGTGGTCTACCCGTTAAGGCTGTTATAGAGATCTTAGATGCAGAATTTTGAGGAAATATTGATTTCCCCATGGCTGATTGGGAACCCTAGATTTCTTTCTTTGTTTTTAATATCTAGTTCTGTTTTTGTTACCTCACGCTTGTTGTTTTAGAGCAAACTCACGTGATCATTGCCAAAATAGTAATCTTGGAAAATGGATCCGCTAATTAACTCCACATTCTGATTGGCTTCACTTAAAATCTCCACGCAACACAAAAGTTCAGGAAGAAAGTTGGAAGAACCGAATAGCTCTAACATACACATAGCAGAAAACTCTTGTGCGCTTCTCATAAGGAAGGAAACAATAATATTTGTCATTGAATAGGCAATTACTACCGTTTATTTAAGTTTTTTTGAATAGACCAATGAACACTAATTTTAATAAGATCCCATTGATTTTCAAACTAGAGATTGAAGTTTGAGATCGTAAGATATGGGAATTTCCAAAAAAAAAAGCCATCGCCGGCCGTCCTAAAAGCCGTCGTTATTTAGGTCGCCACCACACAGTAAAGCGACGGCTCCGTCATTAAAATAGGGATGGTTGGCGATGCCTAGGCGGACACATGAAAAATTAGTTAAAACAGGTAGGCGCCACACGCCGTCACTAGCCGTCGCTAAGCTGAAACAATTTAGCCGTCGCTAGCCGTCGTAAATAAGTCGTCGCTTGCCGTCGCTAGCCATCGCTAACCTGGAATAAATTTCCATCTCCAATTCTGCCTTTCAGTCAATCCAACCACACAACCAAATTCAAACCACTTTCCGACACAAATACATTAAATTTCATAACCAATACCACTCTATTCATCATATAATCTCACACATATCACAAATAATCATATATATATTATCCAAATCCAAATACTATCCATCAAACAACCAATACCAATCAAACGGAACCACCCAAATCTATCAAACAATGTAACCATACAATCAAATATTATTCATCAATCACATATATACACAAATATCCACTAACCCATCAAACGCAACAACCAACCAACATGTATCAAATATATACACAAATGTCACTTGATTGGAAAACAAGATGATGAAAATTGGGCAGAAACACAAGCATACCTACTTATCATCGTCGCTCGACCCGTCCTCTCCAGGTATCGTCCCATGATGTGCCAAGTAGGCTGCAATATGCTCATCTAGCTGTTGCGCCAGTGTGCTCTTCCTCCAATCGTTTATCTCCTCCCGCTATTTTTTCATTTGAGCAATCTCCTTCTCGGCTTGGGATCTTCTGTAAGCCCTCTGGGATATTAACGCCTGTGAAATAGTTGATATTTAGTTATAATTTATGAACATTATAAACAGTATGAACAAAAATAGTTGATTAATTATGCGACTAATATTTATAATTAACTGTTGTACATTGGTTGCAATTTATTTATTTCAATTATTCAGATTCCTTATTCAAATTATAATTTGTTCACTTAAGTTTAAATTCATTTGCATGTGTGAATTTATATATTAGTAAATGAAGAAATTTACCTTCTGATTTCCATAACTATACCGCCTATTTCGCGAAGGCGGATCAATAATGGCATCCCAAATACAGTTCGACTCCTCAGACGTAACCTCTGCCCGGCCGGTGGACTGTGCTACTCGAGCCCGCTCTGCTTCGTACCTCTCTTGCATTTATGAACAATTGTTAGACACGATAAATATTCAATTTAAAGTTTATGAAATGTGAAATAAAGGTATATGAAACATTATCATTAAGGATAAGCATGTTTACCATTACGGATCTCAATTTATCGTCCGTCCACTCGTACGAAACGTTACCTTCCTCATCTGTCTATTCAACGGCATGCGTGGCCATGAACACCTCAGCCATAATAGGCTCGCGATTGTATCTCGCCGCCTGAAAATATATACATATGAATAAACAATGTTACAAATATGATTAAACAACATTTTAGATTTTTATAAACACAATTTATAAATTTACCAACTATCTCCTGTGTTCCTGTAAGGATTTGGAGCTGCCACGGTGCAACGCAGGATTTTTATTCCTATTAGCATGATTCCGGGTAGATAATTCCTACAAATTTAGATACACGATTAATGAAATTACTGCAACTAACATACAAAATTTTAAAAAAAAATTAACAACAATGCAAAAGTATAAAATTTACTTTCACTTCTGGTGTAACGACCTGAAATTTTCAGATAGTTAGGAAAAGAAGAAAAAGATAGAAGAAGAACAGAAAACAAAACACAGAATCTCACATTCGCAGCGGATCAAAATATAATATCAAATAATAACAGTTATACAAAGAAATCTGTACTTGTCAAATTACACTTCAATACCTCAGAGTTACAACATATACACAAACACTGGACAGATAAAATCAACATGTCCTAGACAAACAACAATATATCACAACGGAATATACTCCATACGTTCCTGCCATCCAGCTCGTCTCCTGAGCTCCAGAACGCCCTAACCTGGAAATCTGTAATACTCGCTCTAACCCGAGCATCACATCAAAGTAACACCCGGGTCAGGCTGGAAACCAACGTGAGTAAACCCATCTAACATGGAATACAACAGCATAAAACTACATAAAACCCGGGGTAACTCTTATCAATTTACAAATTCACAATTTGTTATAGACATCACTTATTTCACATATCAATTTCTAAGTACCAAAACTTAGATTAAATGGTCCAATTCACTTAAATCATTCCATACCAGCCTATTGATTTCACATACCAATCTACAAAGAATCGAAGTGGTTTCGGGTATTAACTAATACCCGACTCCGGTCTCTTCGAATCCAATGTCATTTATTAAACCAAAAATTTAAGTTTAAACAATACAATTTATACACAACAATTCATCTCAAATCATAAGCTGCACATATCTCATATCGGAGGTCTCACATAATTCAAGGCATTCAATCATCCATAAGCAAGATTTATCAACCACATCATCTCTAATTAATTTAATTAACCACCAATGAATTAAATTAATTATTTTAATTACTTTTAAATCATGCATACTTAACATTAATTAATTAATTACAAACCAACTAATTAATCATCCCTTAACTATCTATCTTAATTAATCATCCTTGATTAATTATTATTTAATTACATTAAGTAATTAACCTTCAATTAATTACATAAATTAATTATCCTTATCCATTTACAGTAATTGACCTTTAATTACTCTCATTAATTAATTAATAATTACTTACATTAATAACTAATTGCTTCCATTAATTAATTACTTTTCGTTAAGTGATTATTCCATAAATACATAAGTTAAATTAATTAACCATAAATCACTTTTATTAGTTAATTATCTTTAACTAATTACATTCCTTTATTAACCTTTAATTAATCACATTAAGTGATTAATTATCCTCTAATAATTCAATTCAGTTATTTCTTTAATCTCATACACTAAGTAATTAACCATCCATTATCTACATTTCTAAAGTATATTCAAACTTGATTAACTCCAATTCTTTAAATATATTTCTAACTTGGCCCAAACTCCCTTTCAAAACTAATAATAACTTTTCAAAGAACTTGTTAAACATTTTACTTTTGAAAAACTTTGCAAACACTTTAACTTTGAAACTATTTTACTTTGCCTTTAAATTTTGTACCTTCCCTGAAACTTGAAAACTTGAATTCGTTTTACTTTTACAAAACTATTCATTTTATTTTAGTTCAGAAATTTGGTTACCAAAGAGATTCAAAACGAGACTTGCTACCCATAGACCCAAGACAAAACCCAATGAACCCGAGACAACACCCGAGTTCAACCCTTCCTTAACTCCTTCGAGTCGTACACGAGAGAAACACGAAGAAACCCGGGCCAACACTCTTCTTCCACAACCCAGAACTCCAGATGCACAGATTCGTGCACATCCACGTGCACATCGCCGCTGGTCGACGGCGAACTCCACTCCGGTCTCCGACGCATCGCCTACGACCACGGTAACCCCTCACGAACATCCATCAATTTTGATTCGCTCGAGAATCAAAAATGACTAAAAATCCACCCAGATCGGTACACACATCACCAGAAAAATGCTCGTCATCGATGATCCCTGCCTCGAGACACCACGCTATCCTCACTGTAACTTCGCCACGTCTTCCAGCATCTCCAGAACCGCCCGCGATCGACTCCAGTCGCACCTCGACTCCACGATCCCCATTTGAACTTCGACGACAAACATAGGGTGTTAAACCCTATCCCATCGATTCTTGGCCATCACGACCCTTGATAAATCACCGGAGTATTTTTCCGATGACTCCCATCTTCCCCTTGACCTTCAAGCCCAACCACGATGACCAGTTCGTCGTTGATCAACTGAAATCGAATAAAATAGTCGATTTGTTCAATTCAAGAAACCCCATAAATTTATCCCACTAAAAATCTAAATATTCACACTAAAATTCATGATTTTCCATCACGAATTCAACTATGCAATCCAATTTTAAAATTGAATTTATAAAAATTTGACAAAATTTACAATTTTACTGTAAATTACAATATTTCGAGCCAAATATTTCTTTTAAATTCCTATAATTATTTTTAGGAGTGATGTTACATGATTTCAAACATTTTCCATTTACAAATCATAAGCTAATTTGAATTCAAAAATGAGATATTGGATTTTAAAGAGGAATCAAACTCTGATAAACACAGAGCTTATGTTTGTATACTCATAGGCATTCATACAGGAATTCAATATTCATATATAAACATGCATCTATTTTAATCCAAATTTTCAGGCAAGCAACATAATTTACATTCAGATATCACAGTGAAATCCAGGTTTTAAAACTGTTAAAAAAAATAGTTTACTCACTGTTTATTTTTGAACAGAGAAACCTACTTCCTTGCTTGAATGTTTTGGTTTTGATCTTTTGCTGAGTTGTTTTGTTTGCTTTCCTGAACTTGAATTACTTGATTTCAAAGTGGCAGTTTGTATTATTTTTCCTTTAGTTCATTCGAACAGAAAATGGAACAAAGCAAAGGCATATATAAATATATGGAAGTGAGGTGTGTAGAGCAAGCTATAGACATGTATATTTTTTCTTACTTCAAATGAAAGAAAGGAACAAAGGAAATACGTATATACAGAGAAAGGTAGGCTATATCTCGTATAGGTCACATTTTTCTCTCTTCTTAGGGTCAGAAATTTCCTGGTGTGAATTGTAAAACCTGAAAACTGATTTGATTTATCTTTGACCTGATGCAATGTTTTGTACACTAGGATTTGATGTTGTCTCCCCTTATGTTTACATGTACATTCACTTATATATTAAATTATGTGTTGTATATGAATTTTTTTTTTGATAGGTATCATATCTATATATATATTGTTATTATACATATATATATTTGCTAATACTTGCCATCATCTATGTTTACACTTATTTATTTACTTTTTTTGCATGCTTATTTACATATTCCTATTTAATATGAACACACACATATACTTGTATATTTTTATCATTATATATATTTACCTATATTCAAATTTTCCCATATTTTACTTCATATGGGTATATACACATATATGTGCATTTACATATGTATATATATTAAACATCATAAAGTTTGTATATATTTGTCTATATATATATATTTATGGGTATTTTACTTTAATTTAAATGATGGAGTTTATATATGTACACATTTCTAGAATATTTATAAATCTATACATACCCAGTTGTTTTACAAATCCCAAATATATATAATTTTTAGATCACTATAAAGATTCAGGTATTTTCTCATCAGAAAATTTATTTATTTGATCAATCAAAATTAATATTCCGATAATTAAAATCAGTTAATTTCCCAATTAACAGATGTTAAAAATCCGGGTCGTCACATTCCTCCCTCCTTTAGAACTTTTCGTCCTCGAAAAGAAACGAAGCCAGAATTATTAAAATGCTTAAAATCAGATAAATTTTCTTTGATTATTTTTAAAACACTTTTTAATATCTATATAATACGATTCCAAAGTAGTTTTTATAAAAATACTTTTATAACTCGATGTCTCAACAAGTCTATCCTCGTTCTCACAGAAATTCGGTCATACGTTGATCAGGTATAGGACTGAAAATCTGTAATACTTGGTAAACTCGTTTCCAACACCCAGTGAAAATACTTTGGAAAATAATTGAAAAATAATTTTATTGAAAATATCGAAAACATTTTTGAAAATAGAGGAAATATCTTTGGTGAGAATGCTCTAGAAATCATCACCCCCATCCATGGTCGCAGTTACATCCTGGTTTACGTTGCCATCGCAGCAAAAGTCCATGTAACTATAGGCACTCTGCGCCCCTAAATTACGCCATGGAACCCACAACAGATCGCAGTTACATTCCAGGGTTACGTTGCCATCACAGCAAAAGTTCATGTAACTGTAGGCATCAGCGCCCTCGATTTTCGCTGTCAAAAATGAAACTTCTCCACTCTTACATAGGTCGCAGTCAACCGATATAAAATCAAACGTAGACTGTTGGCTCTCAGCGGCACACACGACTTTCGCTATGTTACCATAGTGTCGTAGTCTACCGATATAAAATCAAATGTAGACTGTTGGCTCTCAGCGGCACACACGACTTTCGCTATGGTCTGCAGTAGATCGTAGTGACATCGAGTTAAATTGTCGTCACAGCATAACCCAAATGCCTCTGTAGGCATCAGCGCCCTAGATTTTCGCTACACAATAATCCTCAGGAACTAGTTTTGTCCGGACTCCTCACAGGATCAACTTTAGAATCTCCCCCTTTGAGGCTCAAGGCAGTACAAACCTATGGTACTCCTGAGAAGTTCATTTCAAGGGAGCGCCTTTTTCCCCAGAGCCACATCAAAACACTTTATACTATACATATATAGTATTTTCCAAATCATACACCTAGTATGAATCACATATAAAGCTCCTTTCTCAAAATCGATTTCCTAAAATCGATAATTCTCAAATTAGGCTTTCCAAATTCCAATATTGATTTTTTTCCAAAAATTAAAACCCTTTCCAAATCCATAGGTTCCAAAAACTTTTTCCCAAAATCATTTTCACAAAATCCCTTTTTATATACATATATACATATAATAATCTTGGAAAATTTTTGAATCGCCTCATACTTGTATAAATTCATTTTTATACTTCAAACACTTTCAAAACCCTTTTCTCCTCGCAATAGATTCATGAAGGGGAGTTTTATCATATATATAACAAAGATACGTAACTTTGTTTATTCCAAATCAAATATTCAAATTTTGATTACTCTTTTGTAAAGTCATTTACCATATTGCTTACTTCCATAAAGTAAATTTTAATCATAGAAATATCCAATTTCCATTTTACTTCATCATATATTACACAAAATATACTTTCCATTTCAAAAATCATTTACAGTACTTATCCACAAATTTTCAATATCAATTTCATTCAAATCCGTACGATGTCCACATATCATCCGTACGCAATATCAATCTGATCGCTCACTCGATCGCACAATTTCACTTCCGAACTAGTATTATCCACCCGACTTCCTAGTGCAGACTCAGATCTGGTTTCTTGATCAGAAACCTTCATTCTCCTTGCATAGTCACAAATATGATAGAGAATATCCAGAACCAATCAAAAATCCATATCCAGGTTCGTCGTCGAAAATCGAGCGGAAAATCCCAACTCGGATCGATAATATTATCTCGAAATTCTGTGCTCGAATCTGGATCAAACCACTATGCAAATAGAATAATATACGTACATCCTACGTATTTATCTTCATTGATTATAAGTTAAATCAATTTCCTTTCTATTCATTTGCACTTTAATTTTATTCACTTATTCACATTTGCCTAAATTCCCATTTGGATTATCACTTCAATTCTTATCTCAGTTGGGTATTTAATCAATAACAGTTTGAACTCCGACCAGCTCATATTTAGAAAACAGCTTGAAAATAGATAAGTAGTTGATAAATAATTATTAATTTGTAAAATAGCTGTAAAATAGTTAAGTAATTGTAAATAGTTGAAAAATAATAAAATAATTGCTAAATAGTCGTAAAATAGTAACTAGTTATAAAGTAGTTGAAAAGCAGTAATTAGTTTATAAAACAGTTGAAAAATTGTTAAATGGTTACAAAAATATTTGTAAAATAATTATAAGATGGTTTGGGTTTAAAAAGAAAAGTTGTATAGTAAATAGTTTGGAAAAATAGATTTATATTAAAACAATTTATTTTGAAAATAGTCAAGAGTCAAACTGTTCAATTCCCCATCAATTCAATTTAAATTTTCCACTTCCATTTAAATTGACTCACTTCTAATGTGAATAACTTCAATTTCTCCTGCACTTGATTTATTCCCAATTCAAGTTGAATTAACCTCAGTTTCTATATGAATTAATCCCAATTCCCATTTGGATTTGAACTCATTCAATCTTCAATTTTATTTCAAATTAATCCAATTCAAATTAACCATTTAACTTCCCAAGTTAAATCCCAATTTCATCTTGAAATTTCCAATTCAGGTTGCTTGTTATCTTATTTAACTTTCCCAAAGTTAAATTCAATTTACTTAATTCAGCCAACCGTACCCAATTTGGATTCCCATTTCAAATTTTAAACTTCACATTAATAATCTTATAAGTTCAAAAAACTTATCACCTTGGGTATCACATCTCATTCCAAATTTAAAACTCAATACTTAGAGTTAATTTCAACCCATCTTTAATATTATGTATATTCCTCATTATACATATTATTTCCTTTACACTCTAAGTTATCCTTAAATTTTAAACCACTTTTGGTTTTAATTCAAACAGTTTCATTTAATGCTTCAAACAACTCTTATTTTAAAATAAGATCACATTCAAAATATTCTGAATAATACACTTTATTATTTCTATTAACATTTGAAACAATTTCAAAACTTTCAATTTACATCCTTTCTAATTTACATGTTATTCACATCAAATGGTTACATCCTTAAAACATTTATTTGTTTATTGGAAACAATCATCCTATTTAAACTCAATAACCATTCCTTTACTGGTTTGAACCCAATTCTAATTCATCTTATTTATATAGTTCAGTTTATCCAATCCTTATGTGGATATGTATATATATATGTTACTTAATTTCTTATTTAATAACCAATTATTGCTTTATAAATATGATATAAGCTTTTATAAAATCATCCAATTTTAAAACCATTTTTAAAACCCTTATATAAAAAAAAACAAGTACGCTCTCATATATATACCCACTCAACTCATCCTAGGGTACCGCTGACCCTATCCTTGATGAGTAAACCCACCAGAGCCAAGGTTATCGCTTAACCTCGCTCTGATACCAACTGTAACGACCCGAAATTTTCGAACCTGAAATTTTCAGATAATTAGGAAAAGAAGAGAAAGATAGAAGAAGAACATAAAACAAAACACAGAATCTCACATTCGCAGCGGATCAAAATATAATATCAAATAATAACAGTTATACAAAGAAATCTGTACTTGTCAAATTACACTTCAATACCTTAGAGTTACAACATATACACAAACACTGGACAGATAAAATCAACATGTCCCAGACAAACTACAATATATCACAGCAGAATATACTCCATACGTTCCTGCCATCCAACTCGTCTCCTAAGCTCCAGAACGTCCTAACCTGGAAATCTGTAATACTCGCTCTGACCCGAGCATTACATCAAAGTAACACCCGGGTCAGGCTGGAAACCAGCCTGAGTAAACCCATCTAACATGGAATACAACAGCATAAAACTACATAAAACCCGGGGTAACTCGTATCAATTTACAAATTCACAATTTGTTATAGACATCACTTATTTCACATATAAATTTCTAAGTACCAAAACTTAGATTAAATGGTCCAATTCACTTAAATCATTCCATACCAGCCTATTGATTTCACATGTCAATCTAAAAAGAATCGAAGTGGTTTCGGGTATTAACTAATACCCGACTCCAGTCTCTTCGAATCCAATGTCATTTATTAAACCAAAATTTTAAGTTTAAACAATACAATTTATACACAACAATTCATCTCAAATCATAAGCTGCACATATCTCATATCGGAGGTCTCACCTAATTCAAGGCATTCAATCATCCATAAGCAAGATTTATCAACCACATCATCTCTAATTAATTTAATTAACCACCAATGAATTAAATTAATTACTTTAATTACTTTTAAATCCTGCATACTTAACATTAATTAATTAATTAATTACAAACCAATTAATTAATCATCCCTTAACTATCCATCTTAATTAATCATCCTTGATTAATTATTATTTAATTACATTAAGTAATTAACCTTCAATTAATTACATAATTTAATTATCCTTATCTATCTACAGTAATTGACCTTTAATTACTCTCATTAATTAATTAATAATTACTTACATTATTTAATGATCTTTAACTAATTGCTTCCATTAATTAATTACTTTTCATTAAGTGATTATTCCATAATTACTTAAGTTAAATTAATTAACCATAAATCACTTTTATTAGTTAATTATCTTTAACTAATTACATTCCTTTATTAACCTTTAATTAATCACATTAAGTGATTAATTATCCTCTAATAATTACATTCAGTTATTTCTTTAATCTCGTACACTAAGTAATTAACCATCCATTATCTACATTTCTAAAGTATATTCAAACTTGATTAATTCCAATTCTTTAAAAATATTTCTAACTTGGCCCAAACTCCCTTTCAAAACTAATAACTTTTCAAAGAACTTGTTAAACATTTTACTTTTGAAAAACTTTGCAAACACTTTAACTTTGAAACTATTTTACTTTGCCTTTAAATTTTGTACCTTCCCTGAAACTTGAAAACTTGAATTCGTTTTACTTTTACAAAACTATTCATTTTATTTTAGTTCAGAAATTTGGTTACCAAAGAGATTCAAAACGAGACTTGCTACCCATAGACCCGAGACAAAACCCAATGAATCCGAGACAACACCCGAGTTCAACCCTTCCTCAACTACTTCGAGTCGTACACGAGAGAAACACGAAGAAACCCAGGCCAACTCTATTCTTCCACAACCCAGAACTCCAGATGCACAGATTCGTGCACATCCATGTGCACATCACCACTGGTCGACGGCGAACTCCACTCCGGTCTCCGACGCATCGCCTACGACCACGGTAACCCCTCACGAACATCCATCAATTTCGATTCGCTCAAGAATCAAAAACGACCAAAAATCCACCTAGATCGGTACACAAATCACCAGAATAACGCTCGTCATCGATGATCCCTGCCTCGAGACACCACGCTATCCTCACTGTAACTTCGCCACGTCTTCCAGCATCTCCAGAACCGCCCGCGATCGACTCCAGTCGCGCCTCGACGCCACGATCTCCATTTGAACTTCGACGACAAAAATAGGGTGTTAAACCCTACCCCATCGATTCTTGGCCATCACGACCCTTGATAAATCACCGGAGTATTTTTCCGATGACTCCCATCTTCCCCTCGACCTTCAAGCCCAACCACGATGACCAGTTCGTCGTTGATCAACTGAAATCGAATAAAATAGTCGATCTGTTCAATTCAATAAACCCCATCAATTTATCCCACTAAAAATCGAGATATTCACACTAAAATTCATGATTTTCCATCACGAATTCAACTATGCAATCCGATTTTAAAATTGAATTTATAAAAATTTGACAAAATTTACAATTTTACTGTAAATTACAATATTTCGAGCCAAATATTTCTTTTAAATTCCTATAATTATTTTTAGGAGTGATGTTACATGATTTCAAACATTTTCCATTTACAAATCATAAGCTAATTTGAATTCAAAAATGAGATATTGGATTTTAAAGAGGAATCATACTCTTATAAACACAGAGCTTATGTTTGTATACTCATAGGCATTCATACAGGCATTCAATATTCATATATAAACATGCATCCATTTTAATCCAAATTTTCAACCAAGCAACATAATTTACATTCAGATATCACAGTGAAATCCAGGTTTTAAAACTGTTAAAAAAAAATAGTTTACTCATTGTTTATTTTTGAACAGAGAAACCTGCTTCCTTGCTTTAATGTTTTGGTTTTGATCTTTTGCTGAGTTGTTTTGTTTGCTTTCCTGAACTTGAATTACTTGATTTCAAAGTGGCAGTTTGTATTATTTTTCCTTTAGTTCATTCGAACAGAAAATGAAACAAAGCAAAGGTATATATAAATATATGGAAGTGAGGTGTGTAGAGCAAGCTACAGACAGGTATATTTTTTCTTACTTCAAATGAAAGAAAGGAACAAAGGAAATATGTATATACAGAGAAAGGTAAGCTATATCTCGTACATGTCATATTTTTCTCTCTTCTTAGGGTCAACAATTTCCTGGTGTGAATTGTAAAACCTGAAAACTGATTTGATTTATATTTGACCTGATGCAATGTTTTGTACACTAGGATTTGATGTTGTCTCCCCTTATGTTTACATGTACATTCACTTATATATTAACTTATGTGTTGTATATGAATATTTTTTTTTTGATAGGTATCATATCTATATATATTGTTATTATACATATATATATTTTCTAATACTTGCCATCATCTATGTTTACACTTATTTATTTACTTTTTTTGCATGCTTATTTACATATTCCTATTTAATATGAACACACAGATATACTTGTATATTTTTATCATCATATATATTTACCTATATTCAAACTTTACCATATTTTACTTCATATGGGTATATACACATATATATATGCATTTACATATGTATATATATTAAACATCATAAAGTTTGTATATATTTGTCTATATATATATATATATTTATAGGTATTTTACTTTAATTTAAATGATGGAGTTTATATATGTACACATTTCTAGAATATTTATAAATCTATACATACCCAGCTGTTTGAAAAATCCCAAATATATATAATTTTTAGATCACTATAAAGATTCAGGTATTTTCTCATCAGAAAATTTATTTATTTGATCAATCAAAATTAATATTCTGATAATTAAAATTAGTTAATTTCCCAATTAACAGATGTTAAAAATCCGGGTCGTCACATTCCTCCCCTCTTTAGAACTTTTCGTCCTCGAAAAGAAAGGAAGCCAGAATTATTAAAATGCTTAAAATTAGTTAAATTTTCTTTGATTATTTTTAAAACACTTTTTAATATCTATATAATACGATTCCAAAGTAGTTTTTATAAAAATACTTTTATAACTTGATGTCTCAACAAGTCTATCCTCGTTCTCACAGAAATTCGGTCATACGTTGATCAGGTATAGGACTGAAAATCTGTAAGTACTTGGTAAACTCGTTTCCAACACCTAGTGAAAATACTTTGGAAAATAATTGAAAAATAATTTTATTGAAAATATCGAAAAAAAAATTGAAAATAGAGGAAATATCTTTGGTGAGAATGCTCTAGAAATCATCACCCCCATCCATGGTCGTAGTTACATCCTGGGTTACGTTGCCATCGCAGCAAAAGTCCATGTAACTGTAGGCACTCCGTGCCCCTCAATTACGCCATGGAACCCACAACAGATCGCAGTTACATTACAGGGTTACGTTGCCATCACAGCAAAAGTCCATGTAACTGTAGGCATCAGCGCCCTCGATTTTCGCTGTCAAAAATGAAACTTCTCCACTCTTACATAGGTTGCAGTCTACCGATATAAAATCAAACGTAGACTGTTGGCTCTCAGCGGCACACACGACTTTCGCTATGTTACCATAGTCTCGCAGTCTACCGATATAAAATCAAATGTAGATTGTTGGCTCTCAGCGGCACACACGACTTTCGCTATGGTCTGCAGTAGATCGTAGTGACATCGAGTTAAACTATCGTCACAGCATAACCCAAATGCCTCTGTAGGCATCAGCGCCCTCGATTTTCGCTACACAATAATCCTCAGGAACTAGTTTTGTCCGGACTCCTCACAGGATCAACTTTAGAATCTCCCCCTTTGAGGCTCAAGGCAGTACCAACCTATGGTACTCCTGAGAAGTTCATTTCAAGGGAGCGCCTTTTTCCCCAGAGCCACATCAAAACACTTTATACTATACATATATAGTATTTTCCAAATCATACACCTAGTATGAATCACATATAAAGCTCCTTTCTCAAAATCGATTTCCCAAAATCAATAATTCTCAAATTAGGCTTTTCGAATTCCAATATTGATTTTTTTCCAAAAATTAAAACCCTTTCCAAATCCATAGGTTCCAAAAACTTTTTCCCAAAATCATTTTCACAAAATCCCATTTTATATACATATATACATATAATAATCTTGGGAAATTTTTGAATCACCTATACTTGTATAAATTCATTTTTATACTTCAAACACTTTCAAAACCCTTTTCTCCTGGCAATAGATTCATGAAGGGGAGTTTTATCATATATATAACAAAGATACGTAACTTTGTTTATTCCAAATCAAATATTCAAATTTTGATTACTCTTTTGTAAAGTCATTTACCATATTGCTTACTTCCATAAAGTAAATTTTAATCATAGAAATATCCAATTTCCATTTTACTTCATCATATATTACACAAAATATACTTTCCATTTCAAAAATCATTTACAGTACTTATCCACAAATTTTCAATATCTATTTCATTCAAATCCGTACGTTGTCCACATATCATCCGTACGCAATATCAATCTGATCGCTCACTCGATCACACAATTTCACTTCCGAACTAGTATTGTCCACCCGACTTCCTAGTGCGGACTCAGATCTGGTTTCTTGATCAGAAACCGTCATTCTCCTTGCATAGTCACAACTATGATAGAGGATATCCAGAACCAATCAAAAATCCATATCCAGGTTCGCCGTCGAAAATCGAGCGAAAAATCCCAACTCGGATCGATAATATTATCTCGAAATTCTATGCTCGAATCTGGATCAAACCACTATGCAAATAGAATAATATACGTACAACCTACGTATTTATCTTCATTGATTATCAGTTAAATCAATTTCCTTTCTATTCATCTGCACTTTAATTTTATTCACTTATTCACATTTGCCTTAATCCCCATTTGGATTATCACTTCAATTCTTATCTCAGTTGGGTATTTAATCAATAATAGTTTGAACTCCGACCAGCTCATATTTAGAAAACAGCTTGAAAATAGATAAGTAGTTGATAAATAATTATTAATTTGTAAAATAGCTGTAAAATAGTTAAGTAATTGTAAATAGTTGAAAAATAATAAAATAATTGCTAAATAGTCGTAAAATAGTAACTAGTTATAAAGTAGTTGAAAAGCAGTAATTAGTTTATAAAACAGTTGAAAAATTGTTAAATGGTTACAAAAATATTTGTAAAATAATTATAAGATGGTTTGGGTTTAAAAAGAAAAGTTGTATAGTAAATAGTTTGGAAAAGTAGATTTATATTAAAACAATTTATTTTGAAAATAGTCCAGAGTCAAACTGTTCAATTCCACATCAATTCAATTTAAATTTTCCACTTCCATTTAAATTGACTCACTTCTAATGTGAATAACTTCAATTTCTCCTGCACTTGATTTATTCCCAATTTAAGTTGAATTAACCTCAGTTTCTATATGAATTAATCCCAATTCCCATTTGGATTTGAACACATTCAATCTTTAATTTTATTTCAAATTAATCCAATTCAAATTAACCATTTAACTTCCCAAGTTAAATCCCAATTTCATCTTGAAATTTCCAATTCAGGTTGCTTGTTATCTTATTTAACTTTCCCAAAGTTAAATTCAATTTACTTAATTCAGCCAACCTTACCCAATTTGGATTCCCATTTCAAATTTTAAACTTCACATTAATAATCTTATAAGTTCAAAAAACTTATCACCTTGGGTATCACATCTCATTCCAAATTTAAAACTCAATATTTAGAGTTAATTTCAACCCATCTTTAATATTATGTATATTCCTCATATATACATATTATTTCCTTTACACTCTAAGTTATCCTTAAATTTTAAACCACTTTTGGTTTT
Source organism: Allium fistulosum (assembly GCA_030737815.1). NCBI lineage: Eukaryota > Viridiplantae > Streptophyta > Magnoliopsida > Asparagales > Amaryllidaceae > Allium > Allium fistulosum. The sequence continues at coordinate 296,475,057 of CM060908.1, read as the reverse complement.
AATTCAAACAGTTTCATTTAATGCTTTCAAACAACTCTTATTTTAAAATAAGATCACATTCAAAATATTTTGAATAATACTCTTTATTATTTCTATAAATATTTAAAACAATTTCAAAACTTTCAATTAACATCCTTTCGAATTTACATGTTATTCACATCAAATGGTTACTTCCTTAAAACATTTATTTGTTTATTGGAAACAATCATCCTATTTAAACTCAATAACCATTCCATTACTAGTTTGAACCCTATTCTAATTCATCTTATTTATATAGTTCATTTTATCCAATCCTTATGTGGATATGTATATATATGTTACTTAATTTCTTATTTAATAACCAATTATTGCTTTATAAATATGATATAAGCTTTTAAAAAATCATCCAGTTTTAAAACCATTTTTAAAACCCTTATATAAAAAAAACAAGTACGCTCTCATATATATACACACTCAACTCATCCTAGGGTACCGCTGACCCTATCCTCGATGAGTAAACCCACCAGAGCCAAGGTTATCGCTTAAGCTCGCTGTGATACCAACTGTAACGACCCGAAATTTTCAGATAGTTAGGAAAAGAAGAAAAAGATAGAAGAAGAACATAAAACAAAACACAGAATCTCACATTCGCAGCGGATCAAAATATAATATCAAATAATAACAGTTATACAAAGAAATCTGTACTTGTCAAATTACACTTCAATACCTTAGAGTTACAACATATACACAAACACTGGACAGATAAAATCAACATGACCCAGACAAACTACAATATATCACAGCAGAATATACTCCATACGTTCCTGCCATACAGCTCGTCTCCTGAGCTCCAGAATGTCCTAACCTGGAAATCTGTAATACTCGCTCTGACCCGAGCATTACATCAAAGTAACACCCGGGTCTGGCTGGAAACCAGCGTGAGTAAACCCATCTAACATGGAATACAACAGCATAAAACTACATAAAACCCGGGGTAACTCGTATCAATTTACAAATTCACAATTTGTTATAGACATCACTTATTTCACATATCAATTTCTAAGTACCAAAACTTAGATTAAATGGTCCAATTCACTTAAATCATTCCATACCAGACTATTGATTTCACATATCAATCTACAAAGAATCGAAGTGGTTTCGGGTATTAACTAATACCCGACTCCGGTCTCTTCGAATCCAATGTCTTTTATTAAACCAAAAGTTTAAGTATAAACAATACAATTTATACACAACAATTCATCTCAAATCATAAGCTGCACATATCTCATATCGGAGGTCTCACTTAATTCAAGGCATTCAATCATCCATAAGCAAGATTTATCAACCACATCATCTCTAATTAATTTAATTAACCACTAATGAATTAAATTAATTACTTTAATTACTTTTAAATCCTGCATACTTAACATTAATTAATTAATTATAAACCAATTAATTAATCATCCCTTAACTATCCATCTTAATTAATCATCCTTGATTAATTATTATTTAATTACATTAAGTAATTAACCTTCAATTAATTACATAAATTAATTATCCTTATCCATTTACAGTAATTGACCTTTAATTACTCTCATTAATTAATTAATAATTACTTACATTAATTAATGATCTTTAACTAATTGCTTCCATTAATTAATTACTTTTCATTAAGTGATTATTCCATAATTACTTAAGTTAAATTAATTAACCATAAATCACTTTTATTAGTTAATTATCTTTAACTAATTACATTCCTTTATTAACCTTTAATTAATCACATTAAGTGATTAATTATCCTCTAATAATTACATTCAGTTATTTCTTTAATCTCATACACTAAGTAATTAACCATCCATTATCTACATTTCTAAAGTATATTCAAACTTGATTAATTCCAATTCTTTAAAAATATTTCTAACTTAGCCCAAACTCCCTTTCAAAACTAATAATAACTTTTCAAAGAACTTGTTAAACATTTTACTTTTGAAAAACTTTGCAAACACTTTAACTTTGAAACTATTTTACTTTGCCTTTAAATTTTGTACCTTCCCTGAAACTTGAAAACTTGAATTGGTTTTACTTTTACAAAACTATTCATTTTATTTTAGTTCAGAAATTTGGTTACCAAAGAGATTCAAAACGAGACTTGCTACCCATAGACCCGAGACAAAACCCAATGAACCCGAGACAACACCCGAGTTCAACCCTTCCTCAACTCCTTCGAGTCGTACACGAGAGAAACACGAAGAAACCCGGGCCAACTCTCTTCTTCCACAACCCAGAACTCCAGATGCACAGATTCGTGCACATCCACGTGCACATCGCCGCTGGTTGACGACGAACTCCACTCCGGTCTCCGACGCATCGCCTACGACCACGGTAAACCCTCACGAACATCCATCAATTTTGATTCGCTCGAGAATCAAAAACGACAAAAAATCCACCTAGATCGGTACACAAATCACCAGAAAAATGCTCATCATCGACGATCCCTGCCTCGAGACATCACGCTATCCTCACTGTAACTTCGCCACATCTTCCAGCATCTCCAGAACCGCCCGCGATCAACTCCAGTCGCGCCTCGACGCCACGATCCCCATTTGAACTTCGACGACAAACATAGGATGTTAAACCCTACCCCATTGATTCTTGGCCATCATGACCCTTGATAAATCACCGGAGTATTTTTCCGATGACTCCCATCTTCCCCTCGACCTTCAAGCCCAACCACGATGACCAGTTTGTCGTTGATCAACTGAAATCGACTAAAATAGTCGATCTGTTCAATTCAAGAAACCCCATCAATTTATCCCACTAAAAATCGAGATATTCACACTAAAATTCATGATTTTCCATTACGAATTCAACTATGCAATCCAATTTTAAAATTGAATTTATAAAAATTTGACAAAATTTACAATTTTACTGTAAATTACAATATTTCGAGCCAAATATTTCTTTTAAATTCCTATAATTATTTTTAGGAGTGATGTTACATGATTTCAAACATTTTCCATTTACAAATCATAAGCTAATTTGAATTCAAAAATGAGATATTGGATTTTAAAGAGGAATCATACTCTGATAAACACAGAGCTTATGTTTGTATAATCATAGGCATTCATACAGGCTTTCAATATTCATATATAAACATGCATCCATTTTAATCCAAATTTTCAGGCAAGCAACATAATTTACATTCAGATATCACAGTGAAATCCAGGATTTAAAACTGTTAAAAAAAATAGTTTACTCACTGTTTATTTTTGAACAGAGAAACCTGCTTCCTTGCTTGAATGTTTTGGTTTTGATCTTTTGCTGAGTTGTTTTGTTTTCTTTCCTGAACTTGAATTACTTGATTTCAAAGTGGCATTTTGTATTATTTTTCCTTTAGTTCATTCGAACAGAAAATGAAACAAAGCAAAGGTATATATGGAAGTGAGGTGTGTAGAGCAAGCTACAGACTGGTATATTTTTTCTTACTTCAAATGAAAGAAAGGAACAAAGGAAATGCGTATATACAGAGAAAGGTAGGCTATATCTCGTACAGGTCACATTTTTCTCTCTTCTTAGGGTCAGCAATTTCCTGGTGTGAATTGTAAAACCTGAAAACTGATTTGATTTATCTTTGACCTGATGCAATGTTTTGTACACTAGGATTTGATGTTGTCTCCCCTTATGTTTACATGTACATTCACTTATATATTAACTTATGTTTTGTATATGAATATATATATATATTTTTGATAGGTATCATATCTATATATATTGTTATTATAAATATATATATTTTCTAATACTTGCCATCATCTATGTTTACACTTATTTATTTACTTTTTTTGCATGCTTATTTACATATTCCTATTTAATATGAACACACACATATACTTGTATATTTTTATCATTATATATATTTACCTATATTCAAACTTTCCCATATTTTACTTCATATGGGTATATACACATATATATGCATTTACATATGTATATATATTAAACATCATAAAGTTTGTATATATTTGTCTATATATATATATATTTGGGTATTTTACTTTAATTTAAATGATGGAGTTTATATATGTACACATTTCTAGAATATTTATTAATCTATACATACCCAGCTGTTTGACAAATCCCAAATATATATAATTTTTAGATCACTATAAAGATTCAGGTATTTTCTCATCAGAAAATTTATTTATTTGATCAATCAAAATTAATATTTCGATAATTAAAATCAGTTAATTTCCCAATTAACAGATGTTAAAAATCCGGGTCGTCACATTCCTCCCCTCTTTAGAACTTTTCGTCCTCGAAAAGAAACGAAGCCAGAATTATTAAAATGCTTAAAATCAGATAAATTTTCTTTGATTATTTTTAAAACACTTTTTAATATCTATATAATACGATTCCAAAGTAGTTTTTATAAAAATACTTTTATAACTAGATGTCTCAACAAGTCTATCCTCATTCTCACAGAAATTCGGTCATACGTTGATCAGGTATAGGACTGAAAATCTGTAAGTACTTGGTAAACTCGTTTCCAACACCCAGTGAAAATACTTTGGAAAATAATTGAAAAATAATTTTATTGAAAATATCGAAAACATTTTTGAAAATAGAGGAAATATCTTTGGTGAGAATGCTCTAGAAATCATTACCCCCATCCATGGTCGCAGTTACATCCTGGATTACGTTGCCATCGCAGCAAAAGTCCATGTAACTGTAGGCACTCCGCGCCCCTCAATTACGCCATGGAACCCACAACAGATCGCAGTTACATTCCAGGGTTACGTTGCCATCACAGCAAAAGTCCATGTAACTATAGGCATCAGCGCCCTCGATTTTCGCTGTCAAAAATGAAACTTCTCCACTCTTACATAGGTCGCAGTCTACCGATATAAAATCAAACGTAGACTGTTGGCTCTCAGCGGCACACACGACTTTCGCTATGTTACCATAGTGTCGTAGTCTACCGATATTAAAATCAAACGTAGACTGTTGGCTCTCAGCGGCACACACGACTTTCGCTATGGTCTGCAGTAGATCGCAGTGACATCGAGTTAAACTGTCGTCACAGCATAACCCAAATGCCTCTGTAGGCATCAGCGCCCTCGATTTTCGCTACACAATAATCCTCAGGAACTAGTTTTGTCCGGAATCCTCACAGGATCAACTTTAGAACCTCCCCCTTTGAGGCTCAAGGCAGTACCAACCTATGGTGCTCCTGAGAAGTTCATTTCAAGGGAGCGCCTTTTTCCCCAGAGCCACATCAAAACACTTTCTCAAAATCATACACCTAGTATGAATCACATATAAAGCTCCTTTCTCAAAATCGATTTCCCAAAATCGATAATTCTCAAATTAGGCTTTCCAAATTCCAATACTGATTTTTTTCCAAAAATTAAAACCCTTTCCAAATCCATAGGTTCCAAAAACTTTTTCCCAAAATCATTTTCACAAAATCCCTTTTTATATACATATATACATATAATAATCTTGGAAATTTTTTGAATCACCTCATACTTGTATAAATTCATTTTTATACTTCAAACACTTTCAAAACCCTTTTCTCCTGGCAATAGATTCATCAAGGGGAGTTTTATCATATATATAACAAAGATACGTAACTTTGTTTATTCCAAATCAAATATTCAAATTTTGATTACTCTTTTGTAAAGTCATTTACCATATTGCTTACTTCCATAAAGTAAATTTTAATCATAGAAATATCCAATTTCCATTTTACTTCATCATATATTACACAAAATATACTTTCCATTTCAAAAATCATTTACAGTACTTATCCACAAATTTTCAATATCAATTTCATTCAAATCCATACGATGTCCACATATCATCCGTACGCAATATCAATCTGATCGCTCACTCGATCGCACAATTTCACTTCCGAACTAGTATTGTCCACCCGACTTCCTAGTGCGGACTCAGATCTGGTTTCTTGATCAGAAACCGTCATTCTCCTTGCATAGTCACAACTATGATAGAGAATATCCAGAACCAATCAAAAATCCATATCCAGGTTCGCCGTCGAAAATTGAGCAAAAAATCCCAACTTGGATCGATAATATTATCTCGAAATTCTGTGCTCGAATCTGGATCAAACCACTATGCAAATAGAATAATATACGTGCATCCTACGTATTTATCTTCATTGATTATCAGTTAAATCAATTTCCTTTCTACTCATCTGCACTTTAATTTTATTCACTTATTCACATTTGTCTTAATCCCCATTTGAATTATCACTTCAATTCTTATCTCAGTTGGGTATTTAATCAATAACAGTTTGAACTCCGACCAGCTCATATTTAGAAAACAGCTTGAAAATAGATAAGTAGTTGATAAATAATTATTAATTTGTAAAATAGCTGTAAAATAGTTAAGTAATTGTAAATAGTTGAAAAATAATAAAATAATTGCTAAATAGTCGTAAAATAGTAACTAGTTATAAAGTAGTTGAAAAGCAGTAATTAGTTTATAAAACAGTTGAAAAATTGTTAAATGGTTACAAAAATATTTGTAAAATAATTATAAGATGGTTTGGGTTTAAAAAGAAAAGTTGTATAGTAAATATTTTGGAAAAATAGATTTATATTAAAATAATTTATTTTGAAAATAGTCCAGAGTCAAACTGTTCAATTCCACATCAATTCAATTTAAATTTTCCACTTCCATTTAAATTGACTCACTTCTAATGTGAATAACTTCAATTTCTCCTGCACTTGATTTATTCCCAATTCAAGTTGAATTAACCTCAGTTTCTATATGAATTAATCCCAATTCCCATTTGGATTTGAACTCATTCAATCTTCAATTTTATTTCAAATTAATCCAATTCAAATTAACCATTTAACTTCCCAAGTTAAATCCCAATTTCATCTTGAAATTTCCAATTCAGGTTGCTTGTTATCTTATTTAACTTTCCCAAAGTTAAATTCAATTTACTTAATTCAGCCAACCTTACCCAATTTGGATTCCCATTTCAAATTTCAAACTTCACATTAATAATCTTATAAGTTCAAAAAACTTATCGCCTTGGGTATCACATCTCATTCCAAATTTAAAACTCAATATTTAGAGTTTATTTCAACCCATCTTTAATATTATGTATATTCCTCATATATACATATTATTTCTTTTACACTCTAAGTTATCCTTAAATTTTAAACCACTTTTGGTTTTAATTCAAACAGTTTCATTTAATGCTTTCAAACAACTCTTATTTTAAAATAAGATCACATTCAAAATACTCTAAATAATACTCTTTATTATTTCTATTAACATTTGAAACAATTTCAAAACTTTCAATTTACATCCTTTCTAATTTACATGTTATTCACATCAAATGGTTACTTCCTTAAAACATTTATTTGTTTATTGGAAACAATCATCCTATTTAAACTCAATAACCATTCCATTTCTGGTTTGAACCCAATTCTAATTCATCTTATTTATATAGTTCATTTTATCCAATCCTTATGTGGATATGTATATATATGTTACTTAATTTCTTATTTAATAACCAATTATTGCTTTATAAATATGATATAGGATTTTATAAAATCATCCAGTTTTAAAACCATTTTTAAAACCCTTATATAAAAAAATAACAAGTACGCTCTCATATATATACACACTCAACTCATCCTAGGGTACCGCTGACCCTATCCTTGATGAGTAAACCCACCAGAGCCAAGGTTATCGCTTAAGCTCGCTCTGATACCAACTGTAACGACCCGAAATTTTCGAACCCGAAATTTTCAGATAGTTTGGAAAAGAAGAAAAAGATAGAAGAAGAACAGAAAACAAAACACAGAATCTCACATTCGCAGCGGGTCAAAATATAATATCAAATAATAACAGTTATACAAAGAAATCTGTACTTGTAAAATTACACTTCAATACCTCAGAGTTACAACATATACACAAACATTGGACAGATAAAATCAACATGTCCCAGACAAACTATAATATATCACAGCGGAATATACTCCATACGTTCCTGCCATCCAGCTCGTCTCCTGAGCTCCAGAACGTCCTAACCTGGAAATCTGTAAAACTTGGTCTGACCCGAGCATTACATCAAAGTAACACCCGGGTCAGGCTGGAAACCAGCGTGAGTAAACCCATTTAACATGGAATACAACAGCATAAAACTACATAAAACCCGGGGTAACTCATATCAATTTACAAATTCACAATTTGTTATAGACATCACTTATTTCACATATCAATTTCTAAGTACCAAAACTTAGATTAAATGGTCCAATTCACTTAAATCATTCCATACCAACCTATTGATTTCACATATCAATCTACAAAAAATCGAAGTGGTTTCGGGTATTAACTAATACCCGACTCCGGTCTCTTTGAATCCAATGTCATTTATTAAACCAAAAGTTCAAGTGTAAACAATACAATTTATACACAACAATTCATCTCAAATCATAAGCTGCACATATCTCATATCGGAGGTCTCACCTAATTCAAGGCATTCAATCATCCATAAGCAAGATTTATCAACCACATCATCTCTAATTAATTTAATTAACCACCAATGAATTAAATTAATTACTTTAATTACTTTTAAATCCTGCATACTTAACATTAATTAATTAATTACAAACCAATTAATCAATCATCCCTTAACAATCCATCTTAATTAATCATCCTTGATTAATTATTATTTAATTACATTAAGTAATTAACCTTCAATTAATTACATAAATTAATTATCCATAACCATTTATAGTAATTGACCTTTAATTACTCTCATTAATTAATTAATAATTACTTACATTAATTAATGATCTTTAACTAATTGCTTCCATTAATTAATTACTTTTCATTAAGTGATTATTCCATAATTACTTAAGTTAAATTAATTAACCATAAATCACTTTTATTAGTTAATTATCTTTAACTAATTACATTCCTTTATTAACCTTTAATTAATCACATTAAGTGATTAATTATCCTCTAATAATTCAATTCAGTTATTTCTTTAATCTCATACACTAAGTAATTAACCATCCATTATCTACATTTCTAAAGTATATTCAAACTTGATTAACTCCAATTCTTTAAATATATTTCTAACTTGGCCCAAACTCCCTTTCAAAACTAATAATAACTTTTCAAAGAACTTGTTAAACATTTTACTTTTGAAAAACTTTGCAAACACTTTAACTTTGAAACTATTTTACTTTGCCTTTAAATTTTGTACCTTCCCTGAAACTTGAAAACTTGAATTCGTTTTACTTTTACAACACTATTCATTTTATTTTAGGTCAGAAATTTGGTTACCAAAGAGATTCAAAACGAGACTTGCTACCCATAGACCAAAGACAAAACCCCAATGAACCCGAGACAAAACCCGAGTTCAACCCTTCCTTAACTCGTTCGAGTCGTACACGAGAGAAACACGAAGAAACCCGGGCCAACTCTCTTCTTCCACAACCCAGAACTCCAGATGCACAGATTCGTGCACATCCACATGCACATCTCCGCTGGTCGACGACGAACTCCACTCCGGCCTCCGACGCATCGCCTACGACCACGGTAACCCCTCACGAACATCCATCAATTTTGATTCGCTCGAGAATAAAAAACGACCAAAAATCCACCCAGACCGGTACACACATCACCAGAAAAATGCTCGTCATCGACGATCCCTACCTCGAGACACCACGCTATCCTCATTGTAACTTCGCCACATCTTCCAGCATCTCCACTATCCCCATTTGAACTTCGACGACAAACATAGGGTGTTAAACCCTACCCCATCGATTCTTGGCCATCACGACCTTTGATAAATCACCGGAGTATTTTTCTGATGATTCCCGTCTTCCCCTCGACCTTCAAGCCCAACCACGATGACTAGTTCGTCGTTGATCAACTGAAATCGACTAAAATAGTCGATCTGTTCAATTCAAGAAACCCCATCAATTTATCCCACTAAAAATCGAGATATTCTCACTAAAATTCATGATTTTCCATCACGAATTCAACTATGCAATCCAATTTTAAAATTGAATTTATAAAAATTTGACAAAATTTACAATTTTACTGTAAATTACAATATTTCAAGCCAAATATTTCTTTTAAATTCCTATAATTATTTTTAGGAGTGATGTTACATGATTTCAAACATTTTCCATTTACAAATCATAAGCTAATTTGAATTCAAAAATGAGATATTGGATTTTAAAGAGGAATCATACTCTTATAAACACAGAGCTTATGTTTGTATACTCATAGGCATTCATACAGGCATTCAATATTCATATATAAACATGCATCCATTTTAATCCAAAATTCAAGGCAAGCAACATAATTTACGTTCAGATATCACAGTGAAATCTAGGTTTTAAAACTGTTAAAAAAAATAGTTTACTCATCGTTTATTTTTGAACAGAGAAACTTGCTTCCTTGCTTGAATGTTTTGGTTTTGATCTTTTGCTGAGTTGTTTTGTTTGCTTTCCTGAACTTGAATTACTTGATTTCAAAGTGGCAGTTTGTATTATTTTTCCTTTAGTTCATTCGAACAGAAAATGAACAAAGCAAAGGTATATATAAATATATGGAAGTGAGGTGTGTAGAGCAAGCTAGAGACAGATATATTTTTTTCTTACTTCAAATGAAAGAAAGGAACAAAGGAAATACGTATATACAGAGAAAGGTAGGCTATATCTCGTACATGTCACATTTTTCTCTCTTCTTAGGGTCAGCAATTTCCTGGTGTGAATTGTAAAACCTGAAAACTGATTTGATTTATCTTCGACCTGATGCAATGTGACCTGTAGAGACAGATATATTTTTTTCTTACTTCAAATGAAAGAAAGGAACAAAGGAAATACGTATATACAGAGAAAGGTAGGCTATATCTCATACAGGTCACATTTTTCTCTCTTCTTAGGGTCAGCAATTTCCTAGTGTGAATTGTAAAACCTGAAAACTAATTTGATTTATCTTAGACCTGATGCAATGTTTTGTACACTAGGATTTGATGTTGTCTCCCCTTATGTTTACATGTACATTCACTTATATATTAACTTATGTGTTGTATATGAATATTTTTTTGATAGGTATCATATCCATATATATTGTTATTATACATATATATATATATATATATATATATATTTGCTAATACTTTCCATCATCTATGTTTACACTTATTTATTTACTTTTTTTGCATGCTTATTTACATATTCCTATTTAATATGAACATACACATATACTTGTATATTTTTATCATTATATATATTTACCTATATTCAAACTTTCCCATATTTTACTTCATATGGGTATATACACATATATATGCATTTACATATGTATATATATCAAACATCATAAAGTTTGTATATATTTGTCTATATATATATTTATGGGTATTTTACTTTAATTTAAATGATGGAGTTTATATATGTACAAATTTCTTGAATATTTATAAATCTATACATACCCAGCTGTTTTACAAATCCCAAATATATATAATTTTTAGATCACTATAAAGATTCAGGTATTTTCTCATCAGAAAATTTATTTATTTGACCAATCAAAATTAATATTCCGATAATTAAAATCAGTTAATTTCCCAATTAACAGATGTTAAAAATCCGGGTCGTCACATCTGGAGTGTCACAGAGCCGGAGATACTCAGCCCACACATCTGTGCCTATCCAATTTGGTTTTTTACCTGCATTTTTAGTCTTAGACAGAGTGTCCCTGTAATTTTTTCTCATCCTTTTATTCCAGTGGTTGGTAAATCATCCTTAGTTTTTCCCTTTACATTCAAAATTGTATTAAACACATTATCAAACATGTTTTTTCATTGTGCATCACGTCAAATATTATGTCGGAGTAAGAGATTTTTCCAATATGGTAACTCCCAAAATATACTTTGTTTGCATCAATTATGAATGTTCGATTTTCCTGGAATTTCAATCCGCACTCCAATTTCATGTATCTTTGGATAGTCCTTTACAATTTCATATAATTCTTCGCTTAACCAAATCTTTGGTGGTTGCATATTATCTTCTCTGTTAGCTATAAAGTTTTTTCTATCTCTTCTAAAAGTATGATTGGGATGGAGAAAACACCGATGACAATCAAATCAAAAAACTTTCTTCCCATGCCGTAAAGAAAATGCTCGTGTTTCTTCCATGCAATAAGGGCAGGCTAGACGACCGGTCGTACTCCAACCAAAAAGCATCCCATATGCAGGAAAATCACTAATAGTCCATAATAAAGAAGCGAACATACGAACAAAAATTTTCTTGAAATGTCGTATGTTTCAACTCCTTCATTCCATAGTTTTTTTCAACTCTTCGATCAATGGTTGTAAATAAACACCGATTCCTTGTGTTGGATCATGAGGGCCAAGGACAACAATAGTGAGAAATATATATGGTGTTTTCATATACATCCATGGATGTAAATTATACGGAGTAACGATAAGTGGCCAGGATGAATATTTACTACCAAACTAAGATAATAGTGAAAATTCATTTGTACATAGACCGAGTCTGACATTACGGCTTTCTACAGCAAATGCGGGATAAGTCTTATCGAAATATTTACATGCTTCTCCGTCAGATGGATGTATCAAAATTCCTTCTTCCGATGTTCTCATACTGTGTCATCGCATATGACATGCCGTAGCAGAAGATGCATATAACCTTTGAAGTCTGGAAGTGATGGGTAAATAATGCATTCTCTTATACGGAACTTCTTTTCCTTTCCTTTTTCTTGGTTTGTATCTTTCCTCGTTACATATTCTGCATTTTCTAAGGTCAACGTCATCTTTCCAATACAACATGCAACATTTTACACATATATCTATCTTTTCGTGCGGCAGACCGAAAGCGAACATCAGTTTTTTCACTTTATAATGACTATCGCGCATCAGATTATTGGGTGGCATGTGTCATTTTGCAGCCTGTACAACTACTGTAAATGCAGCTTCTTTAAGGTTGAATTTTGATTTCATAGTAATGTATTCGGCGGTTACTGATAGTTCGGTTCCGCTTTTACAACCGTCCCACAACGGTCTCTTAGAAGAATCCAATAAATCATATATTCTTTTAGCTCCTGCAGTTGGTTCTTCTTTGACATTTACGTCTTCATTGTCGGCTTGAATGGTAGGAAACATTGATCGTGTTGCATCTTCCACCATATTTTTTATCGGATTTGTCATAATATTACCATCATCTGACGCTACAAGATTAGGTGTAGCTTCAACAAGTTCTCCATGACGATCCCATAAATAATAATTCGGCACGAAACCATATTTATACAAATGTACTTCAACTAGATCTGGTTTCCAATGCTTCAAATTTTGGCACTTACTACACGGGGAATGAATTTCTTCGTTATTTCGATTATTAGATTTAGCGAATCTAATAAATTCGTGTACACCATTATAGAAATGTTCCTTTATTGAACATTTGCTACCAGTTCTAACTTCATACATCCAAGTACGGTCGAGGAAATATCGAACATTTTTCCTGATTTGAACATATATGTTAGTAATTTCGACAGCACTTCAGTTCAGTTCTCTTCTACGCATAATTTGCACTCAAATGGTATAGTGTTGTTGTATTTTCTAAAATAAAGTAAAGCCAGTTAGGACTAAAGGCTTCACACACCACACTTCCGTCTAATTTCGACAACACTTCATTTCACTTCTCTTCTACGCATAACTTTGCATCCAGGGGGTGTATTTTTGTCGTTGTATTTTCTAAACTAAATTAATACCTTTTGGGACTAAAGGCTTTAATTTTTTAGCGTCAATTATTTGTTGAAATAATATTTAATACTTATTTTCAAATCAACATTATATTCATCTCGAATTTTTTTAAAAATCGATTTGGGTAAAATATTTATTCTTGTTATATTTATTTATTAATTTTTTGGAAAATCGGTTTTAGTACAATATTTGTTCTTATATTCATTTATTAATTTCTTTACAAAATCGATTTTAGCAGAATATTTGTTCTTATATTCATTTCTTAATTTCTTTACAAAATCGATTTTAGCAGAATATATTTGTTGTTGTTATATTCATTTCCTAATTTTTTGTACAAATTCGATTTTAGCGGAATATTTGTTGTTGTTATTTTCATTTCTAAATTTCTTTACAATACAATATTTGTTCTTGTTATATTAATTTCTTAACATTTTATAAAATCAATTTTAGAAGAATATTTGTTGTTGTTATATTCATTTCTTAATTTTTTTTACAAAATCGATTTCATTAGAATTATTTGTTGTTGTTATATTCATTTTTACAAAATCCATTTCACTAGAATATTTGTTGTTGTTATGCTCCTTTCAAAATTTAATAATTCAATTAACTATTTAAATATTTTATTTAATAAATTTGAAAATTTAAAACTTATTTCAACATTCAGTTAACTATTTTAAATGTTAACTTAACTATTTTGTAAACTAAAATTTTAACTAGATATTTTATACTAACCACTAAAACTTATAATTAACACACACTTATCAAATATTGTACACTTATCAATAAGCATATATTAATCAACGATTACAAACTAATTGAGTTTTAAATCAACCCTAATTTTTATTTACAAGTTAAATAATCAAACCACTTATTAATTTCCATAAATCAACTAACATACCATTATCATCAACTAATCCATATAATCAACAATTTCAAATCTATAATCAACTAATTTTCTAAATAAGGATATTAATTTAAATCCCAAACCAACTAATAAACTATTACCATCATCTAATATCAATTATTCTAACATATTCAAACCATTAATCAAATTATTTTCAGAAATTAAGGTTTAGAAATTATACCTAGAAATTAAGAAATCGGAGAAGGAGGGGATGGAGCAACATCGAAGGACGGCGACGGCTTTTGGAGGCAGTTGGAGGTGGGGTTGAAGGTGGCAACAAATTGATTTGGGGAAATGAAGTGATGAAAGCTGCTCTCGGCCAAACCTGTATAACCGTGATTAGTGACGACCTGGCTAGCTTTTTTTAGTCGTCGCTAGCCGTCGCTAGGATATGTCACGAAACCAAGCTTTTTTTGCAGTGTGAAATTCAGTTTTTAAACCATCTTAATAATTAATTACTGATTAAAGACTTTAATATTTAAAATCAAAGAGTAATATCATCCACCTTTAATCATTCTTTGTTTAAAGGCTGAAATATTTTGGTTAAATTTTCAGTCTATAAAATGCTTTATTTTTGTAGTATATACGTCTCATAACCATTCTAACATGGACATGCATATATTCTTAGACTGATACGGATTATACATATCAAGTTTATGCGTGTTATTTTGGATAGATGAACCTTTCATATTAGTCCAAACCCTAAGCCTGATGGATATACCTCTGTCCAACTTCATCATCATTCCATGGAATCATGGCGGCATACCATCAAAAAAAAAGAAAAAAAAAAGGAAAAAAAAAAGATGAAATGAGTTGATTGAGCCAGAGTTCATTTTATAAGCGTCTATCTCCATGTGTTCATTTAATGAATACTGCATTTTGGAGGCTTATTAAATACAACCTTGAGCTTGGACTCTTATTAAACGAACATCCAACAGCAGGCACGTTTTAAATTTGCCATTCAAAAGCGGAACTTTCGGTGTAGTGATTATATGGACTGAATATTCAGTCATAGCTGCCTTCTAGAGTTTCAAATTTAGACCTTGAATTAGAGCCATTTAAATGGTTCAAAACATCTGTTATACCTGCTGTCAAAACTGAGCTCATCTTCAACGGAGGCGCAGAGCAAAAGTCTTTACTAAAATTATGTTTCATTAAAAGAACTGTTTCACGTTGAATAAATGCTCAACGGTTAAGAAGAAGACACATACCGACACAATGGTGTTGAAGATGCTTGGATACATTTGAATTACCACATCTTCAAACCATTAAATTTTTTAGTGCAAAATACTGATGCATAAATTCCTTTCTAACAATACAACATCACACTGCAGCAACCAATCAAATAAAGAATAAACAGACTTGGAAAAAAACAACATCCATAATCACCATCAAAAAGCTATCATCGTCACTGCAAAAACAGCAGCAACAACGATGCCAAAATAAGGAATCATGGCAGCCACAGCCGCAGACTGCGAAGCTGGTGCGGGAGACATGGACCAATCCTTCACAGTTATGACAAGCTTCATGCCATTACCGCAATGTCCTTCTACTCCGCAAATGTACCATTTTCTCCCTGGAGTTGTCAACGCTACCACATCGTTTCCAGTTTTCAAGGGAGCTGCTGCTCCTTCTTGTGCTTGGCAAGCTTTGAATTCAGGTCCGCTTACTTTGAGTACATTGTGCGAAGATGGCGGATACTTAAACACTGCACAAACAATGTAAAAGTAGAGGTTGATATATATAGTTATTTGGAGATTAATGATGTAATACAAGGAGATAATTACCAAGAGAGTCACCGACATAAAACTGTTTGCCTTCAGCCCATTGTGTGTAATTGACCTTAAGTTTCCAGCCTTCCTCGTCACCAACTGTGTACTGCGTGGCATGTGTAATGCTTGGAAGAATCGCTGCTGTAATGGCGATGATCATGAGCATACGTTTGAAAGCCATTGACGTTTGGTTACTTTTAAAGTAGATTTGATTTTGCTGGTTGTGTATATTGCTGGAAAGATGTTGGTTTATTTATAAGCTTCATGCTATGTAATAAGCTTCATGCTTAGTGCGCTTCTTGTAATTTACATGGACTGCGTTTGATGTTTTGTGTGTATTAAGGTTTGAAGAGATCTTGTTGCAATATACAAGCGAGTAAATTCTATTTTTAAATATAACTTTAATTCTTATGGTGCTGTCTATGTTTCTTCCAGATGTAATGAGCTGTGTTTAATGTCACAATTTGAGTCGACATATAGATACCAACAGGGAAAGAGTCTATATAGACGGTTCATATATGGAAAATCTCAATTCCAAAATATTTTTCTACTGCTATAGGGGTTCGATTTTTTCTTCTAACCATCTAAACTAAAGGTTACCGTAAATATCTTAGTTCCCCACTTTCTAACACCATATATTATTTCATTTATCTCACTAGACAACCAAATTACTAAACAACACACGAATTTTTCATTTTTTCACGCCGCGGCCATTATTTCTCCTTGACGTACTGCCGCCGCCGCCATCAAATGGGGAAAACCGGTAGATCCTCTCAACGAGCAAGCCAGAAGTCCACCTCGTCACTTCAGTCTAGGAACTTTTTTCGTGTATTGTTGTGTTGAAAACCCTAGTCGCAATTTTCAATCATCTATACTATTTTTTCAATTTTGTTGTCTGGAATGCTAGATATAGTCACGTATTTTATTTTTACAGAGTGGTTGGCAACCGTATGTTGTCTTGCAGGCTCGGTTAGAAACGGCTGATTAGATATTTTTAACACATAGCAATGGATATTCAAATGGATTGTTATATTTACATATAGGACGGTATATTTGTTACATTCATATGGATTGTTGTGTAGATAAGTGATTATTCGAATTTTATATATGAACAAGTAGTTGTTTAAATTGTTCTTATGGACCTTTTATAAGGATTAATTACTATGTACACTTAATGAGTTTGGTAAGCAAAAGTATAGAATAAGGGAAATGAGTATAAATTATATATTGGGGTTTGCCCTTAAGTTTTTGTATATTGGTAATTTAATTTATTTTGAAAATTATATGTCAACAAGAAGTTTTAAATTGTCCGTGTAGACCTTTGTATGACGATTAGTTACTATGTACACTTAATGAATTTGGTAAGCAAAAGTATAAAATAAGGGAAATAACTATAAATTAATGGTATTGTTGTATATGTAAGTGGTTATTCGAATTTTATATGGAAATGAGAGTAAATTTTTGTGTATACTAGTAAATTTGATATGGATTGTATACATATATTAATTGTTACATTTATATAGCGTAGAAAATTTTGTCTATACAAGTAAATTTTGTCTATACAAGGCCAAAGGAAGTTTAAAGTGCAAAGTATTTAAAACATTTTGCGAATTTATATTGGGTTTTTTAACAATCATGCATTTTTTATAACAATCATGCATTGTATTTTTAACATTCATTATATTGTTTATAGGAAAGGATAGACAGGTCATGACTACTTGACGTAGCGGCGGAATACAAAAATTGATGATAAGATGAAAGTAGCAATCGATGGAGTAAAAGATACTGAATGGCCCAAATCCGTTGATCGAACGATACCGGATTCTAGCTATCTTAAACACGTTGATAGCGCACTATACCGTGTTTAAAGATCTACGATTCTTCTGACGTTGATCTAGCGCACTAGATACCGTGAATCGGCTTCAGCAATCGTTGAATCGAGCGCACTCGATTATCCGAGAGTGGAGATAAGAGATTACACTCAACTACCAATTTAGATGAAAGCACAAAGCTAACAAAACGAAATTTTATTCAAATCAACATCCCTTACAAGTGACACAAACCCGCCTATTTATAGAGCTTTACAACACACGCGACTCAAAACTATACAACACTTAGGTCGTTCACGACCTAAACATCACGAAAACTTCACGACCTAAAACAAAACATAGTAAATGACTTAAGAAAACACGCGACTTAAAGATAGCTCGGCATCGACATAACTCTTCTCGCGACTTAAGGAAGATCGCGTAGCCCGATTAAACGACCTAAGGAAGAATTGCGTTGCTTCAGTCTTCGTCATAAGATAGATTTTAGGTTGTGAATCGTTAGGTTGCGGTGAGGGAAATTAGGTCGCGAGCTGGAATTTAGGTCGTGACAATGGGATTGTGGTGGAGTTAGGTCGCTGGAGCGATTTAGGGTAGTGGAGTTAGGTCGTGGTGGAATAGTTAGGTCGCAGGAATGATGTCTCTGGGAGTTAGGTCGTGGGGATTGGTTAGGTCGCAGAAGTGTTATGTCGTGGGGAAGGTTAGGTCGCGGAAGTGGATTTAGGTCGCGAAGTGTTATGTCGTGGGGAAGGTTAGGTCGCGGAAGTGGATTTAGGTCGCGAAATTCTAGCGATAAGTCGGTGATGAAATTAGGTCGCGGAAGTGGATTTGGGTCGCGAAGTTCTGGCGATAAGTCGGTGATGAAATTAGGTCGCTCGAGTTCATCTTCGGTATGTGCTGCATCATCCATCACAGGTTGAGAAAAATTCGTCCTCGAATTTAAAAGTTCCTCCCCATTGGATTGTTCATCTCCATAATAAGGTATAAGATGTTTAACATTAAACACGTCAGAAGTGTAAACATCCTCTGGCAGCTTCAACTTATAAGCATTTTCATTTATCCGTTTTATAATTTCTACTGGACCAATCTTTCGGGCTTTCAACTTGTTATAAGCACCCACTAGGAAACGATCCTTCGTTAACACAGCATACACCCAATCACCCTCGTTAAACTCCACACTTCTTCTCTTTTTATCTGCAGCTTGTTTATACTTCTCATTCGTCTTCTCCAAACGTTCCTGAACGATTTTATGACAATCTTTCAACTCATCAACGAAATATGACGCCCGTTTTATCACTCCTTTCGGTTGTGGTACTACCGTTAAATCCAACGGCCCCTTTGGCAAGCTTGAATATACAACTTGAAATGGACTGTAACCAGTGCTTCGGTTAACAGCATGATTATGAGCAAACTCTGCCTGACACAACATTAAGTCCCAACTCTTCAAATTGTCTTGTACAAGACATCGCAACAAGTTTCCCAACGATCTATTCACCACTTCCGTTTGCCCATCTGTTTGAGGATGATATGCACTACTAAATTTCAGCTTCGTTCCGACCATCTTCCACAAACTTAGCCAAAAATGACTCAGAAAACGAGTATCCCTATCCGACACAATAGATTCTGGCAATCCATGAAGTCGATATATTTCTTTGAAAAATAACTGCGCGACATGAACAACATCCGCCGTTTTCTTGCAAGCAATAAAATGTGCCATTTTCGAAAATCGGTCAACCACCACATAAATAGAATCATTACCCCTTTGAGTTCGCGGTAACCCCAAAACAAAATCCATACTCACATCAATCCATGGTTTAGTAGGCACAGGTAACGGCATATATAATCCTGCGTTTGTAGCGGTTCCCTTTGACACTTGACAGATATGACATCGTTCCACAAATCTCTCAACCTCTTTTCTCATCGATGGCCAAAAATAAGATTGTGAAATCAACTGTAATGTACGGTCTCTCCCCATGTGGCCTTCTTCATGTAGCTCCTTCACAATCTTCATTCTCAAACTACAATCAGGTATGCACAATCGATTTCCTTTGAACAGAAAACCATCTACCATCAAAAAATCATCCGTCTCTCCCTCCTTGACTTTATCAACAAACTTTGCAAAGTAAGGATCATCGACAAATAATTCTGGCAACATATCAATCCCCGTTACTTCAACCTTCATTGTTGTTAACAAATGATTCCTTCGGCTCAACGCATCTGCCACACAGTTTGTAACTCCAGATTTATGCTTCACCACAAATGTAAATTGTTGCAGGTACGCAATCCACGATGCATGCCTTGCTGAAATCTTCTCTTGCCCTTGTAGATGTTTCAACGCCTCATGATCAGTGTACAGCACAAACTCCTTGTGAAATAAGTAATGTCTCCAATGTTTAATCGCTTGTACAACAGCATAAAATTCCACATCATACGTACTATATCTCATCTTCGCTCCTGATAACTTCTCACTGAAATATGCAATCGGACGTCCCCTCTGACTCAACACTCCTCCAATCCCAACCTTTGACGCATCAGTGTGTAGCTCAAACAACAACTGAAAATCTTGTAATACTAGAATTGGCGCAGACGTCAGCAACTCCTTGGTCTTCCCAAAAGCATTCTCTGCTTCCTCTGACCATAAAAACTGTTTACCCTTCATACAATCTGTAACAGGCGCCATCACACTACTAAAGTGTGGAATAAATCTTCTATAAAATGAAGCCAACCCATGAAAACTCCGAACCTCTGTTATCGTCTTGGGCTGTGGCCAATCTCTAATCGCCTCTACTTTACTCCGATCCACCTGTATCCCTTCCTCTGATACAACATACCCCAGAAATAAAACGCTATGCGTCATGAACACGCATTTCTTCGTTGCAGCATAAAATTGTTCTTGTCGCAGTACCATCAGCACTTCTCTCAGATGATTCAAATGTTCCTCTGGACTTCCACTATATATCATCGAAATACACCACCACAAACTTCCCAATGAATGGTCTAAAAATTTGATTCATCACCCGCATAAATGTACTTGGCTCATTTGATAAGCCAAATGGCATTACCAACCATTCGTATAGACCCTCCCTGGTTTTAAAAGCAGTCTTCCACTCATCACCTGGCCTGATACGAATTTGATGATATCCGCTCTTCAAATCAATCTTCGAAAAGATAGTAGCTCCGCTCAATTGATCTAGCAAGTCATCCAACCTTGGCATTGGAAATCTATATCTCACAGTAATTTTATTCAATGCTCGACTGTCAGTGCACATTCTCCACGTCCCGTCCTTCTTCGGTACTAACAAAGCTGGCACAGCACACGGACTCAAGCTTTCCTGCACACGCCCCTGTTCAAGCAATTCTTCCACTTGCCTCCTCAATTCTTCATGTTCCTTCGGACTCATTCGATAATGTGGTCTATGTGGCAACATTGCTCCCGGAACAAGATCAATTTGATGTTGAATGTCTCTCAGTGGCGGTAACTCCTTTGGTAACTCCTCTGGAAATACATCCTTAAATTCTTTCAATACTGGATTCACTTCTTCTGGAATTTCAACCTCTTCACTGCTCTCACGCCCAATTAACAAAAACACCTCAGGCTCCTCTTCAACCTCCTTAACAAACTCCTTCAAGGATAATAAAGTTTTCAGCTCTTCGATCTCCTCTAGTTTGTTTTCTTCTTGTTGTCGCTTCTTTGGAACTAGAGTAATCTTCGTGCCTTCAAACATGAAACTGTAAGTGTTGGTACGCCCATCATGTTGCACAGCCCTATCATACTGCCACGGTCTTCCCAGCAACAAATGACAGACATCCATATCTACAACATCGCACCAAATTTCATCTTTGTATTTCTTCCCAATCGAAAATTTAACACAAGCCCTTCGTCCAACTTTCACCTCCCCGCCTTTCCTCAACCAAGCCAACTTGTACGGTTTCGGATGTTTCTCAGTCTTCAATGCCAACTTCCTCACAGCCTCTGAAGAAATTATATTATCACAACTTCCAGCGTCAATAACAAATTTACAAACTTTCCCCAGAATAGTACATGTCGACTAAAAAATATTGCTCCTCAACCAACTACAATCCTCCTCTTGCTTGGGTGTCAAACAAGACCTCCTTATCATCAGATTACAACCTTCATCTCCTGACACTTCTTCTTCCTCCTCATCAGGTGGTGAATTGGAACATTCAGCTTCTTCATCCTCATCCTCAACCTCCGCTATCATAGCTCGCTTCTTCGGCTTTGGACATTCATTACTTTTGTGGCCCACTTCTTGGCAATTATAGCACTTGAAACCGTTATTGACTTTCGCCTTAGCAACTTCATTCACAACTGGTTTTGCAGCAGCTTTTGACACATTGGAACTTCCACTAACACCCTTTGCTTGATTGTTGAAATTCGTAAACACACCACCACCTCGTCGTCCCTGTTTCTCCCAAGCCAACACTTTCTGGTGTGCTTCCGCTACAGATCTGGGATCAAACATATTTACCATGTCTTGAATCTGCATACGCAATCCTCCAACAAATCTAGCTGTTAATTGTTCCTCTGTCTCCATGATATCGTTCCTTGCAATCAGTTGATAGAATTCATCAGTATAGTCATTAACAGACTTCGTTCCTTGCCTCAAGTTTTGCAGCCTCTGGTACATAAGCGTTTGATAATTATAAGGTAAGAATGTGGCTTTCATCATTTTCCTCATCTTTTCCCATGATTCAACCTTTGACTTCCCCATCCGTACACGTGTAAGTTTGGTTTGCTGCCACCATGCCAAAGCTCTACCCCTCAACCTTGTAGCAACCAACTTCACTCTACAATGTTCTGGAACTTCCTTGAAGTCAAAAATCTCCTCCACATTAGACAACCAATCCAAAAACTCCTCAGCTTGCATACCATATTTGAATTCTGGAATTTCAGTCTTCATCCCAGCTTTCCACTTGTGATCATACTCCGACTGATTTCTTCCGTGTCCACGTCCTCGTCCATGAACACTACCACCATCATACTCTTCTTCACAATCCGATGTATATCGATGTCGATCCTGACCACCAACATCTCTACTACCATCACGTCTACCACCAAAATCCCTTCTATCTACATTCCTCCGATCTCGATCAGTCACATTTCTATCACGACTTCGATCATCAACATTTCTATCACAGTCTCGATCCACGCTTCTATGATCACTATCAACACTTCTCTCTCGATTTGAATGTGGTGAAACTCTACTTATCCCATGGCTCGATTCAGGTGATACCCTTCTCTGATTTTGACTCATTTCCAACATCATTCTCTCTAATCGACCAATCCCTTCATTAATCTTCTCATTAAAGTTTTCGTTAATTCTTTGCTCCATCTCATCGGCTTCTTCTCTCTCATATAAAGCATCAATGTTGCAATAACGGTTAGCTCTTCTTGGAGGCATGATCACTCTTCAACAAATTCCAACAAAAACTTAACTTCGATCTAAAAATCTTCAAATCAAAACTACCCACTTGTTGAAAACTTCAAAAATCTTCAAAAGAACAAATCTCTTCAAAATCTCGATAACCCACTTCTCCAAATGATGTAAATCTCGCACAACTCCAAAAATCTACGCAAACTCCTTGCGTTCTAGCTCTGATACCAATTGACGCAGCGGCGGAATACAAAAATTGATGATACGATGAAAGTAGCAATCGATGGAGTAAAAGATACTGAATGGCCAAAATCCGTTGATCGAACGATACCGGATTCTAGCTATCTTAAACACGTTGATAGCGCACTATACTGTGTTTAAAGATCTACGATTCTTCTGACGTTGATCTAGCGCACTAGATACCATGAATCGGCTTCAGCAATCGTTGAATCGAGCGCACTCGATTATCCGAGAGTGGAGATAGGAGATTACACTCAACTACCAATTTAGATGAAAGAACAAAGCTAACAAAACGAAATTTTATTCAAAATCAACAACCCTTACAAGTGACACAAACCCGCCTATTTATAGAGCTTTACAACACACGCGACTCAAAACTATACAACACTTAGGTCGTTCACGACCTAAACATCACGAAAACTTCACGACCTAAAACAAAACATAGTAAACGACTTAAGAAAACACGCGACTTAAAGATAGCTCGGCATCGACATAACTCTTCTCGCGACTTAAGGAAGATCGCGTAGCCCGATTAAATGACCTAAGGAAGAATTGCGTTGCTTCAGTCTTCGTCATAAGATAGATTTTAGGTTGTGAATCGTTAGGTTGCGGTGAGGGAAATTAGGTCGCGAGATGGAATTTAGGTCGTGACAATGGGATTGTGGTGGAGTTAGGTCGCTGGAGCGATTTAGGGTAGTGGAGTTAGGTCGTGGTGGAATAGTTAGGTCGCAGGAATGATGTCTCTGGGAGTTAGGTCGCGGGGATTGGTTAGGTCGCAGAAGTGTTATGTCGTGGGGAAGGTTAGGTCGCGGAAGTGGATTTAGGTCGCGAAGTGTTATGTCGTGGGGAAGGTTAGGTCGCGGAAGTGGATTTAGGTCGCGAAATTCTGGCGATAAGTCGGTGATGAAATTAGGTCGCGGAAGTGGATTTGGGTCGTGAAGTTCTGGCGATAAGTCGGTGATGAAATTAGGTCGCTCGAGTTCATCTTCGGTATGTTCTTCGGTATGTGCTGCATCACTACTTCTTTAAGATGAAAACGTGCTGCGGAATTAGAGAAGAAAAGGAAGAAAGACGTTGTAATAGAACCTGGAAACCAAGAAGAAGAAAATAGGAATGACAATGGTCCGAGGGATGGGTCAAGTGAAGATGTTTTGGTGATAGGGCTAGTCATGATGGTTCGGGAGATAGGTCTGGTCAGGATGGTTTGGGAGATGAGTCTAGTCGAGATGGATCTGGAGATGGGTCTAGCGAAAATGAAGATATGAATCGAATGACAATGATTTAGATGATGAAGAAGCATAATTGCAAACAAATTTGCCTCCTTCAAGTAGACCTTCTTCCAGAAAAGCTACCTATCCTATACTGGTGAACACTTCTATATTAAGAGGCTTTGAATCGCATATGGCGTATGCTATTTGGAATAAGCATGAGGAGAGAGAGGTCCACTCAAACGCATTTCCCATACAACAAAGTTGAAGAAATGGAGTTTTGATGATTTGCTAACTCAATTTGCGCAAAAAATTAAAAACTCTGGTTTATATACTTTGGCACTATACCCATATTAGAATGTTGACTATATGACTATTTCAGCTTTCATGGAGAGATGGCATCCTGAAATAAAAAAATTCATATGTCTTTTGGAGAATTTACAATAACATTGGATGATGTAGCCCAAATTCTAAAAATTCCTGACATAGGTAGTTGTAGTTATGCAGAGGAGGATGATCATAATTCGATTGACCACTTAATTGATTATCTTGGTGTTTATGAGGTTGTAGCGAGAGAACAGCTAAACGGTTCTAATTTAGTGAAGCTCAACTTCTTATTGGAAACATTGAGGAAAAGTAAAATAAAGAAGATGAAAATGAAGGTGATTACGTAGTCGTTTCCCGTGCCTATATGCTTTATTTATTGGGTTGTACTCTATTCTATGATAAGTCAAGCATGGAGATTTCGATGACCATTTGAGATGTTTGGAGTACATAAATCATTTGAATGAATAAGCTTGGAGAATGAGAGCATTAGCCTTTTTATATCGTCAGTTAGATTTGGCTTTTAGCAGAGATGTCAAATAGATAGCCGGATACTTGACATTGTTGATAGTAAGTATTTCTATTTTTTTTAATCAATCTGCCCGATAGTAAAATAAAAGCTAATGAATTTTTCTATACGACTTCGACAACAGTTAGATGATCTAACTGCACAAGATGTAAGTATGAACATAAATATTATTTTATTATGCTAAGATATAAATGACTTATTAGTTATGTGTAATTTTAGATATATTGGGATCTATATCATACCGTGAGGTGTCATTACCCCTTGGCTGAAGTCACATTTTATAATGGTGTCATTTTGTGTTTTTATTTTGCGGAACCATACTATCCAAATATAGTGCAATGTCAATTTACAATTGCTCGGCTTATCCTTAAAATCCATTAGTTCCAAGCAAATGTCGTAGAGGTCGAACCGCTAAATAATACAAAATTGAATTTGATAATGGATATTGGTATTCAGAAAATTGGCAAGATCATATACTTTCTTTAAAATCCCGGTCTACTCTTGTAGTTGATCTCTGGGTTCTACTGTTAAGTACATGCGATGGTATTTGAGTGTGTCACATCCCATTGTTCAAAATCTGAAGGTGAGGAAAAGTAGCTCAAGGAAAATGATAAGTTGGTAAGAAACTATATTTTTTTACTTGTTTTTTATGTAACTGAGAGCCAACTTAATATGAAAATGTTTTTGTTACTTCAAATTTGAGTAGAGAGTTGCTACTGGGAAAGATGTAAAAAGATTCAAGCAAAATCCTAAAGTAACTCAATCAAGAACAATCAATCCTAAAGGAAGATAATTTTTTTTTGTTCAAATTGAGGTGTAAAGTAATGCATATGGGGGAAGTTATACACATGGGGGGAGCATGAGGGGGCGTTTTGGTTGGTCATCCTAGGGGCCAATAAGGTCGTTTTCATCTGGTTAAATCCATACTTCATATCCTTTTGTGTTCATACTATTTTGACTTAAGTTTTGAGATAAAAACTTAAGTATTCAAGCTCTCTTTCTGTCTTCAATCTTCTTAAATCTATATCAAATGAAGTCCAAATCCTCCAAAACATGGATAAGGGTCTTAGATAATCATAGGAATATGGAAAAGCATCTCAAAGCTTGAAGAAAGTTGGCACAAGAGGGGTTAAAGTTTGAGCCGTGAGCATGCAAGGCCGGGAAGAAGCAAGGCCAAGGGATTTTGGAGCTATAGCTTGGATCTTTAGGAGTTTGTTGGTAGTAGGAAATGTTCTTGGATTTTTTGTGCTTGAGCTTGTTGTAGGCTTAGACTTGGGTGAGTTATTACACCATCTTGTATGTATATATTGTGTGTATATGTGTCTGCTTAGAATACAAAGTTTAATGTAAAAGATAACTAATAAAGCTATTACTTTGGACCCCCTTGCTTTTGAAAACAAATTGTAACACCTCGTAAAATTAAGAATAAATAAATGAATTGGATAAATTTATTTAAATAAGATAGGGGTAAAAATGAAAACTTTGCAAAATTTGGAATTTGACCATGAAAGTTATGCCATCGCGTTCATGGCAAAATTCTGATCAGTTTTCATATATCGTATGTTGAAAACAGAGCTCAAACGAAGAAGTTATGGACATTTGAAGTTTTCAGGTTTAAAATAATTTAAGTAGAATTCAAATTCAAATAAATGATTAATTTTCAAATTTGAAATTCAAAAGTTAATAGTAATTATACTTGGGGGTTAAATAAACGTTAAAAATAACACTAACATTAAATAACAATTAAGGAAGAAAATAAACTAACAACGGCAACAATTGTAACGTTTCCAAAATAGGGGGCGTTCGACCACTTGGCCACGACCGGTCGACCACTAGCGGTCAACTGGTTGAAGGTGGCAGTCGACCGTTGCATGTAAGTGGTGGCTATGCTTAGTTTATTTCAACGTACTAGATTTTATTATTTTTAACCGACCTTCATCCAACGATTTTGGTGCATTCCAACTACTATAAATAAGAACCTAGCCCTCTCACTTTTATTCACACAATATTTTGGGAACAGTAGCGAAGCTCTGTTAGTTCATCTCTTCATAGATTCAGAAAACTCCATTAGGGTTTCGGGTAAGGAATCCTATATATCTATTTCTAATTATTATTTATTTTCTCAACTTCTTCTCCAAATCCCTAATATTATGAGTCTAACGTATATACAAAAGGAAGAGATCTGAAAGGGTTCATTAAAGGCGTGTCAAATCCAAGAGAAGGCAAAGCTAAGGACCTTTGTCAGTGAAAATATTAGTTTTTCTATTTTAGTAATTGAATAGTGTAGTTTGGATTTGGTATATGCCTTGGGGAGTTTTAGATTACGAAAACATCGTAATAAAAATCTCCAAAATTCCTCCAATGCTAAATGTCAACTCTTAGATTGGAATCTTAATCGGTTTGTATTAAAATAATGGATTTTTTTTGGATTTTGAAATATATGAGTTTTACTTCCTATTCCACTTCTTATTCTTTTTTTTTTGGGATTTGAATAAGGGATTTGAGTAAGAAATGATGTGTAAGGCACAAATTCTTATTCGTAGTTTGCACTGCCTATTTCTATAGAAATTCCCTTGTCTAATTTCATGTAAAATGGAGTTGAATAGAGTAAGTGTCCATTATTATTGATTTTTTCCATTGTTTTAAGTACAAGTGTACTGATTTGACTTTGGAATATTGAATTTATGGTAAAAATGCTATTGTGAAAATGAGACTTGTATAACATTGGGAGGTTTGACATTTGAACGTTAGTTTAGAGCGTAATCTCCGCACACCTAATAAATGTGTACTTGTGTGTGTGTGTATATATGTATGTATGTATATATGTATAAGCTAGCGTAAATAACGTACAATTGTAATCTATTAATTGTGTAGTTAATTAGTTTAATAATTGTCATTTAAATCCCACTTAGGAAAGTAATTAATTAGGTGAAATAAGAATGGTTTCTTATAAGGCCTAATTAATGAATACGGTGAGATGTGTGATAATACACTCACAGAGTGTTATGAAATATGACTAAGTTATTGGGATGTAAGTTCAGTCAAAAGCACACTGAAGTCTGCCTAGCTAATCTAGCTACCAGCAATGTGACTTTAGGGCTGCTATGAGACAACCCTATGTAATGACCTCAAATTTCAAATTTGAATATTTAATTATTTAAAAATGAGAATTTGAATTCAAATTATAATAAAATATTTGTTTCAAATAATTACCCATTTTTGGTGACGTAAATTTAATTTAATTTATTAGATTTCTCCAGAATTTTTAATTTAAAAAATAACTAAATTTTCATTTGACCAATTTTATGGAAAACGTCGGCATTTTTGAAATTTCACATAATAAGATAAACCATTGTATTTTATTGTTGTTTTATGATCGCCTCACTATGTAGAGCCCACTCGTATTTCTATTCCTGTCGTTCGTAGCTCATACGCGGATGTGATATTTTGTGGCGGCGTACCGCAAAGTTTTTCAAAATGCATAATTTTATACACTTTCACACACTAAACCACTTACACACGGCAAGCATCTTTTATGACCTTTGATCATGACCCTTTGGTTGACTTGCGTTTAAAAGCTTGTCCTTGTTTCCCTAGCCTAAAGTATATTTGCTTATATAAGAAAGCACACGAATGAAAAGATGGAATACAAATTTTTACATTGGACCTTTTCCTTTTCCTTTGCAAAGAATGAGCACAAATTTGGAAACATCTTTTTACACGTCAAACATTTCCATTTATGTCCCTTGGCTTATCTCTTAAGGAGTTAGTTTTTATATATACCACGGTGCATGCAAGAAAAAAAAGAACCGGTACACATTTCAGAGCAACCACTTTCATTTTGAGTTCATATTTCCACTTCCCCTTCATTTAATAATTCAAATAACTTCTCAAATACCAAGTATTAGCAAAAATTTCAAAACAGAAGTTGTAGAGGGCGAAGAGATCTGCATTTTGTTCTTGTTGTACTCGAAATAGTGGAGTGCAGGTGGAGTTATGGGGGAGAGAAGTTTCAGCCATGATATTATGTGCATGGATGTGAGGTTGAAACAAGTATAGGTCGCGGGTAGGATGGTGAGCCTAGAGTTGGTCGTAGGGTTGGCTGGTGGTGCTAGGAACGAAGGCTATCAGAGGGTGTAGCGGTGGGGTTCGGTGGTTAGGTTGGGCATGCGTGGGTTATGCCTAGTACATGCAAAAGTAAGAAACAAATAAGGATGGAGCTACAGTTCATAACTAGGGGATTTGCACTTAAGCCCCTAGAATTGTGTTCAATTGCATGCAAGAGAGAGGATGTATATTTAGCACTTAGGCCCTGTAAATATGGTGTCTTGCGTGTGGATGGGGAGGGAAGGAATCACATATGGAGCAGGTCAGGTTGATAGGGAAGTTGGCTGGGCCGTTGTGATTAGGGTTGATATGCAGACTTTTGCATTGGACTCGTATTGATGAGTATAACATTGTAGTATAATTTGTTGATAGATTTAGCAATGTATAAATTTATGATAAAATAATAGGGATTTAATTAAATTACATTATTTTAATTAATAACATCGTTAGATTAATTATACCTTATTGGTGACATCTATTTGACCAAATAAAACACCATTTGATTAAATTGAATTGAATAGATTATTATGGACACCTATTAAACAGAATAAATCCCCATTTTGTGCTTGCCAAGTAAAAAGTTGATTAGTGAAATTAATTAATATGTGGATTAATTAATATTAGATAAATGATGAATTAACTATTGATTGTAAATTGTTGAGTGCTAGAGTTTGGTAGCCTGGCCATATTGAACACGACATTGAATTATATAAAAAAGTTGAACCCCTTTGAGATATGAAAAAAAATGGTAGCTAGTTAAAGTACCATGGTGGTCGCTATGCCTCTTTCCAAATTTGTAAACTTAATTAATTATTTTAATTAAGGATATTTCAAAGTTAATAAAAAAAATTACTAATAAGATTTAAGTTATTTAGTTATATTATTAATGTTGTTTAAGTTATTTAATTATGTCAATAATATTGTCTAAAGCTGTTTTAATTATCTTATTAATGAGGTTTAAGTTAATAAAATATTTTAAACTACAATGTTTGAGTTAATAAATTATTTATTTAAAATATTTAAAGTTAGTTAGTTAATTAATTATTTACTAATGATATTTTTAGTTAATTAATTATCTAATTCAGGGTATTTAAAAGTTTATTTATCGGTGTACTTAATGATGTTAAAAGTTAATAAATTGTGTTTAAGTTAATAAAGTAATTTTTAAAAAAATGTTTATAACTAACATTTTATAAATAAAGGAGATAATGTAGAAATGATATTTCATAATATAATAGAATGGATTTATAAGTGATAATTATAAATAAAGGAAATGGAGTTTAAAGGCTTTTTAATTTTAAAACAAGTTTTAAAGGTTATAGTTCATATAGCGATAGTCGTTATGGATGCAGTTCCGAAACTATATAGTTTCTGTATGATGTAAATGTTATATACCTTATACATTTGGGTACTCCATTCAACTACGTTTAGAAAAGTTGTATAATCAATTTAAGAAAGGTTTGGGAATTATTAATATATTTTAATAATGATTTAGTAGTTAGTTCAAAGAAATGTTTTGAATAAGAGAAAGGGGTTTACAAAAAATTGTGAGATTTATTAAAAGAGTCTATAATTTTAGGGATTTATAAGTTGTGTTTTATGAATAGAAGAATATATTTATAAATGTTATTTATGAAGAACATTTTATAAATATGGAAGAAACTTATAAAATGGAGATTTTAAATTAAGCAGAAGAGAGATTTATAAAAGAATTTTATAGAAAGGATTTATAAAAAGGACATGTAAATATGGAATGATTTTATGAAAAGGGAATTTTATATAAAGGAATGAGACTTGATTATGATAAATAATCCTTCTTATGGTGGTATGGAAATATTCTTTCCCTACTTAACACCAAAGGATAAGTATTTATGTTTATAGTAAACAATGTTTTAAATGGAAATTATTTTGACCCAATTTAATATGGTTTGGAAAACATGATAATTCCCTCAAGTTTGTAAATATACTTTTACCATTGAGATAAGTAATGGTTATATTTTCGAAGTACTGAAAATATAGTGTTTTGTGAATATACTTATTCCGTTGAGATAAGTATATGAAAACGATTTCTAAGTATTTACAAAGGGTTTTAATTAATGGAAATATTAATTGAAGAGGCTTAGTGGTTGCTTATGGGCTTAATCATGTTTAGTTCTTATGAAATTAAATCTCTAATTTGATTTTTTGTTTATTTGATCGTTAAACAACCAACTATCAAATCTTGGCCAAAATACAACTTTGGAAATATCTAGGAGAAACACGTGATTTTTATGGCACAATCATCTTTGATGATGCTTTACTGTGTGTATAAATCTCGTTTTGTTCTCCTAGGACAGATGATAAGGAAATCCATCTGCTAAAATGGTTAGGAGGAGGTGATCTCCGCTCTTATGTATTTTCTGTTTATTTCTAAAAGGAACCG
This sequence comes from Allium fistulosum, assembly GCA_030737815.1. Classification (NCBI taxonomy): domain Eukaryota; kingdom Viridiplantae; phylum Streptophyta; class Magnoliopsida; order Asparagales; family Amaryllidaceae; genus Allium; species Allium fistulosum. Next base: position 296,442,567 of record CM060908.1, on the reverse strand, counting down.
GGGTTGAGTTTACTAGAAACTGTCGAATATTGGTTCGAAGCGACTAGGATCGGATAAACCAAAAAACACTTCGAACCAACTTAAGCGTTCGAATTTGGAAGCTTCTTAAAGATCATACGATTGAAGATAGAGCTCTTCGAAGTACAAGGGCTACTTGCTACTAATCCCGAGGGTAATTCCAAAATGGATGTAGTAGAAGTAGTGCCTTCGGTTTGTTCTTATCCTGAACAATTCGTATGGACGAATGCTAGCACTACATGTGCCTAGTGGGAAGTGTTAGCATTCCAAGTGGGATTGCTATATAAAAGGTAAAACATAGCCTCTAGTCTCATCAACCAGGAATGACTAAAATAAGGGATATGTAGCAGGGCTATGTGAGTCACACCCATTATGGTATTGTCATCACCCTTCTAGATATATATACATATTTATGGATTTGGTTATGCATGAGAGCTCTTGGGAAAGGTTGAAAAGCAACGGGGTGATGAAATATTCGGTACAATCCAGTAAAGGGTAGGCCGGTCCTGTGTTGGCGGGGGTCCATGTATGACCCTCGGTACATTTTTCTAGAAGTGTATTATGGTAGACGGCACGCTGGTAGCCTTGTCATCGATGGAAATCCAATCTCCAATACATACCCCTACGAATTTAGTTGTATACCTATTATGCTGGAATTTAATTAATGTAACAATTTCGGCTATGATTAATATTATTTACCCTAAACATTATTTTAAGATCACAGGATTTATAATAACAATGATTTGGTTATCTTAAAGCAAAATCTCATCCGTGTTTATGTGCGGTGTGGTCTTATGGGACACCTTTACTTTCTGAAAAGTTTTTATTACATTAAGTAATCCAGTTGATTGTGTTTCTCACGCTAGGTATACCAGACTGATCCGGATGTTAGTTTTCTTATAATGCTCGGGTCAGCCCGAGCATGTTTTCCAGATTTAGCTGGACTGAGCTTTAGGTGACGAGCTGGATCCTCCAAGGCGTATTCATGTATTTTATCTTCCACTATTTGGTTCTTGTTGTATATATCATAGATTGTAAGGACATGTTGTAACTACCCAGGGATTGTACTCTAATGTGTGTATGTATATTAAAGATCCTTTTCTTTTGTAATGACATGTTGTATATTATATATACTTGTGACGTTTTTTTATTGAGATTCTATTCTGTCTTTCTTTCTTTCACCCCAATTATCTGTCTTTTCAACACTTGGATGTTTGGCACATAAATGCCATGGATGTATTAGTGTTGACTTTTGAGGATCGAAAATGTGGGATATTACATTTGGTATCAGAGCTGAAGGTTATCAGATTACCATTTGAAGCCACCACTGTTTTGGGGTGACTGTTACATTTGGTATTAGAGCTTAGGTTACCAGATCAACAGGGAAAACTATACATATGAGTGACTTGTTTGTTATTTTTTATAAGTATTTTTTAAAAACCCTACTATATATAAATATATATACTTATTTTGAAGATACGTCTAACCCTATAACTTCCAACTACAGAGGTAGTTGCGACCATATTCTGAAAGGATGGGCGAAGCAACTATGAGTGGGAAAAAAATAAATAGAGTTAAATTTATACTCTTGCTCTAATTACCCACGGGGGGAAGGTAATATCATAAGGAGTAGACTAAGAAGAGCATGAGCGCGACATATGAAAGCATCCTAGAAGCTGAATGGTACTTGACCCCTTTATTAACCTGGACTTCCTAATAAATTAGATATAATTAGAACATTTACATAAAACTCCTAATAAATAATAGGGATAGAAAGTGTAAATGGAAAAAAATTTAACTCCAAGATTAATGAGGCTATAAATGTTGAATAAATAGGAAGTTACAAAATTTTAATAGAGATATAAATGGGCAAATTATGGAGAGATAAGGAAGGCATAATAGGTAAAATTAGAATGAATACATAAATGTCCTTAAGAATTGTCCGTTAGAATTATAAACATTTATTACAGGCAATTGACATTTATAGAAATAACAAATAATATGTTAGTTAGTAATTAAATATTATAAGGCAATATCTTTGTTAAAATATGAAAGAAAGATGTAAAGGAGTGAAATTAGCTTCCATAAGAAAGTATATATCAATCAACATAAAAAGATAACCGGATTTTTAAAGGTTGAGTAGGAAAATTCAAAAGAAGGAACAATTAAAGTCAATTTTTAAAACCCAACTCTATGAGAAAGAATTTGACAAAAAGATTTTTGAGAATTCCAACTGTTTTGAGAGGGCTTTTCAAAGGATTATTAAACGAATATCTTATGTATCATAAATTGATTTTTTTAAAGAAAGTGAATTTAGTGGTGGAATGTTTTAAAAACAAAATGGTGGATAAACTTATAAAAAGAAAATTATAAATCTGATGATTTGAAGAGTTGGAAAAAAGGGTTTTTCTTTTTTGAATTTTAATTAGTTGAGTTAAACAATTTTTTAGTTTCTGGATTCTTCGTTTTTGAAATAAATAGAATGTATATTGGAGCCAATGATTTTTCTCACTTTATAAATTTGGAAGTTGTTATTTCGAAAAAGATGGGAAATTTGGAAATTCATAATTTATAAATTAGTTGAGTTGAATAGTTCTAACTTAAAAAGGGTTTTTGCATTCTAGAAATTCTTAATTTAATATTTATTGAGCCAAAATGTTTTTGGTCTAAAGTTTTTTGATAAAGAGACTTTTCTTTGTTGAAATAAAAGTAAAGTAGAATGTAGGCTAGAATTGATAATTTTTCCTACCTTGTAAAATTGGAAGGTCTTTTCCTTAAAATTCTTTTGAAAGGGTGTATAAATGAAAGGCACTTGATTGAAATAGGATAGATAGGTTGGAAGGTTAATAATGCTCGTTAAGGTAGGTAAGAGGAACATTCTTGTATAAGGAATTGCAGAGAATAACAGTTGAGATAGATATATATGGAATTAGGGATTTATATTAAGTATGGTTAGTGATCTAGATAGAAAAAAATATAAGAGGAAAAATGATAGAATGGAAGATTTCATTGTCTACTTCACTTTTCATTGTGTACGAACTCAACCAAATTTTTTAATATGGAGTGGATAGGGATCACTACTTAAAAGTTTTAGTATATGAATAAAATGGGAATAGTACGTACAACCTGATCTGAAAATTTAAAATTAGTCTCAAACCTTTATTTGTAAAAGATGGTAAAATTGTTAAAATATTCCAAATCTATAATTGGGTTTTAAATTTGGTTGCCCGTAGAATGTGAATTTCTATATTTTGATTTTGTAGCGATTTCCATGAAATTTCCATAAATTATCCTATTCCAAAATATGTATAAAAGTACATTATTTGAATTAACAAGGGTTGCACCAAAAAGGGAAAGAGTAAGATATGGATATTCTTTCCATAGTTTACATTTTCTGTTTCAATAAAAGGTAGAAATAATCCCTTGTAATATCAAACAAAGCAAAATAATCATTTGTGGTTAATCTTATTGAGAATTTTAACATCAATCCTTTCTAGAAGGATAGCTCTAATAAATTGAAAATATGGAAAGAAGTGTTCTAATTTAGAAATTAATATTTAGAAATATACATACATTCATAGCCGCGCTTAATGACTAAAAATAAAAATAAATTTATAAATAGCATAATTTACGATTATATACGTATTAGTTAGTAACTAACAGATTAAATTTATGGAGATTGACTACAAATTTAACAGGCAATAAAATAGTAATTAACGACAGTTAAATAGATTTAAATGGGGACCTATTAAGGAAATTTAATATGGCATTTATGAAAGTATTGAATCAAAGTAATAAATGAATTTTGAAATTTGTAAAAGGTTAAAGGGATTAAATGAGGATTGAATAGACATGGTCCAATTTTGACAAAAATGGTCAATTATTATGGGTATATTAATCGAAGTAATGAAATAGAAACCAAGAAGAAAATTAAGGAAAGTAGGCAATAGTGGAATGACATATTAGGAATGTCCATCTTAATTCAGTGAGGAGTATTAAGACATTATTTACACTAGTTGATGATAGGCAACTTCCAGCAAAAAAAATCTTTTAGTTTTTGGGTTGTAATAGCTAGTTGTCTCTCTTAGTTATTGGAAAAGCGTAAGATATGGTATAAGATATGTCCCTATTTTATCAGTGTGTTGATTTTATGAATGAGATTAAAATGCTTGATAAATATATGCGTATTGAGAAGCCATATAAATAAAGGAATTTTATAGGGACATTTAACTAGCGATGAACTGTAGATAAGACTGGAAGTTATGAGGGAATTAAGTTAGCAACTAGAAATAAAAGAATGCTCAAATCCCAAAAAATTTAGGATTTTGGAAAAAGTAAATTCTAGCTTGTAGAATGTCACCATTCAAGAAAGAGATAGAATGTATAGGGATGTGAAGAGAATTTCTATTGGACAAGAATGAAGAAGAAGGCTGTGGAATTTTCCATTAAGAGCAATAAGACTGCAACGTCTCTAGCACAGATTTACATCAAGGAGGTGATTCGACTTCATGGAATTTTGGTTAGCATCATTACTGATAGGATCCCATTAATTACTAGTGAATTTTGAAGGAGATTGCAGACAGCTTTAGGAACTTCGTTGAACCTTAGCACTGCATACCACTCACCGATCGATGGACAAACTAGGAGAGTGAATAGGATATTGGAGGACTTGTTAAGAGCTTGCATCATTGACTTTGGAGGATACTAGGAGCAGCACTTACCGTTAGTAGAATTTTCAGTCACCAATCGACGATTGGTATGGCACCCTTCAAAGTGCTTTATGCGAGGCCATGTAAATCGTCAAACTGTTTGTGGGAAACTAACAAAAAATCCAACTAGGACCAGATTTAGTTCGCGAGACTTCGGAAAGATAGAGTTGATTAGGCAGCATGTAAAGGTTGTAACATCCTGAAAGTCAGGAAAAGGCGGCACTGAGATTTATTGGGCCTTTCCCAATTTTTGGAAAATAGGAAAACTTGTGTAACATGTGGGGCTACTGGATAAGTTGGTAGGAGCCCATGGCATTTTTCACGTTTCCCATTTAAGGAATTGCCTTTATAACGCTGCCATTGTGGTAGAGCCTAATCAATTAGGGGATAATGAGGCGGAGCCATTAGCATCCCATGCCACTACACACATTGTGCTACCTAACCAATTAGGCTTGATCAAGTACAATGGGGAGAAAATCCGATGGAAAGTATAATGACTTCTTATCCTAGGATTTTCTCCAGTAAACTCTTCTCTCCAAAATTAGATTTTGGTTGGATTGTGGTTGCTAGATTGGATGGTAGGAGATGGTTGCTACACTATTCACCGTCACTTTGCACTCATGTAGAATTTTTTTCAGGTTTAGGGTGTTTGCATACATACTTATATGTCATGAACACACGCTTATGCTAGGATTAAGCTTATTTATAGTATGTTTGTAGTACATAAGCACATTGAACTTTTAGTTGGGTAGATAGTTGTGTAAATAACTTGGTTGTATAACATGGATGTTTATTGCGAGTTGCATTGTTCGCGCCTTGGAAAGATTTCAGGGATGAAATCTTTTTAAAGGACGAGAATGTAACACCTATAAAATCAACCATAAATAAATTGGATAAATTAATTTAAACAAGATAGAGGTAAAGTGGAAATTTTGCAAAAGTTGGAATCTGACCATGAAAGTTATGTTGTTGCATTCATGGAGAAATTCTGACACCGTGACGAGAAAAATATATAATATACACAGGATCTTTACAAAATGAAATCATCTTTATTAAACATACAAAACAAAAATCAAAATACACTAACCTATCATCGCCCTGGACAGTTATAACAACATGTCCTTACAATTACTATAAATACAGACAGAATCAAGAGCAACTGTTTGCACCAAAATTGGCCACAAACATCCAAAAACAGGTTAGTGTAGAGAAGTAAATGAAGAAACTAAATTAAAACAGAGGAAATATATCAAAACAATAAGCAAATTAAAACAGAAATCAAGAATAATAGGTTTTATAGTGGTTCGACTGACTCCGGCCTACTTCCACTCCAATGATTTTCCTTTTATTAGATTATACAGCTAATTACAGTTACAAGTTTGTGAAATTCGAGAGTAAAAATGGCAGAATTTTCCTAGGTGGAAGATGAAGAGAAGCAGAATCTAGCCCCCCTTTCTGCAGCCGTGCTTGGCGTATTTATAGGTGAAACTTTGGCTACAGGGCCTCCTTACCCATTTGGGCCCATCATAGGGGTCGCTAGGCCCAAATCCCCATGGAGAGGGATCGGTACCGATTCCTTCCTTGGGTGATTTTTGGGCAACGACTCCTATGATCAATTCTTCATGCCTATATATGTTCAACTTCCAAGTTTCATGTCATTTGGAATAAGAGAGCTCGAGTTGTTGATGGTTGAACGTACTTTTTGCATTGATAAGTGCCGACTCCTATCAATGAAGTCCGCCGATCCAAAGCATCCACCCATGCCGACTCCACCATCTTGCCAAGCCAATGAGGTATACCGACCCCACTAGAACCAACTATGCCGATCCATACTTCACCTCGCCTTTGTCGATCCATGCTACCTCCTAAGACTATGCCGATCCCTCCTGTGCTATGGGGATGTGCCGACCCCTTTATGTTGAAGTATATCGATCCCTTCTCGTCTTAAATGGTATGCGGACTCCTTGAGTATATCGATCCAAGCATCATCACCTAAGCTGATCCCTTAGATGTCGATCCATCTATCATTAACAATACTGATCCCACCATTATTAACAATGCCAATCCCATCTTATTCCATAATGCGACGACGATCCCTCCTTTTCCAATATACCATGCCGATCCCACCTTTGCCGCAATTGCTATGCCGATCCCTCCTATGTTATAGAGATATGTCGATCCCTTCTATGCCACGAAAATATTCCAATCCCTCATTTACCATGAAGGTTTGCCGATCCCTTTCATGCCATGGAGATATACCGATCCCTTATGTTATGCCGATCCCTTGGGTTCCAAACTAACAACCATATTTCAAGCGTCCTGCATCGTTTATCTACCAACTCCATCCAACTTTGGCTTCGTATAACCATTTGTACCTTACTTTTGGGTCATAAAACCGTCGCTCTGCACTCATCGGGCTTGATAATTATGAAGTCTGTTAGGTTAAATCCGCCTATATACTGCCTTAACAAAGGGTGGGTTAACACTTTGCCCCCTAAAACATGCCTTGCGATATGAAGGCGTGTTTTGAATTGCCTTAAGTTCAATGTTCGAAACCCGTTGATGACCTGTGAACAAATCAGTGGTCTTGCCTGACTGTTTGTAATGATCATTCGAGACAGTTAATCAAATTCATAGCCATCTCAGGCTGATGATGATCGTACGAGATCGAGTGCCGTTCGAGGTGAAATGTGATCGTTTGAGATCGTGTGTCATTCGAGGTGAAATGGGATCGTTCGAGATCGTGTGCCGTTCGAGGCGAAATGCGATCGTTCGAGATCGAGTGCTGTTCGAGGCGAAATGCGATCGTTCGCGATCGAGTGGCGTTCGAGGTGAAATATGACCATTCGAGATTGAGTGTCGTTGAGGCGAAATATGACCGTTCGAGATCGAGTGCCTTTCGAGGCGAAATGTGGTTGTCCAAATGGGACTCAAAATCATCAATGTCAGATTTCACATTCGAGTGAGTTTACACAAGTGCCAAAAGAGAAACAAAAATAAAAACTAAAGATTGCAATGCATGCATCTCCGGGTGCGACGGTTCATTGTCATCTCAGAGCATGCCTAGGGACTATCCTCGATCCCGTACATTTTTAAGTGATTTAGCAGTCTTATTGTGGAGTTTATTACTTATTCTTTGTCGTTCCGATCAATTGATGACAAGTTGACGCCTCGACCACAGGCAGTTCCCATTCGATGCAGATGGTGGCTGCTCTTGTTCCACCACCACCGACCAAGTTCTCACGTATTGTGACAGCCTGCCGTTCTGGACATGTCCCTCAGTCTCATCCTTTAAGTGCCTACAGTCGTTTGTCCTATGCCCATTCAGCTCATGAAACAGACAACATTTATCTGATTTCTTTTCTTCGTCTATAGGGTTTCTCCTCATTGGCCTCTGATAAGGATCTGCTCCCTTGTATCTAGATATATCTGTTCCAATATTTTAGTCAATTCCGTGTAAGAGGTGATTCTCGGTTCCCTTCGTAGACGCTTCGGTCCATCAATGCCATCCTCTGCTTTTCGTTTGCCTTTATCATTCTTATTTACATCTCCGACGATCCTCCACTTTGCACAGCATTCACCTCCGGTTTGTTTGCTCGTGCATCTTCCTGCCGCAAAAACCTTTCTGCATCATGATAAAACTTCCCGAGATCCATAGGCGGATCTCATGCCAATGAATCCTTGAACTCTGTGCCATCAGCAATTCCAGATATAGTTGCCATCAAAATCATAGATGGATCTGGATGAGCCACCAATGCCGCCGCAGCATTAAACCATGTTAATAGACTCCTCAAGGACTCTCCAGTCCTTTGTTTTTGTGTTGCCAAACTCATCACATTTTTGGGTCTCGAGATGTGAACCCTAAAGTGCCTCATAAACCCCATAATCAATTCTGTCCATGTGTTGATAGAGCCGCTTTCCAACTGTCTGAACCATAGTGCAGCTATATCCGTCAAATTCAAAAGGAAGCACTGTGTCATGACTTCCTCCGATGCCCTCAGTACTTCCATGTGTCTCATGTATCTCGACAGATGAACAGGGGGATCCATTTTTCCATCATAAGTCTCAAGCGTTGGTAATCTAAACTCTAGTGGATTCCTAGCTTGCCTGATATTTAGAGCGAATGGACTTCTATTGACATCCTCGAGATCCCTATTCACCAACCCTCCATGCATAGCTTGCCTTATCATCTTTGCAAACCTGCCATTGTCTTCCATCGGTAGTCTCCTATCATCATGCCTAGGCTGCCCCCCGAGTCGACGAGGGAATTCCAGGACGTACTCCCCCAGTTGATCATCCAAATTTTGATTGACACCAAGCTCCACAGGATTGATCACAGGTCCTACGGCATCACGATCAACCAGACCCGAGGCATGCCCCCCAGCCCTTGGGGATCGGTACCGACCCCTTTGGAGGGATCGGTACCGACCCATCTAGGTTGGCAGGGGGTCGCCCTTGGTTGTTCTACTCCATTCCTTTACCTATTAGTTCAATCCCCATGTTCCTAGTTCTGATTTCCAGCGATTCCTGCAGCCTCAACTCCTTGGCCCACAACACCAGTAGCTCCCATTGCTCCAACTCCTTGGTTTTGCATTCCTGCCACTCCTACGGCTCCAGCTTATCCAATTTGTCGGAGTAGATTCTGCATCATCTCCTCCTTCCTTTTCAACATCCTCTCCTGCATAGCATCCATCATCATTTCCATCTCGTCTCTGGTGATGTAGATAGTTGCTTGATTAGCTCCATCTCCCGAGGAAGCCTCTTGAATCCCTCCATGGTGACTCCTCTCCGGCAGCATTCTCCTTATTGATTGCCTAGCCATTGCTTCCAAGATTCAACTATCCAAGCTTCCAAATCAACGGGTGCAAGTTTTCTCAATGAAAGCACCAAAATGTTTGCGCCAAAAGTGGCCACAAACTCCCAAGAACAGGTTAGTGTAGAGAAGTAAATGAAGAAACTAAATTAAAACAGAGTAAATATATCAAAACAATAAGCAAATCAAAACAGAAATCAAGAACAATAGGTTTTATAATGGTATGGCTGACTTCGGCATACGTCCACTCCAAAGATTTTCCTTTTAGTAGATTATACTGCTGATTACAGTTACAAGTTTGTGAAATTCGAGAGTAAAAATGGTAGAGTATTGCATAGGTGGAAGATGAAGAGAAGTAGAATCCACCCTCCCCTTTCTGGAGCCATACCTGGCATATTTATAGGTGAAAGTTCGGCTATAGGGTCTCCTTACCCATTTGGGCCCATCATAGGGGTCGCCAGGCCCAAATCCCCATGGAGAGGGATCGGTATCGATCCCTTCCTTGAGTGATTTTTGGGCAGTGAATCCTAGGATGAATTCTCCATGCCTATATATGTTCGACTTCCAAGTTTCATGTCATTTGGAATAAGAGAGTTCGAGTTGTTGATGGTTGAACGTAAGAATTACTTGTTGCATTGATAAGTGCCGACCCTTATCAATGAAGTCTGCCGGTCCAATGCATCCACCCATGCTGACTCCTCCATCTTGCCAAGCCAAAAAGGTATACCGACCCCACTAGAACCAACCATGCCGATCCATACTTCACCTCGCCTTTGCCAATCCCTACTACCTCCTGAGACTACGACGATCCCTCATGTGCTATGGGGACATGTCGACCCCTTTATGTTGAAGTATACTGATCCATTTGTCATTAACAATACTGATCCCTCCATTATTAACAATGCCGATCCCATCTTATTCCATAATGCGACGTTGATCCCTCCTTTTCCAATATACCACGCCGATCCCACCTTTGCCGCAATTGCTATGCCGATCCCTCCTATGTTATAGAGATATGTTAATCCCTCCTATGCCACGAAACTATGTCGATCCCTCTTTTACCATGAAGGTATGACGATCCCTTTCATGCCATGGAGATATACCGATCCCTCATGTTATGCCGATCCCTTGGGTTCCAAGCTAACATCCATATTTCAAGCGCCATGCATCATTTATCTTCCAACTCTATCTAACTCAGGCTTCGTATAACCATTTGTACCTTACTTTCAGGTCCTAAAACCGACGCTCTGCACTCATCGGGCTTGATAATCATGAAGACCGTTGGGTTAAATCCGCATGTATACTGTCTTAAAAAAAGGTGGGTTAACAGCAACAAAACAATGGAAGAATATAAGATACATTAATGTGTTTGCGCCAAAATTGGTCACAAACCCCGAATGTTGTGAAAGCACCAGTGTATGAATATAAATCAACAATATTCACACACAAATCTCAAATCTAAGCAAACAAAGTATCACAATTCAGAAATAATGAATATAAATGCGAGATTTATAGTGGTTCGGCGATCTTGCCTACGTCCACTCTGAAGTTGATGATTTTATTGATGTTCACTTGAAGATTACAATTTCTTGTAATGTAGTACAACTGATTTTCTGAGCTAAGTCTGAATCTAAGGAAGCAGTGGTGATTCTGAGTAAATCTGGCAGAGTCTGGGCGCTCTTTAGCTCTCAAAATTGTCTGACCCCTTTTCTGAATGACCAGGGGCTCTATTTATAGGTGTAGGAGTCTGATATTTCGCCTAAATTGAAGGGAGACCAGTTCTGGTGCGTGAGGGTGCCCACATGCCCGCTTTCAGGAAATCCGGGCCCACTTCGGGATCGATTCGAAGTCCATTCGAATCGATCAAGAAATCATCCAATTGAGTTGAAATTTGGTGTGGACATTCTTTAACATGTGCACAAGCTTCTGTGAAAATTTCATAGCATTTGGATTTGTAGAACTTGAGTTATGATCGATTCAAGATCGTATTTCTGGCTGACACGCTTGCTTCGAATCGATCCCTTCGAATCGATAGGGTCGAGTCGATGGCTTCGCGCATGGCATTGTTGACGTGGTGCATTTTCTTCGTATCGATCCGCCTTTCACTCCGAGTTGACTGGGTCGACTCCGTTGTTTTAGCTGCTTTGACTTAGTGGATTCGTAGATATGTTCGTTCGAATCGATCAAGGTATATCATGGTTGATTGATTCGGAGCTGCCTCAACAGGGTTGATTCGAAGTAACTTACGGGATGGATTCGAAAGCCTTCCCTTTGATAGATTCGAAGCAGGGTTATGCTCCGTGGATTCGAAGCACCTCCTCTCGATAGATTCATAGTAGAGGAAATTAGATGGAGTCGAACGAAGGTTGTCCCATGGATTCGAACTAGAGCTTGGCCGATGGATTCGAACAAAGGATTTTGTCGATGGATACGAAGCTCGGCCACTTGATTGATTCGAACATAGGCTCCGCCTATGGATTCGAATCAGGGGGATCTCCTTCACCATGTATCGATCATAAGTTGAGCGTACGAACTCGGATTGTCTTGAAACTTGGAATGTTGGTTTGCATGGCTTTACTTGTCATGTCTTATTAATTGTAGCCTGATCCGGACTCGGACAAAATTCATCGATATCCACGGTGAACTTGTGATGTAACCGTCCTACAGGATGGACTGTCATTGATTTCTAGTCAACTTTTTGTTGTCACGACCTTGCCAAAAGGCGGGATAACAGAATGCGTCATGAAGAATCCAATTAGTCTCCTAAAAGCTCTAAAGTATCCGCTAAATCTATAAAATATGCTCGGGCTGACCCGAGCAGTATAGAAAATAATGTCCGAGTCAGTCTGGTAAAACCAACGTGAGTAACACAATCAAATGGATTTAGTTAATGTTATATAAACCTTTCAAAACAAAAGCATTTCGTAAGACCACTCTACACATATATATGAATGGGTTTTTACCTTACGATAACCAAAACCTTTTATAGAAAATCAAGTGATATTATAATAATGTCTAAGGGTGAAAATAATAATAATCAAGTAGCTGTGATGCTCATGAGTGTACATCACAACAATAATAGGCATATAATCAAAAATTGCAAAGGCGCATTCACTAATTGTGCAGGATTCCATGGAGGTGCCATCGGTACTTCGAGAACGCTCCTCCTACAAAAGGATCAGAGTTATCCTTCTGATGCAACAATACATCTATAGTGATGTACAATAGGAAATACATAGCTGGCCCTAAAACTGTCAAGCCGATTGCATCGCTCCATGCATGCATAACAACTGTAGGTAACTTTAGGAAAAAGATGCATGCACCCTTATAGGTTAGTGTAATACCCTTGAATTTTAATTAACTATTCGGGGTATTTAATTGGATAAATTAAATAGAATAATGTGAATAATTAGGGAGATGAGATTAATAAATCCAATGGCCGTGTCTTAATGAATGAACTAAAATAAGACTTAACTAAATTAAGGAGGAATTCCCTAAGAGGTAAACTTGGAAATGGAGCTACATTTCTTAGTATAAATCTCTTCCTCTACTTTAATAAATTTTCACTCTCTCATTCATAACTCCTCGCCAACTTTCGACCGACCATTAAAAGCAAGCAATAAATTGAAGAAAAAGCTAAAGAATTAAAGCTTGGAAATTATCTCATTCTCCAATTAACTAATCAAGGTGAATAATCATGTTATCATCTCATTTTCTATGTTTGGATCGGTTATGGGTTATACCAGATTCAAGGTTGTGATTTTGGTTAGGATATAACCATTTAAACCTTTGTTTGGATAAGAATTAAGTGTTTTAAATTGTTAATGGGCTAATTAACACGTTTTATTCGGTTTTGGTTAAATTTCGAATTGTTTTGATCTTCATTTGCTTTGAAATTTTAATATGTTGAAGTATATGATTTAAAAGATTTTTGGGGATTTTTGGGGATTTTTCCTTAGTGGTTAACTAAGGTAATTAAATTAATTAATCCTAAGGGCTAAACTGCAATATTGCTTCCACCTTGGTCAAAGCCGGAGGAAATTTGCTTTCAAAAATTGATTTGGGGAAGAAGTATAGTGTTTTACGAAAAAGGTTGACTTTTGTATACTTTTTACTATTTGAAAGCATAGGTGGAAGCCCCTTGACCAATCATAATTAGACAAGAAAGATAAAACATCATTTCAGTAGGCCCAGATGTTCCCTCCGACTCCAAAAGCCACTTATATCCCTTCATCTAAGTCGAAGGGTAGGCATGGTGATGAAGGAAAGAGGGGTGAAGGGTTGGGGAGCTCCATCCTTTGCTTTCAACTTGAAATAAAACTTGCTTTCAACTGAGCCGAAGGGGGATCCTTCGATTCTATAAATTTTTATAAAAAGACTAAGTTTTATATACTCAAGGAGGGGCGATGAAGGGATCTTCAAAAGCCAAAACCTTCAAGAGTTAATATTTTAAATGCTTTCCAGAAAGATTTTTATACCCTTCGACAAAGTCGAAGGGAAAGGGGGAGGAAAATCCCAACCTTCCCAATGTTTTTTTAAAGTAAAAGTTTTAATAACTTTCGACAAAGTCGAAGGATAAACCTTCCGACAAGGTCGGAAGTATACTTTTGAAGGGTTGGTTCCAACACCAACACTTCATTGTTTTTGAATGATTTCAAAAGGATTGATTTCGAAAGGTTTTGATTTTGAAAGGTTTTGATGTCAAAAGGTTTTGAGTTTCATTGCTTTTGAAAAGTTTATAAATGGTTTTATAAGGGGGGATACCCTAGGCTTTCGACAAGGTCGAAAGGTGAAACCTTTCGACTAGGTCGAAAAGAAACCTTCTTACAAGGTCGAAAGGTATGATTTTTTTATGCTTTCAAAAGAAAGGTTTCCAAGGGGGCTAACTTTTGAGGTTTATTTGCTTTCGAATGGGACATCATTCGAAGGGGTTTAAAGGGCTATTTTTAGCCATTTGTTTCTTAAGTAAAACTTTGCTAAGTCGAAGAGGTTACTTCGAAGGGTTATAGCATAAAATACTTATCTTTGTTTGAATATGTAAGGGGGATCCTTATATAAAATGAATGTTAATAAACCTTGGGGACACTGGGGTGGGTTTAATGTTTTCGATACATAGTTTGGGGTTACAAACAGAAATATGCTTTCGAAAATATACATTGGGGCTATCAATGTGTTTTTATTTAATTTAACCTAATTGGGGCTACCAATTGGAATAGGTTAAACATGTGGTATACCTGGGGAAAATAAGTAATCATGGGGATCATGAATTTTTATAAATAATCATGGGGATCATGATGTTTTAATTGGCCAAGTGATGGGTTCTTGGTTAACCTAGGAAAACCATGGAATGTGCGGTGGATAGCCCAGATCGAATTTCTAAAGTAAAGAATGTTTTTCCAGAGGTGGTTAGCCTCGGGTGTTTGCACCCAAGGGTTCATAGTCATCCTAGGAAAACTATGGGGTGTGCGGTGGATATCCCACACCATATTTTATAAAACAATGTATGATGGATAATCTGCATTTATTTTAACTGGATTTGGGATGGATAGTCCTATAAAATTATGACGGATAGTCATTTTAAAGTTTTAGAGAGGAACTTTAATAAATTGATTTTAGATGGGAAATCTAATAAATTGCTTTTATATGGGATATTTGATAAATGGGTGGATGGGACATCCAATACATATGATTTATGGCTTTATTTCATACTATGTTAAGACTAATCATTTTGGGTGCAGGGGCATAGTAAATGATTTGCATGTTTTATTTTGGATACTAGTGAGGGGAAAACCGTTCTGCTAAACGGCGTGGTCTCACTAGATATCTATTTATGATAAGAGATGATAGGGGATTATTCATACCAGACTTATTGTCTGACTCGAAGTTTGTGTTTCTCCACAAACTCTCGGGTACTCAAAATTAATTTGAGTAGTCTGAGAGTGGGAGACTTTCAAGTTTTTAGATGAGTAAGCTTCCGGAGACGTGTAGAAGGCAGTGTTAGCTATATAGGAGCTATTTTGTGTATTCCACTGTGATGTTCTAAGAATTGTAAAGTTCATATTATTAGTTCTCTGATCATCATAAGGGGACATCTTCATATGTTGGTCTTATCGTATTTTGTACATGTATATGTGATCTGAACGTGGTTAATCTATGAGATTATGTAATTAAATCTGAATATTATTCATAAGAAATGAGAAATTATGTTTTGTTGAAGTTTAAAATTTTTCATATTCTTGTGTTCTTGTGTATCAATATTAACTATGCCGCGTTCGACCGTTAAGAAATAACAACTACGGATGACTATAGCAACAGTAGTGGTTAGTTTTGGGCCTCAGAAGGCGGGATGTCACAAGTTGGTATCAAAGCATGGTTTATGTACTTAAAAGTAATTTAAACCCAGAAATATTTTTAAACATAATCTAATGAGTCTAAAATATGGTTTGGCTTGGGTAAACGTTATAATAAATTATGTGTACTTCTCTATAAATACATATGTATTCCCCACTCTCTTAGACCGTTCTTCTGTATCTTACCAAGATTGGATTTCAGGTAGTAGGGAAGTAAGATATGGAGGCAGGAAACAGAAGAGTGAATCAAGGTGGATGACGCACTGCAACAAGTTGAAATGTTCGACCCAATACTAGGAGCAACCAGGGTGGATAGGCAAATGCAAACCCAGATGGAAATGCTAATATTGGTGTTGAGATCCCGCCGATTGATATGGGGATAATGTATTAGTTCTTCATGAATATGATGCAAGCAGAAGCAGCTGCGGGAGTGGCTGTAGGGAATGTTGGAGGAGCTAATCCGGTGGCCCCAGTATGCAATAATTATGCCTAGCTGAGCAGGGATTACGCTAGTCTTAGAGGAAAGCCTTTTCTAGGAACCGAGGATGCAGTAGGAGTGCAGAACTGGCTATGGCATTGTGAAAGGATATTTGCAAATCTCGGCGTGACGGATATGCAGAAGAGGAGACTTTCTTCAAGGCAATTGCAGCGAGCAGCATTATTTTGGTGGAATGGAGTTACCATAGGAGAGCCAGAGGAAGACCTGACTTGGGTTGAATTTCGAAGGAGGTTCGAAGAAAGATTTCTATCAGAGGTTGCCATGTCAGCATTGCTCAGGAAGTTTGTAGATTTAGTCCAGGGGGATAGGTCGGTGATTGAGTATGCTATAGAGTTTGATGAGTTGTCCCATTATGTATATGCTACTATGGATATTGTCATTCGAAGGAATGATAAGTTTATCAAGGGGTTGAATCCTGAGATCGCCAGAGCAACCATGCCAAACCTCAAAGATCTGTGTCATATTGTTGTTGAGAGGGCTATTCGGAATGAAGAGATGCTTTCTACTTTTGGGAAAGGGAAACTAGTCGAGGTTCAGAATTTTCAGGGTAAGAAGCGGAAGTTCTTCAAGAAGAAGGGTGCCCAGTTAGGGGTAACAGCTAAGAAGAGCAAGGCTGATATTGTTTGTTACAAGTGTGACAAGAAGGAGCACTACGCTAATGAGTGTCGCTTGGGTGATGGAAGAGCAGTTGTAGTGAGGCCGAATGTGAAGTGCTACAACTGTGGCCAGATGGGGCATTACAAGGACAAGTGTCCTGAAGCTGCTAAGGCTGGAAAGGGAAATGTCTTTACGTTGGAACCATCATCCTCTAGACCAACGGCTGCTGAGAAAGGAAAAGCGGTGATGGAAGGTATGCTTATGGTTCATAGTACTCCAATTAGGATACTATTTGATACCGGTGCATCGCACTCATTTATATCTTAGTATTTTGTAAATTGCTTATGTCTGGAACTTTTATACCTTATTACTCCTTTAAGGGTTGTGAATCCTATAAGAGGGTAAGCAACTCTGGGAATGAGATATGACCAGTTAGAACTTGATTTGTTAGGTCATATGTTTGCATGCAGTTTATATGTTTTTGATTTCGTAGGCTTCGGGATCATATTGGGTATGGATTGGTTAGATAGATATAATGCTAGGATATTTTGCCAAAAGGGGGAAATATCATTGAAACACCCTAATAGCCATAGCCGAGTCCTTTACTCAATAAGGAGTTCGTACGGAAATGCTTATGCGTTATTGGGTGCTATGGGAACGGAAGCAGTGTTGAAGCAGGTTTATGTAGCAAGAGAGTTTGCAGATGTGTTTGAACCAGTTTCGGGCTTGCCGCCGAAAAGAGCAATCGAGTTTCGATAGATCTCATACTGGGAGTTGAACTCGTAAGTAGACCACCTAGCAGGATGTCACCAACCGAGATGAAGGAATTGAAGGTGCAGCTAGTGGAATTGGAAGGAAAAAATTTCATCCGGTCAAGCAGTTCGCCTTGGGGAACGGCCGTGGTATTCATGAAGAAGCCAGATGGGTTGTTAAGAATGTGTATCGACTATCATATGTTGAACGAGAGGACAATCAAGAATAGGTATCCTTTGCCGAGGATCGACGACTTATTCGATCAGTTGAGTGGAGCCAGAGTGTTTTCCTAGTTGGATTTAGCGACAGGTTTCCATTAGCTAAGATGGCAGAGGACAGTATTCCTTTGACGGCTTTTAGGACCAGTTATGGGTCTTACGAGTGGTTGGTTATGCCATTCCGGCTTACTAATGTGACAGCTTTCTTCGTTGATTTGATGAAACGAGTTTTCCGAGAGCACTTGGATAGGTTCGTGTTGGTTTTTATTGATAACATTTTGGTATATTCTAAGAATGAGAAGGATCATGCGGATCATCTTAGAATAATGTTGGAGACGCTAAGGCAATATCAGTTGAAGGCGAAGTTCTCTAAGTGCCATTTTTGAAAGAAGGAAGTGAAGTTCCTTGGTCATGTATTTTCCGAGGAAGGGTTAGCAGTTGATCCAGATAAGATCGAGGCTGTTAACAATTGGAAGAGACCAGAGGGTAAGTGAGATTAGAAGTATTCTTGGACTTGCAGGATACTACCGAAGATTCATTAAGGATTTCTCGTGGATAGCGGCATCCTTGACTATGCTAACCAGGAAGGACGTGAAGTTTGTTTGGTTTGACAAATGTGAGGAGGCATTCCTTAAGTTAAAATATTTGTTAACCAATGCGCCCGTGTTAGTAGTTCCATATGGGAATCGGGGTTGGTAGTTTACACCGATGCACGTAGTACTGGGTTAGGTGTTGTGCTAATGTAGAATGGAAAGGTTATTGCCTATACTTCTAGACAGCTTTGACCGCATGAAGTGAGATACCCTACTCATGATTTGGAGTTGGCAGCGGTAATCTTCGCATTGAAAGTGTGGAGACATTATCTTTTGGGAGAAAGGTTAGAGCTATTTACAGATCATAAGTCTCTACGATATTTATTCTCTCAGAAGGAGCTGAACATGAGACAACAGAGATGACTGGAGTTTGTTGCAGCCTATGATTTTAGCATCGAGTATACACTGGGAAAAGGAAATAAGGTAGTGGATGCGCTTAGCAAGAAACATCAGAATGTGGTGTTAGCTATGTTGGCGGAATGGAAAGACTTGGAAGCACTGGCTGCTTGCAGTGTGCAGTTGAGATCGACTACTGGATCTAGTCGGAATATCGCTATGATGTCTTGTTTGGAAGTTCGACCAGTGTTGATTGAACGAATTGCTTCCAGGGAGAAAGAGGATCCAGTGTTAGCCGAGAGGATTAGAAGGCTAGAAACTGGAGCTGAGATTGATGACTTAAAGGATTTTATTCTTGACCGCGGGGGTTGGTTGAGAAAGAAGGAACGGTTATGTGTTCTGGATGTTGGAAACCTTAGGAAGGAAGTTCTTAGGGAATGTCATCGATCGAAATTTACGATTCATCCTAGGAGAACCAAGATGTATCAGGATATGAAGAGAAGTTTCTTCAGGGAAGGAATAAAGAGGGATGTTGGCTTATGGGTAAAACAGTGTTTGAACTATCAACAAGTAAAAGCCAAACATTAGAAGCCAAGTGCTTTGCTTCAGCCTTTGGATATTCCAGTCTGGAAGTGGGACTCGATATCCATGGATTTTATTGATGGGTTGCCAAGGTCAAACTGGGGTAATGAAAGTATATGGGTCATAGTGGACAGATTGACCAAAGTACCCATTTCATTCTGGTAAGGTCAACCAGGACGGCACCTGTTTTGGCTAAGTTGTTCATGAAGAACATCGCTAGACTGCATGGAATTCATAGTAGTATCGTCAGTGATAGAGATGCTTTGTTTACTAGCGAGTTCTGGAAGACCCTGCAGAGTGTGTTAGGCACTAAGCTTAAAATGAGTACCGCATATCCTCCTCGGACGGATGGGTAGACAGAGAGAGTCAACAAGGCACTGGAAGATCTATTGAGGGCTTGTGTGCTGGATTTTAGTGGTTCTTGGGAAGATCACTTGTACTTAGTGGAGTTTTCCTATAATAATAGTTATCAGACTACTATAGGAATGGTGCCTTTTGAAGCTTTGATTGGAAGGCCATGCAAATCACCAGCATGTTGGTTAGAGACTAGAGACAGATTGGTCCTTGGTCCAGATTTAGCGAGAGAGGCGACGGATATGATCGAGTTGATACGAGAAAGAATGAAGGAAGCTCGGCCTAGGTAGAAAAGTTAGGCAGACAAAAGGCGTAAGGATCT
Source organism: Allium fistulosum (assembly GCA_030737815.1). Classification (NCBI taxonomy): domain Eukaryota; kingdom Viridiplantae; phylum Streptophyta; class Magnoliopsida; order Asparagales; family Amaryllidaceae; genus Allium; species Allium fistulosum. Next base: position 296,422,423 of record CM060908.1, on the reverse strand, counting down.
AGAGTTCTCAGTTGGAGATAGAGTTTTCATCAAGGTATCACCGATGAAAGGTGTGGTTTGGTTCGGGAAGACCGGGAAGCTAGCAGCGAGATATGTTGGACCATTTCCTATATTAGAGAGGATTGAGAGACTCGCATACCGAATAGATTTGCCGATTAGTTTGGCCGGGGTCCACGATGTGTTTCATGTTTCTCATCTTAGGAAGTATGTTCATGATCCAGAAACTACTATCGCTCTGACGGCACTAGAGGACTTAGTAGTGGAACCAGATATGACTTTTGCGAGGCAACCAGTTCTTGTTGTGGCAAAAGATGAGAAGAGGTTTAGGAACAAGACAGTCAGGTTGGTGAAAGTTCAATGGAGCGACAATGTGAAGGACTGTACTTGGGAGACAAAAGACATGATTGGGGCTACTTTTCCTAGGCTGTTTTAGATGGTAAGTTCTATATAGGGTTTATATAGAATTTGGCTGGTAGGTTATACTAGCTTTGCTTGCATGGGCTATATGATTGTTGTGTGCCCTTATTGAAATTTCGGGGACGAAATTCTTTAAGGTGGAAGTTTGTAATGCCCCTGAATTTTAATTAACATTATTCGAGATATTTAATTGGATAAATTAAATAGAATAATGTGAATAATTAGGGAGATGAGATTAATAAATCCAATGGCCGTATCTTAATGAATGAACTAAAATAAGACTTAACTAAATTAAGAAGAAGGAATTCCCTAAGGGGTAAACTTGGAAATGGGGCTACATTTCTTGGTATAAATCTCTTCCACCACTTTAATAAATTTTCACTCTCTCATTCATAACTCCTCAACAACTTTTGACCAGCCATTAAAAGCTCCAGGAAGAGCAATAAATTGAAGAAAAAACTAAGAAATTAAAGCTAGGAAATTATCTCATTCTCCAATTAACTAATCAAGGTGAATAATCATGTTATCATCTCATTTTCTATGTTTGGATCGGTTATGGGTTATACCCGATTCATGGTTGTGATTTTTGTTAGGATATAACCATTTAAACCTTTGATTGGATAAGACTTAGGTGTTTTAAATTGTTAATGGGCTAATTAACATGTTTTATTCGGTTTTGATTAAATTCTGAATTGTTTTGATCTTCATATGCTTTGAAATTTTAATATGTTGAAGTATATGATTTATAAGATTTTTGGTGATTTTTGGGGATTTTTCCTTAGTGGTTAACTAAGGTAATTAAATTAATTAAGCCTAAGGGCTAAACTATAATATTGCTTCCACCTTGGTCAAAGCCGGAGGGAATTTGCTTTCAAAATTGATTTAGGGAAGAAGTATAGTGTTTTACAAAAAAGGTTGACTTTTGTATACTTTTTACTATTCGAAGGCATAGGTGGAAGCCCCTTGACCAATCACAATTAAACAAGCAAGATAAAACATCAGGCCCAGATGTTCCCTCCGACTCCAAAAGCCACTTTTATCCCTTCGTCTAAGTCGAAGGGTAGGCATGGTGACAAAGGGAAGAGGGGCGAAGGGTTGGGGAGCTGCTTCCTTTGCTTTCAAATGGAAATAAAACTTGCTTTCAAATGGAAATAAAACTTGCTTTCAACTGAGTCGAAGGGGGATCCTTCGATTCTATAAATTTTTAGAAAAAGACCAAGTTTTATATACTCAAGGAGGGGTGACAAAGGGGATCTTCAAAAGCCTAAACCTTCAAGAGTTAATGATTTAAATGCTTTCCAAAAAGATTTTGATAACCTTCGACAAAGTCGAAGGGAAAGGGGGAGGAAAGTCCCAACCTTCCCATTGTTTTTTTAAAGTAAAAGTTTTAATACCTTTCGACAAAGTCGAAGGGTAAACCTTCCGACAAGGTCGGAAGTATACTTTTGAATGGTTGGTTCCAACACCAACACTTCATTGTTTTTGAATAATTTTGAAAGGATTAATTTCGAAAGGTTTTGATTTCGAAAGGTTTTGATTTCGAAGGGCTTGATTTTGAAAGGTTTTGATGTCGAAAGATTTTGAGTTTCATTGCTTTCGAAAGGTTTATAAATGGTTTTATAAGGGGGATACCCCAGGCTTTCGACAAGGTTGAAAGGTGGAACCTTTCGACTAGGCTGAAAAGAAACCTTGCGACAAGGTCGAAAGGTAGGACCTTTCGACAAGGTCGAAAGGTATGATTTTTTGATGCTTTCAAAAGAAAGTTTTCCAAGGGGGCTACATTTGGAGGTTTATTTGCTTTCGAATGGGACTTCATTCGAAGGGTTTTAAAGGGCTGTTTTTAGGCATTTTTCCTTAAGTAAAACTTTGCTTAGTCAAAGGGGTTACTTCGAAGGGTTATAGCATAAATTACTTATCTTTGTTTGAATATGTAAGTGGGATCCTTATATAAAATGAATGTTAATAAACCTTAGGGACACCGGGGTGGATTTAATGTTTTCGATACATAGTTTGGGGTTACAAACAAAAATATGCTTTCGAAAATATACATTGAGGCTATCAATGTGTTTTTATTTAATTTAACCTTATTGGGGCTACCAATGGGAATAGGTTAAAAAGGTGGTATACCTGGGGAAAATAAGTAATCATGGGGATCATGAATTTTTATAAATAATCATGGGGATCATGATGTTTTAATTGGCTAAGTGATGGGTTCTTGGTTAACCTAGGAAAACCATGGAATGTGCGGTGGATAGCCCACATCAAATTTCTAAACTAAAGAATGTTTTGCCAGAGGAGGTTAGCCTTGGGATTTGGCTCCCAAGGGTTCATAGTCATCCTAGAAAAACTATGGAGTGTGCGGTGGATAGCCCACACCATCTTTTATAAAACAATGTACGATGGATAATCTGCATTTATTTTACATGGATTTGGAACGAACAGTCCTATTAAATTATGACGGATAGTCATTTTAAAGATTTTAGAGGGGAACTCTAATAAATTGATTTTAGATGGAAAATCTAATAAATTGCTTCTAGATGGGATATTTAATAAATGGGTGGATGGGACATCAAATACATATGATTTATGGCTTTATTTCATACTATGTTAAGACTAATCATTTTGGGTGCAAGGGCATAGTAAATGATTTGCATGTTTTATTTTGGATACTAGTTTTATACCAAACTTATTGTCTGACTCGAAGTTTGTGTTTCTCCACAAACTCTCGGGTACTCAAAATTAATTTGAGTAGTCTGAGAGTGGGAGAATTTCAGGTTTTTGGACGAGTAAGCTTCCGGAGACATGTAGGAGGTAGTGTTAGCTATATAGGAGCTATTTTGTGTATTCCGCTATGATGTGCTAAGAACTGTAAAGTTCATATTATTAGTTCTTTGATCATCATAAGGGGACATCTTCATATGTTGGTCTTATCGTATTTTTTACATGTATATGTGATCTGAACGTGGTTAACGTCTGGGATTATGTAATTAAATCTGAATATTATTCATAAGAAATGAGAAATTATGTTTTGTTGAAGTTTAATATTTTTCATATTCTTGTGTTCCTGTGTATCAATATTAACTATGCCGCATTCGGTCGCCAAGAAATAACAACTACGGATGACTGCAGCATCAGTAGCGGTTAGTTTTGGGCCTCATCAGGCGAGATGTTACAGTTAGCTAAACCCCTGGCTATGCACCCTATCTCCGTTTTTTGTCATTACCACTGGTGAGGCTACGTCCGGCATTCTAGCTTACGCACCATCACAAAAACAGATCTCAGAACCACACATGGATTCCCATACCTCAACAGGTTATGGAACCACATATGGATTCGAATACCTCAACAGGTCATGGAACCACACATGGATTCCCATACCCAAATGGGTCTTGGAATCACACATGCATTCCAACATCCAAAACAAATCTCGAATCTCCTCCAATCATAGAACTCGTATATGCTTTTGGAGTGGTTACAGTTTTGAGTCATCTCTTACAAGTACGCACCCTCGCTTACCGGATGTTCTAAAACCAATCAATCGACTTCCGAAATGCTCGATACCGGTTCTTTTGGAAATAGTCAGACAATACATAAGAGTGAGGATCACCCCTAACAGTTTATATGGATGGTTCTCCTCATCAATTGTCCTAGAAAAATAAAACAAGTTTATATGTATAGTATAGCACCACTGACTGTAATTGTACTATATAATACACGTGTGTCCCTAGATATTTTCGAAGTTAAAACCCTTCAGTGTTAAGTAGGGAATATTTTTGTACCACTAAAATTGAAGGATTACATATTTAAGCCAAGATTTGATGGTTGGTTTTTTAACTATCAAATAAACAAACGTTCAAAACAGATAATACATTTCCCACGGAAACCACCAAGCCTCTTGAATTAATATTTCGTTAATATAAAATCACCTTTCAAATATTAATTAAAATATTCATATACTTATCTCATCCGTATAAGTATATTCACAAACTGTTCACTTTCAAACTTGGAAAACTTTTCTGTATACTTATACGATGATATAAGTATATTCACATAACATTTAAGAAAGATTGCTTAGTTGAAAATCATATTAAAATGATCAAACCCAAATGTCATTAAAACAGAGATATTAATAACCCAAGACACTATTTCCTTTTTTAAAACCCCTTTATTTTATAGATATCACTTTATAAATCTACAAATCTATTTATAAACTTTTTTATAAATCTCCAAAAACTCATTTATAAAACTTCCCCTTTTTAAATATCTAAAGCCATTAAAAACAAACTTCTTTTCCAATTTCAAGATCTTATTCAAATTTAAAAACTCTTTTAATAAATCCTTTTATTAAATAAAACCTTTATATAAAAATCTTTCCATTTAAGAGGATTCCTTTTTAAATAAACAGTTTATTATTTTAAACACCTTTTAAATAACAATTTATTATTTGAAACATTTTAAATAAAACAATTAGTTATGTTTAGACAACATTAGTAAAATAATAACTTTAAAACTCATTAATAAAATAATAAACTTTAAAAAAATTATAATAATATAATAATAATAAAACACTTTAAACATTATTAATACTTTAAAATAATTATATAAAACACTTTGCTAAAATAATAATTATATAAAACATTTATAATTGTTTAAAATTTAAGTTTATTTAAATCCACAACTTTCTAAAATCAGAAAGAGGCTTAGCGATCACAATGGTACTCAAACAAGTCACCATTAAGTTCAATTTAAATTTCCAAGTTAATTTTTGATATTTACATAATCAACATCTATGTATATAAATTCAATAATTAACCATCACTAGTTGACACATCACTTATTCAAATTGGTATATCAGTTAACGACATATGATTTGATGTCCAAATCTATAAAATAGCAGAATGGGGATTTATTCTACTAATTAAATGACCAATTAATTTAATTAGCGGAACGATGTTTTATTCTGCTAAAAAGGTGTCCAAATTACCCTATTCAATTTACTTTAATAGAATGGTGTTTATTCGTCTAAATAGATAACACCCATTAAGTATAATTAATTTAACTACGTAATTATTCAAATTGACATAATTATAATCAATCAGTATTAATTTGTCATTAAATTATACTATACCAAAATTACCAACAATTTATGCCAAAGCGTTGTGTTCGTCAAAACGAACCCAATGCAAAAATCCGCGGGTTAAACGGATTCAATACGATGGAGTTCTAGCTTTTCAATGTTTAAGCAATTTAAACAGAATTAATCAAATTAAGTTATAATTTCTCACCCTAAATCCCAACGAGCCAAGCCCAACATCTTTGCAAACCCAAGATCGTGTGGATAGGACTCCATCTTCCCTGAACTAAATCTTACATCACCAGAAACCAAAACTGATGTGCATGGTGTGCACGTGCACACAACCGTCTCACCACCAACGACGATCCCACCACCCCCAACATGTCCACCTTCATCTCCTCGTCATGTTGTTAACACCGCTATCCTCATCCAAAGCCTGTAGCTAATTTCTACCCTTCACCCAAATATCGAAACGAAGCCCATCCGCGTTCAATTCCCTACCACCGCTGCAACACCCACTTCGAGGCCATTACACCACCACCATCCGAACCGCGACACAGTACCCCTACCTTTGGCCCAAGACCACATCCCGCTCGCAGCTCCACTTGTCACCAGCATGTCCCATTCCAAAAACAAAACCAACAGCACCTAAAACCCTAGTTTGAGCTAGCGGCACCCCCACGGATCACTAGTACCACTGCCACCATTTTTACTGCACCCGCCCTCACCCGAGCTTCCTTCCAGTCACCTCAACTCGCCCGAAAAACCTTCCAGTCATCCAGCTTCTAAAAATCAGAATTCGCCCCAACAATCATGACTACGAACTCCATTCGTTGATTTATCATAGTCGAAACCGATCTTGTCCGAGCACTTTACTGTAATCAACAGTATTCTCCCAGTATACTCGATGGAACACCCTACAACCATTTTTAGAAAATCCTACGGGAGGAGATGAACAACTTCGATGTTGGAAGGTTTTGATGAAAGTTGATATAATTTGAGATATTGATTTTGGAAGGAGGAAGGTGGTTTTATTTACTTTGATTCGCTTAAAAAAAGAAAAAGCAAGAGGAATAAAAGACCCCATCCCCCTCGTTTACTACCTGCACTGATGTTTTGATGAGTTAATCTATGCAAACCAAGATCCTCATTCTAAGGCATGCATCAAGGGAAGGAAAATGGGAGAAATGTGAACCTTTTGATTTGTCTTTCTTTTGCAATGAAGAAATGAAATACGTAGTGTTTTATTTTCAAAGAAGCGTGTGACTTAGCTTGTACACATATAAGCAAAGTTTCTTAAAAGCAGAGCATCTAAAGAGATTGAGAAACTAGAAGAATGTTTGTGTCCCCAAGTTAAATGTATGTATATAGAACCAAGTACAAAAAACAATATGTGCTAAGAAATCAATTCATGATCAAAAAACATCAAAATATGTTACAAAGATTTGTTCATAGATAAGGAAACCAAAGTACTAACATTAAATGAAAAGCAAACAAAAGTCAGGCACCAGGACAATCCAAAGATATGTGCAAAAGGTATTGTTCTGTGATGTAAATTTTGATTCGAAAAAGTTTTAGGGTACTTCGCTGCATAAAATCTCCTTCGCGAACGGGCCGCGAATAACAGAAATAAAATATGATCGCGCACAACAAAGTGACACGATCACAAAACAACAATAAAATACATTGGTTATTTTACTTTGTTAAATTTCAAAAATATCGATGTTTGTCGTAAAATACGTCAAACGATAATTTGAATATTTTTCAAACTAAAAATTATGGAATAATCCTATAAATTCATTTTATTACCAATTTGATTTTCTTTTTATTTTAAATACCACAAATCGAATATTTAAAATTAATTAAATATTCTAAAAATCAAAGTGATAAAATATCGGGTCATTACATTCTCCCCCCTTAAAAAGAATTTTGTCCCCGAAATTCTAATGATGGAAAATATAATGACATTTTAACAGAACCTTAAAATAATCATTTTATAAAAACAACTCTTTATTGTAAAAAAATTCAAAACTTACTTTACTCCCTTTTAACCGTATATTACTCTTCAAAGTCTTGAGAGTATATACAAAAGATTAATTTTAATTTACTTTCCAAAATTATTTATGAAACCTTATTATAAAACACAACTTAAATTCCCAAATTTGTATAATACCCTACTATATCCTGAGGGGATATATAACTATTTAATTCTAACTTTCTATTTTGACCTTAACTTGAGAATTAAATACCCGGTTTTTATTTCAAAATCCCTTTTGAAATGATTCTATATACTTTAATCCATATAATATATATAGCCCGAGTAATCAAAAAATAAAACCAAGAAAATGGGTACTACCAAATAGTATTATACATTCCCTTACCAAGAAGGATAATACTCAAGAGAAGTATTTACCATCCGAACATGTCCCTTTTCCATTTTTAGTTATTTTTGAGCCACTCGAACTCTTAACTTAAAACACTTTTTTCTTCTCTCTTAAAATTTCCCAAGGAAACAATACTATCTATGTACATCCAAATAAATATTTTTAATAAAAATATCAATTTCCAAACTGCCTTCGATACGTTCGAATTCGAACTCGTTTCAATCGTACAGTGACAAAGATAATAATTTACTAAGTGCACTACAATGTCCGCCTAGGCAACATCCAATCATCACTTAGAAGATTATTCAGATCCTCACAAAATAAGTTGAGACTCATTCCATGGGCCAAACTAAAGAAAGCACACATTTTCTTAAAAATTTTCTTTTCCAAAAATATTTATACTTAAAAATTCTTTAGGTAACCTATTATTACTATTTCCAAAAATTATTTATACTTTAAACTTTCTCAAGTAAAACTATTATTTCTTTTTCCACAATTTACTTGAAATAATAATATAGATATTTACTTAAAACTATCTTTATGAAATATTCTTATTCATAATTACTATCAAATAATAAAATTATTATTATTTTCCCCAAACCCTTAAAACCATTTTCCATAAATACCAGGATTTAAGTCCTCCAAATCATTTTATTTACAAAACACATTTTTATAAACTAAGTTTATAAAAAATCATTTAAAAAAAATCATTTCCCAAATATTTATTTCAAAACATTTTAATTTTAATAAACAACTTTTAGGAAAATCAAATTTTAACCCAACATTATCATCAAATGCCCTATAGTCAAAGTATGAAACAGAATTCACCAAGTGTTCGTTTCAATGTTCCTAAAATTCCTATCTACCCAACTCAAGTTTCAAAAAGGAAATTTCCAGATAGATCAACAAACGGTAGTCAATGCTTAGAACTTGGCGAGCATGACTAATCAAATCCTAGATGATGATAATGGAATATTATCATTGCTAGCAACCAAAACATCAAAAGTAACTATATTAAATTATTGAAAAATTATCCTTTTATATATAAAATATATTACTAGGTAAAATTTCCATTTACTCATTTTAAAACAATACTATGTCGGTTTGGCCTTATTCAAGTGTTTTGGAATCCTTATCGATAACGTTGGCCAGACGCCTCAATCGGAATCCAAAATTCAGACTTAATAGATCAAACACCATAATATAAAACATTTTTATGAAAATAACAAACGCTCGTTCATTTTTATATATATACACACACTCAAACTCATCCTAGGGTCTCACTTATCCCATCTCAAATGAGTTAACCCCACCAAATCCTAGGTGTTCGCTCAACCTAAGCTATGATACTACGTGTAACGATCTACCTTTCTTACATCTAAAGAAATCGACACTAATACATCCACGGCATTCATGTGCCGAATATCCAAGTGCTAGAAAGATAGATTGTTGGAGTGAAAGAAATAAAAGACAAAACTGAAACTCAACATCTTGATGAGAAAAATATATAATATATGCAATATTTTTACAAAAAGAAATCAGCTTTATTATACATACATAACACAAATCAGAGTGCATTAACCTATCACCATACCTGGGCAGTTATAACAACCCGTCCTTACAATTGCTTATAAATACATACATAAATCAAGAACAAAAAACAGTCGAAGAATATAAGATACGTGAATATGCCTTGGAGAATCCAGATCGTCTCCTTAAAGCTCCAAAGTATCCAGCTAAATCTGGAAAATATGTTTAGGCTGACTCGAGCATTATAGAAAACAACGCCCGAGTCAGTCTGACAAAAATAGCGTGAGAAACACAAACAAATGGATTTACTTAACGTTATCTAAACCTTTCAAAACAAAGGTATTTCATAAGACCACGCTGTACATAAACACGGATGGGTTTTAACCTTACGATAACCAAAACCTTTTATAGAAAATCCAACGATATTATAATAATGTCTGAGGGTGAAAATAATAATAATCAAGTGGCTCCGATGCTCGTGAGTGTATATCACACCAATAATAGGTATATAATCAAAAACCGCTAAGGCGCATTCCCTAATTATGTAGGATTCCACGAAGGTGCCCTCAATACTTCGAGAATGGTCCTCCTACACAAGGATCAGAGTTATCCTTCTGATGCAATAATGCATCCCTAGTGATGTACAATAGGAAATACATAGCTGGCCCCAAAACTGTTAAGCCGAATGCATCACTCCATGAATGCATAACAACTGCAGGTAACTCTACGAAGGAGACGACTGCACCCATATGAGTTAGATAAACCCTTGGTTATGCATCATATCTCTTGTTTTGGTCATTACTGCTGGTGAGGCTACGTCCGGCATTCCAGCTCACGCACCGCCACTTGAATGGATCTCGGAACCACACATGGATTCTTATACCTCAACAGGTCTCGGAACCACACATGGATTCCTATACCCCAACGGGTCTTGGAATTATACATGGATTCCAACATCCAAAACAGATCTCGAATCACCTCCAAGCATAGAACCTGTATATGATTTTTAAGTGGTTACGGTTTTGAGTCATCTCTTAGAAGTACACTCCTGTGCTTATCAGATGTTCCAAAACCAATTGATCGATTTCCAAAATGCTCAATACTGTTCTTTTGGAAATAATCAGACTATACATAAGAGCGAGGATCGCCACCTTAGCGTTTGTGTGGATGGATCTCCTCATCATTTGTCCTAGAAGAACAAAATGAGTTTATCGTACAGTATAACATCACTGACGGTAACTATACCATATAATCCCCATGTTTCTCCTATATATTTCTAAAGTTAAAATCCTTCGGTGTTAAGAAGGGAATATTTCCGTACCACCAAAATTAAGAAGGATTACATATTTAGGCCAAGATTTGATAGTTGGTTATTTAACTACCAAATAAACAAATGTTCAAAACAAAGATTACATTACCCACGGAAACCACCAAGCTCTTAAATTAGTCTTTCATTAATTTAAAATATATTCATATACTTATCTCACCCGTATAAGTATATTCACAAACCTTTTACTTTCAAATTAGGAAAACTTTTACATATACTTATATAATGATATAAGTATGTTCACATAACATTTAAGAAAGATTTATTAGTTCAAAATCATATTAAAATGATCAAACCCTAAATGTCATTAAAACAGAGATATTAATAACCCAAAACATTATTCCTTTTTTAAATCCCCTTTATTTTATAGATATCTCCTTTATAAACCTCTAAATCTATTTATATACTTCTTTATATATCTAGAAAAACTCATTTATAAAACATCCCCTTTTTAAATCTCTAAAGCCATTAAAAAACAAACTTCATTTCCAATTCCAAGATCTCATTCAAATTTATAAACTCCTTTAATAAATCCCTTTTATTAAATAAAACCTTTATATAAAAATCTTCCCATTTAAAATGATTCCTTTTAAAATAAACAGTTTATTATTTTTAAACACCTTTTAAATAACAATTTATTATTTAAAACATTTTAAATAAAACAATTAGTTATCTTTAAACAACATTAGTAGAATAATAACTTTAACAATCATTAATAAAATAATAAACTTTAAACAAATTATAATAATATAACAATAATGAAACACTTTGAACATTATTAATACTTATAATAATAAAACTGTTACCGCCAAAATTGGTCACTAACACCCAAGTCCAGATGAAAGCACCAAATCACAGTTATAGATCACAGATAGAGTGTATGTAGAGAGTATAAATATGAAGAACAGTAAAAATTAAAAAGAAAGCGGTACTAACAGAGGATTTATAGTGGTTTGGTTGACTCCGACCTACATCCACTCCAGAAATTTCCTTTTTATTGATACAGGAATCAATTACAGTTACAATCCAGAGTTTTTAAAACAATAATGGCAGAGTAGCCTTAATGGAGAAGATGAAGGGAAACAGAATGAAGATCCCTTTTTATGAAGCCCCTCTGCCGTATTTATAGGCAAAACTTGAGCTAGCGGGCTTCCTAAGTGGTCCGAGCCCATCAACACCATAGCCGATCCAAAATCCATTACTACGACCGATCCACTGTTGGAGTTTTGCCGAACCGAAGTGAACACAGCATTGGCCCGAAGCACGATCTTCCATGACTCGAAGCAAAACATGTTTGGACCCGGAGCAACCAAGTGCCGATTCTCCTCCTCGAAAGCACCGACCCCCTTTAGCCGACCTAGAGCCTTCGTCCTACCGACCCGAAGTAGTTAGCTCCAGAACTCAAAGCGAGATTGTACCGACCCTACGCCTTATTAACACCGACCCACTTCCCTTGGCCGACCCGAAGAACATGTACTGCCGACCCGGAGATTTCCCTATACCGACCCGAGTCCATCTCAAAGACAACCAAAAGCAAATGCCGATCTACTCACGATGCCGACCCACTCATGCTGCCGACCCACTCGTGATGCTGATCCACTCATGCTGCTGACCCACTCGTAATGCCGATCCACTCATGCTACCGACCCACTCGTGATGCCGATCCACTCGTGCTGCCGACCCACTCGTGATGCCGATCCACTCGTGCTGCCGACCCACTCGTGATGCCGATCCACTCGTGTTGCCGACCCACTCGTGATGCCGATCCACTCATGACTCAAAGGCTCGGTGCCGACCCGGGTAAAAGTCCTCGCCGACCCGGAGTTACACCGACCCCCAAATATCATACCGATCCACTATGATTCGAAGTGGCTATCCAGATGACCTGAAGAAAACTGCTTCAAAACCCGAAGCCGACCCATAAGCAACTCGAAGCAAAACTCCAAACATCCTGAATCACGTCGACTTTTGTCGAAACTTGAATTTCAAGTATTCCGTGACTTTTGTCCATCGACTATGCTGAACCTCGGCATCATAATCATGATTATCATCTGTGATTGATCGTCTATCCATCCAGTCGACTTAAACCTATCGTATTCCATCCTTGATACCCAAGCAATCGATTTAGTTAAATCTGCATGCCTACAACCTTGCCAAAAGGCGGGTTAACATTTGCCCCCCCCCCCCAAACATGCTATGCGGTAGGAAGGCGTGTTTTGAATAGCTTTTAATCCATCATCTAAAGTCCATATGTTATCCATAGCCATACCATCCGATTCATAATCCAATCCATTTTATCCAAGTACCATTGTCGTATCCTTATCCAAATCCACGACTGCTCCAAGTCGATATCTGATCCCTATCCAGTAACCAAATCCTTATCCAATTCCACATCCATCCGAACCCAATAACCGAGTTATAACCCATCCATATCCAATAACCAATAACTAAATCCATGACCTCTCTGGGTCGATATCCAAATCCGGGATCGCTCTGGATCATAGCCATTCAAAACAGAAATCTGAATCCGTAACCTCTTCGATTTCTAGCCGAGCACACTCCACACTCGACGACCTATGTTAAGTAATGCCATGGTGTTCCTGTTTCAGTATCCCTGAATGCTGAGTAATGGCATGGCTTAAGTCCTAAGCCGAATCCCGGTCGCTCCAAACCCTTGCCGAGCATAGTCCATGCTCGACGATCTGTGATAACAAGTGATAGACAATATGGGGCCTAAGTCCTAGGCTGAATTGGTCTCTCTGGATGCCGAGCATAATCCACACCGATGACCTTTTAGCCAAAAACTATATAAAAAGTCAATCAAAATCCAATCTGAAATCCAGATTCAAACCAGAAAGCCAAAAATCCATATCAAAAGTCCAAACCCAAAGACAAACGTCCAAACGGAAACAAAATCAGAAAACAAACAAAACCAAGAGTTCAAACCAAACTCCAAAACCAAAAAAGAAAAAGCAAGTATCTAAGCCAAAAGGAAAAAACAGATTTCACAAACCAGAGCGTCATGGTTTATCATCATCTCAAAGCATGCCTAGGGGTTGTCTCCTTCCCCGTACATGAGTAAGTGGCTTAGCTGTCTGCCTAGAGTTTGCTACTTATTCCATACCACCCTAATCAGTTGGTGACTAACCGACCATCATTCCTGGGCCTCGCACTGTTGTTGTTTGGGGTAGATGGTGGCTGCTCCTGTTCCACCGCCGCATTTTGAGTTTGGATATATTGCCGCAACTGACCATTCCTTACATGCTCCTCGATTATATCTTATAGATGCCGGCAGATGTTACTATCATGCCCGTCTAGGTCATTAAAGCAACAGTGCCTTCCCAATGCCCTTTCGCGTTCTGAGGGTTTCCTCCTTGCCAGTCTTCGATAAGGAAGGCGATCCCGAGTATCCAAGTATATCCACTCCATTGTCTCATTCAGTCCTGTGTAAGTGGAGAATTTTGGTTCCCTCGGCGCTTCCTCTTCCCATTATCCTTGTCTTTACTCGAGCTTTCACCGGACGGTTCTCCATCCTTAACCATGTTTACTTCCTTTGACTTCATATCCAAACATGCATCCTCTTGTCGAAGAAACCTCTCGGCTTCATGAAAGAATTCCCCGAGATCCATTGGTGGATCCCGTATCAACGATACTTTGAAATTCGATTTACCCTAACTCCTGATACTACCACCATCAGAACCATTGATGTATTCGGCTGATCCACCGAAGCAACTACTGCATTAAACCGAGTTAAGAAAATCCTGAGCAATTCATCCGTCCTCTACTTAAATGACGTCAGTGTCATCACATTCTTCGGCCTTTTTATGTGAACTCGAAACTGCTTCAAGAACCTATCCACCAGTTCTGTCCATGTTCTAATAGATCTATCTTCCAGCTGTCTGAACCACATAGCAGCTATATCTGTCAAGTACAAGGGGAAACACCAGGCCATAACCTCCTTTGATGGCCCCAGCACCTCTGTATGTCTTGTGTACCTCATCAAGTGGTCAGTGGGATCCGTCTTACCGTTGTATACTTCCAGAGTGGACAGCTTGAAATCGGGTGCATTCCTGGCCATCCTGAGATTACGGGTAAACTGACTTTTGCTTACTCCCTCAAGATTCCGATTTGTCAGGCCTTCGCAAATAGTCCGCCTGATACTGTCAGCTAATCCAGTGTTATCTACCAAGGGTTGCCCCCCATCCACATTTCCTAACTTCCCTCCAAGTCCTCGAGTGAATTTCGGTACATACTCCTCATCACGCACTCCTGTATTCCTGTTGGCGCCGGGCTGCACCGTGCCATCAGGTATCCCTCCATGGATTGGTCCTGCATTACCTGGCGGTATGCCCCTAAGTCTAGGTCCATCCGGGTAGATAGTTGTTTGCTGATCAGGGGCTGCCCCCTGCTAAACTACTCCATATGCTTGCCGATTGAGTCCTTCTGATCCAGGTCAATGGATCTGAGCTCATGCAGTTCCTGCTTGTCCAAATTGTCTGAAAAGTGTCTACATCATTTCCTCTTGCCTTTTCATCAATTGCTCCGGCATGGAGTTCATCATGACCTGTATCTCGTCACTAGTGATGTAGACTGAGGCTTTATTAGCTCCAGAGGAAGCCTCCTAACATCCCTCTTGCTGACTCCTTTCCGTTCTTTGTCTCCTTATTGGTTGCTTTGCCAAATTCTCCAGAATCCAAGTTCCTAAGCCTTTAAATCCAAAATCCAAGCTTTCCAATCCCTGAGTGCTAGCATTCTCAGTGAAAGTACCAAAATGTTAGCGCCAAAATTGGTCACTAACACCCAAGTCTAGATGAAAGCACCAAATCACAGTTATAGATCACATATAGAGTGTATGTAGAGGGTATAAATATGAAGAACAGTAAAAATTAAAAAGAAAGCAGTAGTAACAGAGGATTTATAGTGGTTCGGCTGACTCCGACCTACGTCCACTCCAGAAATTTCCTTTTTATTGATATGGGAATCAATTACAGTTACAATCTAGAGTTTTTTAAAACAATAATGGCAGAGTAGCCTTAATGAAGAAGATGACGGAAAACATAATGAAGATCCCTTTTCTGAAGCCCCGCTTTCCATATTTATAGTCAAAACCCGAGTTACCGGACTCCCTGAGTGGTCCGGGCCCGTCAACACCATAGCCGATCCAAAATCCATTACTACGACCGATCCGTTGAAGTTTTGCCGTCTCGAAGTGAACATAGCATTGGCCCAAAGCACGATCGTCCATGACTCGAAGAAAAACATGTTAGGACCCGGAGCAACCAAGTGTCGTTCCTCCTCCTCGAAAGCACCGACCCCCTTTAGCCGACCCGGAGCCTTCGTCCTACCGACCCAAAGTAGTTGGTTCCATACATCGAAGCAAGATTGTACCGACCCTACGCCTTCATAACACCGACCCACTTCCCTTGGCCGACCTGAAGAACATGTACTGCCGACCTGGAGATTTCCTTATACCGACCCGAGTCCATCTCGAAGCCAACCAAAAGCAAATGCCGATCTACTCATGATGCCGACCCACTCATGCTCCGACCCACTCGTGATGCCGATCCACTCATGCTGCCGACCCACTCGCGATGCCGATCCACTCATGCTGCCGACCCACTCGCGATGACGATCCACTCATGCTGCCGATCCACTCGTGATGCCGACCCACTCGTGATGCCGATCCACTCATGACTCAAAGGCTCAGTGCTGACCCGAGTAAAAGTCCTCACCGACCCGGAGTTACAGCGACCCCTAAAAATCATACCGATCCACTATGACTCAAAGTGGCTATCCAGATGACCCAAAGCAAACTGCTTCAAAACCCGAAGGCGACACATAAGCAACTCGAAGCAAAACTCCAAACATCCCGAATCACCTCGACTTTTGTCGAAACTCGAATTTCGAGTATTCCGTGACTTTTTTCCATCGACTACGTTGAACCCCGGCTTCATAATCATGATTATCATCTGTGATTGATCATCTATCCATCCAGTCGACTTAAACCTATCGTATTTCAGCCTTGATAACCGAGCAATCGATTTAGTTAAATCTGCATGCCTACGGCCTTGCCAAAATGCGAGTTAACATTTGCCCCCCAAAACATGCCCTGCGGTAGGAAGGCGTGTTTTGGATACCTTTTAATCCGTCATCCAAAGTCCATATGTTATCCATAGCCATACCATCCGATTCATAATCCAATCCATTTTATCCAAGTACCATTGTCGTATCCTTATCCAAATCCACGACTGCTCCGAGTCGATATCCGATCCCTATCCAGTAACCAAATCCTTATCCAATTCCACATCCATCAGAACCTAATAACCGAGTTATAACCCATCCATATCAAATAACCAAATCCATGACCTCTCCGGGTCGATATCCAAATCCGGGATCGCTCCGGATCATAGCCAATCCTTAGCCATTCAAAACCGAAATCCGAATTCGTAACCTCTCCGGGTTCTTGCCAAGCGCACTACACACTCGATGACCTGTGTTAAGTAATGCCATGGTGTTCCTGGTTCAGTGTCCTTGAATGTTGAGTAATGGCGTGGCTTAAGTCCTAAGCCGAATCCCGGTCGCTTTGGACCCTTACCGAGCATAGTCCATGCTCGACGACCTGTGATAACAAGTGATAGACAATATGAAGCCTAAGTCCTAGGCTGAATCCTGGTCTCTCCGGATCCTTGCCAAGCATAATCCACACCTGACGACCTTTTAGCCAAAAACCAGATAAAAAGTCAATAAAAATCCAATCCGAAATCCAAATTCAAATCAAAAGGCTAGAAATCCATTTCAAAAGTCCAAACCAAAAGACAAACGTCCAAACCAGAAACCAAATCAGAAAACAACAAAACCAGGAGTTCAAACCAGACCAGAAAAAGCAAGTATCTAAGCCAAAAGGAAAAAATAGATTTCACAAACCAGAGCGTCATGGTTTATCATCATCTCAAAGCATGCCTAGGGGTTGTCTCCGTCCCCGTACATGAGTAAGTGGCTTAGCCTTCTGCCTAGATTTTGCTACTTATTCCATACCACACTGATTAGTTGGTGACTAACCGACCATCATTCTTGGGCATCGCACTTTCGTTGTTTGAGGTAGATGGTGGCTGCTCCTGTTCCACCGCCGCATTTCAAGTTTCGACATATTGCCGCAAATGACCATTCCTTACATGCTCCTCGATTATATCCTATAGATGCCGGCAGCTGTTAGTATCATGCCCGTCCAGGTCATGAAAGAGACAGTGCCTTCCCGATGCTCTTTCGCGTTCTGAGGTTCCCTCCTTGCCGGCCTTCGATAAGGAAGGCGATCCCGAGTATCCAAGTATATATGTTCCAGTGTCACATTCAGTACTGTGTAAGTGGATAATTTTGGTTCCCCCGGCGCTTCCTCTTCCCTTTATCCTTGTCTTTACTCGAGCTTTCACCGGGAGGTTCTCCATCCTTAACCATGTTTACTTCCTTTGACTTCATATCCAAACATGCATCCTCTTATCGAAGAAACCTCTCGGTTTCATGAAAGAATTCCCCGAGATCCATTGGTGGATCCCGTATCCACGATACTTTAAAATTCGATTTACCCTGACTCCTGATACTGCCGCCATCAGAACCATTGATGGATCCGACCGATCCACCAAAGCAACTGCTGCATTAAACCGAGTTAAGAAAGTCCTGAGCGATTCATCCGTCCTCAACTTAACTGATGTCAGTGTCATCACATTCTTCAGCCCATTTATGTGAACTCAAAACTGCTTCAAGAACCTATCCACCAGTTCTGTCCATGTTCTAATAGATCCATCTTCCAGCTGTCTGAACTACATTACAGCTATATCTGTCAAGTACAAAGGGAAACACCAGGCCACAACCTCCTCTGATGCCACCAGCACCTCCGTATGTCTTGTGTACCTCATCAAGTGGTCAGTGGGATCCGTCTTACCGTTGTATACTTCCAGAGTGGGCAGCTTGAAATCGGGTGCATTCCTGGCCATCCTGATATTACGGGTAAACGGAGTTTTGTTTACTTCCTCCAGATCCCGGTTTGTTAGGCCTCCTCGAATAGTTCGCTTGATAATGTCCGCTAATCCAGTGTTATCTACCAAGGGTTGCCCCCCATCCACATTTCCTAACTGCCCTCCAAGTCCTCGAGTGAATTTCGGTACATACTCCTCATCACACACTCCTGTATTCCTGTTGGTGCCGGGCTGCATCGTGCCATCTGGTATCCCTCCATGGATTGGTCCTGCATTACCTGGCGGTATGCCCCCAAGTCCAGGTCCATCCATGTTGATAGCTGTTTACTAATCAGAGGCTTCCCCTGCTAAACTACTCCATATGCTTGCCTGTTGAGTCCTTCTGATCCAGCTCCATGGATCTGAGCTCCTGCAGTTCCTGCTTGTCCAAATTGTCTGAAAAGTGTCTGCATCATTTCCTCTTGCCTTTTCATCAATTGCTCATGCATGGAATTCATCGTGACCTACATCTCGTCCCTAGTGATGTAGATTGAGGCTTTATTAGCTCCAGAAGAAGCCTCCTGACTTCCCTCTTACTGACTCCTTTCCGTTCTTTGTCTCCTTATTGGTTGCTTTGCCAAAATCTCCAGAATCCAAGTTCCTAAGCCTTTAAATCCAAAATCCAAGCTTTCCAATCCCTGAGTGCTAGCGTTCTCAGTGAAAGTACTAAAATGTTAGCACCAAAATTGGTCACAAACACCCAAGTCTAGATGAAAGCACCAAATCACAGTTATAGATCATAGATAGAGTGTATGTAGAGAGTATAAATATTAAGAACAGTAAAAATTAAAAAGAAAGCAGTAGTAACAGAGGATTTATAGTGGTTCAACTGACTTTGACCTACGTCCACTCCAGAAATTTCCTTTTTATTGATATAGGAATCAATTACAGTTACAATCTAGAGTTTTTAAAACAATAATGGCAGAGTAGCCTTAATGGAGAAGATGAAGGAAAACAGAATGAAGATCCCCTTTTCTGAAGCCCCGCTTGCCATATTTATAGGCAAAACCCGAGTTACCGGACTCCCTGAGTGGTCTGGGCCCGTCAACACCATAGCCGATCCAAAATCCATTACTACGACCGATCCCCTGTTGGAGTTTTGCCGACTCAAAGTGAACACAGCATTGGCCCGAAGCACGATCGCACATGACTCGAAGCAAAACATGTTAGGACCCGGAGCAACCAAGTGTCGTTCCTCCTCTTCGAAATCACCGACCCCCTTTAGCCGACCTGGAGCCTTCGTCCTACCGACCCGAAGTAGTTGGTTCAAGAACTCAAAGCGAGATTTTACCGACCCTACACCTTCATAACACCGATCCCTTAGCCGACCCGAAGAACATGTACCATCGACCCGGAGATTTCCCTATACCGACCTGACTCCATCTCGAAGCCAACCAAAAGCAAATGTCGATCTACTCACGATGCCGACGCACTCATGCTGCCGATCTGCTCATGCTTCCGACCCACTCATGATGCTGATCCATTCATGCTGCCGACCGACTCATGATGCCGATCCACTCATGACTCCAAGGCTCGGTGCCGACCCGGGTAAAAGCCCTCGCCGACCCTGAGTTACATCGACCCCCAAAAATCCTACCGATCCACTATGACTTGAAGTGGCTATCCAGATGACCCGAAGCAAACTGCTTCAAAACCCGAAGCCGACCCATAAGCAACTCGAAGCAAAAATCCAAACATCCCAATCACCTCGACTTTTGTCGAAACTCGAATTTCGAGTATTCCGTGACTTTTGTCCATTGACTACGCTGAACCTTGACTTCATAATCATGATTATCATCCGTGATTTATCGTTTATCCATCCAATCGACTTAAACCTATCGTATTCCAGCCTTGATAACTGAGCAATCGATTTAGTTCAATCCGCCTCTCTAGGGCCTTGCCAAAAGGCGGGTTAACAAAAACTTAAACATTTTAAAAATAAAACTTTAAACACAATACCATTATAATTATAAACTAACTTTAAAAAATATTATAATAATAAAGAAACTTTTAAAATATTAATAATATAACAGATAATCTTGGAATAAAATAATTAACTTTAAATAATAATGCAAATTATTATAAAATAACTTTAAATATCATTAAAGTATAAAATAAATTTAAATCATGTTAAGAATAAAATTTAATATTTTAAATACTAATTAAAATAAAATAAAAAGTTAACTTTAAACATTGGTGATAAAATAATTATTATATAAAACACTTTGCTAAAATAATAATTATATAAAACATTTATAATTGTTTAAAATTTAAGTTGATTTAAATCCACAACTTTCTAAATTCAGAAAGAGGCTTAGCGATCACAATGGTACTTAAACAAGTCACCATTAAGTTCAATTTAACTTTCCAAGTTAATAACTGATATTTACATTATCAACATCTATGTATATAAATTCAATATATTAACCATCATTGGTTGACACATCACTTATTCAAATTGGTATATCAGTTAACGACATATGATTTGATGTCCAAATCTATAATATTGCAGAACGAGGATTTATTCCGCTAATTAAATGACCAATTAATTTAATTAGCGGAACGGTATTTTATTTCGCTAAACAGGTGTTCAAATTATCTTATTCAATTTACTTTAACAGAATGGTGTTTATTTGGCCAAATAGATAACACCCATTAAGTATAATTAATTTAACTAAATAATTATTCAAATTGACGTAATTATAACTGGTGAGTGTTAATTTGTCATTAAATTATACTACAAAATTTCCAAAAATTTATGTCGAAGCATTGTACTCGTCAAAACGAACCTAACACAAAATTTGTAGGCTAAACATATTCAATACGAGAGAGTTCTAGCTTTTTAAAGTTTAAGCAATTTAAACTTAATTAATAAAATTAAGTTATAATTTCTCACCCTGAATCCCAATGGGCCAATCCGAACATCTTTGCAAACCCGAAACCACGTGAATATGACTTTATCTTCCCCAAACTAAATCTTAATCGCTTGGAACCAAAACGGACATGCACGGTGTGCACTTGCACATGACCATCTCACCACCAATGACTATCCCACCACCCCCAACATGTCCGCGTTCAACTCCTCGTCATGTTGGTACCACCGCTACCCTCATCCGAATCCTTTTGCTAATTCCGACCCTTCACCCAAAAATAAAACCGAAACTCATCCGCATTCAATTCCCTACCACCGCTGCAACACCCACTTCCAGGCCATCATACCACCGCCACCGAACTGCAATACAATGCCCTACCTCTGGCCTAAGAATGCAGCCCACTAGTAACCCCTCTTTCCGTCGCCACGTCCCATTTTGAAAACAAAACCAACAACACCTAAAACCCTAATTTGAGCTAGCGGCACCCCCACGGACCAACAGAACCACTGCCACCATTTTTACTACACCCACCCTTACCCAAGCTTCCTTCCAATCACCTCATCTCACCCAAAAAACCTCCACATCGTCGAAATTTGAATTTTGTTTGGAATTTGAACAACTTGCTCCCATGAATTATCCCGATCACCAAAAATCATAGAAATGCTTCTAGAAACCACGATTCGCCATGACAACCATGTTTATGAACTCCGGACGTCGATTTATCATAGTTGAAATTGACCTTGTCCGAGCACTTTATTATAATCGACAGTATTCTCCCACTATACTCGTTGGAACACCTTACAACCATTTATAGAAAATCCTACGGGAAAAGATGAACAACTTTGATGTTGGGAGGTTTAGATGAAAGTTGATGTAATTTGAGATATGGATTTTAGAAGGAGAAAAGTGGTTTTATTTTCATTGGTTTATTAAAAAAGGTAAAAGCAAGAGGACGAAGAGAACCCCTATTTACTTCCTGCACTGATGTTTTGATGCGTTAATATATGCAGACCAAGATCCTAATTCTAAGGCATGCATCAAGGGAAGGAAAATGGAAGAAATGTGAACATTTTGTTGTGTTTTTGTTTTGCAGTGAAGAAGTGAAATACATAGTGTTTTATTTGTAGAGAAGCATGTGACCTTGCTTGTACATATATAAGCAAAGTTTCTTAAAAGTAGATCATCTAGAGAGATTGAAAAACCAAAAGAATGTTTGTGTCCCCTGGTTAAATGTATGTATATAGAACCAAGTACAAACAAACAATAAATGCTAAGAAATCAAAGTCATGATCAAAAGATAGCAAAATATGTTGCAAAGATTTGTTCATAGAAAAGGAAACCAAAGTATTAATATTAAATGCAAAGCAAACAAAAGTCAGGCACCAGGACAATCCAAAGATATGTGCAAAAGGTATTGTTCTATGATGTAAATTTTAATTGAAAAAGTTTTGGGGTACTTCACTACATAAAATCTTGTTCGCGTACGAGCCTGAACGACAAAAATAAAATACGATCGTGCACAACAAAGTGACATGATCACAAAATAAAAATAAAATACATTGGTTATTTTATTCTGTTAAATTTCAAAAATACCAACGTTTGCTGTAAAATACGTCAAACGATAATTTAAATATTTCCAAATTAAAAATTATGGAGAAATTCTATGAATTCATTTTATTACCAATTTGATTTTCTTTTTATTTAAAAAACCACAAATCAAATATTTAAAATTAATTAAATATTCTAAAAATCAAAGTGATAAAATTTTGGGTCGTTACAATTTTCAAATATGTTATGCTGAAAACGAAGCTCAAACGAAGAAGTTATGGGCATTTGAAGTTTTTGGGTTTAAAATAATTTAAATAGAATATAAATTCAGAGAAATGACTAATTTCCAAATTTGAAAATCAAAAATAGGAGGAGCGGTCGATCCCTTAACCACGACCAATCGACCGCTGCCCATAAGTGGCGGCTAGGGTTTAGTTTATTTTAATGTTCCAAATTTTATTATTTTTAACCGACCTTCATCCAATAGTTCTGATGCATTCCAACTACTATAAATAAGAGTCTAGTCCCCTCACTTTTATTCACACAATATTTTGGGAACATTAGCAAAGCTTTGTCGGTTCATACCTTCATAGATTCGAAAAACCTCATTAGGGCTTTAGGTAAGAAATCCTATATATCTATTTCTGATTATTGTCTATTTCTCAACCTCTTCTCCTCCAAACCTCTAACTTTATGAATCTAACGTATATACAAATCGCTTGCTGTATAAATAAAAAAGAAGAGATCTAAAAGGGTTCATTGAAGGCATGTCAAATCCAAGAGAAGGCAAAGCTAAGGACCTATGTGAGTGAATATCGTAGTTTTTCTATTTTAGTAATTGAATAATGTAGTTTGGATTTGATATATGCCTTAGAGAGTTTTGGATTACGAAAACATCATAATAAAAATCCCTGAAATTCCCCGAAAGCAAAACATCATAATACTGACTGCAGCTACTACCTTGGAATTAATGGTTTTCCTTGGATATTAGATTGCCACATCAACATCGAGCATGAGAAAAAAGGACTTCTCCCGCAAAGAAGTATTAAGTGTCTGCTATGAGTTTAGATTTTTACCAATCTCTGATAATGCGCATGCTTATTTGCAGGTACCAAATCCAATGATCTGTGCTTTGATGGACTTGGATTTCGATTCTTGTCGAAATTTAGGCTCATTAAAGTGCGGGTTGTTAGAGAATCTTACTTGTTTTGTACTCAAATAATGGAGTTTTTGTGGATTTTGCAATATATGAGTTTTACCTTCTATTCCACTTCTTATTCTTTTTCTTCGGATTTGATTAAGGGATTTGAATAAGAAATGGTGTGTAAGGCATGGATTCTTATTCGTAATTTGCACCATCGATTTCTATAGAAATTCCCTTGTCTAATTTCATATAAAATGGAGTTAAATGGAGTGCAAAATTAACTAAATTGTAGGTTTCCATTATTATTGATTTGTTCCATTGTTTTAATATAAAATAAGTTGGAGTTAGATTCTAAGTACAAGTCTATTAATTTGATTTTGGAATATTGAATTTCTGGTAAAAATTCTATTGTGAAAATGATACTTCTATAACATTGGAAGATTTTACATTTGAACGTTAGTTTAGGGTGTAATCTCTGCACGCCTAATAAATGCATACATATATATACATAAACTAGCGTAAATAACGTACAATTGTAACTTATTAATTGCATAGTTAATTAGGCTAATGATTGTCATTTAAATCCCCTTTAGGAAAGTAATTAATTAGGTGAAATAAGAATACTTTCTTGTAAGGCCTAATTAATGAATACGGTAAGATGTGTGATAATGCACTTAGAGAGTGTTATGAAATATGACTAAGTTATAGGAATGCGAGATCATTCAAAAACACATAGAAGTTTGCCCAGCTAATCTGGCTACTAGCAGTGTGACTTTAGGGCTAATGCGAGACATTGCCTATAATAAGTAACTATGGATGACACGAGATTAGTCCCAATTCTATAGGGTAAATCTGCCCAACTAATCAGGCTATAAGTTCCTACAAATAGTCGGACTACTATGAGACGTCTTCATGGGGTACGGGTCATAATACAAAGGACCTGTTTTGTCAAATTGAAGGTATAAGTAGTTGTTTGAGGATCCATCTCTTTTTCTTATATGAAGTATTAAATGGTCAGGATTGGGTTTAAGCATGATTGAGGATATCTCAGAAAGGTCTGCTTCAATTGAAGTATTAAGTGTCCGAAAGAGATTTCTATGCAATGTTAGCTAGATGGATACCCATGTGGAGTCCGCCTTAGGAATAGGTATTAAATGTTGGAGTCCTACCTCAATTTAGGTCTTAAATGGTTAGAGTCTGCCTATTTTCCATTAAAAGGTATTAAGTGTCTTGGGTTCTATCTCTCGCATTAGTAGACATTAATAATGATGTTTATAGGTTATTGAGGGAAAACCTGCTTCGGGGATTGAAGGTATTAAGTGGTTGTTTGAAGGGCCAGCTTTTTCCCCTTATATAAAGTATTAAATGGTATTGAATATAGTTTAAAATGTGAAATACATATCCTTATTTAAATTATAACGCCCAAGTACTGATATAGAAAGGCTCAAGATTTTCTATTCACCAAACATTGTTGTTCTGACTCCCTTCTCATTATAACATAGGTTAGGGAAGGAGACGTTGATCAAGACAGTGATGATGATGAGAGGAGCTTATGGTTGTAGTCTATTTATCTATTTATGCCTTTTTCTGATGTACCCATCTGAAGTTAAAAATATATTTTTAAACAAGATGATGTAACGGTTATTGTTGACATTAGGTTATGGTTTTGTTTTGTGACATTTGAAATTTGAAATTTGAAATTTGAATAAATTGGGTGTTGTTTATGCTATTATATTTTATCCTTCCGCTGTGAGTTTCGAATGAATAGATAAATAGCTCTGTATTGTTCTCTATACCAACCAACGGCCATCTTTGGAATGAGTTTAAGTTTTGATAGGTCTTTTCTAGGTCTAGATTTAGGCCTATTTCGGGGCGGGTTGTTACACAAATACAACTCTATATTGTATAACATCACTTCTACTATCTTTTATGACATGTGGTATGGCCTTGACATTGTGTTTATATGGTTGATTGGCCTGTGTGTTGAATTGATGTGAATATGAAAGTATTTGTATAGCGATAGTCGCTATAAGTGCACTTTAAATCCCCTTGTGTTTAAACTTGTTCTATGTTATTATTTGTAAATATCTTGTGATATAATATATTTTGGTTGTTCACTACACATATTTTGGTGTATGGGACAAAAGGAAAATGGTTTGGAAAGTTGTAGAACTTGTGAAACAACGTTGTAAAAGTTAGGAGCGAATTAGTCGTAATGGATGCACTTTGAAATCGTCTTATATTAAGTGATTTTTAATTTAACTTTGGATGACATCTTTAGGGGTTCCTTTACTATTTTAACAAGTAAAATATGTTTATATAATACTATAAAAAAATTAGAATTTAAAACATTTTATAACTAGTTGAACAAAGTGGGTAAAGTTTGGAGTAAAATGGTCGCTATAAATGCACTTTGAAAAATAGCTTATTTTGAAGAATTTTTAAAATTAATTTGGAAGATATCCTTAGGATTTTCTTTTCATGGTTTCTAAGTAGTTTAAGTATACTCCTTACTGTAAAAAAATTGGATGAAAAATCATTTTTTATGTGGTTAAAACTAGTCACAAAGATCATGCATTTTCATGTTATTCGTTGTCCGGAACTTTAGGTATCACCTATAAACATCGTATTTGGTCTATGACAACACTTTTGGACTTGTTATAGTATTTTGTTTTAATGTGACATTTTAGCTAGTTTTCATGTTTTAAATGGTTTATAATTTATTTTCTTTATGGAATCTTTTTTAGGGAAGTCAAATAACATGGATTAGAGTATGAAAAAAAGATTAGAAGTTTAAGTATATTTTTAATAATTATTTATGAATTTTTAAAGTAAAGTGTTGTAAAATATGAAGCATGCTTTTGTTGATTTTGTCAAATTTCTAAATTAGTTATTTTTAAGTAATGTATTGTATAGATAATTAAAACTTATTTATAAGTATTTATAAATGTATATAAGTTTGAAAAAGTAAGTTAAGTAAATTTATTAAAAGAATAAGTGGTTTGTTATAAACTTAAGTTATAATAAATGGTTTTGAGAAGTTAATCAAAAGCATATTATCTTGTTAATAAGTATACTTAGTTCTTTAATAAGATAGTTTTGAAGATAATGCTAAGTGTAAAATGGTTTTGGGTTTATAGCAAATAATGTTTGAGCAACATTTATTTTTATCCCTTTTTTATTATACTTATGAATATGATTAGATTTTATAAAAGAATGTTTTAAATGTAATGACAAGTAAATGGTTTGGGGTTTATAATAACAATGTTTTTAATAACATTTGTTTTAACCCATTTAATTATACTTTTAGGAATGCAAAATCTTTTTTATGATTTATGAATATTCTTATACCATTTGGGATAAGAATATGGATACATTTCTAAGTATTGAAAAGAGTAGAAATGAATAGTGAAAGAGTATAAATGAATAGTAAAAGAGTAGAATAGTGAAATGGTAATATACATGTATATATCTTTTGCAAAGGCATTCAAATATATACACAAGTATTTACACAGAAGTTTTAATTAATAAAAGAATTAAATAAAAAGAGGATTAGAAGTCGCTTATGTGATCTGATCGTGCTTTCTATGACTTAATCATGCTTTGTGTAACTTAAGTGTGATTTTGTGTTTTTACTTGTTTATGGAAATTATTTAATCTTATACTTAGCACTAAAGTCGATAAACTAGATTTCTTCTATCTATGGGAGTTAAGAATGATGTTCGAGTAGGGTTTAGAAGCAATAGTGCTCTAACCTACTAGCTTCACTCTTGACCGAGGGATAATATAAGTTGAGAAAGTTGGAAATATGATAAGTATACGAGATTTGATTTTAATATATGATCGTTTCTATTTTGTACTAGGTAGTCGATTAATCGACTAATGAGCTTGACCATTTAACATTAAAAGTATATGTAAGCATCACGTATTGATATGGTTTAAGATCCACCGAGGAGAACCCATTCATATGAATCATCTCTTGCTTTAAGAATGTGTAATGAGATCTTCTAGAAATAACCCCTTTATACCGTTCATTTACTTCATAATGAACTAGAATAGAGTTAATCTGAAATTCACAGATTTAGTTTTGAAGAGATCGAGATCAGATAAGTGTACTACTTACCGAACACCACTTTAAAACTGATATACAAGTTCCATGTTTTGGAAGCGGTTGTGAAGTGGAATGCTATAAAGTTGAACTATCTATCCTAAGGTTAAATCCAAGAGAAAGGTAAGCATTATTATTCGTCGGACGACTTATGCTAGAATCCTTGTAGAGATTCGTGATTTGTTTGAGATGTTGCAATCCAGAGAGAGATTTCGAGATCTTTTCAAGTGATAAAGACTTATGTGTGAGATGTTGGATGTGACTTCACCATTGGAAATGACAGAAAACAGGGTAGGATGTATAGCTAGGTAGTTTAGCTAACCCAAAGGGTATATCAACTCCAAATATTTGGAGATGCTTTCGATTGAGGCACATGGGAGTTGTTGGTATTCGATATCACATGTTCATGCATGAACCAGCTATATTTACCTAGTGACATATTTTATCTAGAGATATGCGTGGTTTCAGAAGGTACTTTCTGACCATTGTCGTGAGGTCCACTTTAGTTTACAGGGGGCACCTCCTATGAAAATCCATATGCGAACGTATTTTAGCGATTTTAGTTTCACTTCTAACATTGTTGTGTTGTGAGATGCAAGTAGCACAGTTATTTTTTGATTTATATTTTATACCCTAAACATTATCTATTATATCACCTTATGTACTTACTTAATGGGTTTGATACTTTTAAGGGGATAATCGTTACGGTGATACAAATGATCTTAAAAGTTCTGTTATATGTTGGCCGTATATTTCTTAAGTTTCTTATACCGGACTTCTGTCTGACTCGTGGTTTTCGTTGATATTCTTTAGAGCTCGAGGAGACGAGCTAGATGCTTTCACCTATCGTAGTATTCTTATTTTCACTGCACTAATATATTATACATGTTAGCATTTGTGAGGACTGACTGTTATAACTATCCAGGCCGATGATGGTACTTATGATTGTAACTCTGAAATGTTATGTATCTTAGAGTGACAGTTTGTACTATTTTTTGATATTATATGTTATCATTATGCTATGAGATTCTGATGTTGTGTTCTCTTCTTTCTTGTTCCTTTTCTTTTATTTTACCCTAACAATTTTTTTTTCGACACTTGAGTGTTTGGCATGTAAATACGGTGGATGTATTAGTGTCATCAGTTATGGGGCGAAAAGATGGATCGTTACACAATCGGTGTCTTGATGTCGAACGCGAAGCAATTACTTGCTGGAGAAAGCACTGAACAAACTGGATAAATGGAAGAAATGTGCAAAAGGGAAGAATGATCTGATGAATTCTGTGTAATGAAGTATTTTTGTATGGTTGTAATATGTATGATCGTAATGTTTTGTTAAGTGAATGGTATTTGGTATGGTTGTAATGTGTATAAACATTTGCTTGGTATTTTGTATGGTTATGCCGTGTATAGGAAATGATTTGGTTGTAACGGATATTTGGTTGTAATGTGTGTGTTTTTGTGACTATGTATGGTTAGAACGAACGTTTGGTTGAAATGAATTGATATTCTTGATATTATTTATAATGTGTATGAATTGATATTATTGAATTTGAAATGATAATTTTAATTTGTGTATGGTGAATAAATTGATAATGTGTATGAATTTACAGTGATAATGATAAAGTGTTTATGTTCAATAATGTACCGTTCAATTGCAATGGGCCGGTCGAATGTGAAGGACAATCGATTATTAAGCATCGTGCTAAACTATTTAAACATTAAACTTCCTCTGGTCGGTGTTGTATGGCCGTAACTTCTTTCACGAGCTTCGGTTACAAAGACCAATGTAAAATATATTGTATACTGGACGATATCTTCTACAACCATGCGACGATTTACCGTTCTTCTTTACAGACCCATGGTATTATATAACCGAACAGCTGGTATTAGTATACTCATTTAGTATAACTCCATCGGTGGTGTTCGATCTAATTCCTGACCATCTTACGGCACTCAACCATCGTGGAGGTGTAAACAAGGATATGTAAAGTAAAAAAGTTTACAATGGTGTTGTTACACCGTAGGTTTGAATTTATCATGGTGGCTAACCACCATTAATGTACACAATATCACGATTAAAGGTTGCCATCAGAGTGTATTGATTTATTGGACGGCCGTATTTTAAAACCTATGGTTGTCAACTGTCGTCCTTTCCATCGTTTTCGCGATTTCAAGGTGTTGAACTCCGCTATTATTTTGCCAAGGTAACTTTTTTTGAGCATATATAATACCACTTCAATAACAATTATGATACCAATGACAATTCATTTAAACTAAAATTAAATTGAATCATCATTCATTATATATTAAGGATAAAATAATACCAATGACTGTCAAACAAATTCACATCATAATTCAATGCAAAGTAATATATAACATTACAATACAACAACATTATATCTTTTATTTTACAAAGAATAAATTTCACTGAGCATTCATGATACAAGATCTACCGTCATGTGACTTGAGATGGTGGTATATAATTTAAATAAATCCAGAAATTCGGTAGGCTACTGCAAGGCTGCACCCAACTGCAACCAGACTAATAATATTCTTTACATAGAACCCAAAATAGTTAAGGCATATGAGAAGGAGATGATGTCAATCTTCATCTTTGTCAGGCAAAGGGTTCAGCACAAAGTTGCTCAAGTTTGGATCCACATGATGCCATTATTGCAAACTTTACCTCGCACTTGTTATTTTAGAGCAAACCTCCATGATAATTGCCAAAATAGTAATCTTGGAAAATGGATCCCCTAATTAACTCTACATTCTGATTGGCTTCACTTTAAATCTCTACACAACTCAAAAGTTCAGGAAGAAAATTGGAAGAACCGAATATGTCTAACATACACATAGCAGAAAACTCTTATGCGCTTCTCATAAGGAAGGAAACAATAATGTTTGTCATTGAATAGGCAATTACTACCGTTTATTTAAGTTTCCCTGAATGGACCGATGAACACTAGTTTTAATAAGATCCCATCGACTTTCAAACTAGAGATTGAAGTTTGAGATCGTAAGATATGGGAATTTCCCAAAAAAAAATTGAAATTTTCTGATTTTTAGTTGGCTGGTAGGTGGAAGAGAATGTGAGTGATGTTCGTGAGGAAGAGGGACTCAATAATCCAGTAGTGGCTGCACCCAAATTAGGAGGTTATTTTAGTTATATTTTTTTTTAAAAAAATTTGATTTAGTTTATTAGGTTCAATCTCAAGTGCAAATCACGAGGATCACTAAATTGGT
Organism: Allium fistulosum; assembly: GCA_030737815.1. Classification (NCBI taxonomy): domain Eukaryota; kingdom Viridiplantae; phylum Streptophyta; class Magnoliopsida; order Asparagales; family Amaryllidaceae; genus Allium; species Allium fistulosum. The sequence goes on along the minus strand of CM060908.1, from coordinate 296,390,760 downwards.
CCTCTGGATTTTTAAAGATGGTAGAAAATTAACCGTAGGATATTGAGTTATTGGAAAATTGAGTTAGAGGCTGAAATTCAGATTTTAAACCATCTTAATAATTAATTACTGATTAAAGACTGCATAGGCTATAGCAGTCTTTAATATTTAAAATCAAAGACTAATATCATCCGCCTTTAATCATTCTTTGTTTAAAGGCTGAAATATTTTGGTTAAATTTTCAGTCTATAATATGCTTTATTTTTGTAGTATATACGTCTCATAACCATTCTAACATGGACTTGCATATATTCTTAGACTCATACGGATTATACATATCAAGTTTAAGCGTGTATAACAAAAGAAATTTAGGGTTTTCCTCAGCCATGGGGGAAAATCTATCTCCTCACAGAAATCCCCCTCATCTTTCTTCCTCAAACCTCCTCAACAGACCACCTGAGTCTCACATCAGAGAATCAAACAATGGAATCATCATAGATAAAGATGGGTTTCAGTTGGTTCAATCAAGATCACAGAAGAAACGTCAGCCATGTTGAATGAGTATCAGAGAAATTTGCGAGGCAGTTTTTCTCAAACAAAGAAGACAAATGGTCAGAATTCAACCATTCCTCCTCCAAATTCAAGAAATCAATCGTACCAACCAAAGAAACCCACAAATTTTTCTCTGAACAAGGCGCAAGGGCAAAGATCTTGGGCTGAAATCGTTTCTGAGCAATCTAAAGAACCTAACAATGATGAATGCAATCTTGAAACTATTGCTCCGATCAAAATCAACAGTAAGAAATTCGGTTTGATTAAAGAATCTGTTTGCAAAAGAGCAATTGATTGTTGGAGTAATACGATCTTAGTTTATGTTGTTGGAACCAAACCGTATTATACATATTTCAAAGCTTACATTCAACGTGTTTGGAAACCTGTTGGAGAATTCGAAATTTTTACCAGAGAAAATGGGTTTTTTATTGTTAAATTCAAAGAAGTTCAAGATTGCGATTCGATCATTCAGAATGGCCCATACTTTTATAATGGAAAGCTCATCATAATGAGAAGATGGTCTGAATCCCTTAATATGGATAGGGATCTCCTTAGTACGATGCCGATATGGGTTAAGCTACCCAATGTTAATCTTAAACTTTGGGATCGCGAAGCCTTCAGTGTTATGGCCAGCATTATCGGAAAACCCATTAAGATGGATGCAGCTACAACCTTGAAAACGAGATTGAATTATGCTCGTCTTCTAGTGGAGGTATCTGCAAATGATGAACTTCCTCAAGAAATAAATCTTACGTTATACAATGGAGAAAATATTACCCAAAAGATTGAGTACGAATGGGTTCCACCGAAGTGTAGCATCTGCAAATGTTTTGGACACATCAGAGAGCAATGTGTCACAGAACAAAGATGGATACCCAAAGCTCTCAATCAAAATAAGGAAATAGTCAGTGATCAAGAAAATAATGCAGATGCAACTCTTCAAAATTTGCATCTCAACAAAGAGATACTAAAAGAATCAAATATTCAAAAGAATAAAGATCGAATCAACCAGAATGGTATCATATTCGACCAAGAAACAACATCTCTTTTGCTCACTGATCAAGACGACCAGATCCTTGCTGAGGAAGTTCATCATACAGGGAAAATAATAGAAAATTCAAAAGACAGTTCTCAAAGCAGACCAGAGGAGGGAATCTATAGTAAAGAGGTCTTTAACCCTGAAATCCCCCCAATTTCAGAGTTATGTTTAATTACAAACAATCAAGAGAATGACGCAAACAATATCCAGCCTTTGTGCGCCAATCAGAGTCCTGAATTCACTATGGAGAGCGAACCACTATCAGATAAAGCTGCAGAAGTTGAGGACAATGATGGCATCCACTCAACTTTGCCCCGCAATACTGAAGAGTTTGACATCTCTCGCATTCTAATCCCAGAAAGTTATATTGTATCTGCATCTGATAATGTTATGGGGGAACCTGAAAAACAATTTGACATATCAGAACTTCATATTCCTAAGACTAAAGCTATTGGTAAATTCAAAAGCATGGGTAAAGAGAAGAAAGCTTTTGGGCAAAAATACATATCAATCAATCCAGACTGGAATGAAATGACCACAAGGCTTAAAGCTAAAAGATCAGACAAAAAGAGGAAGGGTAAGAGTAGCAGTGTATCAGGTTCAATCTGAAACTCTGTTTCTTTTATTTTATCCTTTTATTAATTTTTATGACTATCATGGCATGGAATGTCAGGGGTATGAATTCCCCTGCTAAACAAACTGACATTTTAAATATGGTTAGAATTTATAAACCATCTGTTGTTGCCCTCATTGAAAACAAGATGGATGATATTAACACTGAGAAATTCTGTTTTAAACTCTCCAACAATTGGAAATCTATAAACAATAATGATTGTGGTAGTAAAGGTAGAATCCTTGTCATTTGGGATTCTAATATTTGGAATTTAGTTAATGCTAATAAAGATACTCAATTTATTGACTGCAATTTCAAAAATGTTGGTGGGTTTTCCCTTCAGATAACCAATATTTATGGTAGTAATTTTGAAAATGAAAGAAACAGTCTATGGTATAGATTAAAAGCACTTAGTCAAAGTTACGATTTCCCTTGGATTATCTTGGGTGACTTTAATACTGTTTTTCATGTTAATGAAAAATTTGGTGGTAACAAAATTCCCCACAGTAAGCTTGATAAAATCAATAAATTTTTACTTGAATCTGGGCTTATTGAGCCTAATTTGATTGGCAATAAATACACCTGGAAATCTGGAAAGGAGAAAAATATTCATTGTAAGCTTGATAGAGTGTTAATTAATGACAAATTTTGTAATTACTTTCCAAATTTCTGTTGTTACTCTATTGAGCAAAATACTAGTGACCATACTCCTTTACTGATAAATTTTTTCCAAAACCAATCTATTAATAAGAATAATCCCAAAGCTGCTCCTTTTAGATTTAAAAATGGTTGGGTCTTAAACAATGATTATAATGATATTGTAAAAGATTGTTTTACTTTTTCTTATAATGGCTCCTATCAGGCCCAGTTTAGCAAATTTCTTAAAAATACAAAAACCACAATCAAAAATTGGAACAAGGCTAACTCTAATAATAATGACTGTTTAAATAATTTAAGGGAGGAAGGGAAAATTTTACAAAAACTTGCTGATGATAATCCTGGTAACACTGATATTATTGATAATTTCTTTTCTAATCAAGCTAAACTTTCTCATGAACTTTATATAAACTCTGTCAATCACAAGCAAAAAGCCAAAGTTGACTGGCTTACTAAGGGTGATGAGTGCACCAAATTTTTTCATGCTAAAATGAGCTGCAGGAAGCATATCAACAACATAGGTAAAATTATTGACAGTAAAGGTGAGTGCATTAATAATTTTGATAAAATCGTCAATGAAGCTATTAATTACTATTCTCAGTTATTTTTCTCTGACTCTAATGAAATTTGTTTTCCTAATATTGTGTGTAAGAATGTGTTAAACAATAATGCTACTGACATCTTACTAGCTCCTGTTAGTATTGATGAAATCAAAGCAATTATTTTTAATGCTGGAGATAATAAAAGTCCTGGTCCTGATGGTTTCAATGCAAAATTTTTCAAAACCCATTGGGATAATATCAAAGAGCATATTTCTAAAGTAGCTAATGAATTTATGAGTGAAGGTAAATTGCTCAAAAGCTTTAATCATACTTTCATTACCTTAATTCCAAAAAACAAAAATCCAACTTGTATTGAAGATTACAGACCTATTTCTTGTTGCAATTTTATCTACAAAATCATTGCTACTATTTTAAGTAATAGAATAAAACTGTTTCTCCCCTTTTTAATTTCTGAAAATCAATGTGCTTATATTCCTGGTAGATTAATTTATGAAAATTCTTTGCTTGCACATGAAATGGTCAGGAATTTCAATCATAAAAAAGGGGACAATATGTGTCTAAAAGTTGATCTTCAAAAAGCTTATGACAAAGTTAACAGAAATTTTATTATTCATATCATGAAATGTATGAATTTTCCTGCTAACTTTTGTAAGTTAATTTTTGAATGCATTAGTACACCCACCTTCTCTATTCTTTTTCAAGGTAAACCTGAGGGTTTCATAAAGAGTAACAGGGGTATCAGACAGGGGGACCCTCTTTCTCCCTATCTTTTTACCTTAGCCATGGAATATTTTTCTATCCTTATTGATATTGAAACTATCAAAAACAATATTTCTCCAATTAATAGAATTCAACCATCCATTACTCACCTGATTTATGCTGATGATCTTATGTTGTTCTCTAAAGCTAACAAAGATAATGCAGAGGCTATTAGTAAGGTTTTTGAGAACATGTACAAATATGCTGGACTTAAAATTAATGAATTTAAAACAAAGGCATATTTCAGCAAATACTGCAGGTACAAAAAAGATGTTCTGGATGTTCTTAATGTAAGTGAAGGTAATCTTCCTATTAAATATTTAGGTCTTCCTTTGTCTTCTAATCAAATCAAAGACTGTGATTGTTCCTATTTGATTGAAAAAATTCAAAACAAAATGGAAACTTGGTCATGCAAGCTTCTATCAATTGCTGGTAGAATTGAGTTAATTAAGACTGTTGTTTATGCCATTATTCTATACTGGTTTCAAACATATCACATCCCCACTGCTACAATTAAAAAAATTGAAAGCAGATGTAAGGATTTTCTTTGGAGAGGAAAATATCATAAAATCAGCTGGGATAATGTTTGCAAACCCAAAAAAGAAGGTGGGCTAGGTATCAGAAATCTCAATGATCTTAGTTTAACTTGTCAATTAAAACTTTTTTGGAGATTTATAAATGGTGATTCTTTATGGACAAAATGGATGTCTTGCAAATATCTCAAAAATGAAAACTTTTGGACAACTCTACCAAAAAACAACCAATCTAACACTTGGCATCAAATTTTAAAATGCAGGGATGTAGGAAAATCTTTAATTCAAAGAAATTTTAAAGCTGGGCATGAAACTAGTCTTTGGTTTGACCCTTGGTTTCATAATGACTCTTTTATTAACAGGGTTGGTTGGGATAATCTTGCTATTTGTGGAGAGGCTAATGCTAGTGTTAATTTCATAATTAGAAATAATCAATGGCAACCTCAGATTCATCCTATCACTAATCCTCATAATAATTCTATTATCAATATCCCCTTAGATCATGATGCTGATAGTGATTACTGGGTTTGGTTAGCTAGCAGTAATGGTAAGTTTTCTTTTAAAAAAACTTGGGAGCATATCAGAAATAAACAACCTACGGTTGAATGGTACAAATGCATATGGAATAGAGTGAATAATCCAAAGATGGCTATATGCACATATTTTGCTATTAAAAATAGATTGCCAACTTTGGATATTATCAATAAATGGGGTAGAAACAATTCTTCACTCTGTTCCTTATGCAATTTATCGAATGAAAATGTGAATCATTTATTTTTTGAATGCAGCTACAGTTATTACATTTGGAAGCAAATTAAATCGAAACTGGGGATGAACAATATCAACAGCATGGATCTTAACCAAATTATTATCGAGATCAACAATCATTTCAGAAATAAATCCCTTGAAAGAGACTTTGCTCACGTTCTTCTAACTACTGCAATTTATCATCTATGGAAAGAGAGAAACAACCGTACCCATAACAATACGAAGTTGTCCAAAGAGCAAAGATGGATTATTATTGAAAATGACAGCAAAATCATTCTCCAAAAATCTAAGAAAAAGATCAGAAATCAGACCAGATTCGAGTTCCTTGCTGACTATTGGAGTAAAGAAGCTGGCAGTAAGCATATTGAACACTATCTTCTCAACCCGAGAGATTATCAAACTGATTCTAGTACTCATCAGCATTCCAATCATGTCAACAACGAGCCTCCAGACAACAATCTCGTAGGTGGCGATGGCAGCTACAAAGCTACAGATCTGGGTTGCGCTAACACCAGATCTGCAACTTGTAGTCACGCTAAGCACAACGATGACTTGAGAAATCATTTCAGCTCTGTTAACGCCGATATTAGCATGAGAAGTAAATTCAACCAGTGCCTTTCTTACTGGGAGAGAGGTGAAAGTAGCAAGAAGACATGATAAAGCTCGTGCTTGATTTGGAGGCGTTTTCAGCTTAATCGCCTTTGGCGATCCGCCATTTTTTTTCGTTCTGTGTTTTGGAGGCGGTGTTGTGAAAACCTAATCTGTGTTTTAGGGTTTGTTTACTGAGTTCGGGTTGCCTTGTTTTTACCCGGTTGCCCTTTAGCTTTGTAAAACTTTGGGCTTGGCCCAATTACCTTCTTTCAAAAAAAAAAGTTTAAGCGTGTTATTTTGGATAGGTGAACCTTTCACATTAGTCCAAACCCTAAGCCTGATGGATATACCTTTGTCCAACTTCATCATCATTCCATGGAATCATGGCGGCATACCATCAAATTTGGATTAAAAAAAGAAAAGGAAAAAAGGAAAAAAAAAGATGAAATGAGTTGATTGAGCCAGAGTTCACTTTATAAGCGTCTATCTTCATGTGTTCATTTGACGAATACTCCATTTTGGAGGCTTATTAAACACAACCTTGAGCTTGGACTCTTATTAAACAAACATCCAACAGCAGGCCCGTTTTTAATTTGCCATTCAAAAGCGGAACTTTCCGTGTAGTGATCAGAGCATCTCCAACCCATTCATCTTGTTATGTTCTAAATGATGACATGACATTGGTTATATCACATTGTCAAATACATGTAGATAAAAAATTATGTTAAATGATAAAAATTATGTTTACTTACTCCAATGCAAATACATTACAAGCAACTAAATTTGTTTAACTTTGGTTATGTGGCGTGATAGTAGTGGTGGTTATCTATACTATTATATTATTAGTGAGTTCACTTTCAAGCTCACAGAAGCCTCCTTGAATTTTGACAACTGAACAGTCTCCAAATCTATTTTACTATATTTTATAATATTTTCCTTTCTTCTTTTATCATGCCTTTCTCCCATTTCTGTATGTTCAAAAAAAACGAAAAAACAATATTTCTTTTCACTGCTAATGGCATCTCATCTCCCCTCCACTTCTAGATTGTCGATTGGTAGATCCCATATGGTTCGAATGCTTCTGGCATTTGATTTCACGTTTAAGCGGATTTATTCTACCGTTGCCTAGGTTTTCAGGTAATTTTCCATTGCGATTTTCATCCATCTTTCCGAATTTTTGAAATTCATTTCAATGTTTTGGTAAATCTTCTTCATTTATATGATTTCTTTCCTTATCAGCTACGCCCACTTACAATTTGGTATATGACATTACTTACATTTTTATTTGACTTACATTTTTAATTTGGTATATTCCGATTATTTTAGTGATCTTTTAGATTTAAGATCTTCTATTTTGTTGATTACCGATTACTTATTTTTTCATAATTCATGAACAGTGGAAGAAAAGGAGAAGAAACATAATGGGGAAGGCTATTTGGTTTCTGGGCAATTAATGGATGTAAGTGCTAAATTGCTATTCTTAAAATTTATCGAATTTTGCTCTTTTTTATTTTAAGATATTTAATATACAACCCAATACAGAAGAGTCCATTCTCAATTGAAACAACAGCTATTTGATTTCAAGGCATCTAACGTCAAAGGTCGCTCTTGGAGAAATGACTTCTGACGAATTAACTCCTAATTTGCTGCTTTTATGGATAAGGTTTGTTCTAATTTGTCCTCTATCGATTTCATTTTGATGTTATTGGTTTCAAGATTTTACATGCCTCGGCCCAAGTTTTGATGTTGTTATTTGTTTACAAATGTTATTTTCTTTGGCTTATTTACTATTACGGCCTACTTTTACTACCTGTTTACATCATTTTGGTATCATTCTCCATTGAGAAGTTTTAAAATTAACTGCTACTCCTGTAAAGTTGGATAAATATGTGCTAGCATTGGCCTTAGTGATGGACTTTGAATATTACATTTACAGGAACACATAATAAGTTCGGTCGACAAGACTGGAGAGATGAAATCTGGAAGGAGTAACGATGGTCATGACCTTGAATGTTAATTATCAGTAAAATTTTAAATCCTACCTGTTTTTCAGAATTTACATTTATAACCTGTTACGTGACTGCTGTTTCACAATATTTGACCACTGTACAGCATTTGACAAAGAAGCTAAGGGATTAATTGGACAAAGGGTTGATGAAATTCTATGCATCTATAAACTGGTAATTTGTAAATATTACTTACTCACCATTTGACAAAGAAGCTAAGGGATTAATTGGACAAAGGGTTGATGAAATTCTATGCATCTATAAACTGGTAATTTGTAAATATTACTTACTCACCATTCCAAGCTGACATATGTCCCTTTCTGACTTCAATCCTGTTTTTTGACCTTTTTTTGACACCCACACAAAACTACTTTAACAAAGATTAGATTTCAGTAGCAATCATGTTGTGCAGTAGCCCGACCAACCCAATCGGTACTAAGACTCGCCAACTCCTACTACGTACTTTGGATCATGTAGTGCAGTAGCCCGACCATTGTTTTTTGCAACAACGTTTGCTAGATGTTTGTACATAATCAATTTACAGTCATTTTAATTACAATATTTTGGCTATACCATTTTCTTCTTATTTATTTGATTTTATTTCGATTAAGGAGTCATTGCCAATTTTACATTTTTTTTCTCCACAACTATGGTTGCTATCTACCTGATATAAAAGAATAACTCTAAGCATTCCATTATCTCCTCCAATCTAAATTAATCTGCCGACATGTTAACCACTTGCTAGATATCAACTCCATCTCCATTTCTATCTATATGATCAAATTTCAGCGTTGCTATCTGTTGTCTATCTTTCTCTCATTCATAACATATACGAATCCGACAAACTATATCCTTTCATTTTTTTTCATTTGTTATATGTGTACCATTCAAACATTTTGTAAATAAACTTACACGCTAGAAACAATAAAACCTGTAAAAATGTACGTTGATTCCATGTTAGGTTAATTATTAAAACAAACTTTACTGAAATTTATTCTATATTCCAATATCTTATTGTTTTACAGATGTTTCTTCTCCAAATACATTTACCTTTTCTAATTTAAACCTCCTTTTTTTACTATAGTCGGGCTTAGAGGTGATGAAAAGAAAACTATATTATTATACTCTACCACATAAACTAATATATTTTAGTTCCTTATGACACTGCATTACAACCTGCATGGTTTAAAAAAAAATTATGCCACTGGTTCGAATAGCTTTTTTGTTTCTGTTATACCCAAGTAACTAACAGCATTTCTAACTCATTCAGCATTTACTAACTTACTTTAATCATCCAGTTATTCTGCTACAAATAATCCACTTAGTAAATCATGTTGGTCTTAGCTATGAACCTTTTCTATTCTCTGCCATTTGGTTGTTGCAAAAAGTATAAACATGTAATTACATATTTCTACAAACTGTCATGTCTATGTTATTTTAACTTTGATATGCATATTGGAATGATTTGCCAATGAACTTTTATCATTTTCACCTCAAAATAATGTTACAGTGTTTTATGCAGATGAGATGAATATTCTTGAACTAAACAAGAAGTTTTGAAAACGTCAGAGTACACAAATCAACTTTGAATCATCAATTTTGTTTTCCTGTGGTCAAAAGGGGACATTTTTGTCATGGTATTGAAGTTGATGTGGTGCATCATGAAAGCTAACTGACCGGTATATGATTTACATGAATTTCATATGATGTTCTTCATCAATTTACAGTATTAGTGATACTTATTTGTAGTTTATTGCAATACTATATGGGTTACATTTATTATGAAGTATCATCCTACTTTATGTTCAATATCATTTATTACTGTTTCCCATATACACCATGCTGTTCTGCTCAATTACTATTTCGTTAATTGTTAACTACTTATGACAGTCTACAATTAATCTATTTCTAATTATTTCCATTCAACTGTCTATCAAGTAAATGATATAATTCTAGACAATTATAGGTATTACTCAACATTGTTAAATTCATTGATAGTGAATCCTCTTAGCTCTTATGCGGAAGGAATTGATTTTTTTTCAGTCTGACATTCTGATCCTGAGCATGGACTCATGGTATACTCAAGGATGGAATAAGAAGCTCACCCACAAAATATAATGATATGATATTATTTTATATTTCACCTTGATCCTCCTAACAATTAGACAATAAACAATGTTTTGCTTTTATAATGTTAACTTACCATAAAATTATATTTGCACTGTGCTCGACTTTTACACTGTAAATAGTCTGTACTTTGAAAGTTTTAACTTTACTATTTGTACATCTATTATTTTAATCAAATGAATCTACCCTGTTTTTTATGACCCGTCTGGATAAAGATACCCAAACAAATAGTAATATACATGTTTTTTTAATAGTGCACGAAGGTACTAATTTATAATTTTTACTATTCTTGATTTTCGGATGTGCAGATTTTCAAAATACTGTTTCTTCTTAATCCTCCTGAGGCAAAATGGATTGGATTCATTGTTAATTAAATCAAAAGTCGCATAATATAAATCAATCCTTATTAAAAGTTTCTTTTTTGAAATTGATATGTGTTTTCTACTATCTCTAGCGCCGCTGAAATCCACTTTCATCACCATCAATATATTTTGTTACGTAGCTACCGGGTGAGTTCATATCTTACTCATGCTACTCAGTACTAAATAGTTAAACTAATTCAAACAAATTATTAAAAAACCCACTATTTTTATTATCAAGTCATTATATCTGAATAATAGGAAGGACACGTGGTTTACTTTATGGGGCTTTGCACAAAAGGTCCCTATTTCTGATGGTGTTACAAGAAAAGTCCCTGTAGAAATAAGTATGTAAATTTAGTCCCTGTTTTTTCTAATCAGAAAACGCAAGTAGCTTGTGCTTTTTAAAATTTCAAAATTTTCAAAATAAAAAAGCGCAAACCAGCTTGCGTTTTCCTGATAGAAAGCGCAAGTTACCTTGCGCTTTTCAAAAATTTCAAAAATTTTAAAATTTTCAAAAAAATTTCAAAATTAGAAAGCGCAAGTTACCTTACGCTTTTCAAAAATTTCAAAATTAGAAAGCGCAAACTAGCTTGCACTTTTCTAATAGAAAGTGCAAGTTAACTTGCGTTTTTCAAAATTTTCAAATTTTAGAAAATTTCGAAAATTTCGAAAAATATTTCAAAATTAGAAAAGTGCAAGTTATCTTGCATTTTCTGTCAGAAAAGTGCAAACGCTTTGCTTTTTTTTATTTTTGAAAAATAGGGACCAAATTTACAAATTTATTTCTGCAGGGACTTTTTGTATAACAACATCAAAAACAGGGACCTGTGACTCTTATCTTGTTACTTTATACTTTGGAAAACTTTGAAACCTGTAGGACTGTTTATTGATTCGGTTTTTCCTTTTACACTTCACAAGATTTTTTAACAATCGATATACAAATTTTTTATGTAATAATTTCTTCTCTTTTGCATTAGAACTTTACTTCGCCTACATAGTTTTAAACTGTGGACTACATACTTGATTTATGAATGAAATAACGTTGTACACAGTAATGGTTGTTATGAAGATTGATGATTTATTTACCTATAATATAGAGGTTTACTAGCAAGATGTGCACATAACTTTTTCATTTTTTATTAGTAATATGTGTTTAGCTATTTGCAATTATTACATTGTATCTCGACAGAAGTTTTTTTACCATCTACATTATAATGTGTATGAACATGAAAACTCGACCAATCTTTCCTTACAGATATTAAGAAAAAAGGTGTTCAACCGATCGGTTAGCAAGGTGAAAAAAATATTATAACCTGTAGTATTTGCTCCTTTTAATCTCCTTTTGTATATGTATAGAGTTGCACGATGTGAATATGTGATTATATAATACATAAGGTGGTTGATCAATATTGTGCAAAATGTATTTTCACAATATCTACACTATTATTTCATATTTATCTGCTGCTACGCTAATATTATTTGTGTGTGAGTTTGTCATCAAGGCTTCAAAATATTAGGTGAGGGATGAGTGAAACATGTATACATTGAAAATATCTTTTATCCAAAGAAAAAATATACATCCCGTACCGAGTTTTTTAACTACATAAATGACTTCTACCTGTTTATATTCCTACCTGTTACAGCATACAACATAAGACAGAAAGCATCATAAATTGAAACTGAATAGTTTCCATTTAATTTTAACTGCAATACATTTATTTTAAAAGATTACCAAAGGTCAAAAGATATTACATCTACATTCTTATATAACTTAGCAACCAACTATTAATTAGCTAAATCATTATTTTTTTCCACCTTTTCCAATCGTGGATACTATACACTCACCTATAGAATCACTTACTGTTGACAGTGTTGAAGCAACAATTCGAGTTCGCGTTGCCAGGCTGTGGGACTCCATCAATCTAAAAATCAATGATGTTTTTGGATTCAATATGCAGCTGCTCGATAATAAGGTTAGCTCCTCAAACAGTTTTTTCCTGCAATGAAATAGACCAATCCATTAAATAGTTCAGACGATTTTATAGTCCTGAGGTTGATGATGGATTGATAGAAAAGGAAGAACTACAGTTACCAATTTTCAAAAATAAACTACGCTACCTACTAGATGCTTGACCAAATTTTTACTCTATGCAATCGTGCCTCACTCCGTTTGAGATAAACTTCATCTTTTCCATTCTTGCTTTACAATCAGCAATTTATTCTTTTACTACTGGCCATATTTTTAATCATCTTATAAATAATTTGAACCCAATTAGTTATGCAAACATATACATGCATCTCGAACTTAACTTGGATTGTGACCAGAACCTATATGACCAAACACTACATAAAAATTACTGTCATTATTTAACTGTACCTCCAGTCTTACTTGAATAAATAGATAATAATATTTTCCAACCGTTGATTTAATTTATGTGTGTATATATATACACACAAACATATTTTACTCAAAAAATGAAAAAAATGTTCAATTGTGCCAATCCTATCTGTTATATAATAGTATTAAACAATTCATCAGTATACCTGCATGTTCTATAATATCATCATCATTACACGGCATATATATATTTATACTGTTCAAGAAAAAATTGACCATGTTTATCAGAAAAACCAAAGTAGAAATATATCTAACATGCTCCATACGATTGTAGAAGACCCCTATTAATATCATACTTTACTTCATTTACTTACCAACCAAAATCAGTTTCCACTACTATTCATAATATTGTACATTGAGCAATGCCAACTTTAATCCTATCAGGTCATGTTCTTGCTATTTTATAATGATTTTAGAAATATGGACTAGCTTCTTTTCCATCTATGGCCACAACAATGGCAACACCTATGCCTATTTTGGATGTATAAGAGATGATTAAAAAACTTTATAACTGACCCCTACATGTCAAACTTAGTTTGACTTGCTCTTTTGTACAACTACTTTTTTGTACCTAAATTTTTGTGGTCAATGCAGTGTTCTGATTTAGGTTGTTTACCATTTTGGTCTACGGGTAAAGTACTATATACTTTATCCCTCTGATCTATTTATTAGTTGACTGAGCCATAAGTCATGTTTATATTTCTTTACCTCAAACAATAGAACTGCTCAACTATCTCAACGTAACTAATGCCCAAATCAATAGTCATTCTTTACATGTTTTCGCAACTAAATATCTTGCGAAGTAGCGCATCAGTTTGAAAGAATTCGTTTTCTACTTAAGTCAATTAATAGTTCTTTTAATACAGTACATAGCTTGATGTCTGTTTTGTAAGAGGGTTATATATGGGCGGGGTAGACAAATATATGACTTATCTTCATTGAATGGCATTTTGTGCACGCACTTCTTAGATTATTTATATCAAATTACACCTCCTACTACGCTTTATATTTTAGTAAGGGAAAATAATGATGCTAACTATACACTTGCTTCATCGACAGATAACAATCGGCTCTGATACAGATGGACCATTGATCACTATGGATTTAGAAAGCTTCTACAAGTGACTGACCAACCACAACTTCACTACAATGGTACACAATGTACTATTAGCACTTTGAATATATATTTCCTTTCGTACAACAGCTTTTTTTTATTAAATATGAATTGAAAATTTTAATCATGCCATTTTCTTTCACTTGATTTGGAAGTTAATCATATAAACAATTGACTGAAAGAAAACAAATATGCTTTTCGCTAAATATGTGCTTATGACTTGATCTTCTCTATTATACAACCAAAATTACATGTGTAAGAGTATAGAAGTGTCATTTCGCTATACTTTGTGTAGTTTACAATGTACGGGTCATTCAGAAAAAGCCTGAACGAAAAATATGTGGGAAACTGTATCCTTTTGCTAAAACAGACAATATAATACTATGCGCAACATTATCTTTTACATAATAACATAACCAAAAATTTATGAAATTTCATGGGACACCGACATTTGTTTCACTATTATTTTTTTAAGTTCATTAAAAACGTATTTCAGTGGTTCTTGAAGAAATGCTAGAATTTCCACACTTACAAAAAAGCAATTACTGTCTGCGGAGACAAAGCTATCAAATCGAATCTTAATACTTGCTCCAATTTAACAAACTATTTTCTATTCACTTTATTCACACTTTGAAAAACAACTAAGATTTGTTTAACATTTGTTTTACGGGTGAAGGCCGTATCTACATATCCTTTTTTATCACCTACATACACTCAACGGCTTTGTAAGTAATTTACTAAATTGCTTACTTTATGCTTAGTTAATTGGTAATGATGCAGTTATTAAATTATATGGTCCTATATAAGACTTTTAAAAACAAATTTCCTACTATCTTTTGAATAACATTCTTCTTTTATGCGGTTTCAATATCATGATTAATTATCAAGTTATGTTTACTTTACTATTATTCGTAACAAAATTAACAGAGCATGCGCGCGCGCACACACATAACAGTGAACCATTGGTAACCATTGTGGCATTAGTAAATCATTTATGTATGTATAATTTGGGTATATATAAAGGTATAAAATTAGCAATAGTTCGTCAAATATTTAACAGCGAACCATATTTCCCAATACTTTTGTTACTTCTTAACACATAATTTTTTTAATGTCATATGATTTACATCCACGGGGACAAATACACATTAGTTTGAAAATATTTTGTTATTCTGATTTCTGCAATATTCTGTAAATGCATTGTTTAGTTCATGATCATTTAATTACTGTTTGTTTCAAAAGTTGAACAATATTTAGTTAGCAACTGCTCATTGTATTTCTTCCACTACTGCCCACTTACTCATGTTGTATTACCCAGGTTAAATATGAAGCTGCTAATAATAACATGCCAAAGATAGCTGCAATATGTCCACGTACACGCTATGTTGACAGTTGGGATTATGTCGCTTTAACTCTTTTGTTTTATTGTTGGGTTTCAAATTTAATAATATACTTACTGTTGGAGAATTAGTTACATTAGTGCTTTTAAATGCGTGCTTCGAAAATAAACCCTTAGCATTTTTTACTATGCACACATGATTTTTCTTTCAGACACAGCTACCTAATTGACATAATAATATATTCTGGTGTACCTTTCTCTTTAGAATTAAATATTGACTGCTCAGTCATGTAATTTTTACCGATTTTCGAGTCGACTGTGATATCTTTTTTATTATGAGCAACATACCTATGGGACTGCATGATGCTTTTAGGTCAATTTTATTCCGCAACATGCATATCTTTCTGTGTGGAATTCCACTTATTTCACAGCTTCTTAATTCAATTTTCTGATTCAAGGGAAGCCTTCTGCCTGATACATCTTCTATAGAGTTTTCATGTATTCTTAGATAGTTGTGAAAATAGAAAATTTTTCCAAATAAATGATTGCATTTGTGAGCATTTTTTGATAAAATTTTATTATACAATACATATAACTATAGCCCGTGTGCGTAGCACGGATTCGCACTAGTTACTTGATATTGTGAAGTGGAATGTCTACTACTAGACATTCTACTTCACAATGTCTAACATAAATCTTGCCACGTCATGTTTTACAATCATTTTAAATTACCATTGTAGACGAAAATTTAAAGAATTATGTCAATCGTCTATGTGGCATTAACTTCACATGAGAAATTCATAAGGGTTGGAGATGCTCTTATATGGACTGAATATTCAGTCATAGCTACCTTCTAGAGTTTCAAATTCAGACCTTGAATTAGAGCCATTTAAATGGTTCAAACCATCTGTTATACCTGCTGTCAAAACTGAGCTCATCTTCAACGGAGGCGCAAAGCAAAAGCCTTTACCAAAATGATGTTCGTCATTAAAAGAACAGTTTCACGTTAAATAAATGCTCAACGGTTAAGAAGAAGACATATACCGACATAAAGGTGTTGAAGATGCTTGGATACATTTGGATTACCACATCTTCAAACCATTAATTTTTTTAGTGCAAAATACTGATGCATAAATTCCTTTCTAACAACACGACATTAAAAGAATTTCTTCAAATACTTTTTATAATTTCGTATTGCTTTACACAATGATTTCATATTACAAGAGTTTGATACAGTTCCTATATTTATAAGAATATAATCCATGGGCTGAAAGCCTATTTAAGTGACTTTGTAATCCGCATGCTTTGTTGAGATGAAATATCAGCCATTGATATGATCCTGTGGTTGAGATGTAATTTGCCTATTTGATTCAGATTAAAAGAAAGCACACTTCCAGTTGCATGCTTTATTACGCTCCCTCAAACGAAGCTAGGGTTTTATTCATCCTTCTCTTCTATGGCGGCTGGGCCGACTCTGAATTCTTCCCTGAATCGAGCGAAATTCTTTAACGAAATAGCTTTGGTTAAAACATCCGCTCGTTGATAGAAGGAAGGAACATGCTGGATCTGAAGCTTTCCACTTCCTGTTTGCTCACGAACGAAATGAAGGTCGATCTCTAAGTGTTTCGTTTCCGAGGGCTGAATAGGGTTCATGGATAGTGATATGGCACTCATGTTGTCAACTCAGATTATCGGTTTTTTGATGGAGCTCAAATCCTGTAACGCCCCACCTCTATACTCACAATAACAAATAGTATTAAAAGAAATACTGTCTGTTATTATGAAGAATAAGGCTGGGTAGGAGCGGCCATCTGTAGTTGGCCTTACACTAGTATTGGTTACCTCGATAGGAGTGGTATATATTTTAAATTTTTCATCTCTTATTTATTCACTCCCATCGACATATCCAATTCCAGTATAAAATGAACTACGATGGTTCATAATGGTTTAGGACAATATATATAAAAAACAACACAGATACACAAAGAATGCGGAACACAGATAAAAACAAAAGTCTCATATATATATAACTGATGTCAGTTACAATACAGTTGATACAATACATATGATACAACTACAATTGTCGACTCTGGAAGTTATATATACACGTACATTATCAACTAATATACATGAATACATATCAACCTATACTATGACACGATTACTCCAAAAGATGTGAAAAGTCTTCATAGCTCAACAGCAACTCAAAGCAGGAAATCTACAACCTGAAATAACTCGGGTCTGACCCGAGTATTAATTTCAAAAGAAAATAATACACGGGTCAGTCTAATTCAAACTCAGTTATTAGTGCACAGAAGCAATAATAATCAATTATCAAATAGACGACAGTCACAAAAATCTCGTATATCTGACTCCTCGATAAAAGAATCGGATAACGGCAGATATAACACTAAACAGTGTTAAACAACAATTAACAATCCAAATCAATTTAAACAATTGAAATGTCAATTTAAAAACGGCAATGCTGATTGGCTGCAGTGCACGCTAACGTGTACTGCCTCGCCAATACAGTCTATGAAATATCCAAAAGCTCAAAGAATCAGAAACATATGACATGAAACCAAATTAGATCTCGGTGTGGCTGCAGTACACGCACGCGTGCACTACCTCGCCACTACCGTACGTCGAATCTACCAGGGTCAAGACACTGATTCAACTCGAATGCAGAACACAAAGGATCGAATGACCAAGTGCACGAAGGCAATGGTACAAATTACCAAAAAGGAACCAAACCACATAATCATGCAGTGACCAGGAAAGACAAGCACAAGCCAACTGTCTCAAATGGTACAAGTTAAAAACTGCAAGTCCAAATCAACATCAAGGCTCTCAATTCAAAATGACCTGAACATCACAGACCTGTGCCAACAAACTCAAATAATACATGCAAGACCAGAACCCAACGAAGGCCGGAAGTACAAATAGCCAAGCAAGTGCATCACTAAACCATGACCAAGATCAAAGGCAAATCTGTAAAACGAATTAACAAGGGAGGCAAGTGCTGCACTGCTAACAATTCACAACAAGGTCAAACCCAAGTTCTAAATAGCATACGGGTTCAACTCAAGGCAACTTGTAGCATACAAGCTCAAATAGTCAAACTGCAACACAGAGGAAATAAGGTACATGCTGATCAATATCCAAGTAGACAACATCAAGTGATGAAGCTTCAACAGTGTCTACACCATAGTAATAATGTAGACCAAAGATTTCAGATGGGATAAAAAGAAGGTCCAAACTGACTTGATGCAAACAGGTCAAAAGGAGTATAAGCAAACAGTATATAAGTGACATCAAGCAACCACAAATGTATATGGTCGAACAACAGTTCAGATATGAAGCACTGCCAAGGTCAAGCATGCTACAGGTATGAAAGATGCAGTGAACTAATTTGGCAACAATGAATGCACAGTGAATATATGAGCCAGAATGGTAAGGCTCTTGTATAAACTGATACAAGTAAAATGAATTGTTTCCAAAACAAAGTCAAGGCCAAATTGAAATCACAAACTAAAGGGGTGACATGAACAAAGTACAACCAGTATGCACTGTAAACTGGATAGTGCAACTATCATACACAAGACCAAAGGCCATAGTACAATTCAATTCGAACACAGAGAAATTAGTGAAACAACCAAGGACTAACAGCAGCTGTTCGAACCAAGACGATGTCGTGGTCGAATAACATATGTCAACAGAGAAACAACATCATCAAAATGATGCGATAGTCAAGCAAAAATGACTCAACACCAGGTCAAGATAATGGCCAAGGTCAGCCACTAACTCGTAACGAACTACATGATGGACATGTATGCAGTAACCATAAAAATGCAAGATCGAAGTCAAGTGCTTACACGAGACAATGAACCAGACTAGGCACAAGAAAATTCAAGTAAAGCAATGGTCGAATTCAAATATTCATGTATGTAGACTACTAAGGTGAAAAACACATGCCGTGAGCATGTAACACTGCAGCCTCAATGCAGAAGATCAATACACTGCATGTTCAACAAGTAAATGAAGATGCAGTGAAGTATATATACAACAAAAAT
The DNA here is from genome assembly GCA_030737815.1 of Allium fistulosum. Classification (NCBI taxonomy): domain Eukaryota; kingdom Viridiplantae; phylum Streptophyta; class Magnoliopsida; order Asparagales; family Amaryllidaceae; genus Allium; species Allium fistulosum. Next base: position 296,371,287 of record CM060908.1, on the reverse strand, counting down.
GAACTAATGCATCAGTACAGTTCAATGCTAAAAGCCCAAGTATACAACCAGGTAAAGAAACGCAGCAGTGTGCAACTCGAGCTTCAGAAGAATCAAGTGACACAACAATGCTCAATGACTCGGAAATCAAGAACAGCCGAGAAACAATGCATCAAGGACAAGAAGACAACTAATTCGAAGTCAAAGCCGAAGTAAACATCATCATATAAGTAGTTTCAAAACAATTTAGCAGCGATGGTTTCAAAGCATGTCAGGCATAAAAGATGGTCAGAGACAAGACTCACAGGGGTAAAGAAATTTACACTACAGTTTTCAAATCGAAGTGGCCAAAGGAAAAATAAAATCGTCAAATCTTAGAAATTTGAAACCGTGGTAATCAAGGTATCAAACGAGTTCAAATCAATGCCGTGAAATCCACGTTATCAAATACATACGCAATATATATGCACCTTGAACAAATCAAGAATATCTCAAGCATCAAAACGAAAACCATCGGCCAGAAAAATAATTTGACAAGTTCCAATAATATTATTCGAACGAATATACAGGGGATTTAAACCCTATAACAATCCCAAAATCAAGAAATCACGGACGCACACTGAAAACAATAGACAAAGTCGAAAATCATCACAGGCATCGAAACAAAATCAAATGGCCGAAGCTCTATATATTCGAATCGAACAAAGCAGAGTTTAAATTAGATGTGGTGAATAAATCACTCACTTTTTGCCTGGCTCGAATTGGACAGCGCTTTCGAATAGACAAAGGGTCGAAGCCGAGGTCCTCAAGAGACGAACGATCGTCGAAGCAAGGGAACGAGAATCATCTTCTCGATCGAACAACAAAGACGGCATCTTCGATTTCTGAAAACCCTAGTTTGAAAAAGGGGAAAAACAAGTGGAGGCCACCATTCTTTCGTTTATTTGTTTTAGGGTTGTGATCGAGCAAATGAACCAAGGGAAAACGGGTCGAACTGATATTTAGAGGGGAATGGCATCTACCTAGATAGGTAACACAACCCAATACAACCGTGGGCTACAATAATTTTTAAAGTCCACAATTTAACAATTTTATTAAAAGAGATTTTATACCGACTCAAAACTTCAAATAACAAACAGCTAGGAAAATTAATCGTCTAGAGACGATAATCAATTGGTACGAAATCTCAGGTTGTTACAGACTCCCCTCCTTATAGAAATTGCGTCCCCGCAATTTTCATAATTAAGGTCATCACTAACAATAAATTTTCTAACATAAATTGGTAAAGCTAGAAAAATAAAGGTTGGGAATACAAACGCCAAAGAAATCTTTTATTTTCAATAAGAGAAATTCACAAATTCTCAACAAAATCTAATCATCAAATAGATAATCAGAAAACATCAAAACTGGATAAATGCAATTGTCAGCAATATTCAATTATCAATTAGATAATTAGAATACAGAAATTACAAAACATCAATTTAATATAATCAACATAATCTAGAATCAGTTAGAGACTAGAAAATCTTACAATCAGCAAAATTAGCAACTGCCTAATTATCAAAACGATAATCAGAAATCCCAAATCAACAATTATTCAATTATCAAAAACGATAATTAAATCTCAAATTAACAAATATTCAATTATCAAAAATGATAATCGAATCTCAAATCAACAAATATTCAATTATCAAAAACGATAATCGAATCTCAAATCAACAAATATTCAATTATCAAAGGTGATAATCAAATCAAATCTCAAATTAACAAATATTCAATTATCAAAAACGATAATCGAATCTCAAATCAACAAATATTCAATTATCAAAAACGATAATCGAATCTCAAATCAACAAATATTCAATTATCAAAAACGATAATCGAATCGAATCTCAAATCAACAAATATTCAATACAGAATACATGTACACATACTCTCATGGAACTAACTCATTTTAATACCATAATTCAGCTTTAAATCTCGATTTATCAATTTAATTTGGTCATATCTCTTTGTCATTGAACACCATGTGTGCATTGTAAGGGACTCAATTCTGTTAACCCCTACACAAAGGCCTATAGGACTTAAACAAGTCATGCACATACCCATCATACTCCTTATGATGAATAGATCAAGGCTTCTCTCCTAGATTAGTTTTATAATCTAGTGACCAGTCTCATCTCTTATTTCAGAAAGATATATTAACTCATGGAATGCTTTTACATTCCTTCTTTCCCTTTTTCCCTCAATTAGAGAGAATTAAACTCTCTCATGGATTTCACTGACCATGACTTCATCCATGAAAATAATGTTTTATTTCATTTTTTTTTCCAGTTGTCTCATTCAAAATTTATTTTATCACTTGCATATCTCCTATATTCAAGAATGTCATGATCTCTTAAACAAATCCAGTAGAATTCTATAAAAATTCTTATACTCAATTCTATTGTGAACATAGGGTAAGGTTTTTAGAGAAAAACCCATAAAACATTTTAGCTTTAGATCTGAACAAATCAGCACATAAATAATTTATTGCATTGTTCATCTCCAATTTAAAACAATCAGACATAAGCATGAACCTCCTTTGTTCACACTGCCTAGCTTATTTTCCAGTTCCATCTTACATTTTTATATGGTCCAAACTCTTGCCTTTGAACACAAAGTGTGCATTGCAAAGGACTCAATTCTGTTAACCTTTGCACAGAGGCCTTCAGGACTTGAACAAGTCATGCACATACCCATCATCCACCTGATGATGAGTAGATCAAGGCACCTCTCCTAAATTACTTGGTAATTTAGAGACCATACATATTTATTCATTTAAGGAATTTTTCCTTTTTTTTTAACTCCAGAAATACTCTTGTAATCCTTTCTTCATTTCATAAGTAGGGAATTTAATTTCCTTAAAAATCATATCTAAACATACCAATATTCATGCCAAATTTTACAACCCATTTCAAAGTCATTTCTGCTTGATCGCGCTTTTTTTCAATATTGCTTTGTTCATATCAATTTTTAAATGAACTAGACATGAGCATAAACCTCTTTGTTCATACTGCCTAATCCATTATTATTATTCAATACCATATTTCTCAGTAAATTAATCAAATTATTTTCTTATAAAAACTGAGTCATAAACTCATTTCTGTAATCAGGTTATATGATTGATTAAACAATTCTCAAAACAAAATTAGCCAATGCAAAAAACAAATCAAAACAGCAACCAAAATTCAATCAAAATGCCATTCATGATCATCATATATTTATTCAGAGAAATAAAGATTAACAAAAATCATAAGATGATTTTCATATAAAATAATTGGCTGCCCTTACTTGGGTCTTAATGCCATAAATCTCATAAGTGATTATCACTTACTTTCCTCTTCTTTTGAAAGTGCAAACTGTTAGAAATTTTATAAAACAATTTTCATTTTAAAACGATTTCCCAATTATGTGATTAAAGCAGCAATATTAGTAACAATTTCGATAAGGAAATTGTACTTCTCAAATACCGTAAAAATGGGTCACAAATCAGCATTGCGGTATAACCGCTTGAAAATCCACTTTTAAAATTTGACGGTTACTGAAGCCAAAGCGACAGTAATTTTTAAATGTCAAAATCTCATCAAAATAATTTACACCACAATGTAACACCAGTGAATTTTCATTCATAAAAATTTTCAACTAAACATCGTGCTTCAAAATATAGCACTAGTGTAAAAATCCCGTTATAAAGGTAACGGCAACAAAATACGTTTCATAACCAAGCATCGGTTCAACGTAAAATTAATGCAGTAACGTGTAACTCAAATTTGCACGTACTACAAAATGAACAAAGAAATCATTCGAATATATCTTCAATGAAGATAATTCAAAACAGCAAAAATCTAATCAACATGTGATTATCCTAAAAGAAAATCAGCAAAAATCTCAACAAGAATCACATAACTGCAATCGTTTCGAATCCTCAATTCGAATTCGAAATTCTCAAAGAAACAAAAAAAACACAGCTATGTAAACAGCAAATGAAATTTATTTCAATTTCATATTTTGATTTTTAAATCAAAAAGATTATCAGTTGTACTTAGCGAAGATAGTTTCACTGTTTCCGCTACGCACTCTGATAAACAGGACACAATTTAATCAAATCAACAAAACACAGTTTCACTTTTACTTTTAAATAAAGATATTTAAAAATTTCATCATAATTTCAAAACTTTAGTTTTGACTCAAAACACGAAGAAAACATCGACAAATAGTTGTAACACATGTTCCATCTAAGTTATGTTTTATATTATGTCCATAAACCCCAAGCTCTGATACCAACTGTAACGCCCCACCTCTATACTCACAATAACAAAGAGTATTAAAAGAAATACTGTCTGTTATTATGAAGAATAAGGCTGGGTAGGAGCGGCCATCTGTAGTTGGCCTTACACTAGTATTGGTTACCTCGATAGGAGTGGTATATATTTTAAATTTTTCATCTCTTATTTATTCACTCCCATCGACATATCCAATTCCAGTATAAAACGAACTACGATGGTTCATAATGGTTTAGGACAATATATATAAAAACAACACAGATACACAAAGAATGCGGAACACAGATAAAAACAAAAGTCTCATATATATATATATAACTGATGTCAGTTACAATACAGTTGATACAATACATATGATACAACTACAATTGTCGACTCTGGAAGTTATATATACACGTACATTATCAACTAATATACATGAATACATATCAACCTATACTATGACATGATTACTCCAAAAGATGTGAAAAGTCTTCATAGCTCAACAGCAACTCAAAGCAGGAAATCTACAACCTGAAATAACTCGGGTCTGACCCGAGTATTAATTTCAAAAGAAAATAATACACGGGTCAGTCTAATTCAAACTCAGTTATTAGTGCACAGAAGCAATAATAATCAATTATCAAATAGACGATAGTCACAGAAATCTCGTATATCCGACTCCTCGATAAAAGAATCGGATAACGGCAGATATAACACTAAACAGTGTTAAACAACAATTAACAATCTAAATCAATTTAAACAATTGAAATGTCAATTTAAAAACGGCAATGCTGATTGGCTGCAGTGCACGCTAACGTGTACTGCCTCGCCAATACAGTCTATGAAATATCCAAAAGCTCAAAGAATCAGAAACAGATGACATGAAACCAAATTAGATCTCGGTGTGGCTGCAGTACACGCACGCGTGCACTGCCTCGCCACTACCGTACGTCGAATCTACCAGGGTCAAGACACTGATTCAACTCGAATGCAGAACACAAAGGATCGAATGACCAAGTGCACGAAGGCAATGGTACAAATTACCAAAAAGGAACCAAACCACATAATCATGCAGTGACCAGGAAAGACAAGCACAAGCCAACTGTCTCAAATGGTACAAGTTAAAAACTGCAAGTCCAAATCAACATAAAGGCTCTCAATTCAAAATGACCTGAACATCACAGACCAGTGCCAACAAACTCAAATAATACATGCAAGACCAGAACCCAACGAAGGCCGGAAGTACAAATAGCCAAGCAAGTGCATCACTAAACCATGACCAAGATCAAAGGCAAATCTGTAAAACGAATTAACAAGGGAGGCAAGTGCTGCACTGCTAACAATTCACAACAAGGTCAAACCCAAGTTCTAAATAGCATACGGGTTCAACTCAAGGCAACTTGTAGCATACAAGCTCAAATAGTCAAACTGCAACACAGAGGAAATAAGGTACATGCTGATCAATATCCAAGTAGACAACATCAAGTGATGAAGCTTCAACAGTGTCTACACCATAGTAATAATGTAGACCAAAGATTTCAGATGGGATAAAAAGAAGGTCCAAACTGACTTGATGCAAACAGGTCAAAAGGAGTATAAGCAAACAGTATATAAGTGACATCAAGCAACCACAAATGTATATGGTCGAACAACAGTTCAGATATGAAGCACTGCCAAGGTCAAGCATGCTACAGGTATGAAAGATGCAGTGAACTAATTTGGCAACAATGAATGCACAGTGAATATATGAGCCAGAATGGTAAGGCTCTTGTATAAACTGATACAAGTAAAATGAATTGTTTCCAAAACAAAGTCAAGGCCAAATTGAAATCACAAACTAAAGGGGTGACATGAACAAAGTACAACCAGTATGCACTGTAAACTGGATAGTGCAACTATCATACACAAGACCAAAGGCCATAGTACTGTTAGTCCATAGGATAGTGGTTTTGATGACAACAACTATAGAAGTGTTATAAAATATATATGTGCAGGAAATCTATATGCAGGTATCAACAAAAGAAGACTGTACAGTAAAGAAAACAAAATTGATGAAGACAAAGATCAAAAGTTCAAGATTGAAGACTCATGAGATTCAAGATATTCAAGAGTTCAAGACAAATTATATAGTTAGGTTAGATATTTGTTAAAACTCCTTGAAAGCACTATCATTCTTTTTTATCCAATTTACTCGTGGAATGGAATCCACTTCGTTCTTGTTAAAGGGATGGAACCCTAGTGAGATGGAACTCACGAAATATCTAGTGGAACGGATAGTAGCCCTATTTTGTTATCCACTAATTTTGATTCAAAATGATTTTCAAAATTATCTCTTATTTTATAAAATGATTTTCAAATATTCCTTTTCAAAAGAAAAACCTTCGTTCACATTTCCAAAAATGTTTTAGCCTCAAAATCATATTTATCATTTTGTTATATTTTGATTTCAAAATTGTCCTTGATATTTTAGCCTCAAAATCTATTTTAATATTATATTTACTTTAGTTTATTTACTTTGATTTTAAATATATTTTAGTATATATACATATATACATTCATAAGTATTTCTACTTCTAAATACCTTCTACAAATACATAGAGTCCATTTGAATAAAGTTGCATATGTTTTAAATCATCATTTTCAAAGTAAAGCAAATCATCACTTTTTACTAGACCATGTCGACATCCTTTTTACTTGTCATGTCGACATACTTCCCGTTACAGCAAAGGTTGTTTTCAAAAGAAGTGTCTATTCGTTTAAACCTCTTCGAATGGACACATCCATTCATTCTCTATAAATAGAGACTGTTATGGACGTTTTCCAGTAACTACTTTCTTTATTTTCTCTTCTCTTTACTCTATTATCTTATTTTCTAATCATCCTATCCATATTCTGCCGAAATCTTAAGTGAATCAAACCAGAATATCTCTAGTTTAATTCTCTGCCACTCTCTTCAAAGAATCTCAGTGCTTATCAGAGTTATAGATACATTTGTACTCAAAGAAACTTGTGTAGGGTTATAAAGGTGTGATCGTGTCCTTGGAAATCGATCGGGTGAACTTGTGTCCTGTGAATCAAGTGGTTCTACCCAGAGACCTGAGAATCTGGAGGGTGTACCTCGTTGCCTTGGAATCGAGGGATTGTAATCTAGATTATTGTTGAATAAAAAGCCGTACGGGTTGTGCGGGACCGGATGTAGGGTAACACCAAACCAGTATAAAATTCCTGGTGTGTTCTTTCCTTTACTTGCTTTTTATTTATATTTGCATTTGTTTGTGATTCTATGATTTGATCTGTGATTGTGTATTTGCATTAAGTTAGTTAATTCAATTTAAATCAAAGAAGTTTTAAAGAAATTCTTAAAACACTATTCACCCCCCCTCTAATGTTAAATAGCCTTAAGATCATCTTCCGCGTCCCTTTCATTTGGTATCAGAGCAAGTTTTTCAAAGTATTCATAATCTGATTTTTGAAAAGTTCATGGCTAAGTTTGAAATGTTTCCTAAAAATATTTCTTTAATGATCAAATCATTGTGGTCTCATAAATTGATGCATGATAGTTATATAGAATCAGGTAGTCTACAAAAGTTGCTCACTGTGCAGGAATCTTGCTTCATGGCGACAAATGAATCTATTCACAATGGACAAGCTGTGCAAATAAGGAAAAACAAGTGGATACTTGATAGTGGATGTTCAAGGCATATGACAGGAAATCCAGAGATACTCAATGAAATTATTTACAAGGATGGAGGATTGGTTAATTTTGGGGATAATTCAAAAGGTTATGTGATTGGCATCGGCAATGTAGGTAATTCTGAAACTCCTATTATTTCAAATGTTTTGTTAGTTAAAAATCTACAACATAATCTACTTAGTATTAGTCAGTTATGTGATAAAGGATATATGATTAAATTTGAAAAAGACAAGTGTCACATCGAAGATAATAAATCTAATATTATCTTTGAGGGAGTTAGGAAAATGAATATCTATATTCTTAGTATGAAAATTTCAAATGATAATCTATGTCTTTTGGCCAATACAAGTGACCCTTGGACTTGGCATAAGAGATTTGGACATTTGAATTTTAAACTCTTATCTAGACTATCCAAACTTGATCTAGTAAGAGGCTTCCCTAAGATGCAATTTAAAGTAGATAGTATATGTGATGCATGTCAATTAGGAAAACTTAGAAAAAGTTCCTTTAAACTTAAAGATATGATCTCTACTTCAAAACCTCTTGAGTTACTTCACCTAGATTTATTTGGTCCATCTCAGATTCAATCAATCAACCATAGTAAATATGTCTTTGTAATTGTGGATGATTATTCCAGATATACATGGACAATCTTTCTGAAACATAAAAGTGATACTTTTGATTATTTTAAAAGTTTTTCAAAAAGAGTTCAAAACCAACTTTCTTCCAAGATCATCACTATTCGTAGTGATCACGGTGGTGAATTTGAAAATGAGAAGTTTGAGGAATTCTGTAATCAAAAGGGAATTACTCACAATTTTTCGTTTCCAAGAACTCCACAACAAAACGGAGTAGTTGAGCGTAAGAATAGGACGATTCAAGAGTGTGCTAGAACTCTACTTTCTGATAGTAAATTACCAAAACATTTTTGGGCTGAAGCAGTTGCAACAGCCTGTTATATTTTGAATAGGATTCTAATTAGACCTCTAACCAATAAAACACCTTATGAACTTCTTTTCAATAAGAAACCTAAGGTATCTTATTTCAGAATTTTTGGAAGTAAATGTTTTATCTTAAATACAAAAGATAATTTAGATAAGTTTGATCCTAAATCCGACAAAGGAATCTTTATCGGATATTCTAACAGGAGTAAAGCTTATAGAGTTTTTAATCTAAGAACAAACACTATTGAAGAAACTTTACATGTTTCCTTTGATGAAAATTTCAAAGAAGTTGATCAGACTAATGATGAGGATGACTTAGTTATTTCTAATCATGAATCTGTAGATGCTACAAATGAAACTTGTCATCCAAATAAAAAGATTAGGCTTTTAAAAGATCACCCTGTAGAAAATATTCTAGGAGATATGCAATCTGTTGTTAAAACTAGGAATCAATTAAACAGTATGAGTCATGTTGCTTTTATATCCTCAATAGAACCTAAAAATCCAAAGGAAGCATCAACTGATGATTCATGGATTCTGGCTATGCAAGAAGAATTGAATCAATTCACCAGAAATGATGTTTGGGAACTTGTTCCTAGACCTGAGGATAAATCCATTATAGGCACTAAATGGGTATATAAAAATAAATTAAATGAATTAGGTGAGGTCGTTAGAAATAAGGCTCGACTAGTTGCACAAGGTTATTGTCAAGAAGAAGGTATAGATTATGATGAAACCTTTGCACCCGTAGCAAGATTAGAAGCTATTAGAATTCTGCTTGCTTTTGCTAATTTCAATAATTTCAAACTTTTTCAAATGGATGTCAAGAGTGCCTTTCTAAATGGTTTTGTAAAAGAGGAAGTTTATGTTGAACAACCTCCACTCTTTGAAGATACAAAATTTCCAAATCATGTTTTTAAATTAAAGAAAGCCCTGTATGGTCTAAAACAAGCTCCTAGAGCTTGGTATGATAGACTTAGGTCTTATCTTTTGCAATCTAATTTTGAAATAGGTAAAGTAGATAACACACTTTTTATTAAAAGAAACAAAAATGATATTCAACTTGTACAAGTGTACGTAGATGGTATTATTTTTGGATCAACCAATTCTGACATGAATAAAGAGTTTTCTGACATTATGACAAAAGAGTTTGAGATGAGTCATATGGGTGAACTTAACTTTTTCCTAGGATTACAAATCAAACAAATAGATAAAGGTATCTTTATCAGTCAAGAGAAGTATGCGAGAGAGTTAGTTAGTAAGTTTGGCTTGACCAATGTGAGTGGAAAACCAACTCCCATGGCAACCAATATAGCGTTAAGTAAGGATGATCTATCCAAAGACGTAGATCAAACCTTGTATAGAGGAATGATTGGATCACTTCTCTATATAACTGCTAGTAGACCAGATGTCATGAACAGTGTCTGTCTCTGTGCAAGATATCAATCTCAACCCAAGGAAACTCATCTAAAAGCTGTGAAACGTATCATTCGATATGTTAAACACACCTTTGATTATGGATTGTTCTACCCTAAGAATGATTCATTTGAATTAGTTTCCTACTGTGATGCTGACTATGCTGGGTGTAAGTCAGACCGAAAGAGTACAAGTGGAACTTGTCACTTTCTAGGTCATTCCTTAATTTCCTAGTTCAGTAAAAAGCAGAATACTGTTTCCCTATCAACAACTGAAGCAGAGTATGTTTCTGCTGCTTTAGCTTGTTCTCAAGTTTTGTATATGCAACAAACCTTGAATGATTTTGGTATATCTATCACGAAATCTCCAATTTTCTGTGATAACACTAGTGCCATTAGTTTGTCCAAAAACCCAACTCTCCATGCCCGAACTAAACATATTGACATTAGACACCATTTTCTAAGAGATAACGTAAATAAAGAGAAAATTTCTCTTGATTTCGTTAATTCTGAAAATCAAATAGCTGATATTTTAACCAAACCTTTAGGAGAACCTGTCTTCACCAAGTTAAGAAGAGAATTAGGTATATGTTCTCTTTCTGAAATATAGTATATAGTATAGTAGTATACATAGGGTATATATGAATGTTTTCTTAACCATAGCATTTTGCAACACCATGTCGACATGGTATTCATGCGTCATGTCGACATGCAACGATAAAAATGACAGTTCGTTTTTTCCCTCTAATTTTTGAATGGGTGGTTATTTAACTCACCCATTCCGAGTTTCTCTTCCCTCCAATCATTATTTCTTCATTCTACTTTCTAGAAACATCAAATCCATGGCTTCCACATCCAATCCTAATCAAATTTCACCAGTTTCTTTCCCTTCTCCTTCACATGGCCCTTTTCAAAACTCCATACTCGCTCGTGTCATCAAAATAGAGGAGAAAGTTAATGATTCGCTGCAGATGTTAACTGAAATGCAAGTTCAACAATTGAGAATGGCAAGGGAGCAAGAGAAACAAGGGAAAATTCTGAGGAATCTTCAAAAATTCCTCATGGATAATCATGCCAATCCAATTGTAATTGAAGATTCTTCTAACATAGAAGCAAATGAAGAAGGAGAAGAAGACGAAGACGAAGAAGAAGAGGAAGAACCAATGGAGGAAGAAACTGATGATGAAGCAGTATGTGTAGGGGAAGTTTGTTTTGATGCTTATGGGAACATTGTGGAACAACATGGAAATTTCTGTTTCCATTACCCAAATTGTCCTGTTCACAAGTCTCCCATCATCAAAAACAACCGTTGAGTTGTTTATTTTCTTGTTTTAGTTATTTATGTGTTTATAAGTTTAAACAGTTATGTATATAGTGATATGAATAAAATAATTTGTGGTTACACTTATTATTCTCATTCTTATATTACTCATATATATCATTCTAAGTATACAATATTTAGCATTGTTATATCTAGTTTCAGTATTATTAATGATAACACTATCATTAATATCATAGATTTAGGGGGAGTTAGTGTCATTTTTTTGTTGATGACAAAGGGGGAGAAGTATAAAATAGGTTAGTTAGGCATAGATTAAGGGGGAGTTATTAGATTTAGGGGGAGTTATAAGGAGAATATAAATATTTTATAAACAAAGGTTGTCATCATCAAAAAAGGGGAGAATGTTAGTCCATAGGATAGTGGTTTTGATGACAACAACTATAGAAGTGTTATAAAATATATATGTGCAGGAAATCTATATGCAGGTATCAACAAAAGAAGACTGTACAGTAAAGAAAACAAAATTGATGAAGACAAAGATCAAAAGTTCAAGATTGAAGACTCATGAGATTCAAGATATTCAAGAGTTCAAGACAAATAATATAGTTAGGTTAGATATTAGTTAAAACTCCTTGAAAGCACTATCATTCTTTTTTATCCAATTTACTCGTGGAATGGAATCCACTTCGTTCTTGTTAAAGGGATGGAACCCTAGTGAGATGGAACTCACGAAATATCTAGTGGAACGGATAGTAGCCCTATTTTGTTATCCACTAATTTTGATTCAAAATGATTTTCAAAATTATCTCTTATTTTATAAAATGATTTCAAATATTCCTTTTCAAAAGAAAAACCTTCGTTCACATTTCCAAAAATGTTTTAGCCTCAAAATCATATTTATCATTTTGTTATATTTTGATTTCAAAATTGTCCTTGATATTTTAGCCTCAAAATCTATTTTAATATTATATTTACTTTAGTTTATTTACTTTGATTTTAAATATATTTTAGTATATATACATATATACATTCATAAGTATTTCTACTTCTAAATACCTTCTACAAATACATAGAGTCCATTTGAATAAAGTTGCATATGTTTTAAATCATCATTTTCAAAGTAAAGCAAATCATCACTTTTTACTAGACCATGTCGACATCCTTTTTACTTGTCATGTCGACATACTTCCCGTTACAGCAAAGGTTGTTTTCAAAAGAAGTGTCTATTCGTTTAAACCTCTTCGAATGGACACATCCATTCATTCTCTATAAATAGAGACTGTTATGGACGTTTTCCAGTAACTACTTTCTTTATTTTCTCTTCTCTTTACTCTATTATCTTATTTTCTAATCATCCTATCCATATTCTGCCGAAATCTTAAGTGAATCAAACCAGAATATCTCTAGTTTAATTCTCTTCCACTCTCTTCAAAGAATCTCAGTGCTTATCAGAGTTATAGATACATTTGTACTCAAAGAAACTTGTGTAGGGTTATAAAGGTGTGATCGTGTCCTTGGAAATCGATCGGGTGAACTTGTGTCCTGTGAATCAAGTGGTTCTACCCAGAGACCTGAGAATCTGGAGGGTGTACCTCGTTGCCTTGGAATCGAGGGATTGTAATCTAGATTATTGTTGAATAGAAAGCCGTACGGGTTGTGCGGGACTGGATGTAGGGTAACACCGAACCAGTATAAAATTCCTGGTGTGTTCTTTCCTTTACTTGCTTTTTATTTATATTTGCATTTGTTTGTGATTCTGTGATTTGATCTGTGATTGTGTATTTGCATTAAGTTAGTTAATTCAATTTAAATCAAAGAAGTTTTAAAGAAATTCTTAAAACACTATTCACCCCCCCTCTAATGTTAAATAGCCTTAAGATCATCTTCCGCGTCCCTTTCAAGTACAATTCAATTCGAACACAGAGAAATTAGTGAAACAACCAAGGACTAACAGCAGCTGTTCGAACCAAGACGATGTCGTGGTCGAATAACATATGTCAACAGAGAAACAACATCATCAAAATGATGCGATAGTCAAGCAAAAATGACTCAACACCAGGTCAAGATAATGGCCAAGGTCAGCCACTAACTCGTAACGAACTACATGATGGACATGTATGCAGTAACCATAAAAATGCAAGATCGAAGTCAAGTGCTTACACGAGACAATGAACCAGACTAGGCACAAGAAAATTCAAGTAAAGCAATGGTCGAATTCAAATATTCATGTATGCAGACTACTAAGGTGAAAAACACATGCCGTGAGCATGTAACACTGCAGCCTCAATGTAGAAGATCAATACACTGCATGTTCAACAAGTAAATGAAGATGCAGTGAAGTATATATACAACAAAAATGAACTAATGCATCAGTACAGTTCAATGCTAAAAGCCCAAGTATACAACCAGGTAAAGAAACGCAGCAGTGTGCAACTCGAGCTTCAGAAGAATCAAGTGACACAACAATGCTCAATGACTCGGAAATCAAGAACAGCCGAGAAACAATGCATCAAGGACAGGAAGACAACTAATTTGAAGTCAAAGCCGAAGTAAACATCATCATATAAGTAGTTTCAAAACAATTTAGCAGCGATGGTTTCAAAGCATGTCAGGCATAAAAGATGGTCAGAGACAAGACTCACAGGGGTAAAGAAATTTACACTACAGTTTTCAAATCGAAGTGGCCAAAGGAAAAATAAAATCGTCAAATCTTAGAAATTTGAAACCGTGGTAATCAAGGTATCAAACGAGTTCAAATCAATGTCGTGAAATCCACGTTATCAAATACATACGCAATATTTATGCACCTTGAACAAATCAAGAATATCTCAAGCATCAAAACGAAAACCATCGGCTAGAAAAATAATTTGACAAGTTCCAATAATATTATTCGAACGAATATACAGGGCATTTAAACCCTATAACAATCCCAAAATCAAGAAATCACGGACGCACACTGAAAACAATAGACAAAGTCGAAAATCATCACAGGCATCGAAACAAAATCAAATGGTCGAAGCTCTATATATTCGAATCGAACAAAGCAGAGTTTAAATTAGATGTGGTGAATAAATCACTCACTTTTTGCCTGGCTCGAATTGGACAGCGCTTTCGAATAGACGAAGGGTCGAAGCCGAGGTCCTCAAGAGACGAACGATCGTCGAAGCAAGGGAACGAGAATCATCTTCTCGATCGAACAACAAAGACGGCATCTTCGATTTCTGAAAACCCTAGTTTGAAAAAGGGGAAAAACAAGAGGAGGCCGCCATTCTTTCGTTTATTTGTTTTAGGGTTGTGATCGAGCAAATGAACCAAGGGAAAACGGGTCGAACTGATATTTAAAGGGGAATGGCATCTACCTAGATAGGTAACACAACCCAATACAACTGTGGGCTACAATAATTTTTAAAGTCCACAATTTAACAATTTTATTAAAAGAGATTTTATACCGACTCAAAACTTCAAATAACAAACAGCTAGGAAAAATAATCGTCTAGAGACGATAATCAATTGGTACGAAATCTTAGGTTGTTACAAATCCTAACTCTTTGAGTAGAGTGCTGATCCATATAACTTCAGCTGTGGTGCTTGCAATGGCATGATATTCCGCCTCCGTGCTCGATCTTGACACCGTTGCCTGCTTTTTGGTGCACCAAGATATAAGATTCTTACCGAGGAATACACAGTAGCCGGTGACGGATCTTCTGTCATCTAGATCATTGGCCCAATCGGAATCACTGTAAGCTTGTAAACTTAGATTTCTGCAAGGTATTAATCGTAGTCCATAATTGATTGTCCCCTTTATGTATCGTAAAATATGTTTCACTGCGCCCCAGTGTTCACTAGTTGGGGCTTGCATATATTTACATACTTTATTAACACTAAAATTGATATCTGGTCTAGTGATAGTTGCATACTGTAGAGCCCCAACGATGCTTCTGTATTGTTTGACATTTTCAATGTGTTCACCTTTGTTCTTCCTTAGTTGAAGGCTACTTGTCATAGGAGTAGGAAGTCCCTTAGCCTTATTCATGTTAGCCCTAACTAATATGTCCAACATGTATTGTTTCTGTGATAAAATGATGCTTGAATCTACTTCTCTTTGAATTTGTATGCCCAAGAAGTAGTCTGCATCACCCATGTCTTTTATAGCAAATTGTCTGTCCAAATATTTTATAACAAGTTCGATCTCCTGTTGATTGTCACCTGTGATAAGTATATCATCAACATATACTAAAATGTAGATGCTTTCTTTCCCTTTTCTTCTTGTATAAAAGGAGTTGTCAGACTTAGTAGCAGTAAATCCTAGTTTTACTAGTATGCTCTTTAATTTCTCATGCCAGGCCCTTGATGCTTGTTTTAAACCATAAATTGCTTTGTGTAATTTGCATACTTTACTGCTATTGGCTTCAGAACTGTTGCCTTTAGGCTGTTGCATGTATACTTCTTCCATTAGGTCCCCATTTAAAAATGCATTGTGCACATCTAGTTGTCTTATCCTCCATTGCTTATGCATAGCAATGGTCAGTATAATTCTGATGGTGGCTGGTTTGATGACAGGAGAGAAAGTCTCTTTGAAATCAAACCCAAATTGTTGGGTGTATCCCTTTGCAACAAGTCTGGCCTTATATTTGATGGTGTTGCCATTAGCATCTCTTTTGATTTTTTATGTCCACTTGCTTCCCACAACATTTTTATGCTTTGGTAGGTCGACTAAAGTCCATGTTTGATTTTTAATTAGAGCATTATACTCTTCATCCATAGCTCTTTTCCACTTTATATCTCCAACTGCTGAATCATATGATGTTGGTTCTACCTCATCAAGTTGAGTGCTGTATACTTTGGTTTAAAAATCCCACTCTTTGATCTGGTGATCATAGGGTGTTGAGTAGCAGTGGTCTATGGTTCATGATGTTCTTCAATATTGGCATCATTAGTTTCATTTGTTGTGTCCTCATTGTCATAACTTTGTTGATCACCCACTTCATATTGTTGTGTATCCACTTGCTGTTGTTCTTCATGCTGTGGATTAATTGTTTGTCTGAAATGATTGTCAAGTTCACTTTTCTCTGAATATTTTTGAGTTTGAGCTTCTGTGCCTAACCACTCTGATAGATCAGATATAAGACTTGTGGTAACCTGGTTTGTATTAGTTCCTTGAGCATGTTTCTCCTTCCCTATAAAAGGAAAAACTTCTTCATTAAATACAACATGCCTAGAGATGTAAATTCTGCCCTGATCATTTTGACATATGTACCCCTTTTGATTATTTGCATATCCTAAAAAGGTACATTGACTAGATCTTAGGCTTAATTTGTGTTTGTTGTAGGGTCTAAGATAGGGAAAACACAAGCAACCAAAGGTTCATAAAAACTTATAATTTGGTTTAATGCCAAATAATGTTTCAAAAGGGGAAACATGGTTTAACACTCTTGTTGGCATTCTATTAATAAGATAAACTACTGTAGCAAATGCCTCTCTCCAATATTTCATTGGTAGGCCTGCTTGTAACAAGAGTGTTAATCCAGTTTCTACAATATGCCTGTGTTTTCTTTCAACCAACCCATTTTGTTCTGATGTGTGTGGGCATGCCATTCTATGTATGATTCCTTTTGTATCAAAGTAATCCTTTAAGGGTTTGAATTCCCCCCCACCATCAGTTTGTATAATCTTTACACTATTACTGAATTGCTTTTCAGCACAAGTAATAAAATGTTTTATAGCACTGCATGTGTTTGATTTGACTTTTAAGAAGTAGATCCATGTATATCTCGTGTGTACATCAACAAGAGATAGATAATAACTGTCTCCTTTGGTTGAATTATGTGGTGATGGTCCCCACAAATCTGCTGCAATCAGTTCCAGTGGCTTTTCATGGATTGTTTCAGAGTTTTGAAAAGGTAATTTATGACTTTTATCAATTTGATAGTGACTACATATAGACAGATTATTCAAGGATGAAAAAGAAATTTTATTATCATTCAATACTTGTTTAACAACATCATAACTAGGGTGCCCTAGTTTGCAATGCCACAGAAAAACATCACCATGTTTGTTATGATTCAAGCTAACATTATTGCATACAGCATTGTTACAAAAGTTTTTATTTCTCATATTGCTGAACTTGTATAGCCCTTGTTCCAGTTTACCCTGTAATAATATATTCTTGCTTAGCAAGTCTCTAACAAGACAGAACTTGGGGTGAAACTCAAAATATACATCATTTTCTCTAGCAAATTGAGAGACATCGACTAAATTCTTTTTGATACTTGGCACTCTTAATAAATTATTAAGGTAGAGCAGCCTTGTACCTTTTATAGTCCCTACCCCTATGTGAGATATATTTGCAGTTTCACCATTACCCATTAAAACAGAATTTTTACCTATGTAGCTTTTGCTCCCTAAATTGAGATTTTGTAAATTGTTGGTGATATGATTCGTGGCTCCTGAGTCTGGGAACCACTCAGCTGTATTGATGTCATCAGTCTTGTCATCACCATCCCCAGAAATGTCTGAAGTGTTTCTTGTTTGATTACTAGTTTGTGCCATATTTGTTGTTGGTTGTTTGCTGGGTTGCCCTTGTTGTGTTGCATTGTAGTCTTCCTTAAATCTGAAGTAGCATCTATTTGCCATATGACCAAATTTTTCATAGATTTGGCATTTTACTCTATTGTTGTTTGAAAATCTTCCTCTACCTCTGCCCCTTTGAGTGCTGCCTCCACTTGAGCTTTGATTGCTCTGGTTGTTTCTTTGACCTTTGTTTTTTGTGGTTGAAGCATAGTTTGCAAAGTAGTCTTCTTGCATGTGTTTTCTTTGTTCGACTCTTCCTTCATGAGCAAGAAGGGCTGAGTGCACATAGTTGAGGTCAGGTAGGATTTGTTGTGTGGCAATGAAAGTTACCAAAGATTCATAGTCTTGGTCTAGACCATTTGTAATGATGAGAATTTGTTCATTGTTCAATATTTCATGACCAATTGCCTTTAACTTGTCACAAAGATTCTTAATCTTGGCAAGGTATTCTCTCATGCTCATATCATTTTTTCTTGCATTTTGTAATTCCCTTCTATAATGCATGATTCTTGCCGTTGATTGTGAGTTAAAAATTCTCTCAATTGATGACCATATCTCATATGATGTGTAGCATCCAACAAGTTGTGATAAGAGACTTTGACTAATTAATGAAAGTAACCATGATGCAAGCAAGTTATCTTGCTTCTGATATAAAGAATAATCTGGGTTGCTAATAGTGTTGCCTTTGTCATCTGTTGTGTTGATGGGTGGTATCATCTTGGTTCCTTTGACATAGTCTTGCAGATCATATCCTCTTAATGTTATTTCAACTTGATATTTCCATATGATGTAATTATCCTCGTCTAATGGTGTACTTATTGCTTGATTTTTAGGTCTGATCAGGATGCAATCAGGTCTTTGATCATCCCTGAGTTTGTTGCCAGTGTTAGCTGATATGACTTCATCTTCCTCATGGGCCATGATAAATCAAGAACTTTGATTTGCCTTATTTCTTGATTAAGAATCTGATCTTTGACTGGATCACTATTTTCTTGCGGGTAAAGAATGTGAGAGAAATGTGTATTACTGCTTTACTGCAAAGCAGTAATGCACATACCAGAAAGAAAAAAAAACTGAGACTCTTGAGAGATCTTGGTTTGTGAATCAGAAAGATGCAACCAGAAGGAGGGATGAAGATCTTGGATCTGATCTCCTTCTTGGATGGCACAGTGGGTGAGGGGATACTGATAAGATCAGAAATTTACACAGGTATTGAGAAGGTAAATCTCCCCGATGATGATATCTTTCTGAGGGGAGTTGAATGTGATTCAAACTATTAATTTCTCTGACAAGAATTGTTTGGCACAGAAAATGATATGATTAAGCCGTTAGGCTGATTGGCTCTGATACCATAAAATAATTTCTTCAAATACTTTTTATAATTTCGTATTTCTTTACACAATGATTTCATATTACAAGAGTTTGATACAGTTCCTATATTTATAAGAATATAATCCATGGGCTGAAAGCCTGTTTAAGTGACTTTGTAATCAGCATGCTTTGTTGAGATGAAATATCAGCCATTGATATGATCCTGTGGTTGAGATGCAATTTGCCTATTTGATTCAGGTTAAAAGAAAGCACACTTTCAGTTGCGTGCTTTATTAGACATCACACAGCAACCAACCAAATAAAGAATAAACAGAGTCGAAAAAATAACATCCATAATCACCATAAAAATGCTATCATCATCACTGCAAAAACTGCAGCAACAACGATGCCAAAATAAGGAATCATGGCAGCCACAACCGCAGACTACAGAGCTGATGCAGGAGGCATCGACCAATCCTTCACAGTTATGACAAGTTTCATGCCATTACCGCAATGTCCCTCTACTCCGCAAATGTACCATTTTCTCCCTGGAGTTGTCAACGCTACCACATCGTTTCCAGTTTTCAAGGGAGCTACTGCTGCTCCTTCTTGGGCTTGGCAAGCTTTGAATTCAGGTCCGCTTACTTTGAGTACATTGTGCGAAGAAGGCGGATACTTAAACACTACACAAACAATGTGAAAGTAGAGGTTGATATATATAGTTATCTGGAGATGAATGATGTAATACAAGGAGACAATTACCAAGAGAGTCTCCGACATAAAACTGTTTGCCTTCTGCCCATTGTGTGTAATTGACCTTAAGTTTCCAGCTTTCCTCGTCACCAACTGTGTACTGCGTGGCATGTGTAATGCTTGGAAGAATCGCTGCTGTAATGGCGATGATCATGAGCATAAGTTTGAAAGCCATTGATGTTTGGTTACTTTTAAAGTAGATTTGATTTTGCTGGTTGTGTATATTGCTGGAAAGATGTTGGTTTATTTATAAGCTTCATGCTTATGTAATAATTAAGCTTCATGCTTAGTGCGATACATATATCTAATTACTGCCGGCTTCTTGTAATTTACATGGACTGCATTCGATGTTTTGTGTGTATTAAGGTTTGAAGAGATCTTGTTGCAATATACAAGCGAGTAAATTCTATTTTTAAATATAACTTTAATTCTTATGGTGCTATCTATGTTTCTTCCAAATGTAATGAGCTGTGTTTAATGTCACAATTTGAGTCGACATATAGATACCAACAGGGAAAGAGTCTATATAGACGGTCCATATATGGAAAATCCCAATTCGAAAATATTTTTCTACTGCTATTGGGATCCGTTTTTTTCTTCTAACCATCTAAACTAAAGGTTGTTAGAATTTGCGGTGCAAAGTTGCTGTTTTGAGTTTGATGATTTGAATGCAAATGAAAAGAGAAAATGAAGTTTGATGATTGAAAATAAATCCCAGTACTTTGTTTTTGACACAGCAAGCTGTATTTATATGATACATGTAAGTACAGACTTAATGGGCTGGAAAATAAACGATGCAGCCCACCAGAAAATCAAATACATGAGAGAACATCGGTTCGGGTTCGGATAGGAGAATTAGCACACACACACACACACACATATATATATATATATATATATATGTCTTGAAGCAGCCGCAACCCTTATTTTTATCTCCCCCATTGTAATTAATATAAATGAGCATAAGAAGAATTAGAAAGAAAATATCAGACGCCATGGGAACCTGTCTTTATTTCATACTAGGTTATCTTTTAAGAGAGGGAAGCAAAACAATTTAAATAGGCAACGAGGCCTTTACAAATGCAGACAAGCCTTAATGGGCTTCGAAAAGAAACAGGCCCATATCTCTAAATGTTTAAACAAATACATGAACTATACATTTCCTTTTAACACTCCCCCTCAAGTTGGAGAGTACAAATTCTTCATTCCCAACTTGTCACACAGATAATCCATCCTTGATCCATTTAAAGCTTTTGTAAACAAATCGGCAATTTGTTCTCCAGTTCGAACATACCCTGTTTCTATAATTCCACTTTGAATTTTCTCCCTGATAAAATGACAATCAACCTCAATGTGCTTTGTCCTCTCATGATATACTGGATTTGATGCAATGTGAAGTGCTGCTTGATTGTCACACCACAGTTTAGCTGGTAACCTTACATTCATATTTAGCTCCTTCATTAAGTTAGCTACCCACATAATGTCACATATAGCTTTTTCCATGGATCTGTATTCAGATTCTGCACTTGATCGAGCCACTACAGGCTGCTTCTTGCTTTTCCATGAAACTAAATTGCCTCCAACAAACACACAAAATCCTGACACTAACCTTCTATCAACCTTGGAACCAGCCCAGTCAGCATCACAGAAACTTTCTATGTTCATATGACCATGATTGGTATACAAAATACCCTTGCCTACTGTGCCTTTAAGATAGTGTAATATTTGTTCTACTGCATTCCAATGTTGCATAGTTGGTTTTGTCATAAATTGGCTAACTACACTTACAAAATATGCAATATCAGGTCTGGTAACACATGGATAATTCAATTTCCCCACCATTCTTCTATATTTCTCTGGATCATTAAAACATTCACCATCTTCACTTAAGCTATAATTCTGCATCATGGGAGTACTACAAGGTTTAGCTGCTAACTTCCCAGTTTCTGACAATAAATCAAGAGTGTATTTTCTTTGAGATAAATATATACCTTCACTATTTCTTGTAATTTCAACTCCTAAGAAATACTTGAGCTCTCCAAGATCTTTTGTTTGAAATTGAGAGTGAATAAATTGCTTTAGCTCATGAATACCATTATTATCATTCCCTGTAATCACTATGTCATCTACATTGACCACTAACAAAATTACGCCCTTATCAGTATTTTTATAAAATACTGAATGATCAGCTTTGCTCCTCATAATGCCAAACTTTTCTAAAGCCATACTAAATTTTCCAAACCAAGCCCTTGGGCTCTGTTTAAGACCATACAAGGATTTATTAAGTTTACATACCTTGTTTATCTCCCCCTGAGCAACAAATCCTGGAGGTTGCTCCATAAACACTTCTTCAGTTAGATCCCCATGCAGAAATGCATTTTTGATGTCAAGTTGATGAAGTCTCCAATTGTATCTAGCAGCCATTGAAATGAATAGTCTAATTGATGTCATCTTTGCCACGGGAGAAAAGGTCTCAGAGTAATCAATACCATAGGTTTGAGCATAACCTTTGGCAACTAGTCTTGCCTTGAGTCTTGACACTGTTCCATTAGCATTCATTTTCACAGTAAAGATCCATTTGCAACCTATAGCTTTCTTATTTCTTGGTAATTCCACTAAGGTCCATGTTTTATTCTGCTCTAGAGCCATCATTTCTTCTCTCATAGCATCACACCATTCAGGTGAATTTATGGCTTCTCCAACTGTTTTTGGAATGATAATAGAATCTAACTTTGACACAAACACATGTGAAGAACTTGGTAGTTTATTATAGGTCACATAGGAGGAAATAGGATAGGTACATTTTCATTTTCCTTTTCTCAGAGCAATAGGCAAATTTAAATCTGTATTATCCTCTGTATTATCCTCAGTTTGTTGAGTAGGTTCTGCACATGTACCTTCTGTTTGTACATTAGTAGTATTAAGGTCAGTAGGGCCTGGTGTGGTTGAGTACACTAGAAATTCTTCCTCATCTTCATGTATAGTTGGAGCATCATTTTGATAGAAGGGTACATCTTCCATGAAGGTTACATCAACTGATACTATATATTTCTGCAAACTAGGACAATAGCATCTATAACCTTCTGACTTCGAGGATATCCAACAAAGACACACTTTAGAGATTTGTGATCAAGTTTACTTAACTGTTGATTCACATTTCTCACAAAACATGTGCATCCAAATATCCTTGGTTTAACTGGGTACATATCTTTGTCAGGTTGTAATATTTGATAAGGAATATCACCATTAAGGACTGTTGATGGCATTCGGTTAATTAAAAAACATGCAGTGGACACGGCATCTGCCCAAAATACTTTTGGCATGTTCATCTGGAATAATAAAGCCCTTGCAGTTTCTAATAAGTGTTTATTCTTCCTTTCAGCTACTCCATTTTGAGAGGGGGTATCAACACATGAAGTCTCATGAATAATGCCATTATGTGACAAATAATTACTAAATTCAACAGACATGTACTCTTTAGCATTGTCACTACGAAGAGTTTTTATAGAAGCATTGAACTGTGTTTTAACTTCAGCATTAAAATTGCAGAAAATCGAAAATAATTCAGATCTAGATTTCATTAGAAATAGCCAGGTTATACGAGTATAATCATCAACAAATGTTACAAAATATCTATAACCTGGTTTAGAAACAATTGATGAGGGTCCCCAAATATCTGAATGAATAAGAGAGAAAGGACTATCTGCACATTTATTGACTCTAGGAAGAGAACTACTTCTATGATGTTTTGCATATTGACATGCTTCACAGTTTATTGTAGATAAGCTGCTATACTGAGGGCATAATTTCTTGAATAGAGTGAAAGATGGATGACCAAGTTGACAGTGAGTTTTGAATGCAGAATTCAAAAGAGAGCAAGCTACAGATTCAGGTGATTTGTCAAGAGTATATAATCCTCCAGATTCACTTCCTTTACCAATAATCTGTCTCGTCACAAGATCCTGGAACACACAGTAGCCAGGGAAGAAAGTAACACTACAATTTAATTTGTGTGTAATCTGACTTACATATAATAAATTAAATGATAATGATGGCAAGTATAGCACAGAAGTAATAGGTATAGATGAATTAGTTAACACTTCCCCTATTCCTGTTACTAATGATTGAGACCCATCTGCTAAGGTTACTTGATGAGACTTACTAATTGTTCTCAAATTAGTAAACAAATGTGGATTACCTGACATGTGATCAGATGCACCTAAATCAATTATCCACTTAGAAGTAGTCGAGCCTGTACTTATGTTTGCAACAGATGTGGCTACTGAAGAATTTGAAGAATCAGAAAGCTTGTCATGCAGTGTACCTTGAATTTTAGAGTATTTCTCAAATTCATCTGCTGTCATTAAAACAGTTTTGATATTTGAAGGAGTTGTATTTCTTTGATTCCACTGTAAACTTCTACACTCTGATATCACATGACCAACACGCTTGCAGTAATTACATATTTTGTTCTGATTCACAGATGGTCTCCAGGGTGGCCTTTGTGTTCTTCAAGGTGGTCGAGGTCTCCATGATTGAGTTTGTGGTGGTCTCTGTGATCTCCAGTTTTGTGTTTGATAAGGAGCACTGCCTCTAACTATCTCAGGTTGATTGTTATTAACCATATTTCCACTACTACCTACAAAAGCACTAGGAAGTGTATTTACTACTGCATTTCCACTATTTGTCACATTCTCAGTTCTCAACAAGCGACTATATACTTCATGTAAAGTAGTTAAATCAGTATGGGCAAGTATCTGAGATTTTGCACCTTCAAACTCTGGTGTAAGTCCAGCCAAAAAGCTCATAATTGCCATTTGCTCCCTTTGATTTTGCTATGTCTTGATGTTTGTGCTCATAGGCAACAATCGATTAAATTCCTCATATGTTTGTTTAAATGCCATGAAGTAATTCATCAGACTCAACTCCTTCTTCTCAGTACGATAGAAAGCTTTACACACATCATACATTCTTGTTAAGTTTCCTTTACCAGAATATAAGAATTCCAGATATTCCATCAATTCCTTCACTATTTCGCAGTGATTAATCAGACCAATTACTTCTGTTTCCACTGAGTTTCGAATCTGTAGAAACAAACGAGCATCATCTCTCAGCCAATTTTGATCTTCATTGTCTTTTGAATCAGATCCAGGTGGTTCCTTGATTAGATGATCATTTTTATCCATACTCCTGATGTATAAGCGAATCGTCTTATTCCAATCATGATAATTTGAGCTATTCAGTTTCCGATCTGTGAATTTGGGCATCATAGACATAACATCAACAGCCTTCTGATCAGCCATTGCTCAAACAGGGAATATGAGAATTACAATCTGAAAATAAACGAAGAAAGTACAACAGAATATCGAATCCCTTGGATCGACTTTATTGCTCTGATACCATGTAATTAATATAAATGAGCATAAGAAGAATTAGAAAGAAAATATCAGACGCCATGGGAACCTGTCTTTATTTCATACTAGGTTATCTTTTAAGAGAGGGAAGCAAAACAGTTTAAATAGGCAATGAGGCCTTTACAAATGCAGACAAGCCTTAATGGGCTTCGAAAAGAAACAGGCCCATATCTCTAAATGTTTAAACAAATACATGAACTATACATTTCCTTTTAACACCCCTCAAACCAAAAATTAGGGTTCTCGAGAGATCGAATTCATCTGAAATCTTTTGCGCAATTTCTCCAAACCGATGTCATAGATCCAAAATTGACGAGCGAGATAGACAAAGTAGTGACCAGATCTGATTGTTCTTGAAGATCTGACTTCAGAGGCGATTTGAATCTGAAGTTCTCTCTCACATCCTTTTTTCTGAGCTATTTCTTTTCGAAAGATGAATCAGAGGCTTTGATTTGAGGCTCTGGCTTTCGATGTTGTAACCAGTAGCATTTGGTTCTCCTCTTCGACAATGTTCAGCTCTGACCTTTGACGTAGCTTCCAATGAAGTCTGACTGTGTTCATCATTATGGTCGGAGATGGAGATCACTTTCAGGTCGTCTCTGAATCTCGTGAAATTCCTGGTCGACAAAGCTTTGGTAAGAATGTCTGCCCTTTGGTAAGCCCCAGATATATGATTAACTTGACTTTGAGTATTTGATCTCGAACAAAGTATATGTCAATTTCTATATGCTTTGTTTTAGAATGTAAGATTAGGTTAGCAGATATATACATAGTACTTTGATTGTCGCAGCATAATGTTGGTTTGAGTTCAGTTTTGATTTTTAACTCATTAAGTAAGGATTGAATCCACATTATCTTTACAGTAGCACTAGCAACGCTCCTATATTCAGCTTCAGCACTTGATCTGGATATAGTAGATTGCTTCTTTGAATATCATGATACTGGGTTATCCCTAATATAAATGCAATACCCTGAGACTGATTTTCTGTCATCGTGATCAGTTGCCCAATCAGCATCAGCGAACCCAGTTATATTGAGACCTTTACTTGTCTTTAGAGATAGTCCACAGGTAGTTATCCCTTTTAGATACCTTAGAATCCTCTTTACGGCTTTCCAGTGTTCACTTAATGGTTCATGCATAAATTGAGATACTTTATTAAAACTAAAAGATATATCAGGTCTTGTTATGGTTGCATACTGTATGCTCCCACAACACTTCTATACTGTTTAGTATTAAATATTGGTTCTCCCCTGTATTTGGAAAGCTATTGATTGGATATCATAGGTGTTGGTTGAGGATTAGCTTTGTCCATTTTTGTTTTGTAAAGAATCTCATTGATATACTTTCTTTGGCTTAGAATTATTTCTGAACTTGATTTTCTTATCACTTCTATGCCAAGAAAGTAATTCAAATTTCCAAGGTCTTTGACAGAGAATTGTTTGTCTAGATATTGAATAAGACTATTAACAGCAGCTTCATCATTACCTGTGTTAATTAAATCATCAACATATATTAGAATGTATATAACTAAATTTATGAAGAATTTGATAAATAAAGAGCTGTCTAAGTTGTTGGACTGATAACCCAATCTGATTAGAGTGGTTTTCAGTCTATCAAACCAGACTCTTGGGGCTTGCTTAAGGCCATATATTTCCTTATTTTACTTGCACATATAGTTTAAATTTTGATTATATCCTTGTGGTTGTTCCATATAGATTTCTTCTTGCAAGTACCCTTTCAAAAAAGCATTGTCAACATCAAGCTGTCTAATACTCCAGTGTTTATGTAGAGCAATAGTGAGAATTACTCTAATAGTTGTTGGTTTGACTACTGGGGAGAAAGTTTCATTAAATTCAAACCCATATTGTTGAGTATACCCTTTAGCTATAAGTCTAGCTTTATGTCTAGCTACGGTCCCATCTGGATTTTTCTTTAAATTATAAGTCCATTTGCAACCAACAATATTTTTGTTGTTTGGAGGACTGACTAACTCCCGTGTTTTATTCTCATGATGGCATTATATTCCTCATCCATATAAGCTTTCCAATTGCTGTCTTTTGCAGCCTTCTCAAAGGTTTTTGGTTCCTCTGTTGACTTGATAGCAGTATAAATTTTTGGTTTGAATATTCCACTATTGATCTTGTAACCATAGAGTGACCAGATCTCACTTGTGGTACTTCTATATTTGTTGAATCAGAACTGCTTCTAGATGAGCTTTGCTGAATGTTTGTATTTTCATCTCTAACTTGTTGAGCTTGATCATTTGTGCATGCAGGAGACTGATTGAGATAGTTGGAAGCATCAGTTGGTTCATGACTTGATTGATCAGGCATTGTAAGTTGTGAATCATGACCTCCTACAGTCCTCTCAGTCTCTTTTTGTTCCCATACATCAGAGTATACAGGTAAACCAGGTATAGACATTTTTGGGTTGTATGTTTCATGGTTGTTTTCATACCTAGATTACTGAAAGGAAATATATGTTCATCAAATACAACATGTCTACTAATAAAAATTCGTCCATTACTATCAAGACATTTATATCCCTTCTGATTAACTAAGTATCCTAAAAACGTACATGGTTTAGATCTGAAATCCAGTTTATTTGTATTGTATTGTCTCAAATGAGGAAAACATAGACATCCAAAGGTCTTTAAACTATGATAATCAGGTCTAACTCCATATAGCTTTTCTGTAGGACTTATCCCCTTCGGTACTTTTGTTGGTAATTTATTAATTAGATATACTGCTGTACTGAATGAGTCAGGCCAAAATTTTAATGGTAGGGATGCCTATGCTAGGAGAGTAAGACCTGACTCAATAGTATGTCTATGTTTTCTCTCAATTAAACCATTTTGCTCAGATGTGTAGGGACATGTTGTTCTGTGAACTATACCCTTTCTATTAAATAAATTGGTGAGGGTTCTATATTCACTGCCCCCATTGGTCTATATAGCTTTAACTTGAAACCCCGTTTGTTTCTCTACCAGTGATATAAAGTGTTGTACAACATTGTATGTTTCAGACTTGACTTTTAAGAAATATATCCAAGTATATCTAGAGTAGGCATCAATAAAGGATATGTAATACCTATAACCATAGTCTAAACATATTGGGGCTGGACCCCAAAGATTTGTAGCAATCAACTCCAGTGGTTTTGAATACACAATAAGAGAATCATTAAATGATAATTTATGACTTTTACCCATCTGACAATAAGTGCAAACATATGGGGTAGAAATATCATCAAAGACAAATTTATTTTCACTAAGTACTTGCTTAACAATGTTTACATTGGGATGCCCAAGCTTATAATGCTAGAAATCAAATGTTCTTTTATTTCTCTCTGTTTGAGTAGCCTCAGACAGATTACAACTTTTTTGACTTTTTACAATATTGGAGTTAATAAGATTTAATCTGTAAAGGCCTTTATCAGCATCACCCTGCAACAGAGTTTCTTTAGTTAGCATATCTTTAACTAGGCAATACTTGGGAAATAATTCAAAATAAACATTGTTATCTTTAGAAAACTGAGAAACACTAATAAGATTCTTTTTTATTTTTTGTACGCTCAGTAAATTATTTAAGAATAATTGTCTTGCACATTTGATACAAGCTCTACCAGCATGAGTAATTCTAATAGACTCACCATTGCCCATGCATATTGACTGTTTGCCTTTGTACTCTTTATTTCCAAGATTTAAGTTGTCTAGACCGCTTGTTAAGTGATTTGTTGCTCAAGAATCTGGATACCATGCTTCATCTTAAATATGTTTTGGTCCAGTGATTTGATTTCTGCTACTTTCAGATTGATTATTTGATTCTTGTTGCACTTGTGCCATATTTGCAGTAGGACTGATGTTTCTTTGATTATTTAAGTTGTGACTTGGCACATAGTTCAGATTTAATCTGAAGTAGCATTTAGGGGCAGTGTGACCAATTTTCTCATAAATTTGACACTTTGGCTTATTGTTGTTATTCCATCTTGCCTTGCCTCTACCCCTTGCTGACATATTTTTTCTTTGTAATTGTTGATCTGACTTGTTGTTATATTGATTTATGCCCTTATAATTTAATGCATAGTTGATAGACATATCTGAATCAATAGGCTTCTTGAAATCAATTCTTCCTTCATGTGCAAGGAGGATTGAATGCACATCTTCTATAGATGATGTAATTCTTTGTAATGATATGACAGCAACTACTGCTTCATATTCTTCACTTAGACCACTTAGAATGATTAAGACTTGCCCTGAATTTGAAATTTTGTGACCTGCTGCTTCAAGTACGTCACATGTTATCTTAATCCTTGTTAGATATTCTCCCATAGATAAATTCTCCTTTATGATATGGTGTAGTTGTCTCTTGTGATGCATAGTTTTGGCAGCAGACTGTGAATTGAATATTCTTTCTACTATAGACCATATTCCTTTTGCAGTTTTACTTCCAATAACTTGTGGTAGAAGCTTAAGACTGATAAAAGATAACAACCACGAGCAGATTAAACTATCTTGCCTTTGATATTTTGTGAATTCTTCATTGCTGACAGTTTTATTTTCTTGTTCAGTTATGAACATGTGTGGTATTAGAATTGTGCCAAGAAGGAATCCTTCAAGGCCATAGCCTCTAACAGTAGTTTCCACTTGAACTTTCTAAAGAAGATAATTATCTTCTTCAAGATGAGTAGTAATCAATTGGCTTTGAGGGCATACAACAATTTTTAAGAGGCTTTTAGTGGCAACTTGATGACAATTAGAAGAAGTATCAAAGGTGGCAGAGCTATCATTGTCTCCTGCCATGATGAATTGAAGAATATAGCCATAATCTTAAGATTCCAGTGACTGGTAGAATCAAGAAGATCAAAAATAAAGGGCAACCAGGTTAGTTACAGCTAGAGCTTAAATGATGAAACTTAACGGATAAGTTCTTGGCGAGGTAATGACGGTTTTATTGCTTCTTGATGATTTTCTTGATTCTGAAATTGGATTTCTTGATGATTCTCTTTTCTGATTTGGCTTGAATCTCTTTTCTGAGATAAATTTGATGCAACCAAGATCTCTGATCTTTTGGTATGGCACTGATTTTCTCGGATAGATTCTTTAAACCCAGATGATGAGACAAACTCTAATGGGTGATCTGATAGTCAGATGATGATTATAGCAATCTGATGGTGATTCAGATCTCTGAAGCCAAATGAAATGCTGTTAAGCTAAGATGGCTCTTATACCATGTTAGAATTTGCAGTGCAAAGTTGATGTTTTGAGTTTGATAATTTGAATGCAAATGAAAAGAGAAAATGAAGTTTTATTGATGATTGAAAATAAGTTTCAGTACATTGTTTTTGATACAGCAAGCTGTATTTATATGATACATGTAAGTACAGACTTAATGGGCTCGAAAATAAAAAGATGCATCCCACTAGAAAATCAAATACATGAGAGAACATCGGTTCGGGTTCGGGTAGGAGAATTAGCATATATATGTCTTGAAGCAGCCTCAACCCTTATTTTTATCTAAGGATACCATAAATATCTTAGTTCCCCACTTCCTAACACCATATATTATTTCATTTATCTCACTAGACAACCAAACTACTAAACAACACCCGAATTTTCCATTTTTTCAAGCCGCGACCATTATTTCTCCTTGACGAACCATCGCCGCCGCCATCAAATGGGGAAAACCGATAGATTCTCTCAACGAGCAAGCCAGAAGTCCACCTCGTCACTTCAGTCGAGTAAGTTTTTTCGTGTATTGTTGTGTTGAAAACCATAGTCACGATTTTCAATCATCCATATCATTTTTTCGATTTTCTTGTCAGGAATGCTAGATATAGTCACGTATTTTATTTTTACATAGTGGTTGGCAACCGTATGTTGTCTTGCAGGCTCGGTTAGAAACAGCTGATTAGATATTTTTAACACATAGCAATGGATATTCAAATGGATTGTTATATTTACATATATGAATCACTGCTTGTCCCTTAACACATATAGTAATGATTTTTTTAGCATACATATAGTAATTGTTATGTTAACGATATATTTGTTACATTCATATGGATTGTTGTGTAGATAAGTGGTTATTCGAATTTTATATATGAACAAGTAGTTGTTTAAATTATTCTTATGGACCTTTTATAAGGATTAATTACTATGTACACTTAATGAGTTTGGTAAGAAAAAGTATAGAATAAGGGAAATGACTATAAATTAGTTACTGGGGTTTGCCCTTAAGTTTTAGTATATTGGTAATTTAATTTATTTTGAAAATTATATGTGAACAAGTAGTTTTAAATTGTCCTTATAGACCATTGTATTGTATGACGATTAATTACTATGTACACTTAATGAATTTGGTAAGCAAAAGTATAAAATAAGGGAAATAACTATAAATTAATGGTATTGTTGTATATGTAAGTGGTTATTCGAATTTTATAAGGAAATGTGAGTAAATTTTTGTGTATACAAGTAAATTTTATATGGATTGTATATATATATTAATTGTTAAATTAAATGGCGTAGAAAATTTGGTCTATACAAGTAAATTTTGTCTATACAAGACCAAAGGAAGTTTAAAATGCAAAGTATTTAAAACATTTTGCGAATTGATATTGGGTTTTTTTAACAATCATGCATTGTTTTTTTAACAATCATGCATTGTATTTTTAACATTCATTATATTGTTTATAGGAAAGGATAGACAGTTCATGACTGCTTCTTTAAGATGCAAACGTGCTGCGAAATTAGAGAAGAAGATGAAGAAAGATGTTGTAGTAGAACATGGAAACCAAGAAGAAAAAAATAGGAATGACAATGGTCCGAGGGATGGGTCAAGTGAAGATGTTCTGGAGATAGGGCTAGTCATGATGGTTCGGGAGATAGGTCTGGTCAGGATGGTTCGGGAGATGAGTCTAGTCGAGATGGATCTGGAGATGGGTCTAGCAAAAATGAAGATGAATCGAATGACGATGATTTAGATAATGAAGAAGCATAATTGCAAACAAATTTGCCTCCTTCAAGTGGACCTTCTTCCAGCAAAGCTACCGATCCTATACTGGTGAATACTTCTATATTAAGAAGCTTTGAATCGCATATGGCATATGCTATTTGAATAATCATGAGGAGAGAGAGGTCCACTCAAACGTAATTCCCATACAACAAAGTTGAAGAAATGGAGTTTTGATGATTTTCTAACTCAATTTGAGCAAAAAATTAAGAACTCAAGTTATATACTTTGGCACTATACCAATATAAGAACGTTGGCTATGTGACTATTTCAGCTTTCAAGGAGAGATGGCATCCTGCAACAAAAAATTTCATATGCCTTTTGGAGAATTGACAATAACATTGGATGATGTAGCCCAAATTCTGAAAATTCTTGACATAGGTAGCTGTAGTTATGCAGAGGAGGATGATCATAATTCGATTGACCACTTAGTTGATTATCTTGGTGTTTATGAGGTTGTAGCGAGAGAACAACTAAACGATTCTAATTTAGTGAAGCTCAACTTCTTATTTGAAACATTCGAGGAAAAGGAAAATAAAGAAGATGCAAATGAAGGTGATTACGTATTCGTTGCCCATGCTTATATGCTTTATTTATCGGGTTGTACTCTATTCTGTGATAAGTCAAGCATGGAGATTTCGATGACCATTTGAGATGTTTGGAGTACATAAATCATTTGAATGAATAAGCTTGAGGGATGAGAGCATTATCCTCTTTATATCGTCGGTTAGGTTTGGCTTTTAGCTGAGATGTCAAATAGATGGCCGAATACTTGACATGTTGACAGTAAGTATTTCTATTTTTGTTTAATCAATATGCCCGATAGTAAAATAAAAGCAAATGAATTTTTCTATACGACTTCGACAACAGTTAGATGATTTAACTGCACAAGATGTAAGTATGAACATAAATATTATTTTATTATGCTAAGTTATAAAGGACTTATTAGTTATTTATAATTTTAGATATATTGGGATCCATATCATACCGTGAGGTGTCATTGCCCCTTGTCTGAAGTCACATTTTATAATGGTGTCATTTTGTGTTTTGATTTTGCGGAACCATACTATCCAAATATAGTGCAACGTCAATTTACAATTTTTCAGCTTATCCTTAAAATCCATTAGTTCCAAGCAAATGTCGTAGAGGTCGAACCGCTAAATAATACAAAATTGGCAAGATCATATACTTTCTTTAAAATCTCGGTCTACTCTTGTAGTTTGTAATATCCCGGAAATTTAGGGCAATATCAATTTAATAATCTGTTTAAATAATTAAATTGATTGATAATTTTTGATAATAAAATTTGAATTGAATTAATAATCTAATTAAATAAATATTTAATTAGTGAATTTTTCTAATAAAATGATTTCTATTTATAATATATATATTTAATTGTATATATTGTAAATAGATAAGCTTGGATTTAAAATTTAAAATAAATAAGATCTTGTTTTTAAATTCTAATATATATTGATAAATTGGAAATTAGGATTAATCAATATAAGCTTTTAAAAGCTATTTAAATAAATAACAATATAGTTTTAAAATACTCAAGGTAACTGTTAATTGATTTAAATTGATTTTAGCTTAAGTTTAAATTTAAATTAATTAGCAAAAAGATTGTTTTATTTTATTTTTGAATATAGCTTTTAAATATGATTTGAATATATATATATAATGTTTAAAATACAATTTAAATATGAGATGTTAATTCATTTAATAAATAGTAGTAGTTTATAATCTCCTTTATAAATTATTTTAAAATTGATAAATATGTTAATTTCAAACAATATTAATAAAGTATTGTTTTTATAATAAAAAGACCTTAATAAAATAAGATTGTTATTTTCAAATTGGATGTGTTGTTTAAAATTTACTTTAAATTGGATTTTAAGAATATAATTTGAATTTGAATTTGAAATTCAAAAGAGGTAATATTTAAATAGTTTTAGATTTTAAATATATATGTATAAGCTTTTATTTATAAGTATAATTGGTTAGTTCTTTAAAAAGTTATCTTTATATATATAAATAGATAAGTAATAAGTGTTTAAGAAAATAAAGAAAAAGATTTATTTACACTTAAAATAAATATAAATTAAATAAAAAGACATGTGTAATTCTCCAAATGCTTTGTTATAACAAGTGTTAACTAATTAACCACTATAATGACAAATGTCAAAATGAGGTAATTTTGTTTTTCTTTTATTTGTTAAATCATTTTATTCTATATAAAACATATGTTCTTATCTACATTTCTTTTTCTCTTTTTCAAAGACAAGAAAACTTCAGCCTAAACTAAAATCCTCAAAACAAAATCTGAAACAAATCTTCTCTCAACAAAACAAAATCCTCTTAAATAATCTGTAATCAAACTATCCTCTCAACCAAAATTAGTAATCAAGTTCCTCAATCTCCAAAATAATCTGTAACTAAACTTTCCTCAAACCAAAACAAATCAATCAAAAGCCTGTTCATTTTCTTCTAAACCTGGAATCAAAGCTTTTAGCCTGCATTGATAAAACTAAGAACAACAACCTGCAATATCTTTCAAATCTGGAAGCCTGTATTGTTCAAAATCAAAGCCTGCATTTTCTTTAATCTGGAATCACATTCCAGTCTGCATGCAAGATTCTGTAAACAAACAAAACATGAGATCTAAAGCAATATCTCAACAAGAAAATGGCACGCATGCTAGATCCAGTAACATCAAGCAACATACAAATTTAAACAGCTAGCAATTCAAGTTTTCAAGGCAAATCAAAACTGTTTCAAAGGGAGCTCTGATTCTCTGCTTTTAAATGGTGAGTAACAATATTTCTAAAACTTTAATATAAGATTCTGGTTGCCTGCTTGTTTCTGTTATATGTTTTGTTTGTGAGTAACTTCATATTTTAAAAAATATTACAAGTTTCAAATTTAGTTGTGTGATGAATATCAGGAATTTGTGTTATATGAAATACATGCATTTCATTTAATTTTGATAAGGTGAAGCTTGTATTTCTATCTGGATGTTGCCTCTGTTTTAATTTTTTTTTTAACAGTCTGGAAACTTCAAAAAAATTTTGTTGCTCAACCTATTTGTTTTTGGGACAAAATATATAAACAAAGTATGTTTAGGGAAGTACAAAGAGAATTTTTAAAATAAAGCTTATGCCAATAAGAATGAACTGTTCAGGAAAGAAACTCAGGACAGTAATACCCAATGAAAGTGGAAAATTCAAACATCATAAATTATCGATTCAAGTTTACAAACTACTTTCTTAATAAAAAGTAGGATTTTTAAAACTTGAATCATATTTTTTAGTGATAAAATGAGTTGGCATTGCTGTGATGAACGGGAAATGAGTTTTGGTCAGAATGGGGTGGTCGGAAGCTCTGGGTTGGCCGGGGTTTCTCGAGGGGGTAGAGGGGTTTACAGGGTATCTGTGAAAATTTTTGAATAAGGGATTAATGCAATTAGGCAGGAGCGATTTTGAATTGAAAATTTTTAACCTAGCTTTA
Source organism: Allium fistulosum (assembly GCA_030737815.1). NCBI lineage: Eukaryota > Viridiplantae > Streptophyta > Magnoliopsida > Asparagales > Amaryllidaceae > Allium > Allium fistulosum. The sequence goes on along the minus strand of CM060908.1, from coordinate 296,335,103 downwards.
ACAATGGTGGAAAAATTGATCACTGTGAACAAAATGTTAGTTCGAGTGTTTCGAAATTTCTGGTGGTGGAAGTTTGGGAAATATCAAAGTCGAGGCCGGAGGTGGAAGCTTGCAGATGGTCGGAGTGACGAGTGGTTGCCGTTGACAGTTCGAGAAGGAAAGTTATCGATTTCCAGGTTGGGTTCAAATGCAAAATTCGATGATCAGGGAAGATTCGAAGGTTGGTTGATCGGAGTCTGACGTGATGAGGTTCGTCGACTTGCCTCGATGATCGTCAGGTGATCGGAGGCGAAGGCGACTCTGTGCACGTGCACGAGTGTATTTTTGTGTCTGGTGAATGCTTCAGGAAGGAGAAGAAGTGGGATCGAAGAAGGACTCGGGAAGGTCGCGGATTCGACTCAGGGTATTTTTGGGTTTACTCGAAGTGAGTGAGGCGAGGGATAACTCGAAGTGGTACTCGAGTGGGAAAAGGTTTGGCTCGGGATGAACTCGTGTTCGCGTGAGAGTTTAACAGCAGGTTTAAATAAAAATGGTTTGTTTTAAAACTTTTCTTAAATAATTCCTCCCTATTTTAAATGTTTCTTTAACCCATAATTAAGAAATGATATGATTGTTTAACTTATGTTTGTTAAGTTAAAATTTAAGATATTTTAAACTTAAATTTTTAAATATAATTAAATGTTAATTAAAGGTTAAAAGTTTTTAAATAATGTGATTGGGTAATTAATAAAGATGATGATTTATCTTAAAGGTAATTAATTGAAATTAAGGATTTTTAAATTAAGATCGATTAATTAATGATTAGTGATTAATTAATTAATTAGTGACTAATTAATTAGGTAATTAAAGAATAATTAATCTGTAATTAAAGATTAATTAATTTGGTTTAAGAAGTAATTAAAGGATAAATTACTCAGCTTTAATTTATAAAATGAAGGTGATTAATTTAAGTTAATTAATTTGTTAATTAATTAAAGATAGCCACTTGGTAATTGTTTAAGTACAAATTACTTAATGAGATTAGATAAGTGTAGATTATTAACAAATGATAATCATTTGTAAAAATTGGTTAAGTATAAATTACTTAATAAAAGTAATTAAAGAAATAAAGTACTTAAGGTAATTAATTAAATAAATTTGATAAGTTTAAATTAATTTATTTAATTAATTTAAGAAAATCACTGGGTGATTAGATAATTACTTAAAAGTAATTAGTGAAAGTATAAATTACTTAGAAAGATAACTAAAGTTAATTAGTGGATATAATTAACTAAAGGTGGTTTAATAAAAGTAATTTGGGTTTAGTACTTTTAATAATTAATCAAGGGATTAATTAAAGGATAATTAATTAAGGAGTAATTAATTTAGGAAGTGTAGTAATTAAGAGTAGTTAATTACTAAATGGAATTAATCAAAGGTGATTAATAAATGTGATTAATTAATTATTAATATAAATAAGATAATTAATTAAGAATAATTAAGGATCATTAATTAATATAATTAATGATGTTATTAAGAATTGATTAATTAAGATTAATTAATAAATAATAAGTGATTAAAGTAATTAATTAATTTGTAATTAATTAAGGATTAATGTAATTAAATACAGTTAATTAATAGATGAAGTAATTAAAGATTAATTACTGAATGGTTTAAGTTAATTTGTGAAATTAATTAAGAGTTAATTACTTAAGGTAATTAAAGTATAATTAATCAGGATTGATTAATTAAGATGATACTTAAAATATGATTATTTAATTGGTTTAATTAATGATTAAGTAAGAAGGATTTATAAATGAGGTAATTAATTTAATTCACTTTAAATTAATTAGAAATGATAAATCATTACTTAGGGATGGATGAATAATATAGAATGCTTTGTATTGTTGTTATCTCTGATAAGAGATGTGCTGATCTATGATATAGATGTTTGGTTGGATTGAAATGATAATATGAACTATCTGTTTGGATGATAATGTAGATTATCTATTGAGTTATCTATCTGTGTGTATATAGATAAGAATTGAATTAACCTTAAAACAACTTGGCCCTTAAAGATACGTTTTGGATTTCGATGAGACCGGGATCGGGTTTCCGTATACCGGAATTCCAGGTCTGGAGACCCGAATACCACATCGATCCAAATTAACGATAGGTCGTGAATCTCAAGTGAAGATGAAGATTCAAAGTGCAAGGGTTTTGGTCGTTAACTCTGAGGGTGATTCCAATACGAGTGTAACGAGATAATGCCTTCGGTTTCGTTCGAACCCGGAACGAACTTGTATGGATTGAATGCTTTCAGAACATCGTCAGGTGGACGTTGAGCATTCTAAGTGATATGTTCTGATTTAAAGGTAAATCGTAACCTCAAGCCTCATCAACCGGGAATGGGTAAAACAGGGGAGGTGCAGCAAGGCTTCGTGGGTAGCACCCACTGAGAGTAAGGTCATCCCTGTCTAGAGAGTTCCTTCTTTTATTTCGGCTTAGTGGTGCAGTTGGCGACGGCCATCTGTGGGGTGATTTTATTCGGAATTATCCAGTAAGGGATGGTTCCGGCTTTGTGTTGCAGGGGATTGGGAGTGATCCTCGGTACGGTGATCTAGGCCCCGTACTGTGATGAGCGGTACCCCGGTAGCTCTGCCATTGTATGGAAATCCAAATTCCAATAAGTGATAACGGATTTGATTTTATACTTATGTATGCTGGAATTTAATAATGTAACAATTTCGGCTATTTCATATTTATTTGAAAACCCTAGACCCTATTATAATACAATCGAATTTCCTATCAAATGTTTTGGTTAGCGTAAGGTAAAAACTTACCCATGTTTATTTGTGGGGAGTCTTACGTGATACCTTTTCTTTCAAAAGGTTTTGAAGTTAAACAAGTTTAACCTGTTACTCACACCAGACCCATGTCTGACCCAAGTTGTTTATTTCTGTTTTATAAACTCTTGGGTACTCAAATTTTTACGAGTAGCCAAGGGATTCAGGTTTAGCTTTGACGAATTGTGGAGGAGCAATGGAGCAAGTGGCTTCAGCGTTCGTAGATATAGTATTCCGCTGTGTTGATATCTGTGTTAGAGTCTTGTATTGTATTTGAGTTGTAATATATAGACAGATGTTTATAACTGTCTAGTATGTGTTGTATAGTTGTGTAAACTCTGATAAGTGTTGTATACTATGTAATAGTTTATGTTATTAATAAAATTTATTCTTTCCGATGTGAGATAGTTGTTGTTGTTTCTTTCTTTCTTCTCTTCTTTTCTATTCTCTACCCCTTTCTTTCTTATTGTCGATGCCTTCTTCTGTGGATAGAAGGTCGGGTCGTCACAGTTGGTATCAGAGCTTAGGTTGAGCGAATACCTAAGCTATTGGTTAAGTGAATATCAGAACACTAGGTTGAGTGAATACCTAGGTTCGGAAGGGTTGTTCAATTAGGATCTGTAGCAACCTGTTTGAGTCCGAGTATATATATATACGAGAGTGCGTATTTGTTAGTTATATAAAATGGTTTTATATTGTGTTAATTGATCGGTTAAGTGGTATATGGATTCTGGTCAATACGAGTAGCTACCGTTATTGATAGGGATCTCTAAACACTTGGACCAGGCCAACGGACACAATATTGTTTTAAAAAGGGAAGGTGAAATAATTTTACCCAGATATATTTTCTATATATAAAAAGTATCATTTTAAAAGTATATGGTATTTATAATGATTGGTTGAAATGATAATAATTTATCATCTAAGATTAGGAGTCTGAGTGTTGAGGTTGGAAGTATATTTGTCGAGACTGTAAACCTAATACCGTCTCGAGTAAACTTTACTGTGGTAAAGAATTTCATCGATCTCCGAAGGAAACTGTTATGGTTCGGAGTTTATCTTTGTAGTTTGGATGAGTAAAGTTGGAGCTGTCGGTTGGACAGAAGCGAGTGATGGTATCTTGATACTTCTGGAAGAAGTAGCTGCGTGATGAGATGCAGTGACTATGGATGTTCCCGAAGATGTTTTCTTTGGAACAAGTTAATGAAGTGTGTCTGCTTCGGTGTCGAGGCTGAGTTCAGCAAGATGTTTTTGTTCTGTTTGAAGTCCGAATTTCTCGAAGAACTTTGGATTGAGAAGTCTGTGGCATCTGTGGCAGTAGTGCAGCTCGGAGTGTTCTGTTTTCGGCAGAAGTTTTTCTGAAGGTGAAGTTCAGAAGCAGCAGAGAGGATCCATTTCTTCGATGGATTGGATAGTCAAGTGTGAACTGTTCTGATTGGTAAAGAGAGAACAGTTTTATTTGGCTGGGTGGATCGCAAAAGTGACTTGCGATAGTTTGAGTATTCTTTTGAGTTATCCGATATTTTCTGGAATGTGTTGTCCAGTCTGTGCTTGTGTTCATCATCAGCATTTTCATTTCTACTCCAGATCAGAGTGGTGCAGCGGGAGCAGTTTGGCAAGTGCTCCTGTTTATCTTTTCCAGATAGGAGAAGTTAGTTCAGTCTACTGATATGGTGAAGTAGAGTTGTGTTTTGGATTATTGGTAGATCTTGAGAGGATCATTGTTGATTGGGTTATTTCTGGTCCAGTTATTGCTAGAAGCATCAGCGAAGGTTGAGTTGATCAGGAAAGATCTGTAGACAGCTCAGGATCGTCTGAAGGATTTTGTGGATAAGAGACGATAGAATTTGAAATTCGAAATTGGAGACTTCGTGGTTGTGAAGTTTTTCTCTGGTTAAAGGGAGCAATAAGATTTGGTAAGTCTGGAAAGTCAGCTCCGAATTGTTTTGGATCTTTTCTGTGATCTAATTTGGATAAGTGCTTTGATCTACTGGATTGAATTGTCAGTTTGGATAACTGGAATTCATTGTGTTTTACGTATCTCTGAGGGAGTACGTGTTTGATCTATCTCTGGTTTTGGAACCAGCAGTTCTGGAAGATTTGGTTGTTAAGTCAGACTCGTCTGTAGTCTGATATCTTGTTTAGTTCTGTAGATCTAGAAGAGTAGAAGCTCTATAGCTTAGTAGTATTGTTTGTTGGATTCTGTAGAGCGAGTATCCCGATATATATATACCTGGGGAAACTCGAGGAAATTTTATCCAGAATTTTATCTGGATAATTAGAATTGTTTGATTGGGAGAATTGTTTGCTATTGTTGTTAGCATATAGATAATAATATATGCTTGTGATTTAAATAGATTATTAAATTACCTTTGTTTTAAATTTCGGGGACGAAATTATTTTAAGGGGGAAGGAATGTAATATCCCGGAAATTTAGGGCAATATCAATTTAATAATCTGTTTAAATAATTAAATTGATTGATAATTTTTTATAATAAAATTTGAATTGAATTAATAATCTAATTAAATAAATATTTAATTAGTGAATTTTTCTAATAAAATGATTTCTATTTATAATATATATATTTAATTGTATATATTGTAAATAGATAAGCTTGGATTTAAAATTTAAAATAAATAAGATCTTGTTTTTAAATTCTAATATATATTGATAAATTGGAAATTAGGATTAATCAATATAAGCTTTTAAAAGCTATTTAAATAAATAACAATATAGTTTTAAAATACTCAAGGTAACTGTTAATTGATTTAAATTGATTTTAGCTTAAGTTTAAATTTAAATTAATTAGCAAAAAGATTGTTTTATTTTATTTTTGAATATAGCTTTTAAATATGATTTGAATATATATATATATAAAGTTTAAAATACAATTTAAATATGAGATGTTAATTCATTTAATAAATAGTAGTAGTTTATAATCTCCTTTATAAATTATTTTAAAATTGATAAATATGTTAATTTCAAACAATATTAATAAAGTATTGTTTTTATAATAAAAAGACCTTAATAAAATAAGATTGTTATTTTCAAATTGGATGTGTTGTTTAAAATTTACTTTAAATTGGATTTTAAGAATATAATTTGAATTTGAATTTGAAATTCAAAAGAGGTAATATTTAAATAGTTTTAGATTTTAAATATATATGTATAAGCTTTTATTTATAAGTATAATTGGTTAGTTCTTTAAAAAGTTATCTTTATATATATAAATAGATAAGTAATAAGTGTTTAAGAAAATAAAGAAAAAGATTTATTTACACTTAAAATAAATATAAATTAAATAAAAAGACATGTGTAATTCTCCAAATGCTTTGTTATAACAAGTGTTAACTAATTAACCACTATAATGACAAATGTCAAAATGAGGTAATTTTGTTTTTCTTTTATTTGTTAAATCATTTTATTCTATATAAAACATATGTTCTTATCTACATTTCTTTTTCTCTTTTTCAAAGACAAGAAAACTTCAGCCTAAACTAAAATCCTCAAAACAAAATCTGAAACAAATCTTCTCTCAACAAAACAAAATCCTCTTAAATAATCTGTAATCAAACTATCCTCTCAACCAAAATTAGTAATCAAGTTCCTCAATCTCCAAAATAATCTGTAACTAAACTTTCCTCAAACCAAAACAAATCAATCAAAAGCCTGTTCATTTTCTTCTAAACCTGGAATCAAAGCTTTTAGCCTGCATTGATAAAACTAAGAACAACAACCTGCAATATCTTTCAAATCTGGAAGCCTGTATTGTTCAAAATCAAAGCCTGCATTTTCTTTAATCTGGAATCACATTCCAGTCTGCATGCAAGATTCTGTAAACAAACAAAACATGAGATCTAAAGCAATATCTCAACAAGAAAATGGCACGCATGCTAGATCCAGTAACATCAAGCAACATACAAATTTAAACAGCTAGCAATTCAAGTTTTCAAGGCAAATCAAAACTGTTTCAAAGGGAGCTCTGATTCTCTGCTTTTAAATGGTGAGTAACAATATTTCTAAAACTTTAATATAAGATTCTGGTTGCCTGCTTGTTTCTGTTATATGTTTTGTTTGTGAGTAACTTCATATTTTAAAAAATATTACAAGTTTCAAATTTAGTTGTGTGATGAATATCAGGAATTTGTGTTATATGAAATACATGCATTTCATTTAATTTTGATAAGGTGAAGCTTGTATTTCTATCTGGATGTTGCCTCTGTTTTAATTTTTTTTTTAACAGTCTGGAAACTTCAAAAAATTTTTGTTGCTCAACCTATTTGTTTTTGGGACAAAATATATAAACAAAGTATGTTTAGGGAAGTACAAAGAGAATTTTTAAAATAAAGCTTATGCCAATAAGAATGAACTGTTCAGGAAAGAAACTCAGGACAGTAATACCCAATGAAAGTGGAAAATTTAAACATCATAAATTATCGATTCAAGTTTACAAACTGCTTTCTTAATAAAAAGTAGGATTTTTAAAACTTGAATCATATTTTTTAGTGATAAAATGAGTTGGCATTGCTGTGATGAACGGGAAATGAGTTTTGGTCAGAATGGGGTGGTCGGAAGCTCTGGGTTGGCCGGGGTTTCTCGAGGGGGTAGAGGGGTTTACAGGGTATCTGTGAAAATTTTTGAATAAGGGATTAATGCAATTAGGCAGGAGCGATTTTGAATTGAAAATTTTTAACCTAGCTTTAACAATGGTGGAAAAATTGATCACTGTGAACAAAATGTTAGTTCGAGTGTTTCGAAATTTCTGGTGGTGGAAGTTTGGGAAATATCAAAGTCGAGGCCGGAGGTGGAAGCTTGCAGATGGTCGGAGTGACGAGTGGTTGCCGTTGACAGTTCGAGAAGGAAAGTTATCGATTTCCAGGTTGGGTTCAAATGCAAAATTCGATGATCAGGGAAGATTCGAAGGTTGGTTGATCGGAGTCTGACGTGATGAGGTTCGTCGACTTGCCTCGATGATCGTCAGGTGATCGGAGGCGAAGGCGACTCTGTGCACGTGCACGAGTGTATTTTTGTGTCTGGTGAATGCTTCAGGAAGGAGAAGAAGTGGGATCGAAGAAGGACTCGGGAAGGTCGCGGATTCGACTCAGGGTATTTTTGGGTTTACTCGAAGTGAGTGAGGCGAGGGATAACTCGAAGTGGTACTCGAGTGGGAAAAGGTTTGGCTCGGGATGAACTCGTGTTCGCGTGAGAGTTTAACAGCAGGTTTAAATAAAAATGGTTTGTTTTAAAACTTTTCTTAAATAATTCCTCCCTATTTTAAATGTTTCTTTAACCCATAATTAAGAAATGATATGATTGTTTAACTTATGTTTGTTAAGTTAAAATTTAAGATATTTTAAACTTAAATTTTTAAATATAATTAAATGTTAATTAAAGGTTAAAAGTTTTTAAATAATGTGATTGGGTAATTAATAAAGATGATGATTTATCTTAAAGGTAATTAATTGAAATTAAGGATTTTTAAATTAAGATTGATTAATTAATGATTAGTGATTAATTAATTAATTAGTGACTAATTAATTAGGTAATTAAAGAATAATTAATCTGTAATTAAAGATTAATTAATTTGGTTTAAGAAGTAATTAAAGGATAAATTACTCAGCTTTAATTTATAAAATGAAGGTGATTAATTTAAGTTAATTAATTTGTTAATTAATTAAAGATAGCCACTTGGTAATTGTTTAAGTACAAATTACTTAATGAGATTAGATAAGTGTAGATTATTAACAAATGATAATCATTTGTAAAAATTGGTTAAGTATAAATTACTTAATAAAAGTAATTAAAGAAATAAAGTACTTAAGGTAATTAATTAAATAAATTTGATAAGTTTAAATTAATTTATTTAATTAATTTAAGAAAATCACTGGGTGATTAGATAATTACTTAAAAGTAATTAGTGAAAGTATAAATTACTTAGAAAGATAACTAAAGTTAATTAGTGGATATAATTAACTAAAGGTGGTTTAATAAAAGTAATTTGAGTTTAGTACTTTTAATAATTAATCAAGGGATTAATTAAAGGATAATTAATTAAGGAGTAATTAATTTAGGAAGTGTAGTAATTAAGAGTAGTTAATTACTAAATGGAATTAATCAAAGGTGATTAATAAATGTGATTAATTAATTATTAATATAAATAAGATAATTAATTAAGAATAATTAAGGATCATTAATTAATATAATTAATGATGTTATTAAGAATTGATTAATTAAGATTAATTAATAAATAATAAGTGATTAAAGTAATTAATTAATTTGTAATTAATTAAGGATTAATGTAATTAAATACAGTTAATTAATAGATGAAGTAATTAAAGATTAATTACTGAATGGTTTAAGTTAATTTGTGAAATTAATTAAGAGTTAATTACTTAAGGTAATTAAAGTATAATTAATCAGGATTGATTAATTAAGATGATACTTAAAATATGATTATTTAATTGGTTTAATTAATGATTAAGTAAGAAGGATTTATAAATGAGGTAATTAATTTAATTCACTTTAAATTAATTAGAAATGATAAATCATTACTTAGGGATGGATGAATAATATAGAATGCTTTGTATTGTTGTTATCTCTGATAAGAGATGTGCTGATCTATGATATAGATGTTTGGTTGGATTGAAATGATAATATGAACTATCTGTTTGGATGATAATGTAGATTATCTATTGAGTTATCTATCTGTGTGTATATAGATAAGAATTGAATTAACCTTAAAACAACTTGGCCCTTAAAGATACGTTTTGGATTTCGATGAGACCGGGATCGGGTTTCCGTATACCGGAATTCCAGGTCTGGAGACCCGAATACCACATCGATCCAAATTAACGATAGGTCGTGAATCTCAAGTGAAGATGAAGATTCAAAGTGCAAGGGTTTTGGTCGTTAACTCTGAGGGTGATTCCAATACGAGTGTAACGAGATAATGCCTTCGGTTTCGTTCGAACCCGGAACGAACTTGTATGGATTGAATGCTTTCAGAACATCGTCAGGTGGACGTTGAGCATTCTAAGTGATATGTTCTGATTTAAAGGTAAATCGTAACCTCAAGCCTCATCAACCGGGAATGGCTAAAACAGGGGAGGTGCAGCAAGGCTTCGTGGGTAGCACCCACTGAGAGTAAGGTCATCCCTGTCTAGAGAGTTCCTTCTTTTATTTCGGCTTAGTGGTGCAGTTGGCGACGGCCATCTGTGGGGTGATTTTATTCGGAATTATCCAGTAAGGGATGGTTCTGGCTTTGTGTTGCAGGGGATTGGGAGTGATCCTCGGTACGGTGATCTAGGCCCCGTACTGTGATGAGCGGTACCCCGGTAGCTCTGCCATTGTATGGAAATCCAAATTCCAATAAGTGATAACGGATTTGATTTTATACTTATGTATGCTGGAATTTAATAATGTAACAATTTCGGCTATTTCATATTTATTTGAAAACCCTAGACCCTATTATAATACAATCGAATTTCCTATCAAATGTTTTGGTTAGCGTAAGGTAAAAACTTACCCATGTTTATTTGTGGGGAGTCTTACGTGATACCTTTTCTTTCAAAAGGTTTGGAAGTTAAACAAGTTTAACCTGTTACTCACACCAGACCCATGTCTGACCCAAGTTGTTTATTTCTGTTTTATAAACTCTTGGGTACTCAAATTTTTACGAGTAGCCAAGGGATTCAGGTTTAGCTTTGACGAATTGTGGAGGAGCAATGGAGCAGGTGGCTTCAGCATTCGTAGATATAGTATTCCGCTGTGTTGATATCTGTGTTAGAGTCTTGTATTGTATTTGAGTTGTAATATATAGACAGATGTTTATAACTGTCTAGTATGTGTTGTATAGTTGTGTAAACTCTGATAAGTGTTGTATACTATGTAATAGTTTATGTTATTAATATAATTTATTCTTTCCGATGTGAGATAGTTGTTGTTGTTTCTTTCTTTCTTCTCTTCTTTTCTATTCTCTACCCCTTTCTTTCTTATTGTCGATGCCTTCTTCTGTGGATAGAAGGTCGGGTCGTCACATAGTTGATCTCTGGGATTGTACTGTTAAGTACATGCGATGGTATTTGAGTGTGTCACATCCTTGTTCAAAATCTGGAGGTGAGGAAAAGTAGCTCAAGGAAAATGATAAGTTGGTAAGAAACTATATTTTTTTACTCGTTTTTTTATGTAATTGAGAATCAAATTAATATGAAAATGTTTTTGTTACTTCAATTTTGTATAGAGAGTTGCTATTGGGAAAGATGTAAAAAGATTTAAGCAAAATCCTAAAGTAACTCAATCAAGAACAATCAATCCTAAAGGAAGATAATATATTTTTTTGGTCAAATTAAGGTGTAAAGTAATGCATATGGGGGGAAGTTATACACATGGGGGGAGCATGAGGGGGCGTTTTGGCCGGCCATCCTAAGGGAAAATGAGGTCATTTTCATCTGGTTAAATCCATACTTCATATTCTTTTGTGTTCATACTATTTTGACTTAAGTTTTGAGATAAAAACTTAAGTATTCAAGCTCTCTTTCTCTCTTCAATCTTCTTAAATCTGTATCAAATGAAGTCAAGATCCTCCAAAACTTGGATGAGGGTCTTAGATAATCATAGGAATAGGGAAAAGCATCTCAAAGCTTGAAGAAAGTTAGCACAATGGGGGTTCAAGTTTGATCCGTGAGCATGCAAGGCCAAGAAGAAGCAAGACCAAAGGATTTTAGAGCTAAAGCTTGGATCTTTAGGAGTTTGGTGATAATAGGAAATGTTCTTATATTTTTGTGTGCTTGAGCTTGTTGTAGGCTTAGATTTGGGTGAGTTATTACACCATCTTTTATGTATATACTGTGTGTATATGTGTGTGCTTAGAATATAAAGTTTAATGTAAAAGTTAACTAATAAAACTATTACTTTGGACCCCCTTGCTTTTGAAAACAAATTGTAACACCTCGTAAAATCAAGCATAAATAAATATATTGGATAAATTTATTTAAATAAGATAGGGGTAAAACTAAAAACTTTGTAAAATTTGGATTTTGACCACGAAAGTTATGTCGTTGCGTTCATGGCGAAATTTTGATCAATTTTCATATATCATATGTTGAAAACAGAGCTCAAAAAAAGAAGTTATGGCACTTTGAAGTTTTCAGGTTTAAAATAATTTAAGTAGAATTCAAATTCGAATAAATGATTAATTTTCAAATTTGAAATTCAAAATTTAACAGTAATTATACTTGGGGGTTAAATAAACGTTAAAAATAATGCTGACGTTAAATAACAATTAAGGAAGAAAATAAATTAACAACGGCAACAATTGTAACGTTTCCAAAATAGGGGGCGGTCGACCCCTTGGCCACGACCGATCGACCACTAGTGGTCAACTGGTGGAAGGTGGCATTCGACCGTCTCCCATAAGTGGTGGCTAGGGTTTAGTTTATTTCAACATACTAGATTTTATTATTTTTAACCGACCTTCATCCAACTATTCTGGTGCGTTCCAACCACTATAAATAAGAACCTAACCCCCTCACTTTTATTCATACAATATTTTGGGAACATTAGCGAAGCTCTGTTAGTTCATCTCTTCGTAGATTTAGAAAACTCCATTAGGGTTTCAGGTAAGAAATCCTATATATCTATTTCTAATTATTATTTATTTTCTCAACTTCTTCTTCTCCAAATCACTAATATTATGAGTCTAACGTATATACAAATCCCTTGCTGTATATATCAGAAGGAAGGGATCTGAAAGGGTTCGTTGAAGGCGTGTCAAATCCAAGAGAAGGCAAAGCCAAGGACCTTTGTGAGTGAAAATCTTAGTTTTTCTATTTTAGTAATTGAATAGTGTAGCTTGGATTTGGTATATGCCTTGGGGAGTTTTAGATTACGAAAACATCATAATAAAAATCTCCAAAATTCCTCCAAAGCGAAATGTCAACTCTTAGGTTGGAATCTTAATCGATTTGTATTAAAATAATGGAATTTTTTTTGGATTTTGCAATATATGAGCTTTACCTTCTATTCCACTTCTTATTCTTTTTTTGGATTTGATTAAGGGATTTGAGTAAGAAATGAAGTGTAAGGCACGAATTCTTATTCGTAGTTTGCACTGCCTATTTCTATAGACATTCCTTTGTCTAATTTCATGTAAAATGGAGTTGAATAGAGTAAGTGTCCATTATTATTGATTTGTTCCATTGTTTTAAGTACAAGTCTATTGATTTGACTTTGGAATATTGAATTAATGGTAAAAATGCTATTGTGAAAATGAGACTTGTATAACATTGGGAGGTTTGACATTTGAACGTTAATTTAGAGCATAATCTCCGCACACCTAATAAACATGTACTTGTGTGTGTGTGTGTGTGTGTGTGTGTGTTTGTGTGTGTATATATATATATGTGTGTGTGTGTGTGTTTGTGTGTATGTATAAGCTAGCGTAAATAACGTACAATTGTAACATATTAATTGCGTAGTTAATTAGTTTAATAATTGTCATTTAAATCCTCCTTAGGAAAGTAATTAATTAGGTGAAATAAGAATGGTTTCTTATAAGGCCTAATTAATGAATACGGTGAGATGTGTGATAATACATTCACAGAGTTGTCTGAAATATGACTAAGTTATAGGGATGTAAGTTCAGTCAAAAGCACACTGAAGTCTGCCTAGCTAATCTGGCTACCAACAGTGTGACTTTGGGGCTACTATAAGACAACCCTATGTAACGACCTCAAATTTCAAATTTGAATATTTAATTTATTTAAAAATGAGAATTTGAATTTAAATTATAATAAAATATTTGTTTCAAATAATTGCCCATTTTTGGTGACGTATTTTTAATTTAATTTATTAGATTTCTCCAGAATTTTTAATTTAAAAAATAACTATATTTTTATTTGACCAATTTTATGGAAAACGTCGGCATTTTTGAAATTTCACATAATAAGATAGCCATTGTATTTTTTTATGATCGCCTTACTTTGTTGAGCCCATTTGTATTTTTATTCCTATCGTTCGCAGCTCATACGCAGATGTGATATTTTGTGGTGGTGTACCGCAAGGTTTTTCAAAATGCATAATTTTATAAACTTTCACACACTAAACCACTTACACTGGGCAAGCATTTTTTATGACCTTTGATCATGACACTTTGGTTGACTTGCATTTAAAAGCTTGTCCTTGTTTCACTAGCCTAAAGTATATTTGCTTATATAAGAAAGCACGCGCATGAAGAGATGGAATACAAATTTTTACATTGGACCTTTTCCTCTGCAAAGAATGAGCACAAATTTGGACACATCTTTTTACACGTCAAACATTTCCATTTCTGTCCCTTGGCTTATCTCTTAAGGAGTTAGTTTTTATATATACCACAGTGCATGCAAGCAAAAAAAGAACCAGTACACATTTCAGAGCAACCACTTTCATTTTGAGTTCATATTTCCACTTCCCCCTTCATTTAATAATTCAAATACTTCTCAAATACCAAGTATTAGCCAAAATTTCAACACAGAAATTGTAGAGGGCTAAGAGATCTGCATTTTTCCTCTTGTTGTACTCGAAATAGTGGAGTGCAGGTCGAATTAACGGGGAGAGAAGTTTCGACCATGATATTATGTGCATGGCCGTGAGGTTGAAACAGGTATAGGTCGCGGGTACGATGGTGAGCCTCGAGTTGGTCGTAGGGTTAGCTGGTGGTGCTGGGAACGAAGGCTATCAAAGGGTGTAGCGGTGGGGTTTGGTGGTTAGGTCGGGCGTGTGTGGGTTATGCCTAGTGCATGCAAGAGTAAGAAACATAGAAAGATGGAGCTACTATTCATAACTAGGGGATTTATGCTTAAGCCCCTAGAATTGTGTTCAATTGCATGCAAGAGAGAGGAAGTATATTTTGCCAGGAACAAAATTTAGAAAGAAAGGAAGGTGGATTTATCACTTAGGCCCTATAAATATGGTCTCTTGCATGTGGATGGGGAGGTAAGGAACCACGTATGGAGCAGGTCGGGTTGATAAAGAAGTGGGCTGAGCCATTATGGTTAGGGGTGAGAATTGTTTTGTTTATTTTAAATCCTTATTTATATTTAGTAATGTGTTAACTTTGAAACGCAATACCCAACTCGTCTTAAACACGTTTGACATACGGACTTTGTGTTGGACTCATATTGATGAGTATAACATTGTAGTATAATTTGTTAATAGATTTGGCAATGTATAAATTTATGATAAAATAAAAGGGATTTAATTAAATTACATTATTTTAATTAATAACGTCGTTAAATTAATTATACCTTATTGGTGACATCTATTTGACCAAATAAAACACCATTCGATTAAATTGAATTGAATAGATTATTATGGACACCTATTAAACAGAATAAATCCCCATTTTGTGCTTGCCAAGTAAAAAGTTGATTAATGAAATTAATTAATATGTGGATTAATTAATATTTGATAAACGATGAATTAACTATTGATTGTAAATTGTTGAGTTCCAAAAGCTTGGTAGCCTGGCCGTATTGAACACGACATTGAATTATATAAAAAAGTTGAACCCCTTTGAGATATGAAAACAAATGGTAGCTAATTAAAGTACCATGGTGGTCGCTATGCCTCTTTCCGAATTTGTAAACTTAATTAATTATTTTAATTAAGGATATTTTAAAGTTAATAAATTGTTTTGCTAATAAGATTTAAGTTATTTAATTATATTATTAATGTTTTTTAATTTATATAATTATGCCATTAATATTGTCTAAAGATGTTTTAATTATCTTATTAATGAGGTTTAAGTTAATAAAATATTTTAAACTAACAATGTTTGAGTTAATAAATTATTTATTTAAAATATTTAAAGAAACAATTATTTACTAATGATATTTTTAGTTAACTAATTATCTAATTCAGGGTATTTAAAAGTTTATTTATCGGTGTAATTAATGAAGTTAAAAGTTAATTAAATTATTTAATAAATTGTGTTTAAGTTAATAAAGTAATTTTTTTTAAATGTTTATAACTAACATTTTATAAATAAAGGAGATGATGTATAAATGATATTTCCTAATATAATAGAATGGATTTATAAGTGATATTTATAAATAAAGTAAATCGAGTTTAAAGGCTTTTTAATTTTAAAACAAGTTTTAAAGGTTATAGTTCATATAGCGATAGTCGTTATGGATGTAGTTTCGAAACTATATAGTTTTTGTATGGTGTAATAGTTATCTACCTTATACATTTGGGAACTCGATTCAAGTACGTTTAGAAAAGTTGTATAATCAATTTAAGAAGGGTTTGGGAATTATTAATATATTTTAATAATGATTTAGTAGTTGGTTCAAAGAAATGTTTTGAATAAGAGAAAGGGGTTTATAAAAAAATGTGAGATTTATTAAAAGAGTCTATAATTTTCGGGATTTATAAGTTGTGTTTTATGAATAAAAGAATATATTTATAAATGTTATTTATGAAGAACATTTTATAAATATGGAAAAAACTTATAAAAGGGAGATTTTAAATTAAGTAGAAGAGAGTTTTATAAAAGAATTTTATAGAAAGGATTTATAAAAAGGACTTGTAAATATGGAATTATTTTAGGAAAAGGGAATTTTATATAAAGGAATGAGACTTGATTGTGATAAATAATCCTTCTTAATTATGATGGTATGGAAATATTCTTTCCCTACTTAACACCAAAGGATAAGTATTTATATTTATAATAAGCAATGTTTTAAATGGCAGTTATTTTGACCCAACCTAATATGTTTTGGAAAACATGATAATTCCCTTAAGATTGTAAATATACTTATACCATTAAGATAAGTAATGGTTATATTTTCTAAGTATTGAAAATATAGTATTTTGTGAATATACGTATTCCGTTAAGATAAGTATATGATAACAATTTCCAAGTATTTACGAAGGGTTTTAATTAATGGAAATATTAATTAAAGAAGCTTAGTGGTTGCTTATGGGCTTAATCATGTTTAGTTCTTATGAAATTAAATCTCTGATTTGATTGTTTGTTAATTTGATAGTTAAACAACTAACTATCAAATCTTGGCCAAAATATAACTTTGGAAATATCTAGGAGAAACACGTGAGTTTTATGGCACAATCATCTTTAATGATGCTTTACTATGCGTATAAATCTTGTTTTGTTCTCCTAGGACAGATGATAAGGAAATCCATCCGCTAACACGGTTAGGAGGAGGTGATCTTTGCTCTTATGTATTGTCTGTTTATTTCTAAAAGGAACCGTGGTTGAGTTTACCGGAAACTGTCGAATGTTGGTTCAAAGCGACCGGGATTGGATAAACCGAAAAATACTTCGAACCAACTTAGGCGTTCGAATTTGGAAGCTTCTTAAAGATCATATGATTGAAGACCGAGCTCTTCCAAGTACAAGGGCTACTTGCTACTAATCCCGAGGGTGATTCCAAAATGGATATAGTAGAAGTACTGCCTTCGGTTTGTTCTTATCCTGAACAACTTGTGTGGACGAATGCTAGCACTGCATTGTGCCTAGTGGGCAGTGTTAGCATTCCAAGTGAGATTGCTATATAAAAGGTAAAACATAGCCTCTAGCCTCATCAACCGGGAATGACTAAAACAAGGGATATATAGGAGGGCTATGTGAGTCACACCCATTATGGTATTGTCACCACCCTTCTAGATATATATACATATTTATGGATTTGGTTGTGCACGAGAGCTCTTGGGAAAGGTTGCAAAGCAACCGGGATGATGAAATATTTAGTACAGTCCAGTAAGGGGTAGGCCGGTCCTGTATTGGCGGGGGTCCATGTAAGACCATCGGTACATTTTTCTAGAAGTGTACGATGGCAGACGGTACCTTGGTAGCCTTGTCATTGATGGAAATCCAATCTCCGATGCGTACCCCTACGGATTTAGTTGTATACCTATTATGCTGGAATTTAATTAATGTAACAATTTCGGCTATGATTAATATTTATTTTACCCTAAACATTATTTTAATATCATAGGATTTATAATAAAAATGATTTGGTTATCGTAAGGTAAAAACCCATCTATGTTGATGTGCGACGTGGTCTTATGAGACACCTTTACTTTCTGAAAGGTTTTTATTACATTTAGTAATCAAGTTGATTGTGTTTCTCATGCTGGGTATACTAGATTGATCTAGATGTTATTTTTCTTATAATGTTCGGGTCAGCCCGAGCATGTTTTCCAGATTTAACTGGACTAATCTTTAGGAGACGAGCTGGATCCTCTAAGGCATATTCATGTATTTTATCTTCCACTATTGGGTTCTTGTTGTATATATCATAGATTGTTAGGACATGTTGTAACTGCCCAGGGATTGATGATAGGATAATTGTACTCTAATGTGTGTATGTGTATTAAAGATCTTTTTCTTTTGTAATGACTTGTTGTATATTATATATACTCGTCACGTTTTGTTTTTGAGATTATGTTCTGTCTTTCTTTCTTTCACCCCAATTATCTGTCTTTCCGGCACTCAGATGTTCGGCACATAAATGTCGTGGATGTATTAGTGTTGACTTCTGAGGATCGAAAATGTGGGTTATTACATTTGGTATCGGAGCTGAAGGTTAAGCAAGAATCTTGGCTTTGGTGGGGTAAACTCATTAGAGATTGGGTAAGTAACACCATGGAATGAGCTTGAGTGTGTGTATATACAAGAGCGTATTTGTTAGTACTAAAAAAAATTATATTGTGTTGATTGTGTGTTGAGTGGCTAATGAATTCTGGTCGATACGCCTGATCAATGTTATCGATAGGGGTTTTTAAACACTTGAACAAGACGAACTGACACAATATTGTTTTAAAATTGGTAAATAAAATAATTCTACATGGGATTATATTTTATATATATAGTAATTTCTAAAACTTATGTAGATTTATGATATGTTTGTTTGTTAGGAAATTATAATATTTAATTATTATCATTATTAATTGATTGGTTATACTCAGCAAGTTTATAAGTAGTTTTGTCTTTTTACTGCATGGGTTGGGTAGATAGTAATTTTAGGGAACATTAAAATGAAAACCTTGCGAATTCAATTTCGCAATTTAACTATAAGGCGTTCGGTGTTATTGTTGGGTTAAATTTTAATTTCAATAAATAAGGATATACAATTGTGAAATGATTGTATATAAGAAAGTGGAATCATAAAAGTACGGTTTGCAAATAAAAAGGATTTAGAGAAACCGAGAACTTGAGAATTTAAATCTGAGTATTTTGAAATTCGCTTTCCAAAGTTTTGAGAAAATAATAATAGTATTATTCGAAAGTAATTATGAATAAGAATGTTTTCAGAAGGGTTTCAAAATAGATAGAAAGCACTAAACTCACTTCTGACACTGGAAAATAATTATGGTGATGACTGCAGGATCATCGACATTCATTTTCGAGTTTCTAAGTAGGGGAATGTTACCATAGTAGCTTTGTTTCAAAATGATTTGATATACCAATGGAGATATATATTTCAAATCGATTTAAAATAAAAACTTGGTGTTTAGTTCTAAAATTTTCAGTTAAGTAATATTATAAACTCATGTATTCTATCCATTAGGATAATTTGGTTTGCGCATTTCATTTTCTACGTTGTTCGGTAGTTTTCATTGGTTGAAATGAAATGAAATTTTTTATGATTTTGGATAGTCAAAAACTTCAAATTAATTGAGAAGTTAAAGCCATGTGATTTTATGAAAATATAAAAAAAATAAGTTTTTGTATCTTATAAATTTGAGAAAGATAGTAAGTTAAACCAGTTTTAAATTTGTTGAGCATCTAGTTAAGTAAAACAAATCTGATTTTGTATATATATTCTTAGGATTTAAAAGAGTACTATATAAATATGAACTCGAGTTAAAAATGTAAATAACTCAAGTTAAGATTTTATGAAATATCTTCATAAATAAGTTTAGAAGTGAAAAGAAAATTAGTAAAAGTAAGAACCAATAAGGATAAGTACATAAGGTATACGCTGATTATTTTCTTCACATAATTGTTCTTAATCCAAGATTCGAGTACATGACTTTGAGGTGATTCACAACGGCCCGAATAAGGATTTATCACTCGATTCTTGATGATGAACACTTGGTGAGGGTTCTTGGTATGGAACCAATGTTTTCTATCATAGTACATAGCTATGTAAGGAGAACGGAGGTTCTTAATCAAGGAACCTGATCGGAGTCCGCACTAGAGAGTCGGGCGAGCGATACTAGTTTGGAAGAGAAGTTATGAATTCGAGTAAGTGATCGAATCTGATATTGCATACAAATGATCTATATACATCATACTGGCTTATGAAAAGTGTTAAGTATTTGGGTGTACCTATTTCATCTTTGGATGAATAGTGTTGGAATTTTAGGGGTGCAATTCTTTTAAGGGGGAAGAATGTAACGATCCAAAATTTTTTGAGTCTTCAAATTTGAATAATTAATTTATTTAAATATGTGAATTTGAATTTAAGTTATAATAAAATATTTGTTTCAAATAATTGCCCGATTTTTGGTGACGTATTTATAATTTAATTTATTGGAATTTTCGATAATTTTTAATTTGAAAATAATTGAATTTTTGTTTGATATATTTTATGGCAAACGTTGGCATTTTTGAAATTTCACAGAATAAGATAACCAGTGTATTTTATTATTGTTTATGATCGCCTCACTTTGTTGTGCGTGATCGTATTTTTTTTCTGTCGTTTGCGGCTCGTACGTGGGTGTGATATTGTGTGGCTATGTACCGCAAAGTTTTTCAAAACATACAATTTTATACACTTTCACACACTAAACCACTTACAAACGACAAGGATCTTTCATGACCTTCGATCATCACCCTTTGGTTGACTTGCATTTAAATGCTTGTCCTTGATTCCCTAGCCTAAATTACATTTGCTTATATAAGCAAGCACACGCATGAAATGATGGAATACACATTTTTATATTAGACCTTTTCCTTTTCCTCTGCAAAGAATGAACACAAATTTGGACACATCGTTTTACACGTCAAAAATTTCTATTTCTCTCCCTTTGCTTAGCTCTTAAGGAGTTAGTTTGTATATATATCATAGTGCATGCAAAAAAAAGAACTGATAAATATTTCAGAGCAACCACTTTCATTTTGAGTTCATATTTGCACTTCCCCTCATTTAATAATTCAAATAACTTCTCAAATACCAAGTATTAGCCAAAGCTTCCAATACAGAAGTTGTTGAGGGCAAAGAGATCTGCATTTTCTATTCTTCTTGTACTCGAAATAGTGGATTTTTGGCGGAGTTATTGGGGAGAGAAGTTTCGACCATGATATTGTATGCATGGCCATGAGATTGAAATGGGTATACATCGAGGGTAGGATGGTGAGCCTCAAGTTGGTCCTAGGGTTGGCTGGTGGTGCTGAGAATGGAGGCTATTAGAGGGTGTAGCGGTGGGGTTTGATTTTTAGGCTCGAGCATGCGTGGATTATGCTTGGTGCATGCGAGAGTAAGAAACAAAGAAAAAAGGAGCTACTGTTCATAATTAGAGGATTTGCACTTAAGCCCTTGGAATTGTGTTCAATTGCATGCGAGAGAGAGAGGAAGTTTATTTTTCCTAGTGGAAAATAGGCATAAGGACAAACTTTGAAAAAAATTAAGGCTGAAGGACATCAAGTTTCATCTTTGGGCTGAATGACAAACTTTGAACAAAATTTAGGCTGAAGGACAATGCTAGTTAGAACTAGCATTTTGTATAGTGTAAAAACTGAATATAATGCTAGTCTAACTAGCATTTTGTATAGTGTAAAAACTGAATATAATGCTAGTTAGAACTAGCATTGTCCTTCAACCTAATTTTTTCCAAAGTTTGTCCTTCAGCCAAAAAATAAAACTTGGTGTCCTTTAGACTAATTTTTTGTCAAAGTTTGTCCTTTTCCCTAATTCACTCTTTTGCCTGGAACAAAATTTAGAAAGAAAGAAAGGTGGATTTAGCACTTAGGCCCCTGTAAATATGGTCTCTTGCACATGGTTGGGGAGGGAAGGAACCGCGTATGGAGCAGGTTAGGTTAATAAGGAAGTGGGCTGGGCCGTTGTGGTTAGGGGTGAGAATTGTTTTGTTTATTTTAAATCCTTATTTATATTTAATAACGTGTTAACTTTGAAATGCAATATCTAGCTCATCTTAAACCCGTTTGACATGCGGACTTTTGCGTTGGACTCGTATTGATGAGCACAACATTATAGTATAATTTATTGATAGATTTGGCATGTATAAATTGATGATAAAATAATAGGTATTTAATTAAATTACGTTATTTTAATTAATAACTTCGTTAAATTAATTATACTTTATTGGTGATATCTATTTGGCCAAATAAAACACCATTCAATTAAATTGAATTGATTAGATTATTACGGACACCTATTAAATAGAATAAATCCTCGTTTTGTGCTTGCCAAGTAAAAATTTGATTAGTGACCTTAATTAATATGTGGAATAATTAATATTGGAGAAACGATGAATTAACTATTGATTATAAATTGTTGAGTGCCAAAAGCTTAGTAACCTGGTCATATTGAACACGACATTGAATTATATTAAAAAGTTGAACCCCTTTGAGATATGAAAACAAATGGTAGCTGGTTTAAGTACCATAGTGGTCGCTATGTCCCTTTCCGGATTTGTAAACTTAATTAATTATTTTAATTAAGGATGTTTTAAAGTTAATATTTTTTTACTAATAAGATTTAAGTTAGTTGATTATGTTATTAATGTTGTTTAAGTTATTTAATTATATCGTTAATATTGTCTTAAGATGTTTTAATTATCATATTAATGATGTTTAAGTTAATCAACTATTTTAAACTAACAATGTTTAAGTTATTGAATTATTAATTTAAAATATTTAAAGTTAGTTAATTAATTAGTTATTTACTAATGATATTTTTAGTTAACTAATTATCTAATTCATGGTATTTAAAGTTTATTTATCAATATAATTAATGATGTTAAAAGTTAATCAAATGATTTAAGAAATTGCATTTAAGTTAATAAAGTAATTTTTAAAAAATATTTACAACTAGTATTTTGTAAATAAAGGAGATGATGTATAAATGATATTTTATAAATATAATAGAATGGATTTATAAATGATATTTATAAATAAAGGAAATGGATTTAAAGGCAATTTAATTTTAAAACAAGTTTTAAAGGTTAGTCGTTATGGATGTAGTCTCGAAACTCTATGATTTCTGTATAGTATAAAAGTTATCTATCTTAGATATTTGGGAACTCCTTTCAAGTACGTTTAGAAAAGTTGTATAATCAATTTAAGAAGGGTTTGGGAATTATAAATATATTTTAATAATTATTTAGTAATTAGTTCAAAGCAATGTTTTGAATAAGAGAGAAGTTTATTAAAAAAATGTGAGATTTATTAAAATATTCTTATGTATAATTTTAGGGGTTTATAAGTTGTGTTTTATGAATAGAAGAATATTTTTATAAATGTTATTTACGAAGAAGAAGTTTAATAAATATGGAAAAAACTTATAAAAGGGAGATTTTAAATTAAATAGAAGACGGTTTATAAAATAATTTTATAAAAAGGATGTATAAAAAGGACTTGTAAATATGGAATGGTTTTATAAAAAGCGAATTTTATGAAAAGGAATGAGATTTGATTGTGATAAATAATCCTTCTCAATTATGGTGGTATGGAAATATTCTTTCCCTACTTAACACCGAAGGATAAGTGCTTTAGGTTTATAGTAAGCAATGTTTTAAATAACAGTTGTTTTGACCCAATTTAATATGGTTTGGAAAACATGATATCTCCCTTAAGTTCATAAATATACTTATACCGTTGAGATAAGTATATGGTTATATTTTCTAAGTACTGAAAACATAGTGTTTTGTTAATATACTTATTCCAATGAAATTAGTATATGGAAACGATTTTCAAGTGTTTACAAAGAGTTTTAATTAATGGAAATATTAATTAAAGAGGCTTAATGGTTGCTTATGGGCTTAATCATGTTTAGTTCTTATGAAATTAAATCTCTAATTTGATTGTTTGTTTATTTGATAGTTAACCATCAAATCTTAGCCAAAATATAACTTTGGAAATATCTAGGAGAAACACATGAGTTTTATGGCACAGTCATCTTTGATGATGCTTTGCTGTGCGTATAAATCTCGTTTTGTTCTCCTAGGACAAATGATAAGGAAATCCATCTGCTAAAATGATTAAGAGGTGGTCTCCGCTCTTATGTATTGTCTATTTATTTATAAAAGGAATCGGGGTTGAGTTTACCGGAAACTATCGAATGTTGGTTCGAAGTGACTGGGATTAGATAAGTATGAATTATCCGAAAACCACTCCGAATCAACTCAAGCGTTCAAATTTGGAAGCTTCTTGAAGATGATAGGATTGAAGATGGAGCTCGTCGAAGTGCAAGGGCTACTTGCTACTAATCCCGATGGTGATTCAAAATTGGATGTAGTGGAAGTAGTGCCTTTGGTTTGTTCTTGTCCCGAACAATTTGTATGGACGAATGCTAGCATTGCGTTGTGCTTAGAGGGAAGTGTTAGTGTTCCAAGTGGGAGTGCTATATAAAAGGTAAAATGTAGCTTTTAGCCTCATCAACCGGGAATGACTAAAACATGGGATATGTAGCAGGGCTATGTAGGTCGCATCCATTATGGTATTGTTATCACCCTTCTAGATATATATATATATATATATATATATACAAATTTATGGATTTGGTTGTGCATGAGAGCTCTCGGGGAAGGTTCCAAAGCAACCGGGGTGATGAAATATTCGGTACTATCCAGTAAGGTGTAGGTCGGTCCTGGGTCGGCACGGGGTCCATGTAAGACCCTCGGTGCATTTTTCTAAAGGTGTACTATGGCAGGCGGTACCCCTGTAGCCTTGTTATTGATGGAAATCCAATATCTACTATGTGCCTCTATGGATTTAGTCGTATACCTATTATGCTGGAATTTAATTAATGTAACAATTTCGGCTATGATTAATATTTAGTTTTACCCAAGACATTATTATAATATTACAAGGTTTATAATAAAAATGATTTGGTTATCGTATGGTAAAAACCTGTTTGTGTTTATGTGTGGCATAGTCTTACAAGATACCTTTATTTTCTAAAAGGTTTTTATTACATAAGTAATCCAGTTGATTGTGTTTCTCATGTTGGTTTTACTAGACTGATTTGGGCGTTATTTTTCTTGTAATGGTCGGGTCAGCCCGTGCGTATTTTCTAGATTTAGCTGGATGCTTTGGATCTTCAGGAGACAACCTGGATCCTTTAAGGCGTATTTACTAATTTTATCTTCCACTACTTGGTTGTTATTGTATTTATCTTAGATTATAAGAACAGGTTGGTTCTAGGGATTGATGATAGGATAATTATATTCTGATGTATGTATGTATATTAAAGATCGTTTTCTTTTGTAATGACCTGATGTATATTATATATTACTAGTCACGTTTTTGTGAGATTTTGTTATGTCTTTCTTTCTTTCACCCTAATGATCTGTCTTTCCGGCACTAGGATGTTCGGCACATGAATACCATGTATGTATTAGTGTCGACTTCTGGGGATCGAAAAGGTGGGTTGTTACAGCTTATAATAAGTAACTATGGATGACTCGAGGTCAGTCCCAATTATGTAGGGAAAATCTGCCCAGCCAATCTGGCTACCAGTTCCTACGAATAGTCGGACTAATGTGAGACGTCTTCATGGAGTACGGGTCATAATACAAAGGACCTACTTTAGTAAATTGAAGGTATTATGTAGTTGATTGATAGCCCGCCTCTTTACTATATATGGAGTATTAATTGTTCAGAATTAGGTTTAGGCACAATTGATGATATCTTGGAAAGGTCCGCTTCAATTAAAGTATTAAGTGTTCGAAGAGATTTCCAAGTAATGTCCATTTCAATTAAAGTATTAAAGTATTAAGAGTCTGTAATTAAAGTATTAAAGTATTAAGAGTCCGCCTTGGGAATAGGTATTAAATGATGGGGGCCTATCTTAATTAAGGTCTTAAATGGTCAAAGTATGTCTATTTTCCATTAAAAGGTATTAAGTGACATGGGTTTCATCTCTCGCATTGGTAGACATTAATAACAATGGTATGGGTTATTGATTATGGGAAAACCTGCTTTGGGGATTGAAGATATTAAGTAGTTGTTTGGGGCCCTGCCTCTTTCCCTTATATGAAGTATTAAATGGTTACGAATATAGTTTAAAATGCAAAAGACATATCCTTATTTAAATTATACTGCTTAAGTAGTTATATAGAAAGGCTCATGATTTTCTATTCACTAGACATGGTCACATGTTGATGCATCATGATAGGGGGTTCTCGCATTGTGAACTGTGGCGAAGCTTTGTCTCATACCTCTATAGGATCCAACAATGTAGGTTGGTCAGCCAGTCAAAGGACTAGCCTAGGCAGTCGAGAGGCTGGACTACAAAACCAGTGTGTTTGAGATTACCATTTGAAGCCACCACCATTTTGGGGTGACTGTTACATTTGGTATCAGAGCTTAGGTTACCAGATCAACGGAGAAAACTATACAAATGAGTGACTTGTTTGTTATTTTTGATAAGTATTTTTTAAAAACTGTACTATATATAAATATATATACTTATTTTGAAGATACGTTTAATCCTATAAATTCCTACTATAGAGGTAGTTGCGACCATATTCTGAAAGGATGGGCGAAGCAAATATGAGTGGGAAAAAAATAAATAGAGTTAAATTTATACTCCTGCTCTAATTACCCACGGGGGGAAGGTCATATCGTAAGGAGTAGACTAAGAAGAGCATGAGCGCGACATATGAAGGCACCCTACAAGCTGGATGGTACTTGACTCCTTTATTAACCTACACTTCCTAATAAATCAGATATAATTAAAACATTTACATAAAACTCCTAATAAATAATAAGGATAGAATGTGTAAATGGAAAAAAATTATAACTCCAAGATTAATGAGGCTATAAATGTGGAATAAATAGGAAGTTAAAAAAATTTAATAGAGATATAAATGGGCTAATTATGGAGATATAAAGAAGGCATAATAGGTAAAATTAGAATGAATACATAAATGTCCTTAAGAATTGTCCGTTAGAATTATAAACATTTATTACAGACAAACGACATTTATAGAAATAACAAATAAGACGTTAGGTAGTAATTAGATATTATAAGGCAATATATTTGTTAAACTCTGAAAGAAAGATGTAAAGAAGGAGTGAAATTATATTCCATAAGAAGGTTTACATTAATCAACATAAAAAGATAACCGGATCTTTAAAGGTTGAGTAGGAAAATTCAAAAGAAGGAACAATTAAAGTCAATTTCTAAAATCCAACTCTATTAGAAAGAATTTGATAGAAAGATTTTTGCGAGTTCCATTAACTGTTTTGAAAGGGATTTTCAAAGGATTATTAAACAAATATCTTATGTATCATAAATTGTTTTGTTTAAAGAAAGTGAATTTAGTCTGGTTTGGAGATATAACACCAATTGTTTTGTGAAAAGTTTAGAAAGATGATGTAATTTTAAAAGTGGTGGGATGTTTTAAAAACAAAATGGTGGATAAACTTATAAAAAGAAAATTGTAAATTTGATGATTTGAAGAGTTGAAAAAAAGGGTTTTTCTTTTTTGAAATTTCAATTAGTTGAGTTAACAATTTTCAATTTATGGATTCTTCGTTTTTGAAATAAATAGGATGTATATTGGACCCAATAATTTTTCTCACTTTATAAATTTGGAAGTTGTTATTTCGAAAAAGTGAGGAAATTTGGAAATTCATAATTTATAAATTAGTTGAGTTGAAATTTTCTAACTTAAAAAGGGATTTTGCATTCTTGAAATTCTTAATTTAATATTTATTGAGCCAAAAAGTTTTTGGTCTAAAGTTTTTAATAAAGAAGCTTTTCTTTTTTGAAATAAAAGTAAAGTAGAATGTAGGCTAGACTTGATAATTTTTCATACCTTGTAAAATTGGAAGTTCTTTTCCTTAAAATTCTTTTGAAAGGGTGTATAAATGAAAGGACTTGGTTGAAATAGGATAAATAGATTGGAAGGTTAAGAATGCTCGTTAAGGTAGGTAAGATGAACATTCTTGTATAAGGAATTGTGGAGAATAATAGTTGAGATAGAAATGGCATTAGGGATTTATATTAAGTATGATCAGTGATCTAGATAGAAATAATATAAGAGGAAAAATGATAGAATGGAAGTTTTCATTGTCTACTTCACTTTTCATTGTGTACGAACTAGACCAATTTTTTTAATATGGAGTGGATAGGGATCACTACTTAAAAGTTTTAGTATATGAATAAAATGAGAATAGTATGTACAATTTGATCGAAAATTTAAAATTAGTCTCAAACCTTTATTTGTAAAAGATGGTAAAATTGTTAAAATATTCCAAATCTATAATTGGGTTTTAAATTAGGTTGCCCGTAGAATGTGAATTTCTATATTTTGATTTTGTAGCGATTTCCATGAAATTTCCATAAATTATCCAATTCCAAAATATGTATAAAAGCACATTATTTGAATTAACAAGGGTTGCACCAAAAAGGGAAAGAGATGTGTAAGATATGGATATTCTTTCCATAGTTTAAATTTTTCGTTTCAATAAAAGATAGAAATAATCCCTTGTAATCTCAAACAAAGCAAAAATCTCATTTGTGGTTAATTTTATTGATAATTTTAACAGTAATTATTTTTAGAAGGATAGCTCTAATAAATTGAAAATATGGAAATAAGTGTTCTAATTTAGAAATTAGTAATTAGAAATATACATACATGCATAGCCACTCTTAATGAATGAAAATAAAAATAAATATATAAATAGCATAATTTACAATTATATACTTATTAGTTAGTAATTAACAGATTAAATTTATGGAGATTGACTACAAATTTAACAGGCAATAAAACAGTAATTAATGAGAGTTAAATAGAATTAAATGGGGACTGATTAAGGAAATTTAATATGGCATTTATGAACGTATTGAATCAGAGTAATAAATGAATTTTGAAATTTTTAAAAGGTTAAAGGGATTAAATGAGGATTGAATAGACATGGTCCAATTTTGACAAAAATGGTCAATTATTATGGGTATATTAACCGAAGTAATGAATTAGAAACCAAGAAGAACATTAAGGAAAGTAAGCAATAGTGGAATGACATATTAGGAATGTCCATCTTAATTCAGTGAGGAGTATTAAGACATTATTTACACTAGTTGATGATAGGCAACTTCCAGCAAAAAACTCTTTTAGAGTTTTTGGGTTTTAATCGCTAGTTGCCTCTCTTAGTTATTGGAAAAGCGTAAGATGTGGTATAAGATATGTCCATATTTTATCAGTGTGTTGATTTTATGAATGAGATTAAAATGCTTGATAAATATATGCGTATTGAGAAGCCACGTAAAAAAGGAATTTTATAGGGACATTTAACTAGTGATGAACTGTAGATAAGACTAGAAGTTATGAGGGGATTAAGTTAGCAACTAGAAATAAAAGAATGCTCAAATCCTAAAAAAATTAGGATTTTGAAAAAAAAAATTCTAGCTTGTAGAATGTCACCATTCAAGAAAGAAATAGAATTTAAAGGGATGTGAAGAGAATTTCTATTGGACAAGAATAAAGAAGAAGGCAGCGGAATTTTCCATTAAGAGGTATAAGACCGCAACGTCTCTAGCGCAGATTTATATCAAGGAGGTGATTCGACTTCATGGAATTTTGGTTAGCATCATTACTGATAGGATCCCATTAATTACTAGAGAATTTTGAAGGAGATTGCAGACAGATTTAGGAACTTTGTCGAACCTTAGCACTGCTTACCACTTATTGACCGATGGACAAACTAGAAGACTGAATAGGATATTGGCGGATTTGTTAAGATCTTGCATCATGGACTTTGGAGGACACTAGGAGCAGCTCTTACCGTTAGTAGAATTTTCAGTCACCAATCGACGATTGATATGGTACCCTTCAAAGTGCTTTATGGGAGGCCATGTAAATCGTCAAACTGTTGGTGGGAAACCACCAAAAAATCCTACTAGGACAAGATTTAATTCGCGAGACTTCGGAAAGATAGAGTTGATTAGGCAGCATGTGAAAGTTGTAAGATCCTGAAAGCCAGGAAAAGATGGCACTGATATTTATTGGGCCTTTCCCAATTTTTGGAAAATATGAAAACTTGTGTAACATGTGGGGCTACTAGATAAGTTGGTAGGAGCCCATGGCATTTTTCACGTTTCGCATTTAAGGAAATGCCTTCATAACCTTGCCATTGTGGTAGAGCCTAATCAATAGGGGGATAATGAGGCGGAGCCAATAGCATCCCATGCCACTACACACATTGTGCTACCCAACCAATTAGGCTGGATCGAGTACAATGAGGAGAAAATCCGACGGAACGTATAAGGACTTCTTGTCCTAGGGTTTTCTCCGGTAAACTCTTCTCTCCAAAATTAGATTTTGGTTGCATTGTGGTTGCTAGATTGGATGGTAGGAGATGGTTGCTACACTTTTCGCTGTCACTTTGCATTCATGTAGAAATTTTTTCAGGTTTAGGGTGTTTGCATACATACTTATATGTCATGATCACACACTCATGCTAGGATTAAGCTTATTTATAGTATGTTTGTAGTACATAATCACATTAAACTTTTGGTTGGGTAGATAGTAGTGTAGATAACTTAGTTGTATAACATGGATGTTTATTGCGAGTTACGTTGTTCGCCCCTTGGAAAGATTTCGGGGATGAAATCTTTTTAAAGGGTGAGAATGTAACACCTGTAAAATCAACCATAAATAAATATATTGGATAAATTAATTTAAATAAGATAGAGATAAAATGAAAATTTTGCAAAAGTTGGAATCTGACCATGAAAGTTATGTTGTTTCATTCGTGGAGAAATTCTGATCAATTTCTATAATGATCTGCCTTACTTATACCTAAAGAAATCGACAATAATACATCCATGGTATTCATGTGCCGAATATCCAAGTGTCGGAAAGACAGATTGTTGGTGTGAAAGAAATAAAAGGTAGAATAGAAACTCAACATCGTGACAAGAAAAATATATAATATATACAAGATCTTTACAAAAAGAAATCATCTTTATTACATACATAACAAAAATCAAAGTACACTAACCTATCATCAGCCCTGGACAGTTATAACAACCCATCCTTATAATTACTGATAAATACAGACATAAATCAAGAGCAACAAAATAGTGGAAGAATATAAGATACATGAATGGGTCTTAAAGAATCCAACCAGTCTCCTAAAAGCTCTAAAGTATCCGCTAAATCTAGAAAATATGTTCGGGCTGACCCAAGCAGTATAGAAAACAATGTCCGGATCAGTCGGGTAAAACCAACATGAGTAACATAATCAAATGGATTTACTTAATGTTATCTAAACCTTTCAAAACAAAAGCATTTCGTAAGACCACTCCGCATATAAATATGAATGGGTTTTTACCTTACGTTAACAAAAACCTTTTATAAAAAATAAAGTGATATATATAATAAAAATGTCTAAGGGTGAAAATAATAATAATCAAATAGCTGGGATGCTCATGAGTGTACATCACAATAATAATAGGCATATAATCAAAAACCGCTAAGGCGCATTCGCTAATTGTGTAGGATTCCATGGAGGTGCCATCAGTACTTCGAGAAAGGTCCTCCTGCAAAAGGATCAGAGTTATCCTTCTGATACAATAATACATCCGTAGTGATGTACAATAGGAAATACATAGCTGGCCCCAAAACTGTCAAGCCAAGTGCATCGCTCTATGCATGCATAACAACTGTAGGTAACTTTAGGAAAAAGATGCCTGCACCCTTATGGGTTAGCTAAACCCCTGGCTATGCACCCTATCTCTAGTTCTCGTCATTACCGTTGATGAGGCTACGTCCGACATTCTAGCTCACGCACCGTCACCTAAACAGATCTCGGAACCACACCTGGATTCCTATATCTCAACAAGTCACGGAACCACACATGGATTCGAATACCTCAACACGTCACGGAACCACACATGGATTCCCATACCCCAACGGGTCTTGGAATCACACATGCATTCCAACATCCAAAACAAATCTCGAATCTCCTCCAAGCATAGACCTCATATATGGTTTTGGAGTGGTTACAGTTTTGAGTCATCTCTTACAAGTACGCTCCCTCGCTTACTGGATGTTCAAAAACCAATCGATTGACTTTCAAAATGCTCGATAACGATTGTTTTGGAAATAATCACACAATACATAAGAGTGGGGATCACCCCCAACCATTGATATTGACGGATCTCCTCATCAATTGTCCTAGAAAAATAAAACGAGTTTATACGTACAGTATAGCATCACTGACGGTAATTGTACTATATAATCCCTGTGTTTCGCCTAGATATTTTCAAAATTAAAATCCTTCAGTGTTAAGTAGGGAATATTTCTATACCACCAAAATTAAGAAGGATTACATATTTAAGCCAAGATTTGATGGTCGGTTTTTTATCTATCAAATAAACAAACGTTCAAAACAGAGAATACATTTCCCACTTAAACCACTAAGCGTCTTTAATTAATATTTCGTTAATATAAAATCACCTTTCAAATATTAATTAAAACATTCATATACTTATCTCATCGGTATAAGTATATTCACAAACTGTTCACTTTCAAACTTGGAAAACTTTTCCGTATACTTATACGATGATATAAGTATATTCACATAACATTTAAGAAAGATTGCTTAGTTCAAAATCATATAACCCAAGACACTATTCCATTTTTTAAACCCCCTTTATTTTATAGATATCTCTTTATAAATCTCCAAATCTAATTATAAACTTCTTTATAAATCTCCAAAAACTCATTTATAAAACTTCCCCTTTTTAAATATCTAATGCCATTAAAAAACAAACTTCTTTTCCAATTTCAAGATCTCATTCAAATATATAAACTCCTTTAATAAATCCTTTTATTAAATAAAACCTTTATATAAAAATCTTTCCATTTAAGACGATTCCTTTTTAAATAAATAGTTTATTATTTTTAAACACCTTGTAAATAACAATTTATTATTTGAAAGATTTTAAATAAAAAATTAGTTATGTTTAGACAACATTAGTAAAATAACAACTTTAACACTCATTAATAAAATAATAATCTTTAAACAAATTATAATAATAATAAAACACTTTAAACATTATTAATACTTATAATAATTAAACTTTAACATTTTAAAAATAAAACTTTAAACACAATACCATTATAATAATAAATTAACTTTAAACAATATTATTATAATTATAAATAAACTTTTAAAATATTACGTAACAAATTACCTTGAAATAAAATAATTAACTTTAAATAAGTAACTTTAAATAATAATGTAAATTATTATAAAATAACTATGAATATCATTAAAGTATAAAATAAATTTAAATCATGTTTAGAATATAATTTAATATTTTAAACACTATTTAAAATATAAACTAGTTAACTTTTAACATTGTTGATAAAATAATTATTATATAAAACACTTTGCTAAAGTAATAATTATATAAAACATTTATAATTGTTTAAAATTTAAGTTGATTTAAATTCATAGCTTTCTAAATTCAGAAAGAGGCTTAGTGATCACAATGGTTTTTAAACAAGTCACCTTTAAGTTTAATTTCTTTCCAAGTTAATAACTGATATTTACATAATCAATATCTATGTACATAAATTCATCAATTCACCATCACTAGTTAACACATCATTGGCATATCAATTAATGACATATGATTTGATGTTCAAATCTATAAAATATCAGAACAGGGATTTATTCTGCTAAATAAACGACCAATTAATTTAATTAGCGGGACGGTGTTTTATTCTGCTAAATAGGTTTCCAAATTACCCTATTCGATTTACTTTAATAGAATGGTGTTTATTTGGCCAAATAGATAACACCCATTAAGTATAATTAATTTAACTATGTAATTATTCAAATTGACATAATAATAACCAGTCAGTATTAATTTGTCATTAAATTATACTATACCAAAATTACCAACAATTTATGCCAAAGCGTTGTGTTCGTCAAAACGAACCCAATGCAAAAATCCGCGGGGTGATTGGATTCAATACGAGAGAGTTCTAGCTTTTCAAAGTTTAAGCAATTTAAACTTAATTAATCAAATTAAGTTATAATTTCTCACCCTCAATCCCAACGAGCCAAGCCCAACATCTTTGCAAACCCGAGATCGCATGAATAGGACTTCATCTTCCCTGAACTAAATCTTACATCGCCTGAAACCAAAACGGATGTGCACGGTGTGCATGTGCATGCGACCATCCTACCACCAACGACGATCCCACCACCCTCAAAATGTCCACCTTCATCTCCTTGCCATGTTGTTACCATCGCTACCCTCATCCAAAGCCTGTAGCCAATTTCGACCCTTCACCCAAATATCGAAACGAAACCAATCTGCATTCAATTCCCTACCACTGCTGCAACACCCACTTCGAGGCCATTACACCACCACCATCCGAACCGCGACACAATGCCCCCACCTTTGGCCCAAGACCACAGCCCACTCATAGCCCCACTTGTCACCAGCATGTTCCATTCCAAAAACAAAACCAACAGCACCTAAAACTCTAGTTTGAGCTATCGGCACCCCCACAGATCACTAGAACCATTGCCACCACCCGAGCTTCCTTCCAGTCACCTCAGCTCGCCCGAAAAATCTTCTAGTCATCCAGCTTCTAAACATCATGATTTGCCACAACAATCATGACTACGAACTCCATTCATCGATTTATCATAGTCGACACTGATCTTGTCCGAGCACTTCACTGTAATCAACGGTATTCTCCCAATATACTCGATGGAACACCCTATAACATTTTTAGAAAATTCTATGGGAGGAGATGAACAACTTTGATGTTTGGAGGTTTTGATGAAAGTTGATATAATTTGAGATATGGATTTTAGGAGGAAGGTGGTTTTATTTACTTTGGTTCACTTAAAAAAAGAAAAAGCAAGAGGAAGAAAAGACCACCTCCCCCCCCCTCGATTACTGCCTGCACTGATGTTTTGATGAGTTAATCTATGCAAACCAAGATCCTCATTCTAAGGCATGCATCAAGGGAAGGAAAATGGAAGAAATGTGAACGTTTTGTTGTGTCTTTATTTTGCAGTGAAGAAATGAAACACGTAGTGTTTTATTTTCAAAGAAGCATGTGACTTAGCTTGTACACATATAAGCAAAGTTTCTTAAAAGCAGAGCATCTAAAGAGATTGAGAAACTAGAAGAATGTTTGTGTCCCCTAGTTAAATGTATGTATATAGAACCAAGTACAAACAAACAATATGTTCTAAGAAATCAAAGTCATGATAAAAAAACATCAAAATATGTTGCAAATATTTGTTCATAGATAAGGAAACCAAAGTACTAACATTAAATGCAAAGCAAACAAAGGTCAGGCACCCGGACAATCCAAAGATATGTGCAAAAGGTATTGTTCTGTGATTTAAATTTTGGTTTGAAAAAGTTATAGGGTACTTCGCTGTATAAAATCTCCTTCGCGACCTGGCTGTGAACGACAGAAATAAAATACGATCGCGCACAACAAAGTAACATGATCACAAAACAACAATAAAATACATTGGTTATTTTACTCTATTAAATTTCCAAAATACCGATGTTTTCCATAAAATACGTCAAACGATAATTTAAATATTTTCCTAATTAAAAATTATGGAAAAATCCTATAAATTCATTTTATTATCAATTTGATTTTCATTTTATTTTAAAAACCACAAATCAAATATTTAAAATTAATTAAATATTCTAAAAATCGAAGCGATAAAATATCAGGTCATTACATTCTCCCCTCTTAAAAAGAATTTCGTTCCCGAAATTCTAATGACGGAAAATATGACGACATTTTAACAGAACCTTAAAATAATCATTTTATAAAAACAACTCTTTATTGTAAAACATTTCAAAACTTACTCTACTCCCTTTTAACTGTATATTACTCTTCAAAGTCCTGAGAGTGTATACAAAAGATTAATTTCAATTTACTTTCCAAAATTATTTATGAAACCTTATCATAAAACACAACTTGAATTCACAAATTTGTATAATACCCTACTATATCCTCAGAGGATATATAACTATTTAATTCGAACTTCCTATTTTGAACTTAACTTGAGAATTAAATACCCGGTTTTTATTTCAAAATCCCTTTTGAAATGATCCTATATGTTCAATAATGTACTGTTCGATTGCAATGAGCCGGTCGAATGTGAGGGACAATCGATTATTAAGCATCATGCTAAACTATTTAAACATTAAACTTCCTCTGGTCGGTGTTGTATGGCCATAACATCTTTCACGAGCTTCGGTTATAAAGAGCCATGTAAAATATATTATATACTGGACGATGTCTTCTACAACCATGCGACGATTTACCATTCTTCTTTGCAGACCCATGGCATTATATAACCGAACAGCTGGTATTAGTATACTCATTTAGTATAAATCCATCGGTGGTGTTTGTCTAATTCCTGACCATCTTACGGCACTCAACCATCGTGGAGGTGTAAACAAGGATATGTAAAGTAAAAAAGTTTACAATGGGATTGTTACACCGTAGGTTTGAATTTATCATGGTGGCTAACCACCATTAATGTACACAATATCACGATTGAAGGTTGCCATCAAAATGTATTGATTTATTGGACGGCCGTATTTTAAAACCTATGGTTGTCAACTGTCGTCCTTTTCATCGTTTTCTCGGTTTCAAGGCGTCGAACTCCGCTATTATTTGGCCAAGGTAACTTTTTTTAGCATATATAATACCACTTCAACAACAATTACGATACCAATGACAATTCATTTAAACTAAAATTAAATTGAATCATCATTCATTATATATTAAGGATAAAATAATACCAATGACTGTCAAACAAATTCACATCACAGTTCAATGCAAATTAATATATAACATTATAATACAACAACATTATATCTTTTATTTTACAAAGAATAAATTTCACTAATAACTTACCGATGAATTATATGAATGATTATTTCAAAAAGAGGTACAAGTTGTACAAGATTACAATGTCACAGAAATTTCACTGAGCATTCATGATACAAGATCCACCGTCATGTGACTTGAGATGGTGGTATATAATTTAAATAAATCCAGAATTTTGGTAGGCTTCTGCACGGCTGCACCCAACTGCAACCAGACTAATAATATTCTTTACATAGAAAACAAAATAGTTAAGGCATATGAGAAGGAGATGATGTCAATCTTCATCTTTGTCAGACAAAGGGTTCAACACAAAGTTGCTCAAGTTTGGATCCACATGATGCCATTATTGCAAACTTTACCTCACACTTGTTATTTTAGAACACACCTCCATGATAATTGCCAAAATAGTAGTCTTGGAAAATGGATCCCCTAATTAACTCTACATTCTGATTGGCTTCACTTTAAATCTCTACACAACTCAAAAGCTCAGGAAGAAAATTGGAAGAACCAAATAGGTCTAACATACACATAGCAGAATACTCTTGTGCGCTACTCATAAGGAAGGAAACAAGAATATTTGTCATTCTATAGGCAATTACTACCATTATTTTAGGTTTCCTTGAATAGACCAATGAACACTAATTTTGATAAGATCCCATTGATTTTCAAACTAGAGATTGAAGTTTGAGATTGTAAGATAAGGGAATTTCAAAAATAAGCATCTGAAATTTTCTGATTTTCAGTGGGCTAGTAGGTGAAAGAGAATGTAATTGTATTCGTTAAGGAAGAGGGAAGGTACCTTTTTTCTGCAAAATGGACAGTCAGCGTCTGTGTTGACATGTCCGACGCGTCAAGCGTGGGCCCCACGTTGCCAAGGTAGATCCGAAGGTGATGACCAGTGATAGATATGATTTTTTATGTTTGTGTTGGAATATTGTACATGTATGTACTTTGAGATGGGTGAAGTAGTCTGACTTTGTTGGTGTGGTGTTTGAGAATTGGATATTTTGGATACGTTAGAGATGGATGAGGTTGATTTGAGTTGTTTGATACATTTTGAGATGTTGGATGTGTGTGAGGTTGATTTGAGTTGTTTTGAGATGATGTTGGACTTGTTTTATACATTTTGGGATGTAATTTGAGATGCTGTTAGATGTTTGAGTATGTTGTAGATTGTTTGAGTTTGATTTGTTGTAAATATTGATGTTTTGTTATTGTTGATGTTATATATGAGATTTGGGCTTTGATATATATGAGTTATATATGTGAAATTGAGATATTAATATATATTGATAAGCATGTGTTGGTTGGGTGTGAAATGCTGCCTACATAAAAAAAATACTTCTAGATTTCCGACGGTCATCGATGGCTTCCGACGGTCCTCTGGAAATAACATTTCGACGACCATCGACGATTGTTTTTCCAAGTATTTCGACGGTTTCCGTCGGCTACCGAAAGTAGTTTAGGCAAGCCGTATACTACCACATATACATGAATGGGCATTCGAAAGCCATCAGAAATTTCATCGCCAGCCGTCAGAAACTAATCGACGGGGCCATCGAAAAGCTATTGGAAAGATCATCCTTCGACGGCCTTGTTACCGACGGTTATTTCCGACGGCTGTCGACGATCGCCGACGGTTTTGAACCGTCGGAAATTCTGCTATTTCTTGTAGGGTAAGAATATATACAAGTCCATGTAAGAATGGTTGTGAGACGTATCGCTACAAAAATAAAGCATATTAGAGATTGAAAATTTAACCAAAATATTTCAGCCTTTAAATAAAGAATGATTAAAGATCGATGATATTGGTCTTTGATTTTAAATATTAAGTAAATTGTTGAATATGCGAGTATATGATTTTTGTTTGATGATAACAAACATATATATATATATATATATATTCATTTAAATGTATTTGTTAATGTACTATTTTATTTTTCACATAATTAATAAATATTTGCTGAATAAAATAAATAACACAGAATTTAAATTCAAACAAATATTTATTGAAACAAATATTTATTACAATTTTGAATAGTACAAATCTGAGCTCTCACTATATATACACAATTTCAGTTACAATACAAATTCGATTACATCACAATTTATCATTTACATTAGCACCTCACTACATAGCACTCATTCACTCGTATTAATCTTCATCTCCATTCCAGATTGAATCTAGCATCTGTGCGATCTGCAAAATAAACACTAACGCGGTAAAATTGAAAAGGAAATATTTTGCAGTGTAAAATAAAATGTATTTTTGAAAATATTATTTGCTTCGGTTATTTTGGTAGTTCATCATCATTTAAATTTGAATTCATCATACACGAACAGTTTGTGACATGCACAGTGTATCACTGCACATGCCACAAGGCCATGCACACCAATATACATTTGATAAAGTTACAGGGACAGGTGAGAACAAGGTCAAACCCAATTAAAAGCCAGGTTCAACTCAAGTGCAATACAAATAAAGTCACGACACGCGCACAAGGTCAAACCCAAGCTATAAGCTGGATTCAACACAAGTGCAATTCAAAAACCAAATAATTCTCGAGTGAAACCAAGGCCACAAAGTCATCAGAAATTCACACAAACATACATCATGAAACCAGAGTGCACAGCAACTATCCAGTGACTTCAAGCATGCACATATGTATCGATGAAGCACCACAAACAGTCAATGGTGAAGCAACTCGAGCCAGCATTTCATATATACAACAAGCTCCAGATGGTACACAAGTGCATGGCAACAACAAGTGATGCATCAGTGAAACAGTGACTCAAAAACACAATATGAAAACAAATGCAATGCATCACTAAGACATGAGTACTAGATACAACATGCACCAGTGAAACAAAAATGAAGTAGTTCAATATCCAAGCAGGATACAATGAAGCATATACATATGTACTCAACGCAACAAGACAATATGCAAACAAAGCATGCAGGTTCAACTAAATCAACATCATCAAGTATGGAACACAAATGCCAAACCAGACTCACTATCAAAGTGAACAAAGCAAGATTCAAGTAAAACAGTGAAACAACAATGTAACTACCATATATATATATATACATATGTATACA
The DNA here is from genome assembly GCA_030737815.1 of Allium fistulosum. Taxonomy (NCBI): domain Eukaryota; kingdom Viridiplantae; phylum Streptophyta; class Magnoliopsida; order Asparagales; family Amaryllidaceae; genus Allium; species Allium fistulosum. The sequence continues at coordinate 296,295,073 of CM060908.1, read as the reverse complement.
TATATATATATATATATATACATACATATATAGGCAGTGCAACAGGACAACTCGGCTAGCATGGACCATCAAGACCAACAAAGACTGTATGCAAACTGCATCGAAGCAAGTAGCATGATCAGAAGTACACAAGTGCAAAGCTACAACCAGACCCGACATGTATGAATTCGAGCTCAAGCAAATATCAAAAGCTCAAAAACACAAATATACAAGAGCAAGTGACAGTGATCAATATGCAGTGCAAACAACAACTTAAATGTATCAGACATCAAAGGCAGTGGAACAAAGTGCACTCACAAATATGACAACAATGTACACAAACTACATTCGAGCATGAAAGCAGTTTCAAGATTAAATCAAGGTATCACCAACACTTAACACATACATAAAGTAATGCAGCAAGCAAGTCAGAGAATCAAGGCAGGTCTAAGTAGCAGTTTCCAACAAAGACAGAAGTTTTTAAACATCATCAAACATAAATGCCGAAGTCAATTTTGGGTCATCAAAGTAGAGTTCAAACAAAGTCACGGGAGAAAATAATTTCGCATAGCAGGCTTTTACAAAATCAAAGCAGTAGTTTCAAAATCGTGATGACCAAGGAAGTTAAAACCAAAGCCGTGACAAGCAAGTAAACAGAATATATGATTTTGAACAAGTCAGTAAACATCAAAAGCATCCAAGCAACATCCAATGGCCGAGCAAAATTATTGACGAATTTAAATGAATTTATACGAACGAAAATATAGGAATTCGAATCCTATAAAACCCAATCATCATCGGCCTAAATTAATTATTCGAGTTCAAACAACAACAGAGCAAACTTTATATCAATAACTCGAATCATTAATTGAGTTCAAAGCAAATCAACCAGAAAAGCAAAATGGGAAAATCACGTACAAATTCAAGTGAACTCGAGAAGGTATCGTGTGCTAAGCAACGAACAATCGATCAATAGAGCAACGCAAAAATATCATTTGATTGATCAACTAAAGTCGGTAGCTTCAAATTCTCCAAAGCCCTAATTTCAGCAAAGAGGAACGAGCGAATAAAGGAACGAGGCCGCCATTTTTACAGAGCAAAGCAGAGCAAAGAAATAAAAGGGTCGGTCTTGTTTTATTTTAATAAAGGCTTTAGTTAATCAGGGTTTTAAATTTTTAATTGTTTTTAAATTTCTTTTAAATTTTGTATTTCTCTTGTGAAGTCTAGTCGTGTGACTAGGGGACGAACTACGGTGGTGTAGTTCGATAATTCGAAACTCAGTGGCTGAGTTGTGGCAGGGAATTGAGCGTAGAGTTAGGTTAGTTGATAGCGGGTGTCGCGAGTTTAAGCGTCTGACTAATTAATTTCTAGTAGAAACCTTGGGGGCAGCACGTAGGTAGGGTTTTGTCGAAGCTGGGTAAATCTGTGTGTTCTGTTTTCTGTTTTTTATATTCTGCTTTTATCTGTGCTGCTATTATTCTATTGTGATTTGTATTGAAATTATTTTATATACTTCCACAATAAATTTTTATAATTAATAGTATCACCCTATTCTTCCTCCCTCTAGGGTGAAATTGATCCTACAAGTGGTATCAGAGTAGGAACAAAAGCCGTTTTTGTTTTAAAAAATCTGATTTTTCAAAAACCAATTTTTGTTTTACAAATTTGAATTTTTAAAATGGCTTCTTTTAATGCTTTTACTAAGGGTCGGTCCAATATTATTCCTCCTGTTTTTGATGGAACATATTTTTTGAATTGGAAATTAAAAATGGAATTTTATTTAAAATCTGTTAATGTTAAATGTTGGGATATTATTGAAAATGGGTGTGATATAACAAACGAGAAAATTACTTCGATTAATGCTATTGCTATGCACATATTATATTCTCATATTAATCAAGATAATTTTAACTTTATTTCTCATTGTGAAAGTGCACAGGAAATCTGGAATACTTTTGGTGCAATGTATGGTGCAAAGTCAACAACGATGCGAAATCGTCAAAAATTGACTCAGTTAAAGAAACGTGTTTAACAGGATTGGTAAAAGGCAGCAGTGATGATGATAATGATGGAGCAGCTGAGCTGGCGTTACTAATGAAGAGATTCAAAAAGTGGAACCGCAAATACAGAAATCCAGCTCTAAATCAAAAATTGAAAAGCAGAATAGTCAAAGCACTAGACAACCCAGAAGAATGGGAGATCATCTGTCACAAGTGCAACAAACCCGGTCACATCAAGCCCAATTGTCCTCGAAATCGACTCGGCCAAGAAAAGAAATCAAAAAGGAGAATTTTTGCAGCCATGTGGAATAAAAGTGATGATGATCATAAAAGTACTAGCAGTGAGAGTGAGAAAGGAGATATGTGCCTTCGAGGTGATATAACTGATAGCGATGATGATGAGCCAAGTGAGGTATCAAAACTCACTCACTCAGAATTACTTATATATTTCCACGAAGTAAATGGCTGTTTTGAACGACTTAGGGAGAGATACGCTGAAATTGAATCACAAAGAGATACTTTGATAGATTTAAATAAACAGCTTGATCAATTGGTTAAAAACTATCAAAGCAAGAGCCCTAAATGTGATAAGTGTCCATCATTTGAAGAAGAAATTAAAAAAATCAGAAATCAAAATTAAATTACTTGAAAATGAAATTCTGATTTTGAAAGAAAGTGAAAATACAAGGAGATGAGAAAATTCCATTAAAAAGTGCACACAATTATTGAACGAGAATGAATCTCTCAAAACACAAGTCAAACAATTGTCTACAACTTTAGGAAAATTTTCAAACAGTGGGAGGTCGTTGAATATGCTATTAGGAAAACAAATGTTAATACTGTTAGACAAGGACTTGAATATAATCAAACTGAACTTGTTAGAAGCGAATTTAATCAAGTCAATTCAAAGTGCACGATTTGTGGAAAAACTGGACACAATCAAAACATTTGCTGGTATAGACCCAAACATGTGAAAATCATTCCAATTTGGGTTCCAAAAGGCACAAATATAAAATCCCTTAAAGTCAAACAAATCCAGGTGCCAAAAGGAACAATTATAAATAGTTTTGGGTCTACTCAAACATATTTTTCAAAATCAATTGCCACTAACAACCATGGACCTATAAAAACAAATAGGTCACAAAAATCTTTTCTCGTGTAGGTGTGGTGGCAGGCTAAGGAACAACAACAGTGTTATCTGAATTTTGGCTGTTCTAAGCACACAACGGGCGACAAATCAAAGTTCCTTAGCCTAGTATAAAGTTGACAAAATCACAATGGGAAACAACGAAATATTATCGGTAAAGGTAAAACAGGTAATGGTATATTCATCTCGAATGATATATTAAATGTGATAATCTGCACCATAATTTAATTCAGTCAGTTATTGATAAAGAAATAAATGCTGATTTTGATTCTGACTTATTCAAAATGTTGAACAATCATCTTTGAACTATTTCATATAGATTTGCTTGGATTAATGATGGTGTTTTATTGATTGATGATTACTCATGATACATATGGATATATTTGACTTGACATTACATTTTGTGTTTGCTTGTTTACATCGTTTCAATTCAAATTCAAGAGAATTTCATTTGAAAGCTGAGAAAATGATTTTAAGGAAATTTGTTGCAACTTCACAATCTAGTTTATAACATTCAATTAATGATAATCTTGAGTCAAAGGGAAATTCAGATGCAAATTACACCGGTGATCTAGTTGATAGAAAAATTTCTAGTGGAACGTGACTTATGTTGAGACATTCAGTAATTGCATCGTTTTTCAAAGAAAATATCTGCATATTTTTCACTTGAAATAATTTTCAAATAGCAGACATTTTTCTAAAACCCCTTCTAGAAAATCATTTTTGTTGACCTTGATTCGGATTAATCATTTTGGAAAATTTGATTTTATAATTATTTTTGGATTTGATATTAAATGACTGCATTAACTAATCTGACCCTCTACTAATTATCGAAAAGATAAATAGTGATTGAAAAAGTGATGAGTGTTGATATTAATCATATACTATAACTTGAGACAGTATATTTAGTAAATTTCTTTAGAAATTTAAACAAGAGTTATAAAAACTTTCTGTTGGTAAAAATTCCAGGACCATTTCTGTTTCTATCATATTTCTATCGACCATCACTCATCAAAATCCAATATAGTATGTCAATATGTGGTATTTTAAATGAGAAATTATTCGTTCTTCATTTTATTATATTTTTAGCAATAAAAACATCCAAAGTATTCACTCTCATTTAAAATTCCTCACGGTTATGCATTTGTCAATTACTTGGAATTTTTGATTATGTGCTTCCATGCTCATTTAAAAGTCCTCACGGTTATGCATGTATGGAACGAATATCAAAATTGATTGATTAAATAAACAAGTTGATTCTAATCCCATTTAAAAGTCCTCACGGTTATGCGTGGTTAGAAGATACTTGAATTCATTTTTTTAATAAAAAGTTGGAATACTACTAATCTCATTTAAAAGTCTTAACGGTTATGCATGGTTAATAGATATTCAAATTCCTGATATAAATATAACGCAAATAGGCACAACTATATGGTTTTATATGATGACATCATCCATATCATTCTAAAGTGGAATATGCGTCAAACAGAGTATTTATGATTTTTGTTTGATTTTTTATTGAAATTTAATATTTATACCAGATTGAGTATTAATGTTGTATTAATGTCTATCAATTTATCTCTATTTTTCTAACACTATTACTCTTTTGCTGATAACAAAAGGGGGAGAGAAAAGTTAAGATTTTGGAAAATAAAGGTCAAATATTTTCTATTTGCATCTAGGCTCATTTGCATATTTTTTATTTACTTGCATATATGAAGAGGGAGCTTGTGTAGAGAGGGAGCATTCATATAGGGGAAGCAAATTGAATGATCAAATACATTTAATAAAGGGGCATTTTACCAGAAGGACAAACTTTGTAGTCCAATTAGTTTCTAGGACACACATTCAAAAAATTACTTTCAAGGCTAAAATCAGCAGAATAATTACTTTCAAGGACAAAGTCAGCAGTCCAATTACTTTCAATGACATAATTTCATAGGTTTTTAGGCCCTAAAAACTAATTATTTTACGTTTTGTCCTTGAAAATAATTATTTCAGTTGTGTGTCCTAGAAACTAATTCCACTTGCTAAAGAGGCCCTTGTGGCTAATTTCCACTTTAATAAACTCAAAATCTTAAATATATGTTTGTTATCATCAAAAGGTGGAGATTGTTGAATATGCGAGTATATGATTTTTGTTTGATGATAACAAACATATATATATATATATTCATTTAAATGTATTTGTTAATGTACTATTTTATTTTTCACATAATTAATAAATATTTGCTGAATAAAATAAATAACACATAATTTAAATTCAAACAGATATTTTATTCAAACAAATATTTAGTACAATTTTAAATAGTACAAATCTGAGCTATCACTATATATAAACAATTTCAATTACAATACAAATTCAATTACATCATAATTTATCATTTACATTAGCACCTCACTACATAGCACTCATTCACTCGTATTAATCTTCATCTCCTTTCCAGATTGAATTCAACATCTGAGCGATCTGCAAAATAAACACTAACGCGGTAAAATTGAAAAGGAAATATTTTACAGTGTAAAATAATGTGTATTTTTGAAAATATTATTTGCCTCGGTTATTTGGGTTATTCGTCATCATTTAAATTTGAATTCATCATACACGAACAGTTTGTGACATGCACAGTGTATCACTGCACATGCCATAAGGCCGTGCACACCAATATACACTTGATAAAGTTACAGGGACAGGTGAGCACAAGGTCAAACCCAATTAAAAGCCGGGTTCAACTCAAGTGCAATACAAATAAAGTCACGACACGAGCACAAGCTCAAACCCGAGCTATAAGCTGGATTCAACACAAGTGCAATTCAAAAACCAAATAATTCTCGAGTGAAACCAAGGCCACAAAGTCATCAGAAATTCACACAAACATACATCATGAAACTAGAGTGCACAACAACTATCCAGTGACTTCAAGCATGCACATATGTATCGATGAAGCACCACAAACAGTCAATGGTGAAGCAACTCTAGCCAGCATATCATATATACAACAAGCTCCAGATGGTACACAAGTGGATGGCAACAACAAGTGATGCATCAGTGAAACAGTGACTCAACAACTCAATATGCAAACAAATGCAATGCATCACTGAGACATGAGTACCAGATACAACATGCACTAGTGAAACAAAAATGAAGTAGTTCAATATCCAAGCAGGATACAATGAAGCATATACATATGTACTCAACGCAACTAGACAATATGCAAACAAAGCATGCAGGTTCAACTAAATCGACATCATCAGGGATGGAACACAAATGCCAAACCAGACTCACTATCAAAGTGAACAGAGCAAGATTCAAGTAAAACAGTGAAACAACAATGTAACTACCATATATATATATACATATGTATACACACACATATATATATATACATATATAGGCAGTGCAACAGGACAACTCGGCTAGCATGAACCATCAAGACCAACAAGACTGTATACAAACTGCATCGAAGCAAGTCGCATGATCAGAAGTACACAAGTGCAAAGCTACAACCAGACCTGGCATGTATGAATTCAAGCACAAGCAAATATGAGAAGCTCAAAAACACAAATGTACAAGTGCAAGTGACAGTGATCAATCTGCAGTGCAGACAGCAACTTAAATGTATCGGACATCAAAGGCAGTGGAACAATGTGCATTTACAAATATGACAACAATGTACACAAACTACATTCGAGCATGAAAGCAGTTTCAAGATTAAATCAAGGTATCACCCACACTACACACATACATAAAGTGATGCAGCAAGAAAGTCAGAGAATCAAGGCAAGTCTAAGTAGCAGTTTCCAAAAAAGACAGAAGTTTTTAAACATCATCAAACATAAATGCCGAAGTCAATTTTGGGTCATCAAAATAGAGTTCAAACAAAGTCACAGGAGAAAAGAATTTCGCATTGCGGGCTTTTACAAAATCAAAGCGGTAGTTTCAAAACCGTGATGACCAAGGAAGTTGAAACCAATGCCGTGACAAGCAAGTAAATATAATATACGATTTTGAACAAGTCAGTAAACATCAACAGCATCCAAGCAACATCCAATGGCCGAGCAAAATTATTGACGAATTCAAATAAATTTATACGAACGAAAATATAGGAATTCAAATCCTATAAAACCCAATCATCATCGGCCTAAATTAATTATTCGAGTTCAAACAACAATAGAGCAAACTTTATATCAATAACTCGAATCATTAATCGAGTTCAAAGCAAATCAACCAGAAAAGCAAAAAGGGAAAATCATGTACAAATTCAAGTGAACTCTAGAAGGTGTCGTGTGCTAAGCAACGAACAATCGATCAACAGAGCAACGCGAAAATATCATATGATTGATCAACTAAAGTCGGCAGCCTCAAATTCTCCAAATCCCTAATTTCAGCAAAGAGGAACGAGCGAATAAAGGAACGAGGCCGCCATTTTTATAGAGCAAAGTAGAGCAAAGAAATAAAAGGGCCGGCCTTGTTTTATTTTAATAAAGGCTTTAGTTAATTAGGGTTTTAAATTTTTAATTGTTTTTAAATTGCTTTTAAATTTTGTATTTCTCTTGTGAAGTCTAGTCGTGTGACTAGGGGACGAACTACGGTGGTGTAGTTTGAGAATTCGCAACTCAGTGGCTGAGTTGTGGCAAGGGTTTGAGCATAGATTTAGATTTGTCGATAGCGAGTGTTGCGAGTTTACGTGTGTAAGCGTCTGACTACTTTATTTCTAGTAGAAACCTTGGGGCAGCACGTAGGCAGGGTTTTGCCGAAGCTGGGTAAATCTGTGTGTTTTGTTTTCTGTTTTTTATATTCTGCTTTTATTTGTGCTGCTATTATTCTGCTGTGATCTGTATTGAAATTATTTTTTATACTTCCGCAATAAATTTTTATAATTAATAGTATCACCCTATTCACCCCACTCTTGGGTGAAATCGATCCTACATAAATAATTATTAAGATGGTTTAAAAACTGAATTTCAGCCTCTAACTTAATTTTCTAATAACTCAATATGCTACGGTTAATTTTCTACCATCTTTAAAAATCCAGAGGACCAATTTTGTGATCCACGTGATTTGCATTTGATATAAATTAAATCATTTTATTTTTAAATATAACTAAAATAACCTCCTAACTTGGGTTCACCCACTACTTGATTATATAGGGTGCGTTCCTTTTTGAACCGAAAGGGGCAAATGAAATGGGCAAACGAAAGGGGCTGGGAAATGGGTAAGTTCACGAAAGGGGAATGCGTTCTTTTTACGCAAGGGGCAACGCGAAAGGGGCAAAGTTATTATTTTATTATTTGTTTATGTTATTATTTTATTTATGTTAATTATTTTTAAATACGGAATACATAATACATAATAAAAATTGCAGAAATAAAAATTCATAGTTCTGAATTCACAATACAAATGCAGAAATAAAAGTACCAAATAAAAATGCAGAAAATAAAATACAGATAAAACAAACTACATTTTCCTTCTCAACTGGGCAACAAGATAAATAACAGCCTTCCTATGCTGCTCGGGGTTGTCCAACAGGGCATGCAAAGGATTGAAGACTCTGCTATCATACTCAGCCAAACAAATCGTGACCTCCGATTCTTCATAATCGTCATCCTCTTGCTTCGCTTCCATACATCTAGCAAGAGTCAGATCATGTGAAGAACTGCCAACAGACCTAGAAGGACCACCAGTAGGCCGTTGCTGTCTAGGCACTCTATGATAGAAGATCTCCGCAGCATCACCCCTACGATAGTTGCCATAAAGCTGTGCATCGAACTATAGCTGAACAGGTCGATCTGGTGGAATTATGAACTGGCATTTGTCAGTTTGGATGCAGACATCAAAAATCACGTCCAACTGCCTAAAACGAGCAGGCGAGGCATGTTTGTATTTACTGTACCTTGCTGCAGCTGTATCCCACCACTCGTCGGATCCACCGACTGTGTCCTGTTCTTTGTTCCAATAGCCACCTAGAATCTATAGCAGCTTGTTCCATGGGCTCCACTCACGTTTTAGATTATCGAACTTGTTTTTCATTTGCCCAGCGTTGTAATCCAGACCAGTTCTTACGTTGAACAGGACTGTAGTATCTTCATACCACTGTACAACGTGGTGGGCACGCGTATCAATGTTTTCGAAACAAACATCAATGAACGCGTTTGTCCTGTCGGCATTCCAGTCGACGATGGTTCTGGTAGAAGAAGAAGCAGAGTGGCTAGACATTTTGAAAAAAGCAATTAAAAAATAATTCAAAAAAATCTAAAAAAAATATATATGGTAGATAATAATACGAAAAACACAAATACAAAAAAATTTACCTGAAAAATTCGACGACGACATTTAGGGTATCAAAAATCACCTGAAAATCTACTAGATTCGTCGTAGACTTTTTCAGGTAAATTTTTTTATATTTGAGTTTTTCGTATTATTATCTACCATATATATTTTTTCAGATTTTTTTGAATTATTTTTTTATTTACTTTTTTTAGAATGTCTAGCCACTTTGCTTCTTCTTCTACCAGAACCATAGTCGACTGGAATGCTGACAGGACAAACGCATTCATTGATGTTTGTTTCAAAAACATTGATACGTGTACCCACCGCATTGCACAGTTGTATGAAGATATCACAGTTCTGTTCAACGTAAGAACTGGTCTAGATTACAACGCTGGGCAAATGAAAAACAAGTTCGATAATCTAAAACGTGAGTGGAGCCCATGGAACAAGCTATTACAGATTCCAGGTGGCTATTGGAACGAAGAACATGACACAGTCGGTGGATCCGACAAGTAGTGGGATACAACTGTAGCAAGATACCGCAAATACAAACATGCCTTGCCTGCTCGTTTTAGTTAGTTGGACGTGATTTTTGATGGCTGCATCCGAACTGAAAAATGTCAGTTCATAATTCCACCAGATCGACCTGTTTAGCTACAGTTCGACGCACAGCTTTATGGCAACTATCTTAGAGGTGATGCTGCGGAGATCTTCTGTCACAGAGCGCCTAGACAGCAACGGCCCACTGGTGGTCCTTCTAGGTCTGTTGGCAGTTCTTCGCATGATCTGACTCTTGCTAGGTATATGGAAGCGAAGCAAGAGGATAACGATTATGAAGTATGGGAGGTCGCGATTTGTTTGGCTGAGTATGATAGCAGAGGTTTCAATCCTTTTGCATGCCATGCTGGACAACCCCGAGCATCATAGGAAGGCTGTTATTTATCTTGTTGCCCAGTTGAGAAGGAAAATGTAGTTTGTTTTATCTGTATTTTATTTTTTGCATTTTTATTTGGTACATTTATTTCTTCGTTTGTATTGTGAATTCTGAACTATGAATTTTTATTTCTGCAATTTTTGTTATGTATTCTGTATTTAAAAATAATTAACGTAAATAAAATAATAACTTTGCCCCTTTCGCGTTGCCCTTTCATAAAATGAACGCATTCCCCCTTCACGAACTTACCCCTTTCCCAGCCCCTTTCGTTTGCCCCTTTCGTTTTCCCCTTTCGGTTCAAAAAAGAACGCACCCTAAATAATCAAGTAGTGGGTGCACCCAAGTTAGGAGGTTATTTTAGTTATATTTAAAAAAAATGATTTAATTTATCTCAAATGCAAATCATGTGGATCACTAAATTGGTCCTCTAGATTTTTAAAGATGGTAGAAAATTAACCGAAGGATATTGAGTTATTGGAAAATTGAGTTAAAGGCTGAAATTCAGTTTTTAAACCATCTTAATAATTATTTACTGATTAAAGACTATATAGTAGTCTTTAATATTTAAAATCAAAGACCAATATCATCGACCTTTAATCATTCTTTATTTAAAGGCTGAAATATTTTGGTTAAATTTTCAATCTCTAATATGCTTTATTTTTGTAGTGATACGTCTCACAACCATTCTTACATGGACTTGTATATATTCTTACCCTACAAGAAATAGCAGTATTTCAGAAGGTTCAGAACCGTCGGCGATCGTCGATAGCCGTCGGAAATAACCGTTGGCAACAAGGCCGTCGAAGGATGGTCTTTCCAACAGCTTTTCGAAGGCCCCGTCGATTAGTTTTCGACGGATGGTGATGAAATTTCTGATGGCTTTCAAATGCCCGTTCGTCTACATGTGGTAGTATACGGCTTGCCTAAACTACTATCGGTAGCCGACGGAAACCGTCGAAATACCTAGAAAAACAACCGTCGATGGCCGTCCAAATGTTATTGCCAGAGGACCGTCGAAAGCGTCGATGACCGTCAGAAATCTAGAAGTATTTTTTTTATGCAGGCAGCATTTCACACCCAACGGACACATGATTATCAATATATACCAATATCTCAATTTCATATATATATATATAACTCATATATATATATATATATATAACCCCAAATCACATATATAACATCAACAATAACAAAACATCAATATTTATAACAAATCAAACTCAAACAATCTACAACATACTCAAACATCCAATAGCATCTCAAAATACATCCCAAAATGTATAAAGCAAGTCCAACATCATCTCAAAACAACTCAAATCAACCTCACACACATCCAACATCTCAAAATGTATCAAACAACTCAAATCAACCTCATCCATCTCTAACATATCCAAAAATATCCAACTCTCAAACACCACACCAACAAAGTTAGACTACTTCACCCATCTCAAAGTACATACATGTACAATATTCCAACACAAAGATAAAAAATCATATCTATCACTGCTTATCACCTTCGGATCCACCTGAGGAGGGTAATGATCCATGCTCCTGCACATATGTAGCAAGGCGCTCGTCTAACTTGACAAGCTCGACGCCTGTCTCATTTCCCCCACTACAAGACACACAATGTATTCCAACGGAGCCTTCCAACGGCCTCCAATGTCTTCCAACGTCCAGTGTTTTCTCGTATATTTTATTAGTTAAAAACTGTAGGACGTTGGTAGACGTTGGCGTTGTTAAACGTTGGTAGACGTTGGCGGCAATTTGAATGACGTTGGAAATCCGCAAGCAAAACAGAAGCCCAGCTTCTTCTTCCCCATTTGGCTGAAACATCCCCCCCCCAATTCCCAAATTTGCTCCGATTCCGACCCCCCCCCCCCCCCCCCCGCTGCTCCGACGATCAACGGCTCCTCCTCCGACTCCAAGCCTCCCTCTCGTCCTCTCTAACTCCCTAATCTCTCAAGAAAAGATATAAACCCTAATCCCTATATTTAATTAAATTTGTTAAATTAGTGTATTAAATGTTTGTATTGCCTTATTGTATGTATAATCTAGTTTATTGAGGCATAATTTATGTTATTAACTTATGTATTGCAAGATTATATATATTTAAGTCTGTGTTAACAATAGAATAATGTGCATACAATTATTTTTAGGTTTGTTTGGAAACGTTAGTTGTTGGTGAGCATACAATTAGTTTATGTATTTTAGAAAATTTCAAAAACAATATTTTATATTCATGAAACCCTTAGAGTGTCTTTCGGCCCCGTCTGATAAGTATTGTATATGATCGTTATGTGGATATTTGTTTTTTAACAGAACGAACATCTATATTCATCGTATACAATATTTGTTGGATTTGTCCCTGTATTGGAAAAGTTACGAACACAATAACGTAATTAAATCTAGTAAAACATTTCATTTTGAATGGTTCATAGAATTTCGATAGCGCTTCCTTTATGTTCCCTGTGTACACGCAAATGTGTACTGTTCAGGGAACTAAAGCGAAGTGCTGCCGAAATTTTGTTGAATCATTTAAATTGAAATGATTTACGTGATTTAATTACATTATTGTATTTGTAATGGGAGGTAGGATGACCCATCGACAAAGTGTCAATGATCTATTAATATAAAATTCACCAATAATATTGTTTTAATAAAATGTCAATTTTTTAAATTTATATCGTACTTTTTAATTATATACGTAGGTAAATGGAAAATTATTTTACTGATCGAAGCTGGATGTACAAAAAAAGAAGGGTCGAAAATGGAGGCTCAATAAGTGAACAGTTTAATAACGGTGTTCGCGTATTTATTGATTTCGCTTTAAGTAATAACAGAAACGACGAAGAAATCCGTTGTCCATGTACTAAATGCAAAATGTTAAAGCATTTGATACCAGCAATGGTTATAGTTCATTTGCGTCAATACGGTTTCGTGCCGAACTATTTGGTTTGGGATCGTCATGGAGAACTGTTAGCATCTAATCATGTACAAGCTGAGGAGGTAGTGTGTACTGAAATTGATACGACGAATCTCGTAGAACATATGGTTGAAGATGTTGCACGGTCAATGTTTCATGTTCCTCAATTAATTGATGACGATGGTAATGCTGAAGAAGAACCAAATATTGGGGCAAAAAATATATATGATTTATTAGATGCCGCAAAGAAACCCCTTTGGGAAGGCTGCACAAGCGGAACCCAATTATCAATAACTGCTGAATACATTGCGATGAAATCTAAATACAACTTCACAGAAGCTAGATTTATAGCTGTTGTACAAGCTGCGAAACGACATATGCCTCCCAATAATTTAATGTACGAAAATCATTATGAAGTAAAAAAAAATGATGTCAGCTTTTGGTTTACCGTATCATAAAATAGATACATGTCTAAATGGTTGCATGCTGTTTTGGAAAGAAGATATCAACCTTAGAAATTGTAAAATATGTAGTCAGGAAAGGTACAAATCAAGAAAGAAAAAAGGAAAGGAAGTCCCGTATAAACGTATGCATTATTTACCAATTACTCCTAGACTTCAGAGGTTATATGCATCTTCTGTAACCGCGCAACATATGAGATGGCATAGTGTTAGAACACGGGAAGAAGGTATGTTAACACACCCAGCTGATGGGGAAGCATGGAAGCATTTTGACCACAAACATCCTGATTTTGCATCCGAGAGTCGTAATGTTCGACTTGGTTTATGTACGGATGGATTTTCACCATTTTCTCAGTTTGGTTCTAAATATTCGTCATGGCCTATAATTGTCACACCTTATAATTTACCTCCATGGATGTGTATGAAAACTCCATATATGTTTCTCACAGTTGTCGTCCCTGGTCCTAATGATCCGACACAAGGAATCGATGTTTATTTACAACCTTTGATTGAAGAATTAAAAACACTGTGGTACGAAGGAGTAGAAACATACGATATTTCCAAAACAAAAAAACATTCGCATGTATGCTTCTTTGATGTGGACAATCAGCGATTTTCCTGCTTATGCAATGCTTTCAGGTTGGAGTACGGCTGGTCGTCTAGCTTGTCCGTACTGCATTGAAGATACACGAGCGCAGTATTCTTTGATATGCACACACGTGTACCTTAATCATAATGCAACATTTTTTTATATAATTGCAGTATTTACGAATCACAACATCCTAACGGCGATATCGGCAAAGAATTCGCTTCTTGGTTTTCTAAGTACGTTTTTGATCCAACAAATTGTGTTGTAGACGAAAGATTGAAACATTTAGCTATGGGACCAAAAAGGAAAGTGAAGACCTATCCAATATTCTTTGTCAATGGAGATAAATTTAATACCAAAGAATACGGTGCCGAAAAATTAACTAACAATACTGGTGTATTTGTTAAAGGTAGTGATGATCCAAATGATCATATACATGATTTTTATGGCGTGCTAACTCAGGTTTTGCAATTGACGTATTTCACACGACCCGCGGAAGAAGTATTTTTGTTTAAATGCAACTGGTTTAGCAACGTTCCAGGTTCTGGAATCAACGTGCACCCAAAATATAATCTTATAGAAATAAAACATACTTCGCGTTATTATAAATACGATCCTTTTGTACTTGCCAAACAAGCTCTTCAAGTTTATTATGTTTCTTACCCATCTCTAAGAAGAGATAAAATAGATTGGTCGGCCGTTTTTAAAACAAAGGAAAGGTTTACATTTGATGGACGGAATATTCCCGAAGAACAAGCTTACCAAGCAGATATCGAGGAAAATAGAGGAATAATAATAACCGACGATCAAACAGATTTTGGACCTCTAAACGATGAATCAAATGCATTAATTGAAGCATTTGAGAGTAAAGAGGAACAAAATATAGAGTGCGAAACAGAGTCTGAATCCGAAAATGACGAGGACTGATCAACTATCTACATTTTGAGAAGGTAAATTTATATTTTTTTAAACATTATCCTGTTTTCATTAAAAATGAAATGGTATGCTAATATATGATATGTATCACATCTCATTTTTATGTTACGCCATACTGTATGTTTTACATATAGTCATTTTATTTTCTGTTATAATGTTTGTTTGTAACATGTATTATATAGGTATGTCGTCATGTAGACGTACCGGTGGACATTCTGGGTCTCCCTCTTCCTCACAGAGAGGGCATGCTCGTCCGGACGGTGGTGATGGCGGTGGTCCATCACAGGAGCTACGGCGTCCTGTGGTGTGGCTAAAGCCAAAAGCAGATCAAAGGTAAGTATTAAATTTCTAAATTAAATTTCATTTTCGTATAATCTACTCTGAAAATATATAGTAGTCATGAAATATTAAATGTTTTTTCTCTGTTTAAACACAGTGGTTTCTCTTTGGAGCAGACTCAAGTAGTTCTATATATATCTCGCCGGGCGTACATGGGTCGTATGACCGAATGTTGGCCTAAGTGGACATTGATTCCAGATAATGTCAAAGAGACTATTTGGCAGGATTTTTCGGTATGTCACTTTATATATTAGGAACATGTTATATCAATTCATGTTTACATTATTTACAAAAGCTGTATAACTATTATTGTGTCAAACGTGCAAGCGGAAGTGGACCTTTAGGACGCTGATATTTCAGTCGTATATCGCCACTGGTGTAGCAAAGAACTACCGGGAAATAGTAAACAGCTTAAAAACAGCGGGAAAGAAGCCTCAGTGGATGAGCGCAGCTGTGTGGGATGATTTTGTGACATGGTGGGGAAACGAGAAGTTTCAGGTAAATTTATCACATGTTTAATTTAAATTCTTCTAAGCAAATACTAACTAGAAATGTTAAACAAATTTTGTTTTTAAATTAAATTTACAAAGGCAGTCGGAGAGGAACTCAGCCAATAGGAGCAAGAACCCTGTCACACATCGTGGTGGTTCCAAGTCATTTCAGCATCACCGAGAGGACTTGGTATATTTATTAATTATGATAATAATTTAAAGATTTTAAGTTCTAAGTTGTAGATAATGTAACAATATATATATAATATATATGTATATGGACATATTTCAGAAGAGACAGCGTGGTGGTGCTTCTGTGAGTTACTGGGATGTTTTCACACATACTCATGCGTTGAGCCAGGTCGACGAAGTAGGCACCGTTTCATACTCCTGGGATCACGATGCCAAAGCGTAGTCCGCATATGTAAGTAACATAATGACTTAACACTTATATAAGTTAATTAAAATAATGTTATCTAAATTCAACTTATTTTGCATAACAGCAAAAGTTTCAGCAAGCACGGACTTCCATTCTCGAGGGCTCTGGGCGCGACAACTTGACCGCCGATGAGGAGGACGCTATTTTTGAGTCTGTCATGGATCCAGCGGCACATGGCAGACGCTATGGTTTTGGAAATCAATCGGTAATAACTTTAACTTAAATTTTAAAATAATTATTCTGAACCAACTGTTGCACATTGTGATGGATTATAGTAAACATGAATTACAATTATTAAACAATTACAGGCTAAGACGGCTCAGATTGAGTATTAGAGGGCTCAAGATAAGGAGGAGATTGCACAGCCCAGAGCCCAGGTCGCCGCACTCGAGGAACACAATATCCGCACCGAAGCCAAAACGGAGGAGCTGAATAGGCGTCTTACGGAGTTTATGGAGCAATACGGCCGGTTTCCGTCTTCTGGTGATTCAGGAGGAGAGTGATTTCAGGTATGATTTGATTTGTTTTGCTATGGACATGTATATTTGGAGAGTGTGAGGATTTGATACATTCTGATGTTTTGGATGTGATTTTTGAGAGGTTGACGTAGTAGTTTGGATATTGTTGGATTGGACGTTTTGTTGGATGTTGATGTTGGATGGTTTATGTTGTTTATATTGATTTGTATTGTATATATTGATTAGTATATATGCTTATTACTTGGATTTACTATTATGATTGATTATATGTGAGATATGTTGTTGTATATGTGCTCGAAATTGAGCTTTTATGAGATATACGATGTTGGAGGTGGTTGGAAGCATGCATTGTTGGTTCTGTAAAAAAAACATCCAGATTTCCAACGTCTTCCAACGTCCACCAACGGTTTACTGGCACATTTATTCCAACGTCTTACAACATCCTCCATCGGATCTTTCAACGTCTTCCAACGTCTTTCCAACGTCTATTTGGTCAACATCTTCTTCCACGTGGACAACCTGAACGTTAGAAGACGTTGGTATATGGGCGTTGGGTCCATCGGTAGACGTTGGACGCCGTTGAAATGTATATCAACGGCGTTTCCAACGTCCATCAACGGCTTTCCAACGGCCGCCAACGTCTGGCCGCCGTTGGAATGCACTGTGTGTCTTGTAGTGCCCAGGTCTGCAATCTTCGCTTTCAACTCTTGAATCTCTGAGTTGTCCTGGGCTTTTTTGTAGACGCTTTGCTTGCATCTTGCCTGTAACATTATTTAACAGAGTGTATGAGTTTCGTATATAGTGAGTAACAAAATTAATATGTTATACATTATTCATAAATATAATATACATAAACATTACCTCTAGATTCCTGAAACCATAACGCTTATTTCATGATGTCAGCTCCATGACCGCGTCAAAGATTGCGTCCTCCTCATTAGCAGTTCCCGTCCCGATCCCTCAAGCACTTTCTCTCGTTCTCGCATGAATTTTTCATGCAATTCCAAACAAAATTACAATTAAAATTCATACTTTAGATGAATATTGTACGATATGTGTACGATTCCAATACAGGGACAAATCCAACAAATATTGTATCAGATGAATATTGATGTCTGTTTTGTAATAAAAACGAACATCTATATAATGATCATATACAACATTTGTCAAACGGGGCCAAAAACTCTCTAAGTGATTTAAAAAATAAAGTTCATTATACACTAATTTTTTTATAATAACATTAACACTAATTATTTATTTAAATTTCTCAACGATTAAAAAATAATAAAAACTTGTTTTTTTTCAACATATTTTAGCTAACACTAATATCAATTTAGTACATGGTAAAAAAAATTAAATTTATATACTAATTTTTTTATATATATTAGCACATACACGTAAACTAATATATAATTAAGGATATACAAACTAATAAATGGCTTGTGTAAATAAATTGTTTTTTCGACATTTTAGGTAATACATACATTGGTTAACACTAAATTATGTTACACCAATTCACACATACACTAATCAATCTAAATTAGCCATAATTATACATTAATTATCGAATTTAAACACTAATAACCCTAATTAACATTTCTCAATCAACCAATATACACAATTATAAACAATCAATGGTCTATTTCAACAAATATATGCTTAAATTAACACTAATTTTATCGTAATTTGGATTAACTAGTTAAGGAGAAGAATATACCTGATTTTTGATGACTTGAAGGCGTATGAGGTTGGAGATTGCAAATTGACGAAGAAATTAACAGATTGCGACGGCTCATAACAGGTAGTGATGGATTTGAGTGGATTTGGAGGTTTAGGTTTTGTGATTGAGGGTTTAGAAAGTAGAAATGAGGAAGGCAACGGGTTCGGTTGCCGCTGTATACGTGACATTCTGACGGTTTCCAACGTCCATCGACCGCTATCATTCCAATGGTTTTCGACCGTTATATTTATCTTATCTCTCCACTTAAAAATAAATTAGCTTGGTTTAATTTAATTTATTATAGAAATTTAATTTGCTATAAAATGTTTACAATAACGCAGTTTTGTTTCTAACTATTAAAAGGGTTATTTTTATTAGTTATACCATAATTTTTTAACAATTTGACATTTAGTTGTGAATTTTAAATATATTTAACATAATAAATTCATATAAAAAAAAATATTTAGTATAAAAAAAAATTGTTGAATCTAAAGTCCATCCAAGGTATTTTGGAAATACGATCAAAATATGAAAGAAAATTAAACAAGTTTAAGGTATCAAATTTGATTTTTCAAATTTATAGTCGTTCGTTGACATTCAGAGTTAAACCTTTCGTTCGAAGGTCAAACGATCTTCAAACGAGACGAAATTCAAATCATATATACTATATTATGTATTTATTCAATCTGTACGGTTGGATTTAGAAAGAACATATAGAAAAAAATTTAGACTTCAAACATGTCATTTTCAAATAAGTTATCCTAACAATACGTATCAATTGTTATACAACTGCTTAGAAAATGATATATTTTGAGTCTAATTTTTTTCGATTCTAGCCATACGGATTAGATAAATACATTATAAAGTATATATGATCCAAATTTCGTCTCATTTGAAGGTCGTTTGGCCTTAGTCCAAATTTAGACGAACGACTATAAATTTGAGAATAAAGATCGACACCCTAAATTTATTTGTTTTTTATCAAATTTTGAAAGTAGGTCCACAATACTTTGGATCGACATAAGATTCAAAAAAATTATTATTTTCGTCCAATATTTTCTTGTATATGAATTTATAATATTAAATACATTTAAAAATTCATAATTATTTATACAATGGTTAAAAAATATAGTCATATTCAAAAACAGTTACGCATTATAAATTTCATCGAAGTTGTATAATGGACAGACTGAAAGTTGCATAGATTGATTGTTTGAGTTTGATTTTTAATAAAGTTAAATATTGAATTGCACAACAAAAGATTACCAAAAATACTAATTTAACTAACCACAAAGCGTCACAGAATTGCAGAATTGAATAAAAATACCTTTTTTGATTTTTAGGAATTAATTAAATTAGTATTTTTAAACAACATTTCTCTCAAAAAAATTAGTATTTTTAAACAAATTTAAAATTTTTATAAATAATAAGTTAAAATAATGTGAGAAATTAAATTAATTAAAATAGAAAGCTGTCGAAAAGTAAATGACGGAGCAGTCGGCGTTCGTCGGAACCTTCCGTCGGAATTTCTATAGTTCTTTCTAGTGTTAGACTCACACGGATTACATATATTGAGCTTATGTGTATTATTTTGGATAGATGAACCTTTCACATTAGTTCAAACCCTAAGCCTGATGGATATACCTCTGTCCAACTTCATCATCATTCCATGAAATCATGGCCGCATATCATTGAATTTGGATTAAAGATAATGAAAATGAAATGAAAAAAAAAATAAAATAAATAAAAAGAAAGAAAGAATAAGAAGACGAAATGAGTTGACTGAGCCAGAGTTCATTTTATAAGCGTCTACCTTCTGTTCATTTAATAAATACTGCATTTCGGAGGCTTATTAAATTACAACCTTGAGCTTGGACCCTTATTAAACGAAAATCCAACAGCAGGCACGTTTTTAATTTGCCATTCAAAAGCGGAACTTTCAGAAAGCCCAAGTAGTGAGTATATGGACTGAATATTCAGTCATAGCCGCCTTCTAGAGTTTTAAATTCAGACCTTGAATTAGAGGCATTTAAATGGTTCGAAACATCTGTTATACCTGCTGTCAAACTGAGCTCATCTTCAACGGAGGCGTAGAGCAAAAGTCTTTACTAAAATGATGTTCATCATTAAAAGAACTGTTTCACGTTAAACAAATGCTCAACGGTTAAGAAGAAGACATATACGGACACAAAGGTGTTGAAGATGCTTGGATACATTTGAATTACCACATCTTCAAACCATTAAATTTGTTAGTGCAAAATACTGATGCATAAATTCCTTTCTAACAATACGACATCACACAGCAACCAATCAAATAAAGAATAAACAGACTCGAAAAAAAAACTACATCCATAATCACCATCAAAAAGCTATCATCATCACTGCAAAAACTGCAGCAACAACGATGCCAAAATAAGGAATCATGGCAGCCACAGCCGCAGACTGCGGAGCTGGTGCAGGAGACATCGACCAATCCTTCACAGTTATGACAAGCTTCATGCCATTACCGCAATGTCCTTCTACTCCGCAAATGTACCATTTTCTCCCTGGTGTTGTCAACGCTACCACATCGTTTCCAGTTTTCAAGGGAGCTGCTGCTGCTCCTTCTTGGGCTTGGCAAGCTTTGAATTCAGGTCCGCTTACTTTGAGTACATTGTGCGAAGATGGCGGATACTTAAACACTACACAAACAATGTGAAAGTAGAGGTTGGTATATATAGTTATCTGGAGATTAATGATGTAATACAAGGAGATAATTACCAAGAGAGTCACCGACATAAAACTGTTTGCCTTCAGCCCATTGTGTGTAATTGACCTTAAGTTTCCAGCCTTCCTCATCACCAACTGTGTACTGCGTGGCATGTGTAATGCTTGGAAGAATCGCTGCTGTAATGGCGATGATCATGAGCATACGTTTGAAAGCCATTGATGTTTGGTTACTTCTAAAGTAGATTTGATTTTGCTGGTTGTGTATATTGCTGGAAAGATGTTGGTTTATTTATAAGCTTCATGCTTAGTGCGATACACATACCTAATTACTGCCGGCTTCTTGTAATTTACATGAGTGAAAGAGCATGAATATCGCATCTAACCCTAAAGGGTTTCATTGTAGAGATAAATGAGTTACGGCTAACCCTAAAAGGGTTTTAATCTCTGAAGGAATCGGGTTCAATGCTTTATGACCCGAACCTCCGTTTTCACTCTTCCTATTTCTCTTTGGGCCTTTATTCTGTTTTAAGCCCATGTAAAGCTATTTATATATTACAAGCTTTACTCTGTTTTGTATTCATTCTTCTGATAATTCAATAAAGATCATTTCATCAAAACAACGTGTGAAATCATATCTCATTCATTTCAATTTTCTAACTTGGTATCAGAGCCAATCATCGCCTAACGGCAAATCATCTAAAGCATTGGATCTGAAGTATCATCAGATTCAATATCATCATCTGATACTCAGTCCTCTCATCAGATACGAGATCATCATCTGAGATCTGGATCAGTGCCATACCTGAAGACCTTAAGATCTTGGTTGCAGCTGATCAGATAAAAGCAATTCAGAAAGAAGTAAATCAGAGAAAATCTCATCATCAGAGTCAAAAGAAAAACATCAAGAAAATCATCAAGAAATCAAGAAAGTTGTTACCCTGCCAAGAACTCATCAGTCAAATCTCATCACCTGAGTTCTGGCTGTAACTGACCCTCTTCATCTCTCATCTTGAAAACTTCTGACTCTGTAAGCTTTTCTAATTTCATTGTTGATCTCATATCTCTTAAGATACCATGGCAGGAGATAATGAAAGTTCTGCTACATCGAGCACCTCATCCAATTCTCGTCAGAATGCCACTGAAGGCCTGATAAAAACTGTTATAAGTCCTCAGAATCAGTTGATTACTGCTCATCTTGAAGAAGACAACTATCTCTTATGGAAAGTCCAAGTAGAAACCGCCATCAGGGGCTACGGTCTTGAAGAGTTTCTTTTTGGCACCATTATTGTTCCACCCAGTTTCATAACTAATCAAGAAAACAAAACTGTCAGTAATGATGAATACATAAAGCATCAGAGACAAGACAGTCTAATCTGTTCATGGCTCCAATCATCTGTAAGCATCAAGTTACTACCACAGGTAATAGGAAGCAAGACAACCAATGGGATCTGGTCAACCATAGAGAGAATCTTTAACTCTCAATCTGCTGCCAAGATCATGCATTATAAAAGACAGTTACACAGTATCAAGAAAGATAATATGACTATGGGAGAATATCTAACAAAGATAAAAACATTATGTGATACTCTTGAAGCAGCAGGTCACAAAGTTCCCACGTCTGAACAAGTTCTAATTGTGTTAAGTGGGTTAAGTGATGAATATGAAGCCGTGGTAGCTGTCATATCATCACAAAGATTAACACCCTCAATTGAAGATGTGCATTCAATTCTCCTTTCTCATGAAGGAAGAATTGAGTATAAGAAATCCAATGAGATGGATATGTCTGCCAACTATGCCTCAAACTCCAAGAACAAAAACCATTATAACAACAAGCCAGATCAGAATCTACAAAGAAACAGTCAGTCCACAAGAGGACGAGGCAGAGGAAGATAGACCAACAACAACCGACCAAAATGTCAAATCTGTGAGAAATTAGGTCATACTGCTGCCAAATGTTACTTTAGATTAAATCTAAACTATGTACCAGGATAGAACTCAAATGGTCAGAGAAATGGCAATCCTAGTGCAAACTTAGCACAGGCACAACAAGATCAAGGTGGGCAGTCAGATATGAGCAGAAATCAGACTACTAAACCTGAACACATACATGATGAAGCATGGTACCCAGACTCTGGTGCAACAAACCATCTAACCAGCAACTTAGACAATTTCAATCTTGGAAACAAAGAATATAAAGGTAAACAATCAATTACCATGGGGGATGGTAAGTGCATTAGAATAACTCATACTGGTAGAACTTATATTAAAGGTGCCAGGCAGTTATTCCTGAATAATTTATTAAGAGTCCCAAAGATAAAAAAGAATCTTATCAGTGTCTCACAGTTTGCAAGAGACAACAATGTCTATTTTGAATTCTTTCCTAAGTACTGTTTTGTAAAAGATATCTTAACTAATGAAATTCTTTTGCAGGGTGATGCTGATAAAGGCCTTTACAGATTCAATTTTGTTAACTCTACCAGTACTGTAAAACCGCAAAATAGTTGTAATGTGACTGAGGTGAATCAAACTGAAGAAAATATGAGTAACTTAGATCTGTGGCACTACAAGTTGGGGCACCCAAATGTAACTGTTGTTAAACAAGTACTCAATGAAAACAAAGTTTCTTTTGGAAACATCTCTACTCCTTATATCTGTACTTACTGTCAGATGGGAAAAAGTCACAAATTAGCATTTAATAATTCTTCTACTATATATTCTAATCCTCTTGAACTAGTTGCTGCAGATTTATGGGGTCCAGCTCCAATAAGTTCTGATTATGGTTACAAATACTATATATCTTTTATTGATGCTTATTCTAGATATACCTGGATATATCTGCTAAAAGCTAAGTCTGAAACTTACAATGTTGTTCTACACTTTATAAACTTAGTTGAAAAGCAAATAGGTCACCATGTCAAAACTATGCAAACTGATGGGGGCTCTGAATTCAAGCCACTCATCAAACATTTTAACACCAAGGGAATAATACATAGAACCACATGTCCCTACACCTCTGAGCAAAATGGCTTGATAGAAAGAAAACACAGACATATAGTAGAGCTAGGACTTACACTTTTAGCACAGGCACACTTACCACTAAAATCCTGGCCAGACTCATTTTACACAGCTGTATACTTAATAAATAGATTGCCAACAAAAGTGCTAAAAGATGTAAGCCCTATGGAAAAGCTATTTGGGAGCAAACCTGATTATTATGCTCTAAAACCATTTGGTTGCCTGTGTTTTCCCAACTTAAGACCATATAATGTCAACAAACTAGATTTTAGATCAAAACCATGTACCTTTTTGGGTTATCCTAACAATCAAAAAGGGTACAAGTGTTTAGATGATAAGGGAAGAATATTCATTAGCAGACACGTTGTCTTCAATGAATATATATTCCCTTTTGGCAACTCAGATATGAAAACAACTAAAAAGGTTTTCAATCCACATGTATCTATACCTGTATTACCTGTATATTCCAAAATCTGGCAACAGGAGACTGAAAGGACTGCCAGTACTAGTGATTCACAACCTACTATGCCACAGCAACTAAGTCATGAACCAGCAGATGATTCCAGCTATCACAGTCAGTCTCATACCTGTACAAGTGCAAGGGAACAAGAAGCTAGTCAGTCCACAGAGATTCAATCAAATCAAGACAACAATGATAATAATGAGACACACAGTAGAAATGTACAGACTGTGCCAGGACACTCTATGATAACAAGATCCAAGAGTGGCATATTCAAACCAAAAATCTACACTGTTGTAAAAACAACAGAAGAACCAAATAACTTTGAGCAAGCCATAAAGGACAACAACTGGAAAACAGCAATGGATGAAGAATATGAGGCTCTTATCAAAAACAACACATGGAACTTAGTCAACTGCCCAAGGGATAAAAACATTGTTGGCTGCAAGTGGACTTACAAACTAAAGAGAAATGCAGATGGAACAATCAACAGATACAAAGCCAGGCTTGTTGCTAAAGGGTACACTCAACAATTTGGGTTTGATTTCAATGAAACCTTCTCTCCTGTGGTTAAACCAACTACTATCAGAGTAATTTTTACTATTGCCCTACATAAGCAATGGAAAATCAGGCAGTTGGATGTCAATAATGCTTTCCTAAATGGGACACTGGAAGAGGAAATCTATATGGAACAACCACAAGGCTATAATCAAAAGCAAAATCATGTGTGCAAACTAAACAAAGTAATCTATGGTCTGAAACAGGCACCAAGGGTCTGGTTTGAGAAATTAAAAACCACTTTGATCAGATTGGGTTATCAGTCAACAAAATCTGACAACTCACTGTTTACTAAAATAAGTAAAGAATCTACCATATATATTTTAATCTATGTAGATGACTTACTAATTACAGGAAATGATGAGGCTGCAATCAGTGAGCTTGTTCAGTATCTAGACAAGGAGTTTTCTGTCAAAGACCTTGGTGATCCAAATTATTTCTTAGGCATAGAAGTCATCAGAAAATCAGATTCTGAAATCATTTTAAGTCTAAGAAAATATATAAATGAAATTCTACTCAAATCAGACATGGCAGAAGCCAAGCCTCAACCCACACCCATGATATGCAATCTTCAGCTCACAAAACACAGGGGGGAACCAATACTCAATATCAAACAATATAGAAGTGTTATGGGAGCCTTACAATATGCAACCATAACCAGACCTGATATATCTTACAGTGTTAACAAATTGTCTCAATTCATGCAGGAACCTCTTAATGAGCACTGGAAGGCTGTAAAGAGGATACTACGATATCTGAAGGGAACTACATCTTATGGCTTATCACTAAAAGCATGCAAAAGACTCAATGTGACAGGATTTTCAGATGCAGACTGGGAAACAGATCATGATGACAGGAAATCTACTTCAGGCTACTGTATATATATTGGGGATAACCCAGTCTCATGGTGTTCTAAGAAACAATCAACAATCTCTAGATCCATCACAGAGGCTGAATATAGAAGCGTGGCTAGTGCAACGGCAGAGATCATGTGGATTCAATCTCCGCTCAGTGAACTAAGGATCAAATCCAACATCAAACCAGTGCTATGGTGTGATAACCAAAGCACTGTCTACATGTCTGCCAACCCAGTTCTCCACGCAAGAACCAAGCACATTGAAATTGACATCTACTTCGTTCGTGAGCAAATTCTTAAAGGTCAACTAATGGTAAATCATATACCTGGAACTCACCAGAGAGCAGATGTTCTTACCAAAGCACTGAGTTACAGAAATTTCACAAGGTTCAGAGAAGACCTGAAGGTGAAGAGCATCACTGGACATGACTCAGAAGCAAACCAGAATTCAACTAAATCAGCAACGAACATCAAAACCTCAACTTCAGATCCAAGTAGAAAAAGAAGCTCTTTCGAACTTGTCGACAAAGGCAAAGCTTTGAGTTACTCAACCCAGCACTCACAATCTCCAAATGGATCAGCAACGAACATTAAAGTCTCAACTTCAGATCCAAGCAGAAAAAGGAGCTCTTTCAAACTTATCGACAAAGGCAAAGCTTTGAGTTACTCAACTCAGCACTCACGATCTCCAAATGGTCCGAATCTCTGGTTTGAGGGGGGAAGTGAAAGAGCATGAGTATCGCATCTAACCCTAAAGGGTTTCATTGTAGAGATAAATGAGTTACGGCTAACCCTAAAAGGGTTTTAATCTCTGAAGGAATCGGGTTCAATGCTTTATGACCCGAACCTCCGTTTTCACTCTTCCTATTTCTCTTTGGGCATTTATTCTGTTTTAAGCCCATGTAAAGCTATTTATATATTACAAGCTTTACTCTGTTTTGTATTCATTCTTCTGATAATTCAATAAAGATCATTTCATCAAAACAACGTGTGAAATCATATCTCATTCATTTCAATTTTCTAACTACATGGACTGCATTTGATGTTTTGTGCGTAGCAAGGTTTGAAGAGATCTTATTGCAATATACAAGCGAGTAAATTCTATTTTTAAATATAACTTTAATTCTTATGGTGCTATCTATGTTTCTTCCAAATGTAATGAGCTGTGTTTAATGTCACAATTTGAGTCGACATATAGATACCAACAGGGAAAGAGTCTATATAGACGGTCCATATATGGAAAATCCCAATTCGAAAAT
The DNA here is from genome assembly GCA_030737815.1 of Allium fistulosum. Classification (NCBI taxonomy): domain Eukaryota; kingdom Viridiplantae; phylum Streptophyta; class Magnoliopsida; order Asparagales; family Amaryllidaceae; genus Allium; species Allium fistulosum. The sequence continues at coordinate 296,267,502 of CM060908.1, read as the reverse complement.
ATTTTCCTACTGCTATTGGGATCCCTTTTTTTCTTCTAACCATCTAAACTAAAGGTTGTTAGAATTTGCCGTGCAAAGTTGCTGTTTTGAGTTTGATGATTTGAATGCAAATGAAAAGAGAAAATGAAGTTTGATGATTGAAAATAAATCGCAGTACTTTGTTTTTGATACAGCAAGCTGTATTTATATGATACATGTAGGTACAGACTTAATGGGCTGGAAAATAAAACGATGCAGCCCACCAGAAAATCAAATACATGAGAGAACATTGGTTCGGGTTCGGGTAGGAGAATTAGCATATATATGTCTTGAAGCAGCCGCAACCCTTATTTTTATCTCTCCCCTCAAACCAAAAATTAGGGTTCTCGAGAGATCGAATTCATCTGAAATCTTTTGCACAATTTCTCCAAATCGATGTCATAGATACAAAATTGACGAGCGAGATAGACAAAGTAGTGACCAGATCAGATTATTCATTGAAGATCTGACTTTAGAGGCGATTTGAATCTGAAGTTCTCTCTCACATCCTTTTTTTCTGAGCTATATCTTTTCGAAAGATGAATCAAAGGCTTTGATTCGAGGCTCTGGCTTTCGATGTTGTAACCAGTAGCATTTGGTTCTCCTCTTCGACAATGTTCAGCTCTGACCTTTGACGTAGCTTCCAATGAAGTTTGGCTATGTTCATCAATATGGCTAGAGATGGAGATCATTTTCAGGTCGTCTCTGAATCTCGTGAAATTCCTAGCCGACAAAGCTTTGGTAAGAATGTATGCCCTTTGGTAAGCCCCAGGTATATGATTAACTTGACTTTGAGTATTTGATCTCGAACAAAGTATATGTCAATTTCTATATGCTTTGTTCTTGAATGTAAGATTAGGTTAGCAGATATATACACAGTACTTTGGTTGTCGCACCATAATGTTGGTTTGAGTTCAGTTTTGATTTTTAACCCATTAAGTAAGGATTGAATCCACATTATCTTTGCAGTAGCACTAGCAACGCTCCTATATTCAGCTTCAGCACTTGATCTAGATATAGTAGATTGCTTCTTTGAACACCATGATACTGGGTTATCCCCAATATAAATGCAATACCCTGAGACTGATTTTCTGTCATCGTGATCAGTTGCCCAATCAGCATCAGCGAACCCAGTTATATTGAGACCTTTACTTGTCTTTAGAGATAGTCCATAGGTAGCTATCCCTTTTAGATACCTTAGAATCCTCTTTACGGCTTTCCAGTGTTCACTTAATGGTTCCTGCATAAATTGAGATACTTTATTAAAACTAAAAGATATATCAGGTTCTGTTATGGTTGCACACTGTAATGCTCCCACAACACTTCTATACTGTTTAGTATTAAATATTGGTTCTCCCCTGTATTTGGAAAGCTGTTGATTGGATATCATGGGTGTTGGTTGAGGATTAGCTTTGTCCATTTTTGTTTTGTTAAGAATCTCATTGATATACTTTCTTTGGCTTAGAATTATTTCTGAACTTGATTTTCTTATCACTTCTATGCCAAGAAAGTAATTCAAATTTCCAAGGTCTTTGACAGAGAATTGTTTGTCTAGATATTGAATAAGACTATTAACATCAGCTTCATCATTACCTGTGATAATTAAATCATCAACATATTTTAGAATGTATATAACTTAATTTTTGAAGAATTTGATAAATAAAGAGTTGTCTAAGTTGGTGGACTGATAACCCAATCTGATTAGAGTGGTTTTCAGTCTATCAAACCAGACTCTTGGGGCTTGCTTAAGGCCATATATTGCCTTATTTAACTTGCACATATAGTTTAAATTTTGATTATATCCTTGTGGTTGTTCCATATAGATTTCTTCTTGCAAGTACCCATTCAACAAAGCATTGTTAACATCAAGTTGTCTAATACTCCAGTGTTTATGTAGAGCAATAGTGAGAATTACTTTAATAGTTGCTGGTTTGACTACTGGGGAGAAAGTTTCATTAAAGTCAAACCCATATTGTTGAGTATACCCTTTAGCTATATGTCTAGCTTTATGTCTAGCTACTGTTCCATCTGGATTTTTCTTTAAATTATAAGTCCATTTGCAACCAACAATATTTTTGTTGTTTGGAGGACTGACTAACTCCCGTGTTTTATTCTCATGAGGGCACTATATTCCTCATCCATAGTAGCTTTCCAATTGCTGTCTTTTGCAACCTGCTCAAAGGTTTTTGGTTTCTCTGTTGACTTGATAGCAGTATAAATTTTTGGTTTGAATATTCCACTTTTGATCTTGTAACCATAGAGTGACCAGATCTCACTTATGGTACTTCTATATTTGTTGAATTAGAACTGCCTCTAGATGAGCTTTGCTGAATGTTTGTATTTTCATCTCTAACTTGTTGAGCTTGATCATTTGTGCATGTAGGAGACTGATTGAGATAGTTGGAAGCATCAGCTGGTTCATGACTTGATTGATCAGGCATTGTAAGTTGTGAATCATGAGCTCCTACAGTCCTCTTAGTCTCTTTTTGTTCCCATACATCAGAGTATACAGGTAAACCGGGTATAGAAATTTTTGTGTTGTATGTTTTCATGGTTGTTTTCATACCTGGATTACTGAAAGGAAATATATGTTCATCAAATACAGCATGTCTACTAATAAAAATTCATCCATTACTAACAAGACATTTATATCCCTTTTGATTAACTGGGTATCCTTAAAACGTACATGGTTTAGATTTGAAATCCAGTTTATCTGTATTGTATTGTCTCAAATGAGGAAAACATAGACATCCAAAGGTCTTTAAACTATGATAGTCAGGTCTGACTCCATATAGCTTTTCTGTAGGACTTATCCCCTTCGGTACTTTTGTTGGTAATTTATTAATTATATATACTGTTGTACTGAATGAGTCGGGCCAAAATTTTAATGGTAGGATGCATGTGCTAGGAGAGTAAGACCTGACTCAAAAATATGTCTATGTTTTCTCTCAATTAAACCATTTTGCTCAGATGTGTAGGGACATGTTGTTCTGTGAACTATACCCTTTCTAATAAACAAATTGGTGAGGGTTTTATATTCACTGCCCTCATCGATCTGTATAGCTTTAACTTGAAACCCCGTTTGTTTCTCTACCAGTGATATAAAGTGTTGTACAACATTGTATGTTTCAGACTTGACTTTTAAGAAATATATCCAAGTATATCTAGAGTAGGCATCAATAAAGGATATGTAATACCTGTAACCATAGTCTGAATATATTGGGGCTGGACCCCAAAGATTTGTAGCAATCAACTCCAGTGGTTTTGAATACACAGTAAGAGAATCATTAAATGCTTTTATGACTTTTACCCATCTGACAGTAAGTGCAAACATATGGGGTAGAAATATCATCAAAGACAATTTTATTTTCACTAAGTACTTGCTTAACCATGTTTACATTGGGACGCCCAAGCTTATAATGCCACAAATCAAATGTTATTTTACTTCTCTCTGCTTGAGTAGCCTTAGACAGATTACAACTTTTTTGACTTTTTACAATATTGGAATTAATAAGATTTAATCTGTAAAGGCCTTTATCAGCATCACCCTGCAATAGAGTTTCTTTAGTTAACATATCTTTAACTAGGCAATACTTGGGAAAGAATTCAAAATAAACATTGTTATCATTAGCAAACTGAGAAACACTAATAAGATACTTTTTTATTTTTGGTACTCTCAGTAAATTATTTAAGAATAATTGTCTTGCACCTTTGATACAAGCTCTACCAACATGAGTAAATCTAATAGACTCGCCATTGCCCATGCATATTGATTGTTTGCCTTTGTACTCTTTATTTCCAAGATTTAAGTTGTCTAGACTGCTTGTTAAGTGATTTGTTGCTCAAGAATCTGGATACCATGCTTCATCTTAAATATGTTATGGTCTAGTGACTTGATTTCTGCTACTTTCAGATTGATTATTTGATTCTTGTTGCACTTATGCCATATTTGTAGTAGGATTGTTATTTCTTTGATTATTTGAGTTCTGACCTGGCACATAGTTCAGATTTAATCTGAAGTAGCATTTAGGGGCAGTATGACCAATTTTCTCATAAATTTGACACTTTGGCTTATTGTTGTTATTCCATCTTGCCTTGCCTCTACCCCTTGCTGACATATTGTTTCTTTTTAATTGTTGATCTGACTTGTTGTTATATTGATTTCTGCCCTTATAATTTAATGCATAGTTGATAGACATATCTGAATCAATAGGCTTCTTGAAATCAATTCTTCCTTCATGTGCAAGGAGGATTGAATGCACATCTTCTATAGATGATGTAATTCTTTGTGATGATATGACAACAACTACTGCTTCATATTCTTCACTTAGACCACTTAGAATGATTAAGACTTGCTCTGAATCTGAAATTTTGTGACCTGCTCCTTCAAGTACATCACATGTTGTCTTAATCCTTGTTAGATATTCTCCCATAGATAAATTCTCCTTTCTGATATTGTGTAGTTGTCTCTTATGATGTATAGTTTTGGCAGTAGACTGTGAATTGAATATTCTTTCTACTATAGACCATATTCCTTTTGCAGTTTTACTTCTAATAACTTGTGGTAGAAGCTTAAGACTGATAAAAGATAACAACCACGAGCAGATTAAACTATCTTGCCTTTGATATTTTGTGAATTCTTCATTGCTGACAATTTTATTTTCTTGTTCAGTTATGAACATGGGTGGTATTGGAATTGTGCCAAGAAGGAATCCTTCACGGCCATAGCCTCTAACAGTAGTTTCCACTTGAACTTTCCAAAGAAGATAATTATCTTCTTCAAGATGAGTAGTAATCAATTGGCTTTGAGGGCTTACAACAGTTTTTAAGAGGCTTTCAGTGGCAACTTGATGACAATTAGAAGAAGTATCAGAGGTGGCAGAGCTATCATTGTCTCCTGCCATGATGAATTGAAGAATATAGCCATAATCTTATGATTCCAGTGACTGGTAGAATCAAGAAGATCAAAAATAGAGAGCAACCAGGTTAGTTACAGCCAGAGCTTAAATGATGAAACTTAACTGATATGTTCTTGGCAAGGTAATGACTGTTTTATTTCTTCTTGATGATTTTCTTGATTCTGAAATTGGATTTCTTGATGATTCTCTTTTCTGATTTGGCTTGAATCTCTTTTCTGAGATAAATTTGATGCAACCAAGATCTCTGATCTTTTGGTATGGCACTGATTTTCTTGGACAGATTCTTTAAACCCAGATGATGAGACAAACTCTGATGGGTGATCTGATAGTTAGATGATGATAAGCAATCTGATGGTGATTCAGATCTTAGAAGCCAAATGAAATGCTGTTAAGCTAAGATGGCTCTTATACCATGTTAGAATTTGCGGTGCAAAGTTTAATTGATGATTGAAAATAAATCTCAGTACATTGTTTTTGATACAGCAAGTTGTATTTATATGATACATGTAAGTACGGACTTAATGGGCTGGAAAATAAAAGGATGCAGCCCACTAGAAAATCAAATACATGAGAGAACATCGGTTCGGGTTCGGGTAGGAGAATTAGCATATATATGTCTTGAAGTAGCCGCAACCCATATTTTTATCTAAGGATACCATAAATATTTTAGTTCCCCACTTCCTAACACCATATATTATTTCATTTATCTCACTAGACAACCAAACTACTAAACAACACCCAAATTTTCTATTTTTTCAAGCCGCGGCCGTTATTTCTCCTTGACGAACCACCGCTGCCACCATCAAATGGGGAAAACCGGTAGATTCTCTCAACGATCAAGCCAGAAGTCAACCTTGTCACTTCAGTCGAGTAAATTTTTTCGTGTATTGTTGTGTTGAAAACCATAGTCGTGATTTTCAATCATCCATACCATTTTTTCGATTTTATTGTTTGGAATGCTAGATATAGTCACATGTTTTATTTTTACACAGTGGTTGGCAACCGTATGTTGTCTTGAAGGCTCGGTTAGAAACGGCTGGTTAGATATTTTTAACACATAGCAATGGATATTCAAATGGATTGTTATATTTACATATATGAATCACTGCTTGTCACTTAACACATATAGTAATGATTTTTTTTGAGCATACATATAGTAATTGTTATGTTAACGATATATTTGTTACAAGGTTTCAAATCTCGGATTTTGGCTAATATCTCGGGCAAATATCTCGGCTGTCTCGGGCGATATTTAAAAGACTTATAACTAACCAAGCTGCCAAATCTCGGATTTTGGCTAATATCTCGGATTTTCATCTCGGCTGATCTCGGGGAGATTTAAAACCTTGATTTGTTACATTCATATGGATTGTTGTGTAGATAAGTGGTTATTCGAAATTTATATATGAACAAGTAGTTGTTTAAATTGTTCTTATGGACCTTTTATAAGGATTAATTACTATGTACACTTAATGAGTTTGGTAAGAAAAAGTATAGAATAAGGGAAATGACTATAAATTAGTTACTGGGGTTTGCCCTTAAGTTTTAGTATATTGGTAATTTAATTTATTTTGAAATTTATATGTGAATAAGTAGTTTTAAATTGTCCTTATAAACCTTTGTATGACGATTAGTTACTATGTACACTTAATGAATTTGGTAAGCAAAAGTATAAAATAAGGGAAATAACTATAAATTAATGGTATTGTTGTATATGTAAGTGGTTATTCGAATTTTATAAGGAAATGTGAGTAAATTTTTGTGTATACAAGTAAATTTTATATGGATTGTATACATATATTAATTGTTACATTAAAATGGCGCAGAAAATTTTGTCTATACAAGTAAATTTTGTTTATACAAGACCAAAGGAGGTTTAAAATGCAAAGTAATTAAAACATTTTGCGAATTGATATTAGGTTTTTTAACAATCATGCATTTTTTTTAACAATCATGCATTGTATTTTTAACATTCATTATATTGTTTATAGGAAAGGATAGTGTGATGCCCCACCTCTATACCTATGCTAGCCAAGGACACTACGGGGTAATGCCGTCGACTAGCGCGGAGAATAAGGCTGTTGAGGAGCGACCATCTGTGTAATTGCTTTGTGCGAGCACCGATATGTCAGAAAATATAACTTACATCTCATCTCAAAAGGAAATTCGACATACCGATACAAACTCAAAGCTACCACACAGTGGCTATATATATATTTCAGAAACAAATATAGAAATAAACATAACACAAATCAGTCACAGATAATTCATATCACAAAGGCGGAAACAGATATGAATACTACACATGAAAGTGTACATCAGAGTAGTGGTCTAACAAGATCCATAATATCACAAAAGAAAAGATACAAGTGCTAGACAACAGAATAGGTATACTTCAATGAGTCAATATATCGAATGTATACAACCAAAAACTACAATGCTAAAGTAGTTAGCCAAAAGTCAGATGTTAGTCCCAGATAAGAAGTCATGAGGAAGCACCTGAAAAATCTCAGTCTGACCCGAGTATTATTTAAGAAGAAAATAATAAACGGATCAGTCTAGCTATAAATATAAGATAAAGTGATATAGAATAAGAGATATGACAAAAACGTATGATAACCATAAAGCCATACTGTGATAAGTATCTAATCGAAAATCAATCCAGAGATTAATCAATATCACAAGAATCTTCTCAAAGATTAAAAAGAATGTCATATTCTTAATTTAATTCACCAAGCCACAAATAACGACATACATTTCAATGCCAATTTGTAAAAGTTGGTGAAGCATAAATTCCAGAAATCAACCATTAGAAATCCAGAAATCAAATAATTCGAAGCAACGACGTCGTACAACGAAACGTCCGGTGCTCCAGAATCACAATAAATCGGAACAACGACGTCGTACAGCGTAACGTCCGATGAACCAAAACACAATAAAACGGATCAACGACGTCGTACAACGTAACGTCCGATGAACCAAAACACAATAAAACGGATCAACGACGTCGTACAACGTAACGTTCGATGAACCAAAACACAATAAACCGGATCAACGACGTCGTACAACGTAACGTTCGATGAACCAAAACACAATAAACCGGATCAACGAAGTAGTACAACGTAACGTCCGATGAACCAAAACACAATAAAACGGATCAACGACGTCGTACAACGTAACGTCCGATGAACCAAAACACAATAAAACAGATCAACGACGTCGTACAACGTAACGTCCGATGAACCAAAACACAATAAAACGGATCAACGACATCGTACAACGTAACGTCTGATGAACCAAAACACAATAAACCGGATCAACGACGTCGTACAACGTAACGTCCGATGAACCAAAACAAAGCGACATCGCACATTGCTAGTCTAAACCATAAAATGATCATCATCGATCATCAAGAAGTGTCAATTACAATAAGCTAGTAAATATATGAGTTTAGCTTCATGTCCCATAACCACTAGCTTAACTTAAATATTTGCGAACAAATTGTAGATCTCCACTAGAAAATTGTCACAAGAGTTTCAATCGAACAAGTCCAAGAATTAACCGACGAAGTAAACGCAAGCGTTTCATACCACTTGTTTTACTAAGCCGTTTAATTAGATTTCTCATACGAGTGAGGTAAAGGTTTGTATATACTAATAGATTGGAAAACGGTTTTATAAACGAACTTTGTATTAAAAATAGAGTTGAAATCGTTTTAGTAAAAGAGCTTGAATATTTACTACTAGTATAGAAACCTTTGTAATTTTAAAGTGACAAGTCATAGAAATGATTGTAGAAACAATCAATCATCAAAAATTCACATAAGAAGACGTGAATCAAATCCATAGAAATCGATGTCGAATCCATCAAAATGGATATCCACTAAAATCCCGAAAAAGAAGTCATCAAGGTAGATAATAAAAGATAACAACAAATCAGGTAACCTTGAATCGATAAAGGCTGGAAATTAAAACAAAATAATTAGGTAGGTTGAGATGATCAGGTCGTCGACTGGACCAGGTGGTTAGTCGACCGACACAGACCCAGGCAATTTCCTGGGTCTGGTTCGGTCGACTGAACCCCTGGTTCAGTCGAATGAACCTGCTTCCGAGACATTCTGTTTCTGGTTTGGTCGGCTGAACCCCTGGTTCGGTCGACCGAACATGCTCCAGAAGCATTTTCAGTCCAGGCCCCTTTGGGGCAAATTCGATATCGCGGACGGAAGTGGACGAACTAGCATCTACGACTGAGTATTTACGCCTAACGACAACCTAGCCTTGTATGACCCTCCGAAACACTCCACTAACGTGTTCAAACATCAAAGATTGGATTTTTATAAAAATTGGATTCCAAAAACCAAAAATCGAACAATTCACCAATTCAATCCAAATCGAAAGCAAATGCACATAAAGAAGTGTTAGGAATTCATACCCAACAATCAAAGATAAATATAGAATAGATGTGAGATAAAAATCTTACCTTTTACACAAAAACAATGAAGAGGGAGCTATAGAGCAAGGCAAGGACAATCACTCTTCAATTCCAACTCAACAAGCTTGAATCTAAGCTTAAAAGAGAAACATTTCCTAAATTAGGTTTAGGGAATTTCTGAAATTGAAAGGAGAATGAGTTGGAGAAGATGAAGAGGACGCTTACCAATAGCTTCTCTTTGAATTTAGAGCTAGAAGAAGGATTTGCAAATGAACTAGGGCTTGGAGTTTTAATTTCCCATTCCACTCTCCATTTTTGATGAAGCTTAAGTGTTAGGAAATGAAAGTGAAGTAATGAAGAGGAGAGGGAGTGGAGCTTGAGTTAATGAAACCAGAATTGGGCACATGGGCTGAACCAAACCTAAAGTCCAAAGTGAAAAAGTAGCAAAATTCTACTAACTCCAAACATATCGAAGCTTATACTCAAACAGGTCGCAAACGACATTTTGAACTCAATGGAAGTGGTCTCGAGTCCCAATTCGACTGTTTGCAAAAAGTAGCTTTTCGGACTAAAATCCGACGAATGATGAAATATTTAAATAAAATATTTAAATATACAATCGTAAAATATGTGGGTTGTTGTAGATAGACAGGTCATGGCTGCTTCTTTATGATGCAAACGTGCTGCGAAATTAGAGTAGAAGAGGAAGAAAGATGTTGTAGTAGAACCTGGAAACCAAGAAAAAAAAATAGGAATGACAATGGTCCGAGGGATGGGTCAAGTGAAGATGTTCTGGAGATAAGGCTAGTCATGATGGTTCGGGAGATAGGTCTGGTCAGGATGCTTCGGGAGATGAGTCTACTCGAGATGGATCTGGAGATGGGTCTAGCAAAAATGAAGATGAATCGAATGACGATGATTTAGATAATGAAGAAGCATAATTGCAAACAAATTTGCCTCCTTCAAGTGGACCTTCTTCCAGCAAAGCTACCGATCCTATACCGGTGAATACTTCTATATTAAGAAGCTTTGAATCGCATACGGCGTATGCTATTTGGAATAAGCATGAGGAGAGAGAGGTCCATTCAAATGCAATTCCCATACAACAAAGTTGAAGAAATGGAGTTTTGATGATTTGCTAACTCAATTTGAGCAAAAAATTAAAAACTCAAGTTATATACTTTGGCACTATACGCATATAAGAACTCTGACTATGTGACTATTTCAGCTTTCATAGAGAGATGGCATCCTGAAACAAAAAATTTCATATGCCTTTTGGAGAATTGACAATAACATTGGATGATGTAGCCCAAATTCTAAAAATTCCAGACATAGGTAGCTATAGTTATGCAAAGGAGGATGATCATAATTCGATTGACCACTTAGTTGATTATCTTGGTGTTTATGAGGTTGTAGCGAGAGAACAACTAAACGATTCTAATTTAGTGAAGCTCAACTTCTTGTTAGAAACATTCGAGGAAAAGGAAAATAAAGAAGATGCAAATGAAGGTGATTACGTAGTCATTGCCCATGCCTATATGCTTTATTTATTAGGTTGTACTCTATTCTGTGATAAGTCAAGCATGGAGATTTCGATGACCATTTGAGATGTTTGGAGTACATAAATCATTTGAATGAATAAGCTTGGGGGATGAGAGCATTATCCTCTTTATATCGTCGGTTAGGTTTGGCTTTTAGCCGAGATGTCAAATAGATGGCCGGATACTTGACATTGTTGATAATAAGTATTTCTATTTTTTTTTAATCAATCTGCCCTATAGTAAAATAAAAGCTAATGAATTTTTCTATACGACTTCGACAAAAGTTAGATGATTTAACTGCACAAGATGTAAGTATGAACATAAATATTATTTTATTATGCTAAGATATAAAGGACTTATTAGTTATGTGTAATTTTAGATATATTGGGATCCATATCATACCGTGAGGTGTCATTACCCCTTGGCTGAAGTCACATTTTATAATGGTGTTATTTTGTGTTTTGATTTTGCGGAACCATACTATCCAAATATAGTGCAATGTCAATTTACAATTGCTCGACTTATCTTTAAAATCCATTAGTTCCAAGCAAATGTCGTATAGGTCGAACCGCTAAATAATACAAAATTGGCAAGATCGTATACTTTCTTTAAAATCCCGGTCTACTCTTGTAGTTGATCTATGGGGTTGTACTGTTAAGTACAGGTGATGGTATTTGAGTGTGTCACATCCTTGTTCAAAATCTGGAGGTGAGCAAAAGTAGCCCAAGGAAAATGATAAGTTGGTAAGAAACTATATTTTTTTACTCGTTTTTTATGTAACTGAGAATCAAATTAATATGAAAATGTTTTTGTTACTTCAAATTTGTGTAGAGAGTTGCTATTGGGAAAGATGTAAAAAGATTCAAGCAAAATCCTAAAGTAACTCTATCAAAAACAATCAATCCTAAAGGAAGATAATATAATTTTTTGGTCAAATTGAGGTGTAAAGTAATGCATATGTGACGCAGCGGAAATAACACTTGACGACGAATTAAAGAATTCGTGTCAAACTAATCGATGAAACGATTAGATGAAGCAATATGAATCGATGAATTAATGATACCAAACGCCCAAATCCGTTGATCACGAAGATACCAGACTTTAGCTATCTTCGACACGTTGATCGCGCACGATGCCGTGAGAGAAGATCTACAATTCTTCGACGTTGATCAAGCGCACTTGATTCCGTGAATTGGCTTCAACAATCGTTGATTCGAGCGCACTCGAATGCCGAAGGTGGAGATAGGAGATAACACTCAACTACCGATTTTAATGGTGGCACAAAAGCACACAAAAGAAATTTTATTCAAATTCAACAACCTTTTACAAATGACATAACTCGCCTATTTATAGGCTTACAACACAACACTTACAACACAACTCATAGGTCGTGAACGACCTAACAATTTCGACCTAAAAAAGTAACGACTTAAGAACAACTTCGCGACCTAAAATCTTCGGCCTCAGAACTTCAGCGACTTAAGACGATGAACGACTTAACGATAGATCGTTCGCGACCTAAAATCTTCGGCCTCAGAACTTCAGCGACTTAAGACGATGAACGACTTATCGATAGATCGTTCACGATCTAAAACTTCGATCGATTCAGAGCATTACGACCTAAAGAATCTTCTCGCGACCTAAAATCAGCAGCGACATAAGATTTAGGTCGGAACATTATTGGCGACATAGGGTTTAGGTCGGGAAGCTTCAGCGACATGGGGTCTTAGGTCGGAAAGCAGCGACATAGGCTTAGGTCGGAAATCCTTAGAACGCAGCGACGTGGAATTAGGTCGCGGGGATGATGTCTCGGAGGAAGTTAGGTCATGGAAACGCGGATTGAGGTCGTTGGAATTAAGTCGCTTGATTTTGTCTTCGCAATTGCGGCATAAGGTATGTGTATGTGCTGCATCATCCTTCCCAGGTTGAGAAAAATTCATCCTCGAATTAAAAAGTTCTTCCCCATTGGGTTGTTCATCTCCATAATAAGGTATAAGATGTTTAACGTTAAACACGTCAGAAGTATACACATCCTCTGGCAGCTTCAACTTATAAGCATTTTCATTGATCCGTTTTATAATTTCTACTGGACCAATCTTTCGGGCTTTCAACTTGTTATAAGCACCCACTGGAAAACGATCCTTCGTTAACACAGCATACACCCAATCACCCTCGTTGAACTCCACACTTCTTCTCTTCTTATCTGCAGCTCGTTTATACTTCTCATTTGTCTTCTCCAAACGCTCCTGAACGATTCTATGGCATTCTGTCAATCCCACAACAAAATCAGCAGCTCGCTTAACTGTCCCCTTCGGTTGTGGTACTATCGCTAAATCCAACGGCCCCTTTGGCAAGCTTGAATATACAATCTGAAATGGACTGTAACCAGTGCTTCGGTTAACAGCATGATTATGAGCAAACTCTGCCTGACACAACTTTAAGTCCCAACTCTTCAAATTGTCTTGTACAAGACATCACAACAAGTTTCCCAACGATCGATTCACCACTTCCGTTTGCCCATCTGTTTGAGAATGATATGCACTACTAAAGTTCAGCTTCGTTCCCACCATCTTCCACAAACTCAGCCAAAAATGACTCAGAAATCGAGTATCTCAATCCGAAACAATAGATTCAGGTAACCCATGTAAACGATAGATTTCTTTAAAGAATAATTGTGCCACATGAACTGCGTTTGTTGTTTTCTTACAAGCAATGAAATGTGCCATCTTCGAGAAACGGTCTACCACAACATATATAGAATCATTTCCCCGTTGAGTTCTAGGCAAACCCAAAACAAAATCCATGCTGATATCAACCCATGGTTTAGTAGGCACGGGTAATGGCATATACAATCCCGCATTCGTCGCTGTCCCATTTGAAATTTGACAAATATGACATCTCTCCACAAATCTTTCAACTTCTTTTCTCATAGAAGGCCAAAAATATGATTGTGAAATCAACTGAAATGTACGATCTCTGCCCACGTGACCCTCTTCATGCAATTCTTTGACAATCTTCAGCCTCAAGCTACAATCTGGAATACAAATCGATTTCCTTTGAACAAGAATCCATCTTTCATCACAAAATCATCAGAACTCCCTTCCTGCACCTGATCCAGCACTTTTGCAAAATAAGAATCTGAAATAAGCAACTCTGGCAACAAATCAAATCCCGCTACTTCCACTCGCATAGTTGTCAGCAAATGATTTCTACGGCTCAATGCATCGACAACTCGGTTAGTAACTCCTGATTTGTGCTTCACAACGAAAGTAAACTGTTGTAAATAAGCAACCCACGAAGCATGCCTTGCTGAAATTTTGTATTGCCCCTGCAAATGTTTCAAAGCTTCATGGTCAGTGTATAGCACAAATTCTTTATGAAATAGATAGTGTCTCCATTGCTTTATGGCTTGGACTATAGCATGGAATTCCAAGTCATAAGTATTCTATCTCGTTTTAGCTCCCGTCAGTTTCTCACTAAAGTAGGCAATAGGATGACCCATTTGACCCAACGTTCCCCCAATTCCAACCTTGGATGCGTCAGTATGTAGCTCAAAGAGTAACTGAAAATCTGGGTATCTAAGAATGGGTGTTGTGGTCAAGAGTGTCTTGATTCTCTGAAAAGCAGAATCAGCCTCTTCAGTCCAAACAAACTTCTTTCCTTTCATACATTCCGTAACTAGTGCCATCACGCTACTAAAGAGTGGAATGAATCTTCGGTAGAATGATGCTAAACCATGAAAACTCCTCACTTCTGTTATTGTCTTAGGCTGTGGCCAATTTCGAATAGCTTCAACTTTACTCTGATCAACTTGAATACCATCCTTCGACACAATATAGCCCAAGAATAGAATACTTGTAGTCATGAAGGTACACTTCTTTGTTGCAGCATAAAATTCCTCACGTCGTAAAACCAATAATACTTCCTGCAAATGCTGTAGGTGTTCTTCAGTGCTTCCACTGTAGATCAAGATGTCATCAAAATATACCACTAGGAACTTCACGATAAATGGTCGAAAAATCTGGTTCATGACTCTCATGAATGTACTCGGAGCATTTGACAAGCCAAACGGCATCACCAACCATTCGTACAGACCCTCCCGAGTTTTAAAAGCAGTCTTCCACTCATCACCCGGTCTAATACGAATCTGATGGTATCCACTTTTCAAGTCAATCTTCGAAAACACAACAGCACCGCTCAACTGATCCAACAGATCATCTAGTCTCGGCATAGGAAATCGATATCTCACTGTAATCTTATTCAATGCTCTACTATCTGTGCACATTCTCCACGTTCCATCCTTCTTCGGCACCAACAAAGCTGGCACTGCACAAGGACTCAAACTCTCCTGAACACGCCCTTGTTCCAATAATTCCTCTACCTGTCTTCTCAACTCCTCGTGTTCTTTTGGACTCATCCGATAGTGCGGTCTATGAGGCAATGCAGCACCTGGCACCAAGTCAATCTGATGTTGTATGTCTCTAAGCGGTGGTAACTCCTTCGGTAACTCCTCTGGAAACACATCTTTGAATTCCTCCAAAACTGGCTTCACTTCCTCTGGAACTTCAGTAACTTCACTGCTTTCATGCCCAATCAACATAAAAACTTCAGGGCTCTCATCTACCTCTTCCATGAATTCCTTCAGGGACAACAAAGTCTTTAATTCCTCAATCTCCTCTAGCTTGTTCTCATTATGTTGTCGCTTCTTCGGAACTAAAGTGATTTTCGTGCCCTCGAACAAGAAACTGTAGCTATTTGTTCGACCATTATGTTGTACCTCCCGATCGTACTGCCACGGCCTTCCCAACAGCAAATGGCAAACATCCATGTCAACCACGTCACACCAAATCTCATCTTTGTATTTCTTCCCAATAGAAAATGGAACATGAGATTGCCTCTCTACTTTCACTTCTCCTCCTTTCCTCAACCAAGCAAGTTTATAAGGACTAGGATGTTTCTCCGTTTTCATCTTCAACTTCTTCACAGCTTCCATTGAAATGATATTATCACAACTCCCAGCGTCAATGACAAATTTACAGACCTTCCCTAAAATAGTGCACGTTGACTGAAAAATGTTACTCCTCAACCAACTCGACTCCTCTTCCTGCTTCGGGGTTAAACAAGATCTCTGTAACATCAGATTACATCCCTCGTCTCCCGACACCTCTTCTTCCTCCTCTTCACGGTGTGAATTGAAATCTTCTTCTATATCCTCATCTTCCACTTCAACAATCATAGTTCTCTTCTTCGGTTTCGGACATTTGTTGCTTTTATGACCCACTTCCTGGCAATTATAACATTTGAAATTGGTGTTGACTTTTGGTTTAGCCACTTCATGAACAACCGGCTTAATCGATGTTTTAGGAACATTAGAACTACTACCCGCTCCTTTGTTCTGCCCCGTAAAACTTGGAAACACACCTCCCCCACGTCTAGCTTGTTTCTCCCAAGCCAACGCCTTTTGATGTGCTTCTGCCACAGATCTAGGGTCGAACATGTTCACCATATCCTGAATCTGTGTTCTAAGTCCACCAACAAACCTAGCGATCAATTGTTCTTCTGTCTCCATAATGTCATTTCGAGCAATCAACTGGTAGAACTCATCAGCATAATCAGCAACAGTCTTCGTCCCTTACTTCAGGTTCTGTAATCTCTGATACATCAATGATTGGTAATTGTAGGGTAAGAAAATAGCCTTCATCAATTTCTTCATCTTTTCCCAAGCAACAATTTTTGACTTCCCCATCCGTTCTCTAGTAAGTTTGGTTTGCTGCCACCATGCCATAGCTCTTCCCCTCAACCTAGTAGCAACCAACTTCACTTTACGATTTTCCGGAACCTCTTTGAAGTCAAAAATTTCCTCAACATAAGCTAGCCAATCAAGAAATTCCTCGGCCTGCATACCTCCCTTGAATTCCGGTATTTCAGTTTTCATCCCGGACTCCCATTTGTGATCATATTCCGAATGGTTTCTTCCTTGACCTCGTCCTCGCCCATGAACACTACCACCATCAAACTCCTCTTCAAAATCTGATGTATATCGATGTCGATCATGACCACCAACATCTCTACTACCACCATTACTTCCACCAACATCCCTCCGATATACATTCCTCTGATCACGATCATTCACATTTCTATCACGATTTCGATCATCAACATTTCTATCATAATCTCGATCCACGCTTCTATGATCACTATCAACACTTCTCTCTCGATTTGAATGTGGTGAAACTCTACTTCTCCCATGGCTCGATTCAGGTGAAACCCTTCTCTGATTTTGATTCATCTCGAACATCATCCTCTCTAATCGACCAATCCCTTCATTAAGCTTCTCATTAAAGTTTTCGTTAATTCTTTGCTCCATCTCATCGGCCTCTTCTCTCCCATACAAAGCATCAATGTTGCGATAATGGTTAGCTCTTCTCGGAGGTATGATCACTCTTCAACAAATTCCAACAAAAACTTCACTTCGATCAAAAAATCTTCAAATCAAAACTACCCACTTGTTGAAATCTTCAAAAATCTCCAAACGAACAAATCTCTTCAAAATCTTGATAACCCACTTCTCCAAATGATGTAAATCTCGTACAAATTCCAAAAATCTACGCAAACTCCTTGCGTTCTAGCTCTGATACCAAATGACGCAGCGGAAATAACACTTGACGACGAATTGAAGAATTCGTGTCAAACTAATCGATGAAACGATTAGATGAAGCAATATAAATCGATGAATTAATGATACCAAACGCCCAAATCCGTTGATCACGAAGATACCGGACTTTAGCTATCTTTGACACGTTGATCGCGCATGATGCCGTGAGAGAAGATCTACAATTCTTCGACGTTGATCAAGCGCACTTGATTCCGTGAATTGGCTTCAACAATCGTTGATTCGAGCGCACTCGAATGCCGAAGGTGGAGATAGGAGATAACACTCAACTACCGATTTTAATGGTGGCACAAAAGCGCACAAAAGAAATTTTATTCAAATTCAACAACCTTTTACAAATGACATAACTCGCCTAATTATAGGCTTACAACACAACACTTACAACACAACTCATAGGTCGTGAACGACCTAACAATTTCAAACTAAAAAAGTAACGACTTAAGAACAACTTCGCGACCTAAAATCTTCGGCCTCAGAACTTCAGCGACTTAAGACGATGAACGACTTAACGATAGATCGTTCGCGACCTAAAATCTTCGGCCTCAAAACTTCAGCGACTTAAGACGATGAACGACTTATCGATAGATCGTTCACGATCTAAAACTTCGATCGATTCAGAGCATTACGACCTAAAGAATCTTCTCGCGACCTAAAATCAGCAGCGACATAAGATTTAGGTCGGAACATTATTGGCGACATAGGGTTTAGGTCGGGAAGCTTCAGCGACATGGGGTCTTAGGTCGGGAAGCTTCAACGACATGGGGCCTTAGGTCGGAAAGCTTCAACGACATGGGGTCTTAGGTCGGAAAGCAGCGACATGGGCTTAGGTCGGAAATCCTTAGATCGCAGCGACGTGGAATTATGTCGCGGGGATGATGTCTCGGAGGAAGTTAGGTCGCGGAAACGCGGATTTAGGTCATTGGAATTAAGTCGCTCGATTTTGTCTTCGCAATTGCGGCATAAGGTATGTGTATGTGCTGCATCAATATGGGGGGAAGTTATACACATGGGAGGAGCATGAGGGGGCGTTTTGGCCGGCCATCCTAAGGGCAAATGAGGTCGTTTTCATCTGGTTAAATCCATACTTCATATTCTTTTGTGTTCATTCTATTTTGACTTAAGTTTTGAGATAAAAACTTAAGTATTCAAGCTCTCTTTCTCTCATCAATCTTCTTAAATCTGTATCAAATGATGTCCAGATCCACCAAAACTTGGATAAGGGTCTTAGATAATCATAGGAACATGGAAAAGCATCTCAAAGCTTGAAGAAAGTTGGCACAATGGGGGTTCGAGTTTGAGCCGAGAGCATGCAAGGCCAGGAAGAAGCAAGGCCAAGGGATTTTGGAGCTAAAGCTTGGATCTTTAGGAGTTTGGTGATAGTAGAAAATGTTCTTGGATTTTTGTGTGCTTAAGCTTGTTGTAGTATTAGATTTGGGTGAGTTATTACACCATCTTGTATGTATATATTGTGTGTATATGTGTGTGCTTAGAATAAAAAGTTTAATGTAAAAGTTAACTAATAAAGCTATTACTTTGGACCCCCTTGCTTTTGAAAACAAATTGTAACACCTCGTAAAATCAAGCATAAATAAATGAATTGGATAAATTTATTTAAATAAGATAGGGGTAAAACTAAAAACTTCGTAAAATTTGGATTTTGACCACGAAAGTTATGTCGTTGCTTTCATGGCGAAATTCTGATCAATTTTCATATATCATATGTTGAAAACAGAGCTCAAACGAAGAAGTTATGGACATTTGAAGTTCTCAGGTTTAAAATAATTGTAGAATTCAAATTCGAATAAATGATTAATTTTCAAATTTTAAATTCAAAAGTTAACAGTAATTATACTTGGGGGTTAAATAAACGTTAAAAATAACGCTAACGTTAAATAACAATTAAGGAAGAAAATAAATTAACAACGGTAACAATTGTAACGTTTCCAAAATAGGGGTCGGTCGACCCCTTGGCCACGACCGATCGACCACTAGCGGTCAACTGGTGGAAGGTGGCAGTCGACCATTGCCCATAAGTGGTGGCTAGGGTTTAGTTTATTTCAACATACTAGATTTTATTATTTTTAACCGACATTCATCCAACTATTCTGGTTCGTTCCAACCACTATAAATAAGAACCTAACTCCTCACTTTTATTCACACAATATTTTGGGAACATTAGCAAAGCTCTATTAGTTCATCTCTTCGTAGATTTAGAAAACTCCATTAGGGTTTCAGGTAAGAAATCCTATATATCTATTTCTAATTATTATTTATTTTCTCAACTTCTTCTTCTCCAAAGCTCTAATATTATGAGTCTAACATATATAAAAATCCCTTGCTGTATATATCAAAAGGAAGGGATCTGAAAGGGTTCATTGAAGGTGTGTCAAATCCAAGAGAAGGCAAAGCTAAGGACCTTTGTGAGTGAAAATCTTAGGTTTTCTATTTTAGTAATTGAATAGTGTAGCTTGGATTTGGTATATGCCTTGGGGAGTTTTAGATTACGAAAACATCATAATAAAAATCTCCAAAATTCCTCTAAAGCAAAATGTCAACTCTTAGGTTGGAATCTTAATTGGTTTGTATTAAAATAATGGAATTTTTTTGGATTTTGCAATATATGAGCTTTACCTTCTATTCCACTTCTTATTCTTTTTTTGGATTTATTAAGGGATTTGAGTAAGAAATGATGTATAAGGCATGAATTCTTATTCGTAGTTTGCACTGCCTATTTCTATAGAAATTCCCTTGTCTAATTTCATGTAAAATGGAGTTGAATAGAGTAAGTGTCCATTATTATTGATTTGTTCCATTGTTTTAAGTACAAGTCTATTGATTTGACTTTGGAATATTGAATTAATGGTAAAAATGCTATTGTGAAAATGAGACTTGTATAACATTGGGAGGTTTGACATTTGAACGTTAATTTAGAGCGTAATCTCCGCACACCTAATAAACGTGTACTTGTATGTGTGTGTGTGTGTATGTATATATTAATGTATATATGTATGTATGTATGTATGTATGTATAAGCTAGCGTAAATAACGTACAATTGTAACATATTAATTGCGTAGTTAATTAGTTTAATAATTGTCATTTAAATCCTCCTTAGGAAAGTAATTAATTAGGTGAAATAAGAATGGTTTCTTATAAGGCCTAATTAACGAATACGGTGAGATGTGTGATAATATACTCACAGAGTGTTCTTAAATATGACTAAGTTATAGGGATGTAAGTTCAGTCAAAAGCACACTGAAGTCTGCCTAGCTAATCTGGCTACCAGTAGTGTGACTTTGGGGCTACTGTGAGACAACCCTATGTAACGACCTCAAATTTCAAATTTGAATATTTAATTTATTTAAAAATGAGAATTTGAATTTAAATTATAATAAAATATTTTTTTCAAATAATTGTCCATTTTTGGTGACGTATTTTTAATTTAATTTATTTGATTTCTCCGGAATTTTTAATTTAAAAAATAACTAAATTTTTATTTGACCAATTTTATGGAAAACGTCGGCATTTTTGTGTTATCCCGCCTTTTGGCAAGGCCGTGATATCAAGGAATTGACTGGAAACCAAAGACAGTTCATCCCAAAGATCGGTTATGCGCGGACTTACTATGGATATCGACGAATTTTTGTCTGAGTCCAAATTAAGCTACAATTGATATGACGAGACAAGCAAAGCAATAAAAGCCAGCGTTCCAAATTTCGGATCGATTGGAGTTCGTATGCTCAAGTTATGGATCGATCAAGTTTCATAAAAAGGATGCTAATTTAGTATCCATGCACCTCGCATCCATCAAGCCTCAACGGTTCGTAACCACCAAAGACCATCAGTTGTTCGTATCCATCAGCCAATCTGTTGTTCGTATCCATCAGTCATCTGCTGTTCGTATCCATCAACAAAAACCATTTCGTATCCATCGAGTACACTACTTCGTATCCATCGGGCAAACGTTCTCTTCGTATCCTTCGACCAGCAGCGTCATTCCACCTGGCCAACTACGGCCATCTTCGTATTGATCCTTTTCTACCCATTTCGTATCGGTCAGCTAATGGAACAATCCGACCTCAAAGTTTTCCATCGATACAAAGTGCCCACAGTGATCGATGGAAACACACAAATGCCAACAATATGAAGTTGTATCCAGAGGATCGATACGAGGAACTTACACGAGAATGGATACGAAGAGGTTTTCAGTTATCGATACGAAGTAGCCTGCCATCGTCGATACGAACAGGGCAGTAATGATCGATACGAACAGAGCAATGGATCGATGCGAACAAAGCATATACATAGGGAGACTCGATCGTTCAGCATAAAAAGTGGATCGATCCGAGGAAGTAGCGCCAGTTCAACTTGCAGGCACGTGCCCGGATTGATACGAACAGATCGATGTGAACGATATCGATACGAATTCGACAGCCTAGAGAAAATACAAGTTTGCATCGATCATAACTCACAATCTACAAGTCCAAATGCTACGAAATTTTCACAAAAGCTTGCGTACATCCTCAGGACCACTCACAATCGATCTCGACTCGATTGGACTAAATTACGATCGATACGAAATTTGTTCGTATCGATCACACATCGAGCGCACACCGCATGGGATCGATTGCGTGGGCCCACCCACATGCCAGAAGAGGTCTTCCGAGATCTAAGCGAGATATTTGCAACCTACACCTATAAGTAGCAGCCTAGAACCTACAAAAAATGGATCTTTTTGGCTCTTTGATGTCCAGACTCTACCAAAACCATTGTCGCACTCAAAAATCACTGTTGTACTCGAAATTTACTGTTGTAATCCGTTGTAACCAGTAAGCAAAAGTTAATAAAAGTCAATCATTTCATAGTGGACGTAGCCAACACGCCGACCACTCTAAATATCTGTGTTCTTTCTGCTGTTTTTCTGATTATTGTCTAGAGTGTTTGTTAGATAATCCTCTTTTTACATTTACTTTCTTTATTTTATCTCTTCAAATACTTCTGAAGAGTGTTGTGCCCAATTTTGGTACAAACATTTTGAAATTTCACATAATAAGATAGCCATTGTATTTTTTTTATTTTTTTTATGATCGCCTTACTTTGTTGAGCCCAGTCGTATGTTTATTCCTATCGTTCGCAGCTCATACGCAGATGTGATATTTTGTGCAGCGTACCACAAAGTTTTTCAAAATGCATAATTTTATACACTTTCACACACTAAACCACTTACACACGGCAAGCATCTTTTATGACCTTTGATTGACTTGCATTGTCCTTGTTTCACTAGCCTAAAGTATATTTGCTTATATAAGAAAGCACACGCATGAAGAGATGGAATACAAATTTTTACATTAGACCTTTTCCTCTACATAGAATGAGCACAAATTTGGACACATCTTTTTACACGTCAAACATTTCCATTTCTGTCCCTTGGCTTATCTCTTAAGGAGTTAGTTTTTATATATACCACAGAGCATGCAAGGAAAAAAAAGAACCGGTACACATTTCAGAGCAACCACTTTCATTTTGAGTTCATATTTCCACTTCCCCCTTCATTTAATAATTCAAATACTTCTCAAGTACCAAGTATTAGCCAAAATTTCAACACATAAATTATAGAGGGCTAAGAGATCTGCAATTTTCCTCTTGTTGTACTCAAAATAGTGGAGTGCAGGTGGAGTTAAAGGGGAGAGAAGTTTCGGCCATGATATTATGTGCAAGGCCGTGAGGTTGAAACAGGTATAGGTCGCGAGTACGATGGTGAGCCTCGAGTTGGTCGTAGGGTTGGCTGGTGGTGCTGGGAACGAAGGCTATCAGAGGGTATAGTGGCGGGGTTCGGTGGTTAGGTCGGGCATGCGTGGGTTATGCCTAGTGCATGCAAGTGTAAGAAACAAAGAAAGATGGAGCTACTATTCATAACTAGGGGATTTGCGCTTAACCCCTAGAATTGTGTTCAATTGCATGCAAGAGAGAGGAAGTATATTTTGCTAGGAAAAAATTTTAGAAAGAAAGGAAGGTGGATTTATCACTTAGGCCCTGTAAATATGGTCTCTTGCATGTGGATGGGGAGGGAAGGATCCACGTATGGAGCATGTCGGGTTGATAAGGAAGTGGGCTGCGCCGTTGTGGTTAGGGGTGAGAATTGTTTTGTTTATTTTAAATCCTTATTTATATTTAATAATGTGTTAACTTTGAAATGCAATATCTAGCTCGTCTTAAACCAGTTTGACATACAGACTTTGTGTTGGACTCGTATTGATGAGTATAACATTGTAGTATAATTTGTTGATAGATTTGGCAATGAATAAATTTATGATTATAAAAGGGATTTAATTAAATTACATTTTTTTAATTAATAATGTCGTTAAATTAATTATACCTTATTGGTGACATCTATTTGACCAAATAAAAAACCATTCGATTAAATTGAATTGAATAGATTATTATGGACACATATTAAACAGAATAAATCCCCATTGTGTGCTTGCCAAGTAAAAAGTTGATTAGTGAAATTAATTAATATATGGATTAATTAATATTGGATAAATGATGAATTAACTATTGATTGTAAATTGTTGAATGCCAGAAGCTTGGTAGCCTGGCCGTATTGAACACGACATTGAATTATATAAAAAGTTGAACCCCTTTGAGATATGAAAACAAATGGTAGCTAATTAAAGTACCACGGTGGTCGCTATGCCTCTTTCCGAATTTGTAAACTTAATTAATTATTTTAATTAAGGATATTTTAAAGTTAATAAATTATTTTTCTAATAAGATTTAAGTTATTTAATTATATTATTAATGTTTTATAATTTATTTAATTATGCCATTAATATTGTCCAAAGATGTTATTATTACCTTATTAATGAGGTTTAAGTTAATAAAATATTTTAAACTAACAATGTTTGAGTTAATAAATTATTTATTTAAAATATTTAAAGTTAGTTAGTTAATTAATTATTTACTGATGATATTTTTAGTTAACTAATTATCTAATTTAGGGTATTTAAAAGTTTATTTATCGGTGTAATTAATGATGTTAAAAGTTAATTAAATGATTTAATAAATTGTGTTTAAGTTAATAAAGTAATTTTTAAAAAATGTTTATAACTAACATTTTATAAATAAAGGAGATGATGTATAAATGATATTTCATAATATAATAGAATGGATTTATAAGTGATATTTATAAATAAAGGAAATGGAGTTTAAAGGCTTTTTAATTTTAAAACAAGTTTTAAAGGTTATAGTTCATATAGCGATAGTTGCTATGGATGTAGTTTCGAAACTATATAGTTTCTGTATGGTGTAAATGTTATCTACCTTATACATTTGGGAACTCCATTCAAGTACGTTTAGAAAAGTTGTATAATCAATTTAAGAAGGGCCTGGGAATTATTAATATATTTTAATAATGATTTAGTAGTTGGTTCAAAGAAATGTTTTGAATAAGAGAAAGGGGTTTATAAAAAAATGTGAGATTTATTAAAAGAGTCTATAATTTTATGGATTTATAAGTTGTGTTTTATGAATAGAATAATATATTTATAAATGTTATTTATGAAGAACATTTTATAAATATGGAAAAAACTTACAAAAGGAAGATTTTAAATTAACTAGAAGAGAGTTTTATAAAAGAATTTTATAGAAAGGATTTATAAAAAGGACTTGTAAATATGGAATGATTTTATGAAAAGGGAATTTTATATAAAGGAATGAGACTTGATTGTGATAAATAATCCTTCTTAATTATGGTGGTATGGAAATATTCTTTCTTTACTTAACACCAAAGGATAAATATTTTATGTTTATAGTAAGCAATGTTTTAAATGGTAGTTATTTTGACCCAATATAATATGGTTTGGAAAACATGATAATTCCCTTAAGATTGTAAATATACTTATACCATTAAGATAAGTAATGGTTATATTTTCTAAGTATTGAAAATATAGTGTTTTGTGAATATACTTATTCCGTTAAGATAAGTATATGAAAACGATTTTCCAAGTATTTACAAAGGGTTTTAATTAATGGAAATATTAATTAAAGAGGCTTAGTGGTTGCTTATGGGCTTAATCATGTTTAGTTCTTATGAAATTAAATCTATGATTTGATTGTTTGTTTATTTGATAGTTAAACAACTAACTATCAAATCTTGGCCAAAATTTAACTTTGGAAATATCTAGGAGAAACACCTGAGTTTTATGGCACAATCATCTTTGATGATGCTTCACTGTGCGTATAAATCTTGTTTTGTTCTCCTAGGACAGATGATAAGGAAATCCATCCACTAAAACGGTTAGGAGGAGGTGATCTTTGCTCTTATGTATTGTTTGTTTATTTCTAAAAGGAACCGGGGTTGAGTTTACTGGAAACTGTCGAATGTTGGTTCGAAGCGACCGGGATCGGATAAACCGAAAAGCACTTCGAACCAACTTAAGCGTTCGAATTTGGAAGCCTCTTAAAGATCATACGATTGAAGACAGAGCTCTTCGAAGTACAAAGGCTACTTGCTACTAATCCCGAGGGTGATTCCAAAATGGATGTAGTAGAAGTAGTGCCTTCGGTTTGTTCTTATCCTTAACAACTTGTGTGGACGAATGCTAGCACTACATTGTGCCTAGTGGGTAGTGTTAGCATTCCAAGTGGGATTTTTATATAAAAGGTAAAACATAGCCTCTAGCCTCATCAACCGGGAATGACTAAAACAAGGGATATGTAGGAGGGCTAGGTGAGTCACACCCATTATGGTATTGTCACCACCCTTCTAGATATATATACATATTTATGGATTTGGTTGTGCATGAGAGCTCTTGGGAAAGGTTGCAAAGTAGCCAGGGTGATGAAATATTTAGTACAATCCAGTAAGGGGTAGGCCGGTCCTGTATTGGCGGGGGTCCATGTAAGACCCTCGGTACATTTTTCTAGAAGTGTACTATGGCAGACGGTACCTTGGTAGCCTTGTCATTGATGGAAATCCAATCTCCAATGCGTACCCTTACGGATTTAGTTGTATACCTGTTATGCTGGAATTTAATTAATGTAACAATTTCGGCTATGATTAATATTTATTTTACCCTAAACATTATTTTAATATCACAGGATTTATAATAAAAATGATTTGGTTATCGTAAGGCAAAAACCCATCCGTGTTGATGTGCGACGTGGTCTTATGAGACACCTTTATTTTCTTAAAGGTTTTTATTACATTAAGTAATCAAGTTGATTGTGTTTCTCATGCTGGGTATACCAGACTGATCCGGACATTATTTTTCTTATAATGTTCGGGTCAGCCCGGGCATGTTTTCCAGATTTAGCTGGACTGAGCGTTAGGAGACGAGCTAGATCCTCCAAGGCGTATTCATGTATTTTATCTTCCACTATTTGGTTCTTGTTGTATATATCATAGATTGTTAGGACATGTTGTAACTGCCTAGGGATTGATGATAGGATAATTGTACTATAATGTGTGTATGTATATTAAAGATCGTTTTCTTTTGTAATGACTTGTTGTATATTATATATACTCGTCATGTTTTGTTTTTGAGATTCTATTCTGTCTTTCTTTCTTTCACCCCAATTATCTATCTTTCTGGCACTCAGATGTTCGGCACGTAAATGTCGTGGATGTATTAGTGTTGACTTCTGAGGATCGAAAATGTGGGTTGTTACATTTGGTATCGGAGCTGAAGGTTAAGTGAGAATCTTGGCTTTGGTGGGGTAAACTCATTAGAGATAGGGTAAGTAACACCTTGGAATGAGATTGAGTGTGTGTATATACAAGAGCGTATTTGTTAGTACTATAAAAAAAATTATATTGTGTCGATTGGTCTGTTGAGTGGTTTATGAATTCTGGTCGATACGCCTGATCAATGTTATCGATAGGGGTTTTTAAACACTTGAATAAGACGAACTGACATAATATTGTTTTAAAATTGGTAAATAAAATAATTCTACATGGGATTATATTTTATAAATAAAGGAGTAATTTCTAAAACTTGTGTAGATTTATGATATGTTTGTTTGTTAGGAAATGATAATATTTAATTATTATCATTTATTAATTGATTGGTTATACTCAGCTAGTTTGTAAGCAGTTTTGTCTTTTTACTGCATGGATTAGGTAGATAGTAATTTTAGGGAACCTTAAAATGAAAGCCTTGCGAATTCAGTTTCGCAATTTAACTATAAGGCGTTCGGTGTTAATGTTGGGTTAAATTTTAATTTCAATAAACAAGGATATACAGTTGTGAAATGATTGTATATAAGAAAGTGGAATCATAAAAGTATGGTTTGCAAATAAAAAGGATTTAGAGAAACCGAGAACTTGAGAATTTAAATCTGAGTATTTTGAAATTCGCTTTCCAAAATTTTGAGAAAATAATAATAGTATTATTTGGAAGTAATTATGAATAAGAATGTTTTCAGAAGGGTTTCAAAATAGATAGAAAGCACTAAACTCACTTCTGACACTGGAAAATAATTATGGTGACGACTACAGGATCATCGACGTTCATTTTCGAGTTTCTATGTAGGGGAATGTTACCATAGACTCATGTATTCTATCCATTAGGATAATTTGGTTTACGCATTTCATTTTCTATGTTGTTTGGTAGTTTTCATTGGTTGAAATGAAATGAAATTTTTGACGATTTTGGATAGTCGAAAACTTCAAATTAATCGAGAAGTTAAAGCCATGTGATGTTATGAAAATATAAAAAAATAAGTTTTTGTAACTTATAAATTTGAGAAAGATAGTAAGTTAAACCAGTTTTAAATTTGTTGAGCATCTAGTTAAGTAAAACAAATCTGATTTTGTATATATATTCTTAGGATTTAAAAGAGTACTATATAAATATGAACTCGAGTTAAAAATGTAAATAACTCAAGTTAAGATTTTATGAAATATCTTCATAAATAAGTTTAGAAGTGAAAAGAAAATTGGTAAAAGTAAGAACCAATAAGGATAAGTACATAAGTTATACGCTGATTATTTTTTCGCATAATTGTTCTTGATCCAAGATTCGAGTACATGACTTTGAGGTGATTCACAATGGCCCGAATAAGGATTTATCACTCGATTCTTGACGACGAACACTTGGTGAGGGTTCTTGGTATGGAACCAATGTTTTCTATCATAGTACATAGCTATGTAAGGAGAACGGAGGTTCTTAATCAAGGAACCTAATCGGAGTCCGCACTAGAGAGTCCGACGAGCGATACTAGTTTGGAAGAGAAGTTACGTATTCGAGTAAGTGATCGAATCTGATATTGCGTACAAATGATCTATATACATCATACGGGCTTATGAAAAGTGTTAAGTATTTGGGTGTACCTATTTCATCCTTGGATGAATAGTGTTGGAATTTTAGGGGTGCAATTCTTTTAAGTGGGAAGAATGTAACGATCCGAAATTTTTGAGTCTTCAAATTTGAATAATTAATTTATTTAAATATGCGAATTTGAATTTAAGTTATAATAAAATATTTGTTTCAAATAATTGCCCGATTTTTGGTGACGTATTTACAATTTAATTTATTGGAATTTTCGATAATTTTTAATTTGAAAATAATTGAATTTTTGTTTGATGTATTTTATGGCAAATGTTGGCATTTTTGAAATTTCATAGAATAAGATAACCAGTGTATTTTATTATTGTTTATGATCGCCTCACTTTGTTGTGCATGATCGTATTTTATTTCTGTCGTTTGTGGCTCGTACGTAGGTGTGATATTATGTGGCTATGTATCGCAAAGTTTTTCAAAACATACAATTTTATACATTTTCACACGCTAAACCACTTACAAACGGCAAGGATCTTTCATGACCTTCAATCATCACCCTTTGGGTGACTTGCATTTAAATGCTTGTCCTTGATTCCCTAGCCTAATTACATTTTCTTATATAAGGAAGCACACGCATGAAATGATGGAATACACATTTATATATTAGACCTTTTCCTTTTCCTCTGCAAAGAATGAGCACAAATTTGGACACATCTTTTTACACGTCAAACATTTCTATTTCTCTCCCTTTGCTTAGCTCTTAAGGAGTTAGTTTGTATATATATCATAGTGCATGCAAAAAAAAAAGAACTGATAAATATTTCAGAGCAACCACTTTCATTTTGAGTTCATATTTGCACTTCCCCTCATTTAATAATTCAAATAACTTCTCAAATACCAAGTATTAGCCAAAGCTTCCAATACGGAAGTTGTAGAGGGCAAAGAGATCTGCATTTTCTATTCTTCTTGTACTCGAAATAGTGGAGTTTTGGCGGAGTTATTGGGGAGAGAAGTTTCGGCCGTGATATTGTATGCATGGTCATGAGATTGAAATGGGTATACATCGAGGGTAGGATGGTGAGCCTCGAGTTGGTCGTAGGGTTGACTGGTGGTGCTGAGAATGGAGGCTATTAGAAGGTGTAGCGGTGGGGTTTGGTTGTTAGGGTCGCGCATGCGCGGATTATGCTTGGTGCATGCGAGAGTAAGAAACAAAGAATAATGGAGCTAGTGTTCATAATTAGAGGATTTGCACATATGCCCTTGAAATTGTGTCAATTGCATGCGAGAGAGAGGAAGTACATTTTGCCTGGAACGAAATTTAGAAAGAAAGGAAGGTGGATTTAGCACTTAGGCCCCTGTAAATATGGTCTCTTGCGCATGGTTGGGGAGGGAAGGAACCGCGTATGGAGAGGGTCAGGTTAATAAGGAAGTGGGCTGGGCCGTTGTGGTTAGGGGTAAGAATTGTTTTGTTTATTTTAAATCCTTATTTATATTTAATAACGTGTTAACTTTGAAATGCAATATCTAGTTCACCTTAAACCCGTTTGACATGCGGACTTTTGCGTTGGACTCGTATTGATGAGCACAACATTATAGTATAATTTATTGATAGATTTGGCAATGTATAAATTGATGATAAAATAACAGGGATTTAATTAAATTACGTTATTTTAATTTATAACGTCGTTAAATTAATTATACTTTATTGGTGACATCTATTTGGCCAAATAAAACACCATTCAATTAAATTGAATTGATTAGATTATTATGGACACCTATTAAATAGAATAAATCCTTGTTTTGTGCTTGCCAAGTAAAAAATTGATTAGTGAAATTAATTAATATGTGGATTAATTAATATTGAAGAAACGATGAATTAACTATTGATTATAAATTGTTGAGTGCCAAAAGCTTGGTAACCTGGTCATATTGAACACGACATTGAATTATATTAAAAAGTTGAACCCCTTTGAGATATGAAAACAAATGGTAGCTGATTTAAGTACCATGGTGGTCGCTATGTCCCTTTCCGGATTTGTAAACTTAATTAATTATTTTAATTAAAGATGTTTTAAAATTAATAATTTTTTACTAATAATATTTAAGTTAGTTGATTATATTATTAATGTTGTTTAAGTTATTTAATTATATCATTAATATTATCTTAAGATGTTTTAATTATCATATTAATGATGTTTAAGTTAATCAACTATTTTAAACTAACAATGTTTAAGTTAATGAATTATTAATTTAAAATATTTAAAGTTAGTTAATTAATTAGTTATTTACTAATTATATTTTTAGTTAACTGATTATCTAATTCATGGTATTTAAAATGTATTTATCAATGTAATTAATGATGTTAAAAGTTAATTAAATGATTTAAGAAATTGTGTTTAAGTTAATAAAGTAAATTTTTTTTAATGTTTACTACTAGTATTTTATAAATAAAAGAGATGATGTATAAATGATATTTTATAAATATAATAGAACGGATTTATAAATGATATTTATAAATAAAGGAAATGGATTTAAAGGCAATTTAATTTTAAAACAAGTTTTAAAGGTTATTCGTTATGGATGTAGTCTCGAAACTCCATAATTTCTGTATAGTATAAAAGTTATCTATCTTAGATATTTTGGAACTCCTTCCAACTACGTTAAGAAAAGTTGTATAATCAATTTAAGAAGGGTTTGGGAATTATAAATATATTTTAATAATTATTTAGTAATTAGTTCAAATAAATGTTTTGAATAAGAGAGAAGTTTATTAAAAAAATGTGAGATTTATTAAAATATCCTTATGTATAATTTTGGGGATTTATAAGTTGTGTTTTATAAATAGAAGAATATTTTTATAAATGTTATTTACAAAGAAGAAGTTTTATAAATATGGAAGAAACTTATAAAAGGGAGATTTTAAATTAAATAGAAGAGAGTTTTATAAAAGAATTTTATAAAATGGATTTATAAAAAGGACTTGTAAATATGGAATGGTTTTATAAAAAGTGAATTTTATGAAAAGGAATGAGATTTGATTGTGATAAATAAACCTTCTCAATTATGGTGGTATGGAAATATTCTTTCCCTACTTAACACCGAAGGATAAGTGCTTTAGGTATATAGTAAGCAATGTTTTAAATAATAGTTGTTTTGACCCAATTTAATATGGTTTGGAAAACATGATATCTCCCTTAAGTTTGTAAATATACTTATACCGTTGAGATAAGTATATGGTTATATTTTCTAAGTACTGAAAATATAGTGTTTTGTTAATATACTAATTCCAATGAAATAAGTATATGGAAACGATTTTTAAGTGTTTACAAAGAGTTTTAATTAATGGAAATATTAATTAAAGAGGCTTAGTAGTTGCTTATGGGCTTAATCATGTTTAGTTCTTATGAAATTAAATCTCTAATTTGATTGTTTGTTTATTTGATAGTTAACTATCAAATCTTAGCCAAAATATAACTTTGGAAATATCTAGGAGAAACACATGAGTTTTATGGCACAGTCATCTTTTATGATGCTTTGCTGTGCGTATAAATCTCGTTTTGTTCTCCTAGGACAGATGATAAGGAAATCCATCCGCTAAAATGATTAAGAGGTGGTCTCCGCTCTTATGTATTGTCTATTTGTTTCTAAAAGGAATCGGGGTTGAGTTTACCGAAAACTATCGAATGTTGGTTCGAAGTGACCGGGATTAGATAAGTATGAATTATTCAAAAACCACTTCGAACCAACTCAAGCGTTCGAATTTGGAAGCTTCTTGAAGATGATAGAATTGAAGACGGAGCTCGTCGAAGTGCAAGGGCTACTTGCTACTAATCCCCATGGTGATTCAAAATTAGATGTAGTGGAAGTAGTGACTTCGGTTTGTTCTTGTCTCGAACAATTTGTATGGACGAATGCTACCATTGCATTGTGCTTAGAGGAAAGTGTTAGCGTTCCAAGTGGGAGTGCTATATAAAAGGTAAAATGTAGCCTTTAGCCTCATCAACCGGGAATGACTAAAACATGGGATATGCAGCAGGGCTATGTGGGTCGCATCCATTATGGTATTGTCATCGCCCTTCTAGATATATATACACACAAATTTATGGATTTGGTTATGCATGAGAGCTCTAGGGGAAGGTTCCAAAGCAACCGGGGTGATGAAATATTCGGTACTATCTAGTAAGGTGTAGGCCGGTCCTGGGTCGGTAGGGGGTCCATGTGAGACCCTGGTACATTTTTCTAAAGGTGTATTATGGCAGGCAGTACCCCAGCAGCCTTGTTATTGATGGAAATCCAATATCTAGTATGTGCCTCTATGGATTTAGTTGTATACCTATTATGCTGGAATTTAATTAATGTAACAATTTTGGCTATGATTAATATTTATTTTTACCCAAGACATTATTATAATATTACAGGGTTTATAATAAAAATAATTTGGTTATCGTATGGTAAAAACCTGTTTGTGTTTATGTGCGGCGTAGTCTTACAAGATACCTTTATTTTCTGAAAGGTTTTTATTACATTAAGTAATCCAGTTGATTATGTTTCTCATGTTGGTTTTATGAGACTGATTCGGGCGTTATTTTTCTTGTAATGCTCGGGTCAGCCCGTGCGTATTTTCCAGATTTAGCTGGATGCTTTGGAGCTTCAGGAGACGACCTAGTTCCTTTAAGGCATATTTACTAATTTTATCTTCCACTATTTGGTTGTTATTGTATTTATCTTAGATTGTAAGAACATGTTGGTTCTAGGGATTGATGATAGGATAATTATATTTTTATGTGTGTATGTATATTAAAGATCGTTTTCTTTTGTAATGACCTGATGTATATTATATATTACTAGTCACGTTTTTCTAAGATTTTGTTATGTCTTTCTTTCTTTCACCCTAATGATCTGTCTTTCCGGCACTAGGATGTTCGGCACGTGAATACCATGTATGTATTAGTGTCGACTTCTGGGGATCAAAAAGGTGGGTTGTTACAGCTTATAATAAGTAACTATGGATGACTCGAGGTCAGTCCCAATTATGTAGGGTAAATCTGCCCAACCAATCTGGCTACCAGTTCCTACGAATAGTCGGACTAATGTGAGACGTCTCCATGGAGTACAGGTCATAATACAAAGGACCTGCTTTGGTAAATTGAATGTATTATGTAGTTGATTGATAGCCTGCCTCTTTCCTATATGTGGAGTATTAATTGGTCGGAATTAGGTTTAGGCACAATTGAGGATATCTCGGAAAGGTCTGCTTCAATTAAAGTATTAAGCGTTCGAAGAGATTTCCAAGCAATGTCCATTTTAATTAAAGTATTAAGAGTCCGCAATTAAAGTATTAAAGTATTAAGAGTCCGCCTTGGGAATAGGTATTAAATGATGGGGGCCTATCTTAATTAAGGTCTTAAAAGGTCAAAGTATGTCTATTTTCCATTAAAAGGTATTAAGTGACTTGGGTTTCATCTCTCGCATTGGTAGACATTAATAACCATGGTATGGGTTATTGATTATGGGAAAACCTGCTTTGGGATTGAAGATATTAAGTGGTTGTTTGGGGCCCTGCCTCTTTCCCTTATATGAAGTATTAAATGGTTACGAATATAGTTTAAAATGCAAAAGACATATCCTTATTTGAATTATACTGCTTAAGTAGTGATATAGAAAGGCTCATGATTTTCTATTCACTAGACCTGGTCACATGTAGATGCATCATGATAGGGGGTTCTCGCATTGTGAACTGTAGCGAAGCTTTGTCTCTTACCTCTATAGGATCCAACAATGTAGGTTGGTCAGCCAGTCGGAGGACTGGCCTAGGTAGTCGAGAGGCTAGACTGTAAAACCAGTATGTTTGAGATTACCATTTGAAGCCACCACCGTTTTGGGGTGACTGTTACATTTGGTATCAGAGCTTAGGTTACCAGATCAACGGGGAAAACTATACAAATGAGTGACTTGTTTGTTATTTTTGAAAAGTATTTTTAAAAAACCGTACTATATAAAAATATATATACTTATTTGAAGATACGTCTAACCCTATAAATTCCAACT
Source organism: Allium fistulosum (assembly GCA_030737815.1). Taxonomy (NCBI): domain Eukaryota; kingdom Viridiplantae; phylum Streptophyta; class Magnoliopsida; order Asparagales; family Amaryllidaceae; genus Allium; species Allium fistulosum. The sequence continues at coordinate 296,232,589 of CM060908.1, read as the reverse complement.
ATAGAGGTAGTTGTGACCATATTCTGAAAGCATGGGCGAAGCAACTATGAGTGGGGAAAAAATAAATAGAGTTCAATTTATACTCCTGCTCTAATTACCCACGGGGGGAAGGTCATATCGTAAGGAGTAGACTAAGAAGAGCATGAGCGCGACATATGTAAGCACCCTAGAAGCTGGATGGTACTTGACTCCTTTATTAACCTAGACTTCCTAATAAATTAGATATAATTAAAACATTTACATAAAACTCCTAATAAATAATAAGGATAGAAAGTGTAAATGGAAAAAATTGTAACTCCAAGATTAATGAGGCTATAAATGTAGAATAAATAGGAAGTTACAAAATTTTAATAGAGATATAAATAGTCTAATTATGGGGAGATAAAGAAGGCATAATAGGTAAAAGTAGAATGAATACATAAATGTCCTTAAGAATTATCCATTAGAATTATAAACATTTATTACAGACAAATGACATTTATAGAAATAACAAATAGCATGTTAGGTAGTAATTAAATATTATAAGGCAATATATTTGTTAAAATCTGAAAGAAAGATGTAAAGAAGGAGTGCAATTATCTTCCATAAGAAGGTATACATTAATCAAAATAAAAAGATAACTGGGTCTTTAAAGGTTGAGTAGGAAAATTCAAAAGAAGGAACAATTAAAGTCAATTTCTAAAATCCAACTCTATGAGAAAGAATTTGACAAAAAGATTTTTGCGAATTCCATTAAATGTTTTGAAATGGCTTTTCAAAGGATTATTAAACAAATATCTTATGTATCATAAATTGATTTTTTTTAAAGAAAGTGAATTTAGTCTGGTTTGGAGATATAACACCTATTTTTTTGTGAAAAGTTTGGAAAGATTATGTAATTTTAAAAGTGGTGGGATGTTTTAAAAACAAAATGGTGGATAAACTTATAAAAAGAAAATTGTAAATCTTATGATTTGAAGAGTTGAAAAAAAAGGTTTTTTTTTGAAATTTTAATTAGTTGAGTTAAACAATTTTCAATTTATGGATTCTTCGTTTTTGAAATAAATAGGATGTATGTTGGACCCAATGATTTTTCTCACTTTATAAATTTGGAAGTTGTTATTTCGAAAAAGCGAGGAAATTTGGAAATTCATAATTTATAAATTAGTTGAGTTGAAAATTTCTAACTTAAAAAGGGTTTTTGCATTCTTGAAATTCTTAATTTAATATTTATTGAGCCAAAAAGTTTTTGGTCTAAATTTTTTAATAAAGTGGCTTTTCTTTTTTGAAATAAAAGTAAAGTAGAATGTAGGCTAAACTTGATAATTTTTCCTACCTTGTAAAATTGGAAGTTCTTTTCCTTAAAATTCTTTTGAAAGGGTGTATAAATGAAAGGACTTAGTTGAAATAGGATAAATAGATTGGAAGGTTAAGAATGCTCGTTAAGGTTGGTAAGACGAACATTCCTGTATAAGGAATTGCGGAGAATAATAGTTGAGATAGATAGAAATGGCATTAGGGATTTATATTAAGTATGATCAGTGATCTAGATAGAAATAATATAAGAGGAAAAATGATAGAATGGAAGTTTTTATTGTCTACTTCACTTTTCATTGTGTACGAACTAAACGAGATTTTTTAATATGGAGTGGATAGGGATCACTACTTAAAAGTTTTAGTATACGAATAAAATGGGAATAGTATGTACAACCTGATCTGAAAATTTAAAATTATTCTCAAACCTTTATTTGTAAAAGATGGTAAAATTGTTAAAATATTCCAAATCTATAATTGGGTTTTAAATTAGGTTGCCCGTAGAATGTGAATTTCTATATTTTGATTTTGTAGCGATTTCCATGAAATTTCCATAAATTATCCAATTCCAAAATATGTATAAAAGCACATTATTTGAATTAACAAGGGTTGCACCAAAAAGTGAAAGAGATGTGTAAGATATGGATATTCTTTCCATAGTTTACATTTTCCATTTCAATAAAAGATAGAAATAATCCCTTGTAATCTCAAACAAAGCAAAAATCTCATTTGTGGTTAATTTTATTGATAATTTTAACAATAATCCTTTTTAGAAGGATAGCTCTGATAAATTGAAAATATGGAAATAAGTGTTCTAATTTAGAAATTAGTAATTAGAAATATACATACATGCATAGCCGCTCTTAATGACTGAAAATAAAAATAAATATATAAATAGCATAATTTACAATTATATACGTATTAGTTAGTAATTAACAGATTAAATTTATGGAGATTGACTACAAATTTAACAGGCAATAAAACAGTAATTAATGAGAGTTAAATAGAATTAAATGGGGATTGATTAAGGAAATTTAATATGGCATTTATGAACGTATTGAATCAGAGTAATAAATGAATTTTGAAATTTTTAAATGGTTAAAGGGATTAAATGAGGATTGAATAGACATGGTCCAATTTTGACAAAAATGGTCAATTATTATGGGTATTTTAACCGAAGTAATGAATTAGAAACCAAAAAGAAAATTAAGGAAAGTAGGCAATAGTGGAATGACATATTAGGAATGTCCATCTTAATTCAGTGAGGAGTATTAAGACATTATTTACACTAGTTGATGATAGGCAACTTCCAGCAAAAAATTCTTTTAGAGTTTTTGGGTTGTAACCGCTAGTTGTCTCTCTTAGTTATTGGAAAAGCGTAAGATGTGGTATAAGATATGTCCCTATTTTATTAATGTGTTGATTTTATGAATGAGATTAAAATGCTTGATAAATATATGCATATTGAGAAGCCACGTAAATAAAGGAATTTTATAGGGACATTTAACTAGCGATGAACTGTAGGTAAGACTAGAAGTTATGAGGGAATTAAGTTAGCAACTAGAAATAAAAGAATGCTCAAATCCTAAAAAATTTAGGATTTTGGAAAAAATAAATTCTAGCTTGTAGTATGTCACCATTCAAGAAAGAAATAGAATTTATAGGGATGTGAAGAGAATTTCTATTGGACAACAATATAGAAGAAGGTGGCGGAATTTTCCATTAAGAGGTATAAGACCACAACGTCTCTAGCATAGGTTTATATCAAGGAGGTGATTCGACTTTATGGAATTTTGATTAGCATCATTACTGATAGGATCCCATTAATTACTAGCGAATTTTGAAGGAGATTGCAGACAGCTTTAGGAACTTTGTTGAACCTTTGCACTGCTTACCACTAACTGACCGATGGACAAACTAGAAGACTGAATAGGATATTGGCAGATTTGTTAAGATCTTGCATCATGGACTTTGGAGGACACTAGGAGCAGCACTTACCGTTAGTAGAATTTTCAGTCACCAATCAACGATTGATATGGCACCCTTCAAAGTTCTTTATGGGAGGCCATGTAAATCATCAAACTGTTGGTGGGAAACCACCAAAAAAATCCTAGTAGGACCAGATTTAATTCGCGAGACTTTGGAAAAATAGGGTTAATTAGGCAGCATGTGAAGGTTGTAAGATCCTGAAAGTCAGGAAAAGGTGGCACTGAGATTTATTAGGCCTTTCCCAATTTTTGGAAAATATGAAAACTTGTGTAACATGTGGGGCTACTAGATAAGTTGGTAGGAGCCCATGGCATTTTTCATGTTTCACATTTAAGGAAATGCCTTCATAACGTTGCCATTGTGGTAGAGCCTAATCAATTAGGGGATAATGAGGCAGAGCCAATAGCATCCCATGCCACTACACACATTGTGCTACCCAACCAATTAGGCTGGATCAAGTACAATGAGGAGAAAATCGGACGGAAAGTATAAGGACTTCGCGTTCTAGGGTTTTCTCTGATAAACTCTTCCCTCCAAAATTAGATTTTGGTTGCATTGTGGTTGCTAGATTGGATGGTAGGAGATCGTTGCTACACTATTCACTGTCACTTTGCACTCATGTAATTTTTTTTTTCAGGTTTAGGGTATTTGCATACATACTTATATGTCATGATCACACACTCATGCTAGGATTAAGATTATTTATAGTATGTTTGTAGTACATAATCACATTGATCTTTTGGTTGGGTAGATAGTAGTGTAGATAACTTAGTTGTATAACATGGATGTTTATTGCGAGTTACGTTGTTCGCCCCTTGGAAAGATTTCGGGGATGAAATCTTTTTAAAGGGGGAGAATGTAACACCTGTAAAATCAACCATAAATAAATAAATTAGATAAATTAATTTAAACAAGATACAGGTTGTGACGCCCCACCTCAATACCCACGCTAGCCAAGGACACTACGATGTAGTGCTGTCAACTAGCACGGAGAATAAGGCTGTTGAGGAGCGACCATCCATGTAATTGATTATCACACGGTGGCTATAAAATAATCTTCGGAAACAAACATAGAAATAAACATAACACAAAGCAGTCACAGACATCCATATCACAAAGGCGGAAGAAGATATGAATATATAACTAACACATGAAAGTGTACATCAGAGTAGTGGTCAAAAAGTTCCACAATAATACAAAAGAATAGCAACCTGTGCTATACAAAAAGAATACAACTATGAGTCCATATCTCAAGTGTATACAACAAAAACTGCTAAACTAAATAGTCAGCCAAAAGTCAGAGTAGCAAATCCCGGAAGGAAGTCAAGCAGAAGCACCTGTAACATCTCGGTCTGACCCGAGTATTATTTAAGAAAATAATAAACGGATCAGTCTAACTATAAATATCAGATGACATGATATAGAATAAAAGATATGGCATAAACATATAATATCCATACTGACATACTACTATAAGTATGAAAATGATGATCAACAGGAGATCAACCGATGAGAAATGATCAATATCACAAGAATCTTCTCAAAGATCCAAAGAGGGCATCATACCCTAAACTTGTACTCATAACAAGTCAATGACATAAAAATCCAGAAATCAAAACAAGAAATCCAGAAATCATAAAAAGAGAAAGAGGCCTATCACATGATGGTCCGAAGACCATGGGGAGCTACCCCATATGTGTGAGTCGGAATCACACTGATTGAGGCCTAGGCTAACCAAAAAGCAAAAAGGTATGTGTGAATGGAATCACACAAGTGGTGTCTAGCCTAACCTCGCAAACATAAAGATATGTGTGAGTCGGAATCACACTACTACGGCCTAGACTAACCTTGCGGACAAAGAGATGTGTGTGAGTCGGAATCACACTATTGCGGTCTAGTCTTACCTTGCAAACAAAGAGACATCGCACAATTGCTAGTCTAAATCATAAAATGATCATCATGATCAGCGAGAAGTGTCAATCACACCAAGCTAGTAAATATATGAGTTTAGCTTCATGTCCCATAACCACTTTCTTAACTTAAATATTTACGAACAAGCTGTAAATCTTCACTAGGAAATTGTCACGAAAAGGGTTCAATCGAACAAGTCCAAGAGCTAACCGACGAAGTGAACGCAAGCGTTTCATACCACCCGTTTTACTAAGTCGTTTAAGTCGATTTCTCGTTCGAGTGAAGTAAAGGCTTGTATATACTAGTAGATTGAAAATCGGTTTGAGAAAACGAACTTTTGATATTTAAAATAGTGTTGAAATCGCTTTGATGAAAGAGTTTTGATATTTACTATTAGTATTGAAACCTTCATATATCTTTAAAGTGACAAGTCATAAAACGATTGTAGAACAAATCAATTCACGTTCGAAGACGTGAGTAAAGTCCAAAGAAGTCAATCCCAAAACCATCAAAGTAGAATTTCTGATAAATGTTTTTCAGAAGAGATTGCCTACGCAGAGTAATACGGGGGTCAGGTCGCGGGGGTCCAGGGGGCAGCGCCCACGGCGGGGTGCGGGGCAGCGCCCCGTCACGGTATGACTTAGTGAAGGCAGGCTGGTCAAGCGACCTAAGGAAAAGTAGGTCATACGACCTAAGGGAAGACTGCCGTGCGACCTAGCAGAAGAACATGTTAAACGACCAAGTACTAACTCGCGAGCGACCTAACGAAGTGCGCGACCTAACAGTGAGGCGCGACCTAAGTGTTCACGACCTAAGAAAATGCGCGACCTAACAGGGTTCGCGACCTAAGATAGGCGAACGACCTAACTGTCTGAAGTGTCGAGCGACCTAAGGGTTAACTCGCGAGCGACCTAACAGAGGTATTCGACCTAAAACTCGCGACCTAAGGAAGGTGCGCGACCTAACTGGTTCGCGACCTAAGGATGGTGCGACCTAACAGGTTCGCGACCTAAGGTCTTGCGACCTAAGGAGGGTGCGCGACCTAAAGTGAACGACCTAACGAGGTCCAGGGGAAGCGACCTAAAATGCTTCGACCTAAAGGTGCACGACCTAAGGTCAACACGACCTAACGACCTAAGGACGAGCGACCTAACTCCGAGCGAGCTAAAAATGGCCAGAACGACCTAAGTGCTAACTCGCGAACGACCTAAGTCCTTAACTCGTGAGCGACCTAACACTTAACTCGTGAGCGACCTAACTTTGCCTGGGGATTATAGGTCGGCAACGACCTAAGACTTAAGGTTTAACTCGCGAACGACTTAGCATTTTGCCTGGGGATTATAGGTCGGCAACGACCTAAGACTTCGCCTGGAGATTATAGGTCGGCAACGACCTAAGAAGTTAACTCGTGGACGACCTAGGGATGGCCAGAAGCGACTTAAGCCCAGAAAAATCACCAAAACGCTGAAAATTGAAGTTTTTCGCCAATCCAATCCAAACCAAATGCAAATGTTGATGCAAATGCAATAGGGGATCATTCCCAACAGTCCAAGATAGATATAGGCAAGATGTGAGATCAAAAATCTCACCTTTTCCACGAAATTGATGTTGGAGAGCTTAAGAACGAAGCAAGAGTCAACCCCTAGCTTGAATCTATGTTCTTCACCTTGAATTCGGAGTTTGATGTTGAATTTACTAAAGATCTTGAGCTTGGAATTTTAATTTCTCTTTCCCCTCACCATTTTTGAAGAAGCTTGAAGTGTTTGATGAAGTGATGAAGAGAAGAGGGGGGTTTGGGCTGAGTTAAGAAGGTGCAGTCCCAACCAAAGTCACAAGTGGGAAAAGTGACGAAAATTTCACTATCTCCAAACATATCGAAGTTTACACTCAAAAAGATCGCAAACGTCATTTTGAACTCAATGGGGGTGGTCTCGAGTCCTAATTTGACCGTATGCAAAAAGTAGCTTTTCGGACTAACATCCGACTAACGATAAAATATTTAAATATAAAATCGATAGATATGCGGGTTGTTACACAGGTAAAATGAAAATTTTGCAAAAGTTGGAATCTGACCATGAAAGTTACGTTGTTGCATTCGTGGAGAAATTCTGATCAATTTCTATAATGATCTGCCTTTCTTATACCTAAAGAAATCGACATTAATACATCCATGGTATTCATGTGCCAAATATCCAAGTGTCGGAAAGATAGATTTTGGTGTGAAAGAAATAAAAGATAGAACAGAAACTCAACATCATGACGATAAAAATATATAATATATACAAGATCTTTACAAAAATAAATCATCTTTATTAAACATACATAACAAAAATCAAAGTACACTAACCTATCATCAGCCCTGGACAGTTATAACAACCCGTCCTTACAATTACTGATAAATACAGACAGAAATCAAGAGCAACAAAATAGTGGAAGAACATAAGATACGTGAATGCATCTTAAAGAATCCAACCAGTCTCCTGAAAGCTCTAAAGTATCCGCTAAATCTAGAGAATATGTTTGGGCTAACCCGAGCAGTATAGAAAACAATGTCCGAGTCAGTCGGGTAAAACAAACGTGAGTAACACAATCAAATGGATTTACTTAATGTTATCTAAACCTTTCAAAACAAAAGCATTTCTTAAGACCACTCCGCATATAAATATGAATGGGTTTTTACCTTACGATAACCAAAACCTTTTATAAAAAATCAAGTGATATTATAATAATGTCTAAGGGTGAAAATAATAATAATCAAGTAGTTGGGATGCCCATGAGTGTACATCACAACAATAGGCATATAATCAAAAACCGCTAAGGCGCATTTGCTAATTGTGTAGGATTCCATGGAGGTGCCATCAGTACTTCGAGAATGGTCTTCCTGCAAAAGGATCAGAGTTATCCTTCTGATGCAACAATACATCCGTAGTGTTGTACAATAGGAAATACATAGCTGGCCCCAAAACTGTCAAGCCAAGTGCATCGCTCCATGCATGCATAAAACCTGTAGGTAACTTTAGGAAAAAGATGCCTGCACCCTTATAGGTTAGCTAAACCCCTGGCTATGCACCCTATCTCTAGTTTTCGTCATTACCGCTGGCGAGGCTACGTCCGACATTCTAGCTCACGCACCGTCACCTAAACAGATCTCAGAACCACACATGGAATCCTATACCTCAACAGGTCGCGGAACCACACATGGATTCGAATACCTCAACATGTCATGGAACCACACACGGATTCCCATACTCTAATGAGTCTTGGAATCACACATGCATTCCAACATCCAAAACAAATCTCGAATCTCCTCCAAGCATAGAACTCATATATGGTTTTGGAGTGGTTACAGTTTTGAGTCATCTCTTACAAGTACGCTCCCTCGCTTACTGGATGTTCTAAAACTAACCGATCAACTTTCAAAATGCTCGATAACGATTGCTTTGGAAATAATCAGACAATACATAAGAGTGGGGATCACCCCCAACTGTTTATATGGACGGATCACATCATCAATTGTACTAGATAAATAAAACGAGTTTATATGTACAGTATAGCACCATTGACGGTAATTGTACTATATAATCCCCGTGTTTTGCCTAGATATTTTCAGAATTAAAATCCTTCGTGTTAAGTAGGGAATATTTCTGTACCACCAAAATTAAGAAGGATTGCATATTTAAGCCAAGATTTGATGGTCGGTTTTTTATCTATCAAATAAACAAACGTTCAAAATAGAGAATACATTTCCCACTTAAACCACTAAGCCTCTTGAATTAATATTTCGTTAATATAAAATCACCTTTCAAATATTAATTAAAATATTCATATACTAATCTCATCGGTATAAGTATATTCACAAACCGTTCACTTTCAAACTTGGAAAACTTTTCCGTATACTTATACGATGATATAAGTATATTCACATAACATTTAAGAAAGATTGCTTAGTTCAAAATCATATTAAAATGATCAAACACAAATGTCATTAAAATAGAGATATTAACAACCCAAGACACTATTCCATTTTTTAAACCCCCTTTATTTTATAGATATCTCTTTATAAATCTCCAAATCTAATTATAAACTTCTTTATAAATTTCCATAAACTCATTTATAAAACTTCCCCGTTTTAAATATCTAAAGCCATTAAAAAACAAACTTTTTTTCCAATTTCAAGATCTCATTCAAATTTATAAACTCCTTTAATAAATCCTTTTATTAAATAAAACCTTGATATAAAAATCTTTCCATTTAAGACGATTCCTTTTTAAATAAACAGTTTATTATTTTAAGCACCTTTTAAATAACAATTTATTATTTGAAACATTTTAAATAAAAAAATTAGTTATGTTTAGACAACATTAGTAAAATAATAACTTTAACACTCATTAATAAAATAATAATCTTTAAACAAATTATAATAATATAATAATAATAAAACACTTTAAACATTATTAATACTTATAATAATTAAACTTTAACATTTTAAAAATAAAACTTTAAACACAATACCATTATAATAATAAATTAACTTTAAACAATATTATTATAATTATAAATAAACTTTTAAAATATTAATAATGTAACACATTACCTTGAAATAAAATAATTAACTTTAAATAAGTAACTTTAAATAATAATGTAAATTATTATAAAATAACTATGAATATCATTAAAGTATAAAATAAATTTAAATCATGTTTAGAATATAATTTAATATTTTAAACACTATTTAAAATATAAACTGGTTAACTTTTAACATTATTGATAAAATAATTATTATATAAACACTATGCTAAAATAATAATTATATAAAACATTTATAATTATTTAAAATTTAAGTTGATTTAAATTCATAGCTTTCTAAATTCAAAAGGAGGCTTAGTGATCACAATGGTACTTAAACAAGTTACCTTTAAATTTAATTTCTTTCCAAGTTAATAATTGATATTTACATAATCAACATCTATGTAAATAAATTCATCAATTCACCATCACTAGTTAACACATCACTTATTCAAATTGGCATATCAATTAATGACATATGATTTGATGTCCAAATCTATAAAATATCAGAACAGGGATTTATTCTACTAATTAAATGACCAATTAATTTAATTAGCGGAACGATGTTTTATTATTCTAAATAGGTGTCCAAATTACCCTATTCAATTTACTTTAATAGAATGGTGTTTTTTTGGCCAAATAGATAACACCCATTAAGTATATTAATTTAACTATGTAATTATTCAAATTGACATAATAATAACCAGTCATTATTAATTTGTCATTAAATTATACAATACCAAAATTACCAACAATTTCTGCCAAAGCGTTGTGTTCGTCAAAACGAACCCAATGCAAAAATCTGCGGGTTAATCGGATTCAATACGAGAGAGTTCTAGCTTTTCAAAGTTTAAGCAATTTAAACTTAATTAATCAAATTAAATTATAATTTCTCACCCTAAATCCCGACGAGCCAAGTCCAACATCTTTGCAAACCTGAAATTGCGTGAATAGGACTTCATCTTCCCTGAACTAAATCTTACATCGCCTGAAACCAAAACGGATGTGCACGGTGTGCACGTGCATGCGACCATCCTACCACCAACGACAATCCCACAACCCTCAACATGTTCACCTTCATCTCCTCGTCAAATTTGTTACCATCGCTACCCTCATCCAAAGCCTGTAGCCAATTTCGACCCTTCACCCAAATATCGAAACGAAACCAATCTGCATTCAATTCCCTGCTACCGCTGCAACACCCACTTCGAGGCCAGTACACCACCACCATCCGAACCGCGACACAATGCCCCCACCTTTGGCCCAAGACCACAACCCACTCGTAGCCCCACTTTTCACCAGCATGTCCCATTCCAAAAACAAAACCAACAACACCTAAAACCCTAGTTTGAGCTAGCGGCACCCCCACGGATCACTAGAACCACTACCGCCACCCGAGCTTCCTTCCAGTCACCTCAGCTCGCCCAAAAAATCTTCCAGTCATCCAGCTTCTAAAAATCATGATTTGCCACAAAAATCATGACTACGAACTCCATTCGTCGATTTATCATAGTCGAAACTGATCTTGTCCGAGCACTTCACTGTAATCAACAGTATTCTCCCAATATACTCGATGGAACATCCTACAACATTTTTAGAAAATCCTATGGGAGGAGATGAACAACTTTGATGTTCGGAGGTTTTTATGAAAGTTGATATAATTTGAGATATAACTTTTTAGAAGGAGGAAGGTGGTTTTATTTACTTTGGTTCACTTAAAAAAAGAAAAAGCAAGAGGAAGAAAAGACCACCCCTCTCGTTTACTGCCTGCACTGATGTTTTGGTGAGTTAATCTATGCAAACCAAGATCCTCATTCTAACTCATGCATCAAGGGAAGGAAAATGGGAGAAATGTGAACGTTTTGTTGTGTCTTTATTTTGCAGTGAAGAAATGAAATACGTAGTGTTTTATTTTCAAAGAAGCATGTGACTTAGCTTGTACACATATAAGCAAAGTTTCTTAAAAGCAGAGCATCTAAAGAGATTGAGAAACTAGAAGAATGTTTGTGTCTCCTAGTTAAATATATGTATATAGAACCAAGTACAAACAAACAATATGTGCTAAGAAATCAAAGTCATGATAAAAAAACATCAAAATATGTTGCAAATATTTGTTCATAGATAAGGAAACCAAAGTACTAACATTAAATGCAAAGCAAACAAAAGTCAGGCACCCGGACAATCCAAAGATATGTGCAAAAGGTATTGTTCTGTGATGTAATTTTGATTTGAAAAAGTTTTAGGGTACTTCGCTGCATAAAATCTCCTTCGCGAACTGGCCGCGAACGACAGAAATAAAATACGATTGCGTAGAACAAAGTAAAACGATCACAAAACAACAATAAAATACATTGGTTATATTACTCTGTTAAATTTCAAAAATACCGATGTTTTCCATAAAATACGTCAAAGGATAATTTAAATAATTTCCTAATTAAAAATTATGGAAAAATCCTATAAATTCATTTTATTACCAATTTGATTTTATTTTTATTTTAAAAACCACAAATCAAATATTTAAAATTAATTGAATATTCTAAAAATTAAAGCGATAAAATATCGGGTCATTACATTCTCCCCCTTAAAAAGAATTTCGTTCCCGAAATTCTAATGAAGAAAAATATGACGACATTTTAACAGAACCTTAAAATAATCATTTTATAAAAACAACTCTTTATTGTAAAACATTTCAAAACTTACTCTACTCCCTTTTAACTGTATATTACTCAAAGTCCCGAGAGTGTATACAAAAGATTAATTTAAATTTACTTTCCAAAATTATTTATGAAACCTTATCATAAAACACAACTTAAATCCACAAATTTGTATAATACCCTACTATATCCTGAGGGGATATATAACTATTTAATTCTAACTTTCTATTTTGAACTTAACTTGAGAATTAAATACCCGGTTTTTATTTCCAAAATCCCTTTTGAAATGATCCTATATACTTTAATCCATATAATATATATATATATATAGCCTAAGTAATCTAAAAATAAAACCAAGAAACTGGGTGCTACCAAATAGTATTATACATTCCCTTACCAAGAAGGATAATACTCAAGAGAAGTATTTACCATCCGAACATGTCTCTTTTCCATTTTTATTTATTTTTAAGCCACTCGAACTAGTTAACTTAAAACACTTTTTTCTTCTTTCTTAAAATTTCCCCAGGAAACAATACTACCTATGTACTTCCAAATAAATAGTTTTAATAAAAATATCAATTTCCAAGCTGCCTTCAATTCATTTGGATTTGAACTCGTTTCAATCGTTCAAAGACAAAGATAATAATTTACTAAGTGCACTATAATGTCCGTCTAGGCAACATCCGATCATCACTCAGAAGATTATTCAAATCCTCACAAAACAAGTCGAGACTCATTCCATGGGACAGTCCAAAGAAAGCACACATTTTCTTAGAATTTTTCTTTTCCAAAAATACTTATACTTAAAAATTCTTTAAGTAACCTATTATTACTATTTCCAAAAATTATTTATACTTTAAACTTTCTCAAGTAAAACTATTATTTCTTTTCCACAATTTACTTGAAATAGTAATATAGATATTTACTTAAAAATATCTTTATGAAATATTTCTATTCATAATTACTTTCAATTAATAATACTATTATTATTTTCCCCAAACCCTTAAAACCATTTTCCAAAAATACCAAATATTTATTTCAAAACATTTTAATTTTAATAAACAACTTTTAGAAAAATCAAATTTTAACCCAACATTATCACCAAATGCCCTATAGTCAAAGTATGAAACTGAATTCACAAAGTGTTCGTTTCAATGTTCCCAAAATTCCTATCCACCCAACTCAAGTTTTAAAAAGGAAGATTCCAATAGATCAACAAACGATAGTCAATGCTTAGAACTAGGCAAGCATGACTAATCAAATCCTAGATGATGATAATGGAATATTATCATTGCTAGCAACCAAAAACATAAAAAATAACTATATTAAAATTTTGAAAAAGTATCCTTTTATATATAAAATATACTCCTAGGTAAAAATTTCCATTTACTCATTTTAAAACAATACTATGTCGGTTTGGCCTTATTCAAGTGTTTTGGAATCCCTATCAATAACGTTGGCCAGACGCCTCAATCAGAATCCAAAATTCAGACTTAACAGATCAAACACCATAATATAAAACATTTTTATGAAAATAACATATACGCGCTCATTTATATATATATATACACACACACACACACTCAAACTCATCCTAAGGTCTCACTTATCCTATCTCAAATGAGTTAACCCCACCAAAACCTAGGTGTTCGCTCAACCTAAGCTCTGATACTACGTGTAACGATCTTCCTTTCTTACATCTAAAGAAATCGACACTAATACATCCACGGTATTCATGTGCCGAATATCCAAGTGCCAGAAAGACAGATTGTTGGGGTGAAAGAAATAAAAGACAAAACAGAAACTCAACATCTTGATGAGAAAAATATATAATATACATAAGATCTTTACAAAAAGAAATCATCTTGATTATACATACATAACACAAATCAGAGTGCATTAACCTATCATTAGCCCTGGGCAGTTATAACAACTTGTCCTTACAATTGCTGATAAATACAGACATAAATCAAGAACAAAAAACAGCCGAAGAATACAAGATACGTGAATACGCCTTGGAGAATCCAGATCGTCTCCTTAAAGCTCCAAAGTATCAAGCTAAATCTAGAAAATATGCTTAGGCTAACCCGAGCATTATAGAAAACAATGCTCAAGTCAGTTTGATAAAAATAGTATGAGAAACACAATCAAATGGATTTACTTAATGTTATCTAAACCTTTCAAAACAAAGGTATTTCATAAGACCACGCTGTACATAAACACGGATGGGTTTTTACCTTACGATAACCAAAACCTTAGAAAATCCAGCGATATTATAATAATGCCTAAGGGTGAAAATAATAATAATCAAGTAGCTCTGATGCTCGTGAGTGTATATCACAACAATAATAGGTATATAATCAAAAATCGCTTAGGCGTGTTCCCTAATTATGTAGGATTACACGGAGGTGCCCTCAATACTTCGAGAATGGTCCTCCTACACAAGGATCAGAGTTATCCTTCCGATGCAATAATACATCCCTAGTGATGTACAATAGGAAATACATAGTTGGCCCAAAAACTGTTAAGTCGAGTGCATCGCTCCATGCATGCATAACAACTGTAGGTAACTCTACAAAGGAGACGACTGCACCCATATGAGTTAGATAAACCCTTGGCTATGCATCATATCTCTTGTTTTGGTCATTACTACTGGTGAGGCTACGTCTGGCATTCCAGCTCACGCACCGCCACCTAAACGGATCTCGGAACCACACATGGATTCTTATACCTCAACAAGTCTCCGAACCACACATGGATTCCTATACCCCAACGAGTCTTGGAATTATATATGGATTCCAACATCTAAAACAGATCTCGAATCTCCTCCAAGCATAGAACCTGTATATGATTTTTAAGTGGTTACGGTTTCGAGTCATCTCTTACAAATACACTCCCCTGCTTACCGGATGTTCCAAAACCAATTGATCGATTTCTAAAATGATCAATATCGGTTCTTTTGGAAATAATCAGACTATACATAAGAGCGAGGATCTCCCCCTTAGCGTTTATGTGGATGGATCTCCTCATCGTTTATCCTAGAAGTACGAAATGAGTTTATCGTACAGTATAACATCACTGACGGTAACTATACCATATAATCCTCATGTTTCTCTTATATATTTTCAAAGTTAAAATCCTTCGGTGTTAAAAAGGGAATATTTCCGTACCACCAAAATTAAGAAGGATTACATATTTAGGCCAAGATTTGATAGTTGGTTATTTAACTATCAAATAAAAAAACGTTCAAAACAGAGATTACATTTTCCACGGAAACCACCAAGCCTCTTAAATTAAGTTCAATTTAACTTTCCATGTTAATAACTGATATTTACATAATCAACATATAGGTATATAAATTCAATAATTAACCATCACCGGTTGGCCCATCACTTATTCAAATTGGTATAGCAGTTAACGACATATGATTTGATGTCCAAATCTATAAAATAGTAGAACAATGATTTATTCTGCTAATTAAATGACCAATTAATTTAATTAGTAGAACGATGTTTTATTCCGCTAAACAGGTGTCCAAATTACCCTATTCAATTTACTTTAACATAATGGTGTTTATTTGGCCAAATAGATAACACCCATTAAGTATAATTAATTTAACTACATAATTATTCAAATTGACGTAATTATAACTAGTGAGTATTAATTTGTCATTAAATTATACTACAAAATTTCCAAAAATTTATGTCGAAGCGTTGTACTCGTCAAAACAAACCTAACGCAAAAATTCGTAGGCTAAATAGATTCAATACGAGAGAGTTCAAGCTTTTTAAAGTTTAAGCAATTTAAACTTAATTAATCCAACTAAGTTATAATTTCTCACCCTTAATCCCAATAGGCCAAGCCGAACATCTTTGCAAACCCGAAACCACGTGAATAGGACTCTATCTTCCCCAAACTAAATCTTACATCGCTTGGAACCAAAATGGACATGCACGGTGTGCATGTGCACGCGACCACCTCACCACCAATGATTATCCCACCACCCTCAACATGTCCGCGTTCATCTCCTCATCATGTTGGTACCACTGCTACCGTCATCCAAATCCTGTAGCCAATTCCGACCCTTTACCCAAAAATCAAACTGAAACTCATCTACATTCAATTCCCTACCATTGCTGCAACACCCACTTCCAGGCCATCATACCACCGCCATCCGAACCGTAACACAATGCCCTACCTCTGGCCTAAGACTGCAGCCCACTAGTAGCCCTTCTTTCCGTCGCCACGTCCTATTTGAAAACAAAACCAACAACACCTAAAACCCTAATTTGAGCTAGCGGCAACCCCACAGACCACCAAAACCACTGCCACCATTTTTACTACACCCGCCCTTACCCAAGCCTCCTACCAATCACCTCAGCTCGCCCCAAAAACGTCCACATCATCGAAATTTGAATTTTAATTGGAATCTGAACAACTTGCTCCCACGAATTCTCCCGATCACCAAAAATCGTAGAAATGCTTCTAAAAATCACGATTCGCCACGACAACCATGATTATGAACTTCGTTCGTCGATTTATCATAGTTGAAACTGACCTCATTCGAGCACTTTATTGTAATCGATAGTATTCTCCAACTATACTCGATGGAACACCCTACAACCATTTTTAGAAAATCCTACGGGAAAAGATGAACCACTTTGATGTTGGGAGGTTTATTTGAAAGTTGATATAATTTGAGATATGGATTTTAGAAGGAGGAAGGTGGTTTTATTTTCTTTAGTTTACTAAAAAAGGGAAAAAGCAAGAGAAAGAAGAGAACCCATCTTTACTACCTACATAGATGTTTTAATGAGTTAATCTTTGCAGACCAAGATCTTCATTCTAAGGCCTGCATCAGGGGAAGGAAAATGGAAGAAATGTGAACGTTTTGTTGTGTCTTTGTTTTGCAGTGAAGAAGTGAAATACATAATGTTTTATTTTTAGAGAATCATGTGACCTTGCTTGTACATATATAAGCAAAGTTTCTTAAGAGTGGAGCATCCAGAGAGACTGAAAAACCAAAAGAATGTTTGTGTCCCCTAGTTAAATGTATGTATATAGAATCAAGTACAAACAAACAATAAACGCTAAGAAATCAAAGTCATGATCAAAAGATAACATAATATGTTGTAAAGATTTGTTCATAGAAAGGGAAACCAAAGTATTAACATTAAATGCAAAGCAAACAAAAGTCAGGCACCAGGACAATCCAATGATATGTGCAAAAGGTATTGTTCTGTGATGTAAATTTCAATTTGAAAAGGTTTTGGGGTACTTCGCTGCAAAAAATCTTGTTCGCGTACGAGCCTGAACGACAGAAATAAAATACGATCGTGCACAACAAAGTGACATGATCACAAAATAAAAATAAAATACACTGGTTATTTTATTTTGTTAAATTTCAAAAATACCGATGTTTGTTGTAAAATACGTCAAACGATAATTTAAATATTTCCAAATTAAAAATTATGGAGAAATTCTATGAATTCATTTTATTACCAATTTGATTTTCTTTTTATTTAAAAAACCACAAATCAAATATTCAAAATTAATTAAATATTTTAAAATTCAAAGTGATAAAATTTTGGGTCGTTACAATTTTCATATATGGTATGCTGAAAACGAAGCTCAAACGAAGAAGTTATGGGCATTTGAAGTTTTTGAGTTGAAAATAATTTAAATAGAATATAAATTCAAAGAAATAATTAATTCTCAAATTTGAAATTCAAAAGTTAACAGTAATTATATTTGAGGGTTAAGTAAACCTTAAAAATAACATTAACGTTAAATAGCAAATAAGAAAGAAAATAAATTAACAACGACAACAATTGTAACATTCCCAAAATAGGAGGAGCGGTCGATCCCTTGACCACGACCAATCGACCGCTACCCATAAGTGGCGGCTAAGGTTTAGTTTATTTTAACGTACCAAATTTTATTATTTTTAACCGACCTTCATCCAATAGTTCTGACGCGTTCCAACTACTATAAATAAGAGTCTAGCCCCCTCACTTTTATTCACACAATTTTTTGGGAACATTAGCCAAGCTCTATTAGTTCGTATCTTCGTAGATTCGGAAAAACTCATTAGGGTTTAAGGTTTTCTGATTATCGTTTATTTTCTTAACCTCTTCTCCTCCAACCTCTAATTTTATGAATCTAACCTATATACAAATCGCTTGTTGTATAAATAAAAAATAAGAGATCTAAAAGGGTTCATTGAAGGCATGTCAAATCCAAGAGAAGGCAAAGCTAAGGACCTATGTGAGTGAATATCTTAGTTTTTCTATTTTAGTAATTGAATAATGTAATTTGGATTTGATATATGCCTTAGAGAGTTTTGGATTATGAAAAAATCACAATAAAAATTCCTGAAATTCCTCCAAAGCAAAATGTCAACTCTTAGGTTGGAATCTGTAACAACCTGCACTTTACTGAGCCTAAATTTTAACAAAAATTGAAACCCAAGTCCATCAAAGCGCAAATTGTTGGATTTGGTACCTACAAATAAGCATGAGCATTATCAGAGATTGATAAAAATCTAAACTCACAGCGGAGATAATAATAATAGGATATAAATACTGACTGCATCTACTACCTTGGAATTAATGGTTTTCCTTGGATATCATATTGCCACATCAGCATCGAGCATGAGAAAAAGGACTTCTCTCGTAAATAAGTGTTAAGTGTCTGCTGTGAGTTTAGATTTTTTACCAATCTCTGATAATGCACAGGCTTATTTGTAGGTACCAAATCCAATGATCTGTGCTTTGATGGACTTGGGTTTCAATTCTTGTTGAAATTTAGGCTCAATAAAGTGCGGGTTGTTATATAATCTTAATTGTTTTGTACTCAAATAAGTAGTTTTAGTGGATTTTGCAATATATGAGTTTTACCTTCTATTCCACTTCTTATTCTTTTTCTTTGGATTTGATTAAGGGATTTGAGTAAGAAATGGTGTGTAAGGCACGAATTCTTATTTGTAATTTGCACCATCGATTTTTATAGAAATTCCCTTGTCTAATTTTATATAAAATGGAGTTGAATGGAGTGTAAAATTAATTAAATTGTAGGTTTCCATTATTATTGATTTGTTCCATTGTTTTAGTATAAAATAAGTTGGAGTTGGATTCTAAGTACGAGTCTATTAATTTGATTTTGGAATATTGAATTTCTGGTAAAAATTCTATTGTGAAAATGATACATGTATAACATTACAAGATTTGACATTTGAACGTTAGTTTAGGGCGTATTCCCCGCACGCCTAATAAATGCATACATATATATACATAAACTAGCGTAAATAATGTACAATTGTAATTTATTAATTGCATAGTTAATTAGGCTAATGATTGTCATTTAAATCCCCTTTAGGAAAGTAATTAATTAGGCGAAATAAGAAGAATTTCTTGTAAGGCCTAATTAATGAATACAGTGAGATGTGTGATAATACACTTAGAGAGTGTTATGAAATATGACTAAGTTATAGGAATGCGAGATCAGTCAAAAGCACATAGAAGTTTGCCCAGCTAATCTGGCTACTAGCAGTGTGACTTTTGGGCTGATGCGAGACATTGCCTATAATAAATAACTATGGATGATGCGAGATTAGTCCCAATTATATAGGGTAAATCTGGCTAACTAATCTGGCTACCAATTCTTACAAATAGTCGGACCAATATGAGACGTCTTTATGGGGTACGGGTCATAATACAAAAGACCTGTTTTGGCAAATTGAAGGTATCAAGTAGTTGTTTGAGGATCCATCTCTATTTCTTATATGAAGGTATTAAGTATTTCTTATATGAAGATCTCTATTCACCAAACATTGTTGTTCTAACTCCCTTCTCATTATAACATAGGTTAGGGAAGGAGACGTTGATCAAGATGGAGATGATGATGAGAGGAGCTTATGGCTATAGTCTATTTATTTATTTATGTCATTTTCTGATGTACCCATTTGAAGTTAAAAATATATTTTTGAATAAGATAATGTAACAGTTATGGTTTTGTTTTATGACATTTGAAATTTGAAATAAATTAGGTGTTGTTTATGCTATTATATTTTATCATTCCACTGTGAGTTATGAATGGATAGATAAATAGCTCTGTATTGTTCTTTATACCAACCAACGGCCATCTTTGGAACGAGTTTAAGTTTCGATAGGTCTTTTCTAGGTCTAGATTTAGGCCTATTTTGGGGCGGGTTGTTACACAAATACAACACTATGTTGTATAACATCACTTCTACTATCTTTTATAACATGTGGTATGGCCTTGACATCGTGTTTATATGGTTGATTGGCATGTGTGTTGAATTGATGTGAATATGAAAGTATTTGTATAGCGATAGTCGCTATAAGTGCACTTTAAATCCCCTTGTGTTTAAACTTGTTCTATGTGGTTATTTGTGAATATCTTATGATATAATATATTTTGGCTGTTCACTACACATATTTTTTTTGTATTCGACAAAAGGGAATTGGTTTGGAAAGTTGTAGAACTTATGAAACAAAGTTGTAAAAGTTAGGAGCGAATTAGTCGCAATGGATGCACTTTGAAATCATCTTATATTTGGTGATTTTTAAGTTAACTTTGGAAGACATCTTTAGGGGTTCCTTTACTATTTTAATAATTAAAATATGTTTATATAATACTGTAAAAAATTTGAGTTTATAACATTTTATAACTAGTTGAACAAAGTGGCTAAAGTTAGGAGTAAAATGGTCGCTATAAATGCACTTTGAAAAATAGCTTATTTTTGGGAATTTTTAAAATAAATTTGGAAGATATCCTTAGGATTTTCTTTTTATGGTTTTTAAGTAGTCTAAGTATAGTCCTTACTGTAAAAGAATTGGATGAAAAGTCATTTCTTTAAGTAGTTAAAACTGGTCACAAAGATCATGCATTTTCATGTTATTCGTTGTCCAGAACTTTAGGTAGCACCTATAAACATCGTCTTTGGTCTATGACAACACTTCTGGACTTGTTACAATATTTTATTTTAATGCGAATTTTAGCTAGTTTTCATGTTTTAAATGATTTATAATTTATTTTCTTTATAGAATCTTTTTTAGGGATGTCAAATAACATGGATTAGAGTATGAAAAAAATATTAGAAGTTTAAGTATATTTTTAATAATTATATATGATTTTTAAAGTAAAGTGTTGTAAAATATGAAGCATGCTTTTGTTGATTTTGTCAAATTTCTAAATTAGTTATTATTAAGTAATATTTTGTATAGATAATTAAAACCTATTTATATGTATTTTTATATGTATATAAATTTGGAAAAAGTAAGTTAAGTTAATTTATTAAAAGAATATGTGGTTTGTTATAACCTTAAGTTATAATAAATAGTTTTGAGAAGTTAATCAAAAGCATATTATCTTGTTAATAAGTATACTTAGTTCTTTAGTAAGATAGTTTTTAAGATAATGCTAAAAATGGTTTTTGGTTTATAGCAAATAATGTTCGAGCAACATTTATTTTTATCCCTTTTTTATTATACTTATGAATATGATTAGATCTTATAAAAGAATGTTTTAAAGGTAATGACAAGTAAATGGTTTGGGGTTTATAATAACAATGTTTTTAATAACATTTGTTTTAACCCATTTAATTATACTTTTAGGAATGCAAAATCTTTTTTAAGATTTATGAATATTCTTATACCATTTGGGATAAGAATATGGATACATTACTAAGTATTGAAAGAGTAGAAATGAATAGTGAAAGAGTAGAAATAAATAGTAAAAGAGTAGAATAGTGAAATGGTAATATATACATGTATATATCTTTTGCAAAGGTATTCAAATATATATACAAGTATTTACAAAGAAGTTTTAATTAATAAAATAATTAAATAAAAAGAGGATTAGAAGTCGCTTATGTGATTTGATCATGCTTTCTGTGACTTAATCATGCTTTGTGTAACTTAAGTGTGCTTTGTATGTTTACTTGTTTATGGAAAGTATGTAATCTTATACTTAGCACTAAAAGCCAATAAAGTAGATTTCTTCTATCTGTGGTAGTTAAGAATGATGTTCGAGTAGGGTTTAGAAGCAATGGTGCTCTAACCTACCAGCTTCACTCTTAACCGAGGGATAATATAAGTTGAGAAAGTTGGAAACATGATAAGTATACGAGATTTGATTTTCATATACGATCATTTCTATTTTGTACTAGGTAGTCGATTAATCGACTAACGAGTTTGACCATTTAACTTTAAAAGTATACGTAAGCATCACGTATTGATATGGTTTAAGATCCACCGAGGTGAACTCGTTCGTATGAATCATCTCTTGCTTTAAGAACGTGTAACGAGATCCTCTAGAAAGGAGTCTTTTGTACCGTTCATTTACTTCTTAAAGAACTAGAATTGAGTTAATCGGAAATTCACCGATTTAGTTTTGAAGAGATCAGGATCAGATAAGTGTACTACTTACTGAACATCACTTCAAAGCTGATATACAAGTTCTATGTTTTGGAAGCGGTTGTGAAGTGGAATGCTATAAAGTTGAACTGTCTATCGTAAGGTTAAATCCAAGAGAAAGATAAGCATTATTATTCATCGGACGACTTATGCTAGGATCCTTGTAAAGATTCGTGATTTGTTTGAGATGTTGCAATCCAGACAGAGATTTTGAGATCTATTCGAGTGATAAAGACTTGTGTGTGAGATGTTGAATGTGACTTCACCATTGGAAATGATAGAAAACAGAGTAGGATGTATAGCTAGGGAGTTTAGCTAACCCAAAGGGTATATCAACTCCAAATATTTGAGATGCTTTCGATTGAGGCACATGGGAGTTGTTGGTATTTGGTATCATATGTTCGTGCGTGAACCAGCTATGTTTACCTAGTGACATATTTTATCTAGAGATATGCGTGGTTTCAAAAAGTACTTTCTGACCATTCTCAAGAGGTCCACTTTAGTTTAGCGGGGGCACCTCGTATGAAAATCCATATGCGGACGTATTTTAACGATTTTAGTTTCACTTGTAATATTGTTGTGTTGTGAGATGCAAGTAACACAGTTATTTTTTGATTTATATTCTATACCCTAAACATTATCTATTATATCACCTTATGTACTTACTTAATGGGTTTGATACTTTTAAGGGGATAATCGTTACAGTGATACAAACGATCTTAAAAGTTATGTTATATGTTGGCCATATATTTCTTAAACTTCTTATACCGTACTTATGTGTGAATCGTGGTTTTCGTTGATATTCTTCAGAGTTTGAGGAGACGAGCTGGATGCTTTCACCTACTGTAGTATTCTTATTTTCACTGCACTACTATATTGTACATGTTAGCATTTGTGAGGACTGTAACTATTCAGGCTGATGATGGTACTTATGATTGTAACTCTGAAAATGTTATGTATCTTAGAGTGATAGTTTATACTATTTTTTGATATTCTACGTTATCATTCTGCTATGAAATTCTGATGTTGTGTTCTCTTCTTTCTTGTTCCTTTTCTTTTATTTGACCCCAACAATTTTTTTTCCCGACACTTGAGTGGTTGGCATGTAAATACGGTGGATGTATTAGTGTCATCAGTTATGGGTCGAAAAGATGGATCGTTACACAATCGGTGTCTTGATGTCGAACGTGAAGCAATTACTTGCTGGAGAAAGCACTGAACAAACTTGATAAATGGAAGAAATGTGCAAAAGGGAAGAATGATCCGATGAATTCTGTGTAATGAAGTATTTTTGTATGGTTGTAATATGTATGGTCGTAATGTTTTGTTAAGTGAATGGTATTTGGTATGGTTGTAATGTGTATAAACATTTGCTTGGTATTTTGTATGGTTATGCTGTGTATAGGCATAATGATTTGGTTGTAACGAATATTTGGTTGTAATGTGTGTGTTTTTGTGACTATGTATGGTTAAAACGAACGTTTGGTTGGAATGAATTGATATTATTGATAATGTGTATGAATTGGTATTATTGAATTTGAAATAATAATTTTAGTTTGTGTATGGTGAATAAATTGATAATGTGTATGAATTTACAGTGATAATGATAAAGTGTTTATGGTCAATAATGTACTGTTCGATTGCAATGGGCCGGTCGAATGTGAGGGACAATCGATTATTAAGCATCATGCTAAACTATTTAAAACATTAAACTTCCTCTGGTTGGTGTTGTATGGCCGTAACATCTTTCACGAGCTTCGGTTATAAAGAGCCATGTAAAATATATTATATATTGGACGAGGTCTTCTACAATCATGCGGCGATTTACCATCGTTCTTCTTTGCAGACCCATGGCATTTTATAACCGAACAGCTAATATTAATATACTCATTTAGTATAACTACATCGGTGGTGTTTGATCTAATTCCTGACCATCGGCACTCAACCATTGTGGAGGTGTAAACTAGGATATGTAAAGTAAAATTTTTACAACCATGGTGTTACACCGTAGATTTGAATTTATCATGGCGGCTAACCACCATTCATCTACACAATATCACGATTAAAGGTGGCCGTCGGAATGTATTGACTTATTGGACGACCGTAGTTTAAAACATACTGTTGTCAACTGTCGTCCTTTCAATCGTTTTGGCGGTTTCAAGGTGTCGAACTCCGCTCTTATTTGGCAAGGTAACTTTTTTTGAGCATATATTATACCACTTCAACAACAATTATGATACCAATGACAATTCATTTAAACTAAAATTAAATTGAATCATCATTTGTTATATATTAAGGATAAAATAATACCAATGACTGTCAAACAAATTCACATCATAATTCAATGCAAAGTAATATATAACATTACAATACAACAACATTATATCTTTTATTTTACAAAGAATAAATTTCACTGAGCATTCATGATACAAGATCTACCGTCATGTGACTTGAGATGGTGGTATATAATTTAAATAAATCCAGGAATTCGGTAGACTTCTGCGCGGCTGCACCCAACTGCAACCAGACTAATAATATTATTTACATAGAACCCAAAATAGTTAAGGCATATGAGAAGGAGATGATGTCAATCTTCATCTTTGTCAGACAAAGGGTTCAACGCAAAGTTTCTCAGGTTTGGATCCACATGATGCCATTACTGCTAACTCTACCTCGCACTTGTTATTTAGAGCAAGAGAGCTACTATGGACAGTCGCTCAGACCGACTGTACTTTTTACTTGCGATGTTATTGGCTGAAATAGCTGCAACTTCGTTTCTAATTATTTTTCAGGTGGCAGGTGGGCCACGGTTTTATTATGTTGACCAATATGCTGACATGATTGTAGTTTAGACTCGCTTGTAACTGTAAGCAAGTGTACTTAGCATTTGTGTTAGAGCAAACCCGAGTGATCATTGCCAAAATAGTAATCTCGGAAAATGGATCCCCTACTTAACTGCACATTCTGATTGGCTTCACTTAAAATCTCTACGCAACTTAAAAGCTAGGAAGAAAATTGGAAGAACCAAATAGGTCTAACATACACATAGCAGAATACTCTTATGCGCTTCTCATAAGGAAGGAAACAAGAATATTTTTCATTCTATAGGCAATTACTACCATTATTTTAGGTTTTCTTGAATAGACCAATGAACACTAATTTTGATAAGATCCCATCGATTTTCAAACTAGAGATTGAACTTTGAGATTGTAAGATAAGGGAATTTCAAAAATAAGCATCTGAAATTTTCTGATTTTTAGTGGGCTGGTAGGTGGAAGAGAATGTGAGTGGTATTCGTGAGGAAGAGGGACTAAGGTACCATTTTCTGCAAAATGGACAGTCCGACGCGTCAAGCGTTGGCTCCACGTTGCCAAGGTAGATCAAAAGGTGATGAGCAGTGATAGATATGATTTTTTATGTTTGTGTTGGAATATTGTACATGTATGTACTTTGAGATGGGTGAAGTAATCTGACTTTGTTGGTGTGGTGTTTGAGAGTTGGATATTTTTGGATATGTTAGAGATGGATGAGGTTGATTTGAGTTGTTTGATACATTTTGAGATATTGGATGTGTGCGAGGTTGATTTGAGATGATGTTGGACTTGTTTTATACATTTTGGGATGTATTTTGAGATGCTGTTGGATGTTTGAGTATGTTGTAGATTGTTTGAGTTTGATTTGTTGTAAATATTGATGTTTTGTTATTGTTGATGTTATATATGTGATTTGGGCTTTGATATATATGAGATATATATGCGAAATTGAGATATTGATATATATTGATAAGCATGTGTTGGTTGGGTGTGAAATGCTGCCTGCATAAAAAAATACTTCTAGATTTCCGACGGTCATCGACGGTTTCCGACGGTCCTCTGGCAATAACATTTCGACGGCCATCGACGGTTGTTTTTCAGGTATTTCGACGGTTTCCGTCGGCTACCGAAAGTATTTTAGGCAAGCCGTATACTACCACATGTACACGAAAGGGCATCCGAAAGCCATCGGAAATTTCATCGCCAGCCGTCGGAAACTAATCGACGGGGTCATCGAAAAGCTGTTGGAAAGACCATCATTCGAAGGCCTTGTTGCCGACGGTTATTTCTGACGGCTGCCGACGATCGCCGACGGTTTTGAACCATCGGAAATGCTACTATTTCTTATAGGGTAAGAATATATACAAGTCCATGTAAGAATGGTTGTGAGACGTATCACAACAAAAATAAATCATATTAGAGATTGAAACTTTAACCAAAATATTTCAGCCTTCAAATAAAGAATGATTAAAGATCGATGATATTGGTCTTTGATTTTAAATATTAAAGACTACTATATAGTCTTTAATCAGTAAATAATTATTAAGATGGTTTAAAAACTGAATTTCAGCCTCTAACTCAATTTTCCAATAACTCAATATCCTACGGTTAATTTTCTACCATCTTTAAAAATCTAGAGGACCAATTTAGTGATCCATGTGATTTGCATTTGAGATAAATTAACTCATTTTATTTTTAAATATAACTAAAATAACCTCCTCGGCCAGAACCGTCGTCGACTGGAATGCCGACAAGACAAGCGCGTTCATTGATGTTTGTTTCGAAAACATTGATACACGTGCCCATCGCGTTGCACAGTGGTATGAAGATATCACAGTCCTGTTCAACGTAAGAACTGGTCTGGATTACAACATTGGGCAAATGAAAAACAATTTCGATAATCTAAAATGTGAGTGGAGCCCATGGAACAAGCTACTAGAGATTCCAGGTGGCTATTGGAACGAAGAACATGACACGGTCGGTGGATCCGACGAGTAGTGGGATACAGCTGCAGCAAGGTACCACAAATACAAACATGTCTCGCCTGCTCGTTTTAGGTAGTTGGACGTGATTTTTGATGGCTGCATCCGAACTGACAAATGTCAGTTCATAATTCCACCAGATCGACCTGTTCAGCTACAGTTTGACGCACAGCTTTATGGCAACTATTTTAGGGCTGATGCTACGGAGATCTTCTGTCGCAGAGCGCCTAGATAGCAACAGCCCACTGGTGGTCCTTCTAGGTATGTTGGCAGTTCTTCGCATGATCTGACTTTTGCTAGGTATATGGAAGCGAAGCAAGAGGATGATGATTATGAAGAATGGGAGGTCGCGATTTGTTTGACTGAGTATGATAGTAGAGGTTTCAATCCTTTGCATGCCATGCTCGACAACCCCGAGCAGCATAGGAAGGATGTTTTATCTTGTTGCCTAGTTGAGAAGGAAAATGTAGTTGGTTTTATCTGTATTTTATTTTCTGCATTTTTATTTGGTACTTTTATTTCTTCATTTGTATTGTGAATTCTGAACTATGAATTTTTATTTCTGCAATTTTTATTATGTACTATGTATTTAAAAATAATTAACGTAAATAAAATAATAACATAAACAAACAATAAAATAATAACATTGCCCCTTTCGCGTTGCCCCTTTCGTAAAAAGAACGCATTCCTCTTTCGCGAACTTACCCCTTTCCCAACCTGTTTCGTTTGCCCCTTTCATTTGCCCCTTTCGGTTCAAAAAAGAACGCACCCTAAATAATCAAGTAGTGGGTGCACCCAAGTTAGGAGGTTGTTTTAGTTATATTTTAAAAAAATATGATTTAATTTATCTCAAATGCAAATCACGTGGATCACTAAATCGGTCCTCTAGATTTTTAAAGATGGTATTGAGTTATTGGAAAATTGAGTTAGAGGCTGAAATCCAGTTTTTAAACCATCTTAATAATTATTTACTGATTAAAGACTATATAGTAGTCTTTAATATTTAAAATCAAGGACCAATATCATCGATCTTTAATCATTCTTTATTTAAAGGCTAAAATATTTTGGTTAAATTTTCAATCTCTAATATGCTTTATTTTTGTATTGATAGGTCTCACAACCATTCTTACATGGACTTGTATATATTATTACCCTACAAGAAATAGCAGCATTTCCGACGGTTCAAAACCGTCGGCGATCGTCGGCAGCCGTCAGAAATAATCGTCGGTAACAAGGCCGTCGAAGGATGGTCTTTCTAACAGCTTTCCGATGGCCCCATCGATTAGTTTCCAACGGATGGCGATGAAATTTCCGATGGCTTTCGAATGCCCGTTCGTGTACATGTGGTAGTATACGGCTTGCCT
This sequence comes from Allium fistulosum, assembly GCA_030737815.1. Classification (NCBI taxonomy): domain Eukaryota; kingdom Viridiplantae; phylum Streptophyta; class Magnoliopsida; order Asparagales; family Amaryllidaceae; genus Allium; species Allium fistulosum. The sequence continues at coordinate 296,203,578 of CM060908.1, read as the reverse complement.
AAACTACTGTCGGTAGCCGACGGAAACCGTCGAAATACCTGGAAAAACAACCGTCGATGGCCGTCGAAATGTTATTGCCAGAGGACCGTCGGAAGCCGTCGATGACCGTCAGAAATCTAGAAGTATTTTTTTTATGGAGGTAGCATTTCACACCTAACCAACACATGCTTATCAATATATATCAATATCTCAATTTCACATATATAACAAATATATATCAAAGCCCAAATCACATATATAACATCAATAATAACAAAACATCAATATTTACAACAAATCAAACTCAAACAATCTACAGCATACTCAGACATCCAACAACATCTCAAAATACATCCCAAAATGTATAAAACAAGTCCAACATCATCTCAAATCAACCTCGCACACATCCAATATCTGAAAATGTATCAAACAACTCAAATCAACATCAACCATCTCTAACATATCCAAAAATATCCAACTCTCAAACACCACACCAACAAAGTCAGACTACTTCACCCATCTCAAAGTACATACATGTACAATATTCCTACACAAACATAAAAAATCATATCTATCACTGCTCATCACCTTCGGATCCACTTGACGAGGGTAATGATCCATGCTCCTGCACATATGTAGCAAGGTGCTCGTCCAACTTGACAAGCTCAACGCCTGTCTCATTTCCCCAGGTCTGCAATCTTAACTTTCAACTCTTGAATCTCTGCGTTGTTCTGGGCTTTTTTGTAGACGCTTTGCCTGCATCTTGCCTATAACATTATTTAACAGAGTGTATGAGTTATTATGAGTAACAAAATTAATATGTTATACATTATTCATAAATATAATATACATAAACATTACCTCTAGATTCCTGAAACCATAACGCTTATTTCATGATGTAGGCTCCATGACCGCGTCAAAGATTGCGTCCTCCTCATTAGCAGTTCCTGTACCGATCCCTCAAGCACTTTCTCTCATTCTCGCATGAATTTTTCATGCAATTCCAAACAAAATTACAATTAAAATTCATACTTTAAATTATTTATGACTTATTATTTAAAGTGATTATTAATAATTTATAATTTAAATATGCTTACCATGACTTTTTGTGATCTCGAATCGTGCCATGTGTATGTTTTATGTCATCTTCATTTTCATGCTCGATGGCATGATTACGAGTAAACACATCCATGTACGAAACGGGCCCTCCACGCTCTTTTTCCTTAAATAATTATTATGTATTATTAGTATATATGTACAATTATACAATGTAATAGCTATTTATAATTGCAAATAATAAATTTACCAACTCTTGACTGTAATGCTGGAATGATTTCGAACCCCGGCAGTGTGTGGTTAAACTTTTATTTCTATTAGCAGAATTCCTCCGCGACTCTGCCTGTAAGCTTAAAATTAACACTATATTTGACATTTGTAAATTGATGCAATTATTATACTAATTCTATTAAATTTTTAATAAATATACGAGACTAGTAAACTTACCTTCGCTCCATCACTATCCCAGAAAGCAACCCAAGCTTGTCATACACTTACACTCATCCACTCAGGCTTTTTCCCTTTTTTGATGCCCGACATCATTTTATGGATTGATATTTAATTTTTGAATTCATTTATACCTTTTAATGTTTTATTAATTATATAATATGTTATCGTTATACACTAATTTGTTTATATTTTAATGTTTTATTAAATATATAATATTTGATTCTTTTAACTTTTTTTTATAAAATCTTGTGTATTTTCAATTTTAACAAATTATGGATATAATATTATATTTTCACTTTATTATTTTCTACTCTGATGGTCGGTCATCCTATTTTCCATTACAAACACACAATAATAATTACATTTCGTAAATCATTTAATTTTAAATGATTGATAGCACTTCCCTTTTGTTCGCTGTATCGTACACATATACGTGTATACAAGAAATAAAAAGAAAGCGCTGTCAAAATTTTGTGAACCGTTTAAGATAAAATGATTTACAAATGTAATTACTTTACACTCTGTTTTTAAAACTTGTCCAATACAGGGACAAATCCGAAAAATATTGTATCAGATGAATATTGATGTCCCTTTTTTGTAATAAAACCGAACATCTATATAATGATCATATACAACATTTATCAGACAGGGCCAAAAACTTTCTAAGGGATTTAAAAAATAAAGTTCATTATACACTAATTTGTTTATAATAACATTAACACTAATTATTTATTTAAATTTCTCAACGATTAAAAAAATAATAAAAACTTGTTTTTTTTCAACATATTTTAGCTAACACTAATATCAATTTACTATATGGTAATAAAAAATTAAATTTATATACTGATTTTTTTATATATATTAACACATACACGTAAACTAATATATAATTAAGGATATACAAACTAATAAATGGCTTGTGTAAATAAATTGTTTTTTTGACATTTTAGGTAATACATACATTGGTTAACACTAAATTATGTTACACCATTACACACATACACTAATCAATCTAAATTAGCCATAATTATACATTAATTATCCAATTTAAACACTAATAACCCTAATTAACGTTTCTCAATCAACCAATATACACAATTATAAACAATCAATGGGCTATTATCGAAATATATGCACAAATTAACACTAGTTTTATCGTAATTTGGATTAACTAGTTAAGGAGAAGAATATACCTGATTTTTGATGACTTGAAGGCGTATGAGGTTGGAGATTACAAATTGATGAAGAAATTAACAGATTGCGAGCTCATAACAGGTAGAGATGGATTTGAGTGAATTTGGAGGTTTAGGTTTTGTGATTGGGGGTTTAGAAAGTGGAAATGAGGAAGGCAACGGGTTCGGTTGCCGCTGTATATGCGACATTCTGACGGTTTCCAACGTCCGTCGACCACTATCATTCCAATGGTTTTCAACCGCGGTATTTATCTTATCTCTCCACTTAAAAATAAATTAGCTTGGTTTAATCTAATTTATTATAAAAATTTAATTTGCTATAAAAAATTTAAAAAGTTTAAGATAACGCAGTTTTGTTTCTAACTATTAAAAGGGTTATTTTTATTCGTTATACCATAATTTTTTAATAATTTGACATTTAGTTGTGAATTTTAAATGTATTTAACATAATAAATTCATATAAAATAAAATATTTAGTAAAAAAATAAATTTGTTGAATCTAATGTCCATCCAAGGTATTTTGGGAATACGATCAAAATATGAAAGAAAATTAAACGAGTTTAAGATATCAAACTTGATTTTTCAAATTTATAGTCGTTCGTTGACATTCAGACTTAAACCTTTCGTTCGAAGGTCAAACGATCTTCAAACGAGACGAAATTCAAATCATATCTACTATATTATGTATTTATTCAATCTGTATGGTTGGATTTCGAAAAAAACATATAGAAAAAATTTAGACTTCAAACATGTCATTTTCAAAGAAGTTATCCTAACAATACGTATCAATTGTTATACAACTCCTTAGAAAATGCTATAGTTTGAGTCTAATTTTTTCCGATTCTAGCCATACAGATTAGATAAATACATTATAAAGTATATATGATCCAAATTTCGTTTCATTTGAAGGTCGTTTGGCCTTAGTCCAAATTAGACGAACGACTATAAATTTGAGAATAAAGATCGCACTACAACAAAACAACCATATTACAACCTTTCATTTACAACCAGCAAAATTTGACAGTTGTAATAGGTAGTGTTTAACAACTATTTTATTTCAGCAGTTGTAATAGCTATTTTTTAACAACTGTTCTATTTCAGCAGTTGTAATAAAGACACTTTTAACAACTAGATTTTTATAGTAGTTGTAATATTAATTTATAACAATTGTTGTCAACAGTTGTAACATATATTATATTTCATTACATAGGGGACTTTCAATCTCCCTCCTTTCATTTTTTCGGCCGCCTAAACATGAAAATAAAAACCTAAATCGCTCCTTCCCTTTTTCTCAAAACCTAAACGCCAAGAAATTAACCTAAACCAGCAAAAAAATTCGATTTTCCTCCTTGTAATAATTTAGTCACAGATCAAAAAACCCTAAATCATCGTCGTCGCTGATTGCAGGCCTCAACTATCGCTCCTATCTAGATCGCTCGCGCTCGCCGCTTGTACTCGCTCGTGCTACCACTCAAAAGGTTTGATATTTTTCATTCTTTTTTAATCTGTTGATTTAATTTCATTTTTTTGGATTATTTCTATTGATTGCATTTGGTTGCTGGAGACTTTGTTAGTATTTTTATTTCTCTTTGCAGTTGTATTAGTAGGAGAATCAATCAATTTGTTTGGAGAATTCGTTGGTCTATAACTATTGAATGTTTTACATGTGGTTTCTGTAAAATTAAGTATCAAAAGTTTTGAAATAAACTTTTATAAGGAACTTGTAAGGCTGTAAATTTGATTCGGTTATTGTCTTTCTTTTCTTTTTCTTTTTTTTACACAAGGAGACAAGCATCTAAGGTTTACGTTAGGAAGATGTGTTGTGTTTCTCTCCTTTCTATATCATATAGATATAGATGCTTGTTTTATGTTAGGAAGATGTGTTTTCTACTGATACAAAAATCTAAGTATTTAGCTTCACGTTTATGAAATATCTGTGCAAATCGACATAGAAAATACTAACTATAAATTGATCTTTTTTTAGTTTTTGCACAGCCGTATTAGCTTGTATTTTTCTGTGTCAGAATATCAGAGAAATGAAAATTGAACATCCGTATATTTAAACCCTGGTATATATTGTCATATTTTAACAGTATAGACCAAGTTGCAGAGGACACATGATTAGTTTTGTAGTTGTGATAAATCAACTTACTGTATAGATAAAGTTTTGAAGAAATCTTTTTAACACTATAAAAGTTGATCAAAGAGTACAAAATATGAGAATAACAGGCAAATCCAGCGTCAAAGTGCAAATTTATAGCAAGTCATTACATTAACTAAAGCTCAAAGTTGACACAATTTAAATATCAATATGCAAACTATTATATTCAACATTGCATTATAGTTACATGGCTACATTGCTTGCACCATGCAAAAAGCTAAGCATGATGCAGTAAGGCTTCTCTATTGACAGTAGAAAAAGTGTCATATCCATTTATGAAAATTGTACTTTGTTGTTCATGAGCTTCAATTGCGACCATTCTGACCTGAAAATTGCATGCTATGAAAAGAAAAATGCATACAAGCATTACTTAAGTTGCAAAATTATATATTATACTTAAAATAATGCAGCGAGATGGACATGCTATGGTAACGAAATCAACCTAATGATACCATAATATGCTCATGTAATCAAATCCTTAATGGCATACGCACCATTTAAAATGCTCTCATACAAAATGGAAGCTTAATGATATAATCAAATAGGGGAAGGCACAAATATGTATAACAATTTAAGAAAGGGTTCCATATTCAAATATTTTTATCTTTGTATAGTCACATGGTTTTTAGAGAATATCAAGCACACAAAAAACTACCTTTTTGGCTTAAATATATTTTCTATTCCTTTTCTATTATAATTTGGCTTAAGGTGGTGAATGGCTTAAGATAGAGAATGGTAGAATAAGTAGCAATTTTAATATAGTGGAAATTAGGGAAGCATCCCTATCATACTTTCATATTGTAAAGTGGGTCCCTGTCAAAGTTTCATTGTAAAGCGGGTCCTTGTTTTCTAAAAACGAAGAAAAATTATTGCTGAAATGTCAGCAACTTTTATAAATAAGTGCTGATATTTCAGCAACTATTTGTGTCAAAGTTTTATTGTAAAAACAAAGAAAAATTATTGCTGAAATGTCAGCAATTTTTATAAATAAGTGCTGATATTTCAGCAACTTTCATAAACTGTGTTCACAGTGTACATAAATGTTGCTGAAATATAAGCAACTTTTATAAATAAGTGTTGATATTTCAGCAACTTTCATACACTATGTTCACAGTGTACAGAAATGTTGCGGAAATGTCAGCAACTTTTATGAAATGTTGCATCATGCTCTGCAATAATCGTGAATAAAAAACAGGGACCTAATTTACACTGAAATTTAGTGAAGGACTTTTCGTGAATTTTGAAACTTAATAAAGACCTGTGCCAAAAGTACCCTTTAATATAAACCTACCAATATGTAAACTATTGAGTGCATACACAATTGTGTCATGGTAAACTTAAGACAGTGCTTTAGTCATCCCATATATGAATCAAAATTAATGGATTTAGTTTCCTAACTTGATTTAACAGCCCCAGGTTTAATATCATTTTTTGTTTTTGTTTCTCTATCACAGGCTCAGTGAATCGTTGAAGCTGTTCTGAACTTTGTAAGCAAGGAGATACTAAAGGGTTTTTGGTTAGAGGTGCTTCTTTGAAGGTATATACATATGTACCCTATAAATTCTCTTCTTTTAGGGTATGATGGGCAGTAATATATACAATATTTTATGCAGATTAGGACTTAGTATATATTTTCGCATATATGAAATGCAAAGCAGTATATGTTCAGGATATATATGTGTCCAATTAGCACCTGATTATTATCAAGATCATGAATTGAAAGGTTGAGAGGATTCAAAAGTGGTTTCATTTAAATTGTCAGTGCTTTCTTGTTTAGAATGGATAGTTCTTAAAGATCATATTCAGACTTTAAAAGCAAACTCTTACATGAAACTGTTCAAATTAATATACACGATTAATGTCTGCTTTGCACTTTACAGATCATTCTCTACAATTGATTATGTTGCTGCACAATGCCTTATGTAGGTTTATATATTTTTTCTGGACAGACACTAAACCAGAGTCAATGATTAGTAACACCATCACTTAGTCAATCATGCCTAAGGGATCCTAAGTATATTTTTGAATATATTAACATGTGGAATTTTCTATATTGATTCAAATCTAGGATTTGTATTTCAGATAAAGCCTTCTATGTTTATCTATTAATCCTTCAAAATTCCGATTTTTACCACATTTGATATTATTTTTTTCCAAAAGATTACATCTCAACATATTTTTTTTATTGTTCAGTTATGATAGTAACACTGTATAAATGTGTTTGAAATTATAGCTCTCCGTCAATATGAAATCTTGTAGAAATCATTTACAGTTTATCATCATCCACTTTTCTTTTCAACGTGTTTAGTATGCCTCACGTGACACCACTTTTATTGTAATTATTATTTGAAAAAAGGGATAGGTAATCTTTCAACTTTAATTATTATAATGTGTCATGTTATTTTCATATTATTCCAGAAGATAACTGTCCACATAAAACTAGGACCAGATGGTTGTAAAGTTTGGGTTGATGTGGCGGTGGATCCGGAAGCTTTCTTGTGGAGGTCGAGTTCCGAGATGTGTACTACTGGAGAAGCAGTTGGATCGACCGTGGCTTGGTATAAAGACTTCGTTGCCTTCGACTAGTGTATTTCCTTAAGGTGTGTGTTTTGGGATACAAAATTTTATCTTTCTTATGTATTTTGTGTTGTATCCTATTTTGGAATGGTTATGTGAGAATATTGTTTTGGTACTGTTTTAGTTGGTGATGTGAACGAATACTTTAGATTGTTTTATTTGGTATGTATTGTGTTTTGTTAGAATTATATAAATATTAATATTATGAATGAATTTGATTCAGTTATGTATATTTATAGTTTTGGTAAATTATTAAACGGTGCATGCAATTATATTTTTGGGTTTAAATTGCAATTGATGTGGTTGGTTTTTAGGAATTAAATTAGTATTTTTAAACAACATTTCTTTAAAAAAAATTAGTATTTTTAAACAAATTTTCAAATATTTATAAATAATAAGTTAAAATAATGTGAGAAATTAAATTAATTAAGATAGGAAGCTGTCGAAAAGTAAATGACGGAGCAGTCGGCGTTCGTCGGAACCTTCCGTCGGAATTTCTATAGTTCTTTCTAGTGTTAGACTCAACACGGATTACATATATTGAGCTTATGTGTATTATTTTGGATAGATGAACCTTTCACATTAGTCCAAACCCTAAGCCTGATGGATATACCTCTGTCCAACTTCATCATCATTCCATGAAATCATGGCCGCATATCATTGAATTTGGATTAAAGATAATGAAAATGAAATGAAAAGAAAAAAAAAATGAAAGAAAGAAAGAATGAGAAGACGAAATGAGTTGACTGAGCCAGAGTTCATTTTATAAGCGTCTACCTTCTGTTCATTTAATGAATACTGCATTTCGGAGGCTTATTAAATTACAACCTTGAGCTTGGACCCTTATTAAATGAACATCCAACAGCAGGCACGTTTTTAATTTGCCATTCAAAAGCGGAACTTTCAGAAAGCCAAAGTAGTGAGTATATGGACTGAATATTCAGTCATAGCCGCCGTCTAGAGTTTCAAATTCAGACCTTGAATTAGAGCCATTTAAATGATTCAAAACATTTGTTATACCTGCTGTCAAAACTGAGCTCATCTTCAACGGAGGCGCAGAGCAAAAGTCTTTACTAAAATGATGTTCATCATTAAAAGAACTGTTTCACGTAAATAAATGCTCAACGGTTAAGAAGAAGACATATATCGACATAAAGGTGTCGAAGATGCTTCGATACATTTGAATTACCTCATCTTCAAACCATTAAATTTCATAGTGCAAAATACTGATGCATAAATTCCTTTCTAACAATACAACATCACACAGCAACCAATCAAATAAAGAATAAACAAACTCGAAAAAAAACAACATCCATGATCACCATCAAAAAGCTATATTCATCACTGCAAAAACTGCAGCAACAACGATGCCAAAATAAGGAATCATGGCAGCCACAGCCGCAGACTGCGGAGCTGGTGCAGGAGACATCGACCAATCCTTCACAGTTATGACAAGCTTCATGCCATTACCGCAATGTCCTTCTACTCCGCAAATGTACCATTTTCTCCCTGGAGTTGTCAACGCTACCACATCGCTTCCAGTTTTCAAGGGAGCTGCTGCTGCTCCTTCTTGGGCTTGGCAAGCTTTGAATTCAGGTCCGCTTACTTTGAGTACATTGTGCGAAGATGGCGGATACTTAAACACTACACAAACAATGTGAAAGTAGAGGTTGATATATATAGTTATCTGGAGATTAATGATGTAATACAAGGAGATAATTACCAAGTGAGTCTCCGACATAAAACTGTTTGCCTTCAGCCCATTGTGTGTAGTTGACCTTAAGTTTCCAGCCTTCCTCGTCACCAACTGTGTACTGCGTGGCATGTGTAATGCTTGGAAGAATCGCTGCTGTAATGGCAATGATCATGAGCATACTTTTGAAAGCCATTGATGTTTGGTCACTTTTAAAGTAGATTTGATTTTGCTGGTTGTGTATATTGCTGGAAAGATGTTGGTTTATTTATAAGCTTCATGCTTAGTGCGATACACATATCTAATTACTGCCGGCTTCTTGTAATTTACATGGACTGCGTTTGATGTTTTGTGTGTATTAAGGTTTGAAGAGATCTTGTTGCAATATACAAGCGAGTTAATTCTATTTTTAAATATAACTTTAATTCTTATGGTGCTATCTATGTTTCTTCCAAATGTAATGAGCTGTGTTTAATGTCACAATTTGAGTCGACATATAGATACCAACAGGGAAAGAGTCTATATAGACGGTCCATATATGGAAAATCTCAATTCCAAAATATTTTTCTACTGCTATTGGGATCCGTTTTTTTCTTCTAACCGTCTAGACTAAAGGTTGTTAGAATTTGCGGTGCAAAGTTGCTGTTTTGAGTTTGATGATTTGAATGCAAATGAAAAGAGAAAATGAAGTTTGATGATTGAAAATAAATCTCAGTACAGTGTTTTTGATACAGCAAGCTGTATTTATATGATACATGTAGGTACAGACTTAATGGGCTGGAAAATAAAACGATGCAACCCACCAGAAAATCAAATACATGAGAGAACATCGGTTCGGGTTCGGGTAGGAGAATTAGCATATATATGTCTTGAAGCAGCCGCAACCCTTATTTTTATCCCCCCCTCAAACCAAAAATTAGAGTTCTCGAGAGATCGAATTCATTTGAAATCTTTTGCGCAATTTCTCCAAATCGATGTCATAGATCCAAAATTGACGAGCGAGATAGAAAAAGTAGTGACCATATCTGATTATTCATTGAAAATCTGACTTCAGAGGTGATTTGAATCTGAAGTTCTCTCTCGCATCCCCTTTTTCTGAGCTATTTCTTTTCGAAAGATGAATCAGAGCCTTTGATTCGAGGCACTGGCTTTCGATGTTGTAACCAGTAGCATTTGGTTCTCCTCTTCGACAATGTTCAGCTCTGACCTTTGACGTAGCTTCCAATGAAGTCTGACTGTGTTCATCAGTATGGCCAGAGATGGAGATCACTTTCAGGTCGTCTGTGAATCTCGTGAAATTCCTGGCCGACAAAGCTATGGTAAGAATGTCTGCCTTTTGGTAAGCCCCAGGTATATGGTTAACTTGACTTTGAGTATTTGATCTCGAACAAATTATATGTCAATTTCTATATGCTTTGTTCTAGAATCTAAGATTAGGTTAGCAGATATATACACTGTACATTGGTTGTCGCACCATAATGTTGAATTGAGTTCAGTTTTGATTTTTAACTCATTAAGTAAGGATTGAATCCACATTATCTTTGCAGTAGCACTAGCAACGCTCCTATATTCAGCTTCAGCACTTGATCTGGATATAGTAGATTGCTTCTTTGAACACCATGATACTGGGTTATCCCTAATATAAATGCAATACCCTGAGACTGATTTTCTGTCATCGTGATCAGTTGCCTAATCAGCATCAGCGAACCCAGTTATATTGAGACCTTTACTTGTCTTTAGAGATAGTTCATAGGCAGCTATCCCTTTTAGATACCTTAGAATCCTCTTTACGGTTTTCCACTGTTCACTTAATGGTTCCTGCATAAATTGAGATACTTCGTTAAAACTAAAAGATATATCAGGTCTTGTTATAGTTGCATACTGTAATGCTCCCACAATACTTCTATACTGTTTAGTATTAAATATTGGTTCTCCCCTGTATTTGGAAAGCTGTTGATTGGATATCATAGGTGTTGGTTGAGGATTAGCTTTGTCCATTTTTGTTTTGTAAAGAATCTCATTGATATACTTTCTTTGGCTTAGAATTATTTCTGAACTTGATTTTCTTATCACTTCTATGCCAAGAAAGTAATTCAAATTTCCATGGTCTTTGACAGAGAATTGTTTGTCTAGATATTGAATAAGACTATTGACAGCAGCTTCATCATTACCCGTGATAATTAAATCATCAACATATATTAGAATGTATATAATTGAATTTTTGAAGAATTTGATAAATAAAGAGTTGTCTAAGTTGGTGGACTGATAACCCAATCCGATTAGAGTGGTTTTCAGTCTATCAAACCAGACTCTTGGGGCTTACTTAAGGTCATATATTGCCTTATTTAACTTGCACATATAGTTTAAATTTTGATTATATCCTTGTCGTTGTTCCATATAGATTTCTTCTTGCAAATACTCATTCAAAAGAGCATTGTTAACATCAAGCTGTCTAATACTCCAGTGTTTATGCAGAGCAATAGTGAGAATTACTCTAATAGTTGCTGGTTTGACTACTATGGAGAAAGTTTCGTTAAAGGCAAACCCATATTGTTGAGTATACCCTTTAGCTATAAGTCTAGCTTTATGTCTAGCTCCTATCCCATTTGAATTTTTCTTTAAATTATAAGTCCATTTGCAACCAACAATATTTTTGTTGTTTGGAGGACTGACTAACTCCCGTGTTTTATTCTCATGAGGACATTATATTCCTCATCCATAGCAGCTTTCCAATTGCTGTCTTTTGCAGCCTGCTCAAAGGTTTTTGGTTCCTCTGTTGACTTGATAGCAGTATAAATTTTTGGTTTGAATATTCCACTTTTTGATCTTGTAACCATAGAGTGACCAGATCTCACTTGTGGTACTTCTATATTTGTTGAATCAGAACTGCTTCTAGATGAGCTTTGCTGAATGTTTGTATTTTCATCTCTATCTTGTTGAGCTTGATCATTTGTGCATGTAGGAGACTGATTGAGATAGTTGGAAGCATCAGCTGGTTCATGACTTGATTGATCAGGCATTGTAAGTTGTGAATCATGAGCTCCTGCAGTCCTCTCATTCTCTTTTTGTTCCCATACATCAGAGTATACAGGTAAACCGGGTGTAGACTTTTTTGGGTTGTATGTTTTCATGGTTGTTTTCATACCTGGATTACTGAAAGGAAATATATGTTCATCAAATACAACATGTCTACTAATAAAAATTCGTCCATTACTATCAAGACATTTATATCCCATTTGATTAACTGGGTATCCTAAAAACTTACATGGTTTAGATCTGAAATCCAGTTTATTTGTATTGTATTGTCTCAAATGAGGAAAACATAGACATCCAAAGGTCTTTAAACTATGATAGTCAGGTCTGACTCCATATAGCTTTTCTATAGGACTTATCCCCTTCGGTACTTTTGTTAGTAATTTATTAATTAGATATACTACTGTACTGAATGAGTCAGGCCAAAATTTTAATGGTAGGGATGCCTGTGCTAGGAGAGTAAGACCTGACTCAACAATATGTCTATGTTTTCTCTCAATTAAACCATTTTGCTCAGATGTGTAGGGACATGTTGTTTTGTGAACTATACCCTTTCTATTAAAGAAATTGGTGAGGGTTTTATATTCACTGCCCCCATCAGTCTGTATAGCTTTAACTTGAAACCCCGTTTGTTTCTCTACTAGTGATATAAAGTGTTGCACAACATTGTATGTTTCAGACTTGACTTTTAAGAAATATATCCAAGTATATCTAGAGTAGGCATCAATAAAGGATATGTAATACCTGTAACCATAGTCTGAACATATTGGGGCTGGACCCCAAAGGTTTGTAGCAATCAACTCCAGTGGTTTTGAATACACAGCAAGAGAATCATTAAACGTTAATTTATGATTTTTACCCATCTGACAGTAAGTGCAAACATATGGGGTAGAAATATCGTCAAAGACAATTTTATTTGACTAAGTACTTGCTTAACAATGTTTACATTGGGATGCCCAAGCTTATAATGCCACAAATCAAATGTTCTATTATTTCTCTCTATTTGAGTAGCCTCGGACAGATTACAACTTTTTTGAATTTTTCCAATATTGGAGTTAATAAGATTTAATCTGTAAAGGCCTTTATCAGCATCACCCTGCAACAGAGTTTCTTTAGTTAGCATATCTTTAACTAGGCAATACTTGGGAAAGAATTCAAAATAAACATTGTTATCTTTAGCAAACTGGGAAACACTAATAAGATTCTTTTTTATTTTTGGTACTCTCAATAAATTATTTAAGAATAATTGTCTTGCGCCTTTGATATAAGCTCTACCAACATGAGTAATTCTAAAAGAGTCACCATTGCCCATGCATATTGACTGTTTGCCGTTGTACTCCTTATTTCCAACACTACGCCATAGATTGCATACTGCAACACCAAAGAAGTGATGCAGGAAGTGCCAAAAAATGATGCTGTAGGCTAAAAAAGGGCAAAGGCAACACTTTCTCGGTGTTGCATTTTGCCGCGTTGCCGCAGACCTCAAAGGCAACATTTTGACTATTTAAGGCAACATAAGAAATATTGTTGCAATAGAACCATATTTGGGTCTATAGCAACATCCATAGGTGTCTGTACCAACATTCCAAAATGTTGCTATAGATATTAACTTTCTGAATTTGTGGGGCCCACAATGTAGAGCATATTTGATTTTTTAATAGAAATAAATTTTTATTTAATAAAATGCTATTTGCACAGAATTTGATATTCAAACAGTAATTTATTTAAATAAATATTTTATTTCAAAATTATAAATAGTACAAATTTCTGACTCCACTATTTTACAATTCAATGATATATAACACTGATATTTACATATACAGATATTCCTCACTACATCACTCAGTTCACTCATTACATATGTAGTTTCAATTTATACAGACACCGACACTGACGAATATATGACGAGCTGAGTGCCGAGCCGAAGGCGAGCCGAGTGCCGAGCCGAAGGCGAGCCGAGAAGCGGGTCCGGGCGCAGCGCCGGCGGGGGTCCGGGGCACCGCCCGATTCATCCGATTTCGGAAGATCGAGCCTTCTTTGAAACGACGTAAAATGATGCACAAATGATCACCTCCTGCGAATTTGAACACCTCCTCGATGATTGACTTTTGCAACTCTTTCATGGCTTCTTCTGAATCATCCGACCTTTTTCCAGCCATCATTCTCTGCCTTGGTAAAAGACCTGAAACCATGATAAATAAAAATTGACATTTCATCGAACAGGTTGCGTGTTAATAAGTAATACATTACCCTTCACTGCCACCATCCCCAAACTGCTGCAACTTACACTGCCACGAACCTCTAGACAAAATTGACATTTCATCGAACAGGTCACGGACTTCGGCAGCACGAACCTCTACACTACCACCATCCCCAAACTGCTGCAACTTACATCCCCGAAGCACATTCATCCCCGAAGCACCATCATCAATGACTTCTTCCTTCAACTTCTTCTTCTTCCTACCTGAACCATCCAGAACTTCACTAACGAACAACAGCAGCACCTCCATGAAACTACACCGCTCAACCTCCTCAACCATCTCCCTGTACAAACTGCTCCTACAACCTGCATCACTACCTTCCAGCTACAACGCAGTCGACAAACTCAACCCATAAACCAAACAAACACGTTAATCACACTGCAGTGAGCCGAACCCCCCTCCTCTAATCGTGAATTCCAAAAATGCTAACTTCGGTACCCAAATTCGACTTCCCCGTCACTTCATGAATCGTCTTTATCACCAACCCATCAACCCAAATAAAACCCACGATTTGCCTCTAAAATCAACAACTAACCACCAATCGAACACTGACAAACCCCGCAACATTCCGCGACAAACAAACCCACCGCGACCTACTTCTACAATCAGCCTCACCCAACCACGACCCCAACCTGAAACACTTCATGCCGGATCTGATTCCGGAGCTCTAGGAGTATGAAGGAGGTGGCGCTTTTCACTTCATGCCGGATCTGATTTCGGAGCTCTAGGAGTCTGATACCGAATTCCAATCTGACATCGAAAAGCATATGCGAATTGGAAGTATGAATTTGCTGGATTTCGTGAATTTGCTTTTTGATTTGAGAATTATGAATTGAAAACTGAAAGGGGATCTACACCAACATAGGCGGGAAAACGAAAATTTGGTAAAAAGTGCAGTGGTGATCCATTTTAACAGTCGGATTAAATATAGATCGTTGGATCGTATTCACGCGGATTGCTAATTTTATTAATTTTTTAATTTGAATACAGCTATAGCTACTGCAACATTTTGCTGATATCTATGCTAACACCTTAAAGCGTGTGTTGCAATAGACAAAAATCAGCATACCTATCGCAACATTTTAGCTGGCAACACCATGCATATCTGTTGCAGAAGGCCATCTATGGCGTAGTGCAAGATTTAAGTTGTCTAGATTGCTTGTTAAGTGATTTGTTGCTCAAGAATCTGGATACCATGCTTCATCTTAAATATGTTCTAGTATAGTGACTTGATTTCTGCTACTTTCAGATTGATTATTTGATTCTTGTTGCACTTGTGCCATATTTGCAGTAGGATTGTTGTTTCTTTGATTATTTGAGTTCTGACTTGGCACATAGTTCAGATTTAATCTGAAGTAGCATTTAGGGGCAATGTGACCAATTTTCTCATAAATTTGACACTTTTGCTTATTGTTGTTATTCCATCTTGCCTTGCCTCTATCCCTTGCTGACATATTGTTTCTTTGTAATTGTTGATCTGACTTGTTGTTATATTTATTTCTGCCATTATAATTTGATGCATAGTTGATAGACATATCTGAATCAATAGGCTTCTTGAAATCAATTCTTCCTTCATGTGCAAGGAGGATTGAATGCACATCTTCTATAGATGGTGTAATTCTTTGTGATGATATGACAGTAACTACTGCTTCATATTCTTCACTTAGACCACTTAGAATGATTAAGACTTGCTCTGAATCTGAAATTTTGTGACCCGCTGCTTCAAGTAAGTCACATGTTGTCTTAATCCTTGTTAGATATTCTCCCATAGATAAATTCTCCTTTCCGATACTATGTAGTTGTCTCTTGTGATGCATAGTTTTGGCAGCAGACCGTGAATTGAATATTCTTTCTACTATAGACCATATTCCTTTTGCAGTTTTACTTCCAATAACTTGTGGTAGAAGCTTAAGACTGATAAAAGATAACAACCACGAGCAGATTAAACTATCTTGCCTTTGATATTTTTTGAATTCTTCATTGCTGATAGTTTTATTTTCTTGTTAAGTTATGAACATGGGTGGTATTGGAATGGTGCCAAGAAGGAATCCTTTAAGACCATAGCCTCTAATAGCAGTTTCCACTTGAACTTTCCAAAGAAGATAATTATCTTCTTCAAGATGAGTAGTAATCAATTGGCTTTAAGGGCTTACAACGGTTTTTAAGAGGCTTTCAGTGGCAACTTGATGAGAATTAGAAGAAGTATCAGAGGTGGCAGAGCTATCATTATCTCCTGCCATGATGAATTGAAGAATATAGCTAGAATCTTAAGATTCCAGTGACTAATAGAATCAAGAAGATCAAAAATAGAGGGCAACCAGGTTAGTTACAGCCAGAGCTTAAATGATGAAACTTAACTGATAGTTCTTGGCGAGGTAATGACTGTTTTATTGCTTCTTGATGATTTTCTTGATTCTAAAATTGGATTTCTTGATGATTCTCTTTTCTGATTTGGCTTGAATATATTTTCTAAGATAAATTTGATGCAACCAAGATCTCTGATCTTTTGGTATGGCATTGATTTTCTCAGACAGATTCTTTAAACCAAGATGATGAGACAAACTCTGATGGGTGATCTAATAGTCAGATGATGATAAGCAATTTGATGGTGATTCAGATCTCAGAAGCCAAATGAAATGCTATTAAGCTAAGATGGCTCTTATACCATGTTAGAATTTGCGGTGCAAAGTTAATGTTTTGAGTTTGATAATTTGAATGCAAATGAAAAGAGAAAATGAAGTTTTATTGATGATTGAAAATAAATCTCAGTACATTTTTTGATACAGCAAGCTGTATTTATATGATACATGTAAGTACAGACTTAATGGGCTGGATAGTAAAAAGATGCAGCCCACTAGAAAGTCAAATACATGAGAGAACATCGATTCGGGTTCGGGTAGGAGAATTAGCATATATATGTCTTGAAGCAACCGCAACCCTTATTTTTACCTAAGGATACCATAAATATATTAGTTCCCCACTTCCTAACACCATATATTATTTCATTTATCTCACTAGACAACCAAACTACTAAACAACACCCGAATACTCCATTTTTTCAAGCTGCGGCCATTATTTCTCCTTGACAAACTACCGCCGCCGCCATCAAATGGAGAAAACCGGTAGATTCTCTCAACGAGCAAGCCAGAAATCCACCTCGTCACTTCAGTCGAGTAAGTTTTTTCATGTACTGTTGTGTTGAAAACCATAGTCATGATTTTCAATCATCCATACCATTTTTTCGATTTTATTATCTGGAATGCTAGATATAGTCATGTATTTTATTTTTACACAGTGGTTGGCAACCGTATGTTGTCTTGCAGGCTCGGTTAGAAATGGCTGATTAGATATTTTAACACATAGCAATGGATATTCAAATGGATTGTTATATTTACATATATGAATCATAACTTGTCCCTTAACACATGTAGTAATGATTTTTTTTGAGCATACATATAGTAATTGTTATGTTAACGATATATTTGTTACATTCATATGGATTGTGGTGTAGATAAGTGGTTATTCGAATTTTATATATGAACAAGTAGTTGTTTAAATTGTTCTTATGGACCTTTTATAAGGATTAATTACTATGTACACTTAATGAGTTTGGTAAGAAAAAGTATAGAATAAGGGAAATGACTATAAATTAGTTACTATGGTTTGCCATTAAGTTTTAGTATATTGGTAATTTAATTTATTTTGAAAATTATATGTGAACCAGTAGTTTTAAATTGTCCTTATAGTCCTTTGTATGACGATTAATTACTATATACACTTAATGAATTTGGTAAGCAAAAGTATAAAATAAGGGGAATAACTATAAATTAATGGTATTGTTGTATATAAGTGGTTATTCGAATTTTATTAGGAAATGATTTATGTGTATACAAGTAAATTTTATATGGATTGTATAAATATATTAATTGTTACATTAAAATGGCACAGAAATTTTTTTCTATACAAGTAAATTTTGTCTATACAAGACCAAAGGAAGTTTTAAATGCAAAGTATTTAAAACATTTTGCGAATTGATATTGGGTTTTTTAACAATCATGCATTGTATTTTTAACATTTATTATATTGTTTATAGGAAAGGATAGACAGGTCATGACTGCTTCTTTAAGGTGCAAACGTGCTACGAAATTAGAGAAGAAGAGGAAGAAAGATGTTGTAGTAGAACCTGGAAACCAAGAAGAAGAAAATAGGAATGACAATGGTCCGAGGGATGGGTCAAGTGAAGATGTTCTAGAGATAGGGCTAGTCATGATGGTTCGGGAGATAGGTCTGGTCAGGATGGTTTGGGAGATGAGTCTAGTCGAGATGGATCTGGAGATGGGTCTAGCGAAAATGAAGATGAATCGAATGACGATGATTTAGATAATGAAGAAGCATAATTGCAAACAAATTTGCCTCCTTCAAGTGGACCTTCTTCCAACAAAGCTACCGATCCTATACTGGCAAATACTTCTATATTAAGAAGCTTTGAATCGCATATGGCCTATGCTATTTGGAATAAGCATGAGGAGAGAGAGGTCCACTCAAACGCAATTCCCATACAACAAAGTTGAAGAAATGGAGTTTTGATGATTTGGTAACTCAATTTGAGCCAAAAAATAAAAACTCAGGTTATATACTTTAGCACTATACCCATATAAGAACGTTGACTATGTGACTATTTCAGCTTTCATGGAGAGATGGCATCCTGAAACAAAAAAATTCATATGCCTTTTGGAGAATTGACAATAACATTGGATGATGTAGCCCAAATTCTAAAAATTCCTGACATAGGTAGCTGTATTTATGCAGAGGAGGATGATCATAATTTGATTGACCACTTAGTTGATTATCTTGGTGTTTATGAGGTTGTAGCGAGAGAACAACTAAACGATTCTAATTTAGTGAAGCTCAACTTCTTATTGGAAACATTCGAGGAAAAGGAAAACAAAGAAGATGCAAATGAAGGTGATTACGTAGTCGTCGCCCATGCCTATATTCTTTATTTTTTGGGTTGTACTCTATTCTGTGATAAGTCAAGCATGGAGATTTCGATGACCATTTGAGATGTTTGGAGTACATAAATCATTTGAATGAATAATCTTGGGGGATGAGAGCATTATCCTCTTTATATCGTCAGTTAGGTTTGGCTTTTAGCCGAGATGTCAAATAGAAAGCCAGATACTTGACATTGTTGACAGTAAGTATTTCTATTTTTGTTTAATCAATATGCCCGATACTAAAATAAAAGCTAACGAATTTTTCTATACGACTTCAACAACAGTTAGATGATTTAACTGCACAAGATGTAAGTATGAACATAAATATTATTTTATTATGCTAAGATATAAAGGACTTATTAGTTATGTGTAATTTTAGATATATTGGGATCCATATCATACCATGAGGTGTCATTACACCTTGTCTGAAGTCACATTTTATAATGGTGTCATTTTGTGTTTTGATTTTGTGGAACCATACTATCCAAATATAGTGCAACGTCAATTTACAATTGCTCAGCTTATCCTTAAAATCCATTAGTTCCTAGAAAATGTCGTAGAGGTCGAACCGCTAAATAATACAAAATTGAGTTTGATAATGGATATTAGTATTCAGAAAATTGGTAAGATCATATACTTTTTTTTAAAATCCCGGTCTACTCTTGTAGTTGATCTTTGGGATTGTACTGTTAAGTACATGCGATGGTATTTGAGTGTGTCACATCCTTGTTCAAAATCCGGAGGTGAGGAAAAGTAGCTCAAGGAAAATGATAAGTTGGTAAGAAACTATATTTTTTACTCGTTTTTTATGTAACTGAGAATCAAATTAATAAGAAAATGTTTTTGTTACTTCAAATTTGTGTAGAGAGTTGCTATTGGGAAAGATGTAAAAAGATTAAAGCAAAATCCTAAAGTAACTCAATCAAGAACAATCAATCCTAAAGGAAGATAATATATATTTTTTTTGGTCAAATTGAGGTGTAAAGTAATGCATATGGGGGGAAGTTATACACATGGGGGGAGCATGAGGGGGCATTTTGGCCGGCCATCCTAAGGGCAAATGAGGTCGTTTTCATCTGGTTAAATCCATACTTTTTATTCTTTTATGTTCATACTATTTTGACTTAAGTTTTGAGATAAAAACTTAAGTATTCAAACTCTCTTTCTCTCTTCAATCTTCTTAAATCTATATCAAATGATGTCCAGATCCTCCAAAACTTGGATAAGGGTCTTAGATAATCATAGGAACATGGAAAAGCATCTCAAAGCTTGAAGAAAGTTGGCACAATGGGGGTTCAAGTTTGAGCCATGAGCATGCAAGGCCGGGAAGAAGCAAAGCCAAGAGATTTGGGAGCTAAAGCTTGGATCTTTAGGAGTTTGGTGATAATAGGAAATGTTCTTGGATTTTTGTGTGCTTGAGCTTGTTGTAGGCTTAGATTTGGGTGATTTATTGCACCATATTGTATGTATATATTGTGTGTATATGTGTGTGCTTAGAATATAAAGTTTAATGTAAAAGTTAACTAATAAAGCTATTACTTTGGACCCCCTTGCTTTTGAAAACAAATTGTAACACCTTGTAAAATCAAGCATAAATATATGAATTGGATAAATTTATTTAAATAAGATAGGGGTAAAACTAAAAACTTTGTAAAATTTGGATTTTGACCACGAAAGTTATGTCATTGCGTTCATGGCAAAATTCTGATCAATTTTCATATATCATACGTTGAAAATAGAGCTCAAACGAAGAAGTTATGGACATTCGAAGTTTTCAGGTTTAAAATAATTGAAGTAGAATTCAAATTCGAATAAATGATTAATTTTCAAATTTGAAATTCAAAAGTTAACAGTAATTATACTTGGGGGTTAAATAAACGTTAAAAATAACGCTAATGTTAAATAACACTTAAGGAAGAAAATAAATTAACAACGACAACAATTGTAACGTTTCCAAATAGGGGGCGGTCGATGTTAGTCCCTGAGGAGTTGGTTTTGATGACAACAACCTTACTTAGAATTAGATTATAAAATATATAATACTAACATTATTGTGTAGATTTATATAGATATGTTTGCGGGTACTAAAGAATGAAGAACTGTACAGTATAAAGATTCAAGATCAAAGATTGAAGATATCAAGATTCAAGACTCATGAGTATCAAGAATTTCAAGGGTTCAAGTTTCCAAGATAAGTTATATAGTTAGGAATATTGTTAAAACTCATAGAAAGGCACTGACATCTTAAAATCTATTTTATTCGTGGAATGGAATCCACTTCGTGCTCGTTAAAGGGATGGAACCCTAAGTAGGATGGAACCTACGAAAAATCTAGTGGAACTTTTTGTATCCACTTACTTTTATTTCAAAATGATTTTCAAAATATATATAGCTTGTTTTTCAAAATGATTTTAAATATTCCTGTTTAATAATCAAAATCATCTGTCCTGGTTTTTCAATATATTTTAGCCTCAAAAATATCCTTAGTTTTAAATATCCTTAATTTTAAATATCTTTGATTTTAAATTATTATCCTAAGTTTTTAAACTATAATTCTGATATTAATATATTTAGCTGTTTTATATATCTATACTTAAGATTTAAATATAAAAGTATAGAAAATTATTATATATATTTTAATATTGTTCTCTATAGTTATTTATGTATTATAACTATATATAAGTATATTTCAAAGTTTAAATATAAATATAATATAATATAATATAGAAATTATTTTCAAAGAAAAACAAATCACCAAAAAATACAAGGGCATGTCGACATGGTCACATGTACCCTTGTCGACATGGTGACAGTTAAATTGTTTTTTAAAAGAAGTGTCTATTCGCCACATCCCTTCACCAATGGACATGGCTATTGATCTACTATAAATAAAGGGTGTTTTCAATGAATTTTAATCACTTTTTTCTCTAATTTAACTTCTCTTCTTCTTCTCCACTTTCTTATTTACAAATTACACCATTACTCTGCCGAAATCAATATCGAATCTAACTAGATAATTTCTGGTTTTGATTCTCTCCACTATCTCTACAAGATCCAAGTGCTAATCTGAGTTATAGACTTTTTGTAATCAATTGAGCGAGAGAAGGTGTGATTGTAGCCTTGGAAATCAATTGGGTGAACTTGTTGCCCGGTAAATCAAGTATCTCTACCTAGAGGATTGTGAATCTGGAGCGGTGTACCTCGTAGCCTTGAAATCGAGGATTGTATTTGTAAGAATTGTTTTTGAAAGGAAATCCGTACTTGTGTTGCGGGACTGGATGTAGGGTAACTCCGAACCAGTATAAAATCCGGTGTGTTCTTTCCTTTACTGCTTTTACTTTATATTTGCATCTGTGTTTGATTATGTGTTCATATCTGTGTCTGATTAGTGTATACATTGTTAACAAATTAAGATAAATTCAAAAAGATTAACAAATTTCTTAAAACACTATTCACCCCCCCTCTAGTGTTAATTCTAGCCTTAAGATCCTTAATCCGCATTCTAACAGTCGACCCCTTGGCCACGACTGATCGACCACTAGCGGTCAACTGGTGGAAGGTGGCAGTCGACCGTTGCCCATAAGTGGTTGCTAGGGTTTAGTTTATTTCAACGTACTAGATTTTATTATTTTTAACCGACCTTCATCCAAAAATTCTGGTGCGTTCCAACCACTATAAATAAGAACCTAACCCCCTTACTTTTATTCACACAATATTTTGGAAACATTAGCGAAGCTCTGTTAGTTCATCTCTTCGTAGATTTAGAAAACTCCATTAGGGTTTCAGGTAAGAAATCCTATATATCTATTTCTAATTATTATTTATTTTCTTAACTTCTTCTTCTCCAAATCTCTAATATTATGAGTCTAACATATATGCAAATCCCTTGTTGTATACATCAAAAGGAAGAGATCTGAAAGGGTTCATTGAAGGCGTGTCAAATCCAAGAGAAGGAAAAGCTAAGGACCTTTGTGGAAATATTATTTTTTCTCTTTTAGTAATTGAATAGTGTAGTTTGGATTTGGTATATGTCTTGGGGAGTTTTAGATTGCGAAAACATCATAATAAAAATCTCCAAAATTCCTCCAAAGCGAAATGTCAACTCTTAGGTTGGAATCTTAATTTGTTTGTATTAAAAAAATGGAATTTTTTTTTATTATACAATATATGAGCTTTACCTTCTATTTCACTTCTTATCTTTTTTTTGGATTTAAGTAAGAAATGATGTGTAAGGCATGAATTCTTATTCGTAGTTTGCACTGCATATTTCTACAGAAAATCCCTTGTCAAGTTTCATGTAAAATGGAGTTGAATAGAGTAAGTGTCCATTATTATTGATTTGTTCCATTGTTTTAAGTACAATTCTATTGATTTGACTTTGGAATTTTGAATTAATGGTAAAAATGCTATTGTGAAAACAGGACTTGAATAACATTGGGAGGTTTGACATTTGAACGTTAATTTAGAGTGTAATCTCCGCACACCTAATAAACATGTACTTGTTTGTGTGTGTGTGTGTGTCTGTGTGTGTGTCTGTGTGTGTATATATATATATGTATGTATGTATGTATGTATGTATGTATGTATGTATAAGCTAGTGTAAATAATGTACAATTGTAACATATTAATTGCGTAGTTAATTAGTTTAATAATTGTCATTTAAATCCCCCTTAGGAAAGTAATTAATTAGGTGAAATAAGAATGGTTTCTTATAAGGCCTAATTAATGAATACGGTGAGATGTGTGATAATACACTCATAGAGTGTTCTGAAATATGACTAAGTTATAGGGATGTAAGTTCGGTCAAAAGCACACCGAAGTCTGCCTAGCTAACCTGGCTACCAATAGTGTGACTTTGGGGCTACTGTGAGACAACCCTATGTAATGACCTCAAATTTCAAATTTGAATATCTAATTTATTTAAAATGAGAATTTGAATTTAAATTATAATAAAATATTTGTTTCAAATAATTGCCCATTTTTGATGACGTATTTTTAATTTAATTTATTAGATTTCTCCAGAATTTTTAATTTAAAAAATAACTAAATTTTTATTTGACCAATTTTATGGAAAATGTCGGCATTTTTGAAATTTCACAAAATAAGATAGCCATTGTATTTTTTTATTTTTTTATGATCGCCTTACTTTGTTGAGCCCATTCGTATTTTTATTCCAATCGTTCGCAGATCATACACAGATGTGATATTTTGTGGCGGCGTACCACAAAGTTTTTCAAAACGCATAATTTTATACACTTTCACACACTAAACCACTTACACACGACAACAAGCATCTTTTATGACTTTTGATCATGACCCTTTGGTTGACTTTCATTTAAAAGCTTGTCCTTGTTTCACTAGCCTAAAGTATATTTGCTTATATAAGAAAGCACGCACATGAAAAGATGGAATACAAATTTATACATTGGACCTTTTCCTCTGCAAAGAATGAGCACAAATTTGGACACATCTTTTTACACGTCAAACATTTCCATTTCTGTCCCTTGGCTTATCTCTTAAGGAGTTAGTTTTTATATATACCACAGTGCATGCAAGAATAAAAAAGAACCGGTACACATTTCAGAGCAACCACTTTCATTTTGAGTTCATATTTCCACTTCCCCCTTCATTTAATAATTCAAATACTTCTAAAATACCAAGTATTAGCCAAAACTTCAACACAGAAATTGTAGAGGGCTAAGAGATCTGCATTTTTGCTCTTGTTGTACTCGAAATAGTGGAGTGCAGGTGGAGTTAATGGGGAAAGAAGTTTCGGCCATGATATTATGTGCATGGTCGTGAGGTTGAAACAGGTATTAGTCGTGGGTACGATGGTGAGCCTCGAGTTGGTC
Organism: Allium fistulosum; assembly: GCA_030737815.1. Classification (NCBI taxonomy): domain Eukaryota; kingdom Viridiplantae; phylum Streptophyta; class Magnoliopsida; order Asparagales; family Amaryllidaceae; genus Allium; species Allium fistulosum. Next base: position 296,178,326 of record CM060908.1, on the reverse strand, counting down.
GTAGGGTTAGCTGGTGGTGCTGGGAACGAAGGCTATCAGAGGGTGTAGCGGCGGGGTTCGGTGGTTAGGTCGGGTGTGCGTGGGTTGTGCCTAGTGCATGCAAGAGTAAGAAACAAAGAAAGATGGAGCTATTATTCATAACTAGGGGATTTGCGCTTAAGCCCCTAGAATTGTGTTCAATTGCATGCAAGAGAGAGGAAATATATTTTGCCAGGAACAAAATTTAGAAAGAAAGGAAGGTGGATTTATCACTTAGGCCCTGTAAATATGGTCTCTTGCACGTGGATGAGGAGGGAAGGAACCAGGTATGGAGTAGGTCGAGTTGATAAGGAAGTGGGCTGAGCCGTTGTGGTTAGGGGTGAGAATTGTTTTGTTTATTTTAAATCCTTATTTATATTTAATAACGTGTTAACTTTGAAATGCAATATCTAGCTCGTCTTAAACCCGTTTGACAGACGGACTTTTGTGTTGGACTCGTATTGATGAGTATAACATTGTAGTATAATTTGTTGATAGATTTGGCAATGTATAATTTTTTGATAAAATAGAAGGGATTTAATTAAATTACATTATTTTAATTAATAACGTCGTAAAATTAATTATACCTTATTGGTGACATCTATTTGACCAAATAAAACACCATTTGATTAAATTGAATAGAATAGATTATTATGGACACCTATTAAACATAATAAATCCTCATTTTGTGCTTGCGAAGTAAAAAGTTGATTTGTGAAATTAATTAATACGTGGATTAATTAATATTGGATAAACGATGAATTAACTATTGATTGTAAATTGTTGAGTGCCAGAAGCTTAGTAGCCTGGCCGTATTGAACACGACATTGAATTATATAAAAAGGTTGAACCCCTTTGAGATATGAAAACAAATGGTAGCTAATTAAAGTACCATGGTGGTCGCTATGCCTCTTTCCGAATTTGTAAACTTAATTATTTATTTTAATTAAGGATATTTTAAAGTTAATAAATTATTTTTCTAATAAGATTTAAGTTATTTAATTATATTATTAATGTTTTTTAATTTATTTAATTATGCCATTAATATTGTCTAAAGATGTTTTAATTATCTTATTAATGAGGTTTAAGTTAATAAATTATTTTAAACTAACAATGTTTGAGTTAATAAATTATTTATTTAAAATATTTAAAGTTAGTTAGTTAATTAATTATTTACTAATGATATTTTTAGTTAACTAATTATCTAATTCAGAGTATTTAAAAGTTTATTTATCGGTGTAATTAATGATGTTAAAAGTTAATTAAATGATTTAATAAATTGTGTTTAAGTTAATAGAGTAATTTTTTCTAAAATGTTTATAACTAACATTTTATAAATAAAGGAGATGATGTATAAATGATATTTCATAATATAATAGAATGGATTTATAAGTGATATTTATAAATAAAGCAAATGGAGTTTAAGGGCTTTTTAATTTTAAAACAAGTTTTAAAGGTTGTAGTTCATATAGCGATAGTCGCTATGGATGTAGTTTCGAAACTATATAGTTTTTATATGGTGTAAATGTTATCTACCTTATACATTTGGGAACTCCATTCAAGTACGTTTAGAAAAGTTGTATAATCAATTTAAGAAGGGTTTGGGAATTATTAATATATTTTAATAATGATTTAGTAGTTGGTTCAAAGAAATGTTTTAAATAAGAGAAAGGGGTTTATAAAAAATGTGAGATCTATTAAAAGAGTCTATAATTTTAGGGATTTAAAAGTTGTGTTTTATGAATAGAAGAATATATTTATAAATGTTATTTATGAAGAACATTTTATAAATATGGAAAAAACTTATAAAAGGGAGATTTTAAATTAAGTAGAAGAGAGTTTTATAAAAGAATTTTATAGAAAGGATTTATAAAAAGGACTTGTAAATATGGAATGATTTTATGAAAAGGGAATTTTATATAAAGGAATGAGACTTGATTGTGATAAATAATCCTTCTTAATTATGGTGGTATGGAAATATTCTTTCCTTACTTAACACCAAAGGATAAGTATTTTATGTTTATAGTAAACAATGTTTTAAATGGCAGTTATTTTGACCCAATCTAATATGGTTTGGAAAACATGATAATTCCCTTAAGATTATAAATATACTTATACCATTAAGATAAGTAATGGTTATATTTCCTAAGTATTGGAAATATAGTGTTTTGTGAATATACTTATTCCGTTAAGATAAGTATATGAAAACGATTTCCAAGTATTTACAAGGGGTTTTAATTAATGGAAATATTAATTAAAGAGGATAATTGGTTGCTTATGGGCTTATTCATGTTTAGTTGTTATGAAATTAAATCTTTGATTTGATTGTTTGTTTATTTGATAGTTAAACAACTAACTATCAAATCTTGGCCAAAATATAACTTTGGAAATATCTAGAAGAAACACGTGAGTTTTATGGCACAATCATCTTTGATGATGCTTTACTGTACGTATAAATCTTGTTTTGTTCTCCTATGATAGATGATAAGGAAATCCATCCGCTAAAACGGTTAGGAGGAGGTGATCTTTGCTCTTATGTATTGTCTGTTTATTTCTAAAAGGAATCGGGGTTGAGTTTACCGGAAACTGTCGAATGTTGGTTCAAAGCGACCGGGATCGGATAAACTGAAAAACACTTCGAACTAACTTAAGCGTTCGAATTTGGAAGCTTCTTAAAGATCATATGATTGAAGACGGAGCTCTTCGAAGTACAAGGGCTACTTGCTACTAATCTCGAGGATGATTCCAAAATGGATGTAGTATAAGTAGTGCCTTCGGTTTGTTCTTATCCTGAACAACTTGTGTGGACGAATGCTAGCACCGCATTGTGCCTAGTGGGCGGTGTTAGCATTCCAAGTGGGATTGCTATATAAAAGGTAAAACATAGCCTCTAGCCTCATCAACCGGGAATGACTAAAACAAGGGATGTGTAGGAGGGCTATGTGAGTCAATCCCATTATGGTATTGTCACCACCCTTCTAGATATATATACATATTTATGGATTTGGTTGTGCATGACAGCTCTTAGGAAAGGTTGCAAAGCAACCGGGGTGATGAAATATCTAGTACAATCCAGTAAGGGGTAGGCCGGTCCTGTGTTGGCGGGGGTCCATGTAAGATCCTCGATGCATTTTTCTATAAGTGTACTATGGCAGACGGAACCTTGGTAGCCTTGTCATTGATGGAAATCCAATCTACAATGCGTACCCCTACGGATTTAGTTGTATACCTATTATGCTGGAATTTAATTAATGTAACAATTTCGGCTACGATTAATATTTATTTTACCTTAACATTATTTTAATATCATAGGATTTATAATAAAAATGATTTGGTTGTGGTAAGGTAAAAACCCATCCGTGTTGATGTGTGACGTGGTCTTATGAGACACCTTTACTTTCTGAAAGGTTTTTATTACATTAAGTAATCAAGTTGATTGTGTTTCTCATGCTGGGTATACCAGACTGATCTGGACGTTATTTTTCTTATAATGTTCGGGTCAGCCCGAGCATGTTTTTTCTAGATTTAGCTGGACTAAACTTTAGGAGATGAGTTGGATCCTCCAAGGCGTATTCATGTATTTTATCTTCCACTATTTGGTTCTTGTTGTATATATTACAGATTGTTAGGACATGTTGTAACTGCCCAGGGATTGATGGTAGGATAATTGTACTCTAATGTGTGTGTGTATTAAAGATCGTTTTCTTTTGTAATGACTTGTTGTATATTATATATACTCATCATGTTTTTTTGAGATTCTGTTCTGTCTTTCTTTCTTTCGCCCCAATTATCTATCTTTTCGGCACTCTGATGTTCGGCATGTAAATGTCGTGGATGTATTAGTGTTGACTTCTGAGGATCGAAAATGTGGGTTATTACATTTGGTATCAGAGCTGAAGGTTAAGCGAGAATCTTGGCTTTGGTGGGGTAAACTCATTAGAGATAGGGTAAGTAACACCTTGGAATGATCTTGAGTGTGTGTATATACAAGAGCGTATTTGTTAGTACTATAAAAAAATTATATTGTGTCGATTGGTCTGTTGAGTTGCTTATGAATTCTGGTCGATACTCCTGATCAATGTTATCGATAGGGGTTTTTAAACACTTGAACAAGATGAACCGACACAGTATTGTTTTAAAATTGGTAAATAAAATAATTCTGCATGAGATTATATTTTATATATAAAGGAGTAGTTTCTAAAACTTATGTAGATTTATGATAGGTTTGTTTGTTAGGAAATGATAATATTTAATTATTATCATTTATTAATTGATTGGTTATACTCAGCATGTTTATAAGCAATTTTGTCTTTTTACTGCATGGGTTGGGTAGATAGTAATTTTAAGGAACATTAAAATGAAATCCTTGCGAATTCAGTTTTGCAATTTAACCATAAGGCGTTCGGTGTTAATGTTGGGTTAAATTTTCATTTCAATAAACAAGGATATACAGTTGTGAAATGATTGTATATAAGAAAGTGGAATCATAAAAGTATGGTTTGCAAATAAAAAGGATTTAGAGAAACTGAAAACTTGAAAATTTAAATCCGAGTATTTTGAAATTCGCTTTCCAAAGTTTTGAGAAAATAATAATAGTATTATTCGGAAGTAATTATGAATAAGAATGCTTTTAGAAGGGTTTCAAAATAGATAGAAAGCACTAAACTCACTTCTGACACTGGAAAATAATTATGGTGACGACAGCAGGATCATCGACGTTCATTTTCGAGTTTTTAAGTAGGGGAATGTTACCATAGTAGTTTTGTTTTAGAATGGTTTTGGTAAATACTTTTTTTTTTAATTTCCAGAAGTATGATTTGATATACCAATGGAGATGTGTGTATATATTATTATTTCAAATCGATTTAAAATAAAAACTTGGAGTTTATTTCTAAAATTTCCGTTAAGTAATATTATAGACTCATGTATTATATCCATTAGGATAATTTGGTTTGTGCATTTCATTTTCTATGTTGTTTGGTAGTTTTCATTGGTTGAAATGAAATGAAATTTTCGACGATTTTGGATAGTCGAAAAGTTCAAATTAATTGAGAAGTTAAAGCCATGTGATTTTATGAAAATATAAGAAAATAAGTTTTTGTAACTTATAAATTTGAGGAAGATAGTAAGTTAAACCAGTTTTAAATTTGTTGAGCATCTAGTTAAGTAAAACAAATCTGATTTTGTATATATATTCTTAGGATTTAAAAGAGTACTATATAAATATGAACTCGAGTTAAAAATGTAAATAACTCAAGTTAAGATTTTATGAAATATCTTTATAAATAAGTTTAGAAGTGAAAATAACTCAAGTTATAGGCTGATTATTTTGTTCGCATAATTGTTCTTGATCCAAGATTCGAGTACATGACTTTAAGATGATTCACAACGGCCCGAATAAGGATTTATCACTCAATTCTTGACGACGAACACTTGGTGATGGTTCTTGGTATGGAACCAATGTTTTCTATCATAGTACATAGCTATGTAATGATAACGGAGGTTCTTAACAAAGGAACCTGATTGGAGTCCGCACTAGAGATTTGGGCGAGCGATACTAGTTTGGAAGAGAAGTTACGTATTCAAGTGATCGAATCTGATACTGCGTACAAATGATCTATATCCATCATACGGGCTTATGAAAAGTGTTAAGTATTTGGGTGTACCTATTTCATCCTTGGATGAATAGTGTTGGAATTTTAGGGGTGCAATTCTTTTAAGGGGGAAGAATGTAACGATCCGAAATTTTTAAGTCTTCAAATTTGAATAATTAATTTATTTAAATATGCGAATTTGAATTTAAGTTATAATAATATTTGTTTCAAATAATTGCTCGATTTTTGGTGACGTATTTACAATTTAATTTATTGGAATTTTCGATAATTTCTAATTTGAAAATAATTGAATTTTTGTTTGATATATTTTATGACAAACGTTGGCATTTTTGAAATTTTATAGAATAAGATAACCAGTGTATTTTATTATTGTTTATGATCACCTCACTTTGTTGTGCGTGATCGTATTTTATTTCTGTCGTTTGCGGCTCGTACGTGGGTGTGATATTGTGTGGCTATGTACCGCAAAGTTTTTCAAAACATACAATTTTATACACTTTCACACACTAAACCACTTACAAATGGCAAGGATCTTTCATGACCTTCGATCATCACCCTTTGGCTGACTTGCATTTAAATGCTTGTCCTTGATTCCCTAGCCTAAATTACATTTGCTTATATAAGGAAGCACACGCACGAAATGATGGAATACACATTTTTATATTAGACCTTTTCCTCTGCAAAGAATGAGCACAAATTTGGACACATCTTTTTACACGTCAAACATTTCCATTTCTCTCCCTTTGCTTAGCTCTTAAGGAGTTAGTTTGTATATATATCATAGTGCATGCAAGAAAAAAAAGAACTGATAAATATTTCAGAGCAACCACTTTCATTTTGAGTTCATATTTGCACTTCCCCTTCATTTAATAATTCAAATAACTTCTCAAATACCAAGTATTAGCCTAAGCTTCCAATACCGAAGTTGTAGAGGGCAAAGAGATCTGCATTTTCTATTCTTCTTGTACTTGAAATAGTGGAGTTTTGGCGGATTTATTGGGAAGAGAAGTTTCGGCCATGATATTGTATGCATGGCCATGAGATTGAAATGGGTATACATCGAGGGTAGGATGGTGAGCCTCGAGTTGGTCGTAGGGTTGGCTGGTGGTGTTGAGAACGGAGGCTATTAGAGGGTGTAGCGGTGGGGTTTGGTTGTTAGGGTCGAGCATGCGTGGATTATGCTTGGTGCATGCGAGAGTAAGAAACAAAGAAAAATGGAGCTACTGTTCATAATTAGAGGATTTGCACTTAAGCCCTTGGAATTGTGTTCAATTGCATGCAAGAGAGAGGAAGTATATTTTGCTTGGAAAGAAATTTAGAAAGAAAAGAAGGTGGATTTAGCACTTAGGCCCCTGTAAATATGGTCTCTTGCGCATGGTTGGGGAGGGAAGGAACCGCGTATGGAGCGGGTCAGGTTAATAAGGAAGTGGGCTGGGCCGTTGTGGTTTGGGGTGAGAATTGTTTTGTTTATTTTAAATCCTTATTTATATTTAATAACGTGTTAACTTTGAAATGCAATTTCTAGTTCATCTTAAACCCGTTTAACATGCGGACTTTTGTGTTGGACTTGTATTAATGAGCACAACATTATAGTATAATTTATCGATAGATTTGGTAATGTATAAATTGATGATAAAATAATAGGGATTTAATTAAATTACGTTATTTTAGTTAATAACGTCGTTAAATTAATTATACTTTATTGGTGACATCTATTTGGCCAAATAAAACACCATTCAATTAAATTGAATTGATTAGATTATTATGGACACCTATTAAATAGAATAAATCCTCATTTTGTGCTTGCCAAGTAAAAATTTGATTAGTGAAATTAATTAGTATGTGTATTAATTAATATTGGAGAAACGATGAATTAACTATCGATTATAAATTGTTGAGTGCCAAAAGCTTGGTAGCCTGGTCATATTGAACACAACATTGAATTATATTAAAAAGTTGAACCCCTTTGAGATATGAAAACAAATGGTAGCTGGTTTAAATACCATGGTGGTCGCTATGTCCCTTTTTGGATTTGTAAACTTAATTAATTATTTTAATTAAGGATGTTTTAAAGTTAATAATTTTTTACTAATAAGATTTAAGTTAGTTGATTATATTATTAATGTTGTTTAAGTTATTTAATTATATCATTAATATTGTCTTAAAATGTTTTAATTATCATATTAATGATGTTTAAGTTGATCAACTATTTTAAACTAACAATGTTTAAGTTAATGAATTATTAATTTAAAATATTTAAAGTTAGTTAATTAATTAGTTATTTACTAATGATATTTTTAGTTAACTAATTATCTAATTCATGGTATTTAAAATTTATTTATCAATATAATTAATGATGTTAAAAGTTAATTAAATGATTTAAGAAATTGTGTTTAAGTTAATAAAGTAATTTTTAAAAAATGTTTATAACTAGTATTTTATAAATAAAGGAGATGATGTAAAATGATATGTTACAAATATTATAGAACGGATTTACAAATGATATTTATAAATAAAGGAAATGAATTTAAAGGCAATTTTATTTTAAAACAAGTTTTAAAGGTTATGTTCGATATAGCGATAGTCGTTATGGATGTAGTCTCGAAACTCCATGATTTCTGTATAGTATGAAAGTTATCTATCTTAGATATTTGGGGACTCCTTTCAAGTACGTTTAGAAAAGTTGTATAATCAATTTAAGAAGGGTTTGGGAATTATAAATATATTTTAATAATTATTTAGTAATAAGTTCAAAGAAATGTTTTGAATAAGAGGGAAGTTTATTAAAAAAATGTGAGATTTATTAAAATATTCTTATGTATAATTTTGGGGATTTATAAGTTGTGTTTTATGAATAGAAGAATATTTTTATAAATGTTATTTACGAAGAAGAAGTTTTATAAATATGGAAGAAACTTATAAAAGGGAGATTTTAAATTAAATAGAAGAGAGTTTTATAAAAGAATTTTATAAAAAAGGATTTATAAAAAGGACTTGTAAATATGGAATTGTTTTATAAAAAGGGAAGTTTATGAAAAGGAATGAGATTTGATTGTGATAAATAATCCTTCTCAATTATGGTGGTATGGAAATATTCTTTCCCTACTTAACACCGAAGGATAAGTGCTTTAGGGCAATGTTTTAAATAACAATTGTTTTGACCCAATTTAATATGGTTTGGAAAACATGATATCTCCCTTAAGTTTGTAAATATACTTATATCGTTTAGATAAGTATATGGTTATATTTTCTAAGTACTGAAATTATAGTGTTTTGTTAATACACTTATTCCAATGAAATAAGTATATGGAAACGATTTCCAAGTGTTTACAAAGAGTTTTAATTAATGGAAATATTAATTAAAGAGGCTTAATGGTTGCTTATGGGCTTAATCGTGTTTAGTCCTTATGAAAGTAAATCTCTAATTTGATTGTTTGTCTATTTGGTAGTTAACTATCAAATCTTAGCCAAAATATAACTCTGGAAATATCTAGGAGAAACACATGAGTTTTATGGCACAGTTATCTTTGATGATGCTTTGATGTGTGTATAAATCTCGTTTTGTTCTCCTAGGACATATGATAAGGAAATCCATCCGCTAAAATGATTAAGAGGTGGTCTCCGCTCTTATGTATTGTCTATTTATTTCTAAAAGGAATCGGGTTGAGTTTACCGGAAACTATCGAATGTTGGTTCGAAGTGACCGGGATTATATAAGTATGAATAAAAACATTTTTACCCAAGACATTACTATAATATTATAGGGTTTATAATAAAACTGATTTGGTTATCGTATGGTAAAAACCTGTCTGTGTTTATATGCGGCGTAGTCTTACAAGATACCTTTATTTTCTGAAAGGATTTTATTACATTAAGTAATCCAGTTGATTGTGTTTCTCATGTTGGTTTTACGAGACTGATTTTGGCATTATTTTTCTTATAATGCTCGGGTTAGGCCGTGCGTATTTTCCAGATTTAGCTGGATGCTTTGGAGCTTTAGGAGATGACCTGGATCCTCTAAGGCATATTTGCTAATTTTATCTTCCACTATTTGGTTGTTATTGTATTTATCTTAGATTGTAAGAACAGGTTGGTTTCAGGGATTGATGATAGGATAATTATATTCTGATGTGTGTATGTATATTAAAGATCGTTTTCTTTTGTAATGACCTGATGTATATTATATATTACTTGTCATGTTTTTGTTAGATTTTGTTATGTCTTTCTTTTTTTCACCCTAATGATCTGTCTTTCCGGCACTAGGATGTTCGGCACGTGAATATCATTTATGTATTAGTGTCGACTTCTGGGGATCGAAAAGGTGGGTTGTTACAGCTTATAATAAGTAACTATGGATGATGCAAGGTCAGTCCCAATTATGTAGGTTGAATCTGCCCAGCTAATCTGGCTACCAGTTCTTACAAATAGTCGGACTAATGTGAGACATCTCCATGGAGTACGGGTCATAATACAAAGGACCTGCTTTGGGAAATTGAAGGCATTATGTAGTTGATTGATAACCTGCCTCTTTCCTATATATGGAGTATTAATTGGTCGGAATTAGGTTTAGGCATAATTGAGGATATCTTAGAAAGGTCCGCTTCAATTAAAGTATTAAGTGTTCGAAGAGATTTCCAAGCAATGTCCATTTCAATTAAAGTATTAAAGTATTAACAGTCCGCAATTGAAGTATTAAAGTACTAAGAGTTCGCCTTGGGAATAGGTATTAAATAATGGGGGCCTATCTTAATTACGGTCTTAAATGGTCAAAATATGTCTATTTTCCATTAAAAGGTATTAAGTGACTTGGGTTTCATCTCTCGCATTGGTAGATATTAATAACAATGGTATGGGTTATTGATTATGGGAAAACCTGCTTTGTGGATTGAAGATATTAAGTGGTTGTTTGAGGCCCTGCCTCTTTCCCTTATATGAAGTATTAAATGGTTACGAATATAGTTTAAAATGCAAAAGACATATCCTTATTTAAATTATACTGCTTAAGCAGTGATATAGAAAGGCTCATGATTTTCTATTCACTAGACCTGGTCACATGTAGATGCATCATGATAGGGGGTTCTCGCATTGTGAACTATGGTGAAGCTTTGTCTCTTACCTCTATAGGATCCAACAATGTAGGTGGGTCAGCCAGTCAGAGGACTGGCCTAGGCAGTCGAGAGGTTGGACCGTAAAACCAGTGTATTTGAGATTACCATTTGAAGCCACCACTATTTTGGGGTGACTGTTACATTTGGTATCAGAGCTTAGGTTATCAGATCAACGGGGAAAATTATACAAATGAGTGACTGTTGTTATTTTTGATAAGTATTTTAAAAAAACCATACTATATATAGATATATATACTTATTTTGAAGATACGTCTAACCCTATAATTCCAACTATAGAGGTAGTTGCAACCATATTCTGAAAGGATGGGCGAAACAACTATGAGTGGGGAAAAAATAAATAGAGTTAAATTTATACTCCGGCTCTAATTACCCATGGTGGGAAGGTCATATCGTAAGGAGTAGACTAAGAAGAGCATGAGCGCGGCATATGAAAGCACCATAGAAGCTGGATGGTACTTGACTCCTTTATTAACCTAGACTTCCTAATAAATTAGATATAATTAAAACATTTACATAAAACTCCTAATAAATAATAAGGATAGAAAGTGTAAATGGAAAAAATTGTAACTCCAAAATTAATGAGGCTATAAATGTGGAATAAATAGGAAGTTACAAAAATTTAATAGAGATATAAATGGGCTAATTATGGAGAGATAAAGAAGGCATAATAGGTAAAATTAGAATGAATACATAAATGTCCTTAAGAATTGTCCATTAGAATTATAAACATTTATTATAGACAAATGACATTTATAGAAATAACAAATAGCATGTTAGGTAGTAATTAAATATTATAAGACAATATATTTGTTAAAATCTGAAAGAAAGATGTAAAGGAGTGAAATTATCTTCCATAAGAAGGTATACATTAATCAACATACAAAGGTAACCGGATCTTTAAAGGTTGAGTAGGAAAATTCAAAAGAAGGAACAATTAAAGTCAATTTCTAAAATCCAACTCTATAAGAAAGAATTTGACAAAAATATTTTTGTGAATTCCATTACATGTTTTGAAAGGGCTTTTCAAAGGATTATTAAACAAATATCTTATGTATCATAAATTGATTTTTTTTAAAGAAAGTGAATTTAGTCTGGTTTGGAGATATAACACCAATTTTTTTGTGAAAATTTTGGAAAGATGATGTAATTTTAAAAGTGGTGGGATGTTTTAAAAACAAAATGGTGGATAAACTTATAAAAATAAAATTGTAAATCTGATGATTTGAAGAGTTGAAAAAAGGGTTTTTCTTTTTTAAAATTTTAATTAGTTGAGTTAAACAATTTTCAATTTTTGGATTCTTCGTTTTTGAAATAAATAGGATGTATATTGGACCAAATGATTTTTCTCACTTTATAAGTTTGAAAGTTGTTATTTCGAAAAAGCGAGGAAATCTGGAAATTCATAATTTATAAATTAGTTGAGTTGAAAAGTTCTAACTTAAAAAGGGTTTTTGCATCCTTGAAATTCTTAATTTAATTTTTATTGAGCCAAAAAGTTTTCTGTCTAAAGTTTTTAATAAAGAGGTTTTTCTTTTTTGAAATAAAAGTAAAGTAGAATGTATGCTAGACTTGATAATTTTTCCTACCTTGTAAAATTGGAAGTTCTTTTCCTTAAAATTCTTTTGAAGGGTGTATAAATGAAAGGCACTTGGTTGAAATAGGATAAATAGATTAGAAGGTTAAGAATGCTCGTTAAGGTAGGTAAGAGGAACATTCCTGTATAAGGAATTGTGGAGAATAATAGTTGAGATAGATAGAAATGGCATTAGGGATTTATATTAAGTATGATCAGTGATCTAGATAGAAATAATATAAGAGGAAAAATGATAGAATGGAAGTTTTCATTGTCTACTTCACTTTTCATTGTGTACGAACTAAACCAAATTTTTTAATATGGAGTGGATAGAGATCACTACTTAAAAGTTTTAGTATATGAATAAAATGGGAATAGTATGTACAACCTGATCTGAAAATTTAAAATTAGTCTCAAACCTTTATTTGTAAAAGATGGTAAAATTGTTAAAATATTCCAAATCTATAATTGGGTTTTAAATTAGGTTGCCCGTAGAATGTGAATTTCTATATTTTGATTTTGTAGCGATTTCCATGAAATTTCCATAAATTATCCAATTCCAAAATATGTATAAAAGCACATTATTTGAATTGACAAGGGTTGCACCAAAAAGGGAAAGAGATGTGTATGATATGGATATTCTTTCCATAGTTTACATTTTTCGTTTCAATAAAAGATAGAAATAATCCCTTGTAATCTCAAACAAAGCAAAAATCTCATTTATGGTTAATTTTATTAATAATTTTAACAGTAATCCTTTTTAGAAGGATAGCTCTGATAAATTAAAAATATGGAAATAAGTGTTCTAATTTAGAAATTAGTAATTAGAAATATACATACATGCATAGCCGCGCTTAATGACTGAAAATAAAAATAAATATATAAATAGCATAATTTACAATTATATACGAATATAGATTTAAATGGGGACTGATTAAGGAAATTTAATATGGCATTTATGAAAGTATTGAATCAGAGTAATAAATGAATTTTGAAATTTGTAAAAGGTTAAATGGACTAAATGAGGATTGAATAGACATGGTCCAATTTTGACAAAAATGGTTAATATATTATTATGGGTATATTAACTGAAGTAATGAATTAGAAACCAAGAAGAAAATTAAGAAATGTAGGCAATAGTGGAATGACATATTAGGAATGTCCATCTTAATTCAGTGAGGAGTATGAAGACATTATTTACACTAGTTGATGATAGGCAACTTCCAACAAAAAATCCTTTTAGAGTTTTTGGGTTGTAATCGCTAGTTGTCTCTCTTAGTTATTGGAAAAGCATAAGATGTGGTATAAGATATGTCCCTATTTTATCAGTGTGTTGATTTTATGAATGAGATTAAAATGCTTGATAAATATATGCGTATTGAGAAGCCACATAAATAAAGGAATTTTATAGGGACATTTAACTAGCGATGAACTGTAGATAAGACTAGAAGTTATGAGGGAATTAAGTTAGCAACTAGAAATAAAAGAATGCTCAAATCCTAAGAAATTTAGGATTTTGGAAAAAATAAATTCTAGCTTGTAGAATGTCACCATTCAAGAAATAAATAGAATTTATAGGGATGTGAAGAGAATTTCTATTGGACAAGAATAAAGAAGAAGGCGGCGGAATTTTGCATTAAGAGGTATAAGATCGCAACGTCTCTAGCACAGATTTATATCAAGGAGGTGATTCGACTTCGTGGAATTTTGGTTAGCATCATTACTGATAGGATGTTTTCTCCGATAAACTCTTCTCTCTAAAATTAGATTTTGGTTGCATTGTGGTTGCTAGATTGGATGGTAGGAGATGGTTGCTACACTATTCACTATCACTTTGCACTCATGTAGAAATTTTTTCAGGTTTAGGATGTTTGCATACATACTTATATGTCATGATCACACACTCATGCTAGGATTAAGCTTATTTATAGTATGTTTGTAGTACATAATCACATTGAACTTTTGGTTGGGTAGATAGTAGTGTAGATAACTTGGTTGTAAAACATGGATGTTTATTGTGAGTTACGTTGTTCGCCCCTTGGAAAGATTTCGGGGATGAAATCTTTTTAAAGGGAGAGAATGCAACACCTGTAAAATCAACCATAAATAAATAAATTGGATAAATTAATTTAAACAAGATAGAGGTAAAATGGAAATTTTGCAAAAGTTGGAATCTAACCATGAAAGTTATGTTGTTGCATTCGTGGAGAAATTCTGATCAATTTCTATAATGATCTGCCTTTCTTATACCTAAAGAAATCGACATTAATACATCCATAGTATTCATATGCTGAATATCCAAGTGTTGGAAAGACAGATTGTTGGTGTGAAAGAAATAAAAGATAGAATAGAAACTCAACATCATGACGAGAAAAATATATAATATATACAAAATCTTTACAAAAAGAAATCATCTTTATTAAACATACATAACAAAAATCAAAGTACACTAACCTATCATCAGCCCTGGATAGTTATAACAACCTGTCCTTACAATTACTGATAAATACAGATAGAAATCAAGAGAAACAAAATAGTGGAAGAATATAAGATACGTGAATGCGTCTTAAAGAATCCAACCAGTCTCCTGAAAGCTCTAAAGTATCCGCTAAATCTAGAAAATATGCTCGGGCAGACCCGAGCAGTATAGAAAACAATGTCCGGGTCAGTCGGGTAAAACCAACGTGAGTAACACAATTAAATGGATTTACTTAATGTTATCTAAACCTTTCAAAACAAAAGCATTTCGTAAGACCACTCCGCCCATAAATATGAATGGGTTTTTACCTTATGATAACCAAAACCTTTTATAAAAAATCAAGTGATATTATAATAATGTCTAAGGGTGAAAATAATAATAATCAAGTAGCTGGGATGCTCATGAGTGTACATCACAACAATAATAGTCATATAATCAAAAACCGCTAAGGCGCATTCTCTAATTGTGCAGGATTCCATGGAGGTGCCATCAGTACTTCGAGAACGGTCCTCCTGCAAAAGGATCAGAGTTATCCTTCTGATGCAACAATATATCCGTAGTGATGTACTATAGGAAATACATAGCTGGCCCCAAAACTGTCAAGCCAAGTGCATTGCTCCATGCATGCATAACAACCGTAGGTAACTTTAGGAAAAAGATGCCTGCACCCTTATGGGTTAGCTAAACCCCTGGCTATGCACTCTATCTCTAGTTTTCGTCATTACCGCTGGTGAGGCTACGTCCGACATTCTAGCTCACGCACTATCACCTAAACAGAACTCGAAACCACACATGGATTCCCATACCTCAACAGGTCATGGAACCACACATGGATTCGAATACATCAACAGGTCATGGAACTACACATGGATTCCCATACCCCAACAGGTCTTGGAATCACACATGCATTCCAACATCCAAAACAAATCTCGAATCTCCTCCAAGCGTAGAACTCATATATGGTTTTGGAGTGGTTATAGTTTTGAGTCATCCCTTACAAGTATGCTCCCTCGCTTACTGGATGTTCTAAAACCAATCGATCGACTTCCAAAATGCTCGATACCGATTTTTTGGAAATAATCAGACAATACATAAGAGTGGGGGTCACCCCCAACCGTTTATATGGACGGATCTCCTCATCAATTGTCCTAGAAAAATAAAAAGAGTTTAAATGTACAGTATAGCACCACTGACGGTAATTGTACTATATAATCCCCGTGTTTCCCCTAGATATTTTCAGAATTAAAATCCTTCGGTGTTAAGTAGGGAATATTTCTGTACCACCAAAATTAAGAAGGATTACATATTTAAGCCAAGATTTGATGGTCGGTTTTTTATCTATCAAACAAACAAACATTCAAAACAGAGAATACATTTCCTACTTAAACCACAAAGCCTCTTGAATTAATATTTCGTTAATATAAAATCAACTTTCAACTATTAATTAAAATATTCATATACTTATCTCATTGGTATAAGTATATTCACAAACCATTCACTTTCAAACTTGGAAAACTTCTCCGTATACTAATACGATGATATAAGTATATTCACATAACATTTAGGAAAGATTGCTTAGTTCAAAATCATATTAAAATGATCAAACCCAAATGCCATTAAAATAAAGATATTAATAACCCAAACACTATTCCATTTTTTAAACCCCCTTTATTTTATAGATATCTCTTTATAAATCTCCAAATCTAATTATAAACTTCTTTATAAATCTCCAAAAACTCATTTATAAAACTTCCCCTTTTTAAATACCTAAAGCCATTAAAAAACAAACTTCTTTTCCAATTTCAAGATCTCATTCAAATTTATAAACTCCTTTAATAAATCCTTTTATTAAATAAAACCTTTATATAAAAATCTTTCCATTTAAGACGATTCCTTTTTAAATAAACAGTTTATTATTTTTAAACACCTTTTAAATAACAATTTATTATTTGAAACATTTTAAATAAAAATATTAATTATGTTTAGACAACATTAGTAAAATAATAACTTTAACACTCATTAATAAAATAATAATCTTTAAACAAATTATAATAATAATATAATAATAAAACACTTTAAAAATTATTAATACTTAAACTTTAACATTTTAAAAATAAAACTTTAAACACAATACCATTATAATAATAAATTAACTTTAAACAATATTATTATAATTATAAATAAACTTTTAAAATATTAATAATGTAACAAATACCTTGAAATAAAATAATTAACTTTAAATAAGTAACTTTAAATGATAATGTAAATTATTATAAAATAACTATGAATATCATTAAAGTATAAAATAAATTTAAATCATGTTTAAAATATAATTTAATATTTTAAACACTATTTAAAATATAAACTAGTTAACTTTTAACATTGTTGATAAAATAATTATTATATAAAACACTTTGCTAAAATAATTATTATATAAAACATTTATAATTGTTTAAAATTTAAGTTGATTTAAATTCATAGCTTTCTAAATTCAGAAAGAGGCTTAGTAATCACAATGGTTCTTAAACAAGTCACCATTAAGTTTAATTTCTTTCCAAGTTAATAACTGATATTTACATAATCAACATCTATGTAAATAAATTCATCAATTCACCATCACTAGTTAACACATCACTTATTCAAATTAGCATATCAATTAATGACATATGATTTGATGTCCAAATCTGTAAAATATGAGAACAAGGATTTATTCTGCTAATTAAATGACCAATTAATTTAATTAGCGGAACGATGTTTTATTCTGCTAAATAGGTGTCCAAATTACCCTATTCAATTTAATTTAATAGAACGGTGTTTAATTGGCCAAATAGATAACACCCATTAAGTATAATTAATTTAACTACGTAATTATTCAAATTGACATAATAATAACCAATCAGTATTAATTTGTCATTAAATTATACTATACCAAAATTTATGCCAAAGTGTTGTGTTCGTCAAAACGAACCCAATGCAAAAATCCACGGGTTAATCAGATTCAATATATGAGAGTTCTAGCTTTTCAAAGTTTAAGCAATTTAAACTTAATTAATCAAATTAAGTTATAATTTCTCACCCTAAATCCCAACGAGCTAAGCCCAACATCTTTGCAAACCCGAGATCGCGTGAATAGGACTTCATCTTCCCTGAACTAAATCCTACATCGCCTGAAACTAAAACGGATGTGCACGGTGTGCACGTGCATGCGACCATCCTACCACCAACGACGATCCCACCACCCTCAACATGTCCACCTTCATCTCCTCACCATGTTGTTACCATCTCTACCCTCATCCAAAGCCTGTAGCCAATTTTGACCCTTCACCTAAATATCGAAACGAAACCAATCCACGTTCAATTCCCTGCCACCGCTGTAACATCCACTTCGAGGCCATTACACCACCACCATCCGAACCGCGACACAATGCCCCCACCTTTGGCCCAAGACCACAGCCCACTCGTAGCCCCACTTGTCACCAGCATATCCCATTCCAAAAACAAAACCAACATCACCTAAAACCCTAGTTTGAGCTAGCGCCACCCCCACGGATCACTAGAACCACTGCCACCACCCGAGCTTCCTTCCAGCCACCTCAGATCGCTCGAAAAATCTTCTTGTCATCCAGCTTCTAAAAATCATGATTCGCCACAACAATCATGACTACGAACTCCATTCGTCGATTTATCATAGTTGAAACTGATCTTGTCCGAGCACTTCACTGTAATCAACAGTATTCTACCAATATACTCGATGGAACACCCTACAACATTTTTAGAAAATTCTACGGGAGGAGATGAACAACTTTGTTGTTCGGAGGTTTTGATGAAAGTTGATATAATTTGAGATATGGATTTTAGAAGGAGGAAGGTGGTTTTATTTACTTTGGTTCACTTAAAAAAAGAAAAAGCAAGAGGAAGAAAAGACCACCCCCCTCATTTACTGCCTGCACTGATGTTTTGATGAGTTAATCTATGCAAACTAAGATCCTCATTCTAAGGCATGCATCAAGGGAAGTAAAATGGGAGAAATGTAAACGTTTTGTTATGTCTTTATTTTGCAGTGAAGAAATGAAATACTTAGTTTTTTATTTTCAAAGAAGCATGTGACTTAGCTTGTACACATATAAGCAAAGTTTCTTAAAAGCAGAGCATCTAAAGAGATTGAGAAACTAGAAGAATGTTTGTGTCCCCTAGTTAAATGTATGTATATAGAACCAAGTACAAACAAACAATATGTGCTAAGAAATCAAAGTCATGATAAAAAAACATCAAAATATGTTGCAAATATTTGTTCAGAGATAAGGAAACCAAAGTGCTAACATTAAATGCAAAGCAAACAAAAGTCAGGCACCCGGACAATCCAAAGATATGTGCAAAAGGTATTGTTCTGTGATGTAAATTTTGATTTGAAAAAGTTTTAGGGTACTTCGCTGCATAAAATCTCCTTCGCGAACTGGCCGCGAAAGACAGAAATAAAATACGATCGCGCACAATAAAGTAACATGATCATAAAACAACAATAAAATACATTGGTTATTTTACTCTGTTAAATTTCAAAAATACCGATGTTTTCATTAAAATATGTCAAAAGATAATTTAAATATTTTCCTAATTAAAAATTATGGAAGAATCCTATAAATTCATTTTATTATGAATTTGATTTTCTTTTTATTTTAAAAACCACAAATCAAATATTTAAAATTAATTAAATATTCTAAAAATCAAAGCGATAAAATATCGGGTCATTACATTCTCTTCCCTTAAAATGAATTTCGTCCCCGAAATTCTAATGACGGAAAATATGACGACATTTTAACTGAATCTTAAAATAATCATTTTATAAAAACAACTCTTTATTGTAAATCATTTCAAAACTTACTCTACTCCCTTTTAACTGTATATTACTCTTCAAAGTCCTGAGAGTATATACAAAAGATTAATTTCAATTTACTTCCTAAAATTATTTATGAAACCTTATCATAAAACACAACTTAAATTCACAAATTTGTATAATACCCTACTATATCCTGAGGGGATATATAACTATTTAATTCTAACTTTCTATTTTGAACTTAACTTGAGAATTAAATACTCGGTTTTTATTTCAAAATCCCTTTTGAAATGATCCTATATACTTTAATCCATATAATATATATATATATATATAGCCCGAGTAATCTAAAAATAAAACCAAGAAACTAGGTACTACCAAATAGTATTATACATTCCCTTACTAAGAAGGATAATACTCAAGAGAAGTATTTACCATCCGAACATGTCTCTTTTCCATTTTTAGTTATTTTTGAGCCACTCGAACTAGTTAACTTAAAACATTTTTTTCTTCTTTCTTAAAATTTCCCTAGGAAACAATACTGCCTATGTACTTCCAAATAAATAGTTTTAATAAAAATATCAATTTCCAAGCTGCTTTCGATTCGTTCGGATTCGAACTCGTTTCAATCGTTCAATGACAAAGATAATAATTTACTAAGTGCACTACAATGTCCGTCTAGGCAACATCCGATCATCACTTAGAAGATTATTCTGATCCTCACAAAACAAGTCGAGACCCATTCCATTGGTCAATCCAAAGAAAGCACACATTTTCTTAAAAATTTTCTTTTCCAAAAATACTTATACTTAAAAATTCTTTAAGTAACCTATTATTACTATTTCCAAAAATTATTTATACTTTAAACTTTCTCAATTAAAACTATTATTTATTTTTCCACAATTTACTTGAAATAATAATATAGATATTTACTTAAAAATATCTTTATGAAATATTTCTATTCATAATTACTTTCAATTAATAATATTATTATTATTTTCCCCAAACCCATAAAACCATTTTCCAAAAATACCAGGATTTAAGTCCTCCAAATCATTTTATTTACAAAACATAGTTTTATAAACTAAGTTTATAAATAATCAATTTAAAAAAAATCATTTCCCAAATATTTATCTCAAAACATTTTAATTTTAATAAACAACTTTTAGAAAAATCAAATTTTAACCCAACATTATCACCAAACACCCTATAGTCAAAGTATGAAACTGAATTCACAAAGTGTTCATTTCAATGTTCCCAAAATTCATGTCTACCCAACTCAAGTTTTAAAAAGGAAGATTCCAAATAGATCAACAAACGATAGTCAATGCTTAGAACTAGGTGAGCATGACTAATCAAATCCTAGATGATGATAATGGAATATTATCATTGCTAGCAACCAAAAACATCAAAAATAACTATATTAAATTTTTGAAAAATTATCCTTTTATATATAAAATATATTCCTAGGTAAAAAATTTCCATTTACTCATTTTAAAACAATACTATGTCGGTTTGGCCTTGTTCAAGTGTTTTGGAATCCCTATTAATAACTTTGGCCAGATGCCTCAATCGGAATCCAAAATTCAGACTTAACAGATCAAACACCATAATATAAAATATTTTTATGAAAATAACAAATCCACGCTCATTTATATATACACACACACACACACACACACACACTCAAACTCATCCTAGGGTCTCACTTATCCTATCTCAAATGAGTTAACCCCACCAAAACCTAGGTGTTCGCTCAACCTAAGCTCTAATACTATGTGTAACGATCTGCCTTTCTTACATCTAAAGAAATCGACACTAATACATCCACGGTATTCATGTGTCGAATATCCAAGTGCCAAAAAGATAGATTGTTGGGGTGAAAGAAATAAAAGACAAAACAGAAACTTAACATCTTGATGAGAAAAATATATAATATACATAAGATCTTTACAATAAGAAATCATCTTGATTATACATACATAACACAAATCAGAGTACATTAACCTATCATTAGCCCTGGGTAGTTATAACAACCTGTCCTTACAATTGCTGATAAATATAGACAGAAATCAAGAACAAAAAACATCCGAAGAATATAAGATATGTGAATACGCCTTGGAGAATCCAGATCGTCTCCTTAAAGCTCCAAAGTATCCAGCTAAATCTAGAAAATATGCTTAGGCTGACCCAAGCATCATAGAAAACAACACCCAAGTCAGTTTGATAAAAATAGCATGACAAACACAATCAAATGGATTTACTTAATGTTATCTAAAACTTTCAAAACAAAGGTATTTCATAAGACCACGCTGTACATAAACACGGACGGGTTTTTACCTTACGATAACCAAAACCTTTTATAGAAAATCCAGCGATATTATAATAATGTCTAAGGGTGAAAATAATAATCAAGTAGCTCTGATGCTCGTGAGTGTATATCACAACAATAATAGGTATATAATCAAAAACCGCTTAGGCGCGTTCCCTAATTATGTAGGATTACACGGAGGTGCCCTCAATACTTCGAGAATTGTCCTCCTACACAAGGATCATAGTTATCCTTCCGATGCAATAATACATCCCCAGCGATGTACAATAGGAAATACAATAGCTCCATGCATGCATAACAACTTTAGGTAACTCTACAAAGGAGACGACTGCACCTATATGAGTTAGATAAACCTTTGGCTATGCATCCTATCTCTTGTTTTGGTCATTACAGCTGGTGAAGCTACGTCCGGCATTCCACCTCAGGCACCACCACCTAAACGGATCTTGGAACCACACATGGATTCTTATACCTCAACGGGTCTCGGAACCACACATGGATTCCTATACCCCAACGGGTCTTGGAATTATACAAGGATTCCAACATCTAAAACAGATCTTGAATCTCTTCTAAGCAAAGAACCTGTATATGATTTTTAAGTGGTTACAGTTTCGAGTCATCTCTTACAAGTACACTCACCTGCTTACCGGATGTTCCAAAACCAATTGATCGATTTCCAAAACGCTTAATGTCGGTTCTTTTGGAAATAATCAGACTATACATAAGATCGAGGATCACCCCCTTAGTGTTTATGTGGATGAATCTCCTCATCGTTTATCCTAGAAGAACAAAATGAGTTTATCGTACAGTATAACATCACTGACGGTAACTATACCATATAATCTCCATGTTTCTCCTATATATTTTCAAAGTTAAAATCCTTCGGTGTTAAAAAAGGAAAATTTCCGTACCACCAAAATTAAGAAGGATTACATATTTAGGCCAAGATTTGATATCGGTTATTTAACTATCAAATAAACAAACATTCCAAAAAGAGATTACATTTTCCACGGAAACCACCAAGCCTCTTAAATTAAGTTCAATTTAACTTTCCATGTTAATAACTAATATTTACATAATCAACATATATGTATATAAATTCAATAATTAACCATCACTGGTTGGCTTATCACTTATTAAATTTGGTATACCAGTTAACGACATATGATTTGATGTCCAAATCTATAAAATAGCATAACGATGATTTATTCTGCTAATTAAATGACCAATTAATTTAATTAGCGAAACAATGTTTTATTCCGCGAAATAGGTGTCCAAATTACCCTATTCAATTTACTTTAACAGAATGGTGTTTATTTGGCCAAATAGATAACACCCATTAAGTACAATTAATTTAACTACATAATTATTCAAATTGACATAATTATAACTAGTGAGTATTAATTTGTCATTAAATTATACTACAAAATTTCCAAAAAGTTATGTCGAAGCGTTGTACTCGTCAAAACAAACCTAACGCAAAAATCTGTAAGCGAAATAGATCCAATATGAGAGAGTTCTAGCTTTTTAAAGTTCAAGCAATATAAACTTAATTAATCAAACTAAGTTATAATTTCTCACCTTGAATCCCAATATGCCAAGTCGAACATCTTTGCAAATCTGAAACCACATGAATAGGACTCTATCTTCCCCAAGCTAAATCTTACATCACTTGGAACCAAAATGGACATGCACGGTGTGCACTTGCACGCGACCATCTCACTACCAATGACTATCCCACCACCCCCAACATGTCCGTGTTCATCTCCTCGTCGTGTTGGTACCACTGCTACCGTCATCCAAATCCTGTAGCCAATTCCGACCCTTCATCCAAAAATCAAACCGAAACTTATCCGCATTCAATTCCCTACCACCACTACAATACCCACTTTTAGGCCATCATTCCACCGCCATCCGAACCGCAACACAATGCCCTACCTCTGGCCTAAGACAACATCCCACTAGTAACCCCTCTTTTCGTCGCCACGTCCCATTTGAAAACAAAACCAACAACACCTAAAACCCTAATTTGAGCTAGCGGCACCTCCACAGACCACCAGAACCACTTCCACCATTTTTACTGCACCCACCCTTACCCAAGCTTCCTTCCAATCACCTCAGCTCGCCCCAAAAACCTCCACATCATCGAAATTTGAATTTTGATTGGAATTTGAACAACTTGCTCCCATGAATTCTCCCGATCACCAAAAATCATAGAAATGCTTCTAAAAGTCACGATTCGCCACGAAAACCATGATTATGAACTTCGTTCGTCGATTTATCATAGTTGAAACTGACCTCGTTCGAGCACTTTATTGTAATCGACAGTATTCTCCAACTATACTCGATGGAACACCCTACAACCATTTTTAGAAAATCCTACGGGAAAAGATGAACAACTTTGATGTTGGGAGGTTTAGATGAAAGTTGATATAATTTGAGATATGGATTTTAGAAGGAGGAAGGTGGTTTTATTTTCTTTAGTTTACTAAACAAGGAAAAAGCAAGAGGAAGAAGAGAACCCATATTTGCTGCCTGCATTTATGTTTTGATGAGTTAATTTATGCAGACCAAGATCCTCATTCTAAGGCATGCATCAAAGGAAGGAAAATGGAAGAAATGTGAATGTTTTGTTATGTCTTTGTTTTGCAGTGAAGAAGTGAAATACATGGTGTTTTATTTTTAGAGAAGCATGTGACCTTGCTTGTACATATATAAGCAAAGTTTCTTAACAGTGGAGCATCCAAAGAGACTGAAAAACCAAAAGAATGTTTGTGTCCCCTGGTTAAATGTATGTATATAGAACCAAGTACAAACAAACAATAAACACTAAGAAATCAAAGTCATGATCAAAAGATAACATAGTATGTTGCAAAGATTTGTTCATAGAAAAGGAAACCAAAGTATTAACATTAAATGCAAAGCAAACAAAAGTCATGCACTAGGACAATCCAAAGGTATGTGCAAAAGGTATTGTTCTGTGATGTAAATTTCAATTTGAAAAAGTTTTGGGGTACTTCTGTGACGCCCCACCTCTATACCCACGCTAACCAAGAACACTACGATGTAGTGCTGTCAATTAGCACGGAGAATAAGGCTGTGGAGGAGCGACCATCCATGTAACTTCTTTGTGCGAGCACCGATACGTCAGATAGAATAGAATGCATATCTTTTAAGGAGGAAATCCGACATACCGATACAAACACAAAGCTATCCCACGGTGGCTATATATAATCTTCGGAAACAAACATAGAAATAATCATAACATAAATCAGTCACAGACATCCATATCACAAAGGCGGAAGAAGATATGAATAAATATATAACACATGAAAGTGTACATCAGAGTAGTGGTCAGAAAGATCCACGATAATACAAAAGAATAGCATCACGTGCTATACAAAAGAATAAGTACACAACATAGAGTCTATATCTCAAAGGTGTACATCCAAAAACTACAAATCTATGTAGTTAGCCAAAAGGCAGAAATATCCTGAAGAGAAGTCAAGCAGAAGCACCTGTAACATCTCGGTCTGACCCGAGTATTATTTATAAGAAAATAATAAACGGATCAGTCTAACTATAAATATCAGATGATATGGTATACAGTAAAAGGCATGACATGAACATGTAATAACCATAGCGACATACTACTATAAGTATGTAAATGATAATCAACAAAAGATTAATCAATATCACAAGAATCTTCTCAAAGATAAAATAGGGTATCATACCCTAAACTTGTATTCATAACAAGTCAATAACACATGAATTCACCAATGCACAAAAACTGATATCATATCAATGAAAATCAAGAAAATTGGTGAAGCACAAAATTCCAGAAATCATCATCAGAAATCCAGAAAACACATAAAGGGGGGAGGCCTAACAGATGAATGGGAGCATGAAGCTCACCTACGCGTAAACACATGACGAGAAGTTATCTCATGGAAGCTATCCATTAAATTTTTACACATGAATGGCCCGAAGACCATAGGAAATGTGATGGCGAAACATCACATGATCGGGGTATAGTCTCCCACGTAGACAAAGAGACATCGCTCAATCGCTAGTCTAAATCACAAAAATGATCGTCATGATCATAAGGAAGTGTCAATCACACCAAGCCAGTAAATATATGAGTTTAGCTTCATGTCCCATAACCACTTGCTTAACTTAAATATTTACGAACAAGCTGTAAATCTTCACTAGGAAATTGTCACAAAAAGGGTTCAATCGAACAAGTCCAAGAGCTAACCGACGAAGTGAACGCAAGCGTTTCATACCACTCGTTTTACTAAGTCGTTTAAGTCGATTTCTCATTCGAGTGAAGTAAAGGCTTGTATATACTAGTAGATTGAAAATCGGTTTGAGAAAACGAACTTTTGATACTTAAAATAGTGTTGAAATCGCTTTGATGAAAGAGTTTTGATATTTACTATTAGTATTGAAACCTTCATATATCTTTAAAGTGACAAGTCATAAAACGATGGTAGAACAAATCAATTCACGTTCGAAGACGTGAGTAAAGTCCAAAGAAGTCAATCCCAAAACCATCAAAGTAGAAATTCTGATCAATGTTTTTCAGACGAGATTGCCTACGCAGAGTAATACGGGGTTCGACCTGCCCGGTCAGGTCGCGGGGGTCCAGGGGGCAGCGCCCACGGCGGGGTGCGGGGCAGCGCCCCGTCACGGTACGACTTAGTGAAGGCAAGCTGGTCCAACGACCTAAGGAGAAGTAGGTCATACGACCTAAGAGTTCACGCGACCTAACAAGGCTAAGGATAAGGTCGGAGACGACCTACGACTTAACAAAGTCCTGCGACCAAAGGAAAATCGCGACCTAAAAAGACCAAGTGTAAGGTCGGCGACGACCTACGACTTACGACTTAAGGGGGGCAAGCGACTTACGACTTAAGGGATAAGGTCATACGACCTAAGTGGAGAATGCCACGCGAGCTGGCAGAAGAATAGGTCAAACGACCAAGTACTAACTCGCGAACGACTTACGACTTAACGAAGTCAAGCGACCTACGACTTAGGGTCAAGCGACCTAAGAGAAGCAGTGGGAATGTTAGGTCTGAGACGACCTACGACTTAAGGTCATACGACCTAACAGTTGCGAGCTAGCGGAGTTGGCATGGCCGAGCGACTTAAGAGAAGCAGCGACCTACGACTTAACGATTTAAAGCCAACGACCTAGGACTTAAGAGTCATACGACCTAGGACTTTAAGGGAGGCAAGAGACTTACGACTTAAGGGAGGTAAGCGACTTACGACTTAAGGGATAAGGTCATACGACCTAAGTCTTGAACGACTTAACGACTTAAGCCTTTAACGACTTAACGACTTAAGCCAGGGCGAGCGAGCTAACTGCAAAACGACCTACGACTTAAGGCCTTTAACTCCTGAACGACCCATGCCTTTAGCTCCTGAACGACTCAAGCCTTTAGCTCCTGAACGACTCAAGCCAGTAACTCGCGAACGACTCATGCCTTTAGCTCCTGAACGACTCAACACTTTAACTCGAGAACGACTCAGGCCAGACGAACAGAAATACACGCGCGCGACCTAAGCCCTTAACTCGTGAACGACTCACGACTTAGGCCTAACTCGTGGATGACTCAGCGAAGGCCAGAAACGACTTAAGGCCAGGAAAATCACCAAAACGCTGAAAATTGAAGTTTTTCGCCAATCCAATCCAAACCAAATGCAAATGTTGATGCAAATTCAATAGGGGATCATTCCCAACAGTCCAAGATAGATATAGGCAAGATGTGAGATCAAAAATCTCACCTTTTCACGGAATTTGATGAAGATGGAGATTTGAGAGCAAAGCAAGAACACCAACAAGCTTGAATCAATGGTCTAAACGTGAATTTGATGTTGAATCTCGGATTTGCAATGGAATTTGTGTTTGGGAGTTTTAATTTCTCTTTCCCTCCACCATTTTTGAAGAAGCTTGAAGTATTTGATGAAGTGATGAAGAGAAGAAGGGGTTGGGCTGAGTTAAGGAGGTGCAGTCCAAACCAAAGTCTCAAGCGGGAAAAGTGACGAAAATTTCACTATCTCCAAACATATCGAAGTTTACACTCAAAAAGATCGCAAACGTCATTTTGAACTCAATGGGGGTGGTCTCGAGTCCTAATTTGACCGTATGCAAAAAGTAGCTTTTCGGACTAACATCCGACTAACGATAAAATATTTAAATATAAAATCGATAGATATGCGGGTTGTTACAGACTCCCCCCCTTAAAGAAATTGCGTCCTCGCAATATATATGGTGGAAATAAAAAGTAACAACCAAAAAGCATATTAACACAAAAAGAAATTGGAATTAAGAAGTTTACCTTAAAGAGCAGGAGAAAGCAATTCCGGATGTGTATGCTCGATGAATTCTCTAGTCTCCCAAGAGCAATCCTTAGGATTTGAGGACCATTGAACTTTAACAAGCGGAACATCTTTATTTCGAAGTCGTTTGGTCTCCGAAGCAATAATTCGAACAGGATGCTGCTCATAAGTTAAATTAGGTGAAACTTCAATCTCTTCCACAACACCGGGCTCAAGAGTAGAATCGGAATCCCGAAGGCACTTCCGTAATTGAGATACGTGGAACACGTCATGCATAGCAGAGAACTGAGCCGGTAAAGAAAGGCGATAAGCCATGGAACCAATACGTTCAGTGATAGGAAATGGCCCAATATATCGAGGCGCTAACTTTCCCGATCGACTGAAACGTACAACACCCTTCATTGGTGAAACACGAATAAATACAAGATCACCAACAGAAAATTCTAATTTCCTTCTTCGGTTGTCGGCATAGGATTTTTGTCTACTCTGGGCTTCTTTCATCCTATGTCGAATAAGTTCAATCTTTTCTGTGGAATCTCGAATAAAGTCTGGTCCTAAAACCAGTTTCTCACCGGCCTCAAGCCAACAAGAAGGAGATCGGCATGGCCTTCCATAAAGTGCCTCGAAAGGAGCCATACCAATACTAGATTGGAAGCTGTTATTGTAGGAAAATTCAACAAGTGAAATATGATCTTCCCAACTTCCACCAAAGTCAAGAACACAAGCACGAAGAAGATCTTCAAGTGTTTGATTCACACGCTCAGTTTGTCCATCGGACTGGGGGTGATAAGCGGTGCTAAAATTAAGCTTCGTTCCCAAAGCTTTTTGAAGACTCTTCCAGAATCCACTAGTAAACAATGGATCCCGATCACTAACAATGGAAGAAGGAACTCCATGCAGTTTAACAATTTCTTTGACAAAGAGTTTGGCCAGAAGAGGAACGGTTCGGTTTGTCCGAACAGGAATAAAATGGGCGGATTTAGTAAGTCTATCAACAATCACCCATAAGCTATTATGACCCGAACGAGAACGGGGAAGGCCATCTATAAAATCCATGGAAATTTGATCCCACTTCCATACTGGAATCTCCAATGGTTGCAATAACCCACCGGGCCTTTGATGTTCAGCCTTAACAAGTTGGCAAGTCATGCAACACTTAACAAACTTAGCGATATCAGATTTCATTCCCTCCCAATAATAAAGTCGCTTCATATCAGCGTACATTTTACTGCTACCGGGATGAATGGAATACTTGGAACGATGAGAATCTTCTAGAACGTCTCTACGAAGATCACTAATATTTGGTACGATAAGTCTACCAAATTTTCGAATGCCGCCACGAGAGTCGATATCAAAGTCTTTCAAACCTTCAATATCGGTTTTATCCTTAAGATTTTGGCCAAGCAAAGCCAATTCAGGATCTAGTTGTTGAGCTTCAAGAATGCGGTCTAATAAAGAAGGACGAGCCTCAAGGCTACATAAAACAAGAGATGAACATAATTCGGAAACACGATCTCGAATTTCACAAGTGGATAAAAGTTCGAGATCGTTCCATTCAGATATCATCATGGAAACAACCGCTTGTTGTTTTCGACTAAGTGCGTCGGCAACTCGATTCCCCTTTCCGGGAGTATAAAGAATGTCAAGATCATAAGAGGCAAGAAATTCGAGCCAACGCTGTTGACGCAAATTAAGTTCCTTTTGAGAAAACAAATATTTCAAAGACTTATGATCAGTATAAAGAATAAACTTTTCTCCCAAAAGATAATGTCGCCAAATTCGAAGGGCGAAAACGATAGCCGCGAGTTCTAAATCATGTGTGGCATATCTAGTCTCAGCCGGCTTTAATTGCCTAGAAGCATAAGCAATAACACGTTCTTTTTGCATAAGAACGGCACCCAAACCAACGCGACTAGCATCGGTGTAAACGACAAAGTCTTGATTCCCTTCGGGAATAATAAGAATAGGAGCATCAGAAAGGAGTTCTTTTAATTTCTGAAAAGAAGTTTCACATTTGTCCGACCAAATGTATTTAACACCTTTCTTTGTTAAGCCAGTAAGAGGTACGGCAATCTTAGAAAAGTCTTTTATAAAACGGCGGTAATAACCTGCCAATCCGAGAAAGCTACGGATTTCAGTCACGCTCTCCGGTCTCTTCCAATTTTGAATCGCTTCAATCTTTGAAGGATCCACGGATATTCCGGATTCAGAAATAATATGACCGAGAAATTTCACACTAGATTGCCAAAAATGGCATTTAGAAAATTTTGCTTTTAGTTGATTGCTCCTAAGAGTTTCCAATACAATTCGAAGATGCTTTTCGTGTTCCTCCTCGGTTTTAGAAAACACAAGAATATCATCAATAAAGATGAGAACAAACCGATCGAGAAAATCTTTGAAAACTCTATTCATAAGGTCAACGAAATAAGCCGGAGCATTCGTTAAACCGAATGGCATAACTAGCCATTCATAAGATCCATATCGCGTACGGAACGAAGTCAAAGGAATACTATCCTCTGCAATACGAAGCTGATGGAAACCGGTAGCCAAGTCCAATTGTGAAAATACTCTAGCACCAGTGAGTTGATCAAACAGATCATCAATCCGAGGCAATGGATATTTATTCTTAATAGTAAGATCATTAAGCTTGCGATAGTCGACGCAAAGCCTAAGTGTACCATCGGACTTACTTACGAAAATAGCTGAAGCTCCCCAAGGCGAGGAACTAGAGCGAATAAGTTGCTTCGTCTCCAACTCGGATAGTTGTTTGCGCATCTCTTCGTTCTCCTTATTAGACATGCGATAAGGAGGACGGGTAATAGGTTGAGCTCCAGGTAAAAGGTTAATTTTGAACTCAATTGCTCGTTTAGGTGGTAATCCTAAAACGGGCTCAAAGATGTCGGAAAATTCATGAACGACGCGAATACGAGAAATGACATCCTCCTCATCATCATTGTCATCATCGCGAGGATTTAAAGAATATAATGATGCAACTAAAGCGGAATCCGAATCTTTAAGAATAATAGAAATCTGATTAACAGATTGCGGATGACGGAGATAAATAGTCCGCTCAGGACATAGGATATGAGCTTCATAACGAGTAAGCCAATCCATACCCAAAATCATTCCAAAGCCTAAGTAACGCATGACATGCAAATCGGCTAGGAAAGAAAAATCACATAAAATAATCTCTACGTCTTTACAAAGTAAACTAAGAGTTGCGGATCCACCAACCGGATTCGCAATTCTTAATGAAGTCATTAAAGCAGTAACACTTATAGAAAAAGTATCGACAAGTTCTTTTGATATAAAAGAATGGGATGCACCCGTATCAAAGAGAACTCTAATTGGTTGATCATGAAATAATATAATGCCATCAAGGACAGAATGTGACATACCTTGACGGCCAGATGTGTTACCAGGGGCTTGAGCCACATTAAGCTTTCCCTCCTTCTGTTGAAGCCTTTTGCATTGGTGCATATAATGATCTGTGCCTTTACAGTAGCGGCAAGAGCGGGGCTTTGGACACTTGTTCGAATAATGGCCCTTAACACCACAGTTGTAGCATTTGTTATCATCAGAGGAAAAAGTCTTTGCAGTAGGAGCTGCTTGTTTACCCTTTTTGTTCGGGTAAGGACCTTTAAATTTGTTGGGCCTCTTTTTGTTGTTAAAGCCAGGTTTGGAAGCTACTACTTCAACATCACTTTCTTTATCAGCCTCTTCAAGACGAAGAGCGATATCTACAATTTGGTCGAAAGAAACTTCTAACTTCAAAAGTAATGGCTTCTTGAGGCTTTTGTTTAAGCCATAAACGAACCTCTGGTTCTTCTTCAGTGGAGTATTTATATATTCGACCCCATATTTGGAAAGGGATTCGAATGATGCGACGTAATCCGCCACAGAAGCCTGACCTTGAACAAGGTCAATAAATCGCCGAGCCAATGTTACCTTCTCAGCCTCGGGTACGAATTTCGATTCGAAGCGTTCTCGGAAGTGCTCCCAAGTGAGGTCCGCTTCATTAATTTCGGAAGTGAGAAGTTCATACCAATCCAATGCTCTCTCTTGGAGCATACTGGAAGCCACTTGAACGCGGTGCAGGTCGATAAGGTTCATGCGAGAGAAAATTCGATCGCATGATTTTAACCAAGCTTGAACCTCGATAATAGGTTCGGAACCTTTGAAGGGCTTCCCACCCAAATTGGTGTAATCGCTGCACAACCGTGCAAATCCCGACTTTGGGTGAGTAGGTTCCGGGTTAACTCCAGCTGCTTGGGCATTCGTCACTAACTCAAGAAGCTGTTGAGTTGTCATAAAAACTCCATCTCGAGGAGCCGCAGTAGATGTCCCAGCTCTGGGACGGCCTGGTCTTGACATCCTCTTCCTTTAGAAAGAAAGAAGAGAAAGAAGAAGGTTATTCACCAATGAACATCAAACAATCTTGAATGATGAAACAAGGAATCATAAAGAAAACAGGATAAATCGGTTCGAAGACTCGAACTAAATCCTGAAACACAACTCCTAAGGTGGACTTAGGACGATGATCCTTGTTAAGTTATTCTACATTGTTCCGAAGTTTGGCTCTGATACCAAGCTGTGACGCCCCACCTCTATACCCACGCTAACCAAGAACACTACGATGTAGTGCTGTCAATTAGCACGGAGAATAAGGCTGTGGAGGAGCGACCATCCATGTAACTTCTTTGTGCGAGCACCGATACGTCAGATAGAATAGAATGCATATCTTTTAAGGAGGAAATCCGACATACCGATACAAACACAAAGCTATCCCACGGTGGCTATATATAATCTTCGGAAACAAACATAGAAATAATCATAACATAAATCAGTCACAGACATCCATATCACAAAGGCGGAAGAAGATATGAATAAATATATAACACATGAAAGTGTACATCAGAGTAGTGGTCAGAAAGATCCACGATAATACAAAAGAATAGCATCACGTGCTATACAAAAGAATAAGTACACAACATAGAGTCTATATCTCAAAGGTGTACATCCAAAAACTACAAATCTATGTAGTTAGCCAAAAGGCAGAAATATCCTGAAGAGAAGTCAAGCAGAAGCACCTGTAACATCTCGGTCTGACCCGAGTATTATTTATAAGAAAATAATAAACGGATCAGTCTAACTATAAATATCAGATGATATGGTATACAGTAAAAGGCATGACATGAACATGTAATAACCATAGCGACATACTACTATAAGTATGTAAATGATAATCAACAAAAGATTAATCAATATCACAAGAATCTTCTCAAAGATAAAATAGGGTATCATACCCTAAACTTGTATTCATAACAAGTCAATAACACATGAATTCACCAATGCACAAAAACTGATATCATATCAATGAAAATCAAGAAAATTGGTGAAGCACAAAATTCCAGAAATCATCATCAGAAATCCAGAAAACACATAAAGGGGGGAGGCCTAACAGATGAATGGGAGCATGAAGCTCACCTACGCGTAAACACATGACGAGAAGTTATCTCATGGAAGCTATCCATTAAATTTTTACACATGAATGGCCCGAAGACCATAGGAAATGTGATGGCGAAACATCACATGATCGGGGTATAGTCTCCCACGTAGACAAAGAGACATCGCTCAATCGCTAGTCTAAATCACAAAAATGATCGTCATGATCATAAGGAAGTGTCAATCACACCAAGCCAGTAAATATATGAGTTTAGCTTCATGTCCCATAACCACTTGCTTAACTTAAATATTTACGAACAAGCTGTAAATCTTCACTAGGAAATTGTCACAAAAAGGGTTCAATCGAACAAGTCCAAGAGCTAACCGACGAAGTGAACGCAAGCGTTTCATACCACTCGTTTTACTAAGTCGTTTAAGTCGATTTCTCATTCGAGTGAAGTAAAGGCTTGTATATACTAGTAGATTGAAAATCGGTTTGAGAAAACGAACTTTTGATACTTAAAATAGTGTTGAAATCGCTTTGATGAAAGAGTTTTGATATTTACTATTAGTATTGAAACCTTCATATATCTTTAAAGTGACAAGTCATAAAACGATGGTAGAACAAATCAATTCACGTTCGAAGACGTGAGTAAAGTCCAAAGAAGTCAATCCCAAAACCATCAAAGTAGAAATTCTGATCAATGTTTTTCAGACGAGATTGCCTACGCAGAGTAATACGGGGTTCGACCTGCCCGGTCAGGTCGCGGGGGTCCAGGGGGCAGCGCCCACGGCGGGGTGCGGGGCAGCGCCCCGTCACGGTACGACTTAGTGAAGGCAAGCTGGTCCAACGACCTAAGGAGAAGTAGGTCATACGACCTAAGAGTTCACGCGACCTAACAAGGCTAAGGATAAGGTCGGAGACGACCTACGACTTAACAAAGTCCTGCGACCAAAGGAAAATCGCGACCTAAAAAGACCAAGTGTAAGGTCGGCGACGACCTACGACTTACGACTTAAGGGGGGCAAGCGACTTACGACTTAAGGGATAAGGTCATACGACCTAAGTGGAGAATGCCACGCGAGCTGGCAGAAGAATAGGTCAAACGACCAAGTACTAACTCGCGAACGACTTACGACTTAACGAAGTCAAGCGACCTACGACTTAGGGTCAAGCGACCTAAGAGAAGCAGTGGGAATGTTAGGTCTGAGACGACCTACGACTTAAGGTCATACGACCTAACAGTTGCGAGCTAGCGGAGTTGGCATGGCCGAGCGACTTAAGAGAAGCAGCGACCTACGACTTAACGATTTAAAGCCAACGACCTAGGACTTAAGAGTCATACGACCTAGGACTTTAAGGGAGGCAAGAGACTTACGACTTAAGGGAGGTAAGCGACTTACGACTTAAGGGATAAGGTCATACGACCTAAGTCTTGAACGACTTAACGACTTAAGCCTTTAACGACTTAACGACTTAAGCCAGGGCGAGCGAGCTAACTGCAAAACGACCTACGACTTAAGGCCTTTAACTCCT
The DNA here is from genome assembly GCA_030737815.1 of Allium fistulosum. Taxonomy (NCBI): domain Eukaryota; kingdom Viridiplantae; phylum Streptophyta; class Magnoliopsida; order Asparagales; family Amaryllidaceae; genus Allium; species Allium fistulosum. The sequence continues at coordinate 296,143,016 of CM060908.1, read as the reverse complement.
GAACGACCCATGCCTTTAGCTCCTGAACGACTCAAGCCTTTAGCTCCTGAACGACTCAAGCCAGTAACTCGCGAACGACTCATGCCTTTAGCTCCTGAACGACTCAACACTTTAACTCGAGAACGACTCAGGCCAGACGAACAGAAATACACGCGCGCGACCTAAGCCCTTAACTCGTGAACGACTCACGACTTAGGCCTAACTCGTGGATGACTCAGCGAAGGCCAGAAACGACTTAAGGCCAGGAAAATCACCAAAACGCTGAAAATTGAAGTTTTTCGCCAATCCAATCCAAACCAAATGCAAATGTTGATGCAAATTCAATAGGGGATCATTCCCAACAGTCCAAGATAGATATAGGCAAGATGTGAGATCAAAAATCTCACCTTTTCACGGAATTTGATGAAGATGGAGATTTGAGAGCAAAGCAAGAACACCAACAAGCTTGAATCAATGGTCTAAACGTGAATTTGATGTTGAATCTCGGATTTGCAATGGAATTTGTGTTTGGGAGTTTTAATTTCTCTTTCCCTCCACCATTTTTGAAGAAGCTTGAAGTATTTGATGAAGTGATGAAGAGAAGAAGGGGTTGGGCTGAGTTAAGGAGGTGCAGTCCAAACCAAAGTCTCAAGCGGGAAAAGTGACGAAAATTTCACTATCTCCAAACATATCGAAGTTTACACTCAAAAAGATCGCAAACGTCATTTTGAACTCAATGGGGGTGGTCTCGAGTCCTAATTTGACCGTATGCAAAAAGTAGCTTTTCGGACTAACATCCGACTAACGATAAAATATTTAAATATAAAATCGATAGATATGCGGGTTGTTACAACTTCGCTGCAAAAAATCTTATTCGCGTACGAGCCCGAACGACAGAAATAAAATATGATCGTACACAACAAAGTGACATGATCACAAAATAAAAATAAAATACACTGGTTATTTTATTTTGTTAAATTTCGAAAATACCAATGTTTGCTATAAAATACGTCAAACGATAATTTAAATATTTCCAAATTAAAAATTATGGAGAAATTCTATGAATTCATTTTATTACCAATTTGATTTTCTTTTTATTTAAATAAACCACAAATCAAATATTTAAAATTAATTAAATATTCTAAAATTCAAAGTGATAAAATTTTGGGCTGTTACAATTTTCATATATGGTATGCTGAAAACGAAGCTCAAACGAAGAAGATATGGGCATTTGAAGTTTTTGAGTTTAAAATAATTTAAATAGAATATAAATTCAAAGAAATATTTTATTCCCAAATTTGAAATTCAAAAGTTAACAATAATTATATTTGAGGGTTAAATAAACCTTAAAAATAACATTAACGTTAAATAGTAAATAAGAAAGAAAATAAATTAACAATGACAACAATTGTAACATTCCCAAAATAGGAGGACCGATCGATCCCTTGACCACGACCAATCGACCGCTGCCCATAAGTGGCAGCTAGGGTTTAGTTTATTTTAGCGTACCAAATTTTATTATTTTTAACCGACCTTCATCCAATAGTTCTGATGCGTTTCAACTACTATAAATAAGAGTCTAGTCCCCTCACTTTTATTCACATAATTTTTTGGGAACATTAGCAAAGCTCTGTTATTTCGCATCTTCGTAGATTCGGAAAACCTCATTAGGGTTTCAGGTAAGAAATCCTATATATCTATAACAACCCGCATATTTTACGATTGTATATTTAAATGTTTTATTTAAATATAGCATCGTTAATCGGATTAAAGTCCGAAATGTTACTTTTTGTAAACAGTCGAATTGGGACTCGAGACCACTTCCATTGAGTCCAAAATGGCGTTTACAACTTTATTGAGTATAAACATCGATATGTTTGGAGCTGAGTAGAATTTGCTATTTTTCTACTTGGGCTTTGGGTTTGGGTTTCAGCCCACTAACCCATCTAATACCCTAACACTCCTCTCAACTCCTCTTCATTCACTCATTCCTTTTCCTAACACTCTAGCTCAAGAGAAATAGGGGAAAAAGATTGGAAATAGAAATTCCAAACCCTAGTTTGATTTGGAAACACAAGTTCTTGCTCCAAAATCAAAGAGAATCTTAGGTAAGTATCATCTTCGTCTTCTGCATCTCTATCTCTCTTCAATTTCAGAAATTCCTAAACTCTAACTTAGGAAATATTTACTTATTAGCTTAGATTTGAGCTTCTTGAGTTGAAGTTGAAGAGGAATTGGCCTTTCCTTTATTTTAAAGCTTCTCATTCGTGTCTTTGGGTTTTAAAGGTGATTTCTTTAACTCACATCTACGTCTATAGCTATCATTGTTGTTAGGTATGAATTCCTAACATTTGTACATATTTATTTGCTTTTGATTTGAAATGATTTGGTGAATTTTCCAAATTTTGGTGTTTTGGTCCAATTTTATGAAAATCCTACTATGGATGTTTGGACATTAATATTTGGGGAGTATCGAAGAGCCTTTAAGGTTGGGTTGTCGCTTGGCGTAAATCCTAAGTCGTCGTTGCTTGTCCGATTGCTCCCGATACGTTTTGGCCACTTTGGCGTAGGCAAATTGTTGCCCAGACCAGGTGACCAGACGTCTGGTGACCAAGTCCAGACGTCTGGTTTGGACCTGGAGAGAAAAATATAAGCACGCAAAATAAATAAAAAAAGTCAAAGACTAATTCCAAACGTCTAAAATCTAAGATCATACGTCTAGATGGGTCTCGGACGTCTGTTTCGATATTTCAGACGTCTGGGTGGTTTTCTGAACTATTTCCAGAAAACAAATCCAGACGCCTGGATTCCAAACTAGACGCATGAAAACGTTCATTTTTGCCTTTTAGGCTGTTTTGTGTGGATTTCCTATTTTAATCGATTTTAGTTTATCCGGATAGTTGTTATCACTTACTATCGATTTTGATGACTTCTTTCTTTGGATTTTTGGGAATATCCATTTTGATGGATTTGGTATCGATTTCTATGGATTTGATTCACGTCTTCGTATGTGAATTTTTTGTTGATCGATTATTTCTACAATCGTTTTCTGTGATTTGTCACTTTAAAATACAAAGGTTTCGATACTAGTAGTAAATACTAAAACTCTTTCATTAAAACGATTTCGACACTATTTAAAATATAAAGCTCGCTTTTAAAACCGTTTTCCAATCTATTAGTATATACAAACCTTTACCTCATTCGTATGAGAAATCTAATTAAACGGCTTAGTAAAACAAGTGGTATGAAAACGCTTGCGTTTACTTCGTCAGTTAATTCTTGGACTTGTTCGATTGAACTCTTGTGACAATTTTCGAGTGGAAATCTACAATTTGTTCGTAAATATTTAAGTTAAGCCAGTGGTTATGGGACATGAAGCTAAACTCATTTATTTACTAGCTTAGTGTAATCGACACTTCTTGATGATCAATGATGATCATTTTATGGTTTAGACTAGCGATTTGTGATGTCTCTTTGTCCACGTGGGGGACTGTACCCCGATTTATTGAGCTTCGTCTCATTTTTATAGGCTAGCGACCTATGGTTTTATGGAGTTCGGTTCATCTGGCGTAATGCTGTATTACGTCATTGTTCCAGCTTATTGGAGTTCGGTTCATCGGGCGTTCGCTGTACTACGTCGTTGTTCCGTATTATTTGAGTTTGGTTCATCGGGCGCTCGCTGTACTACGTCGATGTTCCGGATTATTTGTGTTCAGGTTCATTGGGCGTTCGCTGTACTACGTCGTTGTGCCTGATTATTTGAGTTTGGTTCGTCGGGCGTAACGCTATACTACGTCGATGTTCTGGATTATTTGAGTTTCTGGTTCCTCGGGTGTTCGCTGTACTACATCGTGGCACCGGCTCTATGGTTAGCGACCATGGGATAACGACCCGTTTGTGATACACGTGTTGGTGAGTTTTCATGCTCCCGTTTGTGATAGGCCTTCCCCCTTTGTGATTTCTGGATTTCTAGTTGATGATTTCTATAATTTGTGTTTCACCAATTTTCGTGGATTGGCATTGATATGTTTTGTCAATATTTGTGTTTTGGTGAATAATTTAAAGAATGTGATTCTTTTTTGGTGTTTTGAGATGATTTGAGATATTGTATGATTTTTGTTGTTATCTGATGTATACTTGTCACAGTATGGAATTATTGTTATCATACGTTTTTGTGATATCTCTTATCCTATCTCATTTTATCTAATATTTATAGCCAGACTGATCTGTTTATTATTTTCTTCTTAAATAATACTTAGGTCAGACCGTGGTATTTCAGGTGCTCCTGCTTGACTTCTTATCAGGGTCCGTCACCTGACTTTTGGCTAACTACTTTAGCATTGTAGTTTTTGTTAGTATACATTCGAGATAGATACTCCTTGTTGTATACATATTCTTTTGGCTGGCACTTGTACCTATTCCTTTGTGATGTAGTGGATCTTGTATGACCACTATTTTGATGTACACTTTTATGTGATATATTCATATCTGATTCCGCCTTTGTGATATGAATGTCTGTGAATGATTTATGTTATGCTTATTTCTATATTTGTTTCTGAAGGCCATATAGCCACTATGTGATAGCTTTGAGTTTGTATTTGATATGTCGGATTTCCTCTTGAAATGAAATGTAAGTTATATTATCCGACATATCGGTACTCGCACAAAGCAATTACACAGATGGTCGCTCCTCAACAGCCTTATTCTTCGTGCTAGTCGACGGCATTACGCCGTAGTGTCCTTGGCTAGTGTGAGTATAGAGGTGGGGCGTCACAATATCTATTTATGATTATCATTTAATTTCTACAAGGTTCATCGTCGACTTTTTCAAGTAAATTTTTTTATATTTGCGTTTTTCGTATTATTATCTACCATATATATTTTTTTCAAATTTTTTTGAATTACTTTTTTAATTACTTTTTTCAGAATGTCTTGCCACTCTACTTCTTCTACTACCAGAACTATCGTCGACTGGAATGCCGATATAACAAACGCGTTCATTGATGTTTGTTTCGAGAACATTGATATGCGTGCCCACCGCGTTGCACAGTGGTATGAAGATATCACAGTCCTGTTCAACGTAAGAACTGGTCTGGATTACAACACTAGGAAAATGAAAAACAAGTTCGATAATCTAAAGCGTGAGTGGAGCCCATGGAACAAGCTACTACAGGTTCCAAGTGGCTATTGGAACAAAGAACAGGACACGGTCGGTGGATACGACGAGTAGTGGGATACAGCTGCAGCAAGGTAATGCAAATACAAACATGCCGAACCCGTTTGTTTTAGGCAGTTGGACGTGATTTTTGATGGCTGCATCCGAATTGACAATTTTCAGTTCATAATTCCACCAGATCGACCTGTTCAGCTACAATTCGACACACAGCTTTATGAAAACTATCTCAGGGATGATGCTGCGGAGATCTTCTGTCATAGAGCACCTAGACAACAACGGCCCACTAGTGGTCCTTCTAGGTTTGTTGGCAGTTCTTCGCATGATCTGACTCTTGCTAGGTGTATGGAAGCGAAGCAAGAGGATGACGATTATGAAGAATGGGAGGTCGTGATTTGTTTGGCTGAGTATGATAGCATAGGTTTCAATCCTTTGCATGCCATGCTGGACAACCCCGAGCAGCATAGGAAAGCTGTTATTTATCTTGTTGCCCAATTAAGAAGGAAAATGTAGTTTGTTTTATCTATATTTTATTTTCTGCATTTTTATTTGGTACTTTTATTTCTTTATTTGTAGTGTGAATTCTGAACTATGAACTTTTATTTCTGCAATTTTTATTATGTATTCTGTATTTGAAAATAATTAACGTAAATAAAATAATAACTTTGCCCCTTTCGTATTGCCCCTTTCGTGTTGCCCCTTTCGTGAAAAGAACGCATTCCCCTTTTGCGAACTTACCCATTTCCTAGCCCCTTTCATTTGCCCTTTTCGGTTCAAAAAAGAACGCGTCCTAAATAATCAAGTAGTGGATGCATCCAAGTTAGGAGGTTATTTTAGTTATATTTAAAAAAAATGATTTAATTTATCTCAAATGCAAATCACGTGGATCACTAAATTGGTCCTCTGGATTTTTAAAGATGGTAGAAAATTAACCATAGGATATTGAGTTATTGGAAAATTGAGTTAGAGGCTGAAATTCAGCTTTTAACCATCTTAATAATTATTTACTAATTAAAGACTATATAGTAGTCTTTAATTATTAAAATCAAAGACCAATATCATCGATCTTTAATCATTCTTTATTTAAAGGCTGAAATATTTTGGTTAAATTTTCAATCTCTAATATGCTTTATTTTTGTAGTGATATGTCTCACAACCATTCTTACATGGACTTGTATATATTCTTACCCTACAAGAAATAGCAGCATTTTCGATGGTTCAAAATCATCGGTGATCGTCGGAAGCCGTCGGAAATAACCGTCAGTAACAAGGCCATCAAAGGATGGTCTTTCCAACGGCTTTCTGATGGCCCCTTCGATTAGTTTTCGACGAATGGCGATGAAATTTCCGATGGCTTTTGAATGCCCGTTCATGTACATGTGGTAGTATACGGCTTGCCTAAGCTACTTTCGGTAGCCGACAGAAACCGTCGAAATACCTGGAAAAACAACTATCGATGGCCGTCGAAATGTTATTGCCAAAGGACCGTTGGAAGCCGTCGATGACCATCGGAAATCTAGAAGTTATTTTTTATGCAGGCAGCATTTCACACCCAACCAACACATGCTTATCAATATATATCAATATCTTAATTTCACATATATAACTCATATATATCAAAGTCCAAATCACATATATAACATCAACAATAACAAAACATCAATATTTACAACAAATCAAACTCAAACAATCTACAACATACTCAAACATCCAACAGCATCTCAAAATACATCCCAAAATGTATAAAACAAGTCAAACATCATCTCAAAACAACTCAAATCAACCTCACACACATCCAAAATCTCAAAATGTATCAAACAACTCAAATCAACCTCACCAATCTCTAACATATCCAAAAATATTCAACTCTCAAACACCACGCCAACAAAGTCAGACTACTTCACCCATCTCAAAGTATATACATGTACAATATTCCAACACAATATAATAAATCATATCTATCACTGCTCATCACCTTCAGATCCACCTGACAAGGGTAATGATCCATGCTCCTGCACATATGTTGCAAGGCGCTCATCCGACTTGACAAACTCGAAGCCTGTCTCGTTTCCCCAAGTCTACAATCTTCGCTTTCAACTCTTGAATCTCTACGTTGTCCTGGGCTTTTTTGTAGACTCTTTGCATGCATCTTGCCTGTAACATTATTTAACAGAGTGTATGAGTTTCGTATATTGTGAGTAACAAAATTAATATGTTATACATTATTCATATATATATATTATACATAAACATTACCTCTAGATTCCTGAAACCATAACGTTTATTTCGTGATGTCGGCTCCATGATCGCGTCAAAGATTGCGTCCTCCTCATTAGCAGTTCCCGTCCTGATCCCTCAAGCACTTTCTCTCGTTCTCGCATGAATTTTTCATGCGATTCCAAACAAAATTACAATTAAAATTCGTACTTTAAATTATTTATGACTTATTATTTAAAGTGATTATTAATAATTTAAATATGCTTACCATGACTTTTTGTGATCTCGAATCGTGCCATGTGTATGTTTTGTGCCATCTTCATTTTCATGCTCGATGGCATAATTACGAACAAACACGTCCATGTATGAAACGGGCCCTCCACGCTCTTTTTCCATAAATAATTATTATGTATTATTAGTATATATGTACAATTATACAATGTAATAACTATTTATAATTGCAAATAATAAATTTACCAACTCTTGACGGTAACGCTGGAATGATTTCGAACCCGACGGTGTGTGGCTAAACTTTTATTTCTATCAGCAGAATTCCTCTACGACTCTGCCTGTAAACTTAAAATTAACACTATATTTGACATTTGTAAATTGATGCAATTATTATACTAATTCTACTAAATTTTTAATAAATATACGAGACTAGTAAACTTACCTTCGCTTCATCACTATCCCAGAAAGCAACCTAAGCTTGTCATACGCTTACACTCATCCACTCAGGCTTTTTCCCCTTTTTTGATGCTCGACATCATTTTATGGATTGATATTTAATTTTTGAATTCATTTATACCATTTAATGTTTTATTAATTATATAATATGTTATCATTATACGCTAATTTGTTTATATTTTAATGTTTTATTAAATATGTAATATTTGATTCTTTTAAATTTTTTTTATAAAATCTTATGTATTTTCAATTTTAACAAATGATGGATATAATATTATATTTTCACTTTATTATTTTCTACTTTGATGGTCAGTCATCCTGTTTTTCATTACAAACACACAATAATAATTACATTTCGTAAATCATTTAATTTTAAACGATTCAACACAATTTCGACAGCATTTCCTCTTTGTTCGATGTATCGTACACATATACGTGTACACAAGGAATAAAAAGAAAGCGTTGTCAAAATTTTGTGAACCGTTTAAGATAAAATGATTTACAAATGTAATTACTTTACACTATGTTTGTAAAACTTATCCAATACAGGGACAAATCCGACAAATATTGTATCAGATGAATATTGATGTCTGTTTTGTAATAAAAACGAACATCTATATAATGATCATATACAACATTTGTTAGACGGGTCCAAAAAATCTCTAAGGGATTTAGAAAATAAAGTTCATTATACACTAATTCGTTTATAATAACATTAACACTAATTATTTATTTAAATTTCTCAACGATTAAAAAAAAATAAAAACTTGTTTTTTTTTCAACATATTTTAGCTAACACTAATATCAATTTACTACATAGTAATAAAAAATTAAATTTTTATACGGATTTTTTTATATATATTAGCACATACACGTAAACTAATATATAATTAAGGATATACAAACTAATAAATGGATTGGGTAAATAAATTGTTTTTTCGACATTTTAGGTAATACATACATTGGTTAACACTAAATTATGTTACACCAACACACACATACACTAATCAATCTAAATTAGCCATATTTATACATTAATTATCCAATTTAAATACTAATAACTCTAATTAACATTTCTCAATAAACTAATATACACAATTATAAACAATCAATGGGCTATTATCAACAAATATATGCGCAAATTAACACTAATTTTATCGTAATTTGGATTAACTAGTTAAGGAGAAGAATATACCTGATTTTTGATGACTTCAAGGCATATGAGGTTGGAGATTGCAAATTGACGAAGAAATTAACAGATTACGACGGCTCATAACAAGTAGAGATGGATTTGAGCAGATTTGGGGGTTTAGGTTTTGTGATTGAAGGTTTAGAAAGTGGAAATGAGGAAGGCAACGGGTTCGGTTGCCGCTGTATACGCGAAATTCTGACGGTTTCCAACGTCCGTCGACCGTTATCATTCCAATGGTTTTCGACCGCTATATTTATCTTATCTCTCCATTTAAAAATAAATTAGCTTGGTTTAATTTAATTTATTATAAAATTTTAATTTGCTATAAAAAATTTAAAAAGTTTACAATAACGCAGTTTTGTTTCTAACTATTAAAAGGGTTATTTTTATTCGTTATACCATAATTTTTTAACAATTTGACATTTAGTTGTGAATTTTAAATGTATTTAACATAATAAATTCATATAAAATAAAATATTTAATAAAAAAATAAATTTGCTGAATCTAATGTCCATCCAAGATATTTTGGGAATACGATCAAAATACGAAAGAAAATTAAATGGGTTTAAGGTATCAAACTTGATTTTTCAAATTTATAGTCGTTCGTTGACATTCAGACTTAAACCTTTCGTTTGAAGGTCAAACGATCTTCAAACGAGAAAAAATTCAAATCATATATACTATATTATGTATTTATTCAATCTTTACGGTTGGATTTAGAAAAAACATATAGAAAAAAATTTAGACTTCAAACATGTCATTTTCAAAGAAGTTATCCTAACAATACGTATCAATTGTTATACAACTCCTTAGAAAATGATATATTTTGAGTCTAATTTTTTTTGATTCTAACCATACGGATTAGATAAATACATTATAAATTATATATGACCCAAATTTCGTCTTATTTGAAGGTTTTGGCCAGCTTAGTCCAAATTTAGACGAATGACTATAAATTTGAGAATAAAGATCGACACCCTAAATTTATTTGTTTTTTTATCAAATTTTGAAAGTAGGTCCACAATACTTTGGATCGACATAAGATTCAAAAAAATTATTATTTTCGTCCAATATTTTCTTTTATATGAATTTATAATATTAAATACATTTAAAAATTCATAATTACTTATACAATGGTTAAAAAATATATTCATATTCCAAAACAGTTACGCATCATAAGTTTCACCGAAGTGGTATAATGGACAGACTAAAAATTGCATAGATTGATCGTTTGAGTTTGATTTTTAATAAAGTTAAATATTGAATTGCACAACAAAAGATTATCAGAAACACTAATTTAACTAACCACAAAGCATCACAGAATTGCAGAATTGAATAAAAATACCTTTTTTGATTTTTAGGAATCTATTAAATAATAGTAAAGCAGAAGAATTTGAAGCTCTTTCATTAATTCTAGGAGCTATCTCTGTTCTACTTAATCCTCTCCAAATTTGGATATTTTATTTTCAAAATTTTACAATTTACTAATTTACAATTATTCTACTAAACTTTTTACACTATATTACATTCACTGCTATTTTTTAAAATTCTACAATTATTTACAAATCATTCACGGTTCTCTCAATACATTAAAGTCCACACATTTAAATTAATTACATAATTCAAAATTTAATTGATAAACTTATTCAACTAATATTTATTAATAAATCTAAAAGATGAAAGTTTCAATATATGTACTACGGGCGCATCAACAAATTGGTTAAAAAAATCATTTATGCAAATATATATAAATCACATAACTTAAATTATATACATTAGTGGCAATAATAAATTCTTTTTATAATTTATTTAATAAATAAATTTATCATACATTACACTGTAAAATTTTATTAACTTCAAATACTTAAATTTTAATTTTTTTACAATTATGTAGAAACTGGTCTTAATTATCTTCTAATATTTTACATTCAAGTCCATACATTAATGGCAATAATAAAATTATTTTATAATTTATTTAATAAACGAATTTATCATACATTTCATTGTAAAATTTTATTAACTTCAAATACCTAAATTTTAATTTTTTTACAATTATGTGGAAACCCTTCTTAGTTATCTTTTAATATTTTACATTCAAGTGCATATATTTAACCAATTGTGTAATCTTAAATTTAAACTTTTTAAATACAAATAATTAACTAATGTTCATTAATCTATCTAATAAATCATAAAAATATAATAATTTCAATATATACAATATTCATATATATGTGAAAAAATGTTAAAATTATTTCTTTTATATATAGATATATAAAGATATTTAAATCACATAATATAAAACGTATACATAAATAATAGTAATTCTTTTAATTTTTAATTCAATTATCTCAAATAAATTATCGTGCATTACATAATATAATTTCATTTTGAACGACCTTTAAAAGATAAATTTATATTTTACAACATACGATGTGTACGTACGTGCAGATTACATCGATATTAAATTATATAATAATTTTCACTTTCAACATGTTACCAAACCATACCCAACTCATCACTTGATTAAATGCTAAATAACATTATTTTTCAATTATCAAAGTTGTAAGCATGATCCTCCTACAACAATACAAAATATATGGTTAATTATAAGCATAAAATTGTTTAAAAATAACAGCTAGATAACGCGTAAAAGTTCACATGTAGATAATTAAGCTAATCATAAAACTGATGCTCTTCTCAATTACAAATATGTACAGAGCTCTTCTCAATTTTCATCAACTTTTTTACATTAAACTCCTTATATGTAGTTAGTTATGTTGATTGTTAATTCAAATTATTTAAATAAATTCAATTATTTAATGTTCATCAATCCATTTATAAATCCTTTAAAAAAGATGACAATTTAATATATATACAACAACCGTATTAACAAAATAGTAAAGTTACGTATTCACCCATATATATATAAAATATAGGGATTGAGACACTAAATAAAACACAAAACTAGACACAATAAGTATTTGACCATTTGAACATTTTGTCTTAACATGGGAGGTGAAATTCAGAGGGAGATCTAATGGTCAATATCTTTTATGTTCCATTTTTGTGTCTATGTTTTATGTTAAAATGGAATTTCCTAAAAATATATATCACATAATATAAATTATTTATGTCATCAAGAAAAAACATAAATTATTTATCTATACAATATTAACAATTTTAATTTATAAATTTTTTAGTTAGAATATTAATTTTTACAGAGATATGTTGTTAGCGAGGATTGAACCCTCAACCTTATATCCGAATGTCGCATATCATTTTAATTTATGATTAATATATCACGATATATTTATTATATATTGCATAATAAAATATATTTTAGCCATAATTAAAATATAAATATAATTTTTGATAACATTACCATGTGCAACGCACGGGTTACACACTAGTTAAATTAGTATTTTTAAACAACATTTCTCTCAAAAAATTAGTATTTTTAAACAAATTTCAAATTTTTATAAATAATAAGTTAAAATAATATGAGAAATTAAATTAATTAAGATATGAAGCTGTCGAAAAGTAAATGACGGAGCCGTCGGTGTTCGTCGGAACCTTCCGTCGGAATTTCTATAGTTCTTTCTAGTGTTAGACTCACACGGATTACATATATTGAGCTTATGTGTATTATTTTGAATAGATGAACCTTTCACATTAGTCCAAACCCTAAGCATGATGGATATACCTCTGTCCAACTTCATCATCATTCCATGAAATCATGGCCGCATATCATTGAATTTGGATTAAAGATAATGAAAGTGAAATGGAAAAAAAAGAAAAAAGAAAGAAAGAAAGAATAAGAAGACGAAATGAGTCATGCATGTGCACACTAAAAGCTACAATTTTTTAAAAGTTGTCAATAATGGCTGCTGGTTCCTAATCAATTATTTTTCATCGTTTCCTTCATCGCTGCTCTCTTCGCCCCTCTCTCCTATCCATCCCAGGCTTATTCCTTCTCTATGTTCTCCTCTCTCCGGTTATTTGAGCTTCGTGGTTCCTTTCTCGGCCCAAGCCCTAATTTGGGCGAAGTGGAGAAAGCCATTGAGTCAGTGATTTTGGAGGTGGCGTCTGTGGTTTTTGTTGATTCAACGACAATCTCGGTCTTAGTTCCTGACCTAGCGTCGTTCGAGTCTCTAAGCCTTCACCGCTTTTTTCTTGTTGGCGGCGTATTTTTAGAGCTGTTGCCGGTCACTGTGAGACCGCTTCCTTTTCTTCATTCTGATGGTGTGTTGCTTCGGCAACGTAGCGCTCTGCTGATGGATGGTGACTCGTATTTTGATTTTGGGGATTTGACCGCCCCATTTCAACTGAGGGGTCTTGATGGCGTGCCTGGTGTCGCTGTTTTCTCGGGTTTTAATGGCGTGACTTGTGATGATGGTTTATCGGGTTCTGATGGCGTGACTTTTGGTGGATCCTCTTTGTCTATTGGTAATTTTTCTGGAAGCTCGAGGAGCAAGGAGGTGATGATCTTGTCTCCTCATTGTGAAGCTTTGTCTGCTGCCGCTTTTTCTTGCAAACAGGTTTGTTCTCCGGTGGTGGTTGTGCCTTCTGGTGCTTCTGCTGTTCGCCGTCGTGCCAGGAAGCGAAGGCGACGTCCCAGAAAGCGGAAGAAGGTGATGGCGGATCGGGCGGAGATCCAGGCTCCTCAGCATCCTCAGCTCAGTTCGCTCGTTATGGACATCGCTAATCTAGTAGAAGCTCCAAAGGTAAGTGAGGTATGGCTTCTACCCTTGTCTTTTTATTTATCTGTTAAATGCGTGCCTTACTATTTTATGCTTGGTGATTCTTTTGGTCTTTGCCCCTATGGTGGTCTTTTGTTCCATTCTGATTTTTCTCAAGCTGTCCTACTTGCTCTATCCCCTTGTTTTCAGTTCGGTCATTTGTCTTTTCGTCGGCCTTGTTATAGGCAATCGTCGCTGCCTGTTTTAGCCTTTAGCTCCGTGTGTTTGTTCCTTTTCTGTGGTGTGCTGCTGGCTTGCGTCTTTTATGCCAGTGGTTGTTTGGTGATTTTCTGGGTTTTTGGGCATTCCTCTTTTTTGTGGTATGTTCGCTGGGCTGGGTTTGTTTTAGGTCCTTTCTCTATTTTTGGGTTCTTCCTCAGTGGTTTTGGTCTGTCTTGTTTTTGTTTGAGTTTGTGAGCGAGGTGGGGCTGTTTTTATGTTGCCTTGTCTCCTTCTCGATGGGCCGTTTGTGTTGTGTTTTTCGCTTCTCCAGGTGGTTCGTTCGCTTGGATGTTTCGTCTGACCGCTAGGAATCTCTCTTTGTTTCAGTTTGGTTCGGTTTTGTCTTGCTGTGCTGGTCTTGTGCTGTTTTTGCTTTTTTTGGCTTTTTGGGGTCATCGCGAGGCCTCTTCCGTGTCGCTGGTGACCACGTCTTTGGGTTGTTTCGTTTGGTCCTTATTCTCGAGTTTTTTTCCTTTTTGTTTCTGTTGGGAAAGGAGCGCTCATTCCGTGCTTCTCCCCTTTTTTAGTAGTATTTTGAGCTCGGTTATGTCCGATCATCATACGCCTGTCCGGAGTCTCAGCTCCCAGTCTCAGTTCCGCCACTTGGTAGTCGATAGAGCAGTAGGCATACGAGCTTTACCTTCTGTACTGGGTTGTCAACTTGATGACGATTCGGTCTTGGTAAAGCTCATACAGAGATGGGAGTTGCGATTTATCCGCAACCCTACATTTTTGGCTGTTGACTGTTCTTTTTATTCTGATGAGTCCGTTGTGTCTTGTTCGCCTCCTTGTTTGTCTGCTCCTTCCGAGTCTGTTCCTGTTTCTCCGGCTGCTTTTAGTATTCCTCTTCTTAGCCAGTCCGAGATAGCGGCCATTAACGGCCGGCTATCTCGACTATCTACGAACTGTTCGCGGGCTTATGCCTGTTCTGATCATTCGTCTTTAGATGGCCTTTCGACTTCCTCTTCTCGATCTCGACGTTCCAGGCGTCTGGAGAAGTCGACCCCTGCTACTCCTCGCACCATTCGCACACGCTCTATAGCGGCGTCCGAGCGGATCATCTGATCTACTCGATTCACCTTGTATCTCCGTTGAGAGTTCGTGCCTGTGTTTGTGTTTCTGCTTTTTTGATTCCTCTTTTCTATGGCGTCTTTCTTATTTTGGAACATTCGTGGTATTGGGAATTCTGAATCGTTGGCCAGACTGAACCGTCTAGTCAAGAAACATTCTGTTGGTTTGGTTGCTATCTTGGAGCCTCTTGTGTGTCCTGAGGAATTGCAATCCTCTGTCTTATCGCTTGGTTTTGCGGGCGCTTTATCGAACGTCACTGGGAAGATTTGGATTCTTTGGTCCAACTCTTTTTCCATCCATGCTGTTTTTGATTCCGATCAGCTCCTCTCGGTCGAGTGCTCGTGTCCTTTTATTCCTTCTTCTTTTATTTTTTCAGCTGTTTATGCTAAATGCGATAGAATTGAACGTTTGTGCTTATGGTCCGACATTATTGCGCTTTCCGCTCTTGGCTTCCCGGCATCTGTTCTTGGAGGGGATTTCAACGTCATCGCTTCCCATGCTGAAAAGCAGGGTGGCATTTCTTCCAACCGGAGGGCAATGGAGGACTTTAATTCCTTCATCGCTTCTTCTGGTTTATCTGAGGTCCCCTTTGTTGGTTCTGATTTCACTTGGAGTAACAACAGAGAAGGTCCGAATCATATTCTCTCTAGACTCGATCGAGTCTTTGGCTGTGAGAATTGGTTTGATCTTCCATTCACCTTCTCAGTTTCTCATCTTCATCGTACTTTCTCTGATCATGCCCCCATGGTTTTGAGCTGTTCCCCTCTTTCTTCTTCGGGTCCTTCGTCCTTTCGTTTCCAATCCATGTGGATTTCGCACCACTCTTTCCTTCAGGTGGTGGAGCAAAACTGGCTTTCTCCGTTAACGGGTGCCCCTATGTCTGTTTTCTTCAGGAAGCTCAAACGTCTCAAGTCGTGCCTTAAGACTTGGAATGTTTTGGTCTTCAAGAATATTTTCGATCGAGTCCGGTTGGCTGAGCAGGCTCTTATCCTCGCTGAATCTCTTTTTGATGAGGATCCTTCGCCTGCTCATCGGGAAAGCTGGACTGTAGCTCAGCTTGCCTATTCTTCGGAGCTTCGTATTGAGCATGATTTTCTTAGCCAAAAGGCTAGGATCAAATGGGTGGTAGATGGAGACACGAACTCCAAGCTTTTCCACTCCTCGATCCGCAAGAAGAACTCTCTTATTTCTATTCGAGAGATTCAGAGACCTGATCATTCCATGACTTCCTCTCCTGAAGAAGTCAAACAGGTAGTCGTTTCTCATTTTCAAACCTTCCTTGGCTGTCCGTCTGCCTTGGTGCATGATAGTGCTCTGTTGGCCTTTATTCCCTCGATTGTTCATCCTTCGGAATGTGCCGATCTGGCAGCTCCTCCCTCTGTGAAAGAAATTCGGGCTCGTGTCTTTTCCCTTAGCAAGGACAGTGCCGCAGGGCCTGATGGCTTCAACGGTGCTTTCTTTCGTTCTACTTGGTCTATCATCCAAGCAGATTTTTGTTCGGCTATTCAATCCTTTTTTGCTGGTGCTTCAATCCCTTAAGGCTGGACTTCTACCAACTTAGTTCTAATCCCCAAGTGTGACTCTCCTAGGTCATGCTCGGATTTCCGTCCTATCAGCCTCTGTACTTTTTCCAACAAGGTCATTTCGAAGGTGCTAGCATCTAGACTAGCTCCTTTCCTTGAGCGCATTATTTCTCCGTCACAAGCTGGCTTTGTCAAAGGCCGATTGATTACTGATAATGTTCTTCTTGCTCAAGAGCTGATCTCTCAGCTCGACCATAAGGTCAGAGGTTGTAACGTTGTTTTCAAGTTGGATATGGCTAAAGCTTATGATCGTATGTCTTGGTTCTTTGTCATTAAGGTTCTCAGGAAATTTGGATTCCCTGAAGACCTGATTGACCGAGTTTGGAGCCTTATCCCCAACTGTTGGTTTTCTGTTCTCATCAATGGCTCTCCGCAAGGCTACTTCAAGGTGCTTAGAGGTCTTCGCCAGGGAGATCCTCTTTCTCCTTCTCTTTTTGTGATTGCAGCGGAGGCTCTTATTCGTGGCATTCACTCCCTTACCATTTATGGTCAGATCCAGAGGTTCGGTATTCCTGTGGGTTGTCCTCTCGTCTCCTCGCTCTCCTTCGTCGACGACATCATTATCTTTTCTAATGGTTGTCGCAGGTCTGTGCGACGTCCTTGTCTGTTCATTCAGCAATACGAAAGCAGCTCTGGCCAACTTGTTAACAAGGCCAAGAGTTGCTTCGTATCCGCTAAGGTCTTGTCCCCCACTCGCTCCGAATGGATTGCGTCCTTTACTGGTTTCCGCTATGCTGCTCTTCCGCTTTCTTACTTAGGAATTGTTCTCTACAGAGGTAGGAAACTTAACGCTATCTTTGACCCCCTTGGTGACAAGATAAGGGGGAAGATTCTTCGTTGGAATACTCAGCTGATTTCCCAAGCCGGTAGATTGGTTCTCATAAAGTCCGTTCTGGACTCAATGGGAACCCACATTTTTGCGGCTATGTCTCCTACTGTGTCTTTTTTTCGCTCTTTCCGATCTTTAGTATCCTCCTTTTTTTGGGGTTCAAAGGATAATGATCGCCATCACCACTGGATCTCACGGGACACAGTTTGCCGCCCCAGGCTGGAAGGAGGTCTTGGCCTCCGCCATCCCCAAGATTTGTGCACTGCCTTCGCTTGCAAGTTGTGGTATCGTTTTGGCCAGAACAATTCTGTTTGGGCGTCTTTTCTTCATGCTAAGTATCGTTGTCTTTCCTCGGCTAATTTTTCAGGGATGCCATCTTTCTCCAGTGAATCCTGGAAGCATATGCAGAAGGTGAAAGCCTTCTCGGATGCCCACGGTGGGGATTCTGGATGGGATGGAGGTCCATTTTCTATCAGCAAGGTTTGGAACGCTGTTAGAACCCCGTCTCCGTCTCGCCCTACCTTTTCCCTGATTTGGGACAGTCGCCTTCCGCCGAAGGTTTCTTTGTTTATGTGGCGCACCCTGCACAACGGGTTACCACTTGATGATTCTCTCCAACGTATTGGTTTTTCCTTGGCCTCTTGTTGTAGATGCTGCGGCAACGGAGCGGTGGAATCCATCCATCATCTTTTCTTTGATGGTTTCATTGCTCGTGCTGTGTGGAACTATTTTCGTAACCTTGTGGGTATCCGAGGCGATTTCACTTCCGCTGCTGAAATCATAGGAACATGGTGGTCCTATGGTTTTGGCAAATCTCTTCGCTCGATTATCTACCGTATGATTCCTTGTTTTATTTGCTGGCACATATGGTGTTCCAGAAATAAGGCATTGTTTGACGATATCCCGATGGATCCTTTCTCTATTGTCAGACGGGTTAGGCACGATATTCATATTGCTTTTCGTGCAAAACCATACCGTAGGTCTGTTGGGCCTCGCTCCCAACATCTTCCGGCTATTCTTTCCATTTGCTTGGCTTTGTCAGCTTCTAGGGAAGGTATCGGCTGACTCTCCCCTAGTTTCGTCGGCCTTCGGTGTTTTTCTTTTCTGCCTTGGTATTCTTTTCATCGGTTTTCTCTTTGTCCCCTGTCTGTCTTTTCTGTGCTTGGGTTTTATTTTTTCTCTGCTATGGTTAGCTAATTATTGCTGTTGAGTTTTCTCTCTAAAACAGGTGGTCGATTTTGATGCAATTCCAGTTCAGTGTTTATTCTGTTTCAGCCTGGATTGTTTATTTTCCAACCTCTTCTGTCAGGTATTTCTAGACTTTGTCCATTCGATTTATCTTATATAGTTTCTAGTCGTCCAGGTGCTTTGGGTTTGGTAGACTCTGGCTCTTAGACGATCATGGTCTTGCTGCTCATCGCTTCGGTGTTTTTAGATTTGTGGTGACTTCGTCATATGATTGGCCATTTGGTATTTTGATTGTAGTAGTAGTTCATTCTGGACTCCTCTATACCTCATTATTGGGCGATGGCCTTGCCGGAGCTCGGTAATGAGGTATGATGGACGGTGGATTATCCGGAGCTCATCATCAGGTGTTCGAATGAATTACTCGTGTATAGACTGGTGCTTGTTTTTTTCATTCTTTTCTTTGTTCGTCAAGTTTTGGTTTACTCCCGCGCTAGGAGTTTTTGTGAGCCACCGAATGGGGGCGTTTCCCCTTCTTTTGTTTATTATATATATATATATATGTATTAAAAAAAAAGAAAAAGAAGACGAAATGAGTTGACTGAGCCAGAGTTCATTTTATAAGCGTCTACCTTCTGTTCATTTAATGAATACTGGATTTCGGAGGCTTATTAAATTACAACCTTGAGCTTGGACCCTTATTAAACGAACATCCAACAGCAGGCACGTTTTTAATTTGCCATTCAAAAGCGGAACTTTCAGAAAGCCCAAGTAGTGAATATATGGACTGAATATTCAGTCATAGCCGCCTTCTAGAGTTTCAAATTCAGACCTTGAATTAGAGGCATTTAAATGGTTCGAAACATCTGTTATACCTGCTGTCAAACTGAGCTCATCTTCAACGGAGGCGTAGAGCAAAAGTCTTTACTAAAATGATGTTCATCATTAAAAGAACTGTTTCACGTTAAACAAATGCTCAACGGCTAAGAAGAAGACATATACGGACACAAAGCTGTTGAAGATGCTTGGATACATTTGAATTACCACATCTTCAAACCATTAAATTTGTTAGTGCAAAATACTGATGCATAAATTCCTTTCTAACAATACGACATCACACAGCAACCAATCAAATAAAGAATAAACAGACTCGGAAAAAAACAACATCCATAATCACCATCAAAAAGCTATCATCATCACTGCAAAAACTGCAGCAACAACGATGCCAAAATAAGGAATCATGGCAGCCACAGCCGCAGACTGCGGAGCTGGTGCAGGAGACATCGACCAATCTTTCACAGTTATGACAAGCTTCATGCCATTACCGCAATGTCCTTCTACTCCGCAAATGTACCATTTTCTCCCTGGAGTTGTCAACGCTACCACATCGTTTCCAGTTTTCAAGGGAGCTGCTGCTCCTTCTTGTGCTTGGCAAGCTTTGAATTCAGGTCCGCTTACTTTGAGTACATTGTGCGAAGATGGCGGATACTTAAACACTGCACAAACAATGTAAAAGTAGAGGTTGATATATATAGTTATTTGGAGATTAATGATGTAATACAAGGAGATAATTACCAAGAGAGTCACCGACATAAAACTGTTTGCCTTCAGCCCATTGTGTGTAATTGACCTTAAGTTTCCAGCCTTCCTCGTCACCAACTGTGTACTGCGTGGCATGTGTAATGCTTGGAAGAATCGCTGCTGTAATGGCGATGATCATGAGCATACGTTTGAAAGCCATTGATGTTTGGTTACTTTTAAAGTAGATTTGATTTTGCTGGTTGTGTATATTGCTGGAAAGATGTTGGTTTATTTATAAGCTTCATGCTTAGTGCGATACACATACCTAATTACTGCCGGCTTCTTGTAATTTACATGGACTGCATTTGATGTTTTGTGCGTAGCAAGGTTTGAAGAGATCTTGCTGCAATATACAAGCGAGTAAATTCTATTTTTAAATGTAACCTTAATTCTTACGGTGTTATCTATGTTTCTTCCAAATGTAATGAGCTGTGTTTAATGTCACAATTTGATGCCACATATGCCAACAGAGAAAGGGCGACATTTACCATATACGTCTATATATGGTAAATCTCGATCCGAAAATATGTTCCTCCAGTGTTTTACTTAATTATTGCAAAGTGTTACAAAGTATTATACTCCTTAGCATTTTTTAAATAAATCCATTGCTTGGAGTTTTTATTTTTAATGTTTGTAGAATACCAGTTCCTCGTTGTCCCGAGGAGAGCAATCTACCGTTGCTTAGATTTTTTGAATTTTTCTTTGATAAACCTCTTTTGTTTAGGTAAAATGTTCTTAACTAATATGTACCCATTATTATATCAAGTTCTTACACCAGCCACACTTACATAACACAAACTATATCACATTAACATTTATTGACGGCGGTGTGATACGACCAGGCCAGCACATAATGATGCAGCCACTACTAGAAAAACCGTATATTCCAACGCCTCATTTTCAACGGCTGCCAACGGTTATTCCAACGGCTTCCAACGGTCCGTTAATTTTTTACGTAGTCGTTGGAAGCCGTTGGAATCCATTGGAAATAAGCCGTTTGCGGCCGTTGGTAGCCGTTGAAAATTTTCCTGAGATAACAGCCCGAGACTAGACCTGCAATTCATTATCTCTTCTCCAACTTACATTTTCCCCAAATTCTCCAACTCCACCACCTCCTACCGAACTGCTGCCGCCCCAAGCACCAACCCGACAGCCTCCGACGCCATCTAGAAGCTGCTCCGGCCAATCTCCACCCTTCTAGCTCTCCAAATCGGTAATTTTCCTAAAGCTAATATTTAGGTTTTTTTAGATTTAGGGTTTAATTCGAATGTTGATTGATTCCTAATTGTTAGTGTATGCATATTACATTATGTTATCCCCTAATTGCAACTATTATAACATAATGAACAAGTTATTATAATTGATTGAAAATTTTGTAATTTAAGATATTACATTAGTTTATGTTTATTTGGTTATAAGTATATTAAACATATGTGTGTGATAGAGTTTATTGCATTTGGAAGCCGTTAGAACGGATATTGCATTTGTGCGAACACGAGCTTTGTATTTGTGCGAACACGCGAACATTTGGAAGCCGTTAGAACCAATATTAATTAAACGAGTTATATATTAAAATTTAATATAAACAAATATTTAAATACTTAGATATTATTCGGCCCCATCTGACAAGTGTTGTATATGATCGTTTTAGGGTTATCCGTTTTTCCACAAAACGGACAACTCTATTCATCTGATACATCATTTGTCGGATTTGTCCCAGTATTGGACAAGTTACAAACACTATAAAGTAATTATATTCCGTCAATCATATATCACTTTAAACGGTTCACAAAATTTCGACGGCATTTCCTTTACGTTCCTTGTGTACACGCATTTGTGTACGATACAAGGAACACGGGGGAAATGCTGCCGAAATTTTGTAAATCGTTTAAAATGATATGATTTATGAAATATAATTACTATTGTGTTTGTAATGGGAAGTAGGATGACCGACCATCAAAGAAAGACACATAAGTGGCAATGAAACAATAGTTGCTTATTTAAAATAAAGTTTGTGAAATTAGCAGTTTGCGTCCGTTGGAAGCCGTTTGAAAATTTTCTGCAAAATATAAAACAAATGATTTATAACATTTTTACTCTATCATAGGTTTTCTAGTAGGGAAACATGGTCAATTACTTTAATGATCGGAGCTGGATGTATCAAAGAAGGGAAATTAGTGGCGCAATAAGCGAACATTTTCTAAAAGGGGTACAAGTGTTCATCGAATTTGCTATAAGTAATATTGGAAACGATGAAGAAATTCATTGTCCGTGTAGTAGATGCAAATTGTTAAACTATTTAGAACGGAATATGGCTAAGGTTCATTTGCGCCAATTCGGTTTCGTACCCAATTATTTGCTGTGGGATCGTCATGGAGAAATTGTAGCCCCTAATAATCAAGAACAGTCAGTGGAGGTCATCAACGAAGAAGGTAATACGAATCTCATAGAACATATGGTCGAAGATGCAGCACGATCAATGTTCCCTACCGTTGTAATTGATAACGACGATGTTAACATCGAAGAGGAACCAAATGTTGGAGCTAAAAAATATATGATTTGTTGGATCATGCTAAAAAACCCCTTTGGAATGGATGTTTAAGCGGCTCTCAATTATCGGTAACTGCAGAATACATTGCAATGAAATCAAAATACAACCTTACAGAAGCTGGATTTACGGCTGTTGTTCAAGCTGCTAAACGTCATATGTCATCCGATAATTTAATGTGCGAAAATTATTATGAAGTGAAAAAACTTATGTCATCTTTCGGTTTGCCATATCAAAAAATAGATACATGTTTAAAGGGTTGCATGTTGTATTGGAAAGAAGACATCAATCTTAGAAATTGTAAAATATGTAATCAGGAAAGATACAAATCGAGGAAAAAGAAGGGAAAAGAAGTTCCGTACAAGCGTATGCATTATTTGCCCCTCACCCCTAGACTTCAACGATTATATGCATCATCTGTAACAGCGCATCATATGAGATGGCACAGTGTGAGAACACCTCAAGAAGGTACGTTGACACACCCATCCGATGGAGAAGCATGGAAATATTTTGACAAGAAATATCCCGATTTCGCAGCGGAGAACCGAAATGTTAGACTAGGTTTATGTACAGACGGCTTCTCACCGTTTTCTCAGTTTGGTTCTAAATATTCATCTTGGCCTATAATAATCACACCTTACAATCTACCTCCGTGGATGTGTATGAAAACTCCATATATGTTTCTCACGATTGTTGTCCCTGGTCCTAATGATCCGACACAGGGCATTGATGTTTACTTACAACCGTTAATTGAAGAGTTGAAAATATTATGGTATGAAGGAGTTGAAACATACGACATATCAAAAAAGAAAAATTTTCGGATGTTCGCTTCTTTGTTATGGACTATTAGCGATTTTCCTGCATATGCAATGCTTTCGGGTTGGAGTACGGCCGGTCGTTTTGCTTGTCCTTATTGCATGGAAGAAACACGAGCATTTTCTTTGCCAAATGGAAAGAAAATTTTATGGTTTGATTGTCATCGATGTTTTCTTCATATTAATCACCCTTTTAGAAGAGACAAAAAAAACTTCATAGCTAATAGACATGAGACTCTACGACCACCAGCGGTATGGTCAAGCGAGGATATATATGAACTTGTAAAAGATTATCCAAAGATACACGAGACCGGACAACAAGAAGAAATTCAAGGTAAATCGACGTTTCATAATTGGTGCAAACAAAGTATATTCTGGGAATTGCCCTATTGGAAAAATCTATTAATTCGTCATAACATTGACGTGATGCATAACGAAAAAAACGTATTTGATAATGTGTTTTATACAGTTTTGAATGTGAAGGGCTAGACTAAGGACGATCTGAAATCTAGACGTGATATAAAGCAAATATGCAATCGTCCCGAGCTTCATATGACTCCCGACAATAAAAAACCCAAAGCATGCTATGAACTAGACAGCAACCAAGTTAAAGTACTGTTACAATGGGTGGAAGGATTACGATTTCCCGATGGAATTTCCTTTAATCTTCGTAGATGTGTCGACTATAAAAATGGGAGACTGAGTGGAATGAAAAGCCATGATTGTCATGTAATGATGGAAAATTTATTACCCATCGCTTTCAAAGAATTGTTACCGGTAAAAGTTTGGACGGTAATAACAGAACTTAGTTTATTTTACAAGGAGCTTTGTTTAACTACATTAAAAGTTGACCGTCTACTTAAACTTGAAGAAGAAATTCCTATACTGCTCTGCAAACTGGAGAAAATATTTCCTCCGGGTTTCTTTAATGTAATGGAGCATTTACCTGTTCATCTTCCATATGAAGCACGTCTTCGAGGTCCTGTGCAATATGGATGGATGTATCCATTCGAAAGGTATGTTACTATATTGAGTATGCAAATGTTGATTTAAGTATAAATATAGTAGATAATACTTAACCCAAATAATTTTTATTAGGTACTTAAATCATTTAAAGAAAAAAGTGAGACAAAAAGCTCGAGTTGAAGGCTCTATTTGCAAATCATATATCGAAGAAGAAGCTTCTTTCTTTTTCTCTCATTATTTTAAAGACCATGTGAACTTATCATTTGTAAGTGTTCCGCGTAATGACGATGAGGCCGTTGAACAAGATTCTTCTTCTGAAACAGTATTATCTATTTTTAAACAACATGGCCGACATGCTGGAAAATGTGAGGAAGTATGGCTAGATGATAAAGAATACCATGTAGCACACACATATATTCTTCTTAATTGTCCTGAAGTTGCACCATTTGTTAGGTAATTAGCACATTCCAAGTTTTGTTAAATTTAATACTACACGTGTGAATAAATAATAATGTAATATATCATGTTTGTGTTTGCAGTATTTATGAATCACAAAATCCAGGCGGCGATTTAAGCAAAGATTTCAGTACTTGGTTTTCGAAATACGTTTCTAATCCCACAAATAATGTGCTCGATAAAGGACTGAAACATTTGGCGTTTGGACCGAAAAGAAAAGTTAATACGTATCCAATATTTTTTGTTAATGGATATAAATTCAACACCAAAGAATACGGTGCTGAAAAATTAACAAACAATACTGGTGTATTTGTTAAAGGCAGTGATGACCCTAATAATCATATAAATGATTTTTATGGCGTGTTAACTCAGATATTGTAGTTGACATATTTTACAAGACCCGTGGAGGATGTTTATTTGTTTAGATGCAACTGGTTCAGCAATGTTCCAGGTTCTGGTATTAACGTGCATCCACAATATAATCTTGTAGAAATTAAACATACCTCGCGTTATCAAAAGTACGACCCATTTATACTAGCTAAACAAGCCCTACAAGCTTATTATGCCCCTTATCCATCTCTAAAAAGGGATAAAGCAGATTGGTCTGCGGTTTTTAAAACCAAAGCAAGATTTACGTTCGATGGACAAAATATTCCAGACGAACAAGCCTATCAAGCAGATCTGGAGGAAAATGCTGAAATAGCAATTACAGACGATCAAACTGATTTTGGACCTTTAAATGATGAGACAAATGTATTAGTCGAAGCATTTGAGAGTGTAGAGGAAAACGACACAGAGCACGAAACCGAGTCTGAATCAGAAAACGATGAGGACGATTGAGTAATATCCGGTAATTTTTAAAAGTATTCACATTACATTGATCTCTGATTAATAATGCATTTATCCAATTTACACAATTTTAATGACAATAAGTGTATTATATTTTTTAATGGTTCATCATATCATGATTAGTATGAATTGTATACGTATGTATATATGGCAGGTATATATATTATGTCCGGTTCTGGTTCTGGTTCTGGTTCTGGGTCTCGGCGACGTGGCTCTTCACGTCATGTTGGAGAGGGTAGTGGTGAGCAACCAGCTCGGCCACTTGTTTACTTGCAGCCTAAGGCTGATGAGACGTAAGTATCATAATTAGCAAGCATAGCATTTTAATTTTTTAATTGTACATGATATATCTATAATTGTCTAAAGTTCAATTTTATATTTAACGTAGTGGATTTGAGTTGGAGCCATCCAAAGTGGTTCTGAACATTTCGAAGCAGGCGTACATGGCTAGGATGATCGATTGCTGG
Organism: Allium fistulosum; assembly: GCA_030737815.1. Lineage (NCBI taxonomy): Eukaryota > Viridiplantae > Streptophyta > Magnoliopsida > Asparagales > Amaryllidaceae > Allium > Allium fistulosum. The sequence goes on along the minus strand of CM060908.1, from coordinate 296,116,457 downwards.
CCCAAGTGGGGCAAGATCCCCGACGACGTGAGAGAGACGATTTGGCAAGATTTCCTGGTAAGTGTATACCGCTTTACAAGATGATTAATTAAATACAAATAAATAATTAGTAATATTTTCTCATTCTACAGGGCGCCATAGATTTGCAAGAGCCTGACGTCAATTTAGTTCAGCGACACTGGAACTCCAGGATCGCGAAGAACTATAGGGAGACTATGTCGGAGACTAAAAAAGTAGGAAAGAAGCCCAAGTGGATGAGCGCGACTGTATGGGAGAAGTGGGTTGAGTGGTGGAACTCTGAGGAGTTCAAGGTAACTCTACAATAAATCTCAGCAATTTTTTACCGTTTAATAAATAATTAATCATTGTAAATTTGCAGGAGGAGTCAGCTAGGAACTCGGCAAACAGGAGTAGGAATCCTGTATCACACCGTGGAGGCTCCAAATCTTTCCAGCATCACCGCGAAGATTTGGTAAATTTATCTATTATCACATTTGTATATTGATCTGTTCAGTAATTAGTTAATTAAGTACAGTTAAATTATCCAAATTATCAATTGCAGGAACGTGCTCGTGGAGGCTCTGTTGGCTTAGTGGACGTGTTTGCTCACACCCACGCGTCTAGGCAAGTAGATGAGGCTGGCAATATCATATATCAGTGGGGTGATCAAGATAGGGCGACCGAGGCATATGTATGCATTTTTAAATTTCTAATACTTACACCGATAAGTTTATTAATTTCTAGCTATGCGAAATAATTACATGCTACTATTTTTCAACTGAAATTGTTTTTTTTTCATTTTAGTCGAGGTTGCAGGAGGCACAGGCTAATGCGCTTCAGCAGTCAGGTCATGATGCGCTGACACGGGAGGAGCAGGATAACATTTTTACTGCTGTTATGGATCCGGCGCAACGGAGTAGACGTTTTGGCTTCGGGAACCTAACGGTAATTAATCCCTTTACGTATTTACAAAAAATCAGCGTTTAGATATATAATGTTATAGTATTTTATATGCTGAGACAACCCTTTTGCTATTATTTCTATTTGCAGGCTCGACAGGCTCAAAAAGACCAAGACAAAGATGAAATCAAGGAGCTTAGAGCTATGGTTGAGCAGCCACGGGAGGAGAATTGTCTACGAGCCATCCAGGTGGAGCAGCTGGATCAAAAGCTTGCGCAGTATTTGCAGAATCATGGTACCCTTCCTTCGTCGTCTGGTGCTTCGGGAGGCGACGAGGATCCTTGAGGAGGTATGTTTTTGAGTATTTGTGCTTGAACAATGTATATATTGACTTGGAGATGTTTTGATGTTGATGGTGATGTTGTATATATTGGTACGGAGTGGGTGAGAAATATTTTGATGGCATGTACATGGTACATTAACATTTGTTGATGGATTTTGTGATGTTTGATCGGTTTGGTTTGTTTATATTGGTGTTTTATTGATTTATGTGTGTTGTTTGTATTGATATTGATATATATGTGTGGAATTGATTGGAAATGGAATGGAAATTGAATGGATTGGAAATGGTATGGGTGGAAGGTTAATAGGCCTGCTATTGTATAGCAAAATAAACCCAGTATTTCCAACGGCTTCCAACGGTTTATTGGCCATTTTGTTGTAACGGTTTCCAACGGCAGCAAGCCGTTAGCGGCCGTTGGAAATTCCGTTGGAAATGGTCCGTTGGATCCGTTGGAAAGCATTGCAAGGCGTGGGATTTATTCCAACGGCTATTCCAACAGTTTCCAACGGCCGCCAACGGCTAGGAACCGTTGGAATAGACGTTTTATCTTGTAGTGAGCTCATTTAAGGCCTCATAAGACTCATCAAACCACCAGCACAATACGAAGATCGATGCACGTAAAACATAAACTTTGTGCAACAAGTTATCATAGAGCATGCATATCAGGTATGGCAGCTAGCAAAGCGTTTGGACAGCAGGCAAAGTTTGAAATCTCAGCACTAGCAGACAATACACGGAAAAGCACTTTTATTTTTGTAATTTTCGATTTTCTATTACAAACAGTAGATAAGAATGAATATGTACAAGGATGATCATGTATACGTTTCCTTTAAATGTGAATGATAATGCCTAAGTAGCATGCAACAAAATATTTAACAACTTCTCAATTATTTCCTAGCTACGTTAATGCCGTAACAATTTGGTACTTGCACTTACTAGAACTCTATGGCAGAGATAAGGTAAGCTCGTAACTTAGCCGTAGATGAAGCCATTCAACAAGTTAGAGTCGCCTCCACACTGAACTCCTCCATCATTGATGTTATACGCATTGAGTTTACCGCCAACTTCACTACCCACCAATCCTCTACTTCCGAACTCCAAACCCCAATCAACAACATGACCCAAATCCTTCAAGACCTATCACTCACAAAACCTCTTTCAGGCCATCTCATTCACCAAATATCTCCAACACCTCTACACCATCAAATACTACTCTCCTTTGTCCACCACCACCATCACCCCTCCTCACAACACTCCTTCATAATCCTGTCGCAACGCAAAACCCAAAATGTGATCTTACACGCTTTGATGGTATGAACCCATTGATTGTATATTCCAAGCCAAGCGTTCTTTCAATTACCATTCTATATCCGACGAACAACGAGTTGAGCTCTCGAGTTTTTACATGGTAGGTCAAGTATTAACGTGGTTTCAATTGATGTTTAGGAATCAACAACTGTCATATTGAAGCACACTTACTGGACCTATCAAACAACGATTCAATCCCTCCTTTTTCATCAACCTACAAGCAATTTTATTCAAACTGAAAAAATGGCTCCGGTGAGGAATATCAATCCCTCTTCGAGATAACTAGTAATCGCATCACCAATCCATTTTAAATAGCTTCATCTTCGGACTCAAGATCCAAATCAAAAATAAATTGCTTCATCTTGCCAAGCTAATTCAAAGCAAACAATCCAAGGCACGTAACCTCTACACTCATTTCAACTCCAACCGAACCCAACAACCACCTCTTCCCTCATTACCACCAATCCCTCATCTTAACCGAATCAATAAATCCAATTACCCCGTAAAAAAACGCACCACACCCAACATGGAACATAGGTAAGCATAATGATTATGCTTCAATTGCAATGAGAAGTTGTTAGAAATTGACACATGAATTCGGAAAGAAGCCATTGGAGAACCTCGCAGAGGGTTGATGTCGAAACCCTAGAATCGACGAAGGTGAAACCCTTGGCTATGGAGTTGAAGTTGCCAAGCTCGTTCGGTGGAGGAGCAGTTTCATTTGGTGATGGGGAAATGATTTCATTCATTATTGGAGTGAGGAGAAGCTTTGGAGAAAGAAGTTGGAGTGATTTCGTTCGGTGGATGTGCTTCTGTTTGGAGCGGTGTTGGATTTGGGGAAGACCGAACAGGATTTTTCATTCGGTAGTTCACCGCTCCATTGGAGTGGTGGTGCTTGTGTGATGCCAAACCAAATTTTTGGTTTGGTATTGTGCCGCTCCAGTTTGCTTACCGGTCCAGATCTCTCGTTCAACTGCCGAACCAAATGAGATGTGTCTATGCCGGTCCAAATGTTGGAATGACCGGACCAAATTGTGCCGGACCAGATGCATGTCGAACCAAGTAGTGCCGCTCCAGATGTTTGGTTCGGGAATTGGGCTTTGCCGGTCCAGATGGATGCCGAACCAAACCCCAAAGCTGCTATATAGCAGCTACCTCTTCTCATATCTTCACTCTATAAATAGTGGAGCTTCTGGACAACAATGGCAGCCATCCTAAAGAGCAGAAACTTTGTAGAATTTTTTCTGTATTGTTAATTCTTCTTATGTATAGCCTTCAAAAGTGAATCATTCTTGTAACCATAATCTTTCAGTGAGTAATAAAATCTCCTCTCCCCAAGTGGACGTACACTGCCTTACGGTAGTGGAACCACTATAACTACTGGTGTTATTTATTTTTCTGTATTGCATAGATCAGTGACTGTTTGTTCTGGTGTCTCTGTTTGTTTCATCTCACTACAATCACGAACCAGTTGTTTTGCGCTATATTGGGTTTTTTTCCTTAGACTGATCATTTGAAGGGATTTTCTCCAACAGTCTAGAATCGGAGCTGCAAGGTTGATTGAGGAGTGTTAGATGCTATGGCAGGAGATGAAGCGACTCCAGTTGTTACAAGATCCTATACTAGAGGAATGTATATCGCGTCAAGATCAGAGTTGGCAATTGAGAAATGGAATGGGGATAAAGACTTCGAGAAGTGGCAATAGAGGATGAAGGCTATTCTAATGAGGAATGAAGTCCATCCAGTAGTGTTTGCCCCTGAGGAGTTGATGGCTGACATCTCAGTCGTGGAAAGGAAGAAGATGGAGAAATGGGCATTTACTATTTTACAACTAGCTATGGGAGAGAATTTCATCTCAGAGATTAGCAGTGAGACCACTGCTAGGGGCATTTGGACCAAGCTGAAAAATATCTACTTGAAGAAATCTCTGACTAACCGTCTGATATTACTAAAGACTTTTTTCACCATGCGGATGGGAGAGAGTACTCCAGTGAAGGAACATCTTAATTTCTTTGTTGATCTCGTGATGAAGATGAAGACTATTGACTTGAAGATGAATGAGGAGCAAATGACAATGATTCTTTTGTGTTCTCTTCCGGAGTGTTACACAGGTTTCGCTAACAGCCTTATCTTCGCTAGAGACACATTGACAGTAGAAGAGTGAAGTCAGGCCTTCTATCTAAGGGCTTAAGAGATCATATGAAAGAGATAAGTAAAGAAAGTAGAGGTGGAAGTAGTAGTCATGGCATGTTTGTTGAAAGAGGAATAGAAGATAAGAAGAATTGGCACTTTGGAGGGCGTTCCAAGTCCAGGAAGTCCGATAATGGTAGGAGAGGAAAGTTTGAGGATGAGAAGTGTTTTATCTGCAAGAAACCTAGTCATTGGAGAAAGGATTGTCCAGATTTGAAGAAGAAGGAAGAAGACGGATCTTCATCATTTGCAGTGGAGAAGTCTGTATCTGACGATGGGTTGTCTGCAGCAGTATCAAATGTCTTAGACCATTGGGTGCTGGACTCGGATGCGTCTTTCCATATGATGCCTAATAAGGATTACTTTAGTTCTTTCGTTGGACGAGAGGGAAGCTCTATTCTTATGAATAATGATGCTAGTTGTAGAGCAATGTGTGAAGGTACAGTGAGGGTCAGGATATTTGATGGAGTGGCACGCACTTTGACAGGTGTCCGGTATGTTCTAGGTCTTCGAAATACCTTAATTTCTTTAGGTTAATTGGCATCTTTGGGATGCAAGGTAACTATCGAGAAGGATAGTCTGAAGGTTACGAGAGGTGCACTAGTTCTTATGAAAGGAGATGTGTTCCGAAATCTGTATTTGCTGAAAGGAACCACAATTCTTGGAGAGTCATATGTTGGAGTAGACAGTTCTCGTGCATTGGATGTCACAAAGCTTTGGCATCTCAGGTTGTGTCATATTTCAGAGAAGGACTTAGAGTTGCTTCAGAAAGGGAAGATGATCAAAGGAGGAAGCTTCGACAAGATGGACTTTTGCCAGAAGTGAGTGTTAAGCAAGCAAACTAAAGTATCTTTTGGATTTGGACTCCATAGATCGAAGCGAGTACTAAAGTACGTGCATACATATGTTTGGGGACTGGTTGCTACTCCTTCTCTTGGAGGAGCAAAGTATTTTATCTCTTTCATTGATTACTTTTCTCGAAAAGTATGGGTGTATGTGGTAAAGACCAAATCAGAAAGTTCTAAGAAGTTCAAAGACTGGAAAGTGCTTATTGAGAACCAATCTGGTTCTAGGTTGAAGGTGCTGAGATCTGATAATGGCGGTGAATTTGTCTCTAGGGAGTTTCTTGACTTTTGTAGATAGCATGGCATTCAGAGATATTTCACTACACCCAGCGATCCGCAATCCAATGGGGTTGCAGAAAGGATGAACATGACTCTACTGGAGAAGGCTCGTTGCTTGAGATTGACGGCAGGCTTGTCTAGAGGCTTTTAGGCTGACGCATTATCAACTGTGGCGCATATCATAAATTGAATTCTATGCTCAGCCATAGATGAGAAGATTCCAGAGGAAAAGTGGAGAGGTAAAGCAATGTATCTTGGTTACTTCCAAATATTTGTTTATCCTGTGTACGTTTACTATACAGGTGATGACAAGTTGGAGGCTAGAGCATACAAGGACATACTAATGGGATACACCGATGGTATCAAAGAGTATCAAATTTGAAACTCTGTTGATCAGAAGATTATTCATTCCAGACATGTTACTTTTAATGAGTCTGCTATGTTCAATTCGAAGGAGAAGCTACCTACCCAATCAGAAGATTCTGATAGGCCTAAGAAGATGGAAGAAGTTCCCATATTCCAGCCAAATAGTAGAGTTGTTGTTGATGCTGTCAAGGAAAACACAGTTGATGAAACACCACAGGATAGTCTACAGGTACCTTATTGATATGCATGAATCTAGAGGAAGTTCAGTTCAAGATGGAGCTGAAAGTAGTTTAGGCGAAGCAGTACTTATCTGGGTCAGTCGTAGGACTATTAGGCTGCCCGAAAGGTATGGTGATTGGTAGTTTGCGAACCTTAGCCTTGGTGATCAGTTTGACTATGCCCCACATGTGGTTCATAAGGAGCCGCCTGACCTTGATGAAGCTTTGAAGTCATGTGACAGTTCGAAGTGGATGTGCGCTATGGAAGAGGAGTTGGAGTCATTGAAGAAGAACAAGACTTGGCATTTAGCACCACCTCCTCAAGGAAGCCGAGCCATAGGTTGCAAGTGGGTGTTCAAGGTGAAGGATGATGGGAGATACAAGACTCGACTAGTTGCTAAAGGGTTTTCACAAAGAAAGGGATTGGTGTATAATGAGATATTCTTTCCAGTAGTAAGGCATATGTTCATCCGTATTTTGCTCGCTATCGTCCCAACTCATGACTTGGAGCTGGAGAAACTAGACGTGAAAACTGCTTTCTTGCACGGAGACTTGGATGAGACCATCTACATGAAGAAGCCAGAAGAATTTATTGTGGATGGGAAAGAAAACTGGGTTTGGAAATTGAATAAGTCATTGTATAGACTTAAGCAGTTCTTTAAACAATGGTATAGGAGGTTTGACTCTTTTATGTTTTCACTTGGTTTTGATTATAGCATCAAAGACGCTTGTGTGTACTTCAAGCATATAAAGAATGGTAGATGGGTGTACCTACTCTTATATGTGGATGATATGTTGATTGCTTCCAAGGATAAGGTTGAAATCGATAGTTTAAAGTGAAAGCTAAAAACGGAATTCGAAATGAAAAACCTTGGAGAAGCAAAGAAAATTTTGGGTATGGAAACGCAAAGGGATAGAAAGCTAGGACTTTTGAGGCTCACTCAAAAGGAGTACATTCGAAAGGTGCGTGCTCGGTTTAGCATGGAAGAGCAAAGGCAATCAGCACACCCATGTTTTTGCACATACAGCTTTCTAGTAAAGGCTCTCCGATCTCGAAAAAGGACAAGACCTACATGGAGAAGGTCCCTTATGCAAGCGCTGTTGGCAGCTTGATGTATGCCATGGTCTGCACTAGGTGTTGGGTGCGTTTCCACCACCACCGAGCCAGAAAGAAGAAGGCATCGCCGAACCATAGGGAGGAAAGTCCCACCGAACCAACACGTCTGCAAGGCCCTGCCGAACCAACCCTTGCTCCACTACCTGTCGAACCAAACCCAAAGCATCACTACCGAACCGGAAGCCACTCCACCTGCCACCGAACCAACCCATCTCCCAAGTGCTACCGGACCAAAGTCCCACCGAACCTACCGGACCAAAGTGCTACCGGACCAAGGTCTCAACTCCAACCATCTACCACCGGACCGAAGCACTACCGAACCAAGGAGTACCGAACCAACATTGCCAGGCCAGATCACATCAGCCCAGGCCCACCAGCAACTATATACATCCAAGACCCCTACCCCCAGCCTCACTCTATAAATAAAAGGGTAGGAGTACAACAATGGCAGACAAGTTTGAGAGCTCAGGCACGGACAGAACTTTCGAACAACTTTCATATACTTGTAATCAAAGCTTTGTACTTGTAATCTGAACAGTAAAGGAGAATAACATATAAAGTGGACATAGGCGCATTCTGGCCGAACCACTATAAATTTGTGTGTCTTTTACAGTTTAGTCCCTGCTTTTTATATATTTGCATAAACCACCCAAATTGCTAAGAACAACATAAAATCGACTAAATCGTACGACTTGGAGGTGTTTGCCCAATTTTTGTGCAAACATTTTTGGTGCTTTCATTGAGAAGCGGCTGAACTTAGGACTTCAGCTTCTCCCACTTAACTTTCTTCCTAACAGCATCGCTCATTGCTTGGAAGACATGCCTCCCAAGCAGAAGAAAGATGTTAACAAAGGAAAAAACATCGCAACCAGCAGTATTCCAGATCCAGTGGTCACATATCAAGTAAATCATCCCATTCTAACAGCAGTACCAAATGAAGGTCAGGCAAATCCGACAATCCCTGCCACGGGACAGCCGGTAGCAATTACTAGGGCAGATCTAGACAGGGTTGTGGCTGAAGTGACTAACCGCTTCACATCCCAACAGGAAGCCTTGGTGGACCAACTCATGTCACGCTTAAGGGATGCTGAAGAGTCCAACCGCAACACTGAATCATGGGGTGAGTCCTAGTCTGGAGGATCTCGGAGGAAACAAAGATCTTCCTTCTTCGAAGAAGCTAACGACAGAAGCGGCCATGGTAGGAGCTGAGACCGAACTCAGTCCGAATGCCGACCCGAGGAAACGCTTGGAACCGAACCCAACGGGGGAGGTACCAGGCGAAGGTCAACCGTAGCTGAGCCTGTCATGCTGCCTAACCACAGAAACGCCAATGAACGGAGCCGAGCTAGAGTCCAGCCCGAAGTTGGACCCGAGGAGGTGCTTAGATCAGAACCCAGCAAGGGAAGGGCCAGCTGTGGCTGACCCTAGCATGCTCCCAGAAAACCAAAGACAGCCACTGGGAAATATTAGGAATGATAGACGATACCATCCCTACAGGTCATCTGGACGAAATCAATCCCACAGAGAAGAACCGAACTCATTTCTATCCGCTCCAAATTCTGATGAAAGGATGGCACGCTTGTTCAGAGAGTGCGTCCAACGGAATCAAAGAGATCGAGGGATAGGCGCGAGGGTAACCAGCCCTTTCGCCCGCAATATCGAGATTGCCATCACCCCCCGAGAATGGAAAATGCCAACAATGGAACCTTACAAGGGAGCCTCTGACCCCGTTGTACACTTACAGAGATACACACAGCATATGCTCATGAGTGGAGCAACAGAGGGAGTACTGTGCAAATGCTTTCCACTATTCTTAGTAGATCTAGCTACCTCCTGGTTCTGCCATCTACCCCAAGGATCCATCAGCTTATGGGAGATGTTGAAAGAAAAGTTCATCAGCCAGTTCCGCATTCATATGGAGCAACCCAAGGACGCTTATTCCTTATCCAGTATCAAACAGAAACCTGGAGAGAAAGTGCAGCAATATCTAACCCGATTCAATGCCGCAGCGGCCGTAGTCCAAGATGCCGATGAGAAGCTTATCTTAATGGCCCTATGTAGTGAGGTGCATCCAGATACTAAATTGGCTAGAAGATTGACAAAAGAAAAACCAGCTACTTTACCCGATTTCTTCCATGAGGCTGGGAAATATATGAGACTTGAAGACGCTGCCACTGAGGGGCAGTTAAGGCAACAAAATAAGGCAGCTCACGGCAACACGACCGTTGTAGCAAAGGACGTTCGAAGAAATGACTCTAGAGACAATGCTGGGGGCAAGAAGGGAGAAAAGCGTCTATATCGGCCAGGACCGAGATTTGACGCTTACACCCCTTTGAATGAAACGATCAAAAACATCTTCCTGGCCACTCAAGACGAAGTTAAATACAAACGCCCCCCCCCCCCCCCCCCGCACAAGAAGGAATCAGATAACGCAATTAAGTTTGGAAAATTCTGCCGCTTCCACGAATCCCATGGGCATGATACCAACGAATGCCATCATCTCCGGGACTTGATTGAAGAGCACATCAGAAGAAGGAGACTAGAACGCTATGTAAAAGGTCAGAATAGGACTCCAGTTCTTGCCAATGAGAACCCAAGGCTACCCTCCCCAGAAATAGGCAGAGGAAATCGCAACACCAGCGGCTCCAGTCAAGAGAAGATAGTGGTCCATACCATCTCGGGAGGGCCACACATCGCCGACGGAAGCTGGGCAGAGATGGAAAAGTACGGATAGTCACTTAGAAACAACGAAGAATGCATCAATTCTAATATAGAAGAACGCCACCCGAAGCGGATAGAGAATGGTGACATCACATTCAGTAGGCGTGACCTGGAGGGAAGGCAGTACCCTCACACGGATCCCACGGTTATCTCTGCCCGGCTCGGTCCAACCGAAGTTTTCCGAATTCTAGTAGACACTGGAAGCTCAGTAAATATCCTATTCAAGCATGCCTTTGACAAAATGAAGCTGTCATTAAAGGATGTTCTTCCCTGCAATAAACCACTACACGGTTTCACAGGAAATGCGAAGATGCCCCTCGGGCGACTGGACCTCTTTGTTGAAATTGGAAGTCATCCCCGCTCCGTTGTGCGGAAACAAACATTTGTGCTGATAGAAAACCACTCGGCCTACAACGCCTTCTTAGGAAGGCCAGCCTTGTCTGACTTCCAAATTGTCATGGCCCCATGGTGCCTGAAGATGATATTTCCAACGGACAATGGAATAGGGGAAGTAGAGGGAGACCAGGACATTGCTCGAGATTGCTATGTAATTGAACTTCGCAATAACCACAGGAAGGATAAAGGGAAGAATGCAGAGATTGCCCTCTACACAAAAAGTTTGGAAGCATAGCAACTAAAGAAAGCCCCTCCTCTTCGATATACCAGTGACCCTTTCATTGAATTAGACCCCAGGGACAAAGAGGAGGAGGCTACCGCCGAGCCTACAGAGGCTATGGAATTTGTATCTGTGGACAGACACGACTCGAGTAGACTATTGAAAGTCGGGTCCTAACTAAAAGCAGAATTGAAGGAACAACTCATTGATTTTCTCCGCCACAACTTGGATGTATTTGCATGGGCGCACGCCGATATGACTGGAGTCTCCCTAGACATAGCATGCCACGCACTAAATATTGATCCTACCAAGGCGCTAGTAAAACAGAAAAAGAGAAGTATGGGGGCAGAACGATCAGCGGCGCTCGATGAAGAAGTAAAGAACCTACTTGCCAATGACTTCATACGAGAAGCCATCTACCCAGAGTGGATCGCTAACCCGGTACTAGTAAAGAAGGCTAATGGGAAGTGGCGAACATGCATTGACTTCTCCAACTTAAATGATGCCTGCCCGAAGGATTGCTTCCCACTTCCCCGAATCGATCAGCTTGTGGACAGCACAACCGGGAACGAACTCTTATCCTTTATGGACGCATACTCAGGATATAACCAAATTCCTATGCATACTCCCGACCAAGACCACACTAGTTTCATCACTGACCGGGGATTGTATTGCTACAAAGTAATGCCTTTTGGACTTAAAAACGCAGGAGCCACCTATCAGCGCCTCGTCAACAAGATGTTTGCGGGGCTAATAGGACAAACTATGGAAGTTTATGTGGACGACATGCTGGTAAAGTCAAGGAAAGCCGACAATCACGTAAGCCACCTGGGCGAGATGTTTCAAGTACTTCGCCAATATGGAATGAAGCTGAACCCTCTAAAGTGCTCCTTCGGAGTATCATCAGGAAAGTTCCTGGGATTCATCGTCCATGCCAGAGGAATTGAAGCAAACCCTAAACAAGTCCGAGCTCTGAAAGATATCAGGATACCTTCTACCCGAAAAGAAATGCAAAGCCTAAATGGGAAGGTGGCCGCCCTGAGAAGATTCATCTCTAAAGCAACTGACAAATGTATCCCCTTCTTCGAAGCTCTAAAGAAAGACAAAGGAAAGTTCGAGTGGACTGACGAATGCTTAACAGCTTTCCTTAACTTAATCGAACACCTCCAGAGACCACCAGTACTCTCAACTCCGAACAAAGGCGAAGAGCTATACCTATACCTTGTGTCATCTCATGCTCTAAGCGCCGCCTTGGTGAGAGAAGACGACCGCACGCAGCGGCCGGTATACTTTGTAAGTAAGAGGTTTACAGGGGCAGAAGCCAGATATCCTAAACTTGAGAAGCTAGCATGCTGTCTACTAATCACATCACGGAAACTGCGTCACTACTTCCAATCTCATTCCATCAGAGTTCTGACCGATCAACCGCTAAGGCAGGTACTCCATCGTCCCGACACTTCTGGGCGACTACTTAAATGGTGCATTGAACTAAGTCAATATGATATCCCCTACCATCCTCGCACCGCCATCATGGGACAAGCCATGGCCGATTTCATTGCCGAATTCACTACCAACGAAGGTAAGGAGCAATCGGAAATAGCAGAAGACATCAAGTGGAATCTCTTTGTGGATGGAGCATCAAACGAACAAGGCTCGGGGGCAGGTGTGGTAATAATCACTCCCAGGGGAAATAATCTACGCTATGCTCTAAAGTTGGAATTCACTGCCACCAACAATGATGCAGAGTATGAAGCAGTGATAGCGGGATTAGAACTTGCCTTAGAGATTGGGGCCAATTCCTTATGTCTTCATAGTGATTCTCAGCTTATCGTGAATCAGATACTAGGAGAATTTCAGGCTCGGGAAGAGCGGCTCACAGCATATCTAAGGAAGACCAAACGGCTCCTCAATCAATTGGATCACTATTTGATCAAACACATTCCTCGAGAAGAAAACCAAGAGGCCGACGAACTGGCAAAACTAGCTAGCATGAAAGATGGCACCATTTCTGGAACAGTAACCGTCTCAAGGCAACTAACCCCGAGTTTTGAGCAAGTGAATCTGATAGGTGCAACCGAAGAAGAAACTTGGATGACTCCCATCCGAGACTACTTACAAAGTGGCACACTGCCCAACGGGCGTAACGAAGTCAAGAAAATCTTGAGGAAAGCTTCCCGCTACACAATAAGAGGGCATCCTCTATCGGCGCGGCTTCTCTAACCCCTTATTAAGGTGTGTCGCTGGAAGGGAAGCCAAGGAAATCTTATCCAACATCCATCAAGGAAGCTGCGGAGATCACACTGGAGGGCAGACTCTGGCAAAAAAGATACTCCGATATGGATATTTCTGGCCCACCTTAAGCAAAGACGCCTTAGATTTCGTCAAAAAATGTGACAGATGTCAGAAGTTTGCTAAGATTCCGCGGCTACCAACAACTGAGATTACTCAAATGACCAGCCCTTGGCCCTTTGCAGTATGGGGAATTGACTTGATTGGCGAACTGCCAATGGGACGAGGCGGGGCCAAATATGCTATAGTGGCAGTCGACTATTTCACCAAATGGGTGGAAGCAGAAACCCTAAATAAAGTATCTTCAACAAAAGTTATTAACTTCTTGATCAAAAATGTTCTATGCAGGTACGGAGACCCACTTAAAATCATTTTGGACAATGGACTTCAGTTTGACAGTGAGGAGTTTGCCAACTGGTGCCAAGAGCACGGAATTCACAAAAGCTTCTCATCTGTAGCTTATCCCCAAGCAAACGGACAAGTCAAAGCTGTCAACAAAATTCTCAAAACTCTATTCAAAAAGAAACTTGAAAAGTCAAAAGGCGCATGGGTGGATGAACTTCCTACGGCACTTTGGGTCTATCGCACATCTTTCAGAACATCAACGGGGCATACTCCTTTCTCTTTGGCATACGGATCAGAGGCTATGCTCCCAGTTGAAACTATAGTGCCTTCCCACCGTAGGATCCACTATAACCCAGAAGAGAACAAAGAACTCCTTCATATGTCTTTGGATCTAATTGAGGAAAGAAGAAATGATGCAGCCCTCAAAGCAGCAGCTCACAAGCAAAAAGTGGCAGCGCAATACAACTCCAAAGTCAAGCATCGTAGCTTACAAGAGGGGGATCTTGTCCTCAAGCGAATCTTCCCACGCCCTGGAGCACTAGATCCAATTTGGGACGGACCATATGTAATTCATAAAGATCTCCACAACGGAGCTTATATTTTGCCAACAGTGGACGGAGAGGTGTTCCAGAGGGCATGGAACATCCAACACCTTCGTCGATACTTTTCTTAACTTGTACTGCTCATATGAAGTGAATTAACAAAGAGAATCAGTGGACGTAGGCATTTTCGTGCCGAACCACTTTAAAAAACTTGTCTCTTTTTAACTTGTTCCTTTATATCTTGGCTGCTTGTTAACTTTATCCTTTTCTGTTGAACAAAATCCTGTGTAATGGCATTTCCATTCAAGACACATCACGGCACGACCTCACCTGGACAAGACCTAACAGGTACTATGCGAATCTATGCCCTCGCCAATGAGACACTTTTGCTCCAACATCCCTCTGTTGCGAGTTAACTCATCATTGCTCGCGATGGGCCCTTAAAGCCAACTGTAATGAGCCGATTATAAGCCACCGAGAAGGCCGACTATAGCCGAGGCAGCTCATTACGGCGTTCGGCTTGCCGGTAACCATGAACCTACTTTAAGCCCCAACATAAGGTGTGGCCAGCCAGGGGTAGTTCACGGTTGACAATCGGCACCCACGCTAGCCGGCCACGGTAAATCGAATAATACCCACGATTATGGGCCATAATGGCCCGGGTAGTTACTGTGCGCAATCTCGGCTCCGATGTGTCTTAAGTATGGTTGTGGTAAAAAAGATAAACTCCCCGTGGAGGCGTAAGATGGGTGACAAATGTCTCCAAGACCCACAGCTAGGGAAAGTGACTACAAAACCTATTTGCCTTGAACTTAAGCACATCGCATACTTCTGTGATTGGAAGTTTTACTTTTTCTTATATTTCTGTCTTATTTAAAAACTTTCCTCCTATCCTCTATAACGATCCCTAAAGTACAGGACACAAAGTAGGAGACGCTCGCCGATGGGGATAAGAACTCACAATGGGATGACAGGTCAATCAACTACATTCCATACTCAGTCATATAAGACATTCAAAGCTACCATCTACAATTAAGACATGAAGGGCAGTACTTTCTTCTCTTGTAAATAAATACATAGCTATAATTTATTCGCACATCACATTAACTTTGCAAGGTATGAAATTATATCTTAAGCAAGAAATTGGCATCAAACACGATAAAATCACAGGCATGTGCACAGCTGTATTTCTTATGCGACACATCAAAATAATTAAGACAATCAAATACGACAGAATCAGCTTAAGTTAAAAATTACAGGCTAAGAATAAAGTCGTTTGTTGCCAAAAACACAACTTACAGCCAGAGGTGAAGCGGCGGAAAGAAACGGAGTCATCTTTGACAAAAAACCATTCTTTCTTGAACATGCTGAATTTCGAATATAAATCCAGGACTGGCTTGAAGGACACGGCCGACTCCAAGCTAATATACAGAGACCCCTTCTTGTAGCCTCTTAAGTTGTACAGATACCGGATTTCCCGATTGGAAGGAGGACGCCCGTATCTCCTCTGGAAGATGACGAACAGGCTCACCAAGATGGCATAGGAGTTGGGCTAAAGCTGGAAAGGAGCCACCTTCAAGTATGTGATGAAGTTGACTATCCAAGCATTGATAGGTGGGATGGAACCACACATGCAATGATACCTGCTATAAGCAAAATATCCTTCAGGGGGGTTATACAGCATCACTCCTTCCCCCGGCAATAACATGTGCGCTCTGTCGATCCCAAAAGAGAGAGAGAGATAACATCAAGCTGCTCATCTTTGAGGGAGCTGGGAAAGCAATCAGGCGGTGAGTTCAGGAGCTCTTGAGGACAGTACCCGTCTACTAGCGATCTCGGGGTTGGTCCCTGTCATTCTGGTGCTGCCTGAACTGGGGGCACTATGGAGGACTCTCCTCGGTCCTTGGATTTCTTCTTGTCAGAACGAGTTTCGACTTTATGAGACATTATCTGCAACAGGAGAAAACACATTATTAGAACAAGGAGTGTGGAGACATAAACAAGCAAGTACATACGGCATGGAATATCGTTCATAATTCAAAACATAAAAGCCCGATCGGTAGTTCGAGACTAAAGTTCATCCGACACTCAAGTTAGTAACTCCTATGCCATCTCGATGGTTCGAGACTAAAGTTCATCTCGGTAGTTCGAGACTAAAGTTCCTGCCGAATGAACTTTAGTCTCGAACCAGATTCGGTATGATTGATTCGGCGGTATGATTGATTCGGCAGGAAAGAATCTGGTTCGGCTATTTCAGTTAGTAAGGAATAACGAAAGCGTATGGCCCATACTTATAGGCAAATAGAAACGACCGGACCAACTGGTTCGGCGCTCGGGACCGAATGAGAGTGTCCAAGTCGAAGGGCCTAAAACAAAGCACGACATATGCCCCACTTTGGGGGGCAAATGTTGGGTGCATTTCCACCACCACCGAGCCAGAAAGAAGAAGGCATCGCCGAACCATAGGGAGGAAAGTCCCACCGAACCAACACGTCTCCAAGGCCCTGCCGAACCAACCCTTGCTCCACTACCTGTCGAACCAAACCCAAAGCATCACTACCGAACCGGAAGCCACTCCACATGCCACTGAACCAACCCATCTCCCAAGTGCTACTGGACCAAAGTCCCACCGAACCTACCGGACCAAAGTGCTACCGGACCAAGGTCTCAACTCCAACCATCTACCACCGGACCGAAGCACTACCGAACCAAGGAGTACCGAACCAACATTGTCAGGCCAGATCACATCAGCCCAGGCCCACCAGCAACTATATACATCCAAGACCCCTACCCCTAGCCTCACTCTATAAATAGAGGGGTAGGGGTACAACAATGGCAGACAAGTTTGAGAGCTCAGGCACGGACATAACTTTCGAACAACTTTCATACACTTGTAATCAAAGCTTTGTACTTGTAATCTGAACAGTAAAGGAGAATAACATATAAAGTGGACGTAGGCGCATTCTGGCCGAACCACTATAAATCCATGTGTCTTTTACAGTTTAGTCCCGGCTTTTTATATATTTGCATAAACCACCCAAATCGCTAAGAACAACATAAAATCGACTAAATCGTACGACTTGGAGGTGTTTGCCCAATTTTTGTGCAAACACTAGGCCTGACATTGCACAGGCGGTTGGATTGGTTAGTAGGTTCATGGAAAATCCAGGAAAGACGCATTGGGAAGCAGTGAAGTGTATCTTCAGATACCTTAGAGGAACTCCAAACCATGGACTTGTCTTTGGTGACAGAGGAAGAGATTTCAGCTTGGTTGGATTTTGTGATTCTGACTATGCCGGTGATAGATCGAAGGAAGTCAACCTCTGGATATGTGTTCGCCATTGGTGGGACATTGATCAGTTGGAGAGCGAGGTTGCAGATGATTGTGGTTTTGTCCACTACAGAGGCAGAGCTCATAGCTGCAGTTGAAGCAGCTAAGGAGGTGCTTTATTTGAGGCGACTGTTGTGTGATTTGGGCTTCGTATATGAAGGCGTGGATGTGTATTGTGACAGTCAGAGTGCAATTCACTTAACTGAAAATCATGCATTCAGCTCGAGGACGAAGCATATTGAGGTGAGAGAGTCGTTTCTTGTCTCGATGAGTGAAGAGAAGCTAGTTCGTTTTCAGAAAGTTCACACAAAGATGAATGCATCAGACATGTTTACCAAGTCGTTGCATGTTGCCAAGTTCAAGCATTGCTCGGACTTGATTCGCTTAATGAAGTGCTAGGTGCCACGGGGCGAGAGTTGAGATGG
Organism: Allium fistulosum; assembly: GCA_030737815.1. Lineage (NCBI taxonomy): Eukaryota > Viridiplantae > Streptophyta > Magnoliopsida > Asparagales > Amaryllidaceae > Allium > Allium fistulosum. The sequence continues at coordinate 296,098,622 of CM060908.1, read as the reverse complement.
TTCATGGAGACGTTTGTTTTCATGGTGGTGATTGATAGGTTCTACATGGACTGGGTACTTGGAACACTTCGTTGACAAGCGGTGGCCTTACCGGAGTTCGTTGATAGAGTGTAATGGATGATGGCATTGCCGAAGCTCATTGAATAAGTATCCATTGCTTGAAGCATGAAGGTGTAGATGGAGTTGGAAGGCTTGTATGGAATTCGGTATCAAGGTGGAGACTGTTAGAAATTGGTACCTGAATTCGGGAAGAAGCCATTAGAGAAGCTCGCGGAGTGCTGATGCCAAAACCCTAGAATCGATGATGGTGAAGCCCTAGGTTGTGGAGTTGAAGTTGCCGAGCTTGTTCGGTGGAGGAGTAGTTTCATTTGGTGAGGGGGAAATGATTTCATTCATTATTGGAGTGAGGAGAAGCTTTGGAGAAAGAAGCTGGAGTGAGTTCGTTCGGTGGATGTGCTTTTCTTTGGAGCAGTGTTGGATTTGGGAAGACCGAACATGATATTTCGTTCGGTAGTTCGCCGCTCCATTTGGAGTGGTGGTGCTTGTGTGATGCCGAACCAAATTTTTGGTTCGGTATTGTGCCGCTCCAGTTTGCTTACCAGTCCAGATCTCTCATTCAACCGCCGAACCAAATGAGATGTGTCTATGTCGGTCCAAATGTTGGAATGACCGGACCAAATTGTGCCGGACCAGATGCATGTCGAACCAAGTAGTGCCGCTCCAGATGTTTGATTCAGGAATTGGGCTTTGCCGGTCCAGATGGATGCCGAACCAAACCCCAGGACTGCTATATAGCAGCTACCCCTCCTTATATCTTCACTCTATAAATAGTGGAGCTTCTGGACAACAATGGCAGCCATCCTAGAGAGTTGAAACTCTACAAAATTTTGTTTGTATTATTAATTCTTCTTATGTATAGCCTCTAAAAGTAAATCAATCTTGTAACCCTAATCTTTCAGTGATTAATAAAATCCTCTCTCCCCAAGTGGATGTACACTGCCTCGCGGTAGTGAAACCACTATAAATACTGGTGTTATTTATTTTTCTACATTGCATAGATCTATGACTGTCTGTTCTGGTGTTTATTCTATTTTTTTCGTCTCACTACAATCACGATCTAGTTGTTTTCCGCTGCGTTGGGGCTTTTATTCCCTTGGACTGATCATCTGAAGGGATATTCCCCAATAGAAGTTTAGTATCAACCACAAGTGTAAACATTTTGTTGATCCTTCCCAATGTAGAAGAGGAATCAGATCCACCATTGCCCAATCCTAAAGTTCCAAACCAGCACTCTGATAACCTTGAATTATCTTTTCATGCACTCATTGGCTTCACCAACCCCAGATTTATGCGATTTCTCACAACAGTAAACAACGAACTACTCTAAATCTTTGTCAACTCCAGTAGCATGTATAACCACGTACAACCGAAAGTAGCTCGCAACATGATCATGATATCATGTGATTTACCACAATCAAGTGCAACCTGGTTACTTAAGATAAATAGTATACTCAAGTCAGAAAACTACTACACGTCATTACAGTTGATCTTCAATTTTGACTTAGTTGTATTGTCCTATAGAAGACTCTCGGGTGAGTTGTTCCGTGAATGTTTCAAACAACCGAAAGTTTGCAATCAATTGGTGTCCCCTACAGTCATGAGTAATTTATCGTTCATCATACAAAAAACATTATATACAATAGTCTAAGGATTTATTAATACCCTTTTCTTGATACATCTTGACCAGAAACATTGAAGAATAAGTATTTTGAGTGTCCCATTCAAAACTCATGGTCATGAATACATTCGCGGTTGTAATCGATAAAATACTTGTTTTAAAGATTTTCTACTTTTATATGTTTAATGTATCTATACCATTACTTATATTATAATATAACAACATATATAATAGAAAACAAGACAAAAAAAACATAATTTATTTCAAGCAAGATTCTTTTACAAAAGTTAATTTATATAACAATCTAAATAATTGCCTCATTGGCAAACCCTTGGCTCTTTCATATCCAACAACTAATTAATTTGTGTTAATACACTACTAGAAATGAGCTAAATAGCAACGGACGGTTCTAACGGCCGCTGACGGCTCCGTTAAGCTATTTTCGACGACTTCTAATGGTAGGTTATTTTAAGTAATTTAATTTATCACAATATTATAACATGTTAATTATAGAAGTTTAAAATTTGTTTAAAAATACAAATTTGATTTCTAAAATTAAAGAAAATATTTTTTTTCAATTCTTCAATTTTATGATGGTTGGTGATTAATTAAATTAATATTTTCGAATTGTGTAATTCGATATTTAACTTTATTGAAAATCAAACTCAAATGGTCAATCTATGCAACTTTCAGTCCATCTATTATACAACTTCGGTGAAATTTACGATGTATAACGGTTTTATGAATTTAAATATACTTTTAACCATTGTGCAACTAATTATGAATTTTTAAATGTATTTAATATTATAAATTTGTATAAAATAAAATATTCAATAAAAAATAATTTTTTCAAATCTTATGTCGATCCAAAGTATTTTGGACCTACTTCCAAAATATGATAAAAATTAAATAAATTTAGGGTGTCGATCTTAATTCTTAAATTTATAGTCGTTCGTCGACATTCGGACTAAAAACCTTTCGTTCGAAGAACAAACGAGATGAAATTCATGCCACATATACGTTTTAACGTATTTATCCAATCCATACGGCTGTAATCGAAAAAAGGAAAAAAATTAGACTTAATATATCATTTTCCAAAAAGTTATATAACAGTTGGTATATATTATTAGGACAACTTCTATGAAAATGACATGTTTTTATTCTAATTTTTTCTGCTTTTTTTAAAATCCAACTATACAGATTGGATAAGTACATAATATAGTATATATGATTTGAATTTCATCTCGTTTGAAGATCATTTGACCTTCGAACGAAAACTTTAAGTATGAATGTCGACGAACGGTAATAAATTTGAAAATCAAGATTGATACCTTAAACTTGTTTATTTCCTTTTCATATTTCGATCACATGCCTAAATAATCTGGATCAACATAAGATTGAACAAATTTATTTTTTACCAAATATTTTATTTTATTTGAATTTATTATCTCAAATACATTTAAAATTCACAAGTAATTATCAAATCATTAAAAAAGTATTGTATAACAAATAAAAATAACCTTTTTAATATTTAGAAACAAAAATGAGTTATCATAAACTTTTCTAAATTTTTTATAGCAAATTAAATTTTTATAACAATTTAAATTTATTTTAAAAGGAGAGAAAATATTTTTTTATTTATAACCGTCGAAAGTTGTCAAATTTTAACCCTCGACGGCCGTCGTTAACCGTAGAAAAATCGCCAATATGGCATCAGCCGAACCCCTTTCTTCCTCATTTCCAACATTTTCTAAACCCTCAAACCCAATTTCTAAACACTCAAATCCATCCATTAAGGCCCTTGTCATCGCAGTCCGCTAAAATCCATCGCAACCTTCATCAAATTGGATTCTCCAAGCTTCTACACATTCAATCCATAAAAAAATTAGGTATATTCCTCACCTAAACTAATTATTTCGAATTTTGACTTAATTAGTTTTAATTTTTGCTTAAATTTATTGATAATAGCCTATTGATTGGTTATAATTATGTATTGGTTGATTTGAAAATGTTAATAATTAGGATTATTAGCATTTAAATTGTAATTATAAAGTATGATTAATGTTAAATTCGAAAATTAATGCATAATTATGATTAAGTTGGATTGATTAGTATATGTGGTTATTAGTGTAAATATAATTTAGTGCTAACTAGTGTATGTGTCAGCTAGAATGACAAAGAAAAACAATTTATTTATATAATCCCTTTATTAGCGTATAATGTTACTTATATATAATTTTAGTTTATGTGTATGTGTTAATATGAACAAATTAGTGTATAATGTTAATTTTTTATTAGTATATAACAAATCAAATTAATGTTAGCTAAAATACTGAAAAAATGATTTTTTTATTAGTTTTTAATTGTTAACGAGTTCAAATAATGAATTAGTGCATACTGTTAATTTAAACAAATTAGTGTACAATGTACTTTACGTTTTAAATCCCTTAGATTTTTTTGGCCTCGTCTGACAAGTGTTGTATATGACCATTTAGATATCCATTTTTACGACAAAACAGGCATATTCATCTGATACAATATTTATTGGATTTGTCCCTGTATTGGACAAGTTACAAACACAATATAATAATTACATTTCGTAAATTATATATTTCATGTGAAATGGTTCACAATTGATAGTACTTTCTTTTTGTTCCCTGTGTATGCGCATTTGTGTACGATAAGGGGAACAAATGGGAAGTGCTGCCAAAATTTTGTTAAATCATTTAAGATGAAATAATTTGCGAAATTTAATTATTATTATATTTGTAATGGGAAGTAGGATGACCGACCATCAAAAGTAAAAACTAATAATGTGAAAATATAATATTATGTAAAAAATAGTAGGTTAAAATTGAAAATAAGATTTTATAAAAAAAGGTAAAAAGAATAATTTATGGTATAATGACAAGCACCATTGTCCAAGTGGTTAAGTGATTCGGCTTTTGTGCGAGAGGTCATAAGTTTGAAACTTGCGTAGCGTGATTCGAACGTTTATTGACATGTGATATGTTATCCCAGTGACATGTTATATATAAAGTACCATTTCAAAAAAAAGAATTATGGTATAATTAATAAAATATTAAAACATCATAATTTTTTCAAATCTTACTATAATTTTTTAAATTTCTATCATATTTTTTGAAATAGGAAAAATGATCAATTATTTTGTCGATTGAAGGATGTGGATGTATGAACAAAAGGGAATGAAAGGTTCAACAAAAAAACATTTTCTTGAAAGAAATAAAAAAACATTTTTATAATGGTATACATAAATTTATTAAATTCGCTTTAAGTAGTAATGGAAACGACGAAGTGGTTTGTTGCCCTTGTAATAACTCAAACAATTGAAGCATTAGAAATCAGATATGGTTATATTACATTCATGTCAAAACAGTTTTATGCATGATTATATATGTGGGATCGTTATGGAGAACTTGTTGCATCTAATCATGTATGTTAGATGAGGAGGTGGATAATGATAATGTTACGGTGAAACCTATAAAACTATAGATATGATTGAAGATGCAACACGATCAATGTTTCCTACAGTTCAGGTTGATGATGAAGATGTAAATGTTGGAAAAGAATCAAATATCATGGCAAAAAAAATCAATAATTTATTGGACACTACTAAGAAACCCCTTTGGGATGGCGGTAATAGCGGCACTCGGTTATCAATAACCGTCGAATGCATTACTACGAGATCTACTTGGAAGTTTTTATTCGTACTCACGCCATTGAGTATGTCAATGAAGATGACTCAAAAACATACAAATGGTATGATACAAATCAAAAGAGTCCATGGTAAGCATAATTTAAATTATAAGTTATTAATAATCACTTTAAATTATAAGTTATAAATAATTAAAATAATGCAATATAAATTTTAATTGTAATTTTATTTTTAATCGTAGGATAAATTCTTTAAAGAATGAGACCGACTGCTCGAAGGAACATGTCGAGACGAGCCGACCGCTGATGAGGAGTACATGATTTTGACGCTATCGTGGAACCGCCAATGCTGAATAGGCGCTATGGTTTTGGGAATCAATAGGTAATGTTTATATATAATATATTTATGAAACACATTGATTTTATTAATCACACTATACGAAACTCATACACTTTGGTAAAAAAAATATTACTGGTTAGACGAAGGCAAGGCAGCTATAGAAGATCTCAGGACGATCAGGAGATTGCAGACTTGAGAGCTCGAATTGGTGACCTCGAGGATCGAGACAGGGGTCGGACTGCGGAGATGTACCAGATGTTGGATGAGGGCGCTGCTGTGTATATACAACAACATGTAGATTTCTTTCATCATAAGGATTTGGAGGTGATGAGGTGTAGGTATGATTTTTTTGTGTTGAGATATTGTATGTATGCATCTTGATGTTGTGAGGTAGTATGGGAGCTAAATATACTTTGAGATGGGTGAGGTTGATTTGAGATGATGTATGATACATTTGGAGATGTTGACGGATGTTTGAGATTTGTGGTATATTGACGAATGTTTGAGGTTGGTTTATTGTATATATTGATATATTTTTTATTTATGATGTGATATATTTTATGGTATATGTGATATGTGTGATTTGGGCTTTGACATACATGATTATATGTGTGTAATTGGACCGCGATATATATTGTTATATATGTCTTGTCTGAGGCATAAATCGCGGTTGGAATGAAAAAAATGTTCCATATTTTCGACAGCTAATGACGACCAATTGATCAAAACGTGTCAGTCTACATAATTGCCATGTGTACTCATTAAGGTGATGAAAACCGTCGAATCATTTGATGAAGGCCTTCGAAAAGTTGTCGACAAAGCCATCGGCAAGTTTGTCGATGAGTTGCTAGACGTATGTTATTTTGACGGCTTTTTCCATCGGTTTTTTACGGCTGCCGATGGCTATTGGCCGTCGAAATAACTGTTCCCTTTTGTAATGATAGAAAGAGACGAATATATCTTAAATATATGTCTTTGGCCCTTCAACTTTGGTTGCTTTAGCCAAATGTGAGACGGAAGTAGAGTAAAAACATCTCGGGAAAAAATAATTGTGGAAGCCAAGCTTGAACCCAAGACATCCAACAAAGAAGAAAACCAACAAATAAGCGATGTTATGGTAATGGTTACCGTTACCATTTCACAAATATTGTTACTCTACCCTTTTTACTGGTAAACTAAAATTGTTTACTGTTACCGTTACCGATCGACTAGTATACCAAAGATTGTTTTACCGATAATCTGGTAACCGTTACACTAACAATGATAAATTATCGTTTGTCCAAAAAATCTGTAACTTGACATGTTTTTACACAACAACACATCTTTGTTATACTATTTATAGTGTTACTTAACAAAAAAAATAAATGAGAAAGAAAAGAAGTGAATTTGGCATGATTTCACCTGATTACTAGACTAAATTTAATCATTTTCTTAGTTTTAAAGGCATGTAATAAAGCATATCACATAAATATATATGTGTTATAAATTGACTGGTAAAATTATTGTTACCATCGATTTTGAATAAATGTTACCGATAATTTACCGTAGAAAATTGTAAATTTACCGTTACCATACGATTAAACTGGTATACCAATTTAAATCAAAAATGATAATCGACTGACTTGTAATGGTATGGTAATGAGAAATTTACCATTACCATAACAATTCTACAACAAACCATTGCACCACACAATCCTTTTGAGATGGTTGCCTTTTATTGAAATTAAACAAATTATTTGTAAGATATTTAAAAATTTATTGCTCTCTTTCGACGTGTTGCCCCAGGCGGCCGTCTTGGCAGCCTTGCCCTAGGGCTGAGCCAACTGGAAGTCAATAGAAGTTACAAACATAAAATTATGAAATTTTAGGACCCGTTTGTTTTATTTTGTATTTTGAGTTTTCAACATTAATTACAAAATATAAGAAGAGTGGAGGAACGCCGGGGAAGATGGAAGGAAGTTGGAGGGGACGACGAAGGGGATGCGACGGAAGGATGAATTGTTTCTCGTGCTTTCATTATTTTTTAAAATACGAAAAATTAAGGTAGCGTTTGGTTTGAAATGATTTTTGTGTTTTGAGTTTTCAACAATAATTACAAAATATGAGAGGAGTGGAGGGACGATATATAGGATGGAAGGAAGATGAAGGGGACCACGAAGGGGACGAAAGAACAATAGAAGGAATGATTGTTTCTTGTTCTTCTCTCATTTCTCAAAACAAGAAAAATAAAAAAATGTTTTTTTATTTTCTTTGTTAACTTTGTTTTCTAAATTGATCGTTTTCCACAATATATATGCGTCGTGCGTATTTTTATATGGACGAAAACTCAAAACTAAAAAACGTAAACCAAACATTACCTTAAATTAAAATTATTTTCTATTTTGTGTATTAAATTCGTTTTTTAAAATAATCGTTTATCATAATATACATGTGTTGTGCGTATTTTTATATGGACGAAAAGCCAAAACTAGAAAGGATAAACCAGCCGTGGATTTAGTATTTAGTCTACAACAAAACAACTCTCCTGATGGAGGGACGAATTACCGCTCCATTTTACATGGCAAGCGGTCTAAAAACCTACACCAAATAGTGTGTTGGAACCGATCAGTATGTAAAAATTGTGGTGTTTGATTCTGGATAAAACTGTGTAATTTTTAAGGATTATGTTGCAGTCTTAGGCCCATAGTCTTTATTTCTTGGATGGTTGGATCTTCCTACAATTTTATCCAGTGGTTTAGGGTTGACTGAATCATTTATTTATATATAACAGTCCAAGTCTTCATTATCTTGGTAGAAAATCCTTATTCATTCTAGCTAAATCAAGAATATTCCAATTGTCTTTTTGTCAAATTAAACCGTTGCTTTTGCAGTGAAAACTGCCTACGTGCGAATTTAATCATTGTGATCGAGATTATTGATCATTTCTTCCTCAGTTGTCTCTAAAATAAATCTATTTATTTATACAAACTTTAACTTTATGGTACTTGTTTTGCGCTAGAACTACAAATTATATATGTTTCACACATTCAGCTAAAATTGATTTGTACAAATATTTAGCTATATTTTTACATTAAAATCATATGTAGGTAGTTTGAATTTTATTTCTACATCTAATTATTTGGGTTAGTTTGAATTTTTCTTTATATTGCTAATTAATAAACAAGAATTTTTAAAATAAGTTTATTTGTTAGATTCTATTTTTAGGTGATAGTAAGAGTCTATAATAATTATAGAGGGACGTTTTGAATTTGTAAAAGCAGTTTAATGTTAAATCTGTTATAAACTAAAAGGAGATAAGAAGCCATTAGAAAAGAGGAGAGAGAAGAGAAAATGTTATTCACACTGATATCAGTTACATAGATATTGATTCATTCAATTACATTACATAGGCTCCTTTATATATAGGCCTTGGAGCATGAGATTGAACATATCCCATGATGTGGGACTAAATAGAAAAACACAAAAACATATTCACTTTTATATTTACATATTATAGTGAATATTAGGCTCAGGTCCCTAATAAGTTTCAAAATACACAAAAACCCCAGTAAAAAATAGTATGTAAATTATGTCCCTAGAATTAAGTTACTAAGTAATTGCATATAGTTATGCAATTATTCACTGAATAATTGCAGACATTTATGCAATTATATCCAAAAGTTGCATAAATTTATGTAATTTTTCGGTTAATAATTGCGGAAATTTCCGCAATTTTTTTGGTGAATAATTGCGGAATTTTCCGTAAATTTTTGAAAAAATTGCGGAAATTTCCGTAATTTTTTGATGAATAATTGCGGAATTTTCTGTAATTTTTTGAATAAATTGTGGAAATTTCCGCAATTTTTCAGTGAATAATTGTGAAAATGTCTGCAACTTTTTGATATAATTGCATAAATGTCTGCAATTATTCACTGAATAATTGCATAAGTGTATGCCATTATTCGGTAACTTAATTCTAGGGACCTAATTTACAAACTTTTTTTTACTGGGGTTTTTGTGTATTTTGAAACTTATTAGGGACCTGTGCCAAACTGTCCCTATATTATAACACTCCCCTTTGAATATGCGCCTTCAAACTCTTGAATGCTCATATGGTAGCTAGAAATTGTTCCTTTTGAAGCATCCATGACAATTGCTCCCCTCATTATTATCTTACTTTCATACATCCATTCAGTCGTTACGAATATTGTCTGTTGCCTCATTAAAAACCTCTATTAGGAAAATCTAATGGAAAAACCTTGAACGAGGAAAAGAGTGCAACTTGAAATCATAGATATCATACAACGATATTCCATTTAAAGAGTTTGATACTCCGGAATCAAAATAATGCCTCATTAAAACCTTACTAAGAAAAACTCAATGGGAAAAATCTTAGTGAAGGAAAAAGAGCACAATGACATATTTTATTCCTTATGTCTTCAAATGAAGCTTGATACTTCTGGATCAAACTAATGCCTCGTTAAAACCTTACTAAGAAAACCCTATGGGGAAAATTTTAGTCAAGGATAAAAATATTTAACTTAAATAACATATTTGAGATGTTATTTCTTGAAAAGATGTTTGATTCTTCTAGATCAAGATAATGCCTCGTTAAAACCTTAGTAAGCAAAACCCAGTGGGAAAATGCTTAAATAAGGAAAAAGAGTACATTATAACTTATTTTTAAATGTTACTGGGGAGTTGATACTTTTGAATCAAGATAATGCCTCATTAAAACCTTACTAATAAAAAACCAGTGGGAAAAATCTTAGTTAAGGAAAAAGAGTGCATTATAAAATACTTATGGATGCTCCCCCGATTTAAAATTTTCCTCTGAATTTGTATTCGTCTTTCGATAACTCAAATTGCTTATAGATACTTCTGGATCCATAAATATGAATCTCATTAATAATACAATTTATTAATAGTTTCCTTCGATACAATCAAATTTTCTAAGATTGTTTCTTCCAAATATGATTTGCATTTTATGCATTTTGTATGCTACTTTTATGAAAAACACTTCATGTGCTTTCATTTTGGTGCTTCAAATCAGTTTTGCGTATTGCAACTATACATCTTTCATGAATATTAAAAATTTCATCATAACACTACTAAAAAGCAGGAAGTATTCTACTCATCTTAAAGTATATCAAGATTTTCATTACAACAACACTTAGAAGAAGGTTGTAATCTACACTTCATGTCTTTTGCATTCTTTATAACTACAAAAGTTATATATATTCTTCAGGAATTTGTATACTTTAATAAGTATTTGCATAACTCAACTACCACTTCAATGGATATTAATAGTTTCATTACAACAATACTTAAAAATAGGAAGTAATCTACTCATCATGAATTATATCAAGATTTTCATGAATATTAAAAATTTCATCACAACACTACTAAAAAGCAGGAAGTAATCTACTCGTCTTAAAGTATATCAAGATTTTCGTTACAACAACACTTAGAAGAAGGTTGTAATCTACACTTTATGTCTTTGGCATTCTTTATAACTACAAAAGTTATATATATTCTTCAGGAATTTGTATACTTTAATAAGTATTTGCATATCCCAACTACCACTTCAATGGATATTAATAGTTTCATTACAACAATACTTAGAAATAGGAAGTAATCTACTCATCATAAATTATATCAAGATTTTCATTACAATAATACTTAAAAGAAGTTGTAATCTACGCTCCTTGTTCTTTACCTTCTTTATAACCACCAAATTTATTTATATTCTTCATAAATTTGAGTACTTTCATTGTTTATTATGATTTAAATAATATTTATACCTTCAGGGTATTTTAAGTGTTTCAAACACTTTCGTTGCTTCAATCAATTCAATTATCTCTAAAAACAACATGCCCATGGCACTTAACATGTTGTTGATACTATATGTGCTTTAATAATTTTAGTGTGCTTTTTCCACTTTATATACATGTTTCTAATTTTATTTTATGGACTACAGGTTCACATTTCTTATTTAGGAGAATTTCATGATGGCCAATCATGTCTTTCTCTAATCCAGAATCTTTAATCCATTTATAAACATAAGCACTTTATTATTTATAAATTATAATCAATGATTATTTATTGTCAGTTCTAGATATGATTTATTGACATCTCTTTATTTATCATATTTTAGATACCTAAACCACTTCTAGGGTTATTTGACAATCATGTCATGGATCTCTTCCAGAGCATCCTTAAGTGTTTCTTTAAGAACACTCACCTCCTTTATTTGGCATCTTTATTACTTACTTCAAAAATATTTTGAACTAACTTTTGAACCACATTTCAGATGTGGTTTATACATTTTGATCCTTCAGGGATTCAAATCTATATTGGAGAAAGTCTACTAGGGATATTATTGATAATTTATTCAAGTTACTTAATATTTTGCATCATTGTATATTTTAACAAATATTTAATACTGATGATCAAAATGAGCTTGTATCCCTTTATCCTCCCCCTCAATGTTGACAAACATTGTCACAATAAATAATAATCATCTTTGGATTCTCATTTTGATCTATTATGATATTGTTACTAGCAAATACACCATACATATTAATAATAGGAGGATAATTCTTTTATCACTTGATAAAATGCATTCAATTGATATTTCTTATTAGAGTTTGTTCTCATTCATTGATCTAGCCAATTTGAGGAATTTACTTATTGTGTAGATCATTTGAATACATACATGACTTCAGGTCATTCAACATTTATGTTGATTGAATTTTAAATCACTAAATAATATCTATGCATAATCTATAAGATGAGCTTATAACAAACTTCATGTTGTTAGCTGAATATTTACATATATGGATGTATACGTGCGTCCACGTATTACACATATATTATAAATTTTCATATTCTTTCTCATTTGACTTAGTGATTTTTTTAGAACAAACTATTACAATGATCCAAACTATTAATTTCTATTTATAAATCAATGTCAATGTGAATCCGTCAAAACCGCATGATAATATTCTGTAACATCCCGTATTTTTAAGCCATTGAATTTGAACATTTAATTCATTTTAAATGTTAATGTGGATTCTTAATTGATTTTAAAATGAATAGATTCAGATTCAATCAATGAAATAAGCTATAATTTTTAATTATAGTAATTTAGGGTTGAATTTGATTTATGGAAAAAATATAATTAAATATTCGGGATTAGGATAAAAGGGTGAATCTGGGTGTAAATAGCTATAAAATGGTTTTAAAATTTATTTTAAAGTCTATTTGGATATAAATAATGTTGTTGGACTTTTAGAGGAATTTTTAAGTTGATAAATTAATATTTGGGGTTTATATTAATTTAAAAATAAATTTAATATTTTTAAAATGCAATTTAATCAAGTTTTGGTCCGGATTGAGCCAGAATGATTTTTAATGTGTTTATAAATTTTATATGATTTATTGTTAAGTTAATAAAATTTTAAAAGTGAAATTTTAAACGTTTCCGTCAATTTTGAAAATCGCTCGATTTAACAGACGAGTTAAAATAGCCTTCCGGGGCACAGTCTCGGAATTCGACGAAACCAGTTCCATTGGATCCGTAATAGTTAGTTATTATCGGATTTCAATTTTCGTAGCAATCGGAGTTGTCGTGTGACTGTGGCAGCTCGAAACGCATCGAAATCGATTTAACCGATTTAATTTTAAATTGATCGTTTAATTCCGTATCTCACGCATACGATCGAATTAGCTTACGAAACCTGTTCCATTGTGACCGGAACACGGAAAAACCCTAGGATAGCCTGTCGGAACGTGAGAATTGAAGGTCGTTTGCGTAAACTGTTGATTTGAGAAATTATATTAATTTAATAATATTAAAACAATTATATATAAACTATTTTCTCTAAAACCCTAATCATTCTCAGTAGCCGCCGCTTATAGTATTCAATGGCCGAAATCTACCATCGTTCTCCTTCAATTTCTAACAAATCTATCAACCCATTGCAAAATTTTTCAACTGGAATGTCGTAGAGGGCGAGGAGAACTGCAGATCCAACGGGTGAGATGAGTTTTAGCGAGGTAGATCGACGAGTATGGTGGCTCGAACGCAACCGTTCGTGTGCGATTCTCCGCCTGGGGGGATGCGCCGAGCTCCTCGAGCTTCTGGCCGAAGAAGGAGGTGGTAACGAGCTTCACAGTGGCATTTTCTGATCGTGGTCTAGACGAGCGTGGAGGAGGCGGTGGTCAACCCTAGGTGTCGAAGTTGGGTTCGATGTTGTTCTGGGCATGCGAACGCGAGGAGGAAGAAAGGATGGTGTGCGGCCGTGATTTCCTGGTGAACGTGTGGCCAGATCTTGTTTTGGTAATTTAAAAAGAAAGAGAGGAATTTGTTTTAAATCGTTATTTAAACTTTGTAATATCATAACGAATTCATACGTTATCAGATTCGAACGATTTTGGATGCGTTGGAATCGCAGGAACGCGTACTGCGCAGTGGAACAATTCTGGAATCATTCCGAGCAAGTAGAAATTTGAGTTAAATCGGACATCGTTCGGTTTAATTTAAATTTCGAACGCTCGCCGAACTCAAGGTGAGTTTTTCTCACTCACATCTGGATGCTAGACATTATAAATAATTGATATTTAAATATCTGAATGATTGGTTGATTATAACTGCTGTTATCTGGCTGGATTGATATTTATATTGTGATGTGCTAACATTTGTGATGCAGGAAGAAACAGGTTGGAGGGATCCAACTGGATTCCTCACAATGTAGCAATTATTTTATAATTGATAGTGATACCTGTTTATATGATGTGATTGATAAATCTGGAAATTTAGTTGTTCTGTGACATTGTGGTATAAATTGTAATCACAGAATTAAATTAAATGGATAAATTGTGTTTTTACGAAATAAAATGAATTGTTAAATTTAGAATTTCAAAGAATAAAATTTGAAATCGGATTTGAAGGGAAAAATGTAAATTGGGCCAAATTGGGATTTTGAATATAATGGAAAGTTTATGAAATGAGTAAATGGGAAGTATAGTTTTCTGGAGATTAAATTTATGAAATTATAAATTGTTTAAAATAACGGTGTTTATTTTAATAATGACTGATGTTATCCGGAAATTAAAAATATGTTAAAATGGAGTTTCCGACTATAAATTAACAAGATCAAATGAAAAATAGAATGTTTTGAAATGCCCTATTTCCTTGGAATTAAATTAAGTGAATTGGAAATTTGGTCCATTGGAAATTCACCAAAAATGTTTAATTTAAAATGTTTTAAACTATGATTAAAAATGAATTTCCGGATATGGGAAATTGGGTGTGAACTTCGGATGAAGTCATAGTTAAATATGGGATTTGGAATTTATGTTGAAATCATAAATTGACTTGAAATAAATCAGTGGATTTATATGAAAGAGTACTTTGGAATGTTGAAAGGGGAAAGTGTTCCCTGGGAAAAACCAAGTAAATGTTTATAAAAAGATTTTACTTAACTAAGGTTAAGTTTAAAATTGTTTTAAAAGTATTTTTAAGAAATCGTTATTTTTAAAGGAATAAATTAATAATTTTTAATACCGTAATAATTTGGGAGTATATTAGCAATTATTTTTACAAATGGATTTATTTAAAGGTTGGTTTTGACTTAAGTTATTGAAATTAGTATTTTTCTTCTTATAACGCTATTTTGAATTTAGTTAAACTAAAACCCTTATTTTTAAAATCAAAGTTTATGTGTTAATAACTAGTTTCCTTCACATATTTTAAATTTATATTTTGAGTAAATAAATAGAAGTAATTTTCATATTTTAAAGTATATTTCAGTATACAGTATTTTTAACTGTTTTAAATGCAAATTGTTTTATACTTGGTTATTCCCGATGGGAATAAAGGGTAAAGGATTTGCCTTGTAAAGGAAGAGTTTTGGAAAATTGTGTTCAAATGAGTTTTGAAATGTGAAAATATATCTTTGAAAGATATTAGAAGAAAATAAATAATATGGAGATTATTTATTGTGTGATGGATGTGTATGGATGTTTGTGAACATTAATTGATAGTTAAATCACCGACTATCAATATTGGCCAAATGCACTGATCGTTTCGAAGAGACCGGGATCGAGTTTCCGTATACCAGGATTCTAGGTCTGGAGACTCGAAAACCACTTCGATCCGGTTTGTACGTTTCGCGAAAACGATTTCGGAGTCGAAGATGGAGCAGTGAAGAGCAAGGGCTAGTCGCTACTAATCCTGAGGATATTTCCAAAATGGATGTAGTAGGGGTAGTGCCTTCGGTTCCGTTCGGACCCGGGACAGACTTGTATGGACGAATGCTTTCGTGACATCGTCAGGTGGACGATGGGCATTCTAAGGGATATGTGCTATAAAGGTATCGTTTAGCCTCAAGCCTCATCAACCGGGAATGACTGAAAATCAGGGGTTATGCAGCAAGGCTTCGTGGGTAGCCCCCACTTGAGAGTAAGGTCATCCCTGTCTAGATGTCCCTTTTATTTCGGCTTAGTGGTGCGGTTGCTGATCACAACCGTGGGGTGATTTTACTTGGAATTATCCAGTAAGGGATGATTCCGGCCTTGTGTTGCAGGGGAGCGGGCGTACTCCTCGGTACTGTGATCTAGGCCACGTACTGTGACAGGTGGTACCCCAGTGCCTAGTCATTCGTTGGAAATCCATTCTCCCTACGTGCCTTGTACGAGTTTTGTTTGTATTACCCACGTTGTGGCTAGTATGCCAGAATTTAATAGATGTAACAAATTCGGCTATTTTATAAGTATTTGTAAATAGACACTATTATAATATCAGAGGATTTTTATAAAAAGTGTTTTAGCTATCGTAAGGTAAAAACCCGACATGTTTATTTGTGGCGTGGTCTTACGAGATGCTTTTGTTTTCAAAGGATTTTTGAAACTTTAATAATCAATTGGGTGTATTTATGATGCGCTGGTATTCCAGACTGACTCGGGTGTTATTTTATTATAATGCTCGGGTCAGACCGAGTATATTTTCAGGATAGGTTGCTATGGAGCAGGAGAGGAGCTGGAGTTCGAGACGTATTTCTCGTACTTGTATTATTCCGCTGCTGTGATTGTTGAGATTGTTTGACTGGTTATGATTGGTTGTATTGATATACTCTGATGATGATGTATTGTATATAACAGATATAGTTTTGATTTGTGTAAAGTTATGTTCTATATATTATATTTTATTCCGGTGCGACTGTGAGGTTCTGATGTTGTTTAGTTTCTTCTTCTTCTACCTTCTTTCTTTTCCTACAATCTGTCTTTTCCGGCGTTCGATCGTCGGCATATTATACTGTTGAGTATTTTGTGTCAATTTTCGAGGGTCGAGAAGGGCGGGTCGTGACACTTGGTATCAGAGCTTAGATTGGCGACAACCTAGGCTTTGGTGGGAAAATTACTCATTTTAAAATAGAGTCAGAAGGACTCTATAATGAGTTGAGAGTAATAATAGCTATGAGAGCGTACTTGTTAGTGGATATAAAATTGTTTTTATACTGTGTTGACTTATCGGTTGAGTGTTTATGAATTCTGGTCGGTACGGGAAGTACAACCGTATCGATAGGGGTTTCTAAACTCTTAAACAAGGTAAACCGACATAGTATTATTTTTAAAGTGGGTAAATGAAATAATTTTACCCAAAACTATATTTTGATATAAAGAAATAATTTTCTAAATTATTATATGTTTTGGATGTTTGTTTGGTTGTTTCTTCTATAATCAAATAAGAAATTAAAACATGATCTAAAATTTGAAATGATATATATAGGAAAATAAAAAGTTAAAATATTAAAATGGTTTATAACCAAATAGAGTTAACTCAATATGTTTTAAATAAGAAAAGTGAAATTTAAAATTTGATTTAAACCAGAATTTTGACCCCGGAAATTTTGAAAGGGATTTCAAATGGAATTAAACAAAGTTTTGGGAGTTTGACTTTGTGGAAATGTTAGAAATGTTTTCAAAAGCATTTGTAAGAATGGAGTATATTTTGGGGAAATATTTTTGAATGGAAATTGTTTTGAGGTGGATTTTGGAAGTGGAAAGCATTGAACTCACTTCAGTCGCTGGAAAATAATCCTGATGATGCTGGCCACATCATTAGAATTCATTTTCGAGTTTCTAAAGTGATGGATTGCTACCAAAATAGTTGGTTATGACATTTTTGGACTTGTTTGGGAAACAAGTGATTTTGGAATTTTCAAAGGAAAATTGTTTGGTAAAAGCAGTTTGTTTTGGAATTTGGTATTTGATTTGAATATCAAAAGAGAAATGTGTTGATTTTTATTTCGAATTGGTTTTGAAATAAATCCGAGTAAATTGAATTCTGGAAATTCTATTTTAAAATAAAAATGTGAAAGTTGAAATGATTCAACTATATAACTTATAAGGGAAAGTTGATTTAAAGAAGAATTGAGTATATATGAAATGTAAATTTACTTTGAATAAATGAAGGTGAATGGAATATATCTGGATTTAACTTATGATAAGTTAAATAAAATTAAGAATTTGAAATTGAATTAAATCTAAATGAATTGGAATTAAATGGAAGTTGAGATAACGGTGAAATGTAAATGCTTATGATTGTGCAAATGAATTCATATTCTTAAGCTATTAAGTGTTAAAATTTGACATTGTGATTATAAAAATGTGGATTGGTTTGAAATGAACAATATAAACTTACAAGTAAATAAGTTGGAGAACTTGAGAATGGAAGATTTGATTTTAACTCAAGTAAAATGGAATTATAATCACAAATAAAAATGGTTAAGTAGAATGGTGAATTCGAACTTAATTTTAAATGGAATGCAAAGTAAGGTGAAACAATTATAAAATATAAAAGAGGTAAGTGAACTGAAGTTAGTAAATAAGTTGAACTTGGATATGGAGAATTAAGATTAAATTGAATTTGGTTTAACTTCGACTAAGATAGAATTAAGCTGAATATTAAAATTCCGTTGTGTTATGAATAAGAATGAATGTAATTAAATTCTTATTTAAAGTAGTAAAGGAAATGGTTTAAATTTCAGGTGGGCTAAATAAAATTTAGATGAGCTTGAATTAATTCTGGGAAGGAATTAAATTGAAAATGCATATATAATCTAGTTAACCTTGAATTAAATTTGGATAAGAATTTAATTAAATGGAAATTTAATTTAGTTGAGGTGATGATGAATGAAGTAAATGTTTACTCAACTAAATCCAAAATAATTGTTTGGGAATGAATTTGTGTAAACTAAATTAAATGGAATGTGTATGGTAATGAATAGAATTTTGATAGTTTGGTCAAAGTTTGAAAGGTAACAAAAATCCAGTTGTGGAATGGAATTTAATCCTGGTAATGAATATTGGAAAGTGAGAATGAATAATGGAATTAGCTTATAATAGTGATGGTTTGAATAGTAAATAACTTCAAATAAGTGAAATAATTTAAAGAGGTTTCTTTGTTAATATAATAAATCTAAAATGGATTGGATAAGTAAACAAAGAGCATTCTAATTTGTGAATGAATTGGAATTTGATTTAAATAAAAATCAAATGGAAAATCAAATAAAATTGAATTGCAAGTGAAATGATATTAATTAATTATTGTGATGTGATATGAATATAAGAGTTGTAAATAACTCAGGAATGAATGATATTAATATAAACTTGAATTTGGTTAATGGAAATAAGATGTAGGGAAAATGTAATTTAACAATTACATTGGGAAGAGAAAATATTTGGTTTATGAACCTTGTAATGGACTAAAATTTATATGAATCCAAGTTGAAATTAATTTTGAATGGTGATAAGCTTAAGTGGCAATTATTTTTGCTTGAATGACATGGAAATTCGCATGTATTTGCAATTGAGTGTTTAAAAGCAATTGGAATTGAATTGTGAATAAATCGATATGAATGAGAACCCAATTCAAAGAATTAGTATATGAATGCAAGTATATTGGTTTAAAATAGTAAATGGAATTGATTTTGAATTAATTGGAAATGGATTGAAATATTATTAAGTAATTTTGCATATGGATGGAAATGGATCATAACTGAAATGCAAATGTTTCAAGTTTAAAATGAAATTTGATTGTAAATCAAATTTGGAATGTAAGTAAAATTAAAAGGTAAGAAAGGCATATGTAATCATATTGAAGTGGAAATGAATTGGTTGAGATAAATATGAATTGTATGTAGTGAACTTGAATTTAAAGCATTCAAGTGAAATAAAATGAAGGTTGGACTTGAATAAGAAATTAAAAGATGATTGAAATCTTTAGATTGTTGGTAAAATATGGTTAACATTGTTACATTATGAAATTGCTTGGTTTGGCTATGAAATGGATGTGGGCTTGCATTTATATTAGAAAGGTTATGAAAATGCTCATATTTTTGAAAACTGATGAGTTTGTTGAGTAAGTACAGGTACGGGAGGCGTTCGAGAGAGTTGGAGCGCGTATATGCGTTATATTAGCCGCTCGCTATTAAAATTTGCTTAAAAGGTACGCCTACGCAAATACAATTGGAAAATGATATATATATTGTGATATATTTTGGTTTCCGGCCATGTGAGCCGATGTATATATATTTGTGTATCCTGCGATATCGCAGAAGCTCCTCCGTGCAAAGGAGACTCCGCCAAAATTTTTCAGAAATTTTGGGAGTTAGAAATTTTTGGGGTTTTGGGAAAATTTTTAATAACTAGTAAAGTTATTTTGAAAGCGAGTGTTAAGATAAAGGCTTTAGAGTAAAGAAAGCAAAGGATTTTGAAATGGAGCTGAAACTTTTTGGGAAAGTGAATATAAGCTTTTAACTAAGCAAATTGGATAAGTAAATGAGTTTGAGAGTATATTTTTACCTTAGCAAATTTCGGGGACGAAATTTTTATAAGGGGGGAGGAATGTAACATCCCGTATTTTTAAGCCATTGAATTTGAACATTTAATTCATTTTAAATGTTAATGTGGATTCTTAATTGATTTTAAAATGAATAGATTCAGATTCAATCAATGAAATAAGCTATAATTTTTAATTATAGTAATTTCGGGTTGAATTTGATTTATGGAAAAATAATAATTAAATATTCGGGATTAGGATAAAAGGGTGAATCTGGGTGTAAATAGCTATAAAATGGTTTTAAAATTTATTTTAAAGTCTATTTGGATATAAATAATGTTGTTGGACTTTTAGAGGAATTTTTAAGTTGATAAATTAATATTTGGGGTTTATATTAATTTAAAAATAAATTTAATATTTTTAAAATGCAATTTAATCAAGTTTTGGTCCGGATTGAGCCAGAATGATTTTTAATGTGTTTATAAATTTTATATGATTTATTGTTAAGTTAATAAAATTTTAAAAGTGAAATTTTAAACGTTTCCGTCAATTTTGAAAATCGCTCGATTTAACAGACGAGTTAAAATAGCCTTCCGGGGCACGGTCTTGAAATTCGATGAAACCAGTTCCATTGGATCCGTAATAGTTAGTTATTATCGGATTTCAATTTTCGTAGCAATCGGAGTTGTCGTGTGACCGTGGCAGCTCGAAACGCATCGAAATCGATTTAACCGATTTAATTTTAAATTGATCGTTTAATTCCGTATCTCACGCATACGATCGAATTAGCTTACGAAACCTGTTCCATTGTGACCGGAACGCGGAAAAACCCTAGGATAGCCTGTCGGAACGTGAGAATTGAAGGTCGTTTGCGTAAACTGTTGATTTGAGAAATTATATTAATTTAATAATATTAAAACAATTATATATAAACTATTTTCTCTAAAACCCTAATCATTCTCAGTAGCCGCCGCTTATAGTATTCAATGGCCGAAATCTACCATCGTTCTCCTTCAATTTCTAACAAATCTATCAACCCATTGCAAAATTTTTCAACTGGAATGTCGTAGAGGGCGAGGAGAATTGCAGATCCAACGGGTGAGATGAGTTTTAGCGAGGTAGATCGACGAGTATGGTGGCTCGAACGCAACCGTTCGTGTGCGATTCTCCGCCTGGGGGGATGCGCCGAGCTCCTCGAGCTTCTGGCCGAAGAAGGAGGTGGTAACGAGCTTCACAGTGGCATTTTCTGATCGTGGTCTAGACGAGCGTGGAGGAGGCGGTGGTCAACCCTAGGTGTCGAAGTTGGGTTCGATGTTGTTCTGGGCATGCGAACGCGAGGAGGAAGAAAGGATGGTGTGCGGCCGTGATTTCCTGGTGAACGTGTGGCCAGATCTTGTTTTGGTAATTTAAAAAGAAAGAGAGGAATTTGTTTTAAATCGTTATTTAAACTTTGTAATATCATAACGAATTCATACGTTATCAGATTCGAACGATTTTGGATGCGTTAGAATCGCAGGAACGCGTACTGCGCAGTGGAACAATTCTGGAATCATTCCGAGCAAGTAGAAATTTGAGTTAAATCGGACATCGTTCGGTTTAATTTAAATTTCAAACGCTCGCCGAACTCAAGGTGAGTTTTTCTCACTCACATCTGGATGCTAGACATTATAAATAATTGATATTTAAATATCTGAATGATTGGTTGATTATAACTGCTGTTATCTGGCTGGACTGATATTTATATTGTGATGTGCTAACATTTGTGATGCAGGAAGAAACAGGTTGGAGTGATCCAACTGGATTCCTCACAATGTAGCAATTATTTTATAATTGATAGTGATACCTGTTTATATGATGTGATTGATAAATCTGGAAATTTAGTTGTTCTGTGACATTGTGGTATAAATTGTAATCACAGAATTAAATTAAATGGATAAATTGTGTTTTTACGAAATAAAATGAATTGTTAAATTTAGAATTTCAAAGAATAAAATTTGAAATCGGATTTGAAGGGAAAAATGTAAATTGGGCCAAATTGGGATTTTAAATATAATGGAAAGTTTATGAAATGAGTAAATGGGAAGTATAGTTTTCTGGAGATTAAATTTATGAAATTATAAATTGTTTAAAATAACGGTGTTTATTTTAATAATGACTGATGTTATCCGGAAATTAAAAATATGTTAAAATGGAGTTTCCGACTATAAATTAACAAGATCAAATGAAAAATAGAATGTTTTGAAATGCCCTATTTCCTTGGAATTAAATTAAGTGAATTGGAAATTTGGTCCATTGGAAATTCACCAAAAATGTTTAATTTAAAATGTTTTAAACTATGATTAAAAATGAATTTCCGGATATGGGAAATTGGGTGTGAACTTCGGATGAAGTCATAGTTAAATATGGGATTTGGAATTTATGTTGAAATCATAAATTGACTTGAAATAAATCAGTGGATTTATATGAAAGAGTACTTTGGAATGTTGAAAGGGGAAAGTGTTCCCTGGGAAAAACCAAGTAAATGTTTATAAAAAGATTTTACTTAACTAAGGTTAAGTTTAAAATTGTTTTAAAAGTATTTTTAAGAAATCGTTATTTTTAAAGGAATAAATTAATAATTTTTAATACCATAATAATTTGGGAGTATATTAGCAATTATTTTTACAAATGGATTTATTTAAAGGTTGGTTTTGACTTAAGTTATTGAAATTAGTATTTTTCTTCTTATAACGCTATTTTGAATTTAGTTAAACTAAAACCCTTATTTTTAAAATCAAAGTTTATGTGTTAATAACTAGTTTCCTTCACATATTTTAAATTTATATTTTGAGTAAATAAATAGAAGTAATTTTCATATTTTAAAGTATATTTCAGTATACAGTATTTTTAACTGTTTTAAATGCAAATTGTTTTATACTTGGTTATTCCCGATGGGAATAAAGGGTAAAGGATTTGCCTTGTAAAGGAAGAGTTTTGGAAAATTGTGTTCAAATGAGTTTTGAAATGTGAAAATATATCTTTGAAAGATATTAGAAGAAAATAAATAATATGGAGATTATTTATTGTGTGATGGATGTGTATGGATGTTTGTGAACATTAATTGATAGTTAAATCACCGACTATCAATATTGGCCAAATGCGCTGATCGTTTCGAAGAGACCGGGATCGAGTTTCCGTATACCAGGATTCTAGGTCTGGAGACTCGAAAACCACTTCGATCCGGTTTGTACGTTTCGCGAAAACGATTTCGGAGTCGAAGATGGAGCAGTGAAGAGCAAGGGCTAGTCGCTACTAATCCTGAGGATATTTCCAAAATGGATGTAGTAGGGGTAGTGCCTTCGGTTCCGTTCGGACCCGGGACGGACTTGTATGGACGAATGCTTTCGTGACATCGTCAGGTGGACGATGGGCATTCTAAGGGATATGTGCTATAAAGGTATCGTTTAGCCTCAAGCCTCATCAACCGGGAATGACTGAAAATCAGGGGTTATGCACCAAGGCTTCGTGGGTAGCCCTCACTTGAGAGTAAGGTCATCCCTGTCTAGATGTCCCTTTTATTTCGGCTTAGTGGTGCGGTTGCTGATCACAACCGTGGGGTGATTTTACTTGGAATTATCCAGTAAGGGATGATTCCGGCCTTGTGTTGCAATGGAGCGGGCGTACTCCTCGGTACTGTGATCTAGGCCACGTACTGTGACAGGTGGTACCCCAGTGCCTAGTCATTCGTTGGAAATCCATTCTCCCTACGTGCCTTGTACGAGTTTTGTTTGTATTACCCACGTTGTGGCTAGTATGCCGGAATTTAATAGATGTAACAAATTCGGCTATTTTATAAGTATTTGTAAATAGACACTATTATAATATCAGAGGATTTTTATAAAAAGTGTTTTAGCTATCGTAAGGTAAAAACCCGACATGTTTATTTGTGGCGTGGTCTTACGAGATGCTTTTGTTTTCAAAGGATTTTTGAAACTTTAATAATCAATTGGGTGTATTTATGATGCGCTGGTATTCCAGACTGACTCGGGTGTTATTTTATTATAATGCTCGGGTCAGACCGAGTATATTTTCAGGATAGGTTGCTATGGAGCAGGAGAGGAGCTGGAGTTCGAGACGTATTTCTCGTACTTGTATTATTCCGCTGCTGTGATTGTTGAGATTGTTTGACTGGTTATGATTGGTTGTATTGATATACTCTGATGATGATGTATTGTATATAACAGATATAGTTTTGATTTGTGTAAAGTTCTGTTCTATATATTATATTTTATTCCGCTGCGACTGTGAGGTTCTGATGTTGTTTAGTTTCTTCTTCTTCTACCTTCTTTCTTTTCCTACAATCTGTCTTTTCCGGCGTTCGATCGTCGGCATATTATACTGTTGAGTATTTTGTGTCAATTTTCGAGGGTCGAGAAGGGCGGGTCGTGACATATTCAAAACATTTGGTTTGGAACCATATCGAACTTCTGGTTCGAATAAAATATACACACAACCTCAAGTTGTTAAGTTTTATTCCTCAATTATATCTCAAATATTAGTTTTGAACATTAATATGATTACTTAACAAAGAATAATTTATAATTACATATAGACATTTCTACACATCTCTTTTGAGAGTTCTGCAAAAAAGAATTACAGCAAAATAATAATAAGTGTATCTTTTGGATACTTGAAATGTTACAGATGCAGATCTCCTCAAGACAGTATGTATAGCTTGCATGAAAATTATGATATGAAATATAGACTATCTCTTCAGGAGAATATTTAAAGATATTTCTTCAAGAAATGATTATCTGTGTAATATTTCTTATGAAATAATAACTAGGAACATGACCTTTATGATATAATTAGACATATGAACATAGAACAATATGTTCTATAGATAATTTAATTTCTTACCTATTTGGGAGGTTTGATATAATTATAATGAAATATATGATACACGCTGCATAGCTCTCAAACTTTTAGGATCTAATCTAAACTAACTTAGGATCCTTCATAATCAAATTTCTATGCATTTATTTGGTTTAATAAAATTACCAAATATATAAACAATTCACTTCTAGAGATATGTTATCATTTCCTAATTTATTAGTCTCTTTTAGGGATATTTTATTATCACCACTTCTGGAGTGAATTTATCTCTTCTAGAGATATATATGCACTATTGGAATGCCATATCAGTGTACAATATTTCTTTTGTAAAAATTACATAATTACTACCTTTAAAATAACATAAAACATCCCTACTGGAGATTTTTGTTGTAACTATCTTTGAAATGACATATCAAACTTTAAATATAGTAACAAAATTAGATGCACCAAATGAAAGTAAGATGCGAAGATAAAACCACTACTTTTGGAGTGTAATATTGGTATACAATACCCCTTTTTTGGGATAAATTATTGTTATTACTTCAAAACTTTTATATGATATTCCTTCAGGGAATATAGTGTTTCCTTTTAAGGAATTGCAATGTAACAAAAATAAAATTCCTATAACATCTCCTCTGGAATGTTGGATTTTGCAATATAAATATAAATAAATCTCTAAAACGTCTCTTTAGGAGATTAATACACACACACACATCCGTATATATAAATAGTATGGCATATAAATTATCTATTATAGAGAATGTTAAAATGTATTTTTACAACTAAATAGCTAGCCATATGTACATAGAAGTAATTTGTCAAAACATCAGGATTTCTTTTTTTACGATTACAAAAAAACCAAATCTACTAATTATTTTATAGTACTTATCAAACTTCAAGTTTGAGTTATCATAGATTTATCAATGAGAAAGCAACAAAGAGAATAATTAAATTATAGTTACTCATTGAAATGAAATTAGACTTTACATTGTGCAAAACCTGTTAATTGATCATGTATACTTTTCCATAATTGAAAGTAAATAATTGGGAAAAATAATTTAAACTGACTACAACAGATAAATTGAAATGTTATTTGAATTCATACCACATAATAAACATCCCTTTCCAAGACTAAATTAACAGTTACTTTTTCAATCCGGTGATGTTTGAAATATCATACAACATAATATCTTTAGGATATCTGGTTAATATAATGTAAATGTGAAGATATAAGGTAAGGTATAAATCATTTGGAGATTTTTGTAATCTCATGAATGCAGCATCATTATCTCATATGATGATTTATTAATTTCCTTTAACTTCTTCAAGATGTATAACCTTATCATTTTACACAATTTCAATAGAGCTTCGGACTTCTAATTCATGAACTTCAAGTTCATTCATTTGTTATGAACTTCAGGTTCTCAAATTTTGTGTAATCTTCTCCTTTTTTTTGGAAGCTTGTACATTTTGACAAATTAAAAAAAATGCTGATAAGAATTCGAACTTGCAAACTTGATCAGAAAGTCTTTTCGTAATTCAAGACTTCAGGTCGTGGACTTTGAGTTATACAACTTCTATTAAAATAATTTCTTTACACAACTTCAGGTTGTTGTCGAAACCTATTTCTGTTTGACGGTTAAATTTTCTGATCCTCCTTTTCTTTAGTTAGAACTTCTGGTTCTTTATTTTGAGAAAACTTGCAATTCACTAATTTATGGAAACTCAATCTTTTATCATTATAGAAACTGCAGGTTCTCAATTCTTATTATTATTATTTTAAGGAAATATTGGATGATATTAAGCTTATCATGTAAGCTTTTATTAATGTTTCCATTCACTTCAGATGTACTGAATCAAAATCAATATTAGATCTAAACTTAATACGATCTTCTAGATACGTATTATCTTTATATTTGTTTCTCTAAGAAACAATAAAATATTTCTTCTAAAAATATAAATCATATATCAAAATAATTTTCAAAGCCTTCATTCAAATCTAAATCAAATCAAAAGGTTTTCAAAATGAAAACTCCATTTACCAACCATGTTTGATTTCTCAAATCCATGTCCAAACTAAATACAATCGAATTCAATAAATTTGCTTGAATCAACAATATCAAATTTTGTCAAGTTCAAACTTGCATTCCAAAATAAATGAACTCAAAAACATAAAAATAAGCATGATATTGAGATCTACAATATAATATGATCAGAAAAATAGCAACAATAAAAAAATTAGATCTAAAATATAATAACTAACAAAATAAGAATGAGATCTCAAAGTTTAGATCTATATAAGATCTAAAATTATAAGACTAATATAATAGAATCTAAAAGATAAGACAATAGATTCAGATCTGAAGAAGTAGATCTAGAATGGAACGAGATCTAAAAAAAGTAAAAGGAAAAAAATTATTTGGAAGATTAGATCAATCAGATCAGAAAAATGACTTACCGTTTTGAGATCTATAATTGGATCTGGAAAAGAATAGATCTGATTTCATAGATTATCACAATTGTAGATCTATAATTTTATTTTGTAGAGATCGTGCTGATAACTTGTTATAAACTAAAAGGAGATAAGAAGCCATTAGAAAAGAGGAGAGAGAAGAGAAAATGTTATTCATACGGATATCAGTTACATAGATATTGATTCATTCAATTACATTACATAGGGTCCTTTATATATAGGCCTTGGAGCATGATATTGAACATATCCCATGATGTGGGATTAAATAGAAAAACACAAAAACATATTCACTTTTATATTTACATATATATTATAACAAAATCATATTTTTAAACGATATTAAAATTTGATAATATATGTAGAGGGCGTTTTTGATAGTTCACGCTGACATTAAAAATGTGTGACACCAAAAATATTACAACTGTTATTAAAGATTTTTTCTTCTATATTATGATGATTGGAATAGTATACTATACTTGTTGAGTATGTAAACATATGCCCATTTTAATCAATCATATTAAATTATGTGTGTTACTATTAGCACACGGCTTCTTGCTATAGGTCACCGTGCATGTATTTTTTTTTTATCTTATGGTCGGCAGATTACCATCGAAGATAGTTGATCTCCAACGATGGTTGACTGCCGAAGCACAAAGCAGGATGCCGATAGCGGTATACTAAATTATTGTGTGTTTTTTGTTTATTACTCAGTTTGTATTGGTGATGGTATTATTATTACATTTAATCATAAAGATAAATAATCCTTTAATGTAGATCTTTGGCCATGTTTTGGTTAAGTTTCTACCACATAACTAGTACAATGTGGGTTTACGGAGGGTGGCTACCCTAGTTAAGCTACTGATAAAGAGTGTTAGGCATACAAGATGTAAAAATTTGAGGAAACTGAATTTTGGCGTTAATGATATACTTGATCATGCATACATCAGCAAAAGTGGACAAGTTTATGTCTCAATTCGGGGTGCATTCTTTTTTTAAATGAAAAGGGCAAATAAAAGGGACAAACGAAAGGGGCTAGGGATGGGTAAGTTCGCGAAAGGGGAAATCATTCTTTTTACGAAATGGGCAACGTGAAAGGGGGAAAATTATTATTTATATCATTATTTTATTTGTGTTAATTATTTTTAAATAAAATAGATTTATACCGAATACATAATACATAATACATTATACCGAATACATAGTTCAGAATTCAAAATGCAAAATACGAAATACAAAGCAGAATCTACAAATACAAACTAAAGAATGAAGAATGCGTAATAAAAAATACAGACATTTCTTAATAAAACTCTGCAGCAACTAGTTCATTTCGTATGGTATCTTGAACTAAAGCCATGGCAGTTGTTGTTGCAGTTCTTTGAACTTGTTCATGATCATTATTTTCACGGTTCTGAATGCTATAATACTCTTCCATATATTCTTCGGGCACCAGATCCGGATTATCGTCATATTCCATAAAATCAGGATCTCCGGCATTGTACCTTCGTATGAAATTGTGAATAGCCATTGTAGCAGTGACAATTTGCACCTGAACATTATATGGGTATGTTGGCATGTTACGTAAAATTGCAAATTTTTTCTTCCAAATTTCAAAAGTTCTTTCGACTTCCATACGAAAACTCGAATGGTAGTAGTTGAAAACTTCATTTTCTGATGTTTGTTCATCCTACGTATCATTGAAATCTTGAATACGGTATCTTAAACAGCGATAAGGAGGTAAATATCCTTCCATTAGTGGATACTCTGAATCCACTAAATAATATTGTCCTCTTGGCGGATGTGGAAAATTCAAACTGGGAGTATTTACAACTTCTGAAACGACCCAAAATTTTCGAACCCGAAAATTCCAGGTAGTTAGGAGAAAAAGAAAAGAGACAGAAGAAGAAACAAAAACACAGCACTAATTCTCACAAAACGCAGCGGATCAAAATATAATATCAAATAATAACAGTTTTCAAAAGAATACCTGTATCTGTCAATTATATTTTTACATCAGAGTTACACTCATACACAAACACTGGACATATACAAATCGCATGTCTCAGATAAACAGAAATAATATCATAGCGGTAACACTCCATACGTTCCTGCCATCCAGCTCGCCTCCTGAGCTCTAGAACGTCCTTACCTGAAAATCTGTAATACTCGGTCTGACCCGAGCATTACATCAAAGTAACACCCGGGTCAGGCTGGAAACCAGCGTGAGTAAACCCATCTAAGAAACAATACAACCACATAAAACTTATTTATATACCCGGGGTAACTCGTACTTCATTGCAAGTTTACAACTTGTTATAGCCAACACTTATATTCACAAATCGATCCCTAAGTACCTTTACTTAGTTTCAATGGTCCATATTATTCCATTCCAGCCTATTGATTTCACATCTCAAATCTATAAAGATTTATTGTGGATTACAAATCAAAGTGGTTTCGAGTATTTGCTGATACCC
The DNA here is from genome assembly GCA_030737815.1 of Allium fistulosum. NCBI lineage: Eukaryota > Viridiplantae > Streptophyta > Magnoliopsida > Asparagales > Amaryllidaceae > Allium > Allium fistulosum. The sequence goes on along the minus strand of CM060908.1, from coordinate 296,068,283 downwards.
AACCTCGGTCTCTTCAAAACCAATGTCATCTTAAATCCAAGTTGTTTAAGTGAAAACAAATCAATTTATACACAGAGTAACATATTCACATAGTGATTTTATTACAGATAGATAATCCATAATCACATGCCAGGAATAACAAATAATCCAAGGCATTCAATATCATTCAATCATTCATAAGCAAGGTTAATTAGTTACACCATTTCTAATTAATTTAAATAAATTTAATTAATCACTTTTAATCCTGCTTACTTAACAGTAATTAATTACTAACCATTAATTAATCATCCCTTCATTATCCTCTTTAATTACATTAAGTAATTAGCCTTTAATTAATAACATAAATTAATTAACTTTCACCCATTCACATTAATTACATTTATCCTTAATTAATTACTCAAATTAATTATCCTATAATCACTTACATTGATTAATTATCCTTTAATTAATCACACTTATTTATTAACTAACCCTTAATTAACTTCCTTAATTAATCAATCCTTTAATTAATTACACTAAGTAATTAATTCTAAATCACTTTCATAAAGTAATTATCCTCTAATTACTTTATTAAATAATTACCCCTTTTTCTTAATTACATTCAGTAATTCTTCATTAATTACTTCACCAAGTAATTTCACTTAATTAATTCATAAGTGATTATCTTTAATTAATCGCTAATTAATTTCTTTAGTTAATTATTCTAACTAATCATTTAAAATTAATTAAATAATTTCTTAAATCCTTATATTTAAAAGATCTTAATTAAGAAAACATTTATCCTAATTAAGTTATTTTCATTAACTAACTATTCTTTAATCATTAACAATAATTGATTAACCTTTATTATCTTCACATATTAATTATCTTTAATCAAAATCTTAATTACATAAAGATAAACTCTTTATGATAATTGATTACTTAATTCTTAACATTAAACTTTATTGAAAATAAAACCTTTTAGGAATCAATTATAATTAAAACAATATAAACATCTAATTTAACTTTTAAAATCTTTAAAACTTTTAAAAGTTATTAAATAAATTTTAATGCTAAAGTCATTTTGAAAACCCACTTATTCTACCCTTTTCAAACTTATCAATTTAATATATATATAAAACTTGTTAACATTTATCCTTGAAACAATTTATTTTCATAAGTAAAAACTTGTTTTACTTTGTTTTTAAAACTTAGAAATATTTACAAAATCAAAATTTCTTTGTTTTAAAACTTGACTATTTTTGTACAAAACTTAAACCTGCTCATAACCAAAAACCCGAGCAAAACTCTCAACCACCCGATCCAAAATACAGGACAAACCCACCTCCTTTTGACTTCGAGAAAAACCTCAACATTCACGAGCTTAAACTCGAGCCCAAACCTTCATCCATCATTCCCTGATACGCCTGTGCACGTGTGCACCTACACCAGCGACCAACGGTGCTCCGTCCATCTACGCTGACCCCAACATCTCGTCGATGAACCTCGCAACCAAACTCGATCATCAAATATCTCGATTCGATCGTGAATCGAGATCGACCCAAAGTCCACATTCTGGAAACCCATCCTCACCGAAAATTTACCCATCTCCGAAGATCTCTGCCTCGAGAAGCCTCGCCATCATCACCGCAGCTCCGCATCGTCTTCCAGTCCCTAATCCCCCTATCGTGATCGCCACCGATCAAGTCCTGACGTCGCAAACTCCTCTGAAACTTCGATGACAAAACCAGGGTGTTAAACCCTATTTCGACGATCACTGGCCATCCTGGCCACTGGAAAATTACCTCGCCAATTTTCCAGCACTTGTCGACAACCCAACCACCTCCAACTCAAATCTCGAGCCTTCCCTCGCCACCGATTGACAGCGATCAACCAATATGACCAAAACGATCAATTCGAGAATACCCACTGATTTTCAAACTAAAAATCATGATATACATATTAAAATTCATGATTTTCTATTACGAATTCAATCATGCATTCAAATCTTAAAATTGAATTTATAAATTTTTGACCCAAAAATAAATTCTATTGTTAGTTATAAAATTTCGAGACCAATATTAAATATAAATTCCTGAAATTATTTTTAGTAGTGATAATGCATGATTTCAAATACTTTTTTATTCACAAATCAAAAGCTAACAGTGATTCAATAAATGAGATATTGGATTTATGGAGAAATCAAAACCTGTTATCACACAACAGAGCCTATAGCAGAACAATACACAAGTATTTAAACACTTATATACATACATGCATTCAATTCAATCCAAGTATTCAGGCTAGCACATGATTTTCATACATACATCCAAGTAGAATCCAGATTATAAAACTGTTTTTAAGATGTATGTTACTCACCGGTATAAAGAAAGAAGAACTGGGTTGGTTTACTCATAGTTTTATTTCTTTTGAATAGAGAAATGCTTTTGAACTACTACTTGCTTTTGATCTGGTTTTCATCCTTTCTGGCTTGAGTTGTTTTCTTTTTTTTCGTTTACTTAGCTTGTTCGAATGAGATAAATGAAGACAGGTGGAGGTATATATGGAGGAGATAAGGCTTACAGGGTAAGCCAAAGCTGAGACTTGATTTATATAATATTGATTTGATTTTATAGGGTGGATTTGATCTTTCCTTCTTACTCAAGCTTGACCTGATTATATGTTTGACATTGATTATATGTTTTTGTGTGCTTGCATTAATTGCTATGTCCCCACTTTTGTTTACATACATACATTCATATACACACATATTCTTTTGTAACTTATATATGTATATATAGTTATGTATGTTGTTGTTGTTATATATATATATATATATATATATATATATGCTTACCTTTCCACTATTTAATATATACACTTCTGCTTGCATTAGTCATCATATACATAAATACATGTGTATGTTTTCATTTTATTCACATAGACATTTTTACTTTTCCATGTTTACCTTTTATTTGATATATTTAGATATATACGTGCTTAACATCTGTGTATAAATATTTATTTTTATTTTCATTTTCTTCCGTAAGCATTGCCTTTACAACATATATAAACATATTTACGCATACAATACTTTAATGATCATATATCTATTTATATATGTTGTAGTCGTCATTTTATTCCTTGCATTTATATACTTCTATATGCTATCATAAGGCTTATATATATTTTATTTATTCCTTATAAGATTTATCATATCCAGACGTTTTTATGAGTCAATATTTATTATATTTTTTGAATCAACATATACATATATCCTGATTTTTTTAATTATCAATTAATTACCTGATTACAGCAGTCAGAAAACCCGGGTCATCACATTCCTCCCCCCTTTAGAACTTTTCGTTCTCGAAAAGGAACGAAGCAATAATCTTAATTTACTGTGTATTTTAGTCAAATTATTCTTTAAACACTTTTAACTCTTTTATTTTGAAACTTTAAAACACTTTAAAATCTACATAATATTACGAAAATAGTTTTATAAAATATACTTTTTATACTCGATGTCTCAACAAGTCCATCCTTGTTCTCACAGAAATTCGGTCATACGTTGATCAGGCGTAGGACTGAAAATCTAAAAATACTTGGTAAACCCGTTTTCAACACCCAGTGAAAATACTTGGAAAATAATTTTATAGAAAACGGTTTTCGAAAATAGAGGAAATATCTTTGGTGAGAATGCTCTGGAAATCATCACACCCATCCATGGTCGCAGTTTACCCGATGGTTACGTTGCCGTCCCGACAAAATCCATAGATAACTGTAGGCCTCCGTGCCCCCCGATTACACCATGGAATTCTCTACAGATCACAGTTATACCCGGGCTTTACGTTGCTATCACAGCAAAACCCATATAACCCTAGGCATCAGCGCCCTCGAATTTCGCTGCTAAAAGAATGACACTCCTCCGCTTGACCATAGATCGTAGTCTACCGATGTTACGTTGCCATCCCGGCAAAATCAACTGTAGACTGTTGGCACTCATCCTCCACACGATTTTCGCTATGGTCCACATAGTAGATCGCAGCGACATCGAGTTACACTGTCGTCACAGCATAACCCAAATGCCCATGTAGGCATCAGCGCCCTCGACTTTCGCTACCCAACAATCCTCAAGAACTAGTTTGTCCGGACTCCTCACAGGATCAACTTTAGAGCCTCCCCCTCTTTGAGGCTCAAGGTAGTACCACTCTGTGGCACTCCTGAGAAGTTCATTCAAGGGAGTGCCTTTTTCCCTAGAGGCACTTTCAAAACACTTTATACTATACACATATAGTATTTCCAAATCATACACCTAGTATGAATTCCATATAAATCTCCTTTCTCAAAATCGATTATCCCAAAATCGATAATTCACAAACTAGGCTTTCCAAATTCCAAATTTGATTTTTCTCCAAAAATCAAAAGCCTTTCCAAAATTCAAAGGTTCCAAAAACTTTTCCTCAAAATCATTTTCACAAAATCCTTTATATATACATATATATATATATATAAACCTTGGGAAATTTTGAATCACTTCATACTTGTATAAATTTCCTTTTTATACTTCAAATACTTTCAAAACCCTTTTCTTTTGGCAATAGATTCAACAAGGGAAGTCTACCATATATAACCAGATATATAACTTTGTTTATCCCAAATCAAATATTTCACAACATATACTTCCCATTTCAAAAACCATATTACAATTCTTATCCACAACTTACAATATCAATTTCATTCAAACTCGTACGATGTCCACATATCATCTGTATGCAATATCAATCTGATCGCTCACTCGATCACACAATTTCACTTCCGAACTAGTATTGTCCACCCGACTTCCTAGTGCGGACCCAGATCTGGTTTCTTGATCATAAACCATCATTCCCCTTGCATAGTCACAACTATGATAGAGAATATCCAGAACCAATCAAAAATCCATATCCAGGTTCGCCGTCGAAAATCGAATGAAAAATCCCAACTCGGATCGATAATGCTATCTCGAAATTCTATGCTCGAATATGGATCAAATCACTATGCGAATAGAATAATATACATACATCCTACGTATTTATCTTCATTGATTATCAGTTAAATCAATTTCCTTTCTATTCATCCTCACTTTGATTTTATTCACTTATTCACATTTGCCTTAATCCCCATTTGGATTATCACTTCAATTCTTATCTCAATTGGGTATTTGATCAATAACAGTTTGAACTCCGACCAGTTTATTTAGAAAATAGCTTGAATTTTTTTAAAAATAAATAAGTAGTTGAAAAATAATTATTAACTGTAAAAAGCTATAAAATAGTTAAGAAATTGTAAAATAGTTGGAAAATAATCAAATAGTTATAGAAATTTTAAATAATTGCAAAATAGTTGTAAAACAGTAATCAGTTATAAAGTAGTAGAAAAATAGTAGTTAGTTTATAAAACAGTTGTAAAATAGTTAAATAGTTCCAAAAGTAATTGTAAAACAAGCTTAAGATAGTTTTAGGTTTAAAAAGAAAAGTTGTGTAGTAAATAGTTTGGAAAAATAGATTTTATATTAAACAATTTATTTTGAAAATAGTCCAGAGTCAAACTGTTCAATTTCCCATCAATTCAATTTAAATTTCCACTTCCATTTAAATTGACTCACTTCTAATTTGAATAACTTCAATTTCCCTTAAACTTGATTTATCCCCAATTCAAGTTGAATTAACCTCAACTTCTTTCCAAATTCAGATCAAATTCCATTTGATTTTAAACATATTCACTTTAATTACAATTTCAAATTATTCAAATTAATTTAGACTAATTTCAAATTGAATCCACTTCAATTTCAAATCATTTCAATTTCTATATGAATTAATCCCAATTCCCATTTGAATTTGAACTCATTCAATCTTCAATTTTATTTCAAATTAATCCAATTCAAATTTTCCATTTGAATTTTATACTTATCCATCTTCAATTTTAATTAATTCAAACTAAATTCAATTTGAACTAATGAAATCTAAATCTCAACCTTAAACCATCTCGAATTATATAAATTCGAGTCAAATTTTCAAATGTTGATTTAACCCCTTAAATCAAATTAACCCTTATTTTTAAACCAACAATCTAAATCTTTAAAGAATTAAATTTTGAGTCCAAATTTCAAAACCCCGTTTAAAATTTTCTTCATAATAATAGATATATCCAATTTATTCCCCAATTTCAATTTTGAAACCAATGCTTAACAATTTAAATTTCAAAGTTCTTTTTGAACATTTAAACCTTAAATTCAAAGTGGTTTCATCTCCTTAATTTCAAATTTTATTTTCCCTTTTTATCTAAATAATGGATATATCACCACAATCCATTTTCTTCATTCATATAAACAAATCCAATTCACAATCTAAAGATTATTAATAACAATAGGATAATATTATCCAAATTATTTTAAAACATCCATTTTCAATTTCCAGATCTCAAACCCATTTTGAGATCTCACAAACTCCCTATTCAAATCAACCATTTAACCTTCCAATTAATCCCAATTTTATTTTAAAATTTCCAATTCAGGTTACTTGTTGACTTATTTAACTTTCCCAAAGTTAAATTCAATTTACTTAATCCAGCCAACCTTACCCAATTTGAATTCCCATTTCAAATTTTAAACTTCATATTAATAATCTTATAAGTTCAAAAACTTATCACCTTGGATATCACATCTCATTTCAAATTTAAAACTCAACATTTAGAGTTTATTTCAAACCATTTTTGATATTATGTATATTCCTCATATATACATATTATTTCCTTTACACACTAAGTTATCCTTAAATTTTAAATAACCTTTGGTTTTTAATTCGAAACAAATTTTCAAAAAACCCTTGTTTGCAATAAGTCCCTTTTATTCAAATAATACTTATTTATTATTTCTTTTAGCACTTTGAAACAAATTCCAAATTTTCCGGCTTAGATTTAAAACTTCACAATCTAGATCATCTTCAGTTCCAATTTATAAGTCATACTTATCTAAACATTTCATTTTGCTTACTCATTAATTCACATCTTATTATTAAACACAACAATCATTTATGATAATAACCAAGATTATCATATCTGGAAACCAATACATTATTATCTTATTCTGAAACTTTTCCCCAAATTCAAGATTTAATTTCAGTTTGAATCCATTTCAAACTTACCTTTATTTAATTTCAATTTGGTTTTATTTCTATTACCTCTTAAATTAATTCCAATAATTTTCAACAACCAATTACCTTAACATTTATTAGTAAGAAATATTGCTTTATATATATCAAAATATATTCTTATATAAAATCATTTAAAATCTTTATATAAGAAAATAACAAGTACGCTCTCATATATATATACACTCAACTCATTCTAGGGTACTATTGACCTTATCCTTATGAGTACACCCACCAGAGCCAAAGTTCTCGCTTAACCTCGCTCTGATACCAAATGAAACGACCCAAAATTTTCGAACCCGAAAATTCCAGGTAGTTAGGAGAAAAAGAAAAGAGATAGAAGAAGAAACAGAAACACAGCACTGATTCTCACAAAACGCAGCGGATCAAAATATAATATCAAATAATAATAGTTTTCAAAAGAATACCTGTATCTGTCAATTATATTTTTACATCAGAGTTACACTCATACACAAACACTGGACATATACAAATCGCATGTCTCATATAAACAAAAATAATATCACAGCGGTAACACTCCATACGTTCCTGCCATCCAACTCGCCTCCTGAGCTCCAAAACGACCTTACTTCAAAATCTGTAATACTCGGTCTGACCCGAGCATTACATCAAAGTAACACCCGGGTCAGGCTGGAAACCAGCGTGAGTAAACCCATCTAAGAAACAATACAACCACATAAAACTTATTTATATACCCGGGGTAACTCGTACTTCATTGCAAGTTTACAACTTGTTATAGCCAACACTTATATTCACAAATCGATCCCTAAGTACCTTTACTTAGTTTCAATGGTCCATATTATTCCATTCTAGCCTATTGATTTCACATCTCAAATCTATAAAGATTTATTGTAGATTACAAATCGAAGTGGTTTCGAGTATTTGCTGATACCCGACCCCGGTCTCTTCGGAACCATTGTCATCTTAAATCCAAGTTGTTTAAGTGAAAACAAATCAATTTATACACAGAGTAACATATTCACATAGCGATTTTATTACAGATAGACAATCCATAATCACATACCAGGAATAACAAATAATCCAAGGCATTCAATATCATTCAATCATTCATAAGCAAGGTTAAATAGTCACACCATTTCTAATTAATTTAAATAAATTAAATTAATCACTTTAATCACTTTTAATCCTGCTTACTTAATAGTAATTAATTACTAACCATTGATTAATCATCCCTTCATTATTCTCTTTAATTACATTAAGTAATTAGCCTTTAATTAATAACATAAATTAATTAACTTTCACCCATTCACATTAATTACATTTATCCTTAATTAATTACTCAAATTAATTATCCTATAATCACTTACATTGATTAATTATCCTTTAATTAATCACACTTATTTATTAACTAACCCTCAATTAACTTCCTTAATTAATCAATCCTTTAATTAATTACACTAAGTAATTAATTCTAAATCACTTTCATAAAGTAATTATCTACTAATTACTTTATTAAATAATTACCCCTTTTTCTTAATTACATTCAGTAATTCTTCATTAATTACTTCACCAAGTAATTTCACTTAATTAATTCATAAGTGATTATCTTTAATTAATCGCTAATTAATTTCTTTAGTTAATTATTCTAACTAATTATTTAAAATTAATTAAGTAATTTCTTAAATCCTTATATTTAAAAGATCGTAATTAAGAAAACATTTATCCTAATTAAGTTATTTTCATTAACTAACTATTCTTTAATCATTAACAATAATTGATTAACCCTTATTATCTTCACATATTAATTATCTTTAATCAAAATCTTAATTACATAAAGATAAACTCTTTATGATAATTGATTACTTAATTCTTAACATTAAACTTTATTGAAAATAAAACCTTTTAGGAATCAATTATAATTAAAACAATATAAACATCTAATTTAACTTTTAAAATCTTTAAAACTTTTAAAAGTTATTAAATAAATTTTAATGCAAAAGTCATTTTGAAAACTCACTTATTCTACCCTTTTAAAACTTATCAATTTAAAATATATAAAACTTGTTAACATTTATCCTTGAAACAATTTATTTTCATAAGTAAAAACTTGTTTTACTTTGTTTTTAAAACTTAGAAATATTTACAAAATCAAAATTTCTTTGTTTTAAAACTTGACTATTTTTGTACAAAACTTAAACCTGCTCATAACCAAAAACCCGAGCAAAACTCTCAACCACCCGATCCAAAACACGGGACAAATCCACCTCCTTCTGACTTCGAGAAAAACCCCAACATTCACGAGCTTAAACCCAAGCCCAAACCTTCATCCATCATTCCCTGATACGCCTATGCACGTGTGCACCTACACCAGCGACCAACGGTGCTCCGTCCATCGACGCTGACCCCAACATCTCGTTGGTGAACCTCGCAACCAAACTCGATCATCAAATATCTCGATTCGATCGTGAATCGAGATCGACCCAAAGTCCACATTTTGGAAACCCATCCTCACCGAAAATTTACCCATCTCCGACGATCTCTGCCTCAAGAAGCCTCACCATCGTCACCGCAGCTCCGCCTCGTCTTTCAGTCCCTAATCCCCCTATCGGGATCGCCACCGATCAAGTCCTGACGCCGAAAACTCCTCTGAAACTTCGATGACAAAACCAGGGTGTTAAACCCTATTTCGACGATCACTGGCCATCCTGGCCACTGGAAAATCACCTCGCCAATTTTCCCGCACTAGTCGACAACCCAACCACCTCCAGCTCAAATCTCGAGCCTTCCCTCGCCACCGATTGACGGCAATCGACCAATATGACCAAAATGATCAATTCGAGAATACCCACTGATTTTCAAACTAAAAATCGTGATATACATATTAAAATTCATGATTTTCTATTACGAATTCAATCATGCATTCAAATCTTAAAATTGAATTTATAATTTTTTGACCCAAAAATAAATTCTACTGTTATTTATAAAATTTCGAGACCAGTATTAAATATAAATTCCTGAAATTAATTTTTTGTAGTGATATTGCATGATTTCAAATACTTTTTTTATTCACAAATCAAAAGCTAACAGTGATTCAATAAATGAGATATTGGATTTATGGAGAAATCAAAACCTGTTATCACACAACAGAGCCTATAGCAGAACAATACACAAGTATTTAAACACTTATATACATACATGCATTCAATTCAATCCAAGTATTCAGGCTAGCACATCCAAGTAGAATCCAGATTATAAAACTGTTTTTAAGATGTATGTTACTCACTGGTATAAAGAAAGAAGAACTGGGTTGGTTTACTCAAAGTTTTATTTCTTTTGAACAGAGAAATGCTTTTGAACTACTACTTGCTTTTGATCTGGTTTTCATCCTTTCTGGCTTGAGTTGTTTTCTTTTTTTTCGTTTACTTAGCTTGTTCGAATGAGATAAATGAAGACAGGTGGAGGTATATGTAGAGGAGATAAGGCTTACAGGGCAAGCCAAAGCTGAGACTTGATTTATATAATATTGATTTGATTTTATAGGATGGATTTGAGCTTTCCTTCTTATTCAAGCTTGACCTAATTATATGTTTGACATTGATTATATGTTTTTGTGTGCTTGCATTAATTGCTATGTCCCCTCTTTTGTTTACATACATACATTCATATACACACATATTCTTGTAACTTATATATGTATATATAGTTATGTATGTTGTTGTTGTTATTATATATATATATATATATGTGTGTGTGTGTGTGTGTGTGTGTGTGTTTTCATTTTATTCACATAGACAATTTTACTTTTCCATGTTTACCTTTTATTTGATATATTTAGATATATACTTAACATCTGTGTATAAATATTTATTTTTATTTTCATTTTCTTCCGTAAGCATTGCCTTTACAACATATATAAACATATTTACGCATACAATACTTTAATGATCATATATCTATTTATATATGTTGTAGTCATCATTTTATTCCTTGCATTTATATACTTCTATATGTTATCATAAGGCTTATATATATTTTTATTTATTCCTTATAAGATTTATCATATCCAGACGTTTTTATGAGTCAGTATTTATTATAGTTTTTGAATCAACTTATACATATATCCTGATTTTTTTTAATTATCAATTAATTACCTGATTACAGCCGTCAGAAAACCCGGGTCGTCACAACTTCACGAAAGATTCTGGCATCATGGGCAGTTCCTTCCCACCCTACCCTTACGAACGTAAATGATAAGTCAAAAGCGTATGCGGCCATTATATTCCTTGTAGGAACACTTTTACGTCCTACAAATCGTTGCATATCCGCTTGAGGAACATGAGTCATTACATGTGTACCATCAATAGCTCCAATACAATTTCTAAAGAATGGGTAATATCGTGGTGAAGAACTGATTTGTTCTGTAATTCTATTAAATTGAGCATCTATCAGTCTAATAATATTCACAGAAATTAACAAAACAAAATCCAGAACTTTATGAAAATAACGGCTAACCGTGTTAAGTGATCGTTGAGATCATTCAGCAACCTGCCGTACAGGAATAGCCAAAGCGATTGTATATAGAAAAATGACTACCATTTCTCTAACTATAACGTGCGCCGCCGGCTGCAACCCATAACTTTCTAACCGCTCACACAGCGACATAAAACAAAGCCTCTTTATTCGCAAATTTTGTTGACACCGTTCTGCATGGACTGTAAGCATTTCATTAACCCAATTAATACCGGTAACTTCAGAATCGTGTATCTAGCTCATTTGAGGTCGACGTGTAGCATAATATACTCTAAGGAACTGCATATCTCACAAATCTTCAAAATCGGAATCATCACTTTTTTCATTTGGATCTGCCATTAGATATGAAGAAAGCAGGAGAGAAGAGAATAGAATGTGATGACGAAGAAGATGAAGAAAGATGAAATTATATGGGAGTAATAGTTTGAGTGAACCGTTAGGGTGAGCCGTTCGCGTCCGCGTCCGACGCGTCGAACGCGAACGGCCCCCAACAATGGTTCATCCCAACTGGGCAATGTCGTGGGTCTCACATCCGATGCGTCCGATGCGTCGGATGCGGACGCCACCTTTTAAGTGCCCATCAGAGGAAAAAAACTGTACGCAAGTATATTTATTACACCCAACGAAAAACATTCCAATATTATTCCCATCTGACATTAATCACTATCATCACAAGTATCAGAAATTGAATTTACGGTAAACCATCCAAAACGAAAACATTAATTATTAATATTAACATATCATCAAAATTCATATAAATAAAATTCAGAGAAATTTTATTCATCCTTATTCTGCAGCGGCGCTAGCAGCACTAAGATCAACACTCAAATCAAGTTCCTGTAACAAATGATCACATAAAAATCAGTGAAAACAGCCACAAATAAACTAGTATGCAGCATCATATTACGATTTACCTTTCCAGTTATCTTGCTATACATAGAAATCACATCCTTAACCGTAGACTCAAAATGCGTAGTTGCATCATAACTCTGCAAAAAAGGGTTAAAAATTAAAATGCATGTCAAAAATGACTCATTCTGCTTTATACCAGTATAGAGTATGTAGTTAAAAGATGCATACAGTGGATATGAAGCAGTCATCCTCTTCGTAATTATTAACCGGTTCATATCTGTCGTAAATATCAAAGAAAATCTCATCTGTAGGCCCAAGCAGATCAATTCCAGGCTTTAGTTCAGTCTCAGGGTTGTCTGTTTCAGCTTCAGACGATACAAAAGCTACATATTTCCCATTTGGTGCAACATTGTGTGTATATGAAACACAGAAGACATACCTATGAGAGAAGAGCACAAATGCATAAGCTTAGGTTCGCTGATCATGAAATGATATTGCTGTAGTCATAACTTACATATCTGATTTACGGCCAAGTTGCTTTTGTGGTAGAATAATTTGTACAGAGTGTGAATCATTAGTATCTGGTATGGGATGACTCATTATGCATATTGCTCGACATACTCTTCCAACCTTCTTAACCTGTTAATACATCAAGATTTAAAGCAACATTTCTTTTCTTTTATTTCGAAAATATAATCTTATACGATGGATATCATGATACAACAATAAATGATGCAACAAAGCTATCCAAACATCTTCACTGTGGCATTTACCTTGTCGGGTAAATAGGAAGGATCACAGACAACTTTTTTGCATTTAGCAGTTTCGCCTTCTGATGTTACTCCACAAGCCTTACCGCTTTCATCAAACTCTACCTGCCACCGTTATGATATATTTTAAATTCTTTTACATTATTATCCACCATGATCTACGAAACAATCATGAAGCTATATATATATATATATATATATATATATATATATATATATATATATAATGTCATAATAAGTAAAATGTTTTAACCTTGCACTCTGGTTTATTGAGCATGTAGGTTCCGCCATAAACTGCACTTAAACGAGCAAAACCCTATAAATACAAAAAATGTGGATCCATGAATATACTCAGTTTTGCATCAGCTTAAATAACCAAATATCAATAAGAATATGAACCTGAGGGAGTTCTCCTAATCCATATAAAGTATAAAGATAAGGAGATTTTCCATCGAATCGTGCTAATGATTCTGCATAAAGCTACTCAATACACAAAGGAAAATGTTAAGTTTTTGTACCACGTTTTCATATTATGAACAAAAAAACGATACTCCAAGTTACATAATGTGTTGGTATATATGTCCTTGACTATTAAACATAACAGCGTAAATTTTACCTTCATTCTTTTTACTGTGTCAACCGCAGGTTGATCGAGGTAACTATCATCGTTATGCAGAGCCAACGCATGCCCAATGAAATCAATTGTATTCTCATCTAGACCGTATTTCCTTCATGAATTAAATAATACAGTAAATTTGTTATCATTCATAATACTTAAAATTTCATATTCGAGTTTTATTTTCGTTTGCTACATTCTAACTGGACAAATTTTAACGTTTTGTAATTAATTAAGGAAGTTGATAAACTTACGAAATAACTTCTCTCGTAGTAACTACATTGAGGTCAAGTCCTTCATGAGATTTCGGATCATTCTCGTCATAATCTTGTACATATATGAAAAACTTCCGGGCTCGTCTTTTCTCAAATAGTCCCATCAAAGTCGATTTCAGAGCTTCAACATCAGTAGCGGGTACTTTGTAAATCTAGATAATTGCATCAAAAGTGTTAGTTAGATGTATATTGCATATTATTTATTTTTAGAATAATTGAGACTATAGTGCTTCATGCCTTTCCCGAATTGTATACAAAACTACCATCAACAGCTTTGAAATTAAGATATTGAGTAACATTAGTGTGGATTAGAACTCGAACAAGAGCACCATTAGCCATCATGAACTGCAAAAGATAGAAATACATATTTCAGTAAAGTATAAGAAAAAACCATTCATTACCGTCTCTTAAACCTTCCACATTAAAAGAGTAATGTGAGCATGGAGTACTATTCTAAATTGAACGTATGCAACTGCTAAAAAGAAACTGCTAATTCTGTTTGGAAAAGGAAAGGATTAGATAACTGATAAAGGCTATCAGAAATCAGATTCACAACTAACAATGTATTGGATCAATTAGAAGATATACAATTTAACATATTGAGATATAACTATGGAGTAAATGTACACCAAGTCACCAACCTTAGGAACCATGTCGACATTGTATTCCTTGCTTGGACCAAGATGTTCAGGAGGGGTATCTTCACCTTTAAATCGCTTCCACAGCTATTGTGCATGTATGAGAAATATATGATGTCAGATGTACTAATATCACACATAAGTTACAAAATGGTGATTTGATACAAAATTGACATGGAATTTGTACCTGAACAAGATTGAGAGATGCCAGTTCACCCCCATAATAGTCATTTCTGTCCATGTGAAGGACCTGTAATTAAGAATCAAGCAGTTACAATCACATTGTAGTTCCATATGACAATCCAATTATTCTAATACGATTCTTATGATCGATTTTTCAAGTAAGTGATAGCGAGCAGTCGTGTATCAAAATTTTTAATTAAAATTCATAACTTGCACATTGGTTTTAAAACATATGTATTACCTTCATGCCATTTACAGAGAGGAGGCCGCTAAGAATGCATTCTTTAAGTCCAGTTCCAAGAACGATCACATCATATTCCTCATCCATTTTAACAACCAGAATTAGCAGAATATTAGAGAAATGTAAACTAAATATTGCAAAATTAAGAAACTAAGAACAAAATGATCAAGAAAAGTTAAGAAAGATAAAGAGTTACGAAATGATATAGTGAAAAGACAGAACAAGTCTTGAGGCAGGTTTTTCTCCTTGGTCATTTTATTACACACTTGTCAATCCATTGCTTAATTCAATTTCAATGCCTAAATATAGGATTTCAGATCTGCTAATTAATGCAAAATCAAGTTATTGTGTAAAATTGCAATATAATTTTATGGGTTTACATTAGTAAAATAATTCACTGACTTTTTCATCATAGTATTTTTTCATCAAGGTCCTAATTCACCTTAGTTTTGTAATAATATAATACTAAATAATAACAAAAACGGCTTTTTTTAAAGGTTTATATGCATATATGTCTACGTTTATCTTGACCTGATCGGTTGGTCTTGCTTTTATTGTAAGATCAATGGAAAAACTAAAATACCCCAAAAAATTCGCCACTAAACAACTATTTTTTTGTTGAATCTTCCTGTACAGTTAAGCATGTGTAAAAAATAAATTAGTTAAATACGAAAACTTAAAAAGATTTAGATTTTTCACATGTATATACATATACTCCCCTAAGCTTCAAATCATGTATCCCCATTCAGTTACATAACTGTTTTGAAATGATGGCCTATGACATCAAAACCATTCATGCAAAGTTTGAAAACACATCATCGATTGTTAAAAGTTTTAATTTTGCATGTTAGTTTGACATGTAATTTCTCTTTAAAGAATAAATAACTTCAAATTTATCTAAACATTTGCGCAAAGCATCTTGAATAAAAGTTAGACATATGGACGCTCAAAAAAATTTATTACCTTGGAACTTTCAGTACAGTTAAGCATACCTATATAAAATAAAGAAGATAAACTTAAATTAGTACAGCATTGGGACCCATCCTAATCACTGTATGTCAAACAAACGCTACAAATAATCACTACAAACCAATAACCAATTGTTGGGACAATTACTATCTTAAATAAGCCGGTTTATAACAGAGATTGATCATATAATACAACGCATAAATTTAACACAAGGACGCCTAACTGACCAATTCAAACCAACACAACAACACATATATATGTATGCTTAGCTCACATACAGTCAATTAATTTCATAATGGAAGGTCGTCAACCTAATAAAGTATCACCTATATTCGTGGTTCTTATAGGCATCATGGCAGCAGCAATAGTTCTCACAATCTACCACTGTATAGTGGTCACTTGGTACAGCCCAAGCAGACCGATACGTAGGTTAACAAGGCGAATAAGGCGTCAAAACCTAGACCCAACCACTGAGAGCGCTGAATTTTCTACAGTGGGGTTGGTTCCACCGGCTAGGATTTACAGTAGAAAGGAAGGGGTGGTGAGCGAAGATCAGAGCACGTGTTCAATTTGCTTGTCTGATTTTAAGGAAGGGGAGGAGGTTAGGCTGTTGCCCGAGTGCCTTCATTGCTTTCATGTGGCTTGCATTGATGTCTGGCTTATGTCGCATACTAGTTGCCCTATGTGTAGGACAGACACTGGATCTGTTTCAGTGTCCATGGAGACATTGCCACGGGAGGGGATGGTCAATTTAGGAGGAGCAAGAGTTGCATTTGATGGAAATTTCTAGTAAGTTGAATAAAGTGTTGGATCATGCGGAAGTAACATGTGATTCTTCTAAAGACAGAAATCTAAGACTTGTTAAGTGACACCAATTACTTGAACAATCAATGCATGAAAGAAGGATGAATGAAATATGGGTGACCCAGAACAGACTGTGCTATTCGGTGATTGATTATAAGATTAAGGGATTTGTTGTCTGATCATTTACTCAACAGTGTGTTTATCTTGTACTAACTAATAAGTGTTTGTGAAGGTTTCATATGTTGATTTATCTAAATAATTTCTTAAATATTAGGAGATTTGTTAGGTTCAGTTTGAAGCTCTGGGGTTTCTCTTTATATGAACTTCAGAATTAAAGGCGATGAATGTTTACATTTAATAGAAAGCCTCTATAGGGGCGGTAGCTCATATGAAGCTTCATCTTTATCATTGCAACGACAAGAAATATGGTAGCAGAGTGGAGTGGTTTCATGCAATCAGTTTGATGGCCAATATAACCATTGGTTGATGCTCATGGACAAACTTTCTACGATTCAAGATATAATAAAGTTCAGTGGAGACTGGAGAGTGAAATCACAACATCAGAAAGTATGTTGAAGATGTTTGTCCCAAGACTCCGAACTGAAGTTCAACTCAAAAGACCTCAAAGATCATAAGCAAAGAACAAAGAACTACCCTTTGAAGTATTTGAGTACATCCTAGGGACTATCCTCTACAGACTGCAAAAGATACTAGGGATTCATGAAAACGTATCAAGACACAGGTGGAGTTAAACGTGCACAGCTATAAGCTCTCCCCAAAGACTTCAAGGTATCATATAAAGATGAAAGATGTTCAAATTTATGCGCGAAACACTACTGTGAGTATTTTATCAAACATTTTTGGAGCACGTAATCGAAAAGGCTTATAGGTCATTTCAACAAACGGTTTGTGTGCAGCTTCAAATACAAAGGGGAGAGAGCATCCGTGGAATTGGATGGTGGGGCGTGCCACGTACTGTACAAAGACTTTGTTCCCCATTAAGTTTTATCAAAACAAACTTTGATCCCGAACTATAACTTTGCGATCGAGATCTTCGGTGGTGGAGTGCACTGTTCCAGTGCCAACTTTGACCCCATCGGCCAAGAAGCAATTTGGCCCCACCATACTTTGCATTATTTTCCGGTGACGATCATAGTATTTTGCAGATGTACCTATCACATGTAAACCCAGGTGATTTGGCATACGGAACAAAGAATTTGGCTTTTTTTCTTAAAAAAAGCTTTGGACTCGGTATTTAATGCATGTTTTGACTATACATCTGTTTCTGGTTTTGACTTTCTTGAGTCCGCCGAATGCACCATGATATAAACTCAAGATTACCCGCTGAATGCACCATGATAGTTAGAATAATTTGTATTCTCAGTTTTATGTTACAGTACACTATATTCTTCTATTGTCTTTGTATTGTGTTGAATAAGTGTGTGCACCTATATATAGATATGCACATACGTATGTAAACATTCATTCTGTTGCATTGAGTTTTCTATTCTAAGTTCTTCCCTATTTCTTCTCTATTTGTTTCATGGTATCAAAGCTGAATCGCCTCACGGTTAATTCTAGATCTGAAACCCTAATCAACTCAAAGTCCTCAATCTGATCTAGATTCAATCAATCCTCATCAGATCTGAACTCTCATCACTAATCTCATCGCTGATCCTCTCTCAACCTTGTCGCTAATCTCCTTCATCATGACCGGAAACAACAATAACCAATCAACCACCGATTCATCCGATACTACTAATACGATTCACACTCAGCCCTTAAAAACCCTTGAAGAATCCCTAAAATCAATTATTAATCCTCAAACACAACTTATCACTGTGACATTAGATGAAAACAATTTTCTGTTATGGAAATTTTAGGTGGAGACAACAATCAGAGGCTACGGTCTTGAAAAATTCATCAGTGCTACCACCATAGTGCCAGAACAGCTGATCACTAATTCTGAAGGTCAATTTGTAGCAAATCCAGAATACATAACATATCACAGACATGACAGTCTATTGTGTGCTTGGTTACTCTCATCAATCAATACCAATCTTCTAACTCAAATCGTTGGCAACAAGACATCTCTAGAGGTATGGAATGCTATACATCTTAATTTCAATTCTCAAGCGTCTGCAAGAATTATGAGTTACAAAAGGCAACTGCAAAATGTGAAAAAGGACAATATGAGTGTGAGAGAATATCTGAACAAAATAAAAACTCTACGTGATACCTTGGAGTCATCAGGTCATAAAGTGAGTGAGACAGAGCAGGTGTTAAACATACTAAATGGATTAGATGATAGCTTTGAATCAGTGGTAGCTGTCATTGCATCCAAGGAGACAACTCCATCCGTTCAATATGTGACATCGGTTCTTCTTGCACATGAAGGGAGATTAGAGCAAAAACAAAATGCAACACAGGATTTCTCAATCAACTATGCAGCAAACATAAAAGTCAGACCACAGCACCAGAACAACTTCAGAGTAGAACCTCCAGCAAATAGTTTCAATCATGCTCAGGCCATGCAAGGGGGGCGCTGGTATGGAAGAGGAGGAAGGTTCAACAGAGGTAGAGGACGAGGTAGGAATACAAACAGTAGACCGAGATGTCAAATTTGTGGGAAGATAGGACATACGGCAGTGAGATGCTATTTCAGATTTGACAACGGCTACACAAGCAATCAACAGATATCACCTAATCAAGGCACATCAAAACCGCAGCAGTATAATGTAAATTTAAGTCAAGCAGGAATCAACTCAATGGCAGGCTCAAGAGGACAGAATCAGACAATAGAAGATCAAGAGATAACAGCAAAGGACTCTGACATTCAGAATGAAGCCTGGTTTCCAGACTCTGGAGCAACACATCATGTTACAAGCAAATTACAGAATTTAAATCTTGGTGGAGCAGCATACCAAGGTAAAAAATATATTTATATGGGAAATGGTACACCTATAAGTATTACGCATGTGGGAGATGCTTGTGTTAAATCCACTAAGAAAAATAGACAGCTATTATTAAAGAACTTACTTAGGGTACCTCAAATTAAGAAGAATCTCATGAGTGTTTCACAATTTGCTAGAGATAATGAAGTATTCTTTGAATTTCACCCTAAAGTTTGTATGGTCAAAGACAAAATAAATGGAGAGATTTTACTTCAAGGAAAACTATGTGATGGTCTGTACAAGTTCAATCTGAAAAATGTAAAAGAAAACAGTGATGAAACAAGACAATGTAATGCTATAAATCATGAAAGTGATGATGCATATGATATTTGGCACAAGAAGCTCGGACATCCCAATGTAAAAGTGATGTAAATAGTGTTGGACAAAGAAAACATATCATATCGTAATCCAGTTTTACCATATGTATGTAGTCAATGTCAGTTGGGAAAAAGTCATAAGTTACCGTTCAGTTTATCAAGTACAGTATATCACCAACCTCTAGAAATGATAGAGTGTGACCTTTGGGGACCAGCTCCAATCAGTTCAAGCTATAATTATAGGTACTATATCGCCTTTGTAGATGCTTATAGCAGGTATACATGGATATACTTCTTAAGGCAGAAATCTGAGACATCTGAAGTTGTGAAACAATTCATAATTCAAGCTGAAAGGCAGTTTGACAGTATGCTAAAGGTACTTCAGACGGATGGAGGGTCGGAATTCAAGCCATTAAAAGAATTCTTCAATGAAAAGGGAATATTGCATAGATTTACTTGTCCTCATACATCTCAGCAGAATGGAATAGTCGAAAGGAAGCATAGGCATGTAGTAGAGTTGGGACCGACTTTATTAGCATAGGGTACTATGCCATTGAAGTTTTGGCAAGAAGCTTTTTCCACAGCAGTATACTTGATTAACATGCTACCTACAAGTGTTTTGAAGAATGCAAGTCCCTATGAAACTTTATTTGGCTTGAAACCCGATTACAGAAGACTAAAAGCATTCGGGTGCTTATGTTTTCCCTTATTAAGACCATACAACAGACATAAGATGGATTTTAGATCATCTAAATGTACATTTCTTGGTTATGGTTCAAACCAAAAGGGATACAAGTGTTTAACTAGCGATGGAAGAATTGTTGTCTCTAGACACGTTATGTTTAATGAAAGAATATTTCCATTTGCTGACAGTGAAATAAAAAGCACTAAAAGAGTCACAAATGCGAGACAATCAGTGCCTCCTATACCATTGTGTGAATCAGAAGTTAAAGGGTGCAGATTATCGGATATGCAAGAGAATGAACAAAGCCATACACCCTCATTAATCTCATCTCCAATCAGCAGCGGCAGTGACAACTTGAGAAGTCATGAAAACAGAGATAGAACTGCTGCCAGAGTGCAAGAAGATATGCAAGAATCATCCTCAAACACCCAATCATCAAACCTGTCTGATACTGATACACAAGAGGATGTTCAGACAAGAGAGGACACACAATCAGCAAGGTCATCACATGATAACAAGGTCAAAGATGGGTATTTTTAAACCAAAAATATACACAGTTCAAAAACCAATGCACGAACCCACCACCTTTGAGCTAGCAATACAACATGAAGAATGGATGAAAGCAATGGAAGATGAATACAAAGCATTGATGTGCAATAAAACATGGAAATTGGTAACTCTACCTGAAAATAAGACTGTAATTGGATGTAGATGGACATACAAACTCAAGTATAAAGCAGATGGAACAATTGACAAGTGCAAAGCAAGGCTTATGGCTAAAGGTTACACTCAACAACCAGGTTTTGACTTCAAGGAAACATTTTCTCCGGTTGTTAAACCTACCACAATCCGAGTTATTCTAACCATAGCCCTACATAATCATTGGCCTATTAGGCAACTAGATGTGAACAACGCATTCTTGAACGGTGAGCTAGAAGAGAAGGTGTATATGGAACAACCTAGAGGCTTTGAAGTTATCAAGGGAAATCAGCAAATAGTATGTCAATTGAATAAGGCAATTTACGGTCTAAAGCAAGCGCCAAGGGTATGGTTCGAGAAATTAAAGAAGACATTGATGATGTTGGGGTTTCAATCCATAAAGTCAGACAGTTCATTATTCATACAAAGAAAGGGAAGTGAAGTTATATATGTGTTAGTGTATGTTGACGATTTTATTGTAACAGGAAGTAACAATGCAGAAATTCTCAAACTGACAAAGCATCTAAATGATGTTTTCAAATTAAAAGACCTAGGAGAATTGAATTTTTTCTTGGGAATTGATGTGATAAGAAACAGCAAGAGAGAAATACACTTAAACCAGAGGAATTATATTCAGGCTATTTTGAAGAGAGCAGGTATGGAAAATGCGAAAGGGTTACCTACTCCAATGACTAAAAACTTATAGCTGACAAAGAATGATGGGGATCCAGTTGACAATCCATATCAATACAGGAGTATAGTGGGAGCCCTTCAGTACATTACTATAACTCGGCCAGAAATTTCGTACAGTGAATAAGGTGTGCCAATTCATGCAGAAACCGTTAGACACTCACTGGAAAGCGGTAAAAAGAGTACTTTGCTATCTAGCAGGAACACTAGATTATGGGCTGAAAATGTATGCTCCTGGAAAACTGAATATTAGCGCTTTTGCTGATGCTGACTGGGCTGCAGATAGAGATGACAGAAGATCAGTGAGTGGTTACTGTGTGTATTTAGGTAAGAATTTGATATCCTGGTGCTCAAAGAAGCAATCTACTGTTTCAAGATCAAGCACGGAAGCTGAATACAGAAGTGTGGCAGCAGTTGTATCTGAAATAATGTGGGTAAAATCCTTGCTGTTCGAAATACTCGGAGAGAAGCAGACCTCGGCTACGGTGTGGTGTGACAATGCAAGTCCTGTTGCATTAACTGCCAACCCCATACTACATTCTAGAACAAAACACATTGAATTAGATTTGTATTTTGTGAGAGAACAGGTTGCATTAGGGAACATATGCATTAATCATATACCTGCATTATACCAGCGTGCTGACATTTTAACTAAGTCTTTATCTCTGATTCGTTTTACCAGACTAAGAGATGGATTGAATGTCATCAAGGAAGAAAGGGAAATCTGGAATAAAGAGAAGAAGAAGAAAGCAGAAGAAGTAGAGGAGAAAGAGAGAGTTTGATTTGAAGGAAGGAGTTAGAATAATTTGTATTCTCAGTTTTATGTTACAGTACACTATATTCTTTTATTGTCTTTGTATTGTGTTGAATAAGTGTGTGCACCTATATATAGATATGCACATACGTCTGTAAACATTCATTCTGTTGCATTGAGTTTTCTATTCTAAGTTCTTCTCTATTTCTTCTCTATTTGTTTCAATGATCAGCAGTACAAAACGAAATCCTGGCTAAAAGGAAAAAAAAAGATTATACTTGGATTGATTAAAACTTTGTATGAAACGTTTAGCAATGCGTTGACCGAAACAAGCGGTAAAATGAAACAATGCAGTGCGTTTAACACCATTTTAATTTTTAGCAAATTTATACCTATTGTGCTACGATTAACAAAAAAAAAGTTAGTAAAGGCACCTCAATTTACTTTGCATGATAATAGTTCTAAAAGATTGTAACAAACCGAAATTTTGAACATTTCATATTTAAATATGTGAATCTTCATTAAGCGTGATTAAATTGATTTAATAACCTTATTAAATCTCTTTTATTTATAACTAATAAAGGTAAACTTGCGTTTGAAAAAAATTTACAAACATAAATATTTCGAAAAAATATCAACAATGTGGCAGAAAATTATTTTATCAATAAACGACTGTTTTCTCGATAGAAGTTGTTCAAACTTGTTGTGATTGTCTAATTAACTAATGTTAAATTAATTAGCAACTAAAAATATTTTTGTGTTAAAGCTAACTTGGCTTAGTGAAGATTAACAAATGAATTAAGGAAGAAGATATTTTAGTGAATAGTGTTTTAGATATTTGTTTTTGGCCAAAGGTGGGGTATAAAGCAAACACATGGAGGGGGCTTGTTTGGTTAGCCAGGGAGGGATAAAAAGGGGTCTTTTCTCTTGTGTTAAAGTCCACATAATATATCTTATGTGTTCATAATTTTATTTCCTAAGTTTTGGGGAAAAAGGACAAAGTATTCACTCTCATTTCTCCACTTTGATCTTCATTTTTCCATATCAAATCAACTCCAGTCTTCTTCAAACTTTAACTCTGGCCTTAGATCACCTTAGGAAGCATGAGCAAAGTTGAAGAAAAAGGAGAAAAAGTGTGCACCCCTTGAGTTCGCAAGCTATAGGAGGATGGAGGAGTGTAGGCTTGAGCATGAAGAGGCTAAAGCTGGGATCTTTAGGAGTTTGGTGACAGTACGAAGTGATCTTGGCTTTTTTGGTGCTTGTGCTTGTGTTTAACTTGGATTTGGATGAGTTTACTCACCATTGAATGACTATATATTGGGCATCTATGTTTTGTATATAAATACAAAGTTAAGTAAGTTAATAAACTGACTAAATTTATAACTTTGGACCAAACTTGATTTTGAAAGCAAATTGCAGCTCTATATTGTGTAACATTGCTTCTATTGTCCTCTAAAACATGTATCGTGGCCTAGACTTTGTGTTTACATGTTTGATTGGTTTGTGTGTTGAATTGATGTGAATATGAAAGTGTTTGTATAAGAATAGTCGCTATAAGTGCACTTTGGAATCTCCTTGCTTTAAATTGCTTATTTTGGTGATATGTTAATATATTATGTGTTGACCCAAAAAATGGACCAACACCCTGGTTTGGATTTGAAAGCAACAGCCCTGTCCTAACAGAGCAATATCACATATCATAGATATAAAGAAAGTACAGTAAAAGAAAGTAGACAGAGAATTTTTATAGTGGTTCGGTTGTTAATGAAGCCTACGTCCACTTTATAGTTTTATTATAGGCTGATTGTTGTTATAAGAGATGTTTGATTACAAGGCTTTGATTGTCTCTAGCTAGATTGAATCCCCAGAGTTGGAATCCACTGGAGAATCACAGTGAATTCCTTTGGAGATTGTTGTGAGGGAGATAGAGAATGAAGAATAATTCCAACAGAGCTTCAGCAATCAGTCCGGATAAGATCCTCTTTATGTTGCAAGTAGGTTGGTATTTATATGGGTCAAAGAGCTTCTGGGCCAGGCCACTCCATTGTCAGCTCGCAGGTAGGTGGAAAACGACCCTGGGGAAGCTTGGCACTTAAAACAAGGCAAAGCCATGGGTCGCTGGCGACCCATGGCCTTGGCTCGTTTTGCGAAACTTCTTCTAATTGCACTACTTCTAGTCTTTATAACCGGTTTGACTTCCAAAAGAATTCTTCTAGGGTAGCAGGTTGTTTCACCCTTTAATGATTCCTGAGGGCCTTGCAGCAGATTGTATCTGTCTCCCTCGCTTCGTCCATATGCTGGTCATACCTGTAAAGAAGCAATTTCGAATCAGTTGTATTGTATAAAAGGAATAGTTGGCATGAGAAACTTCTTTGGATATTCTGCATGTTTAATGGCTTCGGTGAATGGGTTTCGATTGGGTAAGATGCCCTAATCGTTGTCAGATCGGTCCGTTTTCAAGTTACGGCTATTTATAATGCTTGAGAATGATTCATGCATGATTGTCTACACTTGAATGATGGGAAATGCCGATTGAATGACATATCACTTATGATTGGGTCATGGATCAGTGAGGTTCCAAAAAAGTTTCAAACTAGGTGAGATTGGTCTGGGGTGACAAAGAAGGCCCCACAAGGTTGCATTCCAAATTTCAAAGTATTCGGAGTTTGCACGTTCAAGTTATGGGCAAAAGAAGATGGATCAGAATTGATGGATTGGTGGTATTTTACTTAGATTCTGACCTGAGAAAATTTTACATTTTGTTGGAGTCAGCACATGATTCGCTTGGAGTCACCGAATTTGTAGCGCTGGGTTGGTATCAAATATTGCTTGGAGCCATTTGCATGTTTGCTTGGAGAAAACCTTGGTTTTACCCGGATATGATTTCATGCCAGAATTTCCTAGGTTTGCTTCGAGTCAAATGGATGATTACCCAAGTTCAACTTAGAGTCAGGACTTCAAAAATCTGCTTCGAGTCCAATAAGCAATTTCCCGAGTTCGACTTCGAGTCAACTCTGAAGTGAGTTTTTCAATGACCATTTTGAAGATTTTTGATGGTTTTCGACGATGACCATTCGTGATTCGACGATGGGAGCTCCATAATGGGATTGGAAGTTGATCAGTTGGGAGTGGTCACAATATGCCGGAGGAGCTTAGCATTGTAATTGATCTCGGTTTGTATCATATCTTCTTGGTCCTCCGGCCTCTAGGAATACCGTCTTAGTAGCAGTTCCTCGTCCATTGCTTGGTACTGTGCTACGGCACGGGTTTTAAAGCTTCTTCTAGCATTTTGCACGTTGGCATTTTCATCCAATTTATCTTCCTCAAATTGTTTGTCATATTCAAAGCCGGAGAGAGCCATCGTTATATCCTTCCGTGGGGTATTTACTCTTAAATTCGAGTTTGTCGCCGGTGCTTTTGCAGTAGGTGGAGTGTTAACATTGTAACGACCCAAAATTTTGGATATTTGAAATGGGAATATTTAATTGATTTTAAATATTTAACAATTAATTTTTAACTTGAATTTCAAATAAAAATGATTATTGGATAATTTTAGTATTGAATTAATAATTGAAAATTTATTAAAATATCGAATCCTGAGTTTTAAGCTTGTTAAAAATAATTTAAAGGCTTACAAAATTCATATTTATAATAAGGAAGATAATAAAACTTTTTAAATGGAATTTAAAAGTGATTTGTTCAGTTTTAAAAATATATCATTTAAATTGACATTTAAAAATAGCCTTCCAGGGCACAGTCTCAGAATTCGACGAAACAATTTCCATTGGATCCGTAATAGTGCATTATTATCGATTTCAAATTTCGTAATGTTTGGAGTTATCGTTTAGCCATACAGAATATAAATGCGTTGAAATTATATCTAAAATTCAATATAATAATTGGGTCCAAAAGGCTATCTTCTCCATACGATCAAATTGGGACTCGAAACCTTTTCCATTGCGCTCGAAATAGGGGTATAACATTATAAACGCCTAGCAGTACGCCTCGATAGGGGTTCGAGATTTTAAGCTACGAAATCGAGATGGTTTGGAGATTTAAATAATATATATTATTCGATTGACCATATTTCCATCAACCTTTTTCCCTTCACTTCAGAGCACCGTAGACAGCACCCTACACGCCTCCCTTCTCTTCTATCACTTCCCTCTCTTCCATTTTAAAATACAACCGACCAGAACAAATTAAAATCATAACAAACGATAATTTAAAATCTATAAAGATGGAAGTCTTTATCTTTGGCTTGCAAAGGGATGGATCTATCTTTGGCAGGAGATTGTTAAGGTGCGGCTTCACTTCTTTAAGCAACAACAAAGTAGTAGAAAGAGAAGAAAAAAGAGGATGAAACTTTTAAAAATCAAAATCGAGTTATATATTTCATGAAAAATTCCTAGTCGATTTTTAAAAATCTTGTTCAAGTAGGATCTTCAACCCGGGACACTTTTTGAGGGTCGCGACCTACTTTCTGATGATCGACATTGGGATGTCGATAATAGGCAGCAAACTAGGGTTAGCTTTTAAGGACTTTGTGGTGAACGATATGCATAATGCAGTTTGGTTTCGGGTTTAGGAGATTGTTTGGCACCAGGAGGCAGAACATGGTGAAGCTTGGTGGACTAGGGAGTAGCACGACCTGAGGATTTTCGCGCCCGAGTGGCTTTAGTTGTGGTGGGGATGAGGGGATCGGGTGCGTGGTGTTGGCACTAGCACGTAAAGTTTTCGATGAGGGAGAGTTTGGCAGGGTCGTTTGGGTGGATTGTCGAGGGAAGGGAGGTGATCAATGCACGAGTGTGCACTATAAATGACGTGCATGAATTCTTATCAACCGGCGAAAAAGAAAGAAATGGGGAGAAGAGAAAGAAGAGGATAGGAGCGGGTCGGGTTTTTTTCATTGGGCCGAGCTGTAGAGTTTGGGTGAGTAAGGATATTTAATATGGCAATTAAATTATATAAAATTGTTTAATAAAATTTCAACCCTTATAAATTGCATATCTCGGTCGTTTTAGCTCAGAATCCAACGCGATTAGTCGCCTTGGGTTCGTATTGACGAATTCTTCGATATGAAATTGGATTGGACGAAATTGGAGCTTCTAAAATTTTAGAAAAATTCAACGCATTCGGATTCAGTCGGAACCGGAACGCGAAAGCGACTAGAAATAAAAGTGAGTTAATCTCACTCAATTTTGGATTATCGGAATTAATTTTAAATAGTTAAAATTAATTGTTGATTGATTGATAGAATTGATAAATTATTATCAGTTGGATGTGATATTATATATAGTAGTATATATTGGAGTGATTGATATTCCCGCATATATATAGCGGATGAGACCCTATGTGTCCCGCATAATAGCAGATGACCCTATATACCGCGATATCCTCTTAAAGTGGGATTGGTATTTTTATATTGTATTAACATCTATGGATGTAGGGAAATATGTTGGATGGATCCAACTGGATTCCTCAAAAAAGTTGAATTAATTTCATATATTGATATAGGATTTGTTTTTATAATCTGTGGTAGATTATAGTGTAATTTGAATGTATTGAATGCTATGGTAGTTTGGCTTAGATTTTGGTATTCTTAAATACCGATGATAAATGTTTAAAATTTGGAAAGAAATTTAAAAGAAATTGGAAGTAAAAATATTTATAGTGAAATTTTGGATTTATTAAAAGAAATGAATTTTGGGTAAAATAAATAGTTACGATTTTAAAATTGTACTTGGTAATTTCGAAATATGGGAAAATAGACATTTTTTTGAATAATGTAAATAAAAGGATTTTAAATAATAGAACTTAAGCGATATTGTTAAGTATAAAATGATTTATTTTTAAATCGAGATTTAAATAGTTGGAAGAATAAAAAGGGAATTTTGAAAATAAATTATGGGATTGTCGTACTAGATTTTTAATAAGATTTTAAATTATAAAAAGGAAGTGGAATCAGAATGTAGTTATTTTTAGAATATAGTTGGGTTATTTGGAGAAATTGATTTAAAAATGAAATTTAAATTAGAAATTGATCTAAAATCGATGAAGTGTTGTAAAACCGTTATAAACGGGAAATGAGACTATGAAATTTGTAAACGAAGTTTATAAATAAGGTAAAGTAATTATCAATGGATAAATTGAAATTATAAATTCATGGTGAGGATTTATAAGGAGATGGGTAAATCGGTTTAAAAGTAAATGGTAGATTTATTTTTAGAAATGTGGAAAGGGAATTTATGGAATTGGGACGTAAATTAAATTGGTAATAAATCAAAAAGGTTTAAAAATGTTAGACTGGGTATATTAGAATTGGAAAATATATTTTATCGTGGAATTGAGTTTGTTTTAAAAAGAAGGATTTTAATTATTAATTGGGTAATTTTAAAAGGTGTTTAAATAATATTTCAGAAAAATTAGCTATTTAGTTGTTTTAAATTGTTTAAAGTATATTTAAATATTAATCAAGTTAGTTCATAGTAATATAATTAGTATTTAAAGATTAGTCAGTATTATTATTTTAAAGGGATAAATTATTCAATATTTATATTATATGATAACTTTTATTTTAAAGAGTATTTGCCTAAGGTTTAACTTGGAAAATTATTATAGAAATTTCATAAGTATTATTTCGAAAAAATTTAAATAAAGTTTTCGGGAAGTATTGGTATACTCTCATGGTGAAATCGGAGGCAGTGAGTGCCTACAGTTGTCTTTGATTTCTCTAGGATAGGGACGTAACCATTGAGCTGTGAATCCATGGTTTGATACCGCAGTGGCACTTTCCCTATTATTTTAAAAAAGGGTTTTTCAAATATTTTGAAAAGGGTAGTTCGTGAATATACTAAATTCGGCAAGATAAGTATATATTTTGGATAAGGAGATTTAATTTATATACAAAATTAAATAAAAATGAGACTTGGTGTTTCAGTGGAAAATGAATATTTGGTTGAATGGTTGTTTATTTGATAGTTAAATAACCGACTATCAAATCTGGACCAAAAATATAACTTTGGGAACATCTAGGAGAAATACGGAAATTATATGGTACAGTTACCGTTCGAGGTGTTATACTGTACGTATAAACTCGTTTCGTTCTTCTAGGATGTTTATAAGGAAATCCGTCTGCAAATGGTTAGGAGGTGATCTCTGATCTTATTTTCATCTGTTTATTTCCTAAAAAACCGGGGTTGAGTTTACCGAAAAATATCGGACGTTGTTTCTAAGAGACCGGGATCGGATAAGTTATCCGAAAACCACTTCGATCCAATGAGTACATTTTCGAAAGGAAAACAAGAACATGGAGTCAAAGATGGAGCAGTGAAGTGCAATGGCTAATCGCTACTAATCCTGAGGATTGTTCCAAAACGGATGTAGTAGGAATAGTGCCTTCGGTTCCATTTGGACCCAGGACGGACTTGTATGGATGAATGTTATCGGTACATTGTCATTGGAGGACAATGACCATTCTAAGTGAAAATTTCCTTAAAAAGGCAATCGTAGCATCTAACCTCATTAACCAGGAATGACTGAAAATCAGGGGGATGCAGCAAGGCTAAGTGGGTCGCATCCAATTAGGGTATGTTTATCACGTTTCTAGATACCCCCGGATATTATTTTATTGCTATGATATATGGAAGGAGCTCGAAAGTGGGTGGGAACACCCGAGGTGATAGCATATTCGGTCTATCCAGGTTAGGGATAGTTCGGTCTTGTGTTGCAGGGGATCCCGGTGTGGTCCTTGGTATGCTATTTCTAGATGCGTACTATGACAGGTGGTACCCCAGTGCCTAGTCATTCGTATGGAATCCGTTCTCCAATACGTACCTTTACGGTTTTGATTGTAGAGCCTAGTATGCTGAAATTTAATTAATGTAACAATTTCAGCTATTTGAATAAGTATTTGTACTTAGACACTATTATAATAGCAGAGGATTTGATATGAAATGTTTTGGTTATCGTAAGGTAAAAACCCATCGAGTTTATGTGTGGCGTGGTCTTATGAGATACCTTTGCTTTTCAAAGGATTTTGAAAATTTTAATAATTTAAAGTGAGTGTGTTTTCTCATGTTGGTTTTCCAGACTGACTCGGGTGTTATTTTATTATAATGCTCAGGTCAGACCGAGTATCACATATTCAGGATAGGATGCTATGGTGCTCAGGAGACGAGCTGGATGGTGAAGACGTATCACACGTACTTGATTTTTATTCTGCTGTGTATTGTAGGCTGTATATTCAGCTTTTGTGAGGACAAGTTATTATAACAGTCCAGTATTGGGTTATTGATGTATTGTACTCTGATGATATAATGTATAAATAACAGTTATAGTTCTTTTTGTATATAGACATGTTATATCTATTATATATTATTCCGCTGCGATTGTGAGATTCTGTGTTGTTGTTTCTATTTTCTTCTTCTACCTCTTTCTTCTTCTCCCTAACGATCTGGTATTTCCGGCATTCGATTGCTCGACATGTAATACAGTGGACGTATTGATGTCGATTTTCGGAGGTCGAAAATCCCAGCCATGATACTTGGTATCAGAGCTAAAGGTTAAGCGAGAACCTTGGCTCTGGTGGGGATTACTCATTAGAGATAGGGTCAGTAGTGCCCTAGAATGAGTTTGAGGGTATTAATGGATATGAGCGTGTATTTGTTAGTAAATATAAAATTGTTTTATATTGTGTTGATTGGTTTGTTGAGTGGCTTATGGATTCTGGTCAATACGAGTAATTAACGTTTTTGATAGGGATCTCTAAGCACTATAATAGAACAATTCGACACGGTATTGTTTTAAAATGGGGTAAATGAAATAATTTTACCCAAATTATTTTCGTGTATGAAAGAAATAATTTTTCAAAAAATTGCTATTATTATATATGGCGTGCTTGGTTGTTAGGAAATGATAATATTAAACCATTATCATTTGTTGTTGTGGTAATTGAAATAAAAGTTGAAATTATAACCAAAAGTTAAGAAGTAATTCATATAACAAAGTGGAATTTTGTAGGTATGATTTTGTAAATGTGAATTATAATTTGAAATGAAATGAAATTCTAGGGGAATATTTAAAGATGATATGGTTTGTAAAAACAATTTATAAAGGATTTAAAAGTTGGAAATTTGGGAATTTAATTCCCGTTGGTTTTGAAATGTTTTTCAAGTCTTGGAAAATATATTATTTGGAAATATTTTTGAATTGAAAATGAAATCTATTGAGATTTGGAATAAAAATATTTAAAAATAGTTTTAAAAGGAAATAAAAGCACTGAACTCACTTCGGTCGTTGGAAAATAATTTCGGTGATGACTGCAGCATCATCGACTTTCATTTTCGAGTTTTCAAGGGAGGAATTGCTACCTTAATGATTTGCAATTGGAGTTTTGTTTTGAAAAAAAACTGGTTTTAGTTTGAAATGCAAAGGAATAATTTAATATACAAATGGACTGTGAATATGTAATTGATTTCAAAAATGATTTGAAATAAATTGGGAATATGGAGTTAAACTCTGGGATTTTATTTGGAAATGTTTTATGGAACATTAGTAAGTTTGATAACTTAAGAAATTTTGAAATTTGAATTGGAATGGAAATTAACTTGAATTAAGTTAGATAAAGAGGATTTGAGAATTTAGCCTAAGTAGGTTAAATGGAATAGTTATTGAAAATAGAATTTATTAAGTCGGAAATAAATTAGTGGATGAATAGATTAATTTAATTTGTAAGTGAATGGAATTGAAATTTAATATTGGAATGATATTTAATTTGAATTATGTTAAATAAAGTGAAATTGAAAAAAATAGTTCGAGTGGACTAAATAAGATAAAGGTTTGGAGATAAAAATTGATTCAGATATAAAATAAATTATTGAATGGAACTAATTAAAGTAATTAGTTAATTAAATATGGTAGAGGATATGGTCAATAAAATTCAATATTTAAGTTTTGGAAGATAAATTGAGTTCAAATAAAATTGAAAATTTAATTTGAATAGAAATGGTGATAAACCAAAGTGATGAAGTGGAAATAAATATAAGAAGTTGTATAAAATATTTGTAATAGACTTAAGAAATTGATGGTGAAATTCTTAAGAGAAATTGGTATTGGGAAATATAGTAAGTAAATATTTGAATGAAGATTAAATAAAAGGTGTGTAAAAGGATAATTGTGAATAATTGATGGTAAATGTAATGAGTGAGAATAAAAGAATTTGATATAGCTAAAAATAAATTGGAAATAAAAACGTAAGTGTACGTATATTATCTTATTCGCATAACAATTTGATCCAGGTTCGAGCATAGAATTTCGATATAGTTTATATCGATCCGAGTTGGGATTTTCCGCTCGATTTTCGACGGCGAACCCTAGATATGGATTTTTGATTGATTTTGGAATTCTCTATCGTAGTATACGGCTATGCAAGGAGAATGATAGTTTCTGATCAAGGAACCAGATCTGAGTCCGCACTAGAGGGTCGTGTGAACGATACTAGTCTGGAAGTGAAATTGTGTGATCCAGTGAGCGATCAGAGTTGATACTGCGTACGGATGATATATGTACATCGTACGGGCTTAAGTGAAGCAAATATTGGGAATTGAAAATACTGAATAAATTGATTTTGAATTGTATGATTGGATGCTATTGGTAAGTAAGGTGCAGGTATTTAAAAGCAAAAGCTAAATTGATGTTTTCGATTTCAGAAGTAAATTTTGATTGCCCGACAAAAAGGTATGTGTTTAAATTTTTGTATGAAATTGATGATTTTCTGATTAAGCCACTTGGCTTTTGTTTTCTTTGATGATTTAGGGCCGTAGAGGCATTTTGTAGTTTTTCGGATCTAGCCGCGCAAAGAAGACGCCGGCGAAATTTTTCAAAAATTTAAGGAGTTAGAAAAAATTTGAAGAAAATTTTGATAATTCAAAATTTGATTTAAATTATAATTTGAAATTATTGAGGGGATAATATTGGGTGTAATCTATGGATGAATTTGGAAATTAGTAAAGGTGATATTGTGTTTATAATAAATTGATTTGGAAAGTTGTTTAAAATGATTGGTTTTGGGAAAAATAGTTAATGGGTTTTGGATTATTCTTCTTACCTGGTAATTTCGAGGATAAAATTCTTATAAGGGGGAGGGATGTAACGACCCATAATTTTGGATATTTGAAATGGGAATATTTAATTGATTTTAAATATTTAAAAGTTAATTTTTAACTTGAATTTCAAACAAAAACGATTATTGGATAATTTTATTGTTGAATTAATAATTGAAAATTTGTTAAAATATTGAATCCTGAGTTTTAAGCTTGTTAAAAATAGTTTAAAGGCTTACAAAATTTATATTTATAATAAGGAAGATAATAAAACTTTTTAAATGAAATTTAAAAGTGATTTGTTCAGTTTTTAAAATATATGGTTTAAATTGACATTTAAAAATAGCCTTCCGGGGCACAGTCTCGAAATTCACGAAACCATTTCCATTGGATTCGTAATAGTGCATTATTATCGGATTTCAAATTTCGTAACGTTTGGAGTTATCGTTTGGCAATACGGAATATAAACGCGCTGAAATTATATCGAAAATTCAATATAATAAGTGGGTCCAAAAAGCTATCTTCTCCATACGATCGAATTGGGACTCAAAACCTTTTCTGTTGCGTTCGGAATAGGGGTATAACATTATAAACGCCTAATGACACGCCTCGATAGGGGTTCGAGATTTTAAACTACGAAATCGAGACGGTTTGGAGATTTAAATAGTGTGTGTGTGTGTGTGTATATATATATATATATATTATTTGATTGACCATATTTCCATCTACCTTTTTCCCTTCACTTCAGAGCACTGTAGACAGCACCCTACATGCCTCCCTTCTCTTCTATCACTTCCCTCACTTTCTTTTTAAAATACAGCCAATCAGAACAAAAAAAATCATAACAAACGAAAATTTAAAATCTATAAAAATGGGAAGTCTTTATCTTTGGCTTGCAAGGGGATGGATCTATCTTTGGCAGGAGATTGTTAAGGTGCGGCTTCACTTCTTTGAGCAACAGTAGAGTAGCAGAAAGAGAAAAAAAGAGGATGAAACTTTTAAAAATCAAAATCGAGTTATAAATTTCATGGAAAATTCCCAATCGATTTTTAAAAACCTTGTTCAAGCAGGATCTTCAACCTGGGACGCTTTTTGAGGGTCGCGACCAAATTCTGATGATCAACAGTGGGATGTCGATAATAGGCAGCAAACTAGGGTTAACTTTTAAGGACTTTATGGTGAACGATATGCATAATGGAGTTTGGTTTCGGGTTTAGGAGATTGTTTGGCACCAGGAGCAGAACATGGTGAAGCTTGGTGGACTGGGGAGTTGCACGACCTGAGGATTTTCGTGCCTGAGTGGCTTTAGTTGTGGTGGGGATAAGGGGACCGGGTGCGTGGTGTTGGCACTGGCACGTAGAGTTTTTGATGAGGTAGAGTTTGGCAGGGTCGTTTGGGTGGATTGTCGTAGGAAGGGAGGTGATCAGTGCACGAGCATGCACTGTAAATGACGTGCATGAATTCTTGTCTACAGGTGAAAAAGAAAGAAAGGGGGAAGAAGAGAAAGAAGAGGACAGGAGCAGGTCGGGTTTTTTTCATTGGGTCGACCTGTAGAGTTTGGGTGAGTAAGGATATTTAATATGGTAATTAAATTATATAAAATTGTTTAATAAAATTTCAACCCTTATAAATTGCATATCTCGGTCGTTTTAGGTCAGAATCCAACAGCTTGGTGGACTGATTGCTGTTACAAGAGATGTTTGATTACAAGGCTTTGATTGTATCTAGCTAGATTGAATCCCCAAAGTTGGAATCCACTTGAGAATCACAGTGAATTCCTTTGGAGATTGTTGAGAGGGAGATAGAGAATGAAGAATAATTCCAGCAGAGCTTCAGCAACCAGTCCGGAGAAGATCCTCTTTATGTTGCAGGTAGGTTGGTATTTATATGGGTCGAAGAGCTTCTGGGCCAGGCCACTCCATTGTCAGCTCGCAGGTAGGTAGGAAATGACCCTGGGGAAGTTTGGCATGCAAAACGAGGCAAAGCCATGGGTCGCTGGCGACCCATGGCCGATGGGTCGTTGGCGACCCATGGCCGATGGGTCGTTGGCGACCCATAGACTTGGCTCATTTTGTGAGCCAAGGCCTTAGCCTCCTTTCATACTATTCGTTGGCTTACTTGTTAGAAGGTTTGTGGAGAGGTATGGGTTGATGATGATCCAAGTACTTAGGATTTTCTGGAGTTTGGAATTGGGGATGTATTGATAGTCTTCTATCCTGGTTGCTTCGTTTTGATGGCAGTTCACTAGATGTTTGCGTTCAGCTGCTGATTGGACTAAAAGAATGCTGGTCTCTCGGCTTCGTCGGTCCCAGTCGTTGTTTTAGCAGCCATATTTCTTGGTCCTTGTTGATCCCTTGTCTTAGCTTTTCTGGTTAAGTCCTGAACCATCCTGTTTACACGAGGTTGTTCTGTTTTCTATTGGTTTCTACTGGGTTAAAAACCTGGATAACATTATGACTTGATATACATTGGTTGTTCTCTATACATATTTTTTTGTATGAGACGGTAAAGAATTGGTTTGGAAATTTATAGAATTTTTGAAGCAAAGTTGTGAAAGTTTGGAGCAAAAAGGCCACTATGGATGCACTTTGAAATCGCCTTGTGTTCGGTGATGTTTAAGTTAATTTTGAAAGACATCCTTAGGGTTTTTTTGTTGTTTTATAAAGTAAAATATGTGTACTTTATTACTATTAAAATATCAACATTTAAAAAATTATAGAATTGGTTGAACGAAGCTGATATAGTTAGAAGCAAAATGGTCGCTATAAATTCATTTTGAAAAATACCTTGTTTTCGGGAATTTTTAATATGAATTTGAAAGTTATTCCTAGGGATTTCATTGTATGGTTCTTTAGTAGTCCGAGTATACTACTTACTGTAAAATGATTAGATCTTAAATCATTAATTTAAGTGGTGAAAACTAGCTACAAACTTCATGCTTTTTCTATGTCGTTTTCTGACTAGGACATTCTACCGCATTTATAAATGCTGTCTT
Source organism: Allium fistulosum (assembly GCA_030737815.1). Classification (NCBI taxonomy): domain Eukaryota; kingdom Viridiplantae; phylum Streptophyta; class Magnoliopsida; order Asparagales; family Amaryllidaceae; genus Allium; species Allium fistulosum. The sequence goes on along the minus strand of CM060908.1, from coordinate 296,031,058 downwards.
TGATCAACTGCAGCAGTTCTGGGCTTTTTGCGCTATTTTTTATGAGACTTTTTGACTAGTTTTCATGATTTAAATGATTCAAAATTTATTATCTTTGTGGAATCTTTTTAGGAAAGTCTAATAACATGAATCAAAGTATGAAAAGAAGATTAAAAGTTTAAATATGATTTTTTTAAAGAAAAGGTTTCCTTCGAAGCACTTAAAATAACAGGTTTTAGTAAATTATAAATTAATTATTTTTTAGTAGCATTTTTCATAGATATTTAAAACCAATTTATAAGTATTTTTAAAGTGTGTGTTTGTGTGCGTGTCTATATATGTATATGTATGTATGTATGTATATGTATGTTTATATGTATATGTATAAGTCTTAGAAAAGCAAGTTAAGTATTTTATAAAAGTTAAAAAGTGGTTTTGTTTATAACATTTTAGTTATAATGAATGGTTTTGTGAAGTTATGCAAAAGTATATTATCTTGTTAATAAGCATATTTATATCTTCAAACTGAAAGTTTTAAAGATAACGACAAGTAAAAGTGTTTTAGGTTTATAATAAATAATGTTCAGTAATATTTTTTTAATATTTTTTTTATATACTTATGGTTGAATTAAAGCTTTAAAAAGAATGTTTTAAAGATAATGGAAAATACAAGTGTTTGGATTTATGATAAACAATGTTTTAGTAACATTTGTTTTTAGCCCTTTATGTTTATACTTTCAAAGTGGAAAATCTTGTTAAGTGGTTTGTGAATATTATTATACATTTGAAATAAGTATATGAACGTATTTTTAAGTATTGAAAAGAGTAGAAATGAATAGAAAGAGTTGAAATAAATAGTGAAATTGTAGTACACATGTATATATCTTGTGTAAAGCTATTTTAAATATGTATTCAAGTATTTACAAAGAAGTTTTAATTTTTAAAAGAATTAACTAAATAAAAAGGGGATTAGAAGTCGCTTATGTGACCTAATTGTTTTTTGTGTGTTTGCTTGTTTACGGAAAGTATATAGTAGTGTATTAAGCACTAAAAACCTACAAAGTTGGTTTAATCTATCTGTGAGAGTTAAGAATGATGTTCGAGTATGGTTTAGAAGCAAAAAATGCTCTACCCTACCGGCTGATAGTGTTAGGGGTATGCCCTAAGGACAATTCTGTAATTTAATAACTTCGAAATCAATTCTTCTTCGAGATAAAGGTGTTTCTTCTTTCTGGTATATATTTGTTATAATGTGTTATAAATAATTAAATGTTAATTAAAAATATATTTAACAGAAAATCCATAAATGACATGTTTGTGATAGTAATTACAATTGGTTGTAATCATGAGTATTAGATCACATTGTTACAAAACACATTATTTTAAATGTTCCTAGTCAAGATGCATCAACATTGGATATCGATGTATCCGTTGAGACTAGAGTACGTAATGCTCTCCAAATGTTAGGCAGTGTATTACTCATGACTGCTGGGTGCACCTAGAGGTTATGTACTGATAGTTATTGGATAGCTATAGAACAACTCACTCGGTAGTTTTCTATTGGTTAATATAACTAAGGTCAAACAGAAAATATCGATGTGACTAATTTACATAATTCTTTCGACTTGAGAATACTGTCAACCTTCAATATGAAAAACTCTGCTTTGATTATAGTTAAATCATGGAATGACATCCATCAAGTGATTATAGTTTGGTCGAGTGGAAGTATTGGAAGGAAGACACTATTCAAGAGAGGATTCGTCACATCAATTATACGAGGTTAGTATCATGGTCAACTCAAGTCAACCCAAAGTCAAAATCTCTGGCCAAAGTAGCACGGTTAATAATAATTGTTATTATTGAACCAAGGACTTTGTGTTTGGACTATAGAGTTGAATATGGACAATATTGGAATTTTGACCATTACCAAATTCCATAAATCCAAAGTGATACAGTTTTGACGAAGAGAATTGGTGTATACAAATGTCACTAACGGGTAACGCTTATTAAATTAAATAAGATTTTACTTAAAATGAATAAGCGATAAATATGGCCATAATGTCACACCACTTGCTAAGTGACGTGTGAACGTTAACATTCGAATAGTTCGGTGTTAATTGCTGACCAAATTTACACCGAAGGGTTACACAACTGAAATGATGAATTCCCTTAAGACCGAATGATTTATTTAGTTTATAATTGTTATAAATAAATTAAATTAGTTAATATTTATGAAATATTAATTATAAAAATTTGAATATGGTTTGAGAAATTAAAATTGTTATATATTTATTATAGTTATAAATGTACCAATCGATTTATGATATCGATAAGCGATTAAATTAGATTTAATTGCATAGTATTTTGGATTGGGCTTAAATGGGTTTAAAGCCCATCATTAGGGCAGCAAATTTCGGTTTTGACAAGTTATTGGAGGCGGCTAAAACTTAGGATTAGACCTAGAGAAGGATGGCTAAGATTAAGAGAGAATAGGTAATGAGATTGTCCTAATATCTCTCTTGTACAAAGCTATATATATGGATCTCAAAACCCTTAATCAAAAAGAACTTTTGGCTGCAATAATTATCAAGTTTGCTGGCCGAAATTAATCCCTAAATCAGTTCTAAGAATCTTAAATCAATTCAAGTTAAGTAAAAGCACTATTTGATAGAAAAGTTCGACGATTCCAGACTTGCAATCTGACGGATCGAGCATAACTAGAGAAGGGAATTCATTGATTCAAGTGGACTCAAAGGCATCATCAATTGGTATTTTATTTATATATTATAGTAATCATATCATATTTTATGATTTAATATTGATTAATCCCAAATCTGTATATATTAATGTTGTATATCTAGTTAGGTGAGATTTTCGCAGGTATATGTAGTTGTCATAAATTAGTTTGGTTATGTGCATGGTTATATTATTATGTGTTATAATTTATATATAAACAAATCTAATTTTCTGTAAAAAATTAAATTTGTCATTGTTAATTATTTTATGTATATTCATATATTAATTTAAATATAGACTAATGTATATTTTAAACATATAATTACATATATGTATATTTATCTTTAATAATAGTTGTAATAGCTTTGGTGTCACACTTTTTTGGTATCAACGTGAACTACAAAAAAAGCCCCTCTATATATTATCAAATCTTTATCATTTAAAAATCAGATCTAATATTAAACTTCTTTTACAAATTCAAATGCCCCTAAAAGTATGATCTAACCATTAAACATGCTTTACAAATTCAAAACGCTTCTAGAAGCAGGATCTAAAATTAAATTTCATTTACAAATTCAGAATACTTGTTATCCCGCCTTTTGGCAAGGCCGTGACACCAAGAACTTGACTAGAAACCAATGACAGTTCGTCTTGAAGATCGGTTATACATAGGTCTACTATGGATGTCGGTAAATTTTTTCCGAGTTCGGATCGAGCTACAATTGATATGACATGACAAGCAAAGCTAAGAAATCCAACATCCTAAATTTCAAGTCAATCGGAGTTTGTATGCTCAAGATATTGATCGATCACGGTCGAGAAAACCTAATTTGCATCGATCATATCTCGAGATCTACAAGTCCAAATGCTATGAAATTTTCACAGTTGCTTACTGGCTACCTAAGGAATGTCCATGCCAAATTTCAGCTCAATCAGAGCAAATCTTGATCGATTCGAAGCAAGGGTCGAATCGATATGGACCAACTTACATCGATCATATCTCGAGATCTACAAGTCCAAATGCTATGAAATTTGGACAGGAGCTAACTGGCAACCTAAGGAATGTCCATGCCGAATTTCAGCTCAATCGGAGCAAATCTTGATCGATTCGAAGCAAGGGTCGAATCGATATGGACCAACTTGCATTGATCATATCTCGAGATCTACAAGTCCAAATGCTATGAAATTTGGACAGGAGCTAACTGGAAACCTAAGGAATGTCCATGCCGAATTTCAGCTCAATCGGAGCAAATCTTGATTGATTCGAAGCAAGGGTCGAATCGATATGGACCAACTTGCATTGATCATATCTCGAGATCTACAAGTCCAAATGCTATGAAATTTGGACAGGAGCTAACTGGCGACCTAAGGAATGTCCATGCCAAATTTCAGCTCAATCGGAGCAAATCTTGATCGATTCGAAGCAAGGGTCGAATCGATCCCAAAGTGGGCCCGGATTTCCAAAGAGTGGGCATGTGGGCCCCCTCACGTACCAGAACTGGTCTCCCCAAATTTTAGGCAAAATATCAGCCTCCTACATCTATAAATAGAGCCCCTGGTCATTCAGAAAAGGGGTCGGATAATTCTAAGTACTGAAGAGCGCCCAGATTCTGTCAGATCTACTCCAGAACACCGCCGCTGCTTTAGATTGACACTTAGCATTTAAATTCAGTTGTATTACCTTATAAACTACTGTAATCTTCAAGTAATCGAGCAATAAAATCATCAAACTTCATAGTGGATGTAGGCAAAACGCCGAACCACTCTAAATCGCTTGTCTTTGCAATTTACTTTCTGTTGTTTGGAGTTTTTGTTAGATAATCCACAGTTTTAATTTTCATTCTTCACTTTTATCTCTTCAAAAACTTCCGAAGAGTGTTGTGCCCATTTTTGGTACAAACACTTTGGTGCTTTCACTGAGAAAAAACTAGCTTTTTTCTCCAACTCCTTGGATCTACCATCGATACCGGATTGCACAAATCCAAGAGGAAGATCCAGATCTTCGATTCACAGTCCTTCCATTCTACTCAGATTTGCATAAAATCTAGGAAAAGGATTCATCATTCAAAATGGTTAGCACGAGAACCACTTCAACAGCTGCTGGACAAGAAGGTAGGGATGGACAGAATCCTGCTCAACAGCAGCCATCCAACCAAGACAACACTGCCCACTCAGATCCGTCTGGGGCAGTCACTAGACAAGAATTCCAGGTGTTGCTCCAAGAGCTGACTCAGAGTCGGCAACAATTAGCCGAACAGTTGCGTGCCAATATCGAATTGACAAACCAACTGAACCGCCAGGGCCGTAGGAGGTCCAGAAGGGATGATGTTTCCCGCTCATCCACTGAAAGTTCTGCTTCATCAGACTACTATCACAGATCTACCCGTCCTCGATTATGCGGGAGTCATGCACCAACGACCGGATATCAACCCGCTTTAACTGTTGGACAGTTGAGGGCAGGACCGTCAACCAGCTTTCAGGCCGGGCTCTCCACACAAGGAGGCCCTACTACACAGCATACCGCGGACAATCATGCCGCAGCTGCCACAATAGAAACAAGGGTTGATACCCAAAATCTCTCAGAGCCAAATAATCGGCAACGTGGGCGTACTCCTGAACCGTACGTCTTAGAGGACGCTGAGCCAAGGAGGCAAAATTTGGACCGTCGACAGCGCCCGGTCCGAACTCGCGCTGTGGAACCCGAACACACCTTAGCTCGGCAAGCTCAAAATGTAGCAATGCCAGACATCTCGACTATGATACGTCAGATGATCCGCGAAAGCCAGGGCCTTACCAATGATGACTGGGGACTTTCCCGTAGTCACACTCCCTTCACAGACGAGATACTGAATGCTGAACCCCCCCGGCGATTCAGAATGCCAACCCTTCCTATGTACGAAGGAAATTCTGATCCCAATCAACACATCTTAAAATATGAGTGGTCAATGAGCGCCGCAAGGGCCGATGACGCAGTAAAATGTCGAAGTTTCCCCATCTCTCTGGGTGGAATTGCAACGATGTGGTTCATGAGATTGCCACCTAGGTCTATCTCTTCATTTGATCAACTGGCTAAGAAATTTGTGGAACAATTTCGCATGCATGTCGCTAGACCCAAAGATGTCAACACCTTATCCAGTGTTACCCAAGCTCGAGGGGAAACGCTAAGGCGTTACTTAGAGAGATTCCATGCGGCATGTGTGGAGATTAGTAATCCCAACGACAACTCAATCTTGATGGCATTGACAAAGGGGATTGACCCTGATTCTGAGTTTGGAAACTGGTTAGCCGGAAAACCACCCGCATCGTTGGACCGTTTCTACTCCAAAGCCGCACAGTTCTTACGGCAAGAGGACGCGAAACAGTCTAGGAAGCAGGACGATGAGGGACCCAGGAGCGAAGGAATACAGAGCAATGTAGCAGTAAAACAGTCCGGTGACAATTCCGGAAAAGTTCAGTTGAACATACAGAACAAGCAAACGCAGCCAAGAGGTAACAATGATCAGAATAAGAAAAGAGATCCAAATCGAGGTCCACGGCGCGAAGCTCCGATGTTCGGTAATTACACACCATTGAATACATCGTTGGAAAATGTGTACCTACAGACTTGCAATACTATGCAATACAAGAAGCCGGCTCCGAAGCAATCGTCGGAGAGGCAGATCCAAACAGGGAAGTTCTGTAGATTCCACGAAAGTTATGGCCACAACACCAATGAATGTCGGCACTTGCAGGACCTCATTGAGAAGTTGATCAGAGAGAGGAAGTTAGACCAGTTTGTGCGGGCACCGCAGTCTGAAGGGGCGGGCCCCTCAAATCAAAATCATGCACCGAATCCAGGAAGACAGGAAGAACCAGGTCATGTCGGAGGAAGACTGGTAATTAATGTTGTAAGTGATAGTCCTCGAACAGCGAAGCGAAGTTGGGAAGAAGTGAAATCATATAACAACTTGGTTAGGCGAACAGACTTCGAGTACGATGTTAACTTGGACAGTAAACCTTCGACCAAACGAAAGAGAGCGCCAATTAACGACATCACTTTCCGAGACAACGATACTGATTATGTCGGAAGCCCGACTACTGACCCACTCGTGATATCGGCGCAAGTAGGTCCAGCTTGGATGAAGAGGATACTAATTGACTGCGGAAGCTCTGTGAATATCCTTTTTATACACGCTTATAATCAAATGAGGATGAATCCCAGGGATTTGGAACCTTGCCAAACTCACCTCCATGGATTCAACGGTAGCTCTACCGTACCTATTGGGGTGGTGAAGTTACCAGTTAGGTTGGGATCTAAGGAACATAGGAGAGTTCGAACATTACAGTTCACTGTGTTGAACATAGTTTCGCCGTACAACGCTTTCTTAGGACGACCTGCCCTTACTGAATTCAGAGCCGTAATTGCCCCATGGTGCTTGACCTTAAAGTTTCCCACCGTCAACGGAGTTGGAGTCGTCCAGGGCGATCAGGTTGACTTGAGAACAGTCATACACCGAAAACGAGTCGCCCGATTACGCAATGCCGAGGACCGACTCAAAACTTTTGAACGCAATAAGATTGTCATTAAAAAAGAATACCCAGCACTACTGCACATGAAACCAACGTGGAAGGGATCACATGAGATTAAGCAAGAGCTCGGGGATGATGTATATGAAATGACGACCGCTGATGGTCTAGCTTCACCAAAGGCCTTGGATAGCGAAAGACTTCGTCGCTATCACACATAACAGGCTATGTTTATCTATTTAGTTTCAATTCTGTTTTAGAATCTGTTTCTGCATTTCGAAATTAGAATCTGTAATAAGGCAACTGACTTTGCCATGTTTTCTTATTTCAGCAATAAAATGCCATCTCTTTGAGCCAGAGCTGTGATTCATTAAATACAATGTACAACATCACGATGCACGAAGAGCTAAATTCCATCACACAATGGAATTTATTCAAGTAGGGAGTGGCTATGAAGCAATCAACCACTCACCAAATGAAACCCGAGCTCGGGGGCAAGCCATCACATCAGGCCAGAAATGGGTTGATACACGACAACTTTTTCCTTAACTCCGTGCTCCCAGAGTGCGAGGCAGAGTATAAACATTTCCCAAAATCCCAGAGTACTCCGAGAGCGCGAGCTGGGTACAAAACTTTTTAATCAACTCCGTACTCCCAGAGTGCGAGGCGGAGTATAAACATTCATTCAACTCCGTGCTCCCAGAGTGCGAGGTGGAGTATAAACATTCTTCTAACTCCGTGCTCCCAGAGTGCGAGGCGGAGTATAAACATTCTTCTAACTTCGTGCTCCCAGAGCGCGAGGCGGAGTATAAACATTCTTTCAACTCCGTACTCCCAGAGTGCGAGGCGGAGTATAAACATTTTACCAAACTCCAGCTTCCGAGAGCGCAAACTGGAGTATAAACATTAACTAACTCCGTACTCCCAGAGTGCGAGGCGGAGTATAAACATTTTCCTAAAACCCCAGAGTACTACGAGAGCACGAGCTGGGTATAAATACCAACAAACTCCAGCTTCCGAGAGCGCGAACTGGAGTATAACCATTAACTAACTCCGTACTCCCAGAGTGCGAGGCGGAGTATAAACATTCATCTAACTCCGTACTCCCAGAGCGCAAGGCGGAGTATAAACACGCATCAACTCCACACTAATCCCCAATACTGGGGGCAGGACCATAACACATAACAAGTTGAAGACAGAAAGGGAATAGATTTTCATTTCTACTATCAACAAAAAGAATCTGATTACAAAATGGTTCGAGAAATTGCTACTAGTGGGAGCCGAATCCACATCTATACACGGCTATAGAAGAATCAACAAAATGCTACCCTACACAACAAAGATTTAAAGAAAGAGTTCAATCTTTCTTCTTCCTTATCTTCTTCTTCGGGGTAGCTCCGCCCGATCCGCTGCCCGATTTTCTCCTCAACCGCTTACTCTTTTCAGGCTTGCCCTCCGGCAGCGATATGATGTCAACGTCTTCCTCAGAACTAGAGGTGACGGAAGTTCTCCTAGGAGGTCGAGCTGGAGGCATGGGAGTAGTAGCAGGAGGAGGGACAGGAGCGGTCTCGATCAATACGGTACCGCCCGGCGAAATCACCATTAACGGGGCAGGCCCGGGCGGATTCACACCAGCATTCCCTGCTGCCATCTCGGCATCAATCTCAGCCAAAACATCGTCCTCACGGGATACTTGGGCCGCATCGGATGTGCCAATAGCTGGCATGGATGAACTAACGACCGGAGCGGCCCCACTCACAGCATCGGACGGGTTGACAGAGGGATCGATGGGTTCATTGAGAAGCTCCTCAATCATTTGAGCGCTGAAAGAAAACATATTTGCATCTCCCTCTTCGCCGATCAAGGTAGAAGTCGTGATGGCTTCAGTAAAAACAACCCCTTGTGTTTGATGTGGAACTGATAGAGCAAGAGGCGCAGAAACAACGACTTCAGTCACTGAAATGCGACAAAACGAAGATTGTTAACCAAGTGTGTTGCTTAAAGTTCTCCACAACTAAACTACGAGAAGCGTTCAAATACCTTCCTTAGTCTGGACCGAAACGTGGGAGGAATCATCGGCTGAAGATAATAACGGTTGGTCAGGATTATATGCAGGAACAGATGGGGGATCTACCGCACCAGTGGTTTCAGGCAATGTTGGGATTACGGCTCCAACACTTGCCTCGTGATGCGCGGTCCCCGAACCTTCGCCTATCTCTAGAGATTGAACGCCAAGCTTTTCTCTCGCCATAGAGATCACCACCTCATGAAGGGTCTTCCTCTCATCCTCGGTGAGCAAACGCATCTCCAGCTCAAAGTCGTCAAATGTTTCATCTGGATGCACTGCCTTCTTCTCATTCACCAGCCGGGTCCAGGCATTGTACAAGATCATGGAGTCATCTCCCAGCCACGCTAAATTTCTATGCTCCAGCACATTAGCATTGTACGTGACAAGGAGATCGTCGAACTCAGCGTCCAGCCTGGACCTCTCCTCCAAAATCTTTTCCTGGATTTCTGCTTCCGCAGACTTAGACTTGACCGCCACCGCAGCAAGTTCGGCCCTAAGAGATACCGCTTGGTTGCAAGCCTCTTGTGCAGCGGCATTTGCGTCATCCTTCTCCTTCACCATTTCAGCGAATTTGGCCTTGAGCTCGTTCAACTCTTTAACGGCTAAGTCTCGCTCAGCTGCAACGGTGGTGTTGCGGTGGCCCATCTCTTCTACCGTGGCGCAATGTTCCTGTTGCATCCTAGCCATTTTGGCCACGGCGTCCTCGTGTTTCTGGAGAGCTTGCAGTTCAGAACTCCGGGACGTCTCCATTTCAGATTGAAGAACTTCAATGATGCGTTTCTGTTTAGCAATTTCAGCATCGCGTTCAACAATAATCTTCGCCCTGTCAAAAGCCACTCTAGAAGCCTTCACGGCTGCCTTGTACCACTCCTTGTACTGAGCGTAGAAGTCGTGAATATAACTATGAGCGGTGGTCTCAGCTTCCGGAGGAATTCTTTTGAAGTTAGGAGGGAAGATATAGCCATCCATGCAAATTTCCGGGTAGTCATTCTTCATTTGGGCGAGTTTAGCAGCTCCCTCGCTAGTCAACTCAGCCGGAGCTTGTTCAATTATAGCGGCTGCTGTTGGTTCCATTCTTGGCCGCTGAATATCAGGCCGAGAAGATTGAGAAGGCAACTGTTGCTGATGAGATGGCCCTGGGAGGTCTACTGGAGCCCTGGGAGGCGGAGGAGAGCGAGATCGGGGTCGGTACTGGTATCCCCGGTCTCTGTCAGAGTAATCATAGCCAGAACGGTTACGCGAGTAATCTCTGTCTCTATCATAACGTTCTTGACTCGAATAGCCTCGCCCGTGATCCCTATCTGTCTCTCTCCTACGGGGATCATAAAATGGAGAAGATTGGCGCACATTCCGCAGCCTATCTAAAGTAGAGCCACGTCCTGACATCTCACCTGCGATAAGAAAGAATTACGGATTAAACTTCTATAAAGCAATGTTTACCATGCAGAAGTCATGAAGTGCCGTGGAAGTGTGTGTAAATGTGTAAACCCCCAAACCGACCGGAAATATTGACCGCACTTAAAGGAAAGGGCTCGTTCACGTTTAGAACATCTGGAAATTCCTCCAACCCAGGATCATGAGAAATCGATATATAATCTGGGATAGGAATATCGTCTAGCCCTTTGAAAGAATCTCTCGAATGAGAAGGGGCGGCCTCAGAAATCATGACCCCGGAAGCGGGAAGAAACGCATCTACAGATTTTCCCCCCTTGGACTTAAGTTTTTTGGAAACGGCGGCCTTGCCTTTCCGTTTTTCTCCCGATTCTTCAAAGTTTCCCGAGAGATCAGCCATCGGCTCTGAATCTGTGTGGGTTCTTTCTTCATCACCCGCCTCAATTATTTTGATTCCGAGTGACTTCTTCACTTTTTTCTTCTTGGTCTTCTTCTTATCTCCCTTCTTGGAGGCAGACTTTGCAAAGCCTTCAACGACTATGCTTTGATTGATGTCGATCAAACCAAGGACTCTTAAGTTGTAGTCGTTCAGCACCGAGTCAATATGCCTCAGCTCGCTTGGGACTTCTTGAAGACTCCGGACGGTACCCTTGAAACGCCCTCCATCGGGCCTAGAGATAATAGCTGTAAAAGGAATGAAATGTCAATTTTAACACCGAAGAGCTAGTGGTCAAGGAAACAGGTTAAGACGCTTACGTCTAGACAACCATCGCCTAGCAAAACCCGGAGGGCACCGAACGTAGAACCATTCGTTCTTGAAATAGCTCAGTCGAGTCCAAGCTCCAACTACAACTTGGCAATTTCTAACTGCCTCCAAAAATGTAAACGATGGGCTATCACCCCTGCTCTTGAAGTTGAATATGTGTCTGATCTCGGAGGGCCTCGGCGGGCGAAAGAGACAGTCCATGAATATGATAAAGGCACTGTTCAGCAACGCGTGCCCGTTGGGATGAAGTTGTGAAGGAGCGATTCCTAAATATGATAGCATCCCTCTGATATATTGATTGAAAGGAGGAAGAGTTCCAGCCGCACAAGCATGACGGTAGAATGCTGTATATCCTTCAGGCGGATTATGCGGTCTATCAGTGGCGCTGGGCAATAATACATCACCTAGAGATATGTTGTGCTTTAGGCAAATTCGTCCCAATAAGGATTCAGAAATGTTAGACTGAACCGAATCGACAGGGTCCTCAATAAATATAGCCTCCGACAATTCATCTGGAGCTGGATCGATTACATCGGCAGGGACTTCAGGAATCTCAAGAGCCGGAGGAGTCGAGCTCTGTACTTCTTGTTGTTGGGAGCTCGAAGATTCCATAATTAGCTAACTCATCAGAAAGCAACGTTAAGTTCATAACTAGCCCGTGCATGCCCCAGTGTAGTGTGTATGAACGTGTCGTGCAGTGCAAGTGCTGTGCATCACTTAAACAAATTTAACAGAATAAAGCAAGATGATCGTACGACATAACTTGGGAATTCGAGAATGAAAATGACCGTCATCGCTGACCGTCACTTCCACACCATCCAAACGCTACGAACCAACTTCAAGTATAAATCAGTTGTATTATTGGTTAAGTCATAGTTCCATCGACGAGCTTCGAAGGAAATTCAAGTTCAAGTTTTTCAGTCAAGTTCGATTATGCGAGGCCGAAGCTCGTCGGAGTCAAGTATGCTAAAATTCTTTAAGTTCGTCAGAGAATAACTTGAAACTGGTCGTAATTCATATGATGGAGCAAGTCATAAACGTTGGGTTCTCAAAACTGAAAGCGTTCGAATCCATATGGATCGACTCGATGTGCTTCGAATCCGAATAGGTCGACTCGATATACTTAGGGATGGTGAAGCGCCTCGAATCCATAGGCACTGAATGACTTCGAATCGATCGACCTTCGATACCTTCGACTCGATCAAGGCATAGTTACATCGAATCGATCGACACGAGGCTTTTTCTTCCTTTACAAGAATCGATTCGAAGCTATGCATCAGAAAACGATTCGAATCACTTGTTCCTGGATCAATGCCCACCGAGTCGACCCACTCCATTCAGATCTCATCGCTCAGAATTCTTTGAGACGAAGATAGTTCTAACATTTTCATCTCGAATCAATCCTTTAGTTACCTGACTCGATTGCGAGTGGATGCGGGGACGAAGTCGATCGTTTCGAGGAAAGCCTGTTAGTTTTTGCTCTGAGAGATCGATTCGAAGAAACGGCTAAAGCAATGATAAATGGTAAAAAGTGAGAAGAGAATAGTACCCCGGTATATATAGAAGAAAATAGACGATTCGCCTCCCGGTACCACTGACCGGCTTTAACAGGTAAGGGCATCGACTCGATTCGTTACGGCGACTTCGAATCGATCGTAACCCACCACTTCGAATCCATCTCCTGCGAATCTCCTTATATGATCGAATCCATCTCAACAACATCGATGCGAGACAACATCGACTCAAAGCACGAGCCCCACGAACCATCATTTCGAAAGTACATCGGTTCAAGCATTCACGACTTCGACTCCAACAACTCAGACAAACACATCGAATCCACACAACATCGATTCGAAACATTATCGATTCGAAGCCGTAACCGAACAGAGGCTGGATTGAGAGTCATATCGATTCGAAGCACGAGGTCCCTCAAACCCTCGATTCGAAGGCCATCAATTCGAAGAAGCACAACTTCGAATCCATCACCTACCACTAATGACAATGGACTAGCCGTTTCAATGTGAAAAATTGCTTGTCTACTCTTCATACCGATTCAGGAGAGAATCGATACGAGAGGATGACCATAGACAATCATAAAAGTAATGTTTTAACTCAAATCTCAAATCGGTTCAGGAGAGGACCGATGCAGATTTCGATAGCAAACCGAACTGACAACAACTTGCGATCACGCAACGTTAACCAAGGTCAAGATAATACACGTATGCACGTATTTTTGACTACTGTTTTGGTCTTTATCATCAGCAGGAATCAAATGTTCATCTCGTCATGACTCAAAAGCCCAACAGCCAGTCACAATTATACGACAGTCGATTATTGCAATACAGAATGCAACTTTCGATAAAGCATGTTCTAGCTATCCAATGAGAGACTGCAGCTTTTCAAAGCACGTCATGTTTACACAAGACGTACTTTGGGGGGCAAATGTTATCCCGCCTTTTGGCAAGGCCGTGACACCAAGGACTTGACTAGATACCGGTAACAGATCGTCTCGGAAGTCGGTTACACATAAGGATCGCTACGGGTATCGATGAAATTTGTTCAAGTCCGGATCGGGCTACAATTGATAAGACACGTCAAGCAAAGCCGTGGGAACCAACGATCCAAGTTTCAAGTCAATCCGAGTTCGTATGCTCGAGATATTGTCGACAAAAGATGGAGTAGAACATCCTTAGTTCGGATCCGTAGGCGAAGCCTATGTTCGAATCCATCAGGTAGATATTGCCTCGAATCCATGAGGAAGAGAGTAGTTCGAATCGATCAGAAGAGAATTGCTTCGACTCCATCAGCATGGAAGCTCTCGTTCGAATCCAGGAGATATAGTTCGCCCTCGACTCCACCATCTTTGAATCCACTCAACTGGAAGTCCTCGAGTCGAACATCTTCGAATCCACTCAACTGGGAGTCCTCGACTCCACTATCTTCGAATCCAAGATATGGATTCGACCCAGTCAAACAGGAGTACAAAACGGATCGAAGCGAGAGACACGCGCCACGTCGCAGCAGGCATCGAGTCGACCGAATCGATTCGAAGTAAGATCGATTCGAAGTATCCCTGTTCTCCAGAAATGCAACATTGAATCGATCATATCTCGAGTTCTACAAGTCCAAATGCCATGAAATTTTCACAGAAGCTCAAACACATAATGAAGAATGTGCACGCCAAATTTCAGCTCGATTGGATGCTTTCTTGATCGATTCGAACCAAGGGTCGAATCGATCCCAATGTGGGCCCGGATCTCCAGATTTCGGCCATGTGGGCCCCCTGACGTACCAGAACTGGTCTCCCCTCATTTTAGGCGAAATATCAGCCTCCTACACCTATAAATAGACCCCCTGGTCATTCAGAAAAGAGGTCGGATAATTCTAAGTACTGAAGAGCGCCCAGATTCTGCCAGATTTACTCCAGAACACCGCCGCTGCTTTAGATTGACACTTAGCATTTGAATTCAGTTGTATTACATTATTGATTATTGTAATCTCCAAGTATCGAGCAATAAAATCTTCAAACTTCATAGTGGACGTAGGCAAAACGCCGAACCACTCTAAATCGCTTGTCTTTGCAATTTACTTTCTGTTATTTGGAGTTTTTGTTAGATAATCCACAGTTTTAATTTTCATTCTTCACCTTTATCTCTTCAAAAACTTCCGAAGAGTGTTGTGCCCATTTTTGGTACAAACAATACTTCTTTACAAATCTTTATTAATAGTTGTAATAGCTTTGGTGTCACACTTTTTTGGTATCAACGTGAACTACCAAAAACGCCCATCTATATATTATTAAATCTTAATCAATTAAAAATAGGATCTAATATTAAACTTCTTTTACAAATTCAAATGCCCCTAAAAGTAGGATCTTACAGTTAAAAATGCTTTACAGATTCAAAACGCTTTTAAAATTATGATAAAAAATTAAACTTCCTTTACAAATTTGAAATAATTCTTTACAAATATACAAATCTTAATGTCACTTGAAAATAAAATGTCAATTTTTAACCGATTTAAACACATACAATTTATAAGAAAAACAATTCACGCGCGAAGCGCGTGCTGTAACACTCGTAATGTATAAACAGCTTAGAATTTTTCCTTACACCTATTTATACATAATATGAATTATCAAATTCAAAAATAATTTTTTTTATATATAAATAATTTTAAATTATCTTTTATTTATTTGAATTGTTTATTATATCTAAAATAATTATTGCATTGAAAATTCGATTTTATATTTTCTAAAATTAGTACATCTATGCAGTAACCCACGAAAAAAATTTCAGAATTTTTTTTAATATTTAATATTTTTAATAATTAAATTACTTCGATTGAACAGTTCTTTTATTTATCAAAAATAATATTTTATTTCAAAAATTCATAAGAAAAATTTTGAACCTATATTTTATGATCCTAAATTTTTGGAAACTTTAAATTTTGATTTTTTAATATTTATTACTAATGTTTTTAGTTATTATGATCAAAACTATTTATTATATATATATATAATAATGATAAAATTATAAAATTATTATTTTAAGTTTGTTTTGCTAATTTCGATCTGGAAATAATTTTAAAATATATATTTATATTTTAAGTATTTGAATGTAATTAATTATTCATATATATACATTTTATTTAACCTTATATATATATATATAATTTTAATTATTATATATATATATGTATGTATGTATAATTTTATATGTTTAATTATGTATATATCTTTATACAAATGTTTTAAATTATATATATATATATTTATTTATTTAATTTGAGACTTTTAGTTATAAAATATATTTTAAATATATGTATATGTATTTATATAAATATACTTTGCATTATAAATTTATGCACATATTTAGACAACATACAATACATGCAAAATAAGTTAATATGTCCGTTGGATTCTAAATCCCAACATCTATATACGAGCATGTTATAACCTTCACGGATTATTATGTTACACATGCACACACATATGTATATTTATATGATAGATGTATATATATAAATTAAATCATTCAAATTAACTTTACATTAAAAAATACGTAAATTTAAATAAAATACATGATTTTATTTAAAACAAATTTAGATTTGTTCTAAACTAATTAGACTTCATAGGCCCAATAAAGATCCAATAGGATAAAAAAATTGAAATACACCCACCACTACCGCTGTGGGTTGTCCTAGTTCCAACACCGGCTTCACTCTTGATCAGGGGACGATATAAGTTGAGAAAGTCGGAAATGTGATATGTATACGAGACTTGTTTTCCATATGCAATCTTTTCTAATTTTTACTCGATAGTCGATTAGTTAACTATCGAAATTGACCAATTTAACTTTGAAAAATATGTGTAAGCATCATGTAATGATACGATTTGAGATCCCACAAGAAGGACTCATCCTTTTGAATCGCCTCTTGCTTTAAGAACGTATATATACGAGATCCCCTAATGAGGACTCCTTTATATCATTTGTTTGCTTCTTAAAGAACCGGAATTGAGTTAATTGAAAATTCATCGATTTAGTTTTGAAGATTCCGGGATCGAATAAGTGTATTACTTACCAAAAACCACTTTAAAACTATTATATGAGTTATGTGTTTTGGAAGCGGTTGTGGAGTGGAATACTATAGAGTTGAATTGTCTATCCTAAGATTAAGTCCAAGGGAGAGGTCAACATTAACATTCGTTGGACAGCTTATGTTGGGATCTATGGAAAGATTCGTTAATTGTTCGAGATGTTGGGATTCAAAGGGAGATTTGAGATCTGATCGAGTGATGAAGACTTGTGCGTTGAGATGCTGAACGTGACTTCACTATCGGAAATGATAGAAAATAGATTAGGTCCCATAGCCAATGGGTTAGCTAACCCAAGGGTACATCAACTCCAAATATCTAGAGATTTTTTTGATTGAGGCATGTGGGAGTTGATGGTATTTGGTATTTTATGTTCGGGTGTGGACCAGCTATGTTTACCTTTGTAACATATTTTATCTAAAGATATGCGCGGTTTTAGAAGATAGTTTTTTAACCTTGTGCAGAGGGTGACTTTCGGTTTACCGAGGAGACCTCTACAGAATTCCTTATGTGAATGCATTCTAGCGGTTTTAGTTTTTTTTCTAATATTATTGTGTTTGAGATGCAAGCAGCACAGCTATTTAATGATTTATATTCTACACACTAGACATCATCTATTATATCCCTTATGTATTTATTAGATGGCTTTTGTTCTTTTGAGAGGATAACCGTTACGATGATTCGAACAGTCTTAAAAGTAATGTTATATGTTGGTTGCGTATTTCTTGAGCTTCTCATACCAGACTTATGTCTGACTTATGGTTTTATCTTTCCATTAATTTCGTGAGTGCTCTTTCAAATAGTCTGAGAAAGACAGGTTTTCGTTGATATGCTTTGGAGCTTGAGGAGGCGAGCTAGATGCTTTCACCTATCGCACTATTCTTTTTTTCAACTGCACTACTATTATGTATATATTGGCATTTGTGAGGATAAACTATCATAAATGTCCAGGCTGATGATAGTACTTAAGATTGTAACTTTGAAATATTGTATATATTATAGTAACATTTTGTGCTTTCTTTTTGATATTAAATGTTATCATTCTGCTGTGAGATTCTAATATTTTGTTCTCTTTTTTCTTGTTCGTTTTATTTTATCCTAATAATATGTCTTTCCAAGACTTAGGTGCTCGACACAAGAATACCGTGGATGTATTAGTGTAGAGATTGGAGGGTCGAAAAGGCAGGTCGTTACAGCGTGGTATCAGAGCTGATAGTTAAGCGAGAACTTTAGATTTGGTGGGGTATAACTCAGTAGAGATAGGGTAAGCGTTGCCCTAAAATGAGTTGAGTGTATTATATATATAAGAGCGTACATGTAATTATTATATATAGGTAATTATATAAGTATGACTAGTAGTTTAATTATTGTAGATATTAATGATGTTCATTTATTATCCCTCATTGATTAGCTTAGCCTTGCTCAACCAATTAATGGGCATTGTTATCATTTGTTGATTATTGATTTGTGCTCGACCAATTTATGAGCAACTTAACCTTTTACTACATGGGTTGGGTAGACAGTATTTGTGGATGTATCGAAATGAACATCTTATGAGTTTAGTTTCACTGTTTGACTATAAGGCGTTCGGTGACAATGTTGGGTTAACCGTTAACTTTAATGAAAGAATTTTAGTGTAAATTTTCTGAATATGGTTAATAAACGAAGAGAATTTAAATGGATATTTTGAGAACTTAAATCCCAGTGTCATTGAAAATGGTTTTAAAGATTTTTGGAGAAAATAATAGTAATATTATTTGAAAATATTTATGCATATTAATATTTTGAAAGAGATTTTAGATTTGTTCGAGTTCGAGATTGCTCTCGGAATCGACGAATCGATTTGAGAAAAAGTATTTTTATGCTATCAAGTCCGAGTGGCTCGAAACTGACTAAACAATAGGTGAGATATGTATTCAGTTGGTAAGCAGTTATTGTGGACATTACCCATTTTAGTAAGGGAATATATGGCACGACTTGGTAGGACCCGTTTTTGTAGTATCACTTTTGTGTTACTCAATCTATATGTATTTTCTATGTAGTTAAAGCCCAGCTAAAGCCTCTCAAAATCCCCACTATAAGATTTAGCGCTCTTTGACTGCTACGCTTTTTCAATATAGCGTTATTAAACAGTAATCCACTTTAAGCCCTGCTATTTTCCACTACACCCACTAAATCAATATTTTTTAGCACCCACTATAGAAAGAATAGTATAAATGGTCGATCTAGCTAGTTTTCTTTTAAATCAAATCAATAAATTTAGGGTAAAGACCTAATTTTAAAGCATAAGAGCTCAATATAAGTTAGAAATCAATTGTAGTCACCAAATCTAGACTGCATTAATCATGATATCATACGGTTTTGTTATATACGATTAAATAATATTTCTTTTTCCTACACAAATGATATGAGATTCAGTATAAATTAAATTTAAATATTTTATTTTATATCTAATTAATGAAGCTTTTTACACCTCCGCTATTTTCTGATATATCCTCACTTTATCCCACTATAACTTTTCACACCTCCACCGCTATGGAACCACTAAGCGCTTTGACTGCACATACAATTTCTATGGATTTTAAAGTAGATATTTGAGAAATGTTTTTGTGAATTGAGATAATGATATTTAGTAATATTTACGAAGTATTTGATACCGCTTTGAAAATAAGTTTTGATCAAATCCCGAAAGTATGATTTGATATATAAAAGATATATGTATATATTATTATTTCAAATAATTTGGAAATAAAACTTGGATATTTAGTTCTAAAATTTTCCTTTTAATAAATTTTAAATAAAATGCATAATAGTATAGGAAGAATTAGGGAAAAGGACAAACTCTAGAAAAAGAATTGGCTGAAGGACATCAAGTTTTAATTTTAGGCTGAAGGACAAATGCTAGTTGTAATTAGCATTATATTTGAGTTTTTACATTATATGAAATGCTAGTAATAACTAGCATTATATTTAATTTTACACTATACAAGATGCTAATTATAATTAGCATTATCCTTTAGCCTATTTTTTTTCAAAGTTTGTCCTCGTGCCCATTTTCCTAATAGTTTTATACATAGTAGTTTTGGTAATATAGATTTTGAAATAAGCTTTCTATACGAAAAGATTTGTCATATGCTATGTTGGAAGCCTAAGTGGTAGTAGCATAACCCAAATAATTGTGGAACCTTTCCTTGTTTTCCCTTTATAGCGAAGTTGTTTAATATACAAGTGTAACTTTGATAAGTTGTTTTATTGTCGCGTGTATCATATGCATTAGAATAGTGTGGCATGTTCATCTGGTTATGAAATGATTGTTTGATAATTTTCATTTATTAAAATGAAACAAATATTTCATTGATTTTGGACAGCCTAAAACTTTCGTATTGTTTTAGAACTTAAAGCTAAGTGTTTTTGAAAAATATAAAGATGAGTTTTCATAACTCTTAAAATAGAGAATGAAGTAAGTTAAAAACAAGTTTTAAATTGGTTTGAAAATTCTTCTTAAGTAAATCGTTCGATATTGTTGGGTCAACCAATAAACTCTTTACCTTGGGGGCATATAAGGAAAGTAGACTCTAGGCCGAAGCTCGGATACCAATGTCCTGCCTTTTTTAGCTACTTGCCTAACTCGACGGTTAAAGAAGTCATAAGGTTGACTCAGTTATAAGACCCATAATTGTTTTGGGCCTTCACCTGAATTTTAGAAAGTAAAATGAATTTGATGTTTTTTATATACTCTTAAGATGTAATAGAGTATTATACGAGTAATTAGTTGAAGTTATGTCTTTATGAAATGTTTATAAACAAGAAGTTGTGTTTTTATGAAATGCTTCATAAATGATTTTAGTATTGAATGACATATTATTTATGTAAATGAATGTGACTTAAGAAGATATTAGTGTAGCTAAGAAACTGGTAGGATAAATATGTACGTTATACGTAGTTCATTTTATTCGCATGATTGTTCTTTATCTAGAATTTGGGCATAAGATTTTTAATTGATTTACACCGGTCCGAATAAGGATTTTTCACTCGATTCTCGATGGCGAACATTGAAACGGATTCTTAATATGATGCCAAATTTTTCTATCATATTATATGGCTATGCAAGGAAAATAGAAGTTTTTAATGAAGGAACCTGATCGAAGTCCGCAATAGAAAGGTCAAGTGATCTATACTAGTTTGAAAGTTGAATTTATGTGTTTGAGCAAGCGATTAGATTTTATATTGTGTACAGATGATCCATATGTATCGTACATGCTTAAGTATATGTACACCATGTTACATTGGCTTATGGAGAGTTTAGGAAATGACTCTTCGATTTGTTTTGAGGTAGCATGAATAATCATATAAGTAATAACTTAAGGCTGTTGAGCATAAGGTACGCTTAGTAAATTGTATATCGTCCTTGTGCGATGAGAGGGTTTTGAGCTTTGTTTGCCAGTAAATTTTGAATACTATTAAGTACCAATATGTGCTTGTTTCTTTTGTTAATTGGCCAGGTTGAAATTTCGAAGATGAAATTTTTAATTGGGAGAGATTGTAACGACCCGGAATTTCGAACACTTCATATTTGAATATCTAAATTATTTAAATATTTTAATCTTGGTTAAGTGTGATTAAATTCATTTAATAACCTTATTAACCTCTTTTTTATTAATAACTAATGAAGGTAAATTTGTTTTTTTTAAATATTCATGAAAATAAATAATTCGAAGAAATATCAATAATGTGGCCGAAAATTGTGTTGTCGATAAACAGCTATTTTCTCGACTGTTTTCTCGATAGAAGCTGTGTGAACTTGCTGTGCTTGTCTAATTAAACAATGTTTAATTAATTAGCAACTAAAAATATTTTGCGTTAAAGCTAATTTGGATTAGTGAAGATTAACAAATGGATTAAGGAAGAAGATATTTTGGTGAATAGTGTTTTGGATATTTATTTTAGGTCAAAGAAGAGGTTTAAAGAAATCGCATGGAGGAGGGAAAGGCTTGTTCAAATGGCCAAAGAGGGGGCTAAGGGGAGTCTTTTCTCTTGTGTTAAATTCCATATGACATGTTTTATGCGTTCGTAATTTTATTTCCTAAATTTTGGAAAATAAATACAAAGTATTCACTCTCCTTTCTCCTCTTTAATCTTCATTTTTCCCATATAAAATCAACTCCCATCCTCTTCAAACTTTAACCATGGCCTTAGATCAGCTTAGGAAGCACGAAAAGCAAACCAAAGTTGAAGAAAAAGGAAAAAAAGTGTGCACCCCTTGAGGCCGTGAGCTATAAAAGAATAGAGGAGTGTTGGCTTGAGCATGAAGAGGCTAAAGCTTGGTTTTTAGGAGTTTGGGGATTGTAGGAAGTGCTCTTTGCTTCTTTGGTGCTTGTGCTTGTTCTTGTGTTTAGCTTGGATTTGGGTGATTTTATTCACCATTGATTGAATACATATTGTGTATGTAAGTTGTGTGTATAAATATAAAACTAATTAAGTAAGTTAATGAACTAACTAAAGCTATAACTTTGGACCAAACTAGCTTTTGAAAGCAAATGACAACTCTATATTGTGTAGCATTACTTCTATTACCCTCTAAAATATGTATCGTGGCCTAGTCTTTGTGCTTACATGATTGGTTGGCTTAGGTGTTGATTTATGTGAATATGAAAGTGTTTGTATAGCGATAGTCACTATAAGTGCAATTCGAAATCCCCTTGCTTTAACTTGCTTATTTCGATGATATGTTAATATATTGTGACTTGATATATTTGGTTGTTCTCTACACATATTTATGTGTATGGGACAGTAAAAAATTTGTTTGGAAAGTTGTAGAAATTGTGAAACAAAGTCGTGAAAGTTTGTAGCAAGAAGATTGCTATGGATGCACTTTCAAATCATGTTGAGTTTGGCGATTTTTAAGTTAATTTTGGAAGGCATCCTTAGAGATTTCTTTACTGTCTTAATAAGTAAAATATGTGCACTAATTACTGTAAAAATATCAAGGTTTAAAAGGTTATAGAATTGGTTGGACGATGTTGAAAAATTTAGACGCGAAATAGTCGTTATAAATGCACTTTTAAAAATACCTTGTTTTCAAGAATTTTTAATATGATTTTGAAAGATATTCTTAGGGGTTTCTTTACATGGTTTTTAATTAGTCTAAGTATATTACTTACTTTAAAACAAAATTGGACCTTAAATCATTTATTTATGTAGTGAAAATGAGCCACAAAGTTCATGCTTTTTCTATGTTGTTTTCTGACCAGGATCTTCTACAAAACCTAGAAATCCTGTCTTTTGTCTCCTGCAGCACTTTTGGGCTTGTTGCACTATTTTGTTTTAATGCGACATTTTGACTAGTTTTACTTGATTTAAATGGCTTAAAATTTATTATCTTTGTGGAATTTTTTTAGGAAAGTCTAATAACATGGATTAGAGTATAAAAAAAGATTAGAAGTTTAAATATATTTTTAATAATTAAATATAAAATTTTAGAAGTATAGTTTCCTATGTAGCATTTAAATAAAAGGTTTTTATGAAATTATAAAGTAGTTATTATTAATTAACATTTTACGTAGATATTTAAAAGCTATTTATAAGTATTTATGAAGTGTGTGTGTATATATAAGTCTTAGAAAATTAAGTTACGTATTTTAAGTTAAAAAGTGGTTTTGTTTATAACATTTTAGTCATAATGAATGGTTTTGTGAAGTTGTGTAGAGGTATATTATCTTGTTGATAAGTATACTTAGATCTTTAAAATGAATGTTTTGAAGATAATGACAAGTATAAATATATTGAGTTTATAGTAAACAATTTTTTAGTAACATTTATTTTTAATCCTTTTTGAATATACTTATGAATTTAATTAGATCTTTAAAAGAATGTTTTTAAAGATAATGGAAAATACAAGTGTTTGGGTTTATTGTAACAATATTTACTAACATTTGTTTTTAGCCCTTTATGTTTATACATTTAAAGTGGAAAATCTTGTTAAGTGATTTGTGAATATTCTTATACCTTTAAGATAAGTATATGAACATATTTCAAATATTGAAAAGAGTGGAAATAAATAGTGAAAGAGTATAAATGAATACTGAATAGTAGTATACATGTATATATCTCGTGTAAAGGTATTTTAAATATATATATTTTTGGTATTTACAAAGAAGTTTTAATTAATAAAAGAATTAATTAATTAAGAAGGTGATTAGAAGTTGCTTATGTGACTTAATCATGCTTTGTATGTTTATGGAAAGTATTTAGTCAATTACTTAGTACTAAAAGCCGATAAAGTAGATTTATTCTATCTGCGAGAGTTAAGAATGATGTTCGAGTAGGGTTTAAAAGGAAACAGTGCTCTTAGCTACCGGCTTCACTCTTGACTGAAGGATAGTATAAGTTGAGAAAGTTGGAAACTGATAGGTATACGAGACTCGATTTCCATATGCGATCTTTTCTATTTTATACCTGATAGTCGATTAGTCGACTATCGAAACTGTCCAATTTAACTTTGAAAGTATGTGTAAGCATCACGTATGGATACAGTTTGAGATCCTCCAAGGAGGACTCATTCATATGAATCGTCTCTTGCTTTATGAATGTATATATACAAGATCCCTCCAGGGAGGACTCCTTTATATCGTTTGTTTACTTCTTAAAGTATCGAAATTGAGTTAACTATAAATTCACCGATTTGGTTTTAAAGCGTACGAGATTGGATAAGTGTCTTACTTACTGAAAACCACTTTAAAACTGATATACGAGTTCTATATTTTGGAGGCGATTGTAGAGTGGAATGCTATAGGGTTGAACTTTCTATCCTAAGGTTAATTACAAGGGAGAGGCCAAAGTTAGCATTCGTCAGATGACTCATTTGGGATATGTGGTGTGATTTGTGAATTGTTCGAGATGTTGGGGTCTAAAGAGAGATTCGAGATCTGACCGAGTGATGAAGACTCTTGCGTTGAGATGCTGAATGTGACTTCACCATTATAAATGACAGGAAACAGAATAGGCCTCATGTCTAGTGGGTTCAGCTAACTCAAGGGTACATTAACTCCAAATATCTAGAGATTCTTTCAATTGAGGCGCGCGAGAGTTAATGTTATTCGGCATCACGTGTTCGGGTGTGGATCAGCTACGTTTACCTTTGTGGCATATTTTATCTAGAGATATGCATGGTTTCAAAAGGCATTTTCTGAACCTTGTGTAGGAGTTCGACTTTTGGTTTACCAAGGAGACCTCCATAGAAATCCTTATGCAAATGCACCTAAGCGGTTTTAGTTATACTTATAATATTTCTGTGTTGTGAGATGCAAGAAGCATAGCTATTTTTTGATTCATATACTGCATCTTAGACATCATCTATTATATCCTTTATGTATTTATTATATAGGTTTGGTTCTTTTGAGGGGATAACCGTTACGGTTATTCGAATGGTCTCAAAAGTACCGTTATATGTTGGCTACATATTTCTTGAGTTTCTCATGCCAAACTTATGTCTAACCTATGGTTTTCTCTTTCCCTTTTCCATAGGTGTTCTTTCGAGTAGTTCGAGAAAGACAGGTTTTTGTTGATATTCTTTGGAGCTTGAGGAGGCGAGCTAGATGCTTTCGTATACCGTAGTATTCTTTTTTCCACTACACTATTATTATGTATATATTAGAATTTGTGAGGACGGGCTGTTATAAATGTCCAGGTTGATGATTGTACTTATGATTGTAACTCTAAAATGTTGTCTATATTAGAGTAACACTTTGTTCTTTCTTTTGATATTATATGTTATCATTCCGCTATGAGATTCTGATATTTGTTCTATTTTTTCTTGTTCGTTTTATTTTACCCTAATAATTTGTCTTTTCGGTAATTGGGTGCTTGACATAAGAATACCATGGATCTATTAGTGTTGACATTTAGATATCAAAAAGGTGAGTTGTCGTAGTGTGGTATCAAAGCTGAAGATTAAGCAAGAATTTTGGCTTTGGTGGGGTATAACTCATTAGAGATAGGGTAAGCATTGCCCTAGAATGAGTTGAGTGTATAAACATATGATAGCATATATGTAAATGTTATATATAAGTAATTATATAAGTATGAATTGTAAATGTAGTTTAATTATTGTAGGGATTAATGATGTTCATTTATTATCCCTCATTGAATAGGTTAGTCTTGCTCAGCCAGTTTACGAGCATTGTTATCATTTGTTGATTATTGATTTGTACTCAACCAGTTTATGAGAAGTTTAACTTTTTACTGCATGGGTTGTGTAGACAGTATTTGTGGGTGCATTGAAACGAACATCTTATGAATTTAGTTTCACAGTTTGACTATAAGGCGTTCGGTGACAATGTTGGGTTAACAATTAACTTTAGTGAAAGAAGTTTATTGTAATTTTTTGCATATGGCTTATAAATGAAAAGAATTTAAACTGATATTTTGAGAATTTAAATCCTGATGTCATTGAAAATGGCTTTTTAGATTATGGAGAAAATAATAGTAATATTATTTGAATGTATTTATGAATATTAATATTTTGAAAGAGTTTTAGCTTTGAAAATAATAGTAATATTATTTGAACGTATTTATGAATATTAAGATTTTGAAAGATTTGTTTGAGTTCGATATTTCTCTCGAAATTAACAAATCGATTCGTGAACAAAGTATTTTTATGTTATTTAGTACGAGTAGCTCGAAAGGGACTAAATAATGGGTGAGAGATGTGTTCGGTTGGTAAGCACTTCTCATGGACATTCCCCTTCTTAGTAAGGAATATGTGGCATGACTTGGTATGACCGACTTCCATAGTATCGATTTTGTGTTACTCGATCTGTAGGTATAGTTTCTATGGATTTTAAAGTAAATATTTGGGAAATTGGTTTGTGAATTGGGATCATGATACTTTAGCAATATTTATGAAGTATTTGATACCGCTTTGAAAATGGTTTTTGATTAAATCCTAAAAGTATGATTTGATATGCAAAAGAAATATTTATATATAATTTTAAATAATTTGGAAATAAAACTCCAGCATTTAGTTCTAAATGTTTCCTTTAAAGAAATTTTAAATAAAATGCATAATAGTTTTATAAGGAGTAGTTTGGTAATATAGATATTGAAATAAGCTTTCTATATGGAAAGGTTTGTTGTATGCTACGTATGGAGCCCAAGAGGTAGTGGCATAATCCGAGTAATTGTGGAACCTTTCCTTGTTTTCCCTTTACAGCGAAGTTGTTTAATAAACAAGTGTAACTTTGATAAGTTGTTTTATTGTTGCATGTATCATATGCATTATAACAGTGTGGTATGTTCATCTGGTTATGAAATGATTGTGTGATAGTTTTCATTTGTTAAAACGAACAAATTTTTCAGTGATTTTGGACATCCTGAAACTTTCGTATCGTTTTAGAACTTAAAGCTAAGTGTTTTTGAAAATATAAAGATGAGTTTTCATAACTCTTAAACAGAGAATGAAGTAAGTTAAAACAAGTTTTAAATTGGTTTGAACATTCTTGTTAAGTAAATCTTTCAATGTTATTAGGTCAACCAATAACGTCTTTACCTTAGGGGCATATAAGGAAAGTAGACTCTAGGCCTAAGTTTGGATACTAGTGTCCTGCCCTTCCTAGCTACTTGCCTAACTCGATGGTTAAAGAAGTCAAAAGGTTGACTCGGTTATAAGATCCAAAATTGTTTTGGGCCTTCGTCTGAATTTTAGAAAGTAAAATGAATTTGATGTTTTGTATATACTCTTAGGATGTAGTAGAGTATTATACGAGTAATAAATTAATGTTATGTCTTTATAAAATGTTTATAAACTAGAAGTTATGTTTTTATGAAATGCTTCATAAATGATTCTATTATTGCATGGTATATTATTTGTGTAAGTGCATGTGATCTAAAAAGATATTGGAGTAGTTAAGAAACTGATAGGATAAATACATACGTTGTACATAGATCATTTTATTCGCATGATTATTCTTGATCTAGAATGGGCACAAGATTTCTATTTTATTTACACCAGTCCGAACAAGGTTTTTTCACTTGATTCTCATTGGCAAATACTTGAAACGAATTCTTAATATGATGCCAAATTTTTCGGTCATATTATATAGCAATGTAAGGAAAACAGAAGTTTCTAATCAAGGAATCTTATTGGATTCTGCACTAAAGAGGTCAACTGATCTATACTAGTTTGAAAGTGGAATTTATGTCATCAAGCAAGCGATCAGATTTGATATTGCATACGGCTGATCCATGTGTATCGTACAGGCTTAAGTATATGCACATTATGTTACATTGGCCTATGGAGAGTTTAGGGAATGACTCTTTGATTTGTTCTGAGATAGCATGAATGATCATCTAAGTAATAACCTAAAGCTGTTGAGCATATGGTTCGCTTTGTAGATTGTTTATCATCCTTATGCGATGCGAGGGCTTTTGAACCTGAGCACACCGTGAGAATTTTTTGCTAGTAAAATTTGAATATTACTAAGTATTGTTGTGTGCTTGTTTCTTTTGTTAATTGGTCATGTTGGAATTTCAAGGATGTAATATTTTAAGTGGAGGAGAACGTAACGACCTAGAATTTCAAACATTTCGTATTTAAATATTCGAAATATTTAAATATTTGAATCTTGGTTATGTATTATTAAATTGATTTAATAACCTTGTTAACCCCCTTTTGGTTAATAAATAATGATGGTATACTTGTTTTTGAAAAATGTTTACGAAAATAAATAGTTTGAAGAAATATCGATAATGTGGCCGAAAATTGTTTTATCGATATACAATTGTTTTCTCAATAGAAGTTGTTCAAACTTGTTGTGCATGTCTAATTAACCAATGTTTAGTTAATTAGAAACTGAAAATATTTTGTGTTAAAGCTAATTTGGATTAGTGAAGATTAACAAATGGATTGAAGAAGAATATATTTTGGTGAACAGTATTTTGAATATTTGTTTTTGATCAAAGGTGAGGTGTAAAAAAACACATGGAGGGGGGCCTGTTTGGCTGGCTAAGGAGGGGTAAGGGGAGTCTTTTCTCTTTTGTTAAAGTACACATAACATATCTTATGTGTTCATAATTTTTTTTCCTAAGTTTTGGAAAAGAAAAACAAAGTATTCACTCTCTTTTTCCCTCTTCAATCTTCATTTTTCCATATCAAATCAACTCCAATCCTCTTCAAATTTTAACCATGGCCTAAGATCACCTTAGGAAGCATGAAAATCAAATCAAAGTTGAAGAAAAAGGAGAAAAAGTGTGCACCCCTTGAGGCCGTGAGATATTGGAGGATGGAGGAGTGTTGGCTTGTGCATGAAGAGGCCTAAGCTTGGATCTTTATGAGTTTTGTGTTGGTAGGAAGTAGTCTTGTCTTCTTTGATGCTTGTGCTTGTATATAGCTTCGATTTGGGGGAGTTTACTCACCATTGAATGAATATATGTTGTGTATATATGTTCTGTTAAGCCTTTTTTATCCATAGAAGATCTCAATTGGACTTAGAAGATCAAATCAAGAACGAAATGATTCATGGACATGGATGTACACTTAGAAGAGCTAGAGAAACAACTGGTAGGAGTTTCAACTAGAATGAGCTAAGTATATAAATCGGCACCGACTTATTTATTCGGTATATTTCTCCTTCCAAACTTCATATACCTTGCATACTACTCTAATTACTCGGTATCAAGTTGTTTTCCCAGAGTTTGGACGACCGATTTCAAGGATTGATGAAAATAAAACCAAGAAAGAAAGATAACTCAAGTGATAATAGAATGATCACTAGAATCAACCGACAGTCGATGAAGATAGCTTGGAATTTGTCAAGTAGAAGTTTGAAGAGCAGAGCAGGAGAAAATGTCGGATTTGCACCAACACAAATAGGCCGTTACCGAGTTAGATGACTCGGTACCGAGTTAGATGACTCGGTACCGAGTTATAATTTTGACTCGTGGGACCCTGATCTCTCTTGTATAACTTCGGGCTATCTCTTGGACCCCATTGCAAGTAGGCTTCTAACCTAATACCTTTATTTCCATATAAATACAAGCCTAACTCCAACCAAAACAGGGCCGACTCTCTAACAGGAGGGACTTCTTCTTCTTTTCCTCTTGCCTCTCCTTCGTTAAAGACACCTAGGAAGAAACTATTTGCTATTCTAGGACTTAGATCGGCAAATCCTTTGTACTAACTCTCAAATACTCTAGAAACTCCATTGTAAATCTTAGATCCACTATATAGTGGTCAGATCTGATATAACTTGTTGTAATCCCGAGAGAGAACAACTATTAACAAAGATTAAAGTGAATATAGGTTAGAGAATTTGTCGAACCACTATAAAAATTCTTATGTCTCATTTTACTATCCTACTATTTTTGCTTGTTTGATTTAGATCTTACATTTTTGGTGCTTTCATCCGATATTTGGGTGTTGACGCCATTTGACATCAACATTTTAGTACTTTCAATGAGAAAGAACTAGATCTGAAGACTTGAAGCTTGAATCTAAGATTTATAGAAGATGAAGAGACCTGTATCTAAGGCTGGAGGAAGCCAACCAGAGCTTAGGGGTAGTCAGGAGGTATCTTTAAACTCACATCAATCCATCTATGTGACCAGAGAAGAGATTGAGAGAATGATAAAGGAGATGCAGGATGGAATGATAGCTTGACAACAGGAAATGCTGAAATGATTTTTCCAAACGATGGGACAACAAGGAATAGCCGAAGTTGATGGAATTCAGAACTAAGGACAGAGAACTAATGCAGCAGCCTAAAATGGTGTTCCCATGACCAAGACTACTCAGTACTGACCTGAATCCTCTTTGTACCGATAGGATTGTACTTGAGGGCAATGCTGGATTGGACTTAGAGCAAGCTGGGATACTGAGAATGGACGATGCTAGAGCCAGAAACGCAAGACAGAACACAAATGTGCAGCTACCAAAGGAATATGTGCCAGAGCTTCCCCATAGGAACAGAGGAAAGAATGAAACCAGAAGTGTGGATCAAACTATAGACGTGCAGCCAGAGGAGTATGTACCAGAATAAGTGTCGGAGTTCCTCCACATGAGCAGGAGGCAGAATACAATTAGTGGTCAAAGATTTTCGTTAAACGACAATAGCCGAACAGCTAAAATGATCAAAAAATAGTTAGAGGTGGACCCCCAGACCAGAGTTTGAAAGTCATAAAGTTGGAATCCATTTATCGCTAACATCCAGAATGCGAGGTGTCCTCCTGAGCTTCCAACACTGAAAATGTATGATGGGCAGTCTAATCCAACCGTTCATTTAATGAGATATATCCGACACATGGAGGTGTTGGGTGCTTCTAAGGAGGTGATGGGGAAGTGCTTCCTTTATATCTGATTGATTTAATAGCAATGTGGTTCAAACAGCTGGAGAATGGATCCATAAGCACTTGGACCGACCTAGTGAATAGGTCTATAAGACAATTTAGAGTTCACATCTTCTGACCAAAGTATGTGATGACACTATTAAGCGTAAAGCAAAAGCCTGGAGAGACCTTTGGAAGCTATCCAACGAGGTTTAAAACCATAACTTTTGTAGTAGATAAGCTTAATCTATCAATTGTCTTAATGGCAGCAGTATCTGCAGTTGCAAGCAAGACCGACTTCAAAGTTGCACTGGAAAGGAATCCTCCGATGGATCATAAGGAGTTTTACCATGAAGCTCAGAGATATCTACGTCAAGAGGACACTCAAGCTGATAATTCTGATGTTAATGTTGTGGATGATAGAGGACTGCTCAGAGTAGGATATGGAAAAGAAAAAAGGGAAACGAAAAGCTGATAACGACTTTGGGGAACCGAACGACCAAGGGGAGAGTTGAAGTTCTCTTCTAACACTGACCTAACCAAAACCCCGGAGAGGATATACCTAGATACTAAATGGTAGATCCCCCACCAAAAACTAGTTGGAGGGTATCCGCCGATTGGGAGAGAAGATCTGGAAACTTTTTTCATCTTTCATGAGCTGGATGGACATGAAACGAATGAGTGCCAACACCTTTGTGATCTAATAGAAGAGCTTTTTTGGAGCAACCAGCTGCAACTGCACATGAGAAATGAATTATGATAGTGTAGCTAGAACAGCCACCATCTGCAGCGAATGAATTAAGAAACAACCAGGAATTTGGGTCAAGGATGGTAATCCAATGATCGGGATGGACGGGAGGCAGGTTTGCTTCCACGCTTTGCTTTTTTACTCTGAATAATTCAAATAATAATGACCTCAGCCACTTACACATGTACGAAGCCTAGATTGGTCTTTAAGCATGCTCTAAGTCGGATGTCTGGGATAACTAGGCAGGTCAATAATAACATCAGACTGGTTACATGTGTACGAGGCCAAGATTGGTCTCTAGGTATTCTCCTAGTTGGATGTTTGGATTGAACAATTAGAATCTCCATTTGCTTGTTTGCCTTGATTTGAATATTTGATTTTTTAAAATGCACTTGAATGTGATAACCGATATTGATTGCGTTAAGTCCCGACAAGAGAGTCGGGACTGGAGTGCAAGGTGCAGGTTCCCTTATTAGAGAGCGAGTGCAAGGAATTGTACAATATTGATCACGTTAAGTCCCGGCCGAAGAGTCGGCACCAGAGTGTAGGGTGCAAGTTCCCTTGTTGGAAAGCGAGTGGATTGACTTGTACGATATTGAGCGCGTTAAGTCCCGATTGGAGAGTGGGGACCAAAGTGTAGGGTGCAAGTTCCCTTTCTGGAGAGCGAGTGGATGGACTTGTACAATACTGAGCACGTTAAGTCCCTGTCGGAGAGTCGGGACCGGAGTGTAGGGTGCAAGTTCCTTTGTCGGAGAGCGAGTGGATGGACTTGTATGATATTGATCACGTTAAGTCTCGGCCAGAGAGTCGGTACCGGAGTGCAGGGTGCAAGTTCTCTTACCGAAGAACGAGTGGATAGACTTGTATAAAAAGTAAGTCCCCTTACCGGAGGGTGAACGGATGGGCTTGCTTGGTCGTTGGATCCCCTCGCTGGGGAGCAAGCGGATATGGCTCAACAAGGATCGAGAGAGATCAAAATCCTAGATTGGGAGACTAACGATCCGAAAAGATTGAAACCTTAGATTGGACGATAAATGATCCGAAGAGATCAAAACCTAGATTGGAAAATGAACGGTCTAGCGAGACCAAGTCCCAGAGCGGATGTAGATTTGATAAATGGATTTAAACACCTTGTAATCAAAGAAAGAAAGATGAATTTTAGGCGAATAAGGGATGGCTTGGATGTGAAATGATACCCCGGATGGATACATCTTGATCATGATCCATGGTAAATGCTTAAGCAAGGGGTGGATCCTTATCTAAATCGTCCAAAATGGCCTTTCAGTGAATCCAAAGGAACTGGATGATTCACCAAGACCGAGATCAATGGATGGCTGGACAGCTCAACTATCGAAGACCGATTATCAGAACTTGTTCTATAACAAAGAATACATTGCATTCAAAAGGTTTACTTTGAAGGGAAAGTGTTAATCTGCTTTTATCGACATGAGTTTCAACTGGAATGGAGCTAAGTATATAACTCGGCACCGAGTTATATAGGTCGGCATCGACTTATTTATTCAGTATATTCCTCCTTCCAAACTTCATATACCTCGCATAATGCTTCAATTACTCGGTATCAAGTCGATTTACCATAGTTTGGACGACCAATTTCAAGGATTGATGAAGTGAAAACCAAGAAAGTAGGATAACTCAAGCAATAATAGAAAGATCACTAAAATCGACCAAAAGACAATAAAAGGAGCCTAAGACACATCAAGTAGAAGGTAGAAGGGAAAAGCAGGAAGGAAAGTTGGATTTGCACCAATACAAATAGGTCAATACCGAGTTAGATGACTCGGTACCAAGTTATCATTTTGACCCATGGGACTTCCATCCCTCTTGTACAACTTCAGGTTATCTCCTGGAAGTAGGCTTCTAACCTAGTACCTCTATTTCCCTATAAAAACAAGCCTAACTGCAACTAAAATGGATGTTGATTTTCCGATGGGAGAGGCTTCTTCTTCTTCACCTCTTGCCTCTACTCTATTAAAGTCACCTAGGAAGAAAATATTTATTGTTCTAGGGCTTAGATTAGGAAATCCTCTATACTAGTGACTCTTAACCACTATAGAAATTCTATTGTAAATCTAAGATCCACTAGATTATGGTCATATCTGATATAACTAGTTGTAATGTAAAGAGAGAACAACTAATAACAAAGATTAAAGTGGACGTAGCCTGGAGAATTCGCCAAACCCCTATAAAAGTTCTTGTGTTGCCTTTTACTTTCCTGCTATTTTTGCTTGTATGATTTAGATCTCTACATTGGGTGCATTCATCTGATATTTGGGTGTTGGTGCCATTTTTGGCATCAACATGTTGTGTGTATAAATATAAAATTAAGTAATTAATGAACTAATTAAAGTTATAACTTTGAATCAAAGTTGCTTTTGACAGAAAATGACAACTCTTATTGTATAACATCACTTCTATTACCCTTTGAAAAATGTAACATAGCCTAGAATTTGTGTTTACATGTTTGGTTGGCTTGTGTGTTGAAGTGATGTGAATATGAAAGTGTTTGTACAGCGATGGTCGCTATAAGTGCACTTTGAATTCCTCTTGCTTTAACTTGCTTATTTTAGACATATGTTAATATATTATGACTTCATATATTTTGGTTGTTCTCTACACATATTTTGGTATATGGTACAGTTAAGAATTGGTTTGGAAAGTTATAGAACTTGTGAAACAAAGTTGTGAAAGTTTGAAGCAAAAAGGTCGCTATGGATGCAGCTTGAAATTACCGTGTTTTCGGCAATTTTTAAGTTAACTTTAGAAACATCCTTGGGGGTTTCTTCGAAGTTTTAATAAGTAAAATATGTGTACTTATTACTATAAAAATATCAAAGTTTAAAAAGTTATAGAATTTGTTGAACAAAGTTGAAAATTTTAGAAGCAAAATAGTCGCTATAAATGCACTTTGAAAATTACATTGTTTTCGAGAATTTATTATTTGATTTTGAAATATATCCTTAGGGATTTCCTTGCATGGTTTTTAATTGGTCTGAGTATACTACTTACTGTAAAAAAATTGAATCTTCAATCATTTATTTAAGTAGTGAAACCAGACTATAAAGTTCATGCTTTTTCTATGTTGTTTTCTATCCAGGACTTTCTAAAGATTTTATAAAGGGGCATTTCACCAGAAGGACAAACTTTGCAGTCCAATTAATTTCTAGGACACACATCTGAAATAATTACTTTCAAGGCCAAAGTCAGCAAAACAATTACTTTCAAGGACAAAGTCAGCTATCCAATTACTTTCAAGGACATAATTTCATAGGTTTTTAGGCCCTAGAAACTAATTATTTTGTGTATTGTCCTTAAAAGTAATTATTTTAGTTGTGTGTCCAAGAAATTAATTTCACTTGCTAAAGACGCCCTTGTGGCTAATTCCCACTTTTATAAATTCCATATTTGGTCTACTATAGCACTTCTGGGCTTCTTGCACTATTTTGTTTTAATGTGACATTTTGACTAGTTTTCCATGATTTATATAATTTAAAATTTAGGAACTTTTGGCTCACATCCCTCTCTTTAAATAAAATTGGGCCGACATCGCTCTCTACTGTGAAATACAAATTACATTCCTACAATTATTTACCCTATTTAACGCTCTTTAGCACAAGCAATTATGTGAAGTATATTAAAAACATGATATCTTTTAGTATATTTATCGGATTTCAATTTCGTTTCCACTATTAAATCATAAATTTTATGATATTTCTATTAATATCCATATATCATATGTTTTGATGATTTTTTTACAAGGGTAAATATTTTCCTAGCGAATTTAGGTTGCTTCCTAGGCAAATATTTGCTTGGGGGAATTCAGGTTGCCTCCTAAGCAAATATTTGCCTGGGGAAGTTCAGGCAAATATTTGTTGGGAAAATATTTTTCCCATAAATATTTAAAAAAAATTCATCAGACATATCATATATAGATCTTAATAGAAAGATGATAAAATTTGTGATTTAATAGTGAAAACGAAATTGAAATCAGATAAATCTGCTGAAAGATATCAAGTTTTTAATATTGCAAATATTTATGCAACCTTGATATCCAGTTATGAAGATTCAGTGGTGACTAGGCTAAATAATTCCAAGGACGTAATTTCTATTTCAAAGTGTAGAGTAATGCGGGCCTAATAAAGTTTAATATTAAGGGTGTGTCCTTAATTTCCACTTAGAATTTATTATGTTTGCGGAAATTTTTAGGTAAGTCTAATAACATGGGTTATAGTATGACAAAACGATCAGAAGTTTAAATAAATTTTTAATAATTAAATATGATTTTTTAAAGAAAAGGTTTTTAGTAAATTATAAATAGTTATTTTTAAGTAATATTTTACATAGGTATTTAAAACCTATTTATAAGTATTTTTAAAGAGTGTGTTTGTGTGTGTAAGTCATAGAAAAGTAAGTTAAATATTTTATAAAAGTTAAAAAGTGGTTTTGTTTATAACATTTTAGTTATAATGAATGGTTTTGTGAAGTTACCAAAAAGTATATTATCTTGTTAATAAGTATACTTAGATCTTTAAAATAAATGTTTTAAAGATAATGACAACAATATGTGTTTTGGGTTATAGTAAACAATGTTTTAGTAACATTTGTTTTTAACCGTTTTTGAATATACTTAACAATTTAATTAGATCTTTAAAAAGAATGTTTTAAATATAACGTAAAGTATAAGTGTTAGGATTTATGGTAGACAATGTTTTAGTAACATTTGTTTTTGGACCTTTATGTTTGTACTTTCAAAGTAGAAAATCTTATTAAGTGATTTGTTAATATTCTTGTACCTTTGAGATAAGTACATGAATGTATTTTCAAGTATTTAAAATAGTAGAAATGAATAGTGAAAGAGTAGAAATGAATAGTGAAAGAGTAGAAATGAATAGTGAAATAGTAGTATACATATATATATCTTGTGTAAAGGTATTTTAAATATATATTCAAGT
Source organism: Allium fistulosum (assembly GCA_030737815.1). Taxonomy (NCBI): domain Eukaryota; kingdom Viridiplantae; phylum Streptophyta; class Magnoliopsida; order Asparagales; family Amaryllidaceae; genus Allium; species Allium fistulosum. The sequence continues at coordinate 295,993,978 of CM060908.1, read as the reverse complement.
ATTTACAAAGAAGTTTTAATTAATAAAAGAATCAATTAAATAAAAAGGGGATTAGATGTCGCTTATGCGACTTAATCATACTGTGTATGACTTAATCATGCATTGTGTGTTTACTTGTTTATGGAAAGTATTTAGTCAAGCACTAAAAGAAGACAAGTAGATTTATTCTATCTGTGAGAGTTAAGAATGATGTTCGACGGGGTTTAGAAGCAAATTATGGTCTAACCTACGTGCTTCGCTATTAACCAGGTGATAATATAAGTTGGGAAAGTCGAAACGTGATAAGTATATGCACTCGGTTTGCATATGCAATCTTTTCTATTTTGTACTTGATAGTCGATTTGTCAACTATCAAAGTTGACCAATTTAACTTTGGAAGTATATGTGAGATCACGTATCGATACAGTTTGAGATGCCCCGAAGAGCACTCATTCGTACAAATCATTTCTTGCTTTAAGAACGTATATATACGAGATCCCTTGGGGAGTACTCCTTTATACCATTCATTTACTTCTTAAAGTAACATAATTGAGTTAACCGAAAATTCACTGATTTAGTTTTGAATAGTCCAGGATTGGATAAGCACATTACTTACCGAAAACCACTTCAAAATCGATATATGAGTTCTATGTTTTGGAAGCGAGTGTGGAGTGGAATGCTATAGAGTTAAACTGTCTATCTTAAGGTTAAGTCCAAGGGAGAGGAGCGTTATCATTCGTTGGATTACTTATGTTGGGATCTATGGAGAAATTCATGAACCGTTCGAGATGTTGGGATCCAAAGAGATATTTGAGATCTAATCGAGTGATGAAAGTTCGTGGGTTGAGACATTGAACATGAATTTACCATCAAAAATGACAAAAATAGAGTAGGCCTCATAGCCAATGGGTTTAGCTAACCCAAGAGTACATCAACTCCAAATATCTAGAGATTCTTTCGATTGAGGCACGCAGGAGTTGATGGTATTTGATATCACATATTCGGGCGTGGACCAACTATGTTTATGTTTGTGACTATTTTATCTAAAGATATGCATGGTTTTGGAAGTTAGTTTCTGACCCTTATGCAGAAGGATGACTTTCGGTTTCCTGAGGAGATCTCCATGGAATTCCTTATGCGAAAGTACCTTAGTGGTTTTAGTTGTACTTCGAATATTGTTGTGTTGTGAGATGCAACCATCACAACTATTCTATGATTCATATTTTACACCCTAGACATTATCTATTATATCCATTATGTATTTATTAGATGGGTTTGGTTAATTTGAGGAGATAACCGTCACGGTGATTGGAACAGTTTCAAAAGTAATGTTATATGTTTGTCACATATTTCTTGAGTTTCTCATACCAGACTTATGTCTGACTTGTGGTTTTAAATTTCCCTTAATTCTATGGGTACCTTTTCGACTAGTCTGAGAAACGCAGGTTTTCGTTGATATTATTTAGTGCTGAAGGAGATGAGCTGGATGCTTCCACCTACCGTAGTTTTTTTTTCTACTGCACTACTATTACGTATATACTAGCATTCGTGAGGATATGTTGTTATAACTATCCAGGTTGATTATAGTACTTATGATTGTAGCTCTGAAATGTTGTGTATCTTTGAGTAACACTTTGTGTTGTCTTTTTTATATTACTTGTTATTATTCCACCATGAGATTTTGATGTTTTGTTCTTTTCTTTCTTGTTCCTTTTATTTTACCTAAAATCTGTCTTCTCGACACTTGGGTGCTCGACATGTGAATGCGGTGGATATATTATTTTTGATATTTATGGTTTGGAAAGGTTGGTCATTACAAAAATACCGTGTATTGTAATAGTATTTCACATTGATTTAAATCACAAAACGTTTACAAATTCGGTAAAATATCACCACGTTAGTTTTAATAATTTACTTATATCATTACATCATTTGATGACTTTGTGCTTCACCTACTACTTGAGTCTTCCTCCTCCACGTATGTTGCAAATATCTCTTTAGAGAGTTAGTGGAAATCTGATGAACTATAGCTAGAAATCTTATTATGTGTGGAATATTTGAAATCATATTGAAAATTTCTTGATAGTACTAATCGAGTTCTATAGTTAGTTTCTTAGATCATTAAAAGTTTACTTACTCACAATGTCAAAAGCGCGAAATCCTTTAATTTCTTTTCTCAAGCTCTACTGCATCTCTCTTTGCCATATGCCTGCAAGCAATAATTCTATTTCAACTTAGAGTTAATTCCACGGTTAAATACATGATGTATCTCAACCATTTAATTGTTTTGACACCCAAATATATGCCCATTCAATACTTGATCTGTAAATATTGATGATGATCCTCCTATTACCGTAGTATGTTTCCTATTTTAATTTCAGAAAAATCCCACTAACCTTTGCTAAACTATTTTTCAATCCTTTCTGTTATCAGCATATTTTCTCATTCTATCTTGAGTTAATTGGAGTTATCCTTGAGCAATAAAAAGTAGTTATCCTTGATACGATGTAAAATCATCGTTCCTTTTGGTTTGCACCAAAAGCTCTTAAGTTAGAAGACGTGGACAAACAGATTCTTGCCTAAAATGAATTGCTCCTTCATTTAACTACAAGTGATAAGTCTGTATTTGTTGGAACTGGGTCAGCGCGCAACGGAGTTAAAGGGTGGATTTCAAAAATTTTGAATATTGAATCTTTGTTGGACCCATGAAGTCTAATCCATTTAGAACTTTTCTAAATTTTCTTTTTAAATAAAATCAATATTTTATTTAACTTTATAAACAAATTTCAATATTGTATGATTTAGATTATATTTTGGATATGTGTATTATATACTGTATGTACGTGCAACATAATAATGTATACATGGTTTAATATGCCCGTATATAGATGTTGGAATATACACCGCAACAGACATGTTACTCCCTCTAGAATTCGATCGCGCTGTCTAAATGAAATATATTTATATATATATATGCATCAAAATTATTTATATATATGTATGTGAAATATATCATTTATATATATATAAGTGCAAATAATTGATAATTATAAAACTATAATTATTTGTATAAAATATATATGAGCACATATATATATATACATGTATGTACACACACAAACACACACAAATATACATACATATATATCTCTATGTCTGTATATGTAATTAAATCATAAAATCATTTAATAATTAATATAAAATAACTTTGAATGTAAATGTTTATGTGTATATTATTCTAGCAACCGTGAGAATACAATAATTTTTTTAATATATACAAATAACATGTACTTATAACAATACTAACATATTTATATATATATATATAATAAATTATATATACGTATAAAACTTATCATATTTTTATAGAGAACTCTAAGCTTAGGAAATAATTTTTTATATATAAATACATACATATTTAATTATAAGTAAATATAATTATACAAACATATATAGAAATATATATTGTTTATAAATTAATATAAATTTCCAACAAGCTCTTTGCTTATATAAAAAATATAATAACAATAATTTTTTATATATGTATAAAACGATTTTAAATAAACAATTTATAATTAAATATAAAACTAGCTTGGAAAAATATTAAGATTATTAAAAATTAATTTTAAAATATGAAAATTATGTTTTATTATCGTATATAATTTTACACTTCATTTCATATTTTATTTGAATATATGTATATTTATTTATTTGTCTATATAATTAATATCTAGTAAGGTAATTAATTAAATTAATATTTAAATAAAATATAAAAATATATATTAATATAAATAAAATATTGCTATCGAATTATACCTGTATAAAAATGAAATTTTATAGATTTTAAAATATTTTTTATATAATTTTATTATTTAGAAAATGATTTATTTTTAATAAAATCATATTTATATATTATTAATTATAATTTTTTTAAATTAGGCCGAGAATTCAATGCTCATATAAATTCAAAATGATAATATTTTTTTAATTTATACATAGATGTACTAATATATTTTCAAACATTAGATATGTGACAATATACCGATAAACTAGATTCGTAGTATTTCTACCTATGCACCATATGATATAACTAAACATTGTTAAATGAAAGTAAATAAGAGAATTACCCTTCCCAAAGCCTTTGAAGACACATTGAAATGACGTTGAGTACTCCTTGAATCAGATTCACAACTTGAAGATGTTAGCTCTAAATTGTCTACCACCATCAATCAGATTGAAGCGTTTGATATGTATTTGAACTTAGAATTTTTCGGTACTTAGAATAGGGTTTCTGGTCGAAATTTACAATAAGGAGAAGTGGGAAAAACTCTGTAGAAAATGAGGGTTAAGTGGCATTATATAAAGGAGAGACGATGAAGCAAAAAGTGGATCACCATCCTTCTTTCTCTCTTTACCACTTCTTTCCCTTTTAACCATTCTAACCCCACCTACTTACCAACCCTTGGTTGGCCTGATTTTTGCCACTTCTTAGAAAAAAATTATCATGCCCTATATGAGCCTCAAACCTAGTCCAAACCCAAACAAAACTCATTGCAATTTAAATCCAATTTAAACGCGTACCGATATCGAATATCGATCAGACATTTATAACTATTATAAACTGTTTAATATTGTTCAACACATCAAATAAAATTTTATAACTAATATTTCATGAATATTAATTAATTCATAACAATTATAATTTAATTAAATCAGGTGGTCAAGGGAGTATATAACATTTTGGTTGTGTGACTATTTTGGTGTAAATTTGATTAGCGATTAACGTTGAACAACTTGAATAGGTGGTCAACGTGATAAGTTTTATCAAAATTCAACGTTTTGTTCAATATAAGTTGTGTAAACATTCTGCAACTTGAATAGTTATTATACAAACACATTAACGAAGGTATAAACACCTCACTTATATTAACTAAGGATTTATTAAGCTAAGTGTTTAATTAAGTAAGCAAAAGTACAAAAAGACGATATTTTCATCAAATCCAACACAAGTTAAATCAAATCACATCAAAACCAAAAAAACTCTTCACTTTAATCCACTCTCCATCCAAATACATCCCTTAAGTATTAAGTAAAGATGACAGAAAGTAATAAAGTGATGTGATGATGATAAGTGTTGAAAAAACATGTTCACTTAGAGGTTAAGGAAGGGTATTTTTGTCAAATAACATTCCTTAAAGATTAAGGATTCTAAGACTATAAATATGGACCCTTATGCTTTCATTTCTTCACGCTTCCATTTATTCTTTTATTAGCTTTTTCATGTTCTTCTTCTCTTCTTTAATGGCTTCTTCTCTTCTTTTTCTTTACCATCTTTCTTAAAAACATATCAAACCAACTCCAAACTCTACCAAACTTTTCCAAAGTTCTTATATCATTATTTAAACATGTTTTCTACTAAAAAATTGAAGAATGATGGAGGAGGGGATGGAACCTATGGAGGCCGAGCCTATTGGGATGGAGGCGGTGTTGGCAAGTGCATTGGTGATGGAGGAAGGTGACCATGAGCAAGGAAGGGAAAGGAGGTCATAGGCATGTCATTTAAGAGGAAGAAGGAAGGCTTTGATGATGTTCTAATGGAGTAGAAGATGATTAGTTGAAGATAACAACGGTTTAGTGAAGTGATTGAGGATCAGATAGCGGAGATCGTAGTTCGTTATGGTTGGAATCCAGACATATGTATGTCATGTCAGACCTTTAGTCATATATCATCAGCATGCTCTCATATGTCTTCTATTGGTCCTTTCTCTGTTAGGACCCCTCTTCCTAGGCCTTCGAACATGAAATGAATGCCAAAAGAGCGCATTATTCCTACTCATGTGGCACCCTCCATCCCCTTGTTGAGAATTCAGAGCCTCCTATTGTTCCTCCCCCCTTTGATGTTGATATGGATTCCTCTTTTCCACCTAATATTTTGATCCTATGTTTTTTCCGACTGCCCTGGCTTCTGATATTGTGTTGAATCCAGTAGAGATGGCCTGGATCCATGTTCAATCTGACATGAGATATGACCTAGCAAGACAAGATTTCCATACTTTTGTCAGTGATGATGATGATGGTGAATCCAGATGTTTAGATTACTCTATAGTTAGTGGTGGACTTATTCTCACGGTGGATGGAGCATGTGGTAAGCGAATAGATCTCTTCTCCTTGATGATAGCTGGGATAGAAGATATATATATATATATATATTGTAGGGAACACTCGGATTTTGTTTTGGATATTGTGTCTCACTTTGTAGATTTTTTGCATGTGTTAGGCCCTATTGGAAGTGATTCTTCCTCCTCCTGGGAGGAGGAACCGTTTCTTACTTAGGTCACTTTTATAGTTGCAGAAACACCTTTGCTTCTCACCTGTTATGTACTCTAAGTGGAATGGCCACTATAAAACAATATATAGTTGTTTCTGTGCATGTGTAGAACACCTTTCCTTCATTTATATAAAGTGGCACGACCCACTATAAAGTCGGCTAACTTTGCCAAAAAAAAGAATGTTGGTAGGAAGAATTAAATAGAGACAAAGATGAGTACTCACATTTAAATTTGCTAGTTAATCTCTAAATAATTCCAAGTTTGATGATATGAAAATTATAATATATATATATATATATATATTGGATGATTAAATGTATGATTACTTGTTTGAATATATGGATCATTACTAGGTTTGATAAATGATAAGAGCAAAGGCTAGGAATTAATCATAGGTAATCAAATGAGAATTAAATCCATATAAAGATGTGAATAGAGTTGTTTAGCCTCTTATTGGTATTAAACATCTAAAAAGGTTAAAATTGATATTATAATAATATAATATTTTAATATAAAATGAAATGGAAAATGAGTTTGAAATATGAAAAGTATTTGTTTAAATGAGTTTAAAATGATTTAAAAATGTTCTATAAACATTTAAATTATTTTCATGAATTTTTAAAAGAAATTGAAAAACAAGTCAAAACTAAGCGCGTCGCATAAAGGTAGTTTGCGATTTTGCGTCGTAGAATTCAAACAAGTGTAGAGAATGAAATATAGCTCGGAATTCTTCGAGATAAATAATTTCCGAACTATTATATCCATAGTTTTTAAATGAAGAAAGAAAATCAAGATTTCATCTTATAAATTTTTAAACAAGTCCAAAACAAGTTTTCAGAAAAATCGCGGTTTTGCAGTTTAAAATCCAAATTTGAAATTGGTTTAAAATGATTTTTTTTAAATGTTTAAAAATATGAAATAAATTTTATAAATCTTTTAAATTGTTTAAAGGAAATTTGAGTTATATAAATGAATTTCCAGAAGGTAGACAATCGTTTTGATCAATATAGCTTTTTTAAATAACTTGTGAAATATGATTTTAAACTTAACCGTTCTTTTTCATATCTTTTATAAATGGTTTTTAAAAAGAATAATTAAGTGTTTTAAATAATGATTTGGAAGTTTTATAAATCATTCTAAAAATGAGAGGAGTATGCGGAAATGACTAGTACATTTGTCCCGCATGTGAGATCTAAACGGTAAAACAAGGTGTGCAACGAAGGTTAGAGATGGGCAACCAGTGCCCTGAACTTACCTGGCCTTTATTTTCTCTTTCAGACGAGGGGTGGAACAGATCGAAGGAAAAGCCCGGATGCTCTAAAAAAGATCTCATTTAAGTTTTTCCAAGGTAAGGAATTTTCAAAAGAGTTAATTAAACAAGATTTTTAATAGTATAAAGGATATTCTGGTCAAACTTTGCATTAAGGTCCAAGGAGGGAACTTGTGTTATCCATACGAATTGAAAAGGTGATTCTATTGTTATTCCACGAATAGTACGAGTTGAATACGGAAGTTAATATGGGTATGATTAGTCTAATCTTTTACTCAATACAAATTGGTTTGGGGTTTGCAGTAAACTATGTCTTAAATAACATTGCTTTTGACCCATTAAAATGTTATGATGTGAGTATAAGAAATCTTTGATTTAGATTTAAATAAATAATTTGGAAATGTTTTTCCTAAGTAAAAAGTGAAACGATTTAGAATTATTCCAAGGTTTAATAAGGATTTTAATTAACCAAGGATTTGATAATGAGGCTTAATGATTCCATATACTCTGAAGAAGATAAAGAAATGATTTAATGAAATTTATCTAAGAGAATTTTGATTTAAATAAAAAGGTTAATTAATTGAATGTTTTATAATAATCACCTGTATACCTAAATGCATTTTTATCGATGGTTGGTTTGCAGAAACCAGGGTCAGATTTGGGTAATTCATATCCGAAAACCACTTTGAACCAATGAATACGTTTGGAAGTGAAGACATGTTGAAGATGATAGTTATTGAAGACTTGGGATTTTTAAAATGTAGGGATTTTTATCACAAGACCTTAGGCTTTATCCTACATTATATTTATATGGTAGTGGTGTTTGCATTCTGAAATATTCGTCGTATTGAAGACCAGAGATCTTCATGGCAAAAGGACTACTTGTTGACATTCTCTAGGTAGCTCCCAATATAGAGACATTTACTATAGCAGCGGTCATCATGTTTTGAAATCTTCGGATTACGAGGACTACACGATACTGATCCTAGGGGTGATTCCCAGAAAATGGATGTGGTAGGAGGAGTGTCTACGGTTTCGTTCAGTCCCGAAACGAACTTGTATGGATGAGTGTCTGACAGTGCATTTCTAATCATATTAATTGATCTCTATCAATGTATTATCTACTTGGTGGTGGAGAAGACAACTTCTCTTAGCTTTACACCCTTTCCTAAGACATGCGAACTCAGGAATTTTACATTTATAGAAATCAGTTGTGTGATTAAAGAATGGTAATGTGGCATTCTAAGTGGAATGTGCTTTGTGCAAGAGTAAAGCATGGCTTTGAATAAATTGAGCATAGCCTCATAAGCCTCACATTTCAGAGATGATACGGGTAATTATGTGGTCTGCAGGGCATATATTTCAGGCTATCGGTTGTATGAGTATGGAGGAGTACAGTGGAATCTGGATTCTTAAGGCATCTATTGCCCCATTTATTTTAATATAGTAGCTAGTTTGTGAAAAGTGATAAGGCTACCAGATATTGATAGTGTAGCAAGTACAGTTCCAAGTGGCTAGCTTGAGAAAAGCGATAAAGCTTTCAGGGACTATGGTTGCTATGCGTAGATCGAGGGAAAAGGACACTAGATCCCTATTATATTGAAAATCCAAATTCCAATATGAGCTTTATGGTTTTGTTTATGGTCCCAAAATAGCTGTAATGCTTTGCAAACATTTTAGCTACTCCTTTTGGTATCATATATTCCGTTCGGTGTATTCGGTTGACCTAGTCTGGATATATTACCATAGTCCGGGTATTGATACTTTCCTTGTATATATATTTATTTGGAAGTGTTGTCAAGCAATGCTATTAATAATAATATCAAAGTGATTTTCCATATAAAGTATTTTGGTTATCATAAGGTAAAAACCCGTCAGTGTTTATGTATGGGCATGGTGTTATGAAATACCCTTCTTTTCAAAGGTTTTTAATTGACATCAGCATTAAAAAAAATTGAGTATCTCACGTTGCTTTATCAAGCCTGATCTGGGTTTTTTTAATACCCGGGTCAGATTTGAGTAGTTTCAAGTTTAGTTGAAGACGCTTGGAGTTTCCAAAGAAGAGCTAGAGATCTTCATCTACATATGGACGTATTCTATTATTCGCTGCATCTATTGCATTTGTTTTTACATTTTTAAGGACATAGGGTTTATAACTGTCAGGGCTAAATCCAGGTTAGACTCTGATATTGTATTCAAATTTTTTCACTGTAAATATTATTTTTGGAATAATATATGTTATTCCATTCGTGTGAGATTCTGTTCTATCTTTATTTTCTTTTTCCCCTAACAATCGGGCTTTTCGGCACTTGGATTTGTAGCACGAGGATGTATTAGTGTCGATTGTGGAGGGTCAAAAATTCCGGTCGTTGCATTTGGTATCAGAGCTTAGGTTGAGCAAACACCTAGGCTTTGTGGGGTAAAACTCATACGGTTAGTAATACCCTAGAATGAGTGACTCATTAGAGATAGAGTTAGCAACACCCTAGAATGAGTTTAAGAGTATTATATATATAAGCACATATTTATTATTTTATTTAAAAAATGTTTTTGTAGCGATTAATCTGTTTGAGTGGTTTATGTATTCTAGTCGGTGCGTGAAGAGCTCTATGTAATCGATAGAGATTCATAAATACTTAAACAAGGCGAATCGACACACCATTTTAAAAAGAGTTTATTTTATAAATATTTATGTGATTTGGAAAATTTATAAGATACATTCCCTTAGGAAAGTTCCATGGATAAGGTCTTGATCTATTTAGCGATGATTGGAATAATCTTCTAAGTATCGATCATATGTTGGCTTGGGAAAATGGTATCAAACACTTGGTAAATTATTCTTCTTATCATTGTACAATCAAGGCAAGTTCAAAGCGAAACAAGTTAAATCAAGTTATTTAGATAAAAGGATTTTAGGTCAGGAAATAATATGGTATGAACATATCTTAGAATATCACTTAGGGCAGGATGTCTTACTTTATGCAAGGTAATGAGTTATGGCCTAATCCAAAGCAAGCACGAAGAATACATGCACAAAAAGAGGTAGAAGAGAAATTAAAACTAGAACCTTATGCCGACATCTACAGATGCAGTAAAGAAGGGCATTATGCAGGTTTTTTTAAGAATAGGAAAATAAAGGAAAAGGATAAAAGGAAAGCAAAGAAAAAGAAGAAAGGAAAATCTTTTAAGGTTGATATATTATGTTTCAAGTGTAAAAGATATATGTTTAATAAAAAGGAATTTTAAGAACTCCTATCCCGACCTTTTGAAAATTTAAAAGGATTTTATTTTAAGTATAAAGGAATATCTTTTGAAAGACATAGATATTTATGTGTGTCAGGGAATGATAATATCCAGTTATTACCATTTGTTGATTGAATGAATATATTGTGAATTAAGTTTCACGATTTGACTATAAGATATTTGAAAATAATATGGGGTTAAGGTTAATGAATTTATATAAAATAATGAACAAGCATGTATTATAAAAATGTATTTTACACAAATAAAATAATTTTGAAAAAGATGGATATGAAAGATATGTTATATGTTGACAAACTATATTTTGGGTATTTTGGAAAAGAATTATGAAATTTTAAAAGGAAGTAAGGGATTTATAAAATGGGTTTTATAAACAAAATAATCTCTAATGGATTTTTTGAAATGAAATTTAAACTAAGGAATTTGAAAAGTAAGAAAGTCTCAAATGGTAACTAGTTTGAGTGACTCAAAAATAACTAAAAATGGGCAAGAGATATGTTCGGATGGTTAACACTTCTCTTAAGTATTACCCTTCTTGTTAAGGGGATATAGATCAGTACTATTGGTAATACCCAGAGCCTTGGTATTATTTTGGAGTTTCTCAGTCTATATAATTTTCCTTAAGTTAAAAGGATAATTTTGAATTATTATTTGATAAGTTAATATCAAGGTTGATTAAAAAAGGAATATATTATAATGGAAGAAGTTGATTATAATTTTGGAAAATAAAAGGTAAATTATCTTTTAAAATTGAAATGATTCCTTTAGGATGAAATGTTTTCCTTTAAGATAAATATTTGAACTGATTATATCTTTAGAAAAATAAAAGATAAAAGTTTTATGAAATATCTCATAAAGATTTTTGAATTTTAATAATTGCAAATGAGGTACATATATCATTTCATCACACGATTTTGACCTAAGATTCAAGTGCGGAACTTTAAGGTTTTCTCACCAGTCCAAAAGAGGATTTATCACTCGATTCCTGATGATGAACATTGATAAAGGTTTATGATTGGGTACTTGAGTTTTCTATCATAGTTGAGAGCTATGTAAGGGAAACGAAGGTTTCTGATCAAAAAGCCTGGTCAGATTCCGCACTAGAGGATCGGGAGATCAATACTAGTTCGGAAGTGAAGTTGTGGATTCAAATAAAAGATTGAATCAGATGTCGCGTATTGATAATTTGTGTATATCATACAGAATTGAGTTTAAAAATTATTTTTAGTAAGTATTATCCAGTTTTGGGTTTTGGTTTAATTTCGGAGACAAAATTCTTTCAAGGGGGGAGAATATAACGACTTCTAATTTTACCACTTTGAAAATGGAATATTTAATTTATTTTAAATATTCAAATATAGAATCTTTAAACTTATATAATCATGTTTTATGTAATAAATAGGAATAATAAACTTAATTTTTAAAATTTGATTACAAAATCAAGAAGTTTGGATTTTCATCGAAAAGTGACAACAGTCGATTTTCGATAAAATTGGATATACGTTCAACTTTTGTTTTTAATGATAAATGATTTTTTTTAAATTATTATATAGTGATAGTAATTAATTGATAAAAGTTTTATAACTATATAAATACTTATTTTATAATGTTTGACAAATCAATGTCGTATTTTTACAATTGGATTTTAATAGTATTAAATATTGTTTTATCACTAAAATAAACTTGTTTTAATTATTTAGAGATGATAAAAAACTTATTTTCAAGTTTTGTTTACATAAATAAATAGTTTGATAAAAAACTAGAAAATGAGACCGAAAAACGTTTTGTCAAAAATCAACGCTTTGTTCAATATAAGTTGTGTAAACATTTTGCAACTTCAATAGTTATTATATAAACACTTTAACAAAGATATAAACACCTCACTTATATTAACTAAGGATTAATTAAGCTAAGTGTTTAATTAAGTAAACAAAAGTACAAAAAGAAGATATTTTCACTAAATCCAACACAAGTCAAATCAAATTACATCAAAATCAAAACAAATCTTCACTTTAATCCACTTTTCAATCCAAATACATCCCTTAAGTATTTAGTAAAGATGACATAAAGTAATGAAATAATTGAGGAAGGGTATTTTTTGTCAAATTACAATCCTTAAATGTTAAGGATTCTAAGGCTATGAATATGTACCCTTATGCTTTCATTTCTTCACACTTTCATTCATTCTTTTCTTAGCTTATTCATTTTCTCCTTCTCTCTTTAATGGCTTCTTATCTTCTCTTTCTTTACTAACATTCTTCAAAACATACCAAACCAAATTCAAACCCTACCAAACTTTTCCAAAGTTCTTATATCATCATTGGACATGATTTAGCACCTAAAAAGTTGAAGAATGATGGAGGAGGGGAAGGAACCTATGGAGGCCGAGCCTATGGGGATCACTACACCACAAAAGGCTTTTAACAGCGTTTGATAAACGCTGTAATATGATACAACAGCGTTATTACAAACGCTGTATAACGACATGCTGTCGTATGTACATACCTTACAACAGCTTTTATATAAACGCTGTTGAAACATCTCTTTGGCAGCGTTTTTTACGAGCTGTCAATAATCTTTTTACAGCGTTTTCAGACATGTTGTATTATGTTTCAACAGCGTTTATAATTTAGTTGTCGAAGATGTTCAAATTCTACTTTAACTGTTTACAACAGCTTTTTCTAAACGCTGTTACTGAATCATCAACAATTTCGACAGCATGTTAAAAACGCTGTGATTGAATCATCAACTATTTCGACAGCATGTAATAAACGCTGTTATTGACAGTTTCAAGATAATTACAGCACGAATTAAACGCTGTTGTTTCTTCATTGACAGCATTAATCAAACGCTGTCTTATATTTATATAACAGCTTCAATATTCCACTCTATTTTTGAATATTCCAAAACTATATTTTAAACATATTCAAGCTACTAGTATATATAACATGTTCTAACAACTATTAATTGGTTACATAAACTAGTTAAGAGAATATTAATAAACAAAAGACATCCATAAACCAAGTTTCAATAATATCCATAAACAAAAATAACAAAGTAAACCAAGTTGCCACAAATTATGTTAAACAAAGACACGTTATATGTTAAGTAAAAGTATAATATCAATACAGTAAGTCCACACTAAATGCCAACAACAAAACGTGCATCTAAAAAGTTTCATATGCTTACTACTTGCTACTTGCTACGGAAGAAGAATGTGTCATCGCCATCTTTAATTACCTGCAATGAAGAAATTTGAAATGATCAGTGAGTAAACGCCATCTAAAAATTTGAAGTTTCATATGCTAAAATGCTTAACTGCGCCAAAATTTATATCCAATGGATAAAATCCATTTTTAGAAAAGATGGAACAGAAATAATGATTTAAGCAAGTAATAGATGGATGGTAGATTATATAAGACTGTAGATGTAACAGATGGTGACCTTTGGTAGTCTGATGAAATAAATGTAGGAAACTGTTCAGTTTCAATTTACGATACTTTTTGTCTTCGATTGTATGTTGTAACTGGTAGGAATTTAAACAGGCAGAAGTCATTTACGTAACTTAAAAACTATGCACGATTTGTATTATTTTTCTGCGGACAGTAGATGTGAACACTGCCTCTCAACCAAAACTGCAACATTCACATACTAGTGAACACCTTCTACAAACATTCACTACTGCATTACTTCTCACATCACTGCGTTGCTGCTACCATCCCTCACCATTCAACCACCATCAACACAACAGTACCCTGCACATTCACAACAATATTTTTCATTGTCAGCAATTCACTGAAAATCACAACTACATCTCCAAACTGCCTCCACCTGATCATATTACCCCTAACTTTTGTGCATCGCCTCACCTCTGTGCATCACCACTGCCTTCCTCATTACAGCCATCTCCACCATCACCTTAACTGACCAATCTCCTTGCTAAACTCCACCTCCTAACTTCTACATACAACTCCTCCTCACTGCTAATCATCATCATCATATCATCCTATCATTATATCGAACTGTCAACACAACAACCCCTGAACCACTGCACTTCCAAACTGTGCATACATACAACACCCACAACAATTGCAACTGCACATACTTCAACCCATTTACCATCCTACTAACAGCTACCATTACTAACCCCATACCACTTCCACCCATCAGTGCACTTCAACAGCAAACTCAACCTGCCTTCAACATTCCACCCACAACCTCCAGCAAAACCAAACACACAGCATTACAGTCAAACCATCTCCTTGCTGCAACAAGCCTACCAGTGATACCATAGTCAACCACTGAACAATCCTCCACCACATCCTCCACTTGTTTTTACTTTCTCAACTGTACATTTACATTATCAACTATGCATACATATAACTTGCAGTGCTACTGCTCCTCAAACCCCCTCAACCATCTCCTTCATAAACTGTCAACATCTCATCACCAAACTTTTCTGACCACCATCAACAAACAACCCACTGCTGCACATCCCCTTCAACCCCTTACTGCCTTGCTCTCAAATCTCTCATATACCACCACAAATCACTTCAATAAACCACAAAAAACTTCACTCCCCTATCAGCAAACCTCTCTGTTCAACCTCCAACTGCACATATATCATAACTGATTGCAAATGGTTTTCCTTACCATTTGATTCTATAAATTTCATTTAACAAATTTATACTTGCAATATATCATAATCCATGGTTTGATATATAGATTCTTATTGTAGATCAAACCATGCTAAAATCACAATATGCTTCTAGCTAATCATTTACTAGGCAGATGATAATTTGGCATTGTACTTGATAACTTTAATTTGCCAAAATGATTAGAAATGGCCTCAAGGAACTGTTGCTTCCATTTATATATATATACATACTCTGGCACTCCAGCTCAAACCATTGCAAAATTAAATTGGGCATAGCATTTCCTGTTTATGTAAATTATTACAACTATGGTACTGAGTTGCTTAGACACATAGATCCTACAAATCTACGATCCTAAATGTTATTATGATCAGTTCATGTTTGTGTTTTTACCATTTAATGTGCATCATCCTTCAATTTTTTATTTCGAACAAAAAATAACATTGCCAATTTGTAAATTAGCAACTCGTTTGCATGCAGTTAACATTTAATTTTACTCTTTTTTCTGGAAGGAAGGACTTGTATGCCATGTTTTTCATCATTATCATATTTGCAGTTTTTGCAGCCATGATATATATAGCATGTGTGTGTGTGTGTGTTTTTGATATTTATTTATCAATTCAACTGGATGTATGAGAGGAGGAAAGGACAATGCTTGACCATTGAACAATGTAGCATAGTAAGATAGAGCTTGTGAAATAAGTCCTTGTTGGTCATACACATAGGTGCCCTCTGAATCCAGTAAAACATGGAGTCTGTTTTTATGTTTTCTCATATATTGCATGTGTGAAGTGTTATACACACACACATACATACATATGTACGTATACATATATATAGGAAATGAATCTACAACAACCAATTAAGCAATAGGGGAGACAGACACAGGCATTAGCTTTACATATGAATAAAGACATACCTATTCTGAAAAGGGAAAACAACACGCTGAAACCTCAGTGCTCAAGTGAAAGACAGAAAACTACGACTTCAGAAATTGTCCTAGAGTCTTTTACTGAACCATTATAATAGGGTGAGCGTTCATGTTGCAAAGATCAAGCTAATGCTCTGGATTTCCTTAACAAAGACCTGCCAACAGAAATTAGAAGGTAAAAAATATATTACTGCCAATCATCAAATCGAAATTAGAAGGTAAAAATCAAATATCAAAACACCAAAATAAAAAATATCAGCATTTGTGTGATAAATAAAAGGAATGTTTGATTGATAGTGATGATAGAGGATTATTTGATTGGGAGTGGTGAATGGTACTAAATTAAAAGCATAACCTACTGTAACAAATAAACTAAAAAATGAAATCAATATTTGCTTTGTATAAAGCAATTTTTCATATCATTTAATCAAAAGTGATGAGTGATGCTCACATAATTCAGCATTCATCTTTTAGTACACCTCTTAATATTTCTTCATAATGAATTGATTAATTTTCCAACAGTTTTCTACTGTTAACAAATGAGTTTTGCTTTTGCTAATTAGTTGCAAATTCATGTAACACAACGTATAACAGGAAGAGCCAAAAGCACTCTATGCTTTATCTATCTCGACAATTTACCAGTTTGACCGATTAATTTTGAGTAAAGCAATGACTTGGTTAAAAGTTATTCTACCGATGAAAATAACTGGGGTCGTTTTTTTAAAGGATGGGATATTTCTGTAGCATAAAAAATAATAACGGTTAGTTTGAACGCTTATCATTTCTGTTGCTTTCCAAATACCAAAATCTGTCTACATTTATAATATTTGAAATGCCTGTTCATGGAGAAATGAGTTGGTTGACAAAACCTTATGACCTATCAACAGAGTCGTGTAATTTCACAATACTTTCTCAAGGATAACCTACATTTATTATTTAAGCACAAACATTACTCCATGTTTGAATAGAAAACAAGTCTTTCTAATCTCAAAAGAATATGATGCAGTATGCATCCACGGAGGTGTCAACCTTCTTTATTGAGCACTTGTCGTGTTTACTTTGCAAAGTAATGAATTTAAATGGTGAAATATTTGAATTTTATAGTAAACAGAGCAGTAAATGTCACACATCGATCTTAATACATTTCAGTTCGTTGATCGTGTTCGTTTTGGTCTTGGACATGTTCTGACTTCACGAAAGCTTTAGTTTCACATAATTCAAATCAGAATGACTTATATTTTAACTCACGATATTAATTGCATAACATGCTTTACTCCATTAGTTTCAATACCCTGCAGTAGTCTTCAAACATTAAACATAACAAAATCGTGTTTGTTTTACTTTAAAAACTTGATTCCTTGTTAACAAGGTGTTAAAATATTTGTAATGATCGAGTGTACTAAAAAGTGTATTAGAGTAAAATTACACAATTGATAAATTTACTTGACAATGTAAAGTCAAAGAAAAATATTAGTAGAGTTGAGCATGCAAATTGCACACCACCTATCATGCTATTACTATCGTATCACATCATGTTTGTGAAAATGACCAAATTAATATAAGATAACATATAGATATTATTAGATCAAAAGAGTACCTTTTGCCATTCAACAAAGTGACCTTGAGGCTGAATGATTTAAAGAGGTTTCACATCACTATGATCAACGCCACCTCAGGTTTTTCCTACAGTGTAATTTATTAAAGGGTCTGCATTCATGATAGCCCCAAGTGACCACCTACAGAAATCAAAATTCAATTTTTTAATCATTAATATTAATATCAGACTTTAGAACAAAATATTATCAAAATTGATGCATATTAAGCAAATTTATATTTTTAACAATTACTTGATCTTTTACCATGCGTCATGCAAAATGATTACTTCATAACTGGACTCACCAATCCAATCTAATGCCAACATTCTTCTACAAACTAGTGCATACTGCTAAATAAATGATTTTTCTTCTCTGCTACAGATGAAATGAGTAAAACAACCCTAATCATTGCATAGGAAACTTGGTATTGATAAAGAAATATTTAACAAGATTAACACAAATATATTAGGAACTTACACGTAGTAGTTAACACA
Source organism: Allium fistulosum (assembly GCA_030737815.1). Lineage (NCBI taxonomy): Eukaryota > Viridiplantae > Streptophyta > Magnoliopsida > Asparagales > Amaryllidaceae > Allium > Allium fistulosum. The sequence goes on along the minus strand of CM060908.1, from coordinate 295,975,464 downwards.
AATACATAAATGCATCCATCCTAGTTTGAATTCTAGTTTAAACACAATAAATAAATATTCAAACAAGGTAGAGAAATGAGAGGGATAAAAAAAAGTTGCCGCTTCTCTTATGTTTTTGCGGGTGAGGTCAAATTATAGCGCGGCTAGTTGATTTTCCAAACCATAACGAACCAAAAGATAGCAAGTTCAGTTACAATGATGTTCCAATGGGAAATCAATAATATATTTTCTTGTAGTGATAGCAACAAAATCATTTCCTAAATGTATGTTTCCATAGTTAGAGAACTAAAATCAAATATTATATTATAAAATTTATTTAGTTATACAGTTAAAATGCTTAAACTTTTCTAAAACGTGTTCTTTCTCTATCTCCTAATGTAATAATCTTGTTAATAAACTATTTATTTTTGTCCATACAAAAATGAATGTTATTTAAATACTTTGATGTAGAATATATTTAGAAAATGTTATTTAAATACATTAATACATTGATGCATAGAAATAATAAACAATAACTGCCCAATAATGTCTCCTGATCAGTGCATAGTAATGAATTTGTATTCAACATGGTCTATTTCAAGTTAATCTCTACGCTTTTATAATGCATTGTTTTGTTTTTTTTTCATTTATAAAAGGATTTTCAACTGCAGTAGGCGTCCAAACGCTGAGCTTCGGTGCTGTTATAAATAACTTTTCTTGTAGTGATTACAGTTCATAAATGCAAATTAAAATTACTACACAGAGTGTAAAAACATAATGGTCAAATCAAGTGAAGTTCTAAAAGTTAACAAACATATTATGTAACCACGACTATAGAACACCATATTTGGGGGCCTGCTACAGCATTTATAGAGCCCAGCTAAGGGCTTTAAATTTTCTAACAAAAGCAAAATGTTGGTTAAAGCCAACGAGGGGATATTAAAAAATGAATTCTAGAGGTGGTATTGGATCACATGAACCTTCCTTATTTTCTAAAGGTTGAGGATGAAATATTGTTTAGTGGTAATGGCAGAGAGATCGAGCTGTTAATTGAAAATAGCGGCGGTGTTAATTATAACTTAAAAACTGTTTACAATAGTATAAGTTGTTTGGGTATCACACAATTTACAGGTAAATATTATGAGAATTTAAAGGCAAATGTGATCATTAGAACTAACATTTGAAAAACAAAGCATGCTTGACTTAAGCGAAGGCAAGTAGCAGTGTAGCACATGTTCGTGCAAACAAAATAAATTAAAATTCAGATTTGCCTAACTTTGTACTCAAAACTGCCCAATTTAACCAGAATAAAAAATGAAAAGTTGTCCTGTTTTTATCAGAGAAAAAAGTGTTCAAAACATATTCATGATTCGAAGTTGGATATTTCACATCATGTCTGATACAAGGAATTACTTTTCTGAATATTTTCAACTAGAGTGTAGACCTGAAGTGAAATATCCAACTTTGAATCATGAACTATATATGTGAGAAAACATGGACCAAAATATTTGCATATTGTTGACAAATTACTACAATTTACATATCGTCTTCATTTTTTAAGTTTCAATCCGAATTTGATATCACACTCTTCATAGTAGCCAGTCAATGCCATCACAACATGTTCGTATGAAATTTAATCATGAAAACATATGCAAATTGGTTGACAACAGAAAAAAGGACATGATGTCTATGCTCTAGACTGAACATATATCAATATAGAGAAATACCACTACTAACAAATTTCAATTTTCTACTTAACACATTATCCACATTGATATTTCCAGAGTGAATCTTCACCTTGTTTGCACCCATTATCCACACACATGAACACGCACGCGCGCACATACATACATACATATGGGCACAGATCAGCTACCTCATTTTTGCTACGCCTCTATTTCCCCCTAATTTCAACAACACATTGCAATTTGAATAATATATTCTCTCTTTTGCAACCTCATTATATTATTTAAATTGGAATGGGGGGTTGAAATCGAGGGAAATAAAGTTGTAGCCAATCCTTGCAATATATATATATATATATAAACCATAGGTATATATGCCAAGATGAATGTGGGACAGAAAATGTATTTAAAGTTTACACTAAGATGACTTGGTTACTCAAATACAACAAAGCCCTAAAACCATTAAGACTGTCTTAATGAAAAGGCAGCTAGTATTTACAAGTCAGAGCTGGCCCTAAACAAATTTCAAAATTTTAGCTAGGTGATTTTGTTGAAATGTTAAAGCTCATCGGACACAGTGCAGTGTTGCCTGACAAAAGTAACTTGATTCCAATGGATTCTCCATATGAACCCAAACAAAATATTAAGATATTATTCATACTTGTTTTTTATTTTCAATTAAAGGATATATAATCTAAACCAATATTTGCTAAACATGATCAACCATGCACAGCTACTACCTAATTGAACCGCTTGATATCATATGAAGCTATCAGATGAAACTCACCATACCAGAAAGGAATTTTAATATACCTTAGGTGTGACGATGCACTGGGATCGAGTTCTAGCAGTATCAAAGGTGTGAGAAGACGCAGCAGCAACTACTCCCGATATTCCAGCAGCCACGCTAGAAGCTAGAGGAGAAACAGGACCGACTTCATCTATGGTACTGATAATATCACCAAAGAATACAGAACATCAGAAACACTTTACATACAAAATTGTATACCCTTGCCACTTTTTGCAGGGAAACGAAAATATTGACCAATCAGAGCAAATCTATGCTACTGTCAAAGAATATTAGCACCACTTACCACTGCTTGCTTGCCTACGTACCACTATCCCAGATTCATCAATTTCCTACGAATATCGAGCCAACTCCTCCAATCACCCACCGCAACTTGCCACCTAACAGACCCCAAACTATCATCATCAACTTCACAAATTGCCTCACCGAAATCCCCTTATTCGAACCCACCAACCTTTAGCAATCTCCACCAATTCAACTTATTCAACTTGATCAACTTCGCCAACAAAACCAATCTTTATTTCCACCTCTTCGAGCACCGCCCAGCCAACCGCAACCTCATCAAGTTCCAAAGACCGATTCTCGCAGTTGCAATTTTCAGCAGTGAGGTTCTTAGGTGCGATTTCATTGAATTGAGACGCGAACGTGGATTGTGTGATTGTGATTTTAGTACCATCGCCTGGTTTGACTTTGATCCTGAATTGAGAAGTAAACGTGGATTGTGTGAGTTATTTTTGGCTAGAAGAGGGAAGCAATTAAGATTTGGAGGCGTAGGTGATTTAGGTTTCTTATTTTGGCTAGAAGAGGGAAATTAATTTACGCGGTAATGAAATTTTTAGAGGGAACGATATTTCACAAATTGCTGAATAAAAATCTCAGCGTTTTACTGTGTTGTTTTTAGTTTTTCCTACCTATAAAAGGTTCAACAACAGCAATCAACTTTTAAACGCTGTTCCCCATTGCTGTTAAAAGCAATTTTTCTTGTAGTGGATGAAGGTGGTGTTGGCATGTGCAATGGTTATAGGGGAAGGTGACCATGAGCAAGGAGGGGAAGGAGGTCATAGGCATTTGATTTAAGAGGAAGAAGGAAGGCTTTGACTATGTTTTAATGGAGTGGATGATGATTAATTGAAGATAACAATGGTTTAGTGAAGTGTTGTTGGATAAGAATGTTGGTAGGAAGAATTAGTTAGAGACAAAGGTGAGTACTCACATTTAAATTTACTATTTAATCTCTAAATAATTCCAAGTTTATTGATATGAAAATATAATATATATTGGATGATTAAATGTGTAATTACTTGGTTGATTACTTGTTTGAATATATAGATGTTAATATGGATGATTACTTGGTTTGATAAATGACAAGAACAATGGTTAGTAATTAACCATAGTTAATAAAATGAGAATTAAATCCATATAAAGATGTGTATGCAGTTTTTTAGCCTCTTATTGGTATTAAGCATCTAAAAAGATTGAAATTAATATTCTAATAATATAATATTTAATATAAAATGAAATGAATAATGAGTTTAAAATATGAAAAATATTTTTTAAATGAGTTTAAAATGATTTAGAAATGTTTTATAAACATTTAAAAGTATTTTCATGAAGTTTGAAAAGAAATTGAAAAACAAGTCAAAACTAGCCGCGTCGCGTAACGATGGCTCGCAATTTCATGCCATAGAATTAAAACAAGTGTAGAGAATGGAATATAGCTCGGAATTCTTCGAGACAATAATTTTTTGGACTATTATATTTATATTTTTTAAATGAAGAAAGAAAATCAAGATTTCATCATATAAATTTTTAAATAAGTCCAAAACAGGTTTTGAGAAAAATCGTGGTTTTGCAGTTTAAAATTCGAATTTGAAATTGATTTAAAATGAATATTTTTAAAATGTTTAAAATTATGGAATAAATTATATAAATCTTTTAAAGGAAATTTGAGTTATATAAATGAATTTCCAAAAGGTAGAAAAGTCATTTTGATCATTATAGCTTTTCGTATCACTTTTTGCAGCAGTTTTAAATAATTTGTGAAATATGATTTTAAACTTAGCTATTCTTTTTCGTATCTTTTATAAATGGTTTTTAAAAGAATAATTAAGTGTTTTAAATAATGGTTTGGAAATTTTATAAATCATTTCTAAAAATGAGAGGAGTACGCGGAAATGACTAGTACATTTGTCCCGCCTGTGAGATCTAAACGGTACAATAAGGTGTGTAGGTATGGTTAGGGATAAAGCAGCTAGTGCCGTGAACTTACCCGGCCTCTATTTTCTCTTTTAGATGAAGGGTGGAATAGATCGAAGAGAAAACCCATATGCTCTAAAAAAGATCTTATTTAAGTTGTGACGCCCCACCTCTATACCCACGCTAGCTAAGGACACTATGGGGTAATGCCGTCAACTAGCACGGAGAATAAGGTTATTGAGGAGCGACCATCCATGTAATTGCTTTGTGCGAGTACCGATATGCCAGATAAAAATATAACTTTTCATCTCAAGAGGAAATCCGACATACAGATACAAACTCAAAGCTACTACACAGTGGCTATATGGACTTCGGAAACAAATATAGAAATAAACATAACACAAATCAGTCATAGACAATTCATATCACAAAGGCGGAAATAGATATGAATATAACACGTGAAAGTGTACATCAGAGTAGTGGTCAAATAAGATCCACAAAATCACAAAAGAATAGATACAAGTGCATGACAAAAGAATATGTATACATCATAGATTCTATATCTCGAATGTATAACAAAAAAAACTACAACTATTCTGTAGTTAGACAAAAGCCAGTAGATGATCCCAGACAAGGAGTCAAGCAGATGCACCTATAACATCTCGGTCTGACCCGAGTATTATTTAATAAGAAAATAATAAACGGATCATTCTAGCTATAAATATCAGATGAAATGATATAGAATAAGAGATATGACAAAAACGTATCATAACCATAATACCATATTGTGATAAGTACGTAATTGAAAATCAACAAGAGATTAATCAATATCACAAGAATCTTCTCAAGATAAAAAGGAATGTCATACACTTTATTTCATTCACCTAACCATAAATGTTGACACTTATCTCAATGCCAATCACAAAAGTTAATGACACACAAATTCACCAATGCACAAATATTGATAAAACTTACCAAAGAAAATCACAAAAGTTGGTGAAACACAATTCTAGAAATCATCAACAGAAATCCAGAAATCACAAAAAGGGGGGAGGCCTATCACAAACGGGAGCATGAAAACTCACCAACACTGGTATCACAAATGGAACGCTATTCCATGGTCGCTAACCATAAAAATTGAGCCGAAGCTCCATAAACGGTCCGAAGACCACGGGTCGCTATCCCGCCAAATTGAACCGAAGTTCCACAGAAACGGGGTTTAGTCTCCCTCGTAGACAAATAGACATCGCGCATCGCTAGTCTAAATCACAAAATGATCGCCATCGATCAATAAAAAGTGTGAATTGCACTAAGCTAGTAAATATATGAGTTTAGCTTCATGTCCCATAACCACTAGCTTAACTTAAATATTTACGAACAAATTGTTGATTTCCACTCGAAAATTGTCACAAGAGTTTCAATCGAACAAGTCCAAAAATTAACCGACGAAGTAAACGCAAGCGTTTCATACCACTTGTTTTGCTAAGCCGTTTAATTATATTTTCTCATACGAATGAGGTAAAGGTTTGTATATACTAATAGATTAGAAAATGGATTTATAAAAGAGCTTTGTATTAAAAATAGAGTTGAAATCATCTTTGTAAAAGAGTTTAAATATTTACTACCAGTATAGAAACCTTTGTATTTAGAAGTGACAAATCACAAAATGATTGTAGAAACAATCAATCACAAGAATCCACATTCAAACACGTGAATAAAATCCAAAGAAATCGATGCCAAATCCACCAAATTGGATATTCCAAAAATCCCAAAGAAAAGGTTATCAAAGTCGATAAAATATGATAACAACAAATGGAAATCAACACGAATTGATTAAGTTTGGAAAATCAAGCAAAACAGGTAAATTGGCAAAAGATAGCAGATTCAGACGTTTGAAAGAAGTGGTTCAGACGTCTGAATCTGGAAAATTAAAAGTTTTCCAGAACATAATTCAGACATCTAAACCCTGTATTTCAGACGTCTGAAATAGGCATTTTTTTGCCTATTTCCTCTCTGGTTGCACTCGAGCCAATTCAGACGTCTGAGAATTTTATTCAGACGTCTGAATACTGGGGGAATAAAATTCCCAGTATAATATTCAGACGTCTGAACCGTACGTTTCAGACGTCTGAAACTGTTGTTCTGGGCATTCCCTGAACCTAGGCCAAAAATGGCCAATCGATAACGATCGGACGAGCAACAACGACTCAGGAATTATGCCAAGCAACAACCCAGCCTTAATGGCTCTTCGATATGCCTCGAATATCAATGTCCAAATATCCATTATTGGATTTTCACGAAAATTAAACCAAAACACCAAAAATTGGGATATACACAAATTCAATCCAAACCAAAATCAAATGCACAAGAACAAGTGTTAGGAATTTATACCTAACAACAAAGATAACTATAGACTAAGATGTGAGATAAAAATCTCACCTTTGAACCCGAAAACAATGAATGAGAAGCTTGAAGACAAAGGAAGATCAACCACACTACAATCTCAACACAAGAAGCTTGAATCTAAGCTTAAAAGAGAAACAATTCCTAATTTAGGTTTAGGAATTTTCTGAAATCAAAGTGAGAATGAGTTGGAGAAGAAGGAGATGATACTTACCAATGCTTCTCTTTGAATTTGGAGCAAGAACTTGATTTGCAAATGGAAACTAGGGTTTAGGATTTTAATTCGTTTTCTCTTCCTCCATTATTCTCTTTAGAACTGAAAAGGTAAAGAAATGGGAGTGGATGAAGAGAAGTGTTTCAGTTTGGGGTATGATGTGGACTAGTGGGCTGAACCCAAACCCAAACCCAAAGTGGAAAAGGTCAAGATTTTAGCTAGCTCCAAACATATCAAAGTTTATACTTAAAAAGGTCGCAAACGTCATTTTGAACTCAATGTGGGTGGTCTCGAGTCCTAATTCGACTGTTTGCAAAAAGTGGCTTTTCAGACTATAATCCGACTAACGATGAAATATTTAAATAAAAATATCTAAATATTAAATCGTAAAATATGCGGGTTGTTACAGACTCCCCTCCTTGAAGAAATTGCGTCCTCGCAATCATAAGAAATATTTGAACAAAAAGTAACAACCATAAAAGCATATCAACACAAAAGAAGAAATTTGAAATAAGAAGTTCACCTCAAAGAGCTCAAGAGAGTAAGTCCGGATGTGTTCGCTCGATGAATTCTCTAGATTCCCAAGAGCAATCCTTAGGATTTGAGGACCATTGAACCTTCACAAGCGGAACATCTTTATTTCAAAGGCGTTTGACCTCCGAAGCAATAATACGAATAGGATGCTGCTTATAAGTCAAATTTGGTGAAACTTCAATTTCTTCAACAACACCGGGCTTAAGAATAGAATCGGAATCTCGAAGGCATTTCCGAAGTTGAGAAACGTGAAACACGTCATGAATAGCGGAAAATTGAGCCGGTAATAAGAGGCGATAAGCCACGGAACCAATACGTTCGGTGATGGGAAATGGACCAATATATCGAGGTGCTAACTTTCCCGATCGACTGAAACGCACAACACCCTTCATAGGTGAAATGCGAATAAACACAAAATCTCCCACAGAAAATTCTAATTTTCTTCTTTGGTTATCGGCATAGGAGTTTTGTCTACTTTGAGCTTCTTTCATCCTATGACGTATAAGGTCAATCTTTTCTATGGCATCACGAATAAAATCTGGTCCTAAAACCAGCTTCTCACCGGCTTCAAGCCAACACGATGGAGATCGGCATGGCCTTTCGTATAGTGCCTCGAAAGGTGCCATACCAATACTAGATTGGAAGCTATTATTATAGGAAAATTCAACAATAGAAATATGATCTTCCCAGCTTCCACCAAAGTCAAGAACACAAGCACGAAGAAGATCTTCAAGAGTTTGATTCACACGCTCGGTTTGTCCATCGGACAGCGGATGATAAGAAGTGCTAAAATTAAACTTCGTTCCCAAAGCTTTTTGAAGACTCTTCCAAAATCCACTAGTAAACAATGGATCACGATCACTAACAATGGAAGTTGGAACTCCATGCAATTTAACAATTTCTTTAATAAAGAGTTTGGCCAAAAGAGGAACGATCCGATTAGACCGAACGGGAACAAAATGGGCGGATTTAGTAAGTCTATCAACTATCACCCACAAGCTATCATGACCCAAACGAGAACGGGGAAGGCCGTCAATAAAATCCATGGAAATATGATCCCACTTCCACATAGGGATGTTTAAAGGTTGCAATAACCCACCAGGCCTTTGATGCTCGGCCTTAATGAGTTGGCAAGTCATGCAACGCTTAACGAAGTTAGCGATATCAAATTTCATTCCCTCCCAATAATAAAGTCGCTTCATATCCGCGTACATTTTACTACTACCGGGATGAATGGTGAATTTAGAACGATGGGATCTTCTAATATGTTTTTGCGAAGATCACTAATATTTGGTACGACAAGTCTACCAAATTTTCGAATACCGCCATGAGAATCAATATCGAAGTCTTTCAAACCTTTAATATCAATTTTATCCCTCAAATTTTGGCCAAGAAGAACCAATTCGGGATCTAGTTTTTGAACTTCAAGAATGCGGTCCAAAAGAGATGGATGAGCCTCAAGGCTACATAAAACAAGAGATGAACATAAATCGGATACACGATCTCGAATCTCACAAGTAGACAAAGTCTCGAGATCGTTCCATTCAGATATCATCATAGAAACAACTACTTGTTGCTTTCGACTAAGGGCGTCGGCAACACGATTTCCCTTTCCGGGAGTATAAAGAATATCAAGATCATATGATGCAAGGAACTCGAGCCAACGTTGTTGACGTAAATTAAGTTCCTTTTGAGAAAATAAATACTTCAATGATTTATGATCGGTATAGAGAACAAATTTCTCTCCCAAAAGATAATGGCGCCAAATTCTAAGGGCGAAAACAATAGTCGCGAGCTCTAAATCATGAGTGGCATATCTAGTCTCGGCTGGCTTCAATTGCCTAGAAGCATAAGCAATAACATGTTCTCTTTGCATAAGAACGACACCCAAACCAACGCGACTAGCATCGGTATACACAACAAAATCTTAGTTTCCATCGGGAATCACAAGAATAGGAGCATCGGAAAGGAGTTCTTTTAATTTCTGAAAAGAAGTTTCACATTTGTCCGACGAAATGTATTTAACGCCTTTCTTAGTTAAGCTAGTAAGAGGCACGGCAATTTTAGAAAAGTCTTTGATAAAACGACGGGAATAACCCGCCAATCCAAGAAAGCTACGGATTTCCGTCACACTCTCCGGTCTCTTCCAATTTTGAATCGCTTCAATCTTTGAAGGATCCACGGAAATTCCGGATTCGGAAATAATATGACCAAGAAACTTCACACGAGATTGCCAAATGTGGCATTTAGAAAATTTTGCTTTTAATTGATTACTCCTAAGAGTTTCCAACACAATTCGAAGATGCTCTTCATGTTCTTCTTTGGTTTTTGAATACACAAGAATATCATCAATAAAGATGAGAACAAATCGCTCGAGGAAATCTTTGAAAACTCGATTCATAAGGTCGACAAAATAAGCCGGAGCATTTGTCAAACCAAATGGCATAACAAGCCATTCATAAGATCCATAACGAGTACAGAACGATGTCAAAGGAATGCTATCCTCTACAATACGAAGCTGATGAAAACCAGTTGCTAAGTCCAATTGTGAAAAGACTCTAGCACCACTAAGTTGATCGAATAGATCATCAATCCGAGGCAATGGATATTTATTCTTGATAGTGAGGTCATTAAGCTTGCGGTAGTCAACACAAAGCCTAAGCGTACCATCGGATTTCTTCACAAAAATAGCCGAAGCTCCCCAAGGCGATGTACTAGAGCGATAAACTGCTTCGTCTCCAATTCAAATAATTGTTTGCGCATCTCCTCATTTTCCTTATTGGACATGCGATAAGGAGGACGAGTGATAGGTTGAGCTCCAGGGATAAGATTAATTCTGAACTCAATTGCTCGCTTAGGTGGCAATCCTAGAACGGGCTCGAATATGTCGGAAAATTCACGAACAACGTGAATAAGAGAAATGACATCTTCCTCATCATCATTATCGTCATCACGAGGATTTAAAGAATATAAATATGCTATTAAGTTGGAATCCGAATCTTTAAGAACGAGAGAAATCTGCTTAACAGATTGCGGATGCCGAAGATAAATAGTCCGCTCAGGACATAGGATATGGGCTTCATAACGGTTAAGCCAATCCATTCCCAAAATCATTCTGAAACCTAAATAACGCATGACGTGCAAATCGGCACGGAAAGAGTAATCACATAAAATTATTTCGACATCTTTACATAATAAACTAAGTGTGCGGATCCGCCAACCGGATTCGCAATCCTCAAAGAAGTCATCAAGCCCATAACATCCAAAGTCAAAGCATCAACGAGTTCTTTTGATATAAAAGAGTGAGATGCACCCGTATCAAAAAGAACTCTAATAGGAAGATCATGAAATATAATAATACCATCAAGGATAGAATGAGAAATACCTTGAGCACGAGAGGTGTTAGCAGGGGCTTGTACAACATTTAGCTTGCCTTCCTTCTTGCCTTGAAGTTTGGGACACAAAGATAGAGTATGGCTCGAACTCTTGCAATAGCGGCAGGAAAGAGGCTTTGGGCACTTGTTTGCATAATGGTCCTTAGAGCCACAATTGTAGCATTCTCCATGACGAGTGTTAGGAATATTTGCTACCGGTGTTGCTTGCTTTCCCTTCTTGTTGGGATTAGGTTTGAATTTAAAAGGTCTCTTCTTGTTGATGTTGGAGTTTGGTTTGGCACCCACCACTTCAACATCACTCTCCCTATCCGCCTCTTCAAGACGAAGAGCGATATCAATGAGTTGATCAAAAGAGACCTCTAATTTTAGAAGTAATGGCTTCTTGAGATTTTTGTTCAAGCCATAGACAAACCTTTGGTTCTTCTTCAATGGGGTGTTGATGTACTCAACCCCATATTTAGAAAGTGACTCGAAAGATGCAACATAATCTGCCACGGAGGATTCACCCTGAACAAGGTCTATGAAACGATGGGCCAAAGTCACCTTCTCAGCTTCTGGCACAAACTTTAATTCGAATCGATCCCGGAATTGCTCCCAAGTAAGATCCGATTCATTAATTTTAGAAATCAGAAGTTCGTACCAGTCTAATGCCCTTTCTTGGAGCATACTAGAGGCCACCTGAACTCGGTGAAGATCAATAAGATTCATGCGAGAAAAGATTCGATCGCATGTTCTGAGCCAAGCTTGGACTTCAATAATAGTTTCAGAACCTTTGAATGGCTTCCCACCCAAGTTGGTATAATCATTGCACAAACGTGCAAATCCAGACTTAGGGTGAGTAGGCTCAGGAATAGGTCCGACAGCTTGAGCATTTCTTAAGAGATCAAGAAGTTGCTGAGCAGAAATAAATACTCCATCCTGGGGAGTAGCACTTGATTGACCGGCGCTGGGACGGCCTGGTCTAACCATTTCTCTTCCTTTAGAAATAAAGAAGAGGAGAAAGGTTATTCACAAAATAAATATCAAGCAAACTTGATAGATAAAACAAGGAATCATAAAGAATATAGGATAAAACGGTGCGAAGACTAGAATTAAATCCTAAGGCACGATTCCTAAGAGAGACTTAGGCCAATGATCCTTGTTAGATTATTCTACATTGTTCCGAAGTTTGGCTCTGATACCAAGCTGTGACGCCCCACCTCTATACCCACGCTAGCCAAGGACACTACGGGGTAATGCCGTCAACTAGCACGGAGAATAAGGCTGTTGAGGAGCGACCATCCATGTAATTGCTTTGTGCGAGTACCGATATGCCAGATAAAAATATAACTTTTCATCTCAAGAGGAAATCTGACATACCGATACAAACTCAAAGCTACTACACAGTGCCTATATGGACTTCGGAAACAAATATAGAAATAAACAAAACACAAATCAGTCACAGACAATTCATATCACAAAGGTGGAAATAGATATGAATATAACACGTGAAAGTGTACATCAGAGTAGTGGTCAAATAAGATCCACAATATCACAAAAGAATAGACACAAGTGCATGACAAAAGAATATGTATACATCATAGAGTCTATATCTCGAATGTATAACAACAAAAACTACAACTATTCTATAGTTAGACAAAAGTCAGTAGATGATCCCAGACAAGGAGTCAAGCAGATGCACCTGTAACATCTCGGTCTGACCCGAGTATTATTTAATAAGAAAATAATAAACGGATTAGTCTAGCTATAAATATCAGATGAAATGATATAGAATAAGAGATATGACAAAAACGTATCATAACCATAATACCATATTGTGATAAGTACGTAATTGAAAATCAACAAGAGATTAATCAATATCACAAGAATCTTCTCAAAGATAAAAAGGAATGTCATACACTTTATTTCATTCACCTAACCATAAATGTTGACACTTATCTCAATGCCAATCACAAAAGTTAATGACACACAAATTCACCAATGCACAAATATTGATAAAACTTACCAAAGAAAATCAAAAAAGTTGGTGAAACACAAATTCTAGAAATCATCAACAGAAATCCAGAAATCACAAAATGGGGGGAGGCCAATCACAAACGGGAGCATGAAAACTCACCAACACATGTATCACAAATGGAAAGCTATTCCATGGTCGCTAACCATAAAAATTGAGCCGAAGCTCCATAAACGGTCCGAAGACCACGGGTCGCTACCCTGCCAAATTGAACCGAAGTTCCACAAAAACGGGGTTTAGTCTCCCTCGCAGACAAATAGACATCGTGCATCGCTAGTCTAAATCACAAAATGATCGCCATCGATCAATAAAAAGTGTGAATTACACTAAGCTAGTAAATGTATGAGTTTAGCTTCATGTCCTATAACCACTAGCTTAACTTAAATATTTACGAACAAATTGTAGATTTCCACTCGAAAATTGTCACAAGAGTTTCAATCGAACAAGTCCAAAAATTAACCGACGAAATAAATGCAAGCGTTTCATACCACCTGTTTTGCTAAGACGTTTAATTATATTTTCTCATACGAATGAGGTAAAGGTTTGTATATACTAATAGATTAGAAAACGGTTTTATAAAAGAGCTTTGTATTAAAAATAGAGTTGAAATCATCTTTGTAAAAGAGTTTAAATATTTACTACCAGTATAGAAACCTTTGTATTTAGAAGTGACAAATCACAAAATGATTGTAGAAACAATCAATCATAAGAATCCACATTCAAAGACGTGAATAAAATCCAAAGAAATCGATGCCAAATCCATCAAATTGGATATTCCAAAAATCCCAAAGAAAAGGTTATCAAAGTCGTTAAAATATGATAACAACAAATGGAAATCAACATGAATCGATTAAGTTTGGAAAATCAAGCAAAACAGGTAAATTGGCAAAAGATAGCAGATTCAGACGTCTGAAAGAAGTGGTTCAAACGTCTGAATCTGGAAAATTAAAAGTTTTCCAGAACATAATTCAGACGTCTGAACCCTGTATTTCAGACGTCTGAAATAGGCATTTTTTTTGCCTATTTCCTCTCTGGTTGCACTCGAGCCAATTCAGACGTCTGAATACTGGGGGAAGAAAATTCCCAGTATAATATTCAGACGTCTGAACCATACGTTTCAGACGTCTGAAACTGTTATTCTGGGCATTCCCTGAACCTAGGCCAAAAATGGCCAACCGATATCGATAACGATCGGACGAGCAACAATGACTAAGGAATTATGCCAAGCGACAACCCAGCCTTAATGGCTCTTCGATACGCCTCGAATATCAATGTCCAAATATCCATTATTGGATTTTCCCGAAAATTAAACCAAAACACCAAAAATTGGGATATACACAAAATCAATCCAAACCAAAATCAAATGCATAAGAACAAGTGTTAGGAATTCATACCTAACAAAAAAGATAATTATAGACTAAGATGTGAGATAAAAATCTCACCTTTGAACCCGAAAACAATGAATGAGAAGCTTGAAGACAAAGGAAGATCAACCACACTACAATCTCAACACAAGAAGCTTGAATCTAAGCTTAAAAGAGAAACATTTCCTAATTTAGGTTTAGGAATTTTCTGAAATCAAAGTGAGAATGAGTTGGAGAAGAAGGAGATGATACTTACCAATGCTTCTCTTTGAATTTGGAGCAAGAACTTGATTTGCAAATGGAAACTAGGGTTTAGGATTTTAATTCTTTTTCTCTTCCTCCATTATTCTCTTTAGAACTGAAAAGATAAAGAAATGGGAGTGGATGAAGAGAAGTGTTTCAGTTTGGGGTATTATGTGGACTAGTGGGCTGAAGCCAAACCCAAACCCAAAGTGGAAAAGGTCAAGATTTTAGCTAGCTCCAAACATATCAAAGTTTATACTCAAAAAGGTCGCAAACGTCATTTTGAACTCAATAGGGGTGGTCTCGAGTCGTAATTCGACTGTTTGCAAAAAGTAGCTTTTCGGACTATAATCTGACTAATGATGAAATATTTAAATAAAAATATCTAAATATTAAATCGTAAAATATGCGGGTTGTTACATAAGTTTTTCCAAAACTAATGAATTTTCAAAAGAGTTAATTAAGCCATATTTTTAATAGTATAAAGGATATTCTGGCCAAACTTTGTGTTAAGGTCCGAGGAGGGAACTTGTCCTATCCGTGGGAATTTAAAAGGTGATTCCACCATTATTCCACGAATAGTACGAGTCAAATACGAATATTAATCTGGTTATGATTAGTCTAATCTTTTACTCGATACAAAGTGGTTTGGGGTTTACAGTATAATATGTCTTAAATAACATTTTTTTGACCCATTGAAATGTTATGAATTGAATATAGAAAATCTTTGATTTAGATTTAAATAAATAATTTGGAAATGTTTTTGTTAAGTAAAAAGGTGA
Organism: Allium fistulosum; assembly: GCA_030737815.1. Classification (NCBI taxonomy): domain Eukaryota; kingdom Viridiplantae; phylum Streptophyta; class Magnoliopsida; order Asparagales; family Amaryllidaceae; genus Allium; species Allium fistulosum. The sequence continues at coordinate 295,959,847 of CM060908.1, read as the reverse complement.
AATGATTTAGAATTATTCCAAGATTTAAAAAGAGTTTTAATTAACCAAAAGTTTTGATAAATCAGGCTTAATAATTCCATATACTCTGAAGAAGATAAAGAAATGATTTAATGAATATTTCTCTAAGAGAAATTTGATTTAAATAAAAATATTAATTAATTGAACGTGGTGTGATAATTACCTATATACCTAAGTGTCGTTTTATCGCTGGTTGGTTTGGAGAAATCGAGGTCGGATTTGGGTAATTCCTATCGAAAACCGCTTCGGAACAATGAATACGTTCGGAAGCGAAGACATATTGAAGATGATAATTATTGAAGACTAAGGATCTACAGAATGTGGGATTGTTGTCACGAGTCCCGGGGTTTACCCCATGTTATATTTAGACGGCAGTGGGGTATGCATTCTGAAATCTTCGTCGTATTGAAGACCAGAGATATTCATGGTGGAAAGACTGGTTGTTGACATTCTCTGGATAACTCCCAATATAGAGACATTTTTTTATAGCAGTGGTCCAGTCATGTTTTGAAATCTTTGGATTACAAGGACTACTCGCTACTAATCCTAGTGTTGATTCCCAAAAAGAGGATGTAGTAGGAGGAGTGCCTTCGGTTCCGTTCAGTCCTAAAACGAACTTATATGGATAAGTGTCTAACAGTGCATTTCTAATCATATTAATTGATCTATATCAACGTATTATCTGCTTGGTGGCGTAGAAGGCAACTTCTCTTAGCTTAACATCCTTTTCTGAGACATATGAGCTCAGGAGTTATACGTTTATAAAAATTAATTGTATGATTAAGGAATGTCAATGTGGCATTCTAAGTGGAATGTGCTTTTTGGAAGAATAAATCATGGCTTTGTTAAAAGAAAAGCATGGCTATGAAGAAATTTAGTGTAGCCTCACGAGCCTCACACCCTAGAGATGATACCGGTAATTATGTGGTCTACAGGACATATATTTTAGGCTATCGGTTATATTAGTATGGAGGAGTCCAATGGAATCTGGATCCTTAAGGCATCTATTGCCCCATTTATTTTAATATAGTAGCTAGCTTGTGCAAAGTGATAAGGCTACCGGATATTGGTAGTGTAGCAAGTACAGTTCCAAGTAGCTAGCTTGAGAAAAGAGATAAGGCTTTTGAGGATTATGGTTACTATGCGTGGATCGAAGGAAAAGGCCACTAGTTCCCTATCATGTTGGAAATCCAATCCCAATACGAGCTTTACAGTTTTGATTGTAGTCCCAAAATAGCTGTAATGTTTTGCAAACATTTCAACTACTCCTTTTGGTATCATATATTCCGTTGACCTAGTCCGGATATATTACCATAGTCCGAGTATTGATACTTTACTTGTATATATACTTATTTGGAAGTGTTTTCAAGCAATGTTATTAATAATAACATCAAAGTAATTTTTCGTATAAAGTATTTTGGTTATCATAAGGTAAAAACCCGTCAGTGTTTATGTGTGGGCGTGGTCTTATGAAATACCCTTCTTTTCAAAGGTTTTTTGTTGACATCATCATTAAAAAAAATTGAGTATCTCATGCTGGTTTATAAAGCCTGATTCGAGTATTATTAATACTCGGGTCAGATTCGAGTAGTTTTAGGTTTAGTTGAAGACGCTTGGAGTTTCCAGAGGAGAGCTGGAGCTCTTCATCTACGTATAGACGTATTCTATTATCCGCTGCATCTATTACATTTGTTTTTACATTTTAAGGAAATAGGGTTTATAACTATCCGGGCTAAATCCAGGTTAGACTCTGATATAGTATTCAAAATTTTCCACTATAAAGATTATTGTTGAAATAATATATGTTATTCCATTTGTCTGAGATTCTGTTCAATCTTTATTCTCTTTTCCCCATAATAATCGGGCTTTCCGACACTTGGATTTGTGGCACGAGGATGTATTAGTGTCAATTTTCGAGGGTCAAAATTCCGATCATTACACTTTAGATTTCAATTTGTGTAGTCGTTTCTCACTAATATGACCGAGCCTGAAATGTCAAAGATAATCATCATTTATATTGCCACTAGAACTACTTATATAACATGTATAATTTTCATTGATCGCATAAATGCCATTTTTAAGAACACCTTCACAGACTTTATTTCCATCCAGACTAATGTTCATAACATTATTCACACAATGAAATACATGCCCAGTCTCAGACAGTCTCGAAATAGATATCATTCCATAAATAAAGTCTTTAACAAAACAGTAATTATTCAATACTAACAAAAAACCACTAGGCAAATATAAATGAAACTCTCCTACAGCTGTTGCATCTACTATAGATCCATCAGCCACCTGGAGCCTCATTTGTCCTTTTGCCATGCTTCGCTAATTCCTATTCCCTTGTAGCCAGTTATAAATATGAGTTCCAAATCCTGTATCTAAAAACCAAGTCATTTTACTGATTTGAAACTATTTTGAATCATAAGTGTACCTGACGGAGCTGCATAACTATTCAGCTTTTTTTCTTTCACAATCTTAAGATAGTTGGGATTATTTCTCTTTCAATGTTCCTTCTTATGATAGTGGTGACACTCACCCTTATTATCGACAGCTTTCTTTTCTTTTGTACTTTTCCACCATCTCTCTTTTGCTTCTTCAAACTATGCGAAGATGACGCCCTATCATTAACTACAAGCATAGCCGACTGATCCTTATATTATGACCCGGTCGACCTCAACATATTGAGGAGTTCCATGAGATTCAGATTTAGATTGTTCATATTATAGTTCAATATGAACGGTTCATAATAAGGGGTCAATGAACCAAGGATCAAGTCAACTTGTAACTCATTGCTTATAGCCATGTCCAATGATGCAAGCCTATCAATATAAACCCTTCATCATCATCATTTAATTTTCTGCCCTTTGTCCCTTTTGCATTTTGGTGTTAAACAGTTTCTTAGTAGTCTCATACCTGACGGAATGAGACTGCACACCAAAAAATGCCTTGAGACTATCAAAATCACATGGATAGACATTGATTTGTGTTTCCTTTGCAACTTTTTGCCTAGAGTAGACAACACGAATGCTTGGGCGATTTCGAGGTCAACAACCCACTTACTATAAGCAACATGCAGGTCTTGGTGATCATCATCAATGGGTCTTGTTAGTGGAGCACAAGTTACAGACGTCCAAAATCGCTCGTATGTATAAGCTATCTTTACAGCTTATAGCCAGTCAACAGAGTTGTTTGGTTTAATCAATCGATCGCTTTCATTAAAAAGTCTTGGATTTGACATTATCTGCAAGTTTTAATGAGTAGATTTTTAGGACATTAATATAGTATATATTCTTATAATATTAGTAAGGTTAAAATTTACTTTTCATTTTGCTAATATGTTCCCACTAGTGTTTTGTGTTTCGCCAAACCGTAAGTCGAAACATAGAAATATTTTGACTTCACCAGTAGGTGTTAGGACTCGTATGTATTGTGATTCTAACCTTGAGGAAAGCTCAACAAATCATACTTCCACATGCAATGATAACTCTTATCGGTTGTATCATATAAAACTCTCAACCCATGGTACTTTGTCCTAATCATGCATTTATCTTGAGGAAAGCTTAACAAATAAAGTATGATTATTCACTCGAACTAACAATTTGCGACAGCCTAAGTATAATGTATATATCTTGAAGAAAGCTCAACAAAATATGCAGTTATCTTACCTTGCCTATTTAGTATATTAATAGTGTTAATCCTCTTTCGTTCACAACCTAAGACTTACGACATAACGATTTAAAGAGGATTCCGGCTCAATGGGTTACAACCTAGGGCAGTTACGATTTAAGGCATGAACCAATCTAACAGGCTACGACCTAAGGAAGCTTACCGACTTAACAAATTGCGAGTTAACAAGGGCTTCCGACTTAACAACTTAACAACCTATGGGAACTTACGACCTACCGAGTTAAGAAGGTTCCGACCTAACAGCGTACGACTTAAGATAATCTACCACAGCTAAGACCGACTTAAGTAGGTTACCGACCTAAGGAATGCTCCGAGTCAAGGAATGCTCCGACCTAACAGTGTACGAGTCAAAGTGGTCCGACTCAAAAAGTCTACGACTTAAGGCTGTTGCCAGCTTGATGACTTAAGGGACCTCAGACCTACGACTTACGTTAAGTCGCTACCGACCTAGGACTTGCAGTTGAATAGCTCGTATTCAGGAGTAGATAAAAGGCAAGAACTCCTATCTCGTCGCCGACCTAAGACCTACGATTTGCTATAAGTCGGCTCCGACCTAGGACTTGACGAACAGAATCTTACCCAGAACCGATCCTATAAATAGAGCTCCAACTCCAACGAGAGAGGGACTTTTTGGCCATTCATTTCTTCAAGCGCCGTTACTCTGTCGAAATCTCCACTCATTCAGCAATCAAAGATCTTCAAACATTCGAGACGCTACAACAAGCTTCGAGAGGAATTCCTTACATCCAACACGGATTCATCGAGTTTCATCGTCGAAGATTGAGCTAGTAGTCAAGATTGTTTCTTGTGATCAAATTGTACTGTTTTCGTAGGAGATTTGTATCGATTTGTAACCGGATTAAGTAATAAAGAGATTCAAAGTGGACGTAGGTTTAATCTCAAGCCGAACCACTATAAACTGCTGTCTTTTACTGCTTTTTCTGCTATTTTACTGCTTAAATTATGTTCCCGTCACGCGGGTGGTGCTTTCACAACTCAACCACACACACCGGGTGTTAGCGTTCTCTTTCTTAGCGTTAACATTTTGGTGCTTTCACTGAGAACCCAACTCAGGCTACTACTCACCATTGCTTCACAGAAGTTTGCTGAAAGAATTTCCTACAAAACCAGAAGTCTATCAGACATAATGGCTCCTGGAAGGAAACGAAAGTCTGTCAGAACTGATGATGACCGTGATAATACTGCCACTTCTCTTTCTCCAAATCAGGCAGCTCCAAGCGTCGGTGTGACGCGACAAGAGTTAGATGCTGCTGTATCCGGACTGTACCAGCAGATTGAAACTCAGAATAATCTGATGATGGAAAAGCTGAATGCTCTATTTGGGGCTAATCAAAAACCAGTAAGTAATGAGGAAAACTTTGCTAATGCTGCTCCCAATTCCAAAGGGAGAAATATTCCTCAAGGGGGATCAGGTGCTGCTGAAGGGGCACCCCTCTAGGCTGAAGGATCCAGGCCGTCACCAGTTCTCCGTGAGCATTTACCTGGACAAACCTCCGAAAAGATGGCCGAGGTCTATTCTGCGAAATCTCTAAACAATGAGGAATATCTCTCTAGCATGGTTCGGCAAATAATGAAGGAAAGCATGCAAAGAAACGAAGATGAGAACGATTGGGGATTCGCTCCGAGTAAAACTCCATTCACTGAAAGGATCTTAAAAGCTGAGTTTCCGAGAAAATTCGTTCCTCCCACCATTCCTTCTTATCGAGGAACGAGTGATCCAAATCAATTCCTATACAAATATGATTGGCACATGACTGGTGCCAGAGCAACTGACGAGATTAAATGCCGGTATTTCCCGGTATACTTAGAAGGAGTGGCGTTACTTTGGTTCACCAAGCTTCCCATGCGATCTGTCGACCAATTTTCTGATCTGACCCGAAAATTCAAGGAACAATTCAGATTATACATCTCAAGGGCAAAGGATATAATGTCTCTCTCAAGTCTTGAACAGAATCCTGGAGAGCCCATTAAATCCTTCTTGAATCGCTTTAATTTAGCCCTAGTAGAAGTTGATAACGCTGAACCGCGAATGATCTTAACCTACTTGATGTGGGCTATTGACAAGTCTAGCGAGTTTGGAAAATGGTTAAAAATGAAAGAACCAAGTTCGCTCGAAAAATTCTACAAAAAGGCTGATGAGTTCATGCGCTTAGAGAATCTCTCCGCGTCAACTAAAGTTGTGACAACAGTGGTGGAAAATAATGCTACAGTTCAGAACAAGAAAGAATCTGCAAATCAGAAGAGGGAAAGTAATGGTGGAAAGAAGCAGAAAGATCTCAAAAAGCCCCGCTTCCTCAAACCTTCGGATTTTACTCCTCTGACTGTTACCCCGGAGAATATTTTCATCGCCACTAAGGATGCTGTTGATTTTCCAAAACCATCAGCAGTAAAAGTTGGGAAAAATGCTGTTCAAAGCGGAAGATTTTGCAAATTTCATAATCAACCAGGCCACGATACCAACGAGTGCCGCCACTTGAAAAGTCTGATTGAAGAATTTTTAAGAGAGAATAAGCTGCAGCAGTACGTCAAGAGGAATAGGAAAGACCCGTCTTCATCTAACCAAGGGCAGTTACCCCCAGCTCATTCATCTGATTCAGGAGAGAGGCCTGCTGGAAAGGAAAGACCTGTTATCAACGTGATCACATGAGGACCTCACCCGGCTGGCAGGAGTTGGGGTGAAATGGAAAGGTATGCTAGAGCTTTGAAGTATGCCCCAGCTGAAGAAAGTGTCTTAATCTTAGAAGATGCTTCACCTCTAAAGCAGTAGAAGACTTTTCATGATGATATTATGTTCAGAGCCAGGGATTCTATTGATGTGGAAGCTCCTACTGAGGACCCTTTAGTTGTTTCTGTCGGTATTGGGCCGGCTATTGTTAGAAGAGTGTTGGTTGACAGTGGTGCCTCGTGCAACATACTCTTTAAAAAGACATTTGACCAAATGAAAATTCCGATGATAGACGTACAAGCCTCTTTGCACAAGATTGCCGGATTTACCGGAGAGCTGAAACAGCCAATTGGAACGGTGGACTTGTTTGTTGAAATGGGCGAAGGGCATAAGAAGTTGGTTCGAAAGCAAACCTTTGTAATTGTTGATGGATTTTCTGCCTATAATGCTTTCTTGGGTCAGCCTACTCTTGCTGCTTTCAGGGCCGTCCTCGCTCCCTGGTGCTTAACAATGAAATTTCCCACTGATAATGGGGTTGCTGTCATTAAGGGAGATCAGAACGCGGGGCGAGAATGTTATCTTGTAGAGCTCCGTGAGGCCCGAAAAAGAGAGATGGGAAAAGATGCGGCAACTCCGCTCCGCATCAAAGAACCAACCTTGTAGCAGCTACGGAGTGGCCCCTGTACTGGAGAACACAACAATGTAAGGAAAGAAATGGACCCCAGAAAAGCCAGTACAGGGGAGAATAGAGTGGTACCTGTGGAAGTAACAGTACCAATATCTGTTGATTCAAAAGACCCAAACAAAGTACTCAATGTGGGTTCACAGCTAAGCATAACAGTTCAAAACACGCTGATATCATTCTTAAAAGCCAATCTAGATGTGTTCGCTTGGTGTCATGCTGATATGTGTGGGATCTCCCCGGAAATTGTTGTACATACTCTGAACATTGATCCAAAATTCACGCCAGTGAAACAGAAAAGAAGGACTCAAGGCCCAGAAAGGTCGACAGCACTAAAGGAAGATGTCGATCGACTCATGGACAACGGCATCATTAGAAACTCCACTTATCCAAATTGGGTTTCGAATCCAGTACTTGTTAAGAAGGCAAATGGGAAGTGGAGAGTTTGCATCGATTTTTCAGATCTAAACAAAGCTTGCCCTAAAGATTGCTTCCCACTGCCCAGAATCGATCAATTGGTGGATGGAACAGCTGGGCATGAGTTGTTATCATTTATGGACGCTTACTCCGGATACAATCAGATTATGATGCATGAGCCGGATCAGGAAGACACAAGCTTTATCACAGATGTGGGTCTCTACTGCTACAAAGTTATGCCTTTCGGATTGAAGAATGCTGGGGCAACCTACCAAAGGCTCGTCAATGCAATGTTCAAACCTCAGAATGGCAGAACCATGGAAGTTTATGTCGACGATATGTTGGTAAAGTCAAAGAAAGCTGTAGACCCCATGGGTCACCTGGAGGAAATGTTTGCAATTCTTCGAAAGTATGGAATGAAGCTCAATCCATTGAAGTGTTCGTTCGGGGTAGAGTCCGGGAAATTCTTGGGTTTCATTGTGAACGCCAGGGGCATCGAAGCCAATCCTACTCAAATCATAGCTCTAAGGGAGGTTAAAGCCCCTAAAACAAAGAAAGAAATGCAAAGTCTCAATGGAAAAGTCGCTGCTTTGAGTCGCTTCATTTCCAAGGCCACAGACAAATGCATTCCCTTCTTTGACGCTCTAAAGAAAGGAAAGAAAAATTTCGAATGGACTCCTGAATGCCAGAATGCTTTTGATGAACTAATTCGTCATATGGAAATGCCTCCAGTTCTTTCCAAGCCTAGTGATGGTGAAGATCTTTTCATCTATTTAGCAATTTCATCTCATGCTCTCAGCGCAGCACTTGTACGGGAAGATATGAAAGTACAGCGTCCAGTCTATTACATCAGCAAACGGTTCACTGGGGCAGAGATGAATTATTCGAAGATAGAAAAGCTCGCCTATTGTTTGCTAATTGCTTCCAGGAAATTGAGACCATACTTTCAAGCTCATCCTATCAAGGTTCTTACTAATCAACCTCTAAAGCAAGTCCTGTTTCGTCCTGAAACTTCGGGTCGTCTTTTGAAATGGAACATTGAACTCAGCCAATATGACATCACTTACCACCCCCGAAGAGCAATCAACGGACAAGCTTTAGCAGATTTCATTGCGGAGTCCACTGACAAAGGTGACAATAAGGAAGAAACAACTGACTGCATTCCAATACAGTGGAAGTTGTATGTTGACGGCTCAAGAAATGATTATTGTTCTGGGGCAGGGGTTGTACTTGAAACCCCCGAAGGACGATCATTATGTTATGCATTGAGACTGGAATTTCCTTCAACAAACAATGAAGCAGAATATGAAGCACTTATTGCCGGTTTAAAAATCGCCAAGGAACTAAACATCAAAGTGTTACAGATTTTCAGCGATTCTCAGCTTATTGTTTGCCAGGTGAAGAAGGAATTTCAAGCCAAAGGAGGAAATTTGCCTGCATATTTGACAAAAACTTCCAAACTCCTCAATGATTTCGATCACTATTCAATAAGCCACATACCTCGAGAGGAAAATATGAAGGCATATTCTCTAGCAAAGTACTCAAGTTCCGGAGAAGCTCAATTACTGGGATTAGTTCCTGTAGAAGTTCTGTCAGCTCCAAGCATTGATGAAATGGATGTTGATTGGATTATGGCTACGTCTCAAGAGCATGAATCATGGATGACTCCAATCAAAGAATACCTACTCAATGGTTCCTTGCCAGAAAGTTCTAAGGAACGTCGAAAACTATTGAGGAAAGCGTCAAGATATGTAATTCAAGATGGCCGATTATACAGACGGGGATTTTCAATGCCACTGCTCCGATGTGTAACTAAGGAAGAAGCCAAGACAATTCTAGCCGAGATACACAGAGGAGAATGTGGAGATCATTCAGCCGGTCAAACTCTAGCCAAGAAAGTCCTCCGATATGGGTACTTCTGGCCCGATATTAATCGAGATGCAGCTATCCACTCCCGAAAATGCGACAAGTGCCAAAGATTTGCAAAGATTCCAAGGGCACCTTCCACTGAACTAACACAAATGGTCAGTCCGTGGCCATTCGCTATTTGGGGGATAGATCTAATCGGACCATTACCAGTTGCCAAATCAGGAGTCAAATATGCTATTGTTGTTGTCGATTATTTCACCAAAGGGGCTGAAGCTGAACCTTTGGCCACCATTACTTCTAAAAAGATGATAAATTTTGTAACGAAGAATATCATTTGCAGATATGGTGTGCCATAGAAGATAATCACAGACAACGGTACTCAGTTTGAAAGTGAAGAGTTCTAGGATTTTTGCAAGCAATTCAGGATTCGAAAAAGCTTCTCAGCAGTGGCTCACCCGCAGGCAAACGGGCAAGTGGAAGCAGTGAACAAAATTATCAAGTCAACCATCAAAAAGCAACTCGAAAAAGCAAAAAGTGGTTGGGTCGATAAGCTTCCATTAGCACTATGGGCATACATAACTACTCACAAAACTGCGACTGGGCACACTCCATTTTCATTGGCATACGGGTCAGAGGCAATGATTCCAGTGGAAGTAGAAGTTCCTTCACACAGAAGAATTAACTTCAATGAAGCTGAAAATGAAAAGCTGCAACTTGAAGCACTCGATTTTCTTGATGAAAAAAGAGAAGAAGCTAGGCTCAGAGTTTCAGCTTATCAGCAAAGGATAGCCAGGCACTTCAACTCTAAAGTTCGCCAACGCAGCTTTGAGGTCGGAGACTTGGTTTTGAAAAGGATCATGACGGCAACTGGTGTGTTTGGACCAAACTGGGAAGGACCATATGCCATTGGCAGTAAACTTCTTGATGGCACTTTCAAACTCATAACTGTTGAAGGAGATCCAATTCCAAGAGCCTGGAACAGCAACCACTTACGTCCTTATTTTACTTGAAAAAAGCTTTGCTCAAAATTGTAAAATAGTGATGAATGTATCAGTTGTATTGTAAAACATTGTAAATCAGTGTGAATGAATGAAAGCTATAAAGTGGATGTAGGCCTGATTCTTGGCCGAACCACTATAAATCTTGTGTTCTTTACTATTTCATAATGCCTGTTTTATTTCGATATGTAAATACTTTAAATGTATTGCTAAAATGTCGATTCAAAATTGCAGGACATCAAAACAAGGCTTTCTCGTCACAAAGCCAAGCGACCTCTATAAATCACTTATTATGCAAATACCAAGCGACAAAAAATTCCAAATTCAAATCCTATACAAGGAGAACTTCACATAAAAAGTTGGCGACTCCACTGTGGCAAACCTTGGTTAATTGGTTGAGATTGTCGATATGAACAGACATCCAACTAGATAACTTGCGTTTGTCCCGTGAAGTCGTCCAACAGTGAAGTCCACTCCTTCGGATGAGGCAATTTACTTGTAAAAGGAAAGAAGATGCGCTTGGAAACGATAATAAAAGATCGCTAATGAGCAGATGATGAGAGAACATTGCCAAGCAAACAAAGAAGCATCCAAAAAGGAGGTATGCCTCTCAATAAAAGGGCCGGTAAGAACCACCGAAGGGACACCTTCCTAAGCGGAAGGAACAGGGCCCTTGCTAACTGATCGTGATGCATCCGATCAGGCAGCTTGCGTCCGTCCCGTGGATCTACTCGCCCCTGAGACGCAACCTTCCTGGCACAACAACCAACCAACGTTTCTTCTCAAAGGTCAACAAAGCCCTCTAACGAGTCACGCCAAAAAATGAAAGTACCTCTCTCAATCAAAAAAAGATTGGTGGAATCACCGGAGGGGCACCTTCCCAAGCTGAAGGAACAGGGCCCTTGTTAATTGATTGCGATCGTTTGTGCAAACGAGCATCCAACCAAACAACTTGCGTCCGCCCCGTGGATCCATCCAACCATGAGAAAGTAACTTCCAGGCAATCAAAAAGCCCTCTTCGGAGGCACAAGCCCTTTTCGGAGGCACAAGCCCTCTTCGGAAGCACATGACCTCTTCGGAGGCAAAAGCCCTTTCCCAAGGCACCACAAGCCCTCTTCGGAGGCACATGACCTCTTCGGAGGCAAAAGCCCTTTCCCAAGGCACCGCAAGCCCTCTTCGGAGGCACAAGCCCTCCTCGGAGGCACAAGCCCTTTTCGGAGGCACAAGACCTCTTCAGAGGCACAACTCTTTAAGAGGAGCCCTCTCCGGAGGCATGTCCCAAAATAGAATACTCGAACAAAAAGCCTTCTCCCGAAGCACAGTTCAACTCTCAAAGGAAGGTTAACTTGTTCATCTCAAAAAGTTCCTCTTAAAAAAGTTGAAATGCTACAAAATTCTTTCAGAAAAGTTCATTTCACTGCATAGGGAAATCTACTTTCTTTTTTGACAAATGAAAGTGATCATCCCCGATAGTTGAAATGTTCTTCAGAAAGAAAGAAAAAATAAAAATTTCTCCAAAAAACGAGATATAATCTATTAAAAGCAGGATGATTCTTCCCTTAAAAGTGGAATTTTTATTCTCTAGAGTGAGAATATCAGTCTTGTAAAAGCTATAAATATTGCAATGCACTTGTGGTATGGGGGCAACACTATACAATTCGGTTACATTAATAAAAGTAATACGCAAGCAACATACCGCAAGTTCATTACAATACCGTGAAAAGTAGATGTGGAATAAATGCATTCTCAAAACACAGACAAAAAAGTAAAGTTTGTACAAGTAAAAAGAATCGTTTATTCTACACTAAAAGTGGGAAACAGATGCGTTCTCACATAAATAAGAATTTGTACAAGTAAAATTACTGTTTTATTTAGTACTATGAAAATTCTTTACATGTGCAGATATCTCAAAAAAGCAAAAGCAGGGACCGGTACCCGAACAATCTCCGGACTATACATGTAAAAAGCAAAATAAGAAGTAGAGAGTCCAGCTTGTCATTCCTTCTTCCCGCCACCCTTGGAGCCTTTGCTTGGCCTAATAGTTAATTTCGGAATCCGATGAGGGCGGGACGGAGAAGGAGGAGTGGTTGGGTCTTCTTCTGTTTTGTCTTCCCCAGTCGAAGCACTTCTCTTCTTCTTCCTTATGGCACGCTTCCCCTTCCTCTTCGAAGAAGATTCACTCCCCGGAGTAGCAAGCAATGTTGAAAGCTTCGTGTCATCATCTAGAGACCGCTCCGGGGTCTTCTCGATGTCCTCAAGATCCTCCGCCTTCTGCTCCTGCGAAACAGCCGGATCATCCAGGCCTTGAAGAGCTTCGATTTTCTCTGCCTGTGATCCCGGTTGGGAAGCAGAAGGAGGAGTAATCTGTGAAGATGGAGGAACGGCAACTGAAGGAGTGAAAACTTGTGCAGTGTTTGGTGCCTTCGCTGTAGAAGAAAAGAAGTTAAAATCAACATCCCCGGAAAATAGAGAAGGTATCGGTTCACCAAAGTTTAAGTAACAAGTAAGAAGGTCATCAAACTCGGTTAAATCAAATAACTGGTTCATTGGTCCCGGGACGACGCCAAAATTACCTGGAGGAGTTGACTTCGCAAGCTCAATCTCAAATTTCTCAGCTTCAATATCGTCCGGTGCCTCATCCTCAGTGGGAGTGGTCGCAGTTTCTTGGGCAATTTTAGCTGGAAGTGAAGAATGGGAGCTGAAATCCGTAATGGTAACATCAGCCGAAGTTGAAACATGAACATGGGCAGTTAAAAGAGCTTCCTCTTTTGGAAGCTCTTCTCTCGTTGATTCAGCTCGTGCTTTAGCAAGCTGCTCTTTCCCTTTAACAAGAGCGGCGCGAGCCTCATCGTCAAGATAGCGTACCTCAAGTTTTGCTTCATTGTAGCCGACACCTTTAAACATATCAGCTGCAGCTTCCCACACTTCAGCCAGAGTAATTTCATAATCAGGACCCAGAAAAGCGAGGCTCCCATGACCCAGAACGCTGTGAAGATAAAAGTCAAATAAGGTGGAGCTGATGTTAGCTTTTGTTGTCTCATGTGATTGCTCGGCCGCCTCTTTTTCGGCGACAGCTGCAGCTCGACCAGCAACGGCCTCATCACGCTCTTTCTCAGCGTTAGCAAGTTGAGACTTCAGTAATTCAATCTCCGCGTTCTGGGAGTTAACTTTTTCCCGTAGTTCAGCATTTTCTATGCGATATTTCTCAGCAATGTGCTGTTCAACGGCAAGCTTCATTTCGACATCTCTTTGTGCAGCATGTGCATCCCGCACTTGCTTCTGAAAGACTTCTTCTTTTTGAGTATGTGATGCAGAAGAAGAGGCGAGATTTTCCTTAAGCTGCTTAACTTCAGATTCAAGCCTTGCATTGTCATCCGCGATGTTCGTCATCTCCGCGTCATGCTGCTTGCACCATTTATCCCATTCAGCTTTATCATTCTCCAGAGTCAGCATGTTTTCAAGATTCATATGGTTGACTCTTTGGAGTTCGTCAACAAGTTTCTGCCATTGCGACATCCTCTCAATGTTAAGCCTAACTGCATCAAGACTTTTAAGAATGTCTTGCTTATCGATTGGGACCAAATCCAGGTCAAAACGCACTCCTTTTAAGCACCAGTTCGGAAACCGGCTTTGAAGTGTTGGAGGGCCGTCTTTAACCTGATATTGGGGCCTGCTGATGATCGTTTGGATATCGGTTTTCTTTAAAGGAGGAGAGCCGGCCGGAATATCAGAAGGGATAGGAGCATCAGTCTTCTCAGAAATTACAGACACGTCACTTGGCTTGGACCGTTTGCTCGATTCGTCAATAATATGAGTCTTCCCCTTGTCATCATAAGACTTTCGCTTATGGGAATCGTAACTTCTGTGAGAAGAATCATATCGATCAGCGTCTCTTCTTCTCTGCCGCTGCTCATAATCCCATTTTTCTTGAGCCTTCCTTTGAGCCCTTTCCTCATCTATTTCTCTCTGGTCACCAAGATATTTCCTAAAGTCATAAGATCCACGACCTCCATGGCGCTGAAATGAGTCATAGTATGAGCCGGTACGCCCCATCGTAGAATCTGAAAACCGAAAAAGAAGTAAAGTTTAGAAATTTCCAGAAAAAGAGGATAAATGCTTATAAGTTCTGAAAAATCCTAAGTGTGTGCGGCGTGCAAACTACGTGCGTCAAACTACAAACCACGCTTTAGTGCGGGAACGGAGACGGCAGGTGTAGAAGGCGTCGAAGTTTGTTTCAAAGAGGAAGTCGCTTCAACGACAGGAGAGTTCGCTTTTGGAATATTATCCTTGAAAAGCTCTTGAGAAGTTATCATTATGTCACTCAAGTCATCAAAGGTGTCATCATCATGATACTCGGCAGAATTCTCCTTTTCAACTTCCACATCGGCTGATTTTTCAGAAATTCGAGGATTTTCCTTCTCTTCAATAATTGGAGCAAGTGCCGGTTTGCTGGACGTTTCCACAACACCAATAGAAGTAGAACACTTTACTAATGCAGTGTCTGCAGTCGGTTCCTTTGAAGCCATCTCTTCCGTTGAAGCTGGGGCATCTGATGTCTGTGATGGAAGATTAGAAACTTCACGAGGCTGGGTAAAGTGAGAGGAGTGTAAAAGACCGAATTGATGTAAAAATTCGTCTGTCAATAGAAACTGGATACTCCTTTCCTCAACCAGCACCGCCATAAGCCTCTCAAAAGTCACCTTGTGACCGGGATCTCTAAAAGGAGGAGGAAGTGCTGGAAAGAAAAAAGGCAAAGTTAGCACTTGATAACTCGAACTTCGGTAAGTTTGAAAGAACATGAGAAACAGAGGCAAGTGATCTTACTTCCTACTCTCCAGATAGCGTAAAACCCCGGGGGACAGCGAACATAGAAAAACTGGCTTAGGAAACTATGAACTCTCTCAGGGAGACCGGTGATCAACTTACGATTTCTAGCACTCCTCACGACTGTGATAGAAGGATGATCTTTGTTTTTAGCGAAAGTGCACAGATAGCGAATTTCTGCAAAACTGGGAAAACGGTCCAGCGTTCTCCTAAAAAGCACACACAGTCCCAGCAGGATGGAGTAGCCGTTGGGGTGTAGTTGAAAAGGGGAAATAGATAGTCGAAGGAGAAGTTCTCGAAGACAGTCGTTAAATGGGGGGATAGCCCCACTCAAACACATTTGGCGGTTAACTGCGACAAAGCCATGGGGCGGCCTATCAGCAGTATCATTTATTCCAGGGAACAAAGTGTCAGCTTCGGCAATGCCAAACTGGATGCATAATTGACGAAAGACTTTATGGCTCAGAGTGGTAGAAGTCCTTTCTGGAGGATCATTCAGCGGGACAGCAACTGGAAATGTCTCTTCAACTTGCTCTATTTCTTCTTGAGGAGAAGACATTCTACACAATCAATTGAATGTTCAAATGTGAAGGTGCACGTTTCTTAAAAGGTGTGAAGTGTTGTGCAAAACTAATGAAAGTAAAAGGCAAGCATAACTGGAATTAAACTAGTTGACAATCAATCGATTACAAAATTTCAGAACTTGTTAATGTTCAAGTGCAGTGTTAATGCAAACAAATCAATTTCAGTTGAGTATTACGATTTTGTTTTAATACTTCACTTGAATTGGTTATTGTACAGCATTTCATTCATATTCATTCAATTTAACTTTTTCTTTATCAACTAATCTGTCATTCGATGTGGGCAGTCAGTGACAGTATATTCGACCCAGTATTCTGTGAATGTCGTATTAAGCAGGATTGTTAGCTTGCAAATTGAAGCAATCTGTAAAAAGAAATACATGCAACATAGTTCATAGTTCAACAGTTCGAAGTCCAGGAAAAGTTTAAAAGTCAAGTGCTAAGTCGCCGAAGACTCAAGTACTAACTCGGTGACGACTTAAGAAAGATTTCCTATGGGTTAAGTTAAGTCGTTAGTCCTCTAGTTCTTTGGGTCATCAGCCATAACACTTATAGAGATATGAAGCTTCAGTTCGAGACAACATATGTGCTAACTCGTCCACGACTTAAAGGTTATGAGGCGAGCTAGAGTAAGTCGTTTATACTGCAAGTCGTTGGCATATCAGGTCAGCAGTCCCCGAGTCTTAAGTCGGAGAAAGAAGAAAAGGCCCTAATTCAAGGCAACAAGAAATCCTCCAAGTCCTAACTCGGAAGCAACTCAAAACTTAGGTCGCTCGAAACTGTTAAGTCGGTTCCGACTTAAACCATGGAAGTCACTGAGTCACACGGAATCACTAAGTCATGACCGGGCCAGTACCTCAACCAATTTTCCTCCCTAACCCGTTAACCCAATAGCCTCACTGTCAATGGCGATCCTCATTCCATCACACCATCGGATCACCCAAAAAGCCAATTCAAATCGCCTCAGATTTGCTGCGAATCCGATGTACTATTATCCTATCACAGCTACAACATGGTCGATGGCAATTGCAGGACAATCGAAGGGTTATTCATAATGAATCGCGGCGCCTAAAAACAAGTGGAAGTCGAAAATTGGGAGGTTATCAATTCGACAATGGACATGGGTGAACGAAGATTGGATCGACTTACGGAGTATAACAGAAAGATGATCGGCGATTGGATGGTTGGAATTTATCTTTGGAAGCTCTAAATTGCGTCAATGGCTGATTCGAGAAGAACAATAAGTGAGAGAGAGGGAGGATGGCTTAACTATTTATACACTGGGAGGCGAGTCGACCTGTACGGTGTACGACCTAAGGCGTATGTTAAGTCGTTTCCGACCTAACCAAAGAGAGTTAAGAGAATCAAAGCATACGACCTATGGTTTAGGCATATACTTTGAGGGGCAAATGTTAATCCTCTTTAGTTCTCAACCTAAGACTTCCGACATAACGATTTAAAGAGGATTCCGGCTCAATGGGTTACAACCTAGGGCAATTACGATTTAAGGCATGAACCAATCTAACAGGCTACGACCTAAGGAAGCTTACCGACTTAACAAATTGCGAGTTAACAAGGGCTTCCGACTTAACAACTTAACAACCTATGGGAACTTACGACCTACCGAGTTAAGAAGGTTCCGACCTAACAGCGTACGACTTAAGATAATCTACCACAGCTAAGACCGACTTAAGTAGGTTACCGACCTAAGGAATGCTCCGAGTCAAGGAATGCTCCGACCTAACAGTGTACGAGTCAAAGTGGTCCGACTCAAAAAGTCTACGACTTAAGGCTGTTGCCAGCTTGATGACTTAAGGGACCTCAGACCTACGACTTACGTTAAGTCGCTACCGACCTAGGACTTGCAGTTGAATAGCTCGTATTCAGGAGTAGATAAAAGGCAAGAACTCCTATCTCGTCGCCGACCTAAGACCTACGATTTGCTATAAGTCGGCTCCGACCTAGGACTTGACGAACAGAATCTCACCCAGAACCGATCCTATAAATAGAGCTCCAACTCCAACGAGAGAGGGACTTTTTGGCCATTCATTTCTTCAAGCGCCGTTACTCTGTCGGAATTTCCACTCATTCAGCAATCAAAGATCTTCAAACATTCGAGACGCTACAACAAGCTTCGAGAGGAATTCCTTACATCCAACACGGATTCATCGAATTTCATCATCGAAGATTGAGCTAGTAGTCAAGATTGTTTCTTGTGATCAAATTGTACTGTTTTCGTAGGAGATTTGTATCGATTTGTAACCGGATTCAGTAATAAAGAGATTCAAAGTGGACGTAGGCTTAATCTCGAGCCGAACCACTATAAACTGTTGTCTTTTACTGCTTTTTCTGCTATTTTACTGCTTAAATTCTGTTCCCGTCACGCGGGTGGTGCTTTCACAACTCAACCACACACACCGAGTGTTAGCGTTCACTTTCTTAGCGTTAACAAATAGTACTACACATAACATCCCAGCTTGAGGAAAGCTCAACAACTAAAGAGTATGCAAGTATTCTATTAATATATAAATGGTAGAGGAGAACTTTATACTGAAAATTCATAATCTCCAATATATTACATTGAGTGATATCGACTTACAGTATAACGTAATTCTTATTTATTACTCTCGTGATTCAAGTGTTGGACACATCAGAAATCATAGTATACGTACATTTACATATGTATTTATTCCTTAAGTCTATTTAGGGTTTCTTAATGCTCCATCTTTAATTTATACATTCATACTATATAAGTTTTATTATTATATAACTTTTATATTTCATATTACTTATATAATAGTCTTATGTATAACATTATGTTAATTAAATCATATTTAATTAATTTTAATTAATTAGCATTTCAATTAATTTTATATCATCTTAATATAACATTTATATTGAATATTTATTATACATAACCTCTATAGTATAACACATAAATCATGTACATGCATATATTATTTAATTAATTAACATTTTAATTAATTTATCTTGCTAAACAATTTTAATTAAATTATATTAATTTCAAAATTCATTTCATATACATACACCTGTACTTATGTTATTTTAACATTTTAAAACAACATAACATATATCAAAATACATGTATGCGTGTGTGTATTAATTAACTTATTTTATTAATTTATTTTATTAATCTTATTAATAAATTTTAAAATTTTCAAATTAATTTATATTATTTTCAAATACTTTGGAAACTTATGTTATACTATAACTTTTATAATAAACATGTTTCATTTTATACTTTTAAATTTAAAACTTTATTTAATTTTCAAAACATTTTGAAAATTAGCCCAAGACCCAATTCAAATTTGGGCATTTTCTACGAGGGGCAATCTTTGAGCTCACATCACCTTTCAGGCTAGGCTGGTATCCAGATAGGACATGGTACTTGATTAACTAATTCCTATCCTAGACGTTACCTTTCTAGACACCGAACTAGACGGCCAAGTTTAATTAGTTAACCCTAACATAATTAATTTAGACTACATAGACTATTGGGCTCTAATATCATTGTTGGAATTGGGTCAGCCCGCAGCGGAGTTAAAGGGTGAATTTCAAAAAATTTCCTTATTAGATCTTTTTTGGGCCTATGAAGTCTAATCCATTTAGAACTTTCCTATATTTTATTTTTAAATAAATCAATATTTTATTTAACTTTATAAATAAAGTTTAATATTGTATGATCTATATTATATTTTGGATATGTGTATCATATAGACTTATGTGTGCATGTGCATGTTTGACATAATAATGTATACATGGTTTAACGTGCTCGCATATAGATGCTGGGATTTACACTTCAACAAATATTTTACTCCCTCTAGAATTCGATCGTGTTGTCTAAATGAAATATGTATGTGCATCAAAATAATTTATATATATGTATGTGAAATATATAATTTGTATATCCAAGTGTAAATAATTGATAATTATAAAATTATAATTATTTATATAAAATATATATGAATATATATATATATATGTATGTATGTGTGTGTGTATATATATATGAGTGTGTGTGTGTATATAGATGAGTATATATGTATATATAATTAAATCATAAAATCGTTTAATAATTAATATAAAATAATTTTAAATATAAATATTTATGTGTATATTACTATAGCAAACTTGAGAATAAAAAAATAATTATTTTATTACATAAATAGGTCGAAATAATATATATTTAATAACTATAAAAACATATTTGAATATATATATATATATAAATATAAATAATAAATATGTATAAAATTCATAATACTTTTTTAGAGAACTCTCGTCTAAAGAAATAATTTTTAATACATATATATATATATATATTCAATTATAAGTACTTATAATTTTACAAACATATATATAAATATATATACATATATATATTTTTTGTTTATAAATTAATATAAATTCCAAAAGCTCTCGGCTCATACAAAAATTTAATAATAGTTTTTTATATTTATAAAATGATTTTTTAATAAACAATTTATAATCAAATATAAAACCTGCTTGAAAAATATTTAAAATTATTAAAAACTTAATTTTAAAATCTACAAATTATGTTTTATTATTATATATAATTTGATATTTTATTTCAAATTTTATACATACATACATACTAATATATATAAATTTGTTTGTTTTTTTATAATTAATTTCTAGTTAGGTAATTAGTTAAATTAATATTTAATAATAAAATAAATATAATATATATTAAAATAAGTAAAATATTGCTGCCGAATTATACTTGTATAAAAATGAAATTTTATAAATTTTAAAACATTTATTGTATAACCTTATTCTTTAGAAAATTATTTATTATTTAACAAAATCATATTTAAATGTATTTAATTATAATTTTTTTATATTAAGCCAAGAATTCAATGCTTATACATTTAAAATGATAATAATTTTTTTAATTGATACATCAATGCACTAATATATTTTCAAACATCAGACATGTGACAGTATACTGATGAATTAGATTCGTAGTATTTCTACCTAAGCATCATATGATATACAATTAACTAAACATTGATAGATGAAAGTTAATCAAATAATTACCCTTCCTGAAGCCTACTAAACACATTGAAAAGAAGTTGAATAATCCTTAAATCAGATCCACAACTTGGAAAATGCTAGCACCAAATTCTCTACAACCATCAATTAGGTTGAAGCGTTTTGATATGTATTTGAACTTGGAATTTTTTGGTACTTGGAATGTGGTTTCTAGTCAAAATTTTCAGCAAGAAGAAGTGGGAAGAATTATGCAGAAGATGACTGTTAAGTGGCATTACATAAAGGAGAGACAATGGAGCAAAAAGTGGATCACCATTCTTTTCTCTCTCTTTATCATTTCTTTCCCTTTTATTCATTCAAACCCCAACCACCTACCAACCCTTGGTTGGGTTGATTTTTGCCACCTATTAGCTAAAATTATCATGCCCTATATAGGCCTCAAAGCTAGTCCAAGCCCAAACAAAATTTGTTGCAGCTTAAATCCAATTTAAATGCATACTGATATCGAATATCGATCAGTATATTTATAATAACTAGTGTGAACCCATGCTTCGCACACGGGTATGGTGAACACACCGTAGTGTTACATTTTGTAAAAAATAGATAAATTGGGTATGTAAATTCGATTATCTGCAGAAATATCACTGTTATAGTAGTTTACTTAAGCATTTCAGTCAATACTCTTTTCATTTTGATTAATTCTCATTGAAATGGAGACAAACATAAATATTTAACCCTAAAAAGCGCACACAATTCACTCACTTTATAATTGTTGAATGAGATGGACATATATTATATATAATACTTTGGACCAGTTTCACTGAAGTAACAACACGTAGAAGTTATTTAGCATTCTGATCGTGTAAAGTGGATCCAACATGAGAATTACTAAAACAAAGGGAAATCCTAGGTTAATTGGAGAACAAATATAGAAACTCAAGCCCCACAGGTTCATGTGCAACATACATCCAGATTATTCATACCTTGTAGTTCTGATTCACAGCCCCGAATAATAGTAGCAGCTATTGAAAAATATATTGCATACACTATACGTCTTGACATATGTCATAAGTAAATAAAAAGTATAATATTTTAATAACCACAGAAGGCATATATGAAGTAATCATGGGACGGAAAAAAGGAACTCAACATAAGCATGCCCGATCACAACTTGAGCTTTTCTTTCTATTTATCAACGAACCTATAGTTATCAAAATTGTGTTCAGAACCTAAGAATGTCCCAATACCTCATTGTGCAGTAGTAGGGAAGAAGCTCTTTATTTGATTGGTACATCAATCTTAATCCATTTTTGGGTTTGATTGGCATGTCAACCAAATAGGGAAAGCTCACCTCGACGGTCAATCACCTTAGAAATATGTGACAAATCACATAAGAGTACTAATAAAATAAAAAAAGATTCTATATGAATAATCAGCAAATGCCTTTTAGATTGGTTGGTTGTGCTGTTGTGGTTCATTAGCAATGCGATCAACAATTCAATTTTAGGTTTCAATAGAAAAAATTATAAATAATGGTTCGGTGTCCATATATTTTCCATTATTTTCCCGAACCATGCTTAGGGGAACATTCAGCATAGGGCCAATCCTGAATGCGCTAGCCATTTTTGAATCCATGTTTACTTTCTTCTTTAATACATGCCCCTATAATTTCATAAATATAACAAAACACCATAAATAATACTACACCAAAATATATATAGAGCATGACATTTTACACTATACATGGATAAAATAACATTCAGAAGTTATAATATTTTGTGACATGATGCACTTGCATTTTAAAAAACTTATAATATTTGCCTTCAAAATATATGTTGAAATCACACAATATTTTGACATTTACAGTTTATTACAGAGATTTAAAGACATAATATTTATCATTTACAATATTTTGCAGACATTTATAAACTAAAAATTGAACATTTATATTTTATTAAAATATTCATAAATGATATAATTTTATCAAAACGAAAATCAAATGTCGACTTTGGAGTGGATCTAGTTTTAAAGTACATAGGAACTTCCAAACACTTCAGGTAAAGTGTGAATAAATTATGCGGAGAATGCAAACTTTCGATGAAAGGAATTGAATTGTCATGCATGTCTACACAACTATTTTCATTTTTATTAAAGTTAAACTTTCAGCATAACAAATAACGTAATAAGAGTTAGATATAATTCTTATTTCCAAGCTAATATTTTAAATTTTTCAAGAGACAATTGCATACTCCATATAATAAACTATAACTTCTTGTGTTACCTACTTATTTTTCCTTATGCTTGATGCTCGCTCCCCAAGCTTGTAGATAATACTAAGTAAGAGAATATCTCATATCTTGGTATGTGTTTAGCAATAAATAGGTAAGTAAAAGTAACAAAATACATTATGAACATCCATGATTCAAAAATCATAGATTTCATGTATTTTAACACTAATTGAATGTTCCCAACTTCACAATTAACATGACAATTACCTTAAAACTTTCAAAATATAATCAATAAGATCAACATCATTTTGATTTTCAAAAATATTCAACGATGACATTAAGACATTTCGAGCGAATGAAATATAAAAAATTCAAGATTCCTATTGATTGATACCTTAAAGTAAAAAATAGAACAAAGGCACTAACCTATTCCAAGTACCATGACTTTGTGCAAGGTAGGCAAGATTTTGTTGCATTGCATAGATTCAATAAATGTATTAGGTGAAACTTAGATACTGTTAGCTTAATATATGCCATATGAACTATTATATATTTATTAGGTCCAAATACTTGGTTGCTTCTTAGGCACTTATGTTTGGTTAAAGAATAAGATCAATTCATAATACAAACCAATAAAGTTGTCATCATATATAAAGTGAAGAGTGCATTATTTACCAGTGCAAATACATGTGCTTCTTTTAAAATATTTTTATCAATTTCCAATCAAGAAGTGGGAAGCTTCAAAATGTGTCTAAACTATTTCCTACTCAGCAAATTACCAAGTCCGCTTAGCATAGCATGGGAGTAGCAAGCAGTATTTGTGTCTCTCTAGATATAAGTTTCTTCAAAGCTTCATCTTCAACTTCACTGTACATATGACAACTCCGTAAGCTATACTAATAATACACAAAATTTCTTGCATATAGCTTCAAATTCTGCTCTCGTCATTTAGAGTTGAGGCATTCTGATTCCTATATTGTATCAGCCAATATAGATGATACACCTTCACACCATTGGAAAAGCTTTCCAATAGAACCAATAAAGTTTTGCCAAGTCTATATACAATATTAAATTTATTAAAAAATTGAATAGCCGTCAATGATTGCCATATGTTATTATAGTGTACACTGCCGCTTCCTCTTTACTACACTCCCAACAACCTAACTTACATAGTTAACATTTATCCCATATTTTATGTACTTACTATCAACATTAGAGAAATTTCTGATATATTATCTTCTATACAACTATATTACATTTTTTGAATATGGTAGCCATGAGTATAAAGTACACTGGTTCAACCTATATTTATAGAATAAACTATTAAGTTTGAGTGCACACACAATACTTAGGGATCACGGGTATTGTTGTTATTACAACATTGATATTGAATTGCATGCAATTAAGGATAAATAGAGCAAATGTTATGCCATATGTCATTATTGGTGCTATTAAACACCCAAAGTCACTCTCATGCAATTAAGGTATATTATTTAGATATGCCAACTTTGTAAATTTTCCATTTTTAGTTGCTGGATGGTGAAGATTCGATTTCCCTTTTGATGCTTATTTTTAAAGTTTTATTTGCATATATTTCCTAACAAAAACACCAAATATAGTACTTAAAAATGGATAGATCAAGAATTAAATAAATGCTATATTCATTTTCATGAAATTAAACTGTCCCAAATGGTTACAAATAGCAGGTGAAAAAAGTTCCAAACATATGAAAAAGTGATCAATGATATTAGGTATACTTAAATATGTCACTTTAGAATTGAAAAGATTCAAAAAGTACGGATGATAAATTTGAAAAAACTGCAAACATACACTATAAAAATTCAAGGCCTGCACCAGAAAATGGAAATTTAGGAACTACATCTTTTTAAATCATATATTTCTATGTACAAATTAAAGTTTATGTCAATAGGCGTATATCTAATATAATTTGATTCAACTGAAATTTCAATTTGAGAAGGAAAAATGAACTTCATAGTAAAGCCTAGAATGTAGCATACATTTCAGCCAAAAATTTATTGGAACCATTCTACATACGTAAAAAACAAAATATAATGTGTCGGTGAACTGGGAAGAAAATTTTTCATGACTCAGGTAATGGTTGTGAAACAAGGGTATTGGAAAATCTTAGAAAGGAACACAATCATTATTTTAATTTATAACAAATTATAATCAAAGAAAATTATGTTAGCAAACAATTTGATGGATAATCATAATTTGAAGGGTTAGAAAATTATAAGTTCAATTCTATTGTAAGGGATAAAAATTCTCACCATGTAAGAGCTTCTTATGTGTATTTAATTTGAAGCAGTTCAAAGGAAATGATATCAGTCTCACATCACATTTTGGTGGTTTAATATATTTGTTAGGACTAAAAATTATTCCCAATTACATAGTAGAAGTGAGTTACGTTATAAGGGTGTACACGAAAAAGATTATTGTTGTTAAATTAATAATCTCAAACCAAATGAGAAAGTTCCAGAAAAAGTAAATATGCAACCAATAGCAAAAAGTAGAAAGATTATATAGAGGGAAAAGGTATGTTATATATTTCCTAATACAAACATCAAATATAGTGACAAGCACCATTGTCATAATGGTTATGTGCATCGAATTTGGTGCGAGAGGTCACAAGTTCAAAACGTGCATAGCGTGATTCGAACATTTATTGACATGTGTGATTTGTGATATGTTGTATCTAAGTACCCAAAAAAACATCAAATACAGTCCATTAAAAATGCACAAATGAGGAATTGAATAAACATTTTCATGAAATGAAATGACTCGAATGGATACAAAAGCACGTGAAATTTTTTCTAGAAAAATGAAAAAAGCAACCAATGATATTAGTCATAATTAAATTTGTCACTTTAAAACTGAAAAGAGGTTGAAAGATATGCAGGAATGATGAATCCAATTTATTTTGCAAGCAGGCTCTATAAAAAATCAAGGCCTACACAAAAAAGGAAACTGAGGAACTATATCCTTCAGCTGGTCGTTTGGTAAAAATGTTGCAACGTTTGAGTGTCGACTCCATAATGGCATGGAACCAACAATCCTTCAGCTTTTGATTTGGCAGTCTATTCTCTATCCATTATATTACAAATAAAATTGATCGAGATGAGGGAGGCCATTCATGTGATGATATAGGAGAAAATTTTCAGCACTAAACAAAGGATTAAGAAAAATAAAACATCGGCTGATTTAGATAACAATAAAAACTTTTATCATGAAAAAAAAGATTGCACACAATAACCAATCGGATGAACTAATAAGAATAGATAAGAAGCTGAAGCTATAACAGTAAAAGACTAATGTTGCAGTTTTCAAGGCGTATTTAATCCATAGATTTTCAAGATTTAATGTTTCATGCTTTCAATAAAAATTAAGAGGACGTAGTGAAATTTTAGAATGATGAACAAATATATGAAAAAAGACAGCACCCCAGAGCCTAAGCAGTAATTATTTTTTCTTCAACCTTTCACAAACGTTTACTTGCCAAAATAAGCAATGAGAACATGATTATTCATATATGTAAAATAGAATATGTAAACACATAAACCGTAGAATACTTTAGACAATGAATCCTTATTTTCCTAGCCTTAAAATTTAGTTATTCTATTTCATATCCAATATATCTGACAGTTAATATTGTGAAAACCCAGCTAAAATTAAAATAAAATTAATATAGTAAAATAAACAAAACATGGCTTTAAACACCTATATGCAACTTGACAATTAATTAAGTGGCATAATTTATCGTTTGTTATCATTAGGTAATTTCTTGTAACCAAAATACTAAGACCATTGCAATTTGAAATTCAAACGATCAAAGTCAATGTCAGTTAAGATGAACATATACTCTCCAGTGCTAAGTGTACAAATTGTTTATCATTTATATTCGAAAATCGAAAAGTAGATAGTAGGGACATGGTTACACGAAAATGCAAGTTCAAAAGTTTTTATATATATTGAATATAATGAATAAATTTTAATTTAAATGCCTCGGTAGACAATAATTAAGATACTATACTTTAGCAGTTCATGAGCCTGTTCCGGTTCTTTAACCGTTTGAGTAATAAAAGTGGACGACACACTTTAAACGCCGGCTAGCTTTGCTAAAACAAATTATGATACTATACTTACAGAGAATAGTACAAAGAGTTACTATATCATTACTTATGGGACTGAATACACACATTATTGACAAAGATCTTTAAAGCGTGAATGAACATTTGACCACATATAATTTTATTAATTTTTGAGCCCTTTATAAATTCAAATTGACTTGGACATTTGAATTTTACGTATATTCCTATTACACTGTGTTTAGAATTATTTCATGATGGGTACTCTTTACCAATAAATACAGTAAGCAAAATAAGTAGACAAAATGAACCAATATCCTCGAAAAAACGATGACAAAATAAATTGAATGTGGAGAAGAAGAAATTTTAAATGTTAAGACATGCTTAACCAAGTTCAGTGCTTTCTCCTTTTGCAATCACTTTCATTTAACTTTTCAAGAATATAAAATAGCAAAAGTTACTATCAGTTTCTTCTTCAGCCAGATAAGCTAAATTTTAGATTCGACTCTATAAAAGAAATAAATATTAAATATCTTATCTTAATATTCGTTGGACCTAAATTTCCTTTACACGCAAAAACAAAAGGCATAAACATATCATGTTTTATAAACATTTCTTTCATTTTTAATGTTGGTGCAAAGTGCAAATGTATTAAAAAGAGTTCAGTATCACATGGTATATCCCTAATCATCTTTACACATTTATTACAGACTCAGCATAGACTAACCTATAATGTACCTAAGTATATGAAAACTGAAAGAATGGTAAGCTAAGTCCATAAGCAAAGGTGATGAGTAAACTTGATTAGGT
The DNA here is from genome assembly GCA_030737815.1 of Allium fistulosum. NCBI lineage: Eukaryota > Viridiplantae > Streptophyta > Magnoliopsida > Asparagales > Amaryllidaceae > Allium > Allium fistulosum. Next base: position 295,931,895 of record CM060908.1, on the reverse strand, counting down.
TACTTATCATTCCTTGATTCCTCTAAAATCATAAGCAATTGTCGGTAATACAATATTCTATTTATATAATAAAATATTGCTCAAATTATGCTAGAGGTGAAGATTAACTCAATCTCGAACCTAGAGTGAGAAATGCATATGGAATTAATAGCATATAATACGCTTGGTACATAATATCATAAAAGAATCCTATATACAGTACACAACAATAAGTAGATAAGTGCTACTCAATAACTAAGAAAAAGAATGCTACTCTAAAAGTGAGGAAAATTGCACAAAAAAACAAACAGTAGTACCTTATTTGGATAATGGTTCACAAATTCAATTCGTTGAATAAAAGAAGCTTTCCTTATGCTCTTCCAATGAAACCTTTAGACTATTGTATCTCAAATACCTATCAAACCAAAAAATATATAACTAAGACAACCACTATTTATTGATAACAATAAATCATGAAATATTTACAATTTCGATAACTCTAAGTCCTCTGTAAACTTACTTGCATATGGAGAAAAAAGAAAAGTTGCAAAATGACCACAATAAAATTACAACAACATTGTGGCTTGTCGCAAAACTTCCATCTTCCTAATATAATAGTTCAATTGCATTGGTCTTTGCTAAGACTGTAGATAGATGAAAGATTTTTGGTTACTGATGCATAGTTGTATTTTCTTATGATCTTCCTATTTGAGCGTGCAAGAAATGAATGATCAGCACAAAGAAAAGAAGCAAATAAAACAGAGGCAAACTCAAATAGCAAAGCAATGGTAATATAATGGATGCATCAACAAAAATTAGGTTTTTTTACCTCCAATAGGATAGATGTTTACAGTATAGCAGGTTGCCTAATGGAATCACGCTGAGTAGGTGCAGAAAAGCCAAGGAAAGAGCATTGAGGAAAGACGGGGAACGACCGATCTTGCCGCGAAGAATAACCACCCAAGACACTGACTCATGACGATTAGCAATGCTCTATTTTCTGTTTAAGGTTTAATTTGATGCAGCCTCAAACTAAAATTAGGGTTAGGCAAGAAGGGGTTATGAAAGACATGGGCAAAGAAGATGGAAGTCAAATTTGACGGAGGGAGGAAGAACAAAAGAAAAGGGATACGCTAAAGAAAAGAAAGAAAAGAAACGTCGTTTAAGGCGAAGAGCTTTTCTATTTAATTTTTAATTAGGAGGAGAAAATGAAAGAAAAAAGGGGAAAAAGGAGACTGTTCATTTCACAAAATACTGAGAAGGCTTGTGAGCTCTTAAAATCAGACTCAGTAATAATAGTATAGTATGTTATAATATATGTAAATCATAAAGTGTGAATATGCTATACAATGTTTATTATATTTTGTTTAGTCCCACATTATGGGATAGGTCCAATGCTATGCTCCATGGCCTATATATAAAGGAGTCTATGTAATGTAAATCATTAACTAACATCTGAGTAATAACATTTTCTCCTCTCTCCTCTTTTCTAATGGCTTCTTATCTTTTTTTTTGTTTATAACACGTTATCAGCACGATCTCTACAAAAAAATTATAGATCTACAATTGTGATAATCTATGAAATCAGATCTATTCTTTTTAAGATTCAATTATAGATTTCAAAACGGTAAGTCAAATTAATGATTTGATTGATTTAATCTTCCAAATCATTTTTGCTTTTTCTTTTTTTAGATCTCATTCCATTCTAGATCTACTTCTTCAGATCTGAATCTAGATTTTATATAGATCTAAACTTTGAGATCTCATTCTTATTTTGTTAGTAATTATATTTCAGATCTAATTTTTCTGTTGTTGCTATTTTTCTGATCTTATTATATTGTAGATCTCAATATTATGCTTATTTTTATGTTTTTGAGTTCATTTATTTTGGAATGCAAGTTTGAACATGACAAAATTTGATATTGTTGATTCAAGCAAATTTATTGAATTTGATTGTATTTAGTTTGGACATGGATTTGAGGAATCAAGCATGGTTGGTAAATGGAGTATTCATTTTGAAAACCTTTTGATTTGATTTAAATTTGAATGAAGGCTTTGAAAATTATTTTGATATATGATTTATATTTCTAGAAGAAATATTTTATTGTTTCTTAGAGAAACAAATATAAAGATGATACGTATCTAGAAGATCGTATTAAGTTTAGATCTAACATTGATTTTGATTTAGCACATCTAAAGTGAATGGAAACATTAATAAAAGCTTACATGATAAGCTTAATATCTTCCAATATTTCCTTAAAAAAAAGGAAAAGGAAATAAGAATTGAGAACCTGCAGTTTCTATAATGATAAAAGGTTGAGTTTCCATAAATCAGTGAATTACAAGTTTCCTCAAAATAAAGAACCAGAAGTTCTAACTAAAAAAAAAGAGGATCAGAAAATTTAATTGTCAAACGGAAATAGGTTTTGACAACAACCTGAAGTTGTGCAAAGAAATTATTTTAATAGAAATTGTATAACTCAAAGTCCAAGACCCGAAGTTTTAAATTATGAAAAGACTTTCTAATAAAGTTGACAAGTTCGAATTCTTATCAGTATTTTTTTTAATTTGTCAAAATATACAAGCTAAAAAAAAGGAGAAGTTTACACAAAATTTGAGAACTTGAAGTTCATAACTAATTCATGAACTGGAAGTTCATGAATTAGAAGCCCGAAGCTCTATTGAAATTGTGTAAAATGATAAGGTTGTACTTCTTGAAGAAGTTAATGGAAATCAATAAATCATCATATGAAATAATGATGATGCATTCAAGAGATTACAAAAATCTCCAAATGACTTATACCTTACCTTATATCTTCACATTTACATTATATTAACAAAATATCCGGAAGATATTGTGTTATATGATATTTCAAACATTACCGGATTGAAAAAGTAACTATTAATTTAGTCTTGGAAAGGGATGTTTATTATTTGGTATGAATTCAAATAACATTTCAATTTATATGTTGTAGTCAGTTTAAATTATTTTCCCAATTATTTACTTCTAATTATGGAAAAGTATACATGACCAATTAACAGGTTTTGCGAAATGCAAAGTCTAAGTACATTTCAATGAGTAACTGTAATTTAATTATTCTCTTTGTTGCTTTCTCATTTATAAATCTATGATAACTCAAACTTGAAGTTTGATAAGTACTATAAAATAATTAGTAGATCTGTTTTTTTTCTAATCATAAAAAATAAAATCCTGATGTTTTGACAAATTACTTCTATGTACATATGGCTAGCTATTTAGTTCTAGAAATACATTTTAACATTCTCTATAATAGATAATTTATATGCCATACCATTTATATACACGGATGTGTGTGTGTACACATTAATCTCCTAAAGAGACGTTTTAGAGATTTATTTATATTTATATTGCAAAATCCAACATCCCAGAAGAGATGTTATAGGAATTTTATTTTTGTTACATTGCACTTCCTAAAAAGGAAATACTATATTCCCTGAAGGGATATCATATAAAAGTTTCGAAATAATAACAATAATTTATCCCTAAAAAAGGGAATTGTATACGAATATTACACTCTAGAAGTAGTGGTTTTATCTTCGCATCTTACTTTCATTTGGTGCATCTAATTTTGTTACTGTATTTAAAGTTTGATATGTCATTTCAAAGATAGTTACAACAAAAATCTCCAGTAGAGATGTTTTATGTTATTGTAAAGGTAGTAATTATGTAATTTCTAAAAAAAAATATTGTACATTGATATGACATTCCAATAGTGCATATATATCTCTAGAAGAGATAAATTCACTCCAGAAGTGGTGATAATAAAATATTACTAAAAGAGACTAATAAATTAGGAAATGATAATATATCTCTAGAAGAGATTTGTTTATATATTTGGTAATTTTATTAAACCAAATAAATGCATAGAAATTTGATTATGAAGGATCCTAATTTAGTTTAGATTAGATCCTAAAAGTTTGAGAGCTATGCAACGTGTATCATATATTTCATTCTAATTATACCAAACCTCCCAAATAGGTAAGAAATTAAATTATCTCTAGAATATATTGTTCTATGTTCATATGTCTAATTATATCATAAAGGCCATGTTCCTAGTTATTATTTCATAAGAAATATTACACGCATAATCATTTCTTGAAGAAATATCTTTAAATATTCTCCTGAAAAGGTAGTCTATATTTCATATCATAATTTTCATGCAAACTATAAATACGATCTTGAGGAGATCTGTATCTGTAGTATTCCAAGTATCCAGAAGATACTCTTATTATTATTTTTGCTGTAATTTTTTGCAGAACTCTCAAAAGAGATGTGTAGAAATGTCTATATGCAATTATAAATTATTCTTTGATAAGTAATCATAATTAATGTTCAAAACTGATATTTGAGATATAATTGAGGAATAAAACTTAACAACTTGAAGTTGTGTGTATATTTTGTTCGAACCAGAAGTTCGTATGGTTCCAAACCAAGTGTTTTGAACATTATCATGCGGTTTTGACGGATTCACATTGACATTGATTTATAAATAGAAATTAATAGTTTTGATCCTTGTTATAGTTTGTTCTAAAAAATCACTAAGTCAAATGAGAAAGAATATGAAAATTTATAATATATGTGTAATACGTGGACGCACGTATACATCCATATATGTAAATATTTAGCTAACAACCTGAAGTTTTTTATAAGCTCATCTTATAGATTATGCATAGATATTATTTAGTGATTTAAAATTCAATCAACATAATGTTGAATGACTGAAGTCATGTATGTATTCAAATGATCTACACAATAAGTAAATTCCTCTAATTGGCTAGATCAATGAATGTGAACAAACTCTAATAAGAAATATCAATTAAATGCATTTTATCAACTGATAAAAGAATTATCCTCCTATTATTAATATGCATGGTGTATTTGCTAGTAGCAATATCATAATGGATCAAAATGAGAATCCAAAGATGATTATTATTTATTGTGACAATGTTTGTCAACATTGAGGGGGAGGATAAAGGGATACAAGCTCATTTTGATCATCAGTATTAAATATTTGTTAAAATATACAGTGATGCAAAATATTAAGTAACTTGAATAAATTATCAATAATATCCCTAATAGACTTTCTCCAATATAGATTTGAATCCCTGAAGGATCAAAATGTATAAACCACATCTGAAATGTGGTTCAAAAGTCAGTTCAAAATATTTTTGGAGTAAGTAATAAAGATGCTAAATAAAGGAGGTGAATGTTCTTGAAGAAACACTTAAGGATGCTCTGGAAGAGATCCGTGACATGATTGTCAAATAACCCTAGAAGTGGTTTAGGTACCTAAAATATGATAAATAAAGAGATCTCAATAAATCATATCTATAACTGACAATAAATAATCATGGATTATAAATTTATAAATGATAAAGCGCTTATGTTTATAAATGGATTAAAGATCTTGGATTAGAGAAAAACATGATTGGCCATCATGAATTCTCCTAAATAAGAAATGTGGACCTGTAGTCCACAAAATGAAATTAGAAACATGTATATAAAGTGGCAAAAGCACAATAAAATTAATAAAGCACATATAGTATCAACAGCATGTTAAGTGCCATGGGCATGTTGTTTTTAGAGATAATTTGTGACGACCCGAAATTTTTGTATATTTGAAATTGGAATATTTAATTAATTTTAAATATTCAGAGGTTAATTATAAACTTAAATTTCAAATATCGTTGTTATTGAGTAATTTAATAATTAAATTAAAATTTATTTGAAGTTGGATAAAATAGTAAATCTGGCATTCTAAGCTAATTAAAAATATTTTGAAAGCTCGTAAAATTCGTAATGATAATACTAAAGATAATAGAAGCTTCAGAATGTAATTTCAAACTGTTTTATTCAGTTTTGGAATTGTATCGTTTGAATCGATATTTAAAAATAGCCTTCCGAGGCACAGTCTCGGAATTCGACGAAACTAGTTCCATTGGATCCGTAATAGTTAGTTATTATCGGATTTCAATTTTCGTAGCGTTTGGATTCACTGTTTGCTCGTACGGGTGAGAAACGCGTTGAAATTAAAATCGATAATTTAATATTTTAAATTGATTTATAAAGCTAACTTCCACATACGATTAAATTAGCTTCCGTAACACGCTCCATTGTGTTCGGAATGCGGGTAAAACCTTGAAATCGCCTAGTGGCAATCCTTAAGAGGAGTTCACAATTTTAAGTAGAAATTAACGGGACGTTTTGGAAGTTTATAATAAAATAAAATTTGTAGTACATATAGTCAGAGATATTTTTTCCAACGCGTACTCGAGAAGTTTCCCCAAACCGATATTTTATCTCCATCTCCTCTCAGTGTTCCCGTTAGATACGCCTAAAATCATGGAAATAATCGTGCAGAGCTTACCCCTTTCATTTCAAAGTAATGGCCGAAACTATATTGAAGTTGTCGAAGTCTCAGAATAGAAAAAATAAATCAAGGTCGAGTTTTCTCATAAATCATGGCCGCTCGTTCCTCCACACTTAATTTCGAAATCGAAGTCTTCTCGTTCGAAAATCAAAGTCGAGATCCTAAAATCAAATTGTTAGCTTCAAAATTTAATTAGGATCGAACGCGAGCCTCCCTTCCTCCTTCCGCTGTCAACGAATTTGAGTTCGTTTATAAAAAAAAAAGAGGAAAGAGGCGAAGTCAGTTCGCGATTCAATCGCGTTTCGTCGTGTGGGTCTCAAGCGTGGCGACTTCGAATCTCCTGATGGCATCACGTTGTCGACTTGGTCCTCGCGACGACAAGGAGCACGATCGATTAGAGAAGGATGTAGGTGAGGACGGATTCATGGGTTCGCGTGAGGCGTTGGAAGCTCTCTGGCGAAGTCACGATGGTTTCGATTGTCGCAGTTTCTCTCGAGGATGGCTCGGACTCGAGCTTGTCTGCGCTGTGACTTTGGGTTGGTGTTCGATGGAGGGTTAATCGCTGTGAGGTATATGCAGACCTTTCTTCTTCTTTATCTATGTGTATATACAGCAAACTAGGAAAATAATAATTTCAGAAGTGTAAAATAATTTTGTTTAAAAGTTAATATATACACGCACACATAGATTCATATACATGCTTTAGTTTAAACATATATAAGAAAAACAGAGGAGTTTATGTGTAGATGAGCTTTGGGTAGAATAGGAATTTTATTAGAACAAATGTGTATATATGCAGAAATTACAAATAAGATTTTGAAAGGAAAATATATACCTCTTCTCATTTACTAGTTAATTTTAAAATGATGGAGGCGTATCGTTTATTCGACCAAAATTTTAATCACTAGGAGATTATTTAAGGAAGGATTAGTTCAAATTCAATTCAATTGCCAATTAAAGTTATTTTATGGAAATTGACTATTAAGTTAATTCAAATATAAATTAAAGTGTATAACGTTTATACAAGGTTCAAAATCATGGAACAAGATGGAAAGGAAATGAATGGGAATGGACTGCAACTTAAGATAGAAGGTGAGTTAATCTCACTCAGTTAAATTTAAATTTAAATGGTTAAATTTAAATAATTTATTGGATGATTGATTTGATTTGATGTGATATATATAGTAGTATATACCAATATATACATATTGGCATATGTATATATTTGAGTTGTTGATATTCCCGCATTTATATAGCGGATGAGACCCTATGCGCCGCATAATAGCGGATGATATTTATAAAACCCATATACCGCGATATTCCACTTTGAAGTGAAATTGGTATTGTGCTAACATCTGTGGATGCAGGGAAACAGGTTGGAGGGATCCAACTGGATTCCTCAAAATATTTAATTTTGTTTAAACATTCCGTGATATGATTTTTGATATCCTGTGATGAATTATATGGATAATTGGATGTTATGGTTTGGTTGGACCGATTTGGATATGCTGAGTTATCAAAATCTCTAGAATGGAATTTTTGAAAAGAAATAAAAGAGTAAATTTTTAAGTAAAATAATTATAAGAGTTTGGAATAAATTTGAGAATGAATCTGATTAAGAATAAAAGTGATTCCCAAAATTCTAATAAATATGGAAAAGAGGAATTTTGAATAAACAGAGAAATATTGAATTTAAAGAAAACTTATGTGATATTATTTAAAAGAATAAATAATTTATTTTAATTCAATGTTTAAATGTAATTAAAAAGAAAGAAGGAATTTGGTAAAATCTGAAACTTGTGTTTCAGTTTAAAGATTTAAAATCATAATGAGAAATAAAATCTGGAAGTTAATGAATTTGGAAATAAATGGATTAAGTAAGGAAATTTATTTCAAAGTAAATTAAATTAGAGAATCAATTGTTAATTGATTTAAATACTTTGGGATTTGAAATTTAAAGAGAAATGAGATTTTGAAGAGATAAACTGGGTTTATAAAGTGAAATAAAATATCAGGGGATATTTGAGAATATAAATTCAAGGTGGGAATTTATAAAAGAATATGAATTGGTTTAAAAATAAGTGTTGATTTATTTTTAAAGGATGTGAAGAGAAGTGTATTTCTCTGGATAGCCAAGTACGTTTTTCAAAGCAATTTTAAATATAAGTTAAAAGTTCTAATTTGTTTAAAAAGGCATGTTTTAGGAAATTGATTATTTCTAAAGGTTAATTTCCTAAGTTGTATTTTCAAAAATCTATTATTGTAGTAATTATATAAAAGTGATTTGCTATTATGCTTTAAAAGGAGAAATTTAGTTTATAATTATAAAGTGGTTTATTTTAAAGTATATATTTTTAATAAAGTATTAAAGTAGTTGATTTCAATGTTATAAAATATATTTAAAAATAAAGTGTTTTTAAATTATTTTAGAATTAAAAGTATTTTGTACTTGGTGATTCAGTGGAAATAATTATTTGGGAAATGTATTCCGTAAGCGGAAACTGTTTGAAATTGTTTTCAAATGAGCTTTGAAAATTTGGAAATATATCTTGGAAAGATATTTGGGCAAATAAATAATGTGGGAAATTATTTATTGTGTGATGGTTGCTTGTGGATGTTAATTGATAGTTAAATAACCGACTATCAATATTGGCCAAATGCGTTGATCGTTTCGAAGAGACCGGGATCGAGTTTCCGTATACCGGGATTCTAGGTCTGGAGACTCGAATACCACTTCGATCCGGTTTGTACGTTTCGTGTAACGTGTTCGGAGACGAAGATGGAGCTGTGAAGTGCAAGGGCTAGTCGCTACTAATCCTGAGGATATTTCCAAAATGGATGTAGTAGGAATAGTGCATTCGGTTCCGTTCGAACCCGGGACGGACTTGTATGGACGAATGCTTTCGTGACATCGTCAGGTGGACGATGGGCATTCTAAGGGATATGTGCTATAAAGGTATCGTTTAGCCTCGAGCCTCATCAACCGGGAATGACTGAAAATTAGGGGTTATGCAGCAAGGCTTCGTGGGTAGCCCCCACTTGAGAGTAAGGCCATCCCTGTCTAGATGTCCCTTTTATTTCGGCTTAGTGTTGCGGTTGCTGATCCTAACCGTGGGGTGATCTTATTTGGAATTATCCAGTAAGGGATGATTCCGGCCTTGTGTTGCAGGGGAGCGGGCGTACTCCTCGATACTGTGATCTAGGCCACGTACTGTGACAGGTGGTACCCCAGTGCCTAGTCATTAGTTGGAAATCCATTCTCCCTACGTGCCTTGTACGAGTTTTGTTTGTATTACCCACTTTGTGGCTAGTATGCCGGAATTTAATAGATGTAACAATTTCGGCTATTTTAATAAGTATTTGTGAATAGACACTATTATAATATCAAAGGATTTTGATAAAAAGTGTTTTAGCTATCGTAAGGTAAAAACCCGACATGTTTATTTGTGGCGTGGTCTTACGAGATGCTTTTGTTTTCAAAGGATTTTGAAACTTTAATAATCAATTTGAGTGTGATTTTCTCACGCTGGTATTCCAGACTGACTCTGGTATTGTTTTATATGATGCTCGGGTCAGACCGAGATAAACAGGTTCAGGATATGATGCTGTGGAGCTCAGGAGACGAGCTGGATGACGATACGTACTCTCGTACTTGCTATTATTTTTCCGCTGTGTATTCTGTTGTATGTTATGGATGTTGACGTACTCTGATGATGTACTCTGATGATGTATTGTATAAACAGATATAGTTTTTATTTTGTGTAAAGATCTGTTGATATATATTATATTTTATTCCGCTGCGATGGTTAGATTCTGATGTTGTTTTCTATTTTTCTTCTTCTACCCCTTTTTCTTAACTAAAATGGTTCGATTTTCCGGGTCTGGAAAGTCGGGTCGTTACATAATTGAATTGATTGAAGCAGTAAAAGTGTTTGAAACGCTTAAAATACCCTGAAGGTATTAATATTGTTTGAATGATAATAAACAATGAAAGTACACAAATTCCTGAAGAATATAAATAACTTTGGTGGTTATAAAGAAGGTAAAGAACAAGGAGCATAAATTACAATTTCTTTTAAGTATTGTTATAATGAAAATCTTGATATAATTCATGATGAGTAGATTACTTCCTATTTTTCAGTATTGTTGTAATGAAACTTTTAATATCCATTGAAGTGGTAGTTGCGGTATGCAAATACTTATTAAAGTTTATAAATTCCTGAAGAATATATATAACTTTTGTAGTTATAATGAAAGACAAGAAGCGTAGATTACAACCTTCTTCTAAGTATTGTTGTAATGAAAATCTTGATATACTTCAAGATGAGTAGATTACCTCCTGCTTTTTATTAATGTTGTAATGAAATTTTTAATATTCATGAAAGATGTATAGTTGCAATACGCAAAACTGATTTGAAGCACAAAAATGAAAGCACGTGAAGTGTTTTTCATAAAAGTAGCATACAAAATGCATAAAATGCAAACCACATTGGAAGAAACAATCTTTTAGAAAATTTGATTGTATCGAAGGAAACTATTAATAAATTGTATTATTAATGAGATACATATTTATGGATCCAGAAGTATCTATAACCAATTTGAGTTATCGAAAGATGAATATGAATTCAGAGGAAATTTTAAATCAGGGGGAGCATTCATAAGTATTTTATAATGCACTCTTTTTCCTTAACTAAGATTTTTCCCACTGGGCTTTTATTAGTAAGGTTTTAATGAGGCATTATCTTGATCCAGAAGTATCAACTCCCCAGTAACATTTGAAATAAGTTATAATGTACTCTTTTTCCTTATTTAAGATTTTTCCCACTGGGTTTTTCTTACTAAGGTTTTAACGAGGCATTGTCTTGGTCTAGAAGATTCAAACGTCTTTTCAAGAAATAACATCTCAAATATGTTATTAAAGTTAAATTGTATTTTTATCCTTGACTAAGGTTTTTCCCATCGGGTTTTCCTTTGTAAGGTTATTAATGAAGTATTGTATTGGTCCAGAAGTATCAAACTCTATTTGATTCTGTAAATATTGAAATATGTTATACTATATTGTACTCTTTTTCCTTCACTAAGATTTTTCCCATAGGGTTTTTCTTAGTAAGGTTTTAACGAGGCATTAGTTTGATCCAGAAGCATCAAACTTCATTCGAAGAAATGAGAAAATAAAATATGTCATTGTACTCTTTCTCCTTCACTAAGATTTTTCCCATAGGGTTTTTCTTAGTAAGGTTTTAATGAGGCATTATTTTGATCCCAAAGTATCAAACTCTTTAGAAAGAAAATCATTTTTAATATGATTTTACAAGTTGCACTCTTTTCCTCGTTCAAGGTTTTTCCCATTGGGTTTTCCTAACAGAGGTTTTTAATGAGGCAACAGACAATATCTATATCGACTGAATGGATAAATGCAAGCAAGATAATAATGAGGGGGAGCAATCACATACACGTTTCAAAAGGGACAATTTCAAGTTATCAGAGCATTCAAGATTTTGAAGACGCATATTCAAGGAGGAGTGTTATAATATATGTAAATAATAAAGTGTGAATATGCTATACAATGTTTATTATATTTTGTTTAGTCCCACATTATGGGATAGGTCAAATGCTATGCTCCATGGCCTATATATAAAGGAGTCTATGTAATGTAAATCATTGACTAACATCTGAGTAATAACATTTTCTCCTCTCTCCTCTTTTCTAATGGCTTCCTATCTTTTTTTTATAACATAGTATAGATTATAAACACACTTTTTAATATAGTTCAACACATTAAATAAATTTTAAAACTAATATTTCATGAATATTAATTTATTTAATTAATTTATAACAATTATAATTTAATTAAATCAGGTGGTCAAAGAAGTATACAATATTTTGGTTGTGTGACTCTTTAGGTGTAAATTTGGTTAGCGATTAATAGAACAATTCGAATATTAATGTTCACATGTCACTTAGCAGGTAGTGTGACATTTTGGTCAAATTTATCAGTTATTTAGTTTTGGTAAAATCAAATTTTACTTTGTTAAGCGTTAACTGATTGTGACTATTATTTACACCAATTCTCTTCGTCAAAACAATATCACTTTGGACTTATGAAATTTGGTAATTGTCAAAATTCCAATATCATGCATATTCAACTCTACCGTATGGTTCAATAACAATAATTATCATTATCCGAACTACTATGACTAGAGATTTTTACTTTGAGTTAACTTGAGTTGACCATGATACTAACCCCATATAACCGAGGACACGAGTCCTCTCTTAATAGTGCTTCACTTCCAACACTTCCACTCAACCCAACTATATCATTTGATGGACACCATGCCATGATTTGGTCGCAATCAAAGCGGAGCTTTCATATTGAACATCGTTAGTATACTCAAATCGAGAGAAATTTGTACATCAGTCACATTGATATTTTTTGTTGGAACTTAGTTATATTAACAAATAGAAAACTATCAAGTGACTCGTTCCATAGTTATCCAATAACTATCAATACGTAACCTGTAACGACCTGCCTTTTTGGACGTTTTAAGCAGACACACATGCCAGACTCAAACCATTCAAAAGGGCAGATTGTTATGGGGTAAATAAGAAAAAGAGAAGAAATAAAACAAATACAGAATCTCGTAGCGGAATGACAAAATATAATAACCAAATAACAGTTCATGAAGCTGTTTTATAAATACATTTGATTATTCTTTTACAACACAAAAATCAGAGTTACATAAACAGGAATAAATAAATAAATAATGCAGCGGAACAACATGTTGCAACGGAATAAATATAGTGAATAATAATAGTACAAAATCTTCATCTTCATCCTCCAGAAAGCAGTCTTCGATAAACTGAAAAGCTCAGACTGATCCGAGCGAATTGGAAAGACAAAACACTCGAGTCAGAACTAAAAGATCTTATGTAAGTTAAATCAACAGTAAATAAATATGACTAGAACAGCGTCAGAGATGTTTATGGGGTTTGACATCTCCTATCCAGTGTCTAACGTGAGTGCAATAACTTAAGAGATGTTCGGGATTTCCATCTCCTAAGGATCCGTTAAACTATCTACTATGTAGTACAATACGCTATTATAATAGTGTCTATAGTAAAGTAAAAGTATTAAAATAACGTTAAGGCGTTATCAATATCCCCCTTAACACATTTTATATATTCCCATAGTCTATACAGTACTGTAACTCCTCCGTAAACTGGAGGCTATCAGAGGGCACTAAGTAGGTATGGTACAAACCAAACTCGTAGAAGGCGTGCTAGGGCATGTGAACACGGCACTCGAGGCAATGCCAGGGTAGATATACCAATTGCGTATCCGGACCGGTGGTAACGCATAGCTGCTACTACCGCCCACCTCGAAACACACTCCCATAATCAAAATCAAGGGGTGGCCACCAAATCATCACAAAGTCAAAATATGGTATCGAAGAAATGTGTCCGATCGGAGGAATGACCTCAATTGGCTCGGCGTGGCTCCTGTTTTAGTCACATCTAAGCTGGCTCACGAGAGTCAGGGTCACGTAAATACCTCATACAGAATCGTTTGCCAAACCATCCTACTTCATTTCTGGAATTTTCACCACGTACACAGTTGTTAAAGTGGTTTTCGGTATTGGCAAAGAGTATGATAATATCTGATCCCGGTCTTTTTAACAACCAAACGCTTATTTCACATCGGATGGTTCTTTTACATTTCAAAAAGTCAATTTACAATTGATATCAAAATATCATATTCTCAAAACCATATCATTCCCAAATCATATTCCCTTTCAAGAATCATATATACTTTCGACATCATATTCACTATTGAAATTATCGATACGATAGGTAAATTAGATCCTTATTCCAAAATCATTATATTTACTCAAATATGTCACTTTGCAAAAAGTATCAATTCCAAATCCCAACTTAGGTTGTATCATCATCAAGGATTTAAATATAAATACTTCAACTTTACGCAGTCTGAAATTTAGAAAATAGTTTAGGTAGTCATAAATAGTTTTAATAGTTTTAAAAATAGTTTCAAATAGATTGAAATAGTTTAAATAGTAAAAATAGTTTTAAATAGATTTCAATTTGACTAATTTAGATTTAAAATAGATTAAATGGATTTAAATGATCTTAAATAGATTTAAAATAGATTAAATAAATTTAATTAGTTTAAAATTAGTAAAATAGATTTAAATTGGATTAAATAGGTTATAATAGATTAATATAAATTAAAATAGTTTTAAATTGGTTTAAAATATTTAATATAATTAAAATAGTTTAATTTAGTTTAAATAGATTTCAAAATTATATCCAACATTTCAATAACTCAATTCCGATAAATTCATTTATATTTGACACATCAACTTTGAAATTCCAATTTAAATCCTTTGAACAATTCAATAAGTCAATTCCAATTTCAACATTTACGCTTGGAATTTCGAAAATAGTTCAGTTTATATAAATCAAATTTCTATTTCAAAATACCAGTTAACTGAATTCAAAAATTTAAAGATTCAAAATCACTTAATTTAACCAATCCGGTGTCCGTATATAATTTTCTACCCTAGGGTCAAGTGATACAGATATTTATAATTTCAATCCGCAATTTAAATTTTTTACGGTTATATATCATTTCAAACCGCAATCCTGAATTAAATAAAAATCCACAAAATCGCTCGAGTCTATCATTTCAACCCATAATGATTTTTCCCTAATCTATAGGTCGTTCGGGTATGTATCATTTCAACCCATAGGGAACTTGCAGTGTTATAACAATAAAATACAACATCCAGTCATCCAATATCAACAATCAGACATCCATCACAATCATCATCCAAATCAATCAATAAACATCAATAGATAACCGATAATCAATAACAGGTATTAAATTGACAATTTAAAATTCAATATTAAATTAAACGATGATTAAATGCAATAAGAGTCAAATTTAACTAGAATGTCAATTTAAATATACCAAACATCGATCAATAAATTTCTAATCACATCATGAATTTAATTTAACTAACATAAGATAATTTAGTAATTGTGAGTGGGTTAAAACACACACCTTCGATTTTAAATCAAATAAAAATCCACTTTAGGGCCTAAATTCAAATAGTCTCAGAATTCATCCAAACCAGCGCCAAAATGTCTGGAATTTCGATACGATCCCAAAGAATCAAACCGCGCGTGAATTGGAGTTCGTATGCAGAAGTTATGTGAGTTAGAACATTTAAACAATTTAAAAATAAATAAATAAAAAATAAAACACGCTACCGCACGATGTCAGCCACGCGTCCTCTACTGCTTGCTCAAAAACCCTAGCTCTATCACGATCAAGCACAGCCGAGCCGCCACCACATATGATCATCGCATCGCCTGAGAACTCCGCCGTAGCCTTGCCTACGCGCGCGACCTGCCCCAGACCATCGACGACCACCCGCGACAACTCCAATCATCGATCGGCGGTGGAATCTATCCCAGCCGTTGCCAAAAACACAAACCCTAATTGAATTTTTGCCGCAAATCCGACCGTCATCTCATCGAACAACCCACTCTGATGAACTACGCTCGCCGCTCTCAGCAACCCAGTATCTCCCAATCGACGATCGGACGAAGTCGATCGAGACACGATGAACGGGCGAGACTTCATTACCCAATTCTGGCCACACCGAAACCCAAATCGAAAAACAAACTGTAGATTTAACTTGCGCTCATTGAGAGCTTCGAATCGATATATAATTCGATATTGTTTGAGGAGATTTAATTTTTCGATTAGATTTTAATTTGCAATTGAATTTGGAATTGGTTTTGGTTTGTCTTCCATTGGGAGAAGCAGATAAAATTGTACGTACATGCAATTGGAATAAGAGATAGTTAGGGTTCATAACGGGCTATATATAGGCAGGTCAGAAATAGAAATGAATGGGTTGGATTGATTTGATTTTGAACGATAAACGACTCGAAAAGCCTGTTTCGTTCCCGAATCAAAAATGGGTAATCCCATATATCAAAATAGATGTTTTCAATATTTTTAAACTCAATGGAACAGGTTTCAGGTCCTAATTCCATTGTATGAAGAAGTTAGCTTAAAATCAGCTTATTTCAAATTGATTTCAATTGAATTTAATTTCTAGGCGTTTCGAGCCCGTACGATCAAACGACAAGTCCGATCGTTACGAAACTTGAAATCCTACAATAATTCACCATTACGGATCCGATGAAACTAGTTTCGTCAAAATCCGAGACAGTGGCCAAAATGGCTATTTTCACGTTAATTAATTAAATTAATATTAAATTAATTAATCACTTTTTAATTCACTATTTATAAACTAAAAAATTTCATCATTTTTGATTACTTAGACACTTATAATAACTTAAAGCAAATTTAACTAAAATTTCAGTGTTAAATATTTTCCAAAATACAGTGTTCAGTTTCAACTGCAATTAATCCAATTAATTAAAATTTAATTCCAATAAATTGATTAAATTTGATTTCAATCTTTATATTCAATCAATTATTACTCTAATAACATAGTTAACATTCGTTTATATCTTATTTCATTAGTATGCTACAATTTCCATCCTTTATTTGGATTAACTACTATATTTCAATTATATTGAACTTTTGTCACTTTTAATATAATTTAAAATCTCTATAAATTAATTTGTCTTTGTTTCACTCCTTTTATTACATCAATTATTACCTTGTAAATAGAATTCACATTTCTATACCTTTTATTACATTCACCATTTGCAGTTATTGTTTTAACTCACGTTAATGTAACATTTATTTGTAATTGATTAATTAAATTGGTAACAAATAACAATTTTCACCATTTCTACATCTAATAACATTTGTAAGTTTATTATGTAAAACAATGTTATAACAACTTACACTATACTAATTCTATAATTATCAATTTAATCTACATTAACTGCACTAATTAAGTGAATTAATTACAATTGATTTCAAATTTAACTTAACAGACTAAATAAATAGGTAACATATAGTAATTGTCACCATTAACCTTTAGTCACATCTTATAAGTTTATTATCCACAACAAGTGTTATAATTACTACCACGACGCTAAATTTATTCAATTACAATTCAGTACACATTATTTCATTAATCAATCAACTTTTAAATTATCAATTCTTCTTTAAATCCAATTATCCATTAATACATACATTACTATAATTTATTTATAGTCTATACTAATTATAACTCTTTTAATCCTTTTAGTTAATTGGAATTACATTTAAAGCAGTTATAAATTACCTTAAATTAGTACTATTACATTGCATTCCCATTAAAATCTTATTATTAAATCACAAATATTTATTTCTTCCAACATTAAATCGCAAACTTTATTAAATCAATTATTTTTAGTTTTCGAAAATTTACGGGTCGTTACACTCTCCCCCACTCAAAACTTTTCGTCCTCGAAAAGAAAAAAGAAGGGATAAGGAATTGCTATATCTTATTAAAAATATTAAATTTATAAGCAATTAATTTACAAAATTAAATAATTTAAATAAAATTTATCAATTTATACACAATTAAATCCTTTCATATTTAAGTAAATAAAAGTTTGGAAAATATTTCATAAAATTTCTAAGTCCAAAATTCACGAAAAATTTCTGCAGAGTCTCCTTTGTATGGAGAGGTCTGGGAGAAATAATAATATTATTAATAACAATAAATATATCATATTTCAAAATAGTATATCCAAGAACGTACCTATTTGTCGGGCAAATAACGCTTATTTTATGAAACCAAAAGCAGTAGCAATTGCTTCCATAAACCTGTATTTCACTTATATAATCTAAAAGAAGTTAGCAAATTATATAAAGATAAATATTTAAGTTGTTTCAATAAATAAAAAACAAAACATCACCACATAACAACAATTTCATTTGCAAACAAACAACCATACAAACATCATTTCAACAAAGAGAGCAATCATCCATCCATAACAACCAAAATAAATGGTTTGTTCGGGTTCAGAACTTCTAATCGTACAAAATGATAAGTAAACTATGAAGTAAATCATACACTCAATAGTCGTAGATAATTTTATAGATTATTTATACATCCTACACAATAAAAGTATCCTTTCCCAACCAATCCATAAGTCAAGTAAACAAAGAATTCAACACATTTTTAAGTTTACTCTATTTGTCTTTTTCACATCATTTATTGTTCATTCATTTTTTCATACAATGATTTTTTTAAGTCACGTTCGTTACTTACAAATTTTTAAATTCATTCATATAAGGCTTATTTCATAAATTTACATTCTCTACTTACATAAGTTATATCAATTTCAATTATTTGGATCATGAATGAATTCATTATTGAAGTATTGTATATATTTTATTTCAGTTTACTTCACATTTACAATTTAGTTTGATTTCCCTTTTTTTCATTTACTCTTCTTTTCTCATCCATAATGCTTATTTTCATTAATTTACATTCGTTATTACTTACAAAAGTTCATTTCTCCTTTATTCATAAGGTGCCATTTTCTTTTATTTTATTACTTTACACTCATTGCTTAAATAATTTATTTCTATTTCAATTATTGGATTATCCATAATCAGGTAAGTTTCTTTACAATTTAATTCGCCATTAATAGATATTTCTCTCTTTTTTTTCTCACATTCATTTCTTTTATATAAAGTATTATTTAATATTAACTCTATTTATAAACCATTTCCAGTGTTCTTTGAAGTTATAATCATTCAATTTATATAGTACTCATTTTAATTATAAATGGCTTCAATATTAATTCAGGTTTATAATTATTTACTTACAGTATTCACCTTTACCGTTAAATCTGATTATAAATAGCTTAAAGTGTTAACCTAAGTTTATAATCATTTTCCTCACATTATTCACTTCCATTACATTTAATTAGTAGCATTTCAAACTATTACGTTTGGTTTATAACAATTTATAACATTAGAGTTCTTATTTATAGAAAAAATTCCATTGAACACTTTCAAATTTTCCCACGTTTTACTTGTATAATCTTCTCTTACATATCCTTATAAACATTTCAACTATTAACATTTTGGTAAGTTATATATATATAATGTCTTAAGAATGCATTGAATATTATCTGAGGTTTCTCTTATTTATTTAGTTAACAAAATGTTCAATAGTTACCATTTCTATTTTTTATTTCCTTTTTATTTACTGTTTACAAATTTCTAAATTTTCTTATCTATTTCATTAATCATTTTAGCATCAAGTTCCTTATTTTCATTTTTGAAGTTTCCAATTATTAATATAGTTAAGATTCCATTCATTACAATTATTTAAATTTCTAATTATAGAAACTTAAGAACTAAACAACCGGGTTTCATTTCAATTATTTTAAAACAATATATATAACTGTATACTCTTGACTTATATATATATATATCAAATTATATTTAGAAATTAAAATTAAGATTTTTTTTTCAAAACAAATGTGCAGTAAAATTACTACAACAGTCTTCCCACTTTGAAACTCGAAAATAAACGTCGATGATGCGTGCACTCATCACCGAAATTATTTTCCAATGATAGAGAGGGGAGTACAGAACTTATTTCCTCTAAAAGTTTCTTTTTAAAGCTTCCTTCCAAATCACATTGAAATATTTATATCGGAAAATACTTCCAAATAATACTAATATCATATTCCAAAACCCTTTGAAAGAAATTTCAAAAAATCCGGGAATTTAAGTCTAAAGTTTCCACTCTATTTTTTATTTTATTTGTAAATCTTATTTTCAATCAGTATTTATAAAATTTCACTACCAAACAAACAACATATTACAACCAACTATATCATTTATAAAATTTATTGTTTTATATACAAAAAATATATTATAGGCAAAATTATTTCATTTACCTATATTTCAAAACAATATTGTGTTGGTCTGTCCTATTAAGTGTTTAGAAATTCCTATCGATGCCATAACATCCTATGTACCGAACGAAATTTATACATACTAAACAGAACAAATTAACACAATACCAAAACCCTTTTATAACACTAACAAATACGCTCTCTCGTACATATACACCCAACGACCCATTCTAGGGTATTACTACCCTATTTATATGAGTCGGACCCCACAAATCTAAGGTTATCGCTAAACCAAAGCTCTGATACCAACTGTAACAACCTGCCTTTTTGGAAGTTTTAAGCAAACACACATGTCAGACTCAAACCATTCAAAAGGGCAGATTATTATGGGGTAAATAAGAAAAAGAGAAGAAATAAAACAAATACAGAATCTCGCAGCGGAATGACAAAATATAATAATCAAATAACAGTTCATGAAGCTGTTTTATAAATACATTTGATTATTCATTTACAACGCAAAAATCAGAGTTACATAAACAGGAATAAATAAATAAATAATGCAGCGGAACAACATGATGTAGCGGAATAAATATAGTGAATAATAATAGTACAAAATCTTCATCTTCATCCTCCAGAAAGCAGTCTTCGATAAACTGAAAAGCTCAGACTGACCCGAGCGAATTGAAAAGACATAACACTCGAATCAGAACTAAAAGATCTTACGTAACTTAAATTGAACGACGTCAGAGATGTTTACGGGATTTGACATCTCCTATCCAGTGTCTAACGTAAGTGCAATAACTTAAGAGATCTTCGGGATTTCTATCTCCTAAGGATCCGTTAAACTATCTACTATGTAGTACAGTACGCTATTATAATAGTGTCTACAGTAAAGTAAAAGTATTAAAATAGCGTTAAGGCGTTACCCATATCCCCCTTAACACATTTTATATATTCCCATAGTCTATACAGTACCGTAACTCCTCTGTAAACTAGAGGCTATCAGAGGGCACTCCATAAGTATGGTACAAACTAAACTCATAGAAGGCGCACTAGGGCATGTGAACATGGCACTCGAGGCAATGCCAGGGTATATATACCAATTGCGTATCCGGACTGGTGGTAACGCATAGCTGCTACTACCGCCCACCTCGGAACACACTCCCATAATCAAAATCAAGGGGTGGCCACCAAATCATCACAAAGTCAAAATATGGTATCGAAGAAATGTGTCCGATCGGAGGAATGACCTCACTTGGCCCGGCATGGCTCCTGTTTTAGTCATATCTAAGCTGGCTCACGGGAGTCAGGGTCACGTAAATACCTCATACAGAATCGTTCGCCAAACCATCCTACTTCATTTTTGGAATCTCCACCACATACACAGTTATTAAAGTGGTTTTCTGTATTGGCAGAGAGTATGACAATATCCGATCTCGGTCTCTTTAACAACCAAACGCTTATTTCACACCGGATGGTTCATTTACATTTCAAAAAGTCAATTTACAATTGATATCAAAATATCATATTATCAAAACCATATCATTTCCAAATCATATTCACTTTCAAGAATCATATTCACTTTCAAGAATCATATATACTTTCTACATCATATTCACTGTTGAAATTATCAATACGATAGGTAAATTAGATCCTCATTCCAAAATCATTATATTTACTCAAATATGTCACTTCGCAAAATGTATCAATTCCAAACCCCAACATAGGTTGTATCATCATTGTAACGATCCGGAATTTTCAATCCCGAAAATTCCAGATAGTTAGGGAAAGAAGGAAGAGATAGAAGCAGAAGAAACAAAAACACTACACAGATTCTCACATTCGCAGCGGATCAAAATATAATATCAATAATAACTGTTTACAAAAGAATACTGTATCAGTTAATTTACATTTTTATACATCAGAGTTACAACACTTCACAATCACTGGATAGTTAAAATAACTTGTCACAGATAAATAACAATATCACAACGGAATACACTCCATATGTTCCTGCCATCCAGCTCGCCTCCTGAGCTCCAGAACGTCCTTACCTGAAAAATCTGTAATACTCGGTCTGACCCGAGCATTACATCAAAGTAACACCCGGGTCAGGCTGGAAACCAGCATGACTAAACCCATCCAACATGGAATACAACAGCATAAAACTTACATAAAGCCCGGGGTAACTCGTGTTAATTTACAAATTCACAATTTGTTAGAGACATTACTTATTTCACACATCAATTTCTAAGTACCAAAACTTAGATTAAATGGTCCAATTCATTTAAATCATTCCATTCCAACTTATTGATTTCACATATTAATTTTTTAAAGAATCGAAGTGGGTTCGGATATTTACTGATACCCGACCCCGGTCTCTTCGAATCCTGTAACGACCCTAGATTTTAATTTAATTTAAATTGATAATTAAATGAATTTTTGAATTTAAATTTGTAAAATTGATTATAAATGGAACGAGTTTCCCCGATTCAACTCGAAAAATATATAAAGTCATTAGGATTTGATTTCAAACTTGAATTCAATGGTTAATAATAATTTGAAATTATAAATTAAATATAAGACAGTAAATATTAAAGTAAAATAAATAATTGAGTTATAAATAGAAATAAATAAATAAGAGATGAACTATAAAAAATAAAAGTAACGCTTAAATAAAATCTAACGACAAATTTAAATAGGAATTTGATTATAAAATAATATGTACAAATTAAATTTTTAACAAATGAGGTTGTATGTAAACAATAAGATAACAAAAACAAAATCAAAGAAAAATAAGAATAAGAATGCAGACTGGAAAACATAAACATTTTTGAGTTGTGCAAGATAGAAAATATAAGAACAAAGAATTCAAACAAGTAAACAATTTGTAAATATCTTGCAAAAGAAGAAATACAACTAAGTACATATAAGCTAGAAAAATAAATATAAATAAGCTATATTGTAGGATATAAAGTAGATATATTAGCTAAAATTATAACAACATATTAGAAATAGAATTCATTCATATTATAAAATAATATGACAAAGCAAAGGAAATATATTCAAGTATATACACTTGCAAAAGAAAGGAGACAACAAACATATATAGGCAGGTAAAATAAACAAGTAAACATGTAAGAGTGTAAACAAGTGAGTATGTATAAAGTAGTGCAAAGAAATAAAAATATAGCCTACGAAAGGAAAAAAAATTTATAAGCATGAAGCTTGCAAAGGAAGATAGCAATAAATATATTCAACTATAGATATCTATGTACACTTAAACAAAACAATATCTTCATATTGTACAAGATAATAAATGCTTGTACACTACAACATCACTTCTTATCATACAAGCAAGATTTCAGCCGGCCATAAGCAAGAAAATATCACTGCTAAAAACTTGTACAAACTAATTAAAATACACATCACCTGTACAACTATCCTTTTATATGTATATGCATATACACTTTCTCTTTCTTTACATCAAGCTTCTCAGTTCATTTTCATTTCTTCAAAGCCAAGAAAAACTAAAGTGAATATCAACTAAAATTTAAACAAAGTTCAAACTTGAACAACAAATTTCTGGAATCAAAACAACAAAAGCATACAAATTTTCAAATCAAGTTTCAGTTTTGAAATCTTCACAAGGCTAGTTTCAAAAAGGAAACTCTGTTCATTTCTGGAAGTCAGGTGAGCAAAATTTCCCACCTTAATCCTTTGTTTCTGTGAGTAACTTCATATTTTAATAACTTAAGTTTTTATTTAGTTGCATGACTAATATCTGAAATTGGTTGTATGAAGTATATGCATTGTACTGTATTTTTGGGTGAGATGATGCCTGTTTGTTTAATAGCCTGGAAACAATCTCTATATATAAAATTTGAGGCTCAGATCGTAACAAAATTTATCTCTGCTAAATCTGTTGGATGATAGGACTTAGTATCTAAGCAAGATAAGTTTGTATGATCATAAAGCAAATTTTAAAAAATTGTATTTGAGTGTGCAAAGTAGAACTGCTCTGTAGCAACTTAAAGAATAGGACATGTTTGATATAGGGGAAATTTCAAACATTTTAAAATATCAATTCAAGATTATAACTTGAATTCTTGCCTATAATTAGGATTTTTAAAACTAAAATCACATTTTTTAGTTGAGTTTTGAACATACTTTACTGGGTTGATCAATTCGAGCATTTTGGGTTGCCTCTGGAATTATCGTTGATCGGAGTGGTTGAGGTTTGATCTGGAGGTTGAAGCATGATCATGGTTTCAGGGAAAATTATGAGGAAGGGGATTTAAGAATTGTGGTGATGGTGATTTAGGATTGAAATTTATAACCCTAGTTTTCTGTTGCTCAAAAAATTTTATTGTCGCGGCCCCTATGAAGGATAGAGCTTTCCCAGATTCGAGTAGGAGATTGATGTAGTATGGAAGAAGTAGTGGCCGGAGGTGAAGCTTCTCTGGTGGTCGGATTTTGGTGTTTGAAGCGATTTCCAGTAATCGACATTTTTCCAGTTTTGAGCTTGAAAGCTCGTTTTTGATTTTGGGGTTCTGCAATTTGTTTGATGATCGGGATGTGATTCAGAGTTGATCGTCGACTTGCTCGTTGACGTGGTGATGATCGGAGGTGATCCAAGCGGTGGTGCACGTGCACGTTAACATGCGTGTATCTGGTTTGCATGAAAGTTTGGGGAAGACGAAGTTGCGTGTGTTGCTCGAGAATCTTGCGGGGTCGAGCTCGAAGTAATTCGTGAGGGAACTCGAAGACGAGTGAGGTGAGGGAAAACTCAAAGTAAGGCTCGGGTATTCAAGCATTTGGCTCGGGTCAGTGGATTTAAGACAAAGCAGGTTTTAAACTTTAATAAGAAAAATCAAGTTTTATTGAAAACAATTTTTGTTAAAACCAAATTCTTTTGTAAATGTTAACCCAAGTTTTGAATTTGGTTAAAAGGCCTTTTAATTATTAATTTAACTTAAAGGTTGTAAGTTAATGATGAATTTATTTCAAAGATTATAAATAAAGATTTTTATGATAAATAAAGTGATTAATAAAAGATAAAATGGGTTATTTTAAAATTAATAAGGAAATTTATGACTTTTTTTAATATTAGTAATCAAAAGAAAATTTCTTAATGATTAAAGGTTGATTACTCAAGTGATTAAACAATAATTTGTTTAAGGGCTAGTTAATTAATGTGATTAATTAAAGAAAATTTACCAATTAAAGGTTAATTAATTGATAATTGAGATTTATTTATTTAATGATTAAGGAATGAATTAAGGTTAATTAATTTATTATCAAAAGATAATTTATAGTTGATTAAAGGATAATTAATTAATAATTAATGGATAATTAATAAATGATTAAAGAATAATTAATCAAAATAATTTGTAATTAATCGATGCTAATTAACCAGGATAAGAAATTCATAAATAATTATTCTGATCTAAATTAATCGGATAATTAGATTGATTCTACTTATGGATGTTTGGATTCTATTGGATGATTGAATTGTTTGATATCCCTGATTTGTGATGCTTGGTGATACACCTTGATTTATGTTGTGATCTGTAATTTATTATCTGTGATATATATATATCTGTGATCTGTATGTGAAAGATAAGCGTGATAGTTTATACCGCTTATCAACTATATCCTGTATTTTGATCTGTGATGATTCATCGTGTTGCACTATTTTGTTAAACCCCTGGACTACACTTTTACACACACAAATATGGATTTCACGTGGAAATCGGTTAAGTCATAGATAATTTAAATTTGATGTTTTTGAAATTGAAATTTTAATTTCAATTGATTTTGAAATTGGAAATTTGGGTTTAAAGTGAAAAGCTTTTGAAAATGTGTTTTCAAAGATAAAAGTTATTTTGAATAACTTGGTAAAGTTTCAATTTAAATAATTCAATTTAAATTTGAATTCAATATTTGGAATTGAATTCAATGATTGGAAATTTTGATTAAAGATGATATAAATGTGTTTATATGAAGTTAAACCATTTTAAAAGTAAAAATTTTGAGAATTTGAATTTAACCCAAAGATTTCAACTCGTATGAATGAATCAGATTTTCTGAAATGAAACTGTTTGTTTTCAAATGATAAAAGCTTTCATATAAGAAATGAAATTCCAATTTAGTTAAGGGAATTTCAAGTTTGAATTAAAATGATGTTTTTCCAAGTTATGAATGAATTGTTTTTGAAAGCTATGAATTGAATCTGTTTATTTTTAACAGATTTAAAATGATGATTTGTTTAAACCATTCGAAAAGAAATTGTTTTGAAAGCTATCAGTTAAATCTTTAATTTAAAGATTTAACGAGTTAATCAAATTAAAATGGAAATTGATTTGGAAAATCTGTGAATGAATCTTTTGTTTAAAAGATTAAAGTGTGGAAATTGTTTAAACCGTTGAAGGTTGTTAAATGAATCTTTTTGTTCAAAAGATTGTAAATGGTAATTTGTTAAACCATTTGAAAGCAAAGTTTTGGGTTTAAGTTGTGACTTAATTAAAATTCTATTATCCATTGTTTTTGAATATTGTGCTCACTATTCGGGTTAGCCGGGAAAAGACCTTTGTGTCATATAACTCATTCCGAATAGTGATACGTCGTATATGGATAGCAATTGAAGACCGGTGATGAAGACCGGATATTCACGCGAACGAAAGTATAACTCGTCGATTGTCTCTGCACTGGGTAGCTCCTGGTATAGAGATCCCCTAAGTGATGGGAAGTTCGATCTGGATTGTGAATACCCGGATTTGCAAGGGCTTCGTAAGAAGTGCCTTCGGTTCTGTTCGAACCCGGAACAGACTTGTATGGTTACATGTCTGACATTACACTTTGAGATATAAAGCCGATTTCTTTCAAATACATTTCTGTTGGTGGCGGAGAATTTATTCTCTTAGCTTAACACCCTTCTCTGAGACGTACAAGCTCAGAGGTTATGTAATTGAAGGTTATCAGCGATATATTCCCAATTTGGTAATGTGGCATGCTGAGTGTTGCTGTGTGATGATCAGTGTTTGATCATTTGTGATATGATCATTTGTTTGATCATTTATCTTTATGATCATTAGTTGATCATCTGTTGACCCAAAGTGTGGCTTTTTGAAAAAAGCGTAGCTTTGTGGACGAGACTTCGTCGAACCTCACAACCCGGTAATGGTCGAAACAGGAATTGTGCGGCAAGGTTTCAGGGGTAGCTTCCCTAGAGTATGACCATTCCTTCTGGAAAAGGGTAGTATCATGGTATGGAGCCTAGATACTTACTCATGTGGACACACTTTATTTATTATGTGTGATGTTGGATTAGAGGTACCTCGTTTAAAGGTCCCAAAGGACCGGGGGTGGCATATCTGAGGTTTTGTATATCCCTTGGGAAAGGGGGTAGCCGGCCTTGTTTGGAAGAGAACGGTTTGGTTCTCGGAGCGTCCCGCCAGAGGCGTTCTTTCATGGAATAGGAAGTTCCTTAGCCTGACCATTTGTTGGAAATCCATCTTCCAAATACGAACTTTGTACGGTTTTAGTTGTAGAACCTGCCATCTAATATGGTAGCTATAGCAGGCATAATATAATGGTACCTATGCTGGCTAAGATTTATATTCTACTTTCGAAATGTTTTCCACTATGCACAAATAATAATTTCAAAAATGATTTGATTTTGCGTAGTAAGCATCTTTGACTATCATAAGGAGAAATCTCCTCCAATTCTGCGTTTGCATTATGTGTGTGGCGGGAGGCCTTATGGTAGTTTCATTTTCCAAAAGCATTGCGAATTGACTTTAAAATTCTCTCATATTTGTTTTTAAAGATAAACTGTTTTTGTTGCTCACACCAGTCCCATGACTGATCCGGAGTTTATTGTTTCTTTCCTAAACTCTGGATGCTCAAATTTTTTCTACACGAGCAGTCTAGAGTTTGGTTTTTCAGATAGTCAGATTAGTAGATTTATTTGGAGCTAGTTTAGTCTTTGGATCGGACTGCACTTGCTTATCTTTGTGCCTTGTTATTGGGAGTTCGAGCTATATCTGGATTGGTGCTTTGAAGATGAAGATTATCTGCTGCTGATGTTATCGTTTTCTTTTCCACTGCTATTTGTTGTATCATATCTCTGATGTATATTGATATTCATTTTATCATTCTGTTGTATCAGATATTGTATTAGATATTGTATATCAATGTATTATTCATTTCTTCCGCTGTGTTATTTACTTAATGTTGTTATAAGCTCCAGCGACTCGGATTTGAACGATCGAATCTACGACATTCGAGTATGATGTAAAGTATGGATGTCGATTTTCGAACGGGAAAATCTGGGACGTTACATTTGGTATCAGAGCCAAGGTTGGTTGAACTTTAGCTCAGGAGTATAACACGTTAAGTAGCTCATTAGAGATAGAGTGAAGTAAACTCTAGAATGAGTGTTTCTCTAAGATATCCGTCTGAATGTCTCAGTAAATTCTCTTACTATCCACTGATAGTGAGTATGAGTGCAAGAAGAGGACGAGATAGGGGACAAGGGAATACAACTATAAATGGTCAATACCCTGCAACAGTGGAAACAACTTTCTCTATCAATTTTCTTTGATTCGTTTCCAAAATTCTTTTGATTTCTCTGTGACAGCTCCAGAAAGAAGTTTCGTTGTGATGATGGCCCTACGAATCATTGTAGGAAATTTTTACTTCGTATCTTGTGTTTGAGCAATTATAGGAAATCGAATCTGTCTATATCTGTGTTATTTTTCGTGCCTGCTAATTTCGAGGACGAAATTATTTTAAGGGGGGAAGTTTGTAACGACCCTAGATTTTAATTTAATTTAAATTGATAATTAAATGAATTTTTTAATTTAAATTTGTAAAATTAATTATAAATGGAACGAGTTTCCCCGATTCAACTCGAAAAATATATAAAGTCATTAGGATTTGATTTCAAACTTGAATTCAATGGTTAATAATAATTTGAAATTATAAATTAAATATAAGACAGTAAATATTAAAGTAAAATAAATAATTGAGTTATAAATAGAAATAAATAAATAAGAGATGAACTATAAAAAATAAAAGTAACGCTTAAATAAAATCTAACGACAAATTTAAATAGGAATTTGATTATAAAATAATATGTACAAATTAAATTTTTAATAAATGAGGTTGTATGTAAACAACAAGATAGCAAAAACAAAATCAAAGAAAAATATGAATAAGAATGCAGACTGAAAAACATAAACATTTTTGAGTTGTGCAAGATAGAAAATATAAGAACAAAGAATTCAAACAAGTAAACAATTTGTAAATATCTTGCAAAAGAAGAAATACAACTAAGTACATATAAGCTAGAAAAATAAATATAAATAAGCTATATTGTAGGATATAAAGTAGATATATTAGCTAAAATTTTAACAACATATTAGAAATAGAATTCATTCATATTATAAAATAATATGACAAAGCAAAGGAAATATATTCAAGTATATACACTTGCAAAAGAAAGGAGACAACAAACATATATAGGCAGGTAAAATAAACAAGTAAACATGTAAGAGTGTAAACAAGTGAGTATGTATAAAGTAGTGCAAAGAAATAAAAATATAGCCTGCGAAAGGAAAAAAAATTTATAAGCATGAAGCTTGCAAAGGAAGATAGCAATAAATATATTCAACTATAGATATCTATGTACACTTAAACAAAACAATATCTTCATATTGTACAAGATAATAAATGCTTGTACACTACAACATCACTTCATATCATACAAGCAAGATTTCAGCCGGCCACAAGCAAGAAAATATCACTGCTAAAAACTTGTACAAACTAATTAAAATACACATCACCTGTACAACTATCCTTTTATATGTATATGCATATACACTTTCTCTTTCTTTACATCAAGTGTAACGACCCGTAAATTTTTAATAATTTTTAACGGTGTTATATACCTAATTAATTGAAATTGTGTGAAATTTTAAACAATAAAATTTGAAAATAAAAATTTACTATTTGGAATACGTCTATTTTAATATAGCAACTGGTAAATTTTCATCTGATAATATTGAAGTTTATTTTCCTGTGAAATTTCATTTCAAATCAAACCGGTTAATAACAGTGAATTTAAAAGTTTTCCGAAACCAAAATATGTCAACAGGAGAAAATTTATTTAGATCATTCTGAATCAGACTGCGAAATTCGTTTTTCCAAATTTGGACTTCTATTGCTCCGTTATCTTAATTCTTGTAAAATAGCAGCATTTTCTGGTACCGGTTATCGACTTTTGATCGGATGATCGCACCACTGGTATTTGTATACCATTTCGATCGTCTCGTCGTACCGATCTTTACGGTATATTCAACTCTGTAATTTGAAGTCCGGTACGCAACAGACGCAATATAACAGTTCGCGGTACCTGGACCATATTCGTAACTTTTAAAATTCTCTCTGTCGTTACAGTGTAGCCGTGTACTCCAAGAAATAGTCAATGACTTTAATAATTTTTCGCCTAAGTTAAAGCTGCCGAGTGCTGACTGTTCAAATTTCTTTCATTGTATATTATATTCGTTCCCATTCAATTGCTCTTCCTTTCCATAGATCTAATTCTCGGCCTTCCCATCTACCAAAACTTATCTCCTTCAATTCGCCCTCATCTCACCAGTTCCACACCATCCCTCCGAGCTCCCCACCACCCAGGCCTCACGCCTCAGTCCAAACTCCAACCCGTTCTCCCCTCCGCCACCTCCCCGTGAATAGCGCCCACTACCCCATCTCCTTGTTCACCTCTTCTCACCAATTGCCACTCCGTTTCCAAAGCGACAGCCTTCACCAAATGCCAGGCCTAGCCTTTCAATAGGCAGCAGCCCTCCGTGCCACCTCATCCTCAAATCTTTCATGCGTAAGTGTTTAAATAGTGTCTCGTGTTGTTCTGTTATATTATATGTTAGTATAGATTGTGAATATATAGGTTAGGTGCTGTTAGAGATAGTTGCACTTATACCCATATTATATACATATATTTTGTTTATATAAATTTAGTTTGTATATCTCTTTTATGGATAAGTATGTATGGTTGCAAGTTTATGTATTTATATATAAATATAAATTTTGTTCGGCTATAGTTACTTGTTGGAACGTATAAGTTTAGTTATATTAATAAAGGTATATTTATATTACTTGTAAATAAACAAGTTACTGGAAGATTCATTTTCTACCTTGCTTTGTTTTGCTTTTTGGGCCTATCCTGATTGTGTGTATTCGAAGTATAAGTATATATGTTATATAAGTTGGGTTTTGTTAGTGTATATGTATAGATAAATTTATATAAGTTGTATACCAGTATTTTTTTTTTGTTGCATAAAGTGATATCCATTGTCTATGTATATGAGTATATTGGTTTTATTAGTATTATTTATTAATATAGATTTGTTGACATATCGCAGTAATATAAATTAATATTATATTAATATAAGTTTTATACTGATTAAACAAGCTGCTATTTATATTGTATTGTAAGCAATTGGAAGATTGTTTGTATATATATTTTGATTTAGTTTTGTATAGGATCTAGTTGCTTTTAGATATATAAAAAGTAACTGTAGGTATATAAACGAGTTTATTTAAGTTACACTATATATAGGTCTATATTAGTACTACATTGTTGTATAATATAATGGTTTTAAGAAGCGAATTCATGTACTGTAATTTTTAATATAATACACATGTTTAAATAAATATGTTTCGAAATTTATTTTTGAAGGAAATTAAAATATATGTGTGTGTATATATATATAATATAATAATAATGTACATATTTTCAGTTTATATCAAAACTGATTTTGATTTGTTCTCATCGGTTTCTTATCTATCAGCTTGTCCGTCGAATTCGTTTCAATCTAGCTTTACTTTGCAATTCGTGCTTGGATTCGTAACTCTTCTCAATTTCGTTCGTCTCTAGCCTCGAAAGGTGAGCAATCACTCATGATTAACGTTCTTTTATTATTTAAATTTGATTTCAATTGAAATAGCAATTGAATTATGCTGCTGTAGTTATTTAAATTGGTATATATGCTATTATCTATAACTGTTCACCTATGACATCCGACACCAGTATCTAGTATTATATGCCTGTTATTACTATTATTTGTATCTGTTCACCTATGACATCTGACACCGTATCTGTTATTTATACTGATGATATATGCCTGTTGTTATATTTTTGTATCTGTTATCACTCTGCAAGTTCCCTGTTAGTATAGAACTCACTATGGGTTGAAATGATACATACCCGAACGGACCTTAGAATAGGAGAATTTCGTTATGGGTTGAAATGATAGACCCAAGCGATTTTCATTTGAATTGAAATTGGGATTACGGGTTGAATTGATTCTACCCGTATACATTTAAATTTCGGATTGAAATGATAAATATCCGTATCACTTAACCATATGATAAATATATATACAGACACCGTTGGTCCATATATATAAATATTTTGAAATTGAATTATATGGTTTGGAAAGAAATATATGGTTTTAACAAATGTTGATTCTTAAAATTTTATATATAAATGGTAATGATATATATAGATTTAATAATGATACTTAATTTAATTAAGATGGATTTAATACATATAATATGTTAAAATTTATATTTCAAAATAGATTTTGGTAAGAATTTGAATAAGTTAAGGTTGGGATGATAATTTAAAGAATTTTATTTAATTAAACCAAAATAAAGCTTATTGAAGTTGGAATTTATGATATGATTTATAACTTGAGTTTGATTTAAATAATTTAATGAATATTTCTTGTTTAAAATAAAGTTTGAGGAAATATCTAGTAAAATGTGATTTAAGGCTAGAAATGATATTGAATAAATTAAGTGAATATTCCCTGATTAAATAATAATAAAGTTAAATCAAGAGTTATATGAAACTGTTAAATTTAACTTTGAAATGTTGAATATTAAAGCTTTGAAATATAAAAAAATTTAAATGGTATATTTAGAATTGAATTGAATTAATGAATTGAGCTTTGAATAAATTTGAATTTGGAATTTGAGTTAATTTGAATCGATTTGTGAGACTTGAGGAAATTGTAAATGCTTTACCTTATAAATTATTTAATCTATATATACTATTTTGGAAATAGATATATTTGAAATGAAATGATATTTGGGTTTTGAAGTATAAATTAAATTTAAATGACCACGGGGTTATGATGTATATTTCCACCTTGTAGATAGTTCTGAAGATCCTTAGAGGATGGTTATCCCAAACATCCTTTAAGTTACTTGTATTTCAGTTGATATTTCACTTGAGTTGGATTTATTAGTATAAGAATGTTAATCCTGACTCGAGTGTTTTGTGTTTTACTTTACGCTCGGGTCAGACCGAGTGATACAGCATTTGAGACTCACCTTTGGAGTTTGGAGCTTCGTTTGGAGATCCAACTATTGATTCAACTTCCAGCTTTCCAGTTGATTCGTTCACAGAAGTCATCTGTTTGGATTGGAGACTTCACTGTATTTGAGATATTCTGTTGTATTTTATTTCTAACTCTGATGTTTATATAGTAGCTTCATGAACTACTATTTTATCTATTCCGCTGCGTATTATTGTATTACTCTGTGTCTGTGATTCTGTGATTGATTTATTTACTGCATATGCTGAGTTTTGCCAAATTTAAATTAACAATCTGATATTTTGAATTATTCAAGTCAGACATGTGTGGATTTATTGTCGATTTGAATGGTCCAAAATAGCGGGTCGTTACAGTTGGTATCAGAGCCAGGTTCCAGGCGAAACTTAGCATATATTGTAAATTTATTTACAGAATCACTTTCGTTCGGGCCTATCTTCGAATCAGAATTCTTGTTGATTAGAGTTCCTATAATTTGAATTGCTATCTTTGTTCTGAAATTCGTCTTTGCCTCTCCCTATTTATATTCTTATATGAGTATCCGTCTTCTTTTTGAATATTAATTATCTCATCTTGGTGCGAGTCCTTTCCTTTTTATTTTGAAATTTCCTTTGATTTAAATTTCCCCGTAAATTTTTGAACTTCTATCTTGTTGATTTTGGACTCATTGAATGATAGGAAAATATTTTGGTAAATGGCAAAATCTGAAGAGCAGAAAGCAGCCCGTCGGGCACGAAGAGCACTGGCCCGTAAGGAACGGGAGGAAGCAATTGAGGAACAAGAGAGGCTGTGGAGAGAAAGGGCAGAACCGGGTCCTTATGACCATGTCATTTGTTATCGGTGTCAGGAAAAGGGGCATTATGCAGCCATGTGCGGAAAGAGATGGAAAGGGAAAAAGAAGGAGGGCAAGCGCTTTCGATCCGAGATTTTCTGTTTTAAGTGTCGTAAGAAGGGACACTTCCCAAGTCGCTGCCTGGAAGTGAAGAAAGTGAAATCGGCACTCACGGCATCTACCGACCAGTCAACCATTTGCTACCACTGTAGACAGACTGGACATTTAGCCAGAGATTGTTCCGAGAGACAGCGTGGAAGGCAAGCTGTGTTACGTCCTGCTCGAGCTGCTGCCTTCCCAAAGTTCACTAGGGAAGATGGGAGAATAGTGTACTCATGCAAGAAATGTCATAGTTGGGGGCACCTTGATGTGGAGTGTACTGGACCCGTTGAAGCACCACCCGGTAGGATTAATACCGATGCATTATTCTTGTAGAAGTATGGATCAGTGAAATCTCTTGTATTAGTGGTTTAAGTTTAGTCGTATTAAGTAAACTCCGTTATATCCTTTGCCTAGTAAAAGTCGATGTGTCGAACTTAAGATTTATAATGATGCTTTACCATTTCGTTTGATGAGAATTTGTTGTCTTTTTTTCTTTCGCTAATGGAATAAATTCCTTTGAATTGACATAGGTTAGTATACCTCGGAATCTTGGTTAGGATTCTCATTAAGTAGGATCCCTTTTGAATTTGACTTCAACTTCTATCACGTTCCGAGATTCATTCTGGAATCATCCTTTGAAATCGGGTTTATTTGTATTTTAGAAAGTGTTTTATATATCGAAATTATTATCTTTATAAGTATGATTATATTCCAAATATAAAAGTGAAATGTTTTCGATAAAGATTATATACCCTTTTTAAAAATAAGAATTTGAGGTTTCGAAAGGATTTGTAATTTTGGAAGAAAAAAAAACTATATAAGAAATTTGATTTATAACTGAAGGATTTTAAATTTGAAATTTGAAAATTGAACCCCGGTGTTTTGAAATTGGTTTTAAGATTTTGAAATATATAATAATAATATGATTTAAAAGTATTTTTCCGAATAAGAAATGTTTCAAATGATTTTAATGAGTTTCGAAGAAATTTCAAAAGAAGTTTGAGAAAATAGAAGTCCAGAACTCACTTATGTCGCTGGAAAATAATTTCGGTGATGAGTGCACGCATCATCGACATTGATTTTCGAGTTTCAGAGTGAGGGATAGGCCACTTCAATAGCTTTGCTATGCGAGTGATTTTGCGAAACCAATTTTGATTCCAAATTCCGAAGTAAGATTTGATATTCAAAGTATATATATGTATATATATTTGAAATGATTTGAAGTAAACCGGTGTTCATTCCTCGAGTTTCGGATTTGATATAACCCTATCTATTAAAATTGATTTACTGATTTATTGCTGATTTCCAACTCTTGAATTTGAAAATGATTTCTTCAACTATTTTGAAGGTTCGAGCACTTCCAAATCAAGGTTAACTTCAAAGCTAAGAAATTTTGAAAGTATGAATTATTTGATAAAGTATATAAATTTGCTTTGAATGTTTAAGTATGAAGTAATATGATTTAAATAAGTTGAAACTGTTTTGTTAAGTAAATGAATAAGGCAATTTTAAAATTTTCTAATATGAAATTTAGATTTGAAATGTTTTGAAAATAATTTGGTCTTCAAAATATTTTGAATAAAATTTAGTTTAAATGTTTTAACTTAGTAACATCTTTATGGAACTATATATTTAACAAGTTGGAATAAATATATAAGTTGTACGTATGCTGTTTTATTCGCATAATTAATTTGATCGCGGTTTGAGTACACAAGTTCGAGGTGAATTACACCATTTCGTGTTAGGATTTTCCATTCGATTCTTGATGGCGAATATCTTATATGGATTTTTTGCTTGATTCTAGAATTCTCTATCGTAGTATATGGCTATGCAAGGAGACTGATGGCTTCTAGTCGAGAAACCACATCGAAATCCGCATTAGGGAAGTCGAATGGACAATACTAGTTCGAAAGCAAACTTGTGTGATCGAGCGAGCGATCAAATTTGATTCTGCGAAATGATGACGTATGCACATCTTATATTCTATTATCATTGATATATTTTGACGCTGAAATTGAAGCTGTCGAGTTAGAATATCTTTGCTTACTAAAAGAAAATTTCCAATTTAAATTACAAAGATATATAACCCATAAAAGCAAAGGTATTCAATCCCATATGGCTCTTCATACAGCGAAATTTATTTTGTAAATTTGAACCTTATATAAAATGGATCTTATGTAAGTATAAGATGATTTTGAAACATTTGATTTTGGAAATGAATTGGTTGACTTAAATTATATTGATTTGGAAATTTGGTTTATTTTCTAAATTTATTATTTTGGAAACTTTGAAACTAAAGATATTTAATTCGAGAAGAAATAATTTGGTGAAATTGTATATGATTTTGAAATCGAACTGATATTGAAACAAATTGAAATTTGAGAACCTTGTGTTACTAAATACTTGATTTGGGAGTTGTCGAACATATATAAAATTGATTTGTATGAGTATGAAATTGATTCGAAAACTATAGATTTGAAAAGGTACTTAATTTGAAGTGAAATCTTATATAATTGAAGTCTATATAAGTATGAGTTGATATACTATTGATTTTGGAAAGTATTTGATTTGAAAATTAAATCTTATATATAATGGATTTTATATAAGTACGATATTTGAAAGTGATTTGAAAAGGTACTATATGATACATATTTTCGAAGTAAAGATATGGAAAGTGCCTTCTGCTTGATATCCGATTTGTGGCCACATCTTGGATTCATTCTATCGATATTATTCTCTCTGATTTTGGTTTTCCGGATATGATACTCGAGTGTCCTTCGAATTCCATGGCGTTACCCATGGTCTTACGAACTCGACTGCATAGCGTAATTCGTAAGGCAGTGATTGCTTAAAGGGTACGGATGTTTCCTGGGGGATCCAGGCGTAACCATTGTGTATCTACGATCTATGGTCGTGTTAGTGGCGTAATCCGCAAGGCAGAGATTGCTTACGGGGTATGGATGTTTCCTGGGGGATCCAGGCGTAACCATTTTTATGTATCCTGCGGTCCACCGTTTTGTTGCATGGCGAAATTCGCAAGGCAGTGAATGCTTAAAGGGTACGGATGTTTCCTGGGGGACCCAGGCGTAACCATTGTGTATCTGCGATCCATGATTTGATTCGTTTTTGATTGGATTGTACTTTCCATATCTGTTTTTAAAAGTTTTCCAGTATTTTCACTGGGTGTTGAAACAGGTCTACTAAGTACCTGGAAAATTCTAGTTTTGCGCCTGATCAACGCACTACCAGAGTCTACAGGAACAAGGATAAACTTGTTGAAACATCGAGTTATAAAAGTATTTTCGAAATGAAATTTGTTTCGTTATAAAAAAAATATATTTTATTATAAAAGTATTTCTAACAGAGAAATTTTGTATTGATATTCGAAATTGAAATTCTAATGGTTTGAATTAATTATTCATGCCCGATTCTATTCATTTGAATCTACCTTATCTGCTCAGCCTTATTTATTTACCTATATTCTGTTTCCAAGTCCTCTTTCTTTTCCTTGTTGACTATAACATATATAAAGTTAATGATTATTGATTTATTAATAATATTTTAAAAGTATTTTAGATAGAATTAATAAATTTATGATCATGGATTTAATAGCTTCTTTGTAAATATAAGTAATAATGTAAATAATTGTTTTCAAATGGTTTTCATATATTTATAAAGGTGTTATTTAAACCTATAAATGATACTTACAAAGGAAACAAGAAATTTTACAAATGAGTTTGAAAAAATATTAAGGTATTAAAAATAATTGAATTGTAAATGAAGTCTTCAAATGAATATTTCAAGTAAAGTTTTATAAAGTTTCAAATTAATTGTTTAATCTTGACTATCAATCTTTTTCCTTCCTGGTTGTTTCTATTCTCCTACCTCGTTCCTTTTCGGGGACGAAAAGTTTTGAGTGGGGGAGAGTGTAACGACCCGTAAATTTTTAATAATTTTTAACGGTGTTATATACCTAATTAATTGAAATTGTGTGAAATTTTAAACAATAAAATTTGAAAATAAAAATTTACTATTTGGAATACGTCTATTTTAATATAGCAACTGGTAAATTTTCATCTGATAATATTGAAGTTTATTTTCCTGTGAAATTTCATTTCAAATCAAACCGGTTAATAACAGTGAATTTAAAAGTTTTCCGAAACCAAAATATGTCAACAGGAGAA
The DNA here is from genome assembly GCA_030737815.1 of Allium fistulosum. Taxonomy (NCBI): domain Eukaryota; kingdom Viridiplantae; phylum Streptophyta; class Magnoliopsida; order Asparagales; family Amaryllidaceae; genus Allium; species Allium fistulosum. The sequence continues at coordinate 295,893,083 of CM060908.1, read as the reverse complement.
AATTTATTCAGATCATTCTGAATCAGACTGCGAAATTCGTTTTTCCAAATTTGGACTTCTATTGCTCCGTTATCTTAATTCTTGTAAAATAGCAGCATTTTCTGGTACCGGTTATCGACTTTTGATCGGATGATCGCACCACTGGTATTTGTATACCGTTTCGATCGTCTCGTCGTACCGATCTTTACGGTATATTCAACTCTGTAATTTGAAGTCCGGTACGCAACAGACGCAATATAACAGTTCGCGGTACCTGGACCATATTCGTAACTTTTAAAATTCTCTCTGTCGTTACAGTGTAGCCGTGTACTCCAAGAAATAGTCAATGACTTTAATAATTTTTCGCCTAAGTTAAAGCTGCCGAGTGCTGACTGTTCAAATTTCTTTCATTGTATATTATATTCGTTCCCATTCAATTGCTCTTCCTTTCCATAGATCTAATTCTCGGCCTTCCCATCTACCAAAACTTATCTCCTTCAATTCGCCCTCATCTCACCAGTTCCACACCATCCCTCCGAGCTCCCCACCACCCAGGCCTCACGCCTCAGTCCAAACTCCAACCCGTTCTCCCCTCCGCCACCTCCCCGTGAATAGCGCCCACTACCCCATCTCCTTGTTCACCTCTTCTCACCAATTGCCACTCCGTTTCCAAAGCGACAGCCTTCACCAAATGCCAGGCCTAGCCTTTCAATAGGCAGCAGCCCTCCGTGCCACCTCATCCTCAAATCTTTCATGCGTAAGTGTTTAAATAGTGTCTCGTGTTGTTCTGTTATATTATATGTTAGTATAGATTGTGAATATATAGGTTAGGTGCTGTTAGAGATAGTTGCACTTATACCCATATTATATACATATATTTTGTTTATATAAATTTAGTTTGTATATCTCTTTTATGGATAAGTATGTATGGTTGCAAGTTTATATATTTATATATAAATATAAATTTTGTTCGGCTATAGTTACTTGTTGGAACGTATAAGTTTAGTTATATTAATAAAGGTATATTTATATTACTTGTAAATAAACAAGTTACTGGAAGATTCATTTTCTACCTTGCTTTGTTTTGCTTTTTGGGCCTATCCTGATTGTGTGTATTCGAAGTATAAGTATATATGTTATATAAGTTGGGTTTTGTTAGTGTATATGTATAGATAAATTTATATAAGTTGTATACCAGTATTTTTTTTTGTTGCATAAAGTGATATCCATTGTCTATGTATATGAGTATATTGGTTTTATTAGTATTATTTATTAATATAGATTTGTTGACATATCGCAGTAATATAAATTAATATTATATTAATATAAGTTTTATACTGATTAAACAAGCTGCTATTTATATTGTATTGTAAGCAATTGGAAGATTGTTTGTATATATATTTTGATTTAGTTTTGTATAGGATCTAGTTGCTTTTAGATATATAAAAAGTAACTGTAGGTATATAAACGAGTTTATTTAAGTTACACTATATATAGGTCTATATTAGTACTACATTGTTGTATAATATAATGGTTTTAAGAAGCGAATTCATGTACTGTAATTTTTAATATAATACACATGTTTAAATAAATATGTTTCGAAATTTATTTTTGAAGGAAATTAAAATATATGTGTGTGTATATATATATATAATATAATAATAATGTACATATTTTCAGTTTATATCAAAACTGATTTTGATTTATTCTCATCGGTTTCTTATCTATCAGCTTGTCCGTCGAATTCGTTTCAATCTAGCTTTACTTTGCAATTCGTGCTTGGATTCGTAACTCTTCTCAATTTCGTTCGTCTCTAGCCTCGAAAGGTGAGCAATCACTCACGATTAACGTTCTTTTATTATTTAAATTTGATTTCAATTGAAATAGCAATTGAATTATGCTGCTGTAGTTATTTAAATTGGTATATATGCTATTATCTATAACTGTTCACCTATGACATCCGACACCAGTATCTAGTATTATATGCCTGTTATTACTATTATTTGTATCTGTTCACCTATGACATCTGACACCGTATCTGTTATTTATACTGATGATATATGCCTGTTGTTATATTTTTGTATCTGTTATCACTCTGCAAGTTCCCTGTTAGTATAGAACTCACTATGGGTTGAAATGATACATACCCGAACGGACCTTAGAATAGGAGAATTTCGTTATGGGTTGAAATGATAGACCCAAGCGATTTTCATTTGAATTGAAATTGGGATTACGGGTTGAATTGATTCTACCCGTATACATTTAAATTTCGGATTGAAATGATAAATATCCGTATCACTTAACCATATGATAAATATATATACAGACACCGTTGGTCCATATATATAAATATTTTGAAATTGAATTATATGGTTTGGAAAGAAATATATGGTTTTAACAAATGTTGATTCTTAAAATTTTATATATAAATGGTAATGATATATATAGATTTAATAATGATACTTAATTTAATTAAGATGGATTTAATACATATAATATGTTAAAATTTATATTTCAAAATAGATTTTGGTAAGAATTTGAATAAGTTAAGGTTGGGATGATAATTTAAAGAATTTTATTTAATTAAACCAAAATAAAGCTTATTGAAGTTGGAATTTATGATATGATTTATAACTTGAGTTTGATTTAAATAATTTAATGAATATTTCTTGTTTAAAATAAAGTTTGAGGAAATATCTAGTAAAATGTGATTTAAGGCTAGAAATGATATTGAATAAATTAAGTGAATATTCCCTGATTAAATAATAATAAAGTTAAATCAAGAGTTATATGAAACTGTTAAATTTAACTTTGAAATGTTGAATATTAAAGCTTTGAAATATAAAAAAATTTAAATGGTATATTTAGAATTGAATTGAATTAATGAATTGAGCTTTGAATAAATTTGAATTTGGAATTTGAGTTAATTTGAATCGATTTGTGAGACTTGAGGAAATTGTAAATGCTTTACCTTATAAATTATTTAATCTATATATACTATTTTGGAAATAGATATATTTGAAATGAAATGATATTTGGGTTTTGAAGTATAAATTAAATTTAAATGACCACGGGGTTATGATGTATATTTCCACCTTGTAGATAGTTCTGAAGATCCTTAGAGGATGGTTATCCCAAACATCCTTTAAGTTACTTGTATTTCAGTTGATATTTCACTTGAGTTGGATTTATTAGTATAAGAATGTTAATCCTGACTCGAGTGTTTTGTGTTTTACTTTACGCTCGGGTCAGACCGAGTGATACAGCATTTGAGACTCACCTTTGGAGTTTGGAGCTTCGTTTGGAGATCCAACTATTGATTCAGCTTCCAGCTTTCCAGTTGATTCGTTCACAGAAGTCATCTGTTTGGATTGGAGACTTCACTGTATTTGAGATATTCTGTTGTATTTTATTTCTAACTCTGATGTTTATATAGTAGCTTCATGAACTACTATTTTATCTATTCCGCTGCGTATTATTGTATTACTCTGTGTCTGTGATTCTGTGATTGATTTATTTACTACATATGCTGAGTTTTGCCAAATTTAAATTAACAATCTGATATTTTGAATTATTCAAGTCAGACATGTGTGGATTTATTGTCGATTTGAATGGTCCAAAATAGCGGGTCGTTACATCAAGCTTCTCAGTTCATTTTCATTTCTTCAAAGCCAAGAAAAACTAAAGTGAATATCAACTAAAATTTAAACAAAGTTCAAACTTGAACAACAAATTTCTGGAATCAAAACAACAAAAGCATACAAATTTTCAAATCAAGTTTCAGTTTTGAAATCTTCACAAGGCCAGTTTCAAAAAGGAAACTCTATTCATTTCTGGAAGTCATGTGAGCAAAATTTCCCACCTTAATCCTTTGTTTCTGTGAGTAACTTCATATTTTAATAACTTAAGTTTTTATTTAGTTGCATGACTAATATCTGAAATTGGTTGTATGAAGTATATGCATTGTACTGTATTTTTGGGTGAGATGATGCCTGTCTGTTTAATAGCCTGGAAACAATCTCTGTATGTAAAATTTGAGGCTCAGATTGTAACAAAAATTATCTCTGCTAAATCTGTTGGATGATAGGACTTAGTATCTATGCAAGATAAGTTTGTATGATCATAAAGCAAATTTTAAAAAATTGTATTTGAGTGTGCAAAGTAGAACTGCTCTGTAGCAACTTAAAGAACAGGACATGTTTGATATAGGGGAAATTTCAAACAATTTAAAATATCAATTCAAGATTATAACTTGAATTCTTTCCTATAATTAGGATTTTTAAAACTAAAATCACATTTTTTTAGTTGAGTTTTGAACATGCTTTACTGGGTTGATCAATTCGAGCATTTTGGGTTGCCTCTGGAATTATCGTTGATCGGAGTGGTTGAGGTTTGATCTGGAGGTAGAAGCATGATCATGGTTTCAGGGAAAATTATGGGGAAGGGGATTTAAGCATTGTGGTGATGGTGATTTAGGATTGAAATTTATAACCCTAGTTTTCTGTTGCTCAAAAAAATTTATTGTCGCGGCCCCTATGAAGGATCGAGCTTTCCCAGATTCGAGTAGGAGATTGATGGAGTGTGGAAGAAGTAGTGGCCGGAGGTGAAGCTTCTCTGGTGGTCGGATTTTGGTGTTTGAAGCGATTTCTAGTAATCGACATTTCTCCAGTTTTGAGCTTGAAAGCTCGTTTTTGATTTTGGGGTTCTGCAATTTGTTTGATGATCGGGATGTGATTCATAGTTGATCGTCGACTTGCTCGTTGACGTGGTGTGATCGAAGGTGATCCAAGCGGTGGTGCACGTGCACGTTAACATGCGTGTATCTGGTTTGCATGAAAGTTTGGGGAAGACGAAGTTGCGTGTGTTGCTCGAGAATCTTGCGGGGTCGAACTCGAAGTAATTCGTGAGGGAACTCGAAGACAAGTGAGGTGAGGGAAAACTCAAAGTAAGGCTCGGGTATTTAAGCATTTGGCTCGGGTCAGTGGATTTAAGACAAAGCAGGTTTTAAACTTTAATAAGAAAAATCAAGTTTTATTGAAAACAATTTTTGTTAAAACCAGATTCTTTTGTAAATGTTAACCCAAGTTTTGAATTTGGTTAAAAGGCCTTTTAATTATTAATTTAACTTAAAGGTTGTAAGTTAATGATGAATTTATTTCAAAGATTATAAATAAAGATTTTTATGATAAATAAAGTGATTAATAAAAGATAAAATGGGTTGTTTTAAAATTAATAAGAAAATTTATGACTTTATTTAATATTAGTAATCAAAAGAAAATTTCTTAATGATTAAAGGTTGATTACTCAAGTGATTAAACAATAATTTGTTTAAGGGCTAGTTAATTAATGTGATTAATTAAAGAAAATTTACCAATTAAAGGTTAATTAATTGATAATTGAGATTTATTTATTTAATGATTAAGGAATGAATTAAGGGTAATTAATTTATTATCAAAAGATAATTTATAGTTGATTAAAGGATAATTAATTAATGATTAATGGATAATTAATAAATGATTAAAGAATAATTAATCAAAATGATTTGTGTAATTAATCGATGTTAATTAACCAGGATAAGAAATTCATAAATAATTATTCTGATCTAAATTAATCGGATAATTAGATTGATTCTACTTATGGATGTTTGGATTCTATTGGATGATTGAATTGTTTGATATCCCTGATTTGTGATGCTTGGTGATACACCTTGATTTATGTTGTGATCTGTAATTTATTATCTGTGATATATATATTTCTGTGATTCATATGTGAAAGATAAGCGTGATAGTTTATACTGCTTATCAACTATATCCTGTATTCTGATCTGTGATGATTCATCGTGTTGCACTATTGTGTTAAACCCCTGGACTACACTTTTACACACACAAATATGGATTTCACGTGGAAATCGGTTAAGTCACAGATAATTTAAATTTGATGTTTTTGAAATTGAAATTTTAATTTCAATTGATTTTGAAATTGGAAATTTGGGTTTAAAGTGAAAAGCTTTTGAAAATGTGTTTTCAAAGATAAAAGTTATTTTGAATAACTTGGTAAAGTTTCAATTTAAATAATTCAATTTAAATTTGAATTCAATATTTGGAATTGAATTCAATGATTGGAAATTTTGATTAAAGATGATATAAATGTGTTTATATGAAGTTAAACCATTTTAAAAGTAAAAATTTCGAGAATTTGAATTTAACCCAAAGATTTCAACTCGTATGAATGAATCAGATTTTCTGAAATGAAACCGTTTGTTTTCAAATGATAAAAGATTTCATATAAGAAATGAAATTCCAATTTAGTTAAGGGAATTACAAGTTTGAATTAAAATGATGTTTTTCCAAGTTATGAATGAATTGTTTTTGAAAGCTATGAATTGAATCTGTTTATTTTTAACAGATTTAAAATGATGATTTGTTTAAACCATTCGAAAAGAAATTGTTTTGAAAGCTATCAGTTAAATATTTAATTTAAAGATTTAACGAGTTAATCAAATTAAAATGGAAATTGATTTGGAAAATCTGTGAATGAATCTTTTGTTTAAAAGATTAAAGTGTGGGAATTTTTTAAACCGTTGAAGGTTGTTAAATGAATCTTTTTGTTTAAAAGATTGTAAATGGTAATTTGTTAAACCATTTGAAAGCAAAGTTTTGGGTTTAAGTTGTGACTTAATTGAAATCCCATTATCCATTGTTTTTGAATATTACGCTCACTATTCGGGTTAGCCGGGAAAAGACCTTTGTGTCATATAACTCATTCCGAATAGTGATACGTCGTATATGGATAGCAATTGAAGACCGGTGATGAAGACCAGATATTCACGAGAACGAAAGGATAACTCGTCGATTGTCTCTGCACTGGGTAGCTCCTGGTATAGAGATCCCCTAAGTGATGGGAAGTTCGATCAAGATTGTGAATACCCGGATTTGCAAGGGCTTCATAAGAAGTGCCTTCGGTTCTGTTCGAACCCGGAACAGACTTGTATGGTTACATGTCTGACATTACACTTTGAGATATAAAGCCGATTTCTTTCAAATACATTTCTGTTGGTGGCGGAGAATTTATTCTCTTAGCTTAACACCCTTCTCTGAGACGTATGAGCTCAGAGGTTATGTAATTGAAGGTTATCAGCGATATATTCCCAATTTGGTAATGTGGCATGCTGAGTGTTGCTGTGTGATGATCAGTGTTTGATCATTTGTGATATGATCATTTGTTTGATCATTTATCTTTGTGATCATTGGTTGATCATCTGTTGACCCAAAGCGTGGCTTTTTGAAAAAAGCGTAGCTCTTTGAAAAAAGCGTAGCTTTGTGGACGAGACTTCGTCGAACCTCACAACCCGGTAATGGTCGAAACAGGAATTGTGCGGCAAGGTTTCAGGGGTAGCTTCCCTAGGGTATGACCATTCCTTCTGGAAAAGGATAGTATCATGGTATGGAGCCCAGATACTTACTCATGTGGACACACTTTATTTATTATGTGTGATGTTGGATTAGAGGTACCTCATTTAAAGGTCCCAAAGGACCGGGGGTGGCATATCTGAGGTTTTGTATATCCCTTGGGAAAGGGGGTAGCCGGCCTTGTTTGGCAGAGAACGGTTTGGTTCTCGGAGCGTCCCGCCAGAGGCGTTCTTTCGTGGAATAGGAAGTTCCTTAGCCTGACCATTTGTTGGAAATCCATCTTCCAAATACGAACTTTGTACGGTTTTAGTTGTAGAACCTGCCATCTAATATGGTAGCTATAACAGGCATAATATAATGGTACCTATGCTGGCTAAGATTTATATTCTACTTTCGAAATGTTTTCCACTATGCACTAATAATAATATCAAAAATGATTTGATTTTGCGTAGTAAGCATTTTTGACTATCATAAGGAGAAATCTCTTCCAATTCTGCGTTTGCATTGTGTGTGTGGCGGGAGGCTTTATGGTAGTTTCATTTTCTAAAAGCATTGCGAATTGACTTTAAAATTCTCTGCTATTTGTTTTTAAAGATAAACTGTTTTTGTTGCTCACACCAGTCCCATGACTGATCCGGAGTTTATTGTTTCTTTCCTAAACTCTGAATGCTCAAAAATATTTTTACACGAGCAGTCTAGAGTTTGGTTTTTCAGATAGTCAGATTAGTAGATTTATCTGGAGCTAGTTCAGTCTTTGGATCGGACTGCACTTGCTTATCTTTGTGCCTCGTTATTGGGAGTTCGAGCTATATCTGGATTGGTGCTTTGAAGATGAAGATTATCCGCTGCTGATGTTATCGTTTTCTTTTCCACTATTATTTGTTGTATCATATCTCTGATGTATATTGATATTCATTTTATCATTCTGTTGTATCAGATATTGTATCAGATATTGTATATCAATGTATTATTCATTTCTTCCGCTGTGTTATTTACTTAATGTTGTTATAAGCTCCAACGATTCGGATTTGAACGGTCGAATCTAAGGCATTCGAGTACGATGTAAAGTATGGATGTCGATTTCCGAACGGGAAAATCTGGGACGTTACAAATCCAATGTCATCTTAACTCAATTTATTCAAGTGAAAACAAATTCAAATTTTAAATACAGGATGTCACTTTACACAGCAATTCATCATCGATAGATAACCACATTATCACTGTCATATCATATCACAAAACATTTCATATACGAGATATCAATCAATTCAAGGCATTTAATCATCATTCCATCATTCATAAGCAAAATGGATCATTTCCAAAAATTAATTTAATTTATCTCTAATTAAATTAATTACAAATCTTTAATCACTTAGATTATCTTTTCTTAATCATTAATTAATTACACCAAGTAATTATTCCTTAATTACTTCTCCGAAGCAATTTACCTTAATTAATTAAACCAATTAATTAACTTTAATTAATTACATTAATTAATTATTTCTTAACCACTAGTTAATGATCCCAATAATAACTGCATTCATTAACTTCCCAACTCAAGGTAATTATCTTTTAATCATCATACATTAATTAATTACCTTCAGAAATTAACAATCTCTTAATTGCTTTCATAAATTAATTGTTCTTTAAATTGATTACCTTAATTACATCATTAAGCATCCATTTGAAAACATTTTGAAATCAATTTTATAATTGAAAGTATAAAATTTCCTTTAAACACAATGATTTAAACATTAAAATTTAACTATTAAAATCTTTGAAACTTGTTCAAACTTGTTTAAACTTTGATTTTCTTTGTTTAAAAACTGTTACATATTCACCTTTAAAACTAGAACATGTTTTACTTTTAAATTTTAAAAAAAAAACTAGCTTGAAATAATCCCAAACCCGAGCCCTACCCTCAAACTCCCGAGCTCTTCCCCGTGTCACTCGCATACCACTCACGCTTCGAGACAATCCACGTCCTACTTCGAGACCAACCCGAGGAAACCACGCCTTCCCCAAATCCAAAAACATCCCAAACAAGAAACGTGCACACGTGCACGTGCACTGGCGATCAACGTCGCTTCGACCAAACTTCCGGCCCTCAACAAGATGCTATCAACCTCACTGATCCCTCTGATCACTCAGTACAACGATTTCGCCTTCGAATCAAAATTGAACCCATCGATCAACACTGGAACCAATTCGATCGATGAAAGCTTCCCACCGGCGACGAACTCCACCACCAGAAAACTCGCCCATCCTCCCAGAGTTGCTCCACGACATGACGCCACGATTCACCCACATGCGATGCACTCCGATCTCCCATGGCCATCGTCATTTCCTCGCGAACATCCTCGTCCCAAGACTAAACTTCGAACCCTAGTTCACCCTCGCCCAGCAACTCCGATCACCAGATAAATCCCAAACTATTTTTCCTGTGATCCTCCACTTGCGAACTTCCTTCGACAACGAACAAGGCGAACAACATCCCGCGGATCGTCTGAAAATCGACGATTTACCAAAATCGATCAACTCCAGATATCTCGACTTATACAATACTAAAAGTCACAATTTCTTTACCTAAATTCATCATTTTATAATACGATTTTGTTTATATAATCAAATCATAATTTCCAGATGATCGAATTTTTGTCCTGTCTTTGATTTCCTCTATAATTTACTATTATTGAAATAATCGCTGAATTTAAAATCTTGATATTATCTGTAAAATTGATTATACCTCATTAGAGTCATTTTTCATTTACAAATCCTAGCCTAAAATCAATCGTATGTGAAGATATGAATTTTCTAATGAAAATGAAATTTGAAAAATAGACAGAGGAGTATATATACATATATATATCCACTCAGACATTTACATCCATATACACATAGAGCAACTCAAACATATTTCAAAAAAAAAACATTCATGCATACATATCCACCCAAGCACATTTCATATCATACAAATCTAAACACCAAAGATATAACAGGGTCAAGTAGTTTGCTCACCTACTTCCTATATTATCAGTTTTCTAGAGAAAGCTTTGATTTCTTTTGCTTTAATCTATTTTTAAAACTTAAATCATGTTTAAATAAACAACTTTTGTTTAAATTTTAAAGGCGAACAATGATCGAAGAAGAAGAAATCAATTTTTTGAACAGGTTTTGGAAACCTAGAAACAACAGAGGTATGTATGCCTGATACTAAACATGCACAGTTATCTCTGCATATAAATATTCACATATATTTGCATGCATATAAATACTTCATAATTTATCTCAAGCATCATCACAAACAACATCAAATATTCTATAGTTTAAGAGTTTACTCACTGTTTCTAAAGGGAAAGAACACTGCTTGCTCCTTCCTCTACTTCAAGCTTATGTCTTTGATCTTCTTTTATTTGTTTGATGGCAAATCTTAGTTTGCTGAATTTGGTTTCCAGGTTGCGATATTTTTTTATTTTATTTATATGATGCTCAGGTTTATTTATGAACAAATGAGTTTGGAAAGTGATAAATACAAATAGGGAGTGTGAACAGGTTTAAAGTACCACTGGTACAAGGTATTTGTTGTACTGTTAGATTTTTGTTTAACTTTCTGACCAAAGATTATTTTTCTGGTTTGCTATCTTTGAACCAGTAGGAACTAGAAGTACGTATATATAAGGAGAAAGGTTTTACTGAGATAGGTGTTTGCTGGAACAAACTTTTCTTGTTTTAGATCAGAGATATTTTTTTGTGAACGAGTTCGGCCTATAGGGAGACAAGAAGGTGGCTGCTATGAATTGAGATGTGCTAGTCATTAATTAAACTTGTCTTCTTTTATAAGCTTATACCTATCTTTATTTTATTTTTTATGTACACTTGATTCATTTTATTTTGTAAGTACATTCATATGCAGGTTTGTCAGATTCATTTCATATTACTTGTATTCCAACATATATGTGTTCTAAAATTTACTTATGTGTTAATTTTGTATTTTACATGACTATAACCTTTAAGATATTTATTTTCACATCTATACTTATTTTATTTCTTTGTTAAAGTTAAACTATCAACATTGAATTTCTTATTTATTATTTATTTATTATTTATTTATTATACTTATGTTATTATCATAACTTCTTAAGCCTATAACAATTATATTTATTTTCAAATAATATATTTGTTCATACTTAAATTTAATATTGATAAGATCTATTTTTCTTGAACTATTATTGTCCAGACTATATTATATATATTTTTAAATCACATATTAATAAAGTTAAATAAGATAAATTTCATGTTTAAAATATTTAGAAACTCGTTATTTTAATTCCAAACCATAGCTTCTCCCAATTACATATATATATTTGTTTTAAAATAATAAGTTGTATTTTAATTAATTCAATTAAATATTGATTAAAATAATACTGCCAAAAATCCGGGATGTCACATCCCTCCCCCCTTAACACTTTTCGTCCTCGAAAAGGAACGAAGCCAGAATTTATGAAAATGCTTAAAATCAGATAAATATTCTTTGTTCATTTTTTTTAATATCTATATAACATTATTCCAAAATAGTTTTTATAAAATACTTTTTATAACTCGATGTTTTGACAAGTCCATCCTTGTTCTCACAGAAATTCGGTCATACGTTATTCAAGCGTAGGACTGAAAATCTATAAGTACTTGGTAAACTTGTTTCCAACACCCAATGAAAATACTTTGGAAAATTATTTTATTGAAAATATAGAAAACATTTTTGAAAATAGAGGAAATATCTTTGGTAAAAATGCTCTGGAAATCATCACCCCCATCCATGGTCGCAGTTAACCCGATGGTTACGTTGCCGTCCCGGAAAAATCCACAGATAACTGTAGGTCTCCGCGCTACTCGATTACGCCATGGAACCCGCTACAGATCGCAGTTATACCCGGGCCTTACGTTGTTATCACAGCACAAACCCATATAACTGTAGGCATCAGCGCCATCGAATTTCGCTGCCAAAAAAATGAAACTCCTCCACTTGACCATAGACCGCAGTCTATCGATGTTGCGCTGTCATCCCGGCAAAATCAAGTGTAGACTGTTGGCACTCATCCTCCACACGATTTTCGCTATGGTCCACACAGTAGATCGCAGCGACATCGAATTACACTGTCGTTACAGCATAACCCAAATGCCCTTGTAGGCAACAGCGCCATCGACTTTCGCTACCAAATAATCCTCAGGAACTAGTTTGTCTGGACTCCTCACAGGATCAACTTTAGAACCTCCCCTTTAGAGGCTCAAGGCAATACCACTCAGTGGCACTCCTGAGAAGTTCATTCAAGGGAGCGCCTTTTTCCCCAGAGCCACTTTCAAAACACTTTATACTATACACATATAGTATTTTCCAAATCATACACCAAGTATGAATCTCATATAAAGCCCCTTTTAAAATCGATTCCCAAAATCGATAATTCACAAACTAGGATTTCCAAATTCCAAATTTGATTTTCCTCAAAAATCAAAAGCCTTTCCAAATGCCATAGGTTCTCAAAACCTTTCCTCAAAATCATTTTCACAAATCCTTTATATATATATATATAATAATCTTGGAAAATCTTTAGTTCAATTTATACTTGTATAAATTCATTTTTATACTTCAAACACTTTCAAAAATTATTTTCTTCTGGCAATAGATTCAACAAGGAGAGTTTACCATATATAACGAAGATAAATAACTTTGTTTATTCCAAATCAAATATTCAAATTAGATTACTTATAAAGTCATTTACCAAATTATTTACTTTGATAAAGTAAATTTTTAACCATAAAGATATTCCATTTTCACTTTTATTTATTGTATATTTCTCAAAATTTACTTCCATTTCAAAAATCATATTACAGTCCTTATCTCCAATTCAATAACAATTTCAATCAAACTCATACGATGTCCACATATCATCTGTACGCAATATCAAACTGATCGCTCACTCGATCACACAATTTCACTTCCGAACTAGTATTGTCCACCCGACTTCCTAGTGCGGACTCAGATCTGGTTTCTTGATCAGAAACCATCATTCTCCTTGCATAGTGACAACTATGATAGAGAATATCCAGAACCAATCAAAAATCCATATCCAGGTTCGCCGTCGAAAATCGAGCAAAAAATCCCAACTCGGATCGATAATACTATCTCGAAATTCTGTGCTCGAATCTGGATCAAATCACTATGCGAATGGAGTAATATACGTACATCCTACGTATTTATCTTCATTGATTATCAGTTAAATCAATTTCCTTTCTATTCACCCTCAATTTTGATTTTATTCACCTATCCACATTTTCCTTAATCCACATTTGGATTATCACTTCAATTCTTATCTCAGTTGGGTATTTAATCAAAAACAATTCGAACTCCGACCCTTTTTATACTTAGAAAATAGCTTGAAATTTTTTAACAATAGATGAGTAGTTGAAAAATAATTATTAGTTTGTAAAATAGCTGTAAACAGTTAAGTAATTGTAAGATAGTTGAAAAATAGTAATTATTTATAAAATAGTTGAAAAACAGTAATCAGTTTATAAATCAGTTGTAAAATTGTTAAATAGTTCCAAAAGTAATTGTAAAACAAGCTTAAGATAGTTTTAGGTTTTAAAAAGAAAAGTTGTGTAGTAAATAGTTTGGAAAAATAGGTTTATATTAAAACAATTTATTTTGAAAATAGTCCAGAGTCAAACTGTACAACTTCCCAACCTCCATTTCCAATCAATTGCCAATTTCCAATTAACTTCCAATTTCATTTCACTTTAAAACCATCTTGAATTATACAAATTCGAGTTATTATTTCAAATGTTGATTTAATCCCATAAATCAAATTTACCTTTACTTCTACATAAACTTAATCCTAGGTTCAAATAATAATTCAAACCCCTTTTTAAACAATTTAATCTTTGAAATTCAATTTATTACCCAAATTCAATCTTGGAACCAATCCTTAATCATTTTAGTTTACATGTTCATTTTAAACATTCAAATCTTAATGTTCAAAGTGATCTCATTTTCACAAGTTTAAATTTTTTTTATCTTTAAAATCAAAATTACGTAAGTAATTTCAAATTAAAGTTTAATTCCAATATTGGAATAGATATTACCTCAATCTATCTTCCAATTTATTTAAAACATTCATCATCCACTACCCATTCCAGATCTCAAACCTATTTGAGATCACATATAGTTCCTTACCAAATCAACCCATTTAACTCTCCTAAGTTAAATCTCAATTTCATCTTGAAATTTCCAATTCACGTTGTTTATTCCAAACTTATTTAACTTCCTTTAAGTTAAATTCAATTTAATCTCATCAAACTTACTAAAAGTTGAATTCCCACTTCAAATTTTAAACTTCACATTAATCAATCTTATAAGTTCAAAAACTTATCACCTTGGGTTTTCACATTACATTCCAAATTTAAAACTCAACATTTAGAGTTTATTTCAACCCATTTTTGATACCATGTATATCCCTCACATACACATATTATTTTCTTTACATACCAAGTTATCCTTAAAATTTAAACCACTTTTGGTTTTTAATTCAAAACAAATTCCTTTGAATTTCCAAACAATTCCTGTTTGAATCAAGCCTTATCATTCAAATAATATTATTTATTATTTCTTTATCATTTTGAATTCAAATTCTGGGCTCAGATTTTAAACTTCACAATTTATATCATCTTTAATTCCAATTTATAAGTCATACTTGCCTAAATGTTTTACTTCCCTAAACATTTCATCTTGCTTACTCATTAACAACATTTCATTATTAAACACAACAACCATTTATGATAATAACCAAGATTATCATATCTGGAAACCAACTCATTATTATCTTTATTCTGAAAACATTTCTACAAATTTAGGATTTTAATTCCAGTTTAAATCCATTTCAAACTTACCTTTATTTAATTTCAATTTGGTTATATTTCTATTACTTCTTAATTTAATTCCAATAATTTTTTTTACAACCAATAACTTTAACATTTATTAGTAAGAAATATTGCTTTATATATATCAAAATATATTCTTACATAAAATCATTTAAAATCTTTATATATGAAAATAACAAGTATGCTCATATATATATATATATAAACACTCAACTCATTCTAGGGTACTATTGACCCTATACTTATGAGTATACCCACCAGAGCCAAAGTTCTCGCTTAACCCCGCTCTGATACCAACTGTAACGACCCGGAATTTTCGATCCTGAAAATTCCAGATAGTTAGGGAAAGAAGAAAGAGATAGAAGAAGAAGAAACAGAAACACTACACAGATTCTCACATTCGCAGCGGATCAAAATATAATATCAATAATAACTGTTTACAAAAGAATACTGTATCTGTAACGCCCCACTCCGAGACCCACATTAGCAAAGAGTATTACAAGGTAATACCGTCTGCTAATGCGAAGAATAGAGCTGGATAGGAGCGACCATCGTAGCCTTGTCTTAACTATCTACTGAATACATCGATAAATGTAGCTTATAATTTTTTTCCCATGTGGATCGACATATCCAATAGATATTTAATACAAAACTATAATGGCTATAAGATCTAACAGAACAAAATATAACAACTAAAATGTAAAACACATCACAGAACAGTAGATCATCACATACATATATCGGTACATCACAGAGTAAATAAAATGATACATGTCAAGTGGTGTAGCAACCACAATATACAGGCGAGTCAAAAGAATATACATATTAGAGTTACAAACAAAAAGGACTACACAAAAAGCTATAACAAAAGGAACTAGCAGAAAAGTCCATGCGGAAGCAGAATAGGCTAAGTCCAAATGTACCTAACCTGAAACATCTCGGTCTGACCCGAGTATAAAATACACGGGTCAGTCTAGCTAAACAAATCAGTTAGATAAGCTAAATGATAATGAACATGCAAGGTCATAAAGTACCACAATAATCTCTAAAAGAAATAACATGATCATCTAACAAGAGATAAATCATAACAAGCCTCATATCATCGGCAACTCAACTAAACAAAGGATATAAATATCCCAAATCAAGCCAAAAGGCAAATAACAGATACCAATGAAGGTAACACAAGTTTCCACAAGGTAATCGCTATGTATCGAGTGGCTCAAAAGACCTACTCCGAAAGGCGATACTCTAGGGAAATATAAATATCAATGAAACAAAAGATGCACGTGCTCAGTACTGTATAAACAAGGATCCACAAGCCCGAAGGCGACAAACCCAAGTATCCCTCGAGCGGTGACGAAGGACCAACTCCAAAAGCGATACTATAGGGCAACAAGCCCAAAGGCACAAACCCGAAGGCATAAACCCGAAGGCACAAACCCGAAGGCACAAGCCCGAAGGCAACAAACCGTAGTGGCGAAGGTCCGGAGGCCCAGTACTGGACACCACTAACTGGCAATATGTGTCACAAACCCCTCGGATAGGAACCCGCAAAGTGTTAACGTATGTCCCATACCACACGTTCGCACTAAACGGTTTACTAACCGTTAGTCAATTCCACACTCAAAGCAGTACAAAGTTTACCTCATCTCATCGGTAAACCTGACCCGAAGGTCAAAACGATCAAACGAATAGATTAGGAATTAACTGAAAAGATAAACGCACGTGTTCATAGCACGCATTTTATCTAATCATTTAATTCTCCTCCCTCTTCGCTCGAAGTGCAAAATTATGTGTTTTATATAGAAATTAGATTGAAGAAAACGAGTTTTAGGACCACTTCAAAATCGTTTTAGAAATTGCCTTTGAAATTCTCCTATTATGAAGTGATTAATTTAATACTTAAAAATAATATTAAATAATAATTTCAAAAGTCAATTTGCTTGAAAAAAACTTTTTATTGCTTTATAAAACCCGTGCACGAAATCCAGAGAGAAAACTCAAGAATTCTGGAAAATATCAAAAATGACAGAAATTATTCCAAGCATAGAAACCGCTGAAATCAAGCTGTGATCACTAGTTCGACAGCAGGTTTGGACCTGAAAACAGAGTCCAAATGACATGAAATTTGGCAGGAATGTAGTTCAATATTCCTACTTCAATCTGCAAAAAGAATCATTGATATTCGATTTGAAACGAAGAATCTGCGTCGTTTCAAAGTCGGACCAAAACAAGGTAAAATCACTGAATTTCAGCAGGCTGTGGGTTAAAGTTCGACAGCCATTTTGAAATAGCAAACCAACCCAGATTGTTATTAAAATTTGCGGAATTATAAATCAACAATCCTACTTCAATCTGCAGAAAGAATAACTAAAATCCAATTTAAAACGAATGAGTTATGCTATCTCAAACTTTGACTCAGGCCATGTTTGCAACAGTTCAAAAACACAAAAATGTGCAGGCCTAAAACCCTCCTGGACTCAATTTCCAGGCATGAAACAGGGGATCAAATAGAATTGTATTGAGCTAAAAATTGGTAAGCATGCTGTAGAAAACTTCATATTTCAATTAAAAGAAGAATGATGCAATTTGGATAAAATATGAGAAAGCTACGATGTCTCAAAGTTGAACCAAGACAGTGTTTTCACTGTTGAACTCTGGGCAAAAACATGGTTCAGGTTAATGTTTGACAGCAGATTTATATAAGCTATTTATGTCAAAATGACATGAAATTTGGTATGCCTAAAGTAGAGAACTTCATCTTTCAAGAAAAAAAAGAATCAAGAAATTTGATTAAGAAATGAAAGAGATATGATGTCTCAAACATGGACTCAGGCCATGTTTTGCAACATCTCAGAAAACAAAAATGTGCACAAGATATTTCCAGGCTGTGCACTGATTTTGCAGCGACGATTTGAACACCTAAATGACCATATTATTCAACCAAAATTTGCAGAAATGAATTTCAACATGGAAGCTATCAAATGCAATAAATCCGGCAGCATTTCGTTGCCGGAATCAAAAGTTACAAGCATTCAAAGTAGCAACCAGAGAAGGTTTTGACACAGAAACAAAATTGAAAGTAAAAACGAATTACAAAGCAATTTTGGCGATTTTGAGCTTGGCTCAGCTAGTTTTTGTTAGTTTTGTAACTCACCTTGCTGTTGCAATGAAAAGACTTGGATTTGTGTTGCAAATTGGAAGGATTTTGCTTGACCCTAGCCTCTAGAAACCTATAGAACAAAAGAAAACGACATGCAATAGGAATTCAACAAAAAATTAGAAAACCCAATTTTGAAACTAGGATTTTGCTGAAATTATAGTGTTTTGGAGTTGATTACCTTTGGTTTGTCTCTAGATTGCAAGAAGACTTTGATTTATTTGAATTAAATGAAGAAATTGTTTGGATTTTAATTTGATGGAGGTGGGTTTCTGCTTTTTTTTTAGGCTAAGGAGGAAGAAGGAGTTGAGATAAAGAAAATGAACATACTGCTAATTTAGGCAAATTCTATTTCAACCCATATTTTCAATTAGTAGCCCCCCAAAATATAAAAAAGATTGTAAACCCCCAAACTTGCTTAGTAGCCCCCCGTTTGTTCCAAAATTACCCCTAAACTTATTTGTACTATTATTTTTTTTTGAGTTTCTGTGTTCACCACGCACTGACAAGACGTTGTTAGATACCTAACCACGTAGAGACTATGCATGGTTTATCATATAACCACGTAGTGGCACTACGTGGTTTATCATATAACCACGTAGTGGCACTACATGGTTATATTACCAACCATATTTGTTCGCTCCGTACTGGAACAACATTCATGTTTTAACACAGCGTGGTACTTCCAAAACAATAAAAAAATTACGTAAAGTTGAAAAGTAGGGTTTTGGTGTTTTGATGTTTTAGAACAGTGAAAAATTACGTAAAAGTTGGAAGAATTGAGAAAAAAGCTTCTTAAGGGTATTTTTGTCTTTAGAAATTTATTTTTTAAAGGGGGGCTACTAAGTAAAATTATGGGTTGAAATAGAATTTGCCGCTAATTTATTTTCTCACTTTCTTACCAGGTTAAGGGATAATGGGCCAAATGGGTTTAATAATAAAAGAAAATAAATTGGCCAAAAGTTTAATTAATCAACGCTTAACAATATATGTGCATATATCACATATATACGAACAAAATTCATTTTCTCCATATTTACTCATAAGAAATGTATGAAAACTTGTTTACATACAAAATAAAACATTTTCTATCATATAAAAAGATTAATTTGTATTTTAAAACATTTTTATTATTAAATTCCTTTATTTCATAAAAATGCACAATCTTCACAATAAATGCACAAAACCCTATTTTTAACTTCTAAAATTTCACAAAAATATTTTTCTTGCTTAGAAAAATATAACTAACCATTCTAAACTCAAATTTATAATTAAAACTCATTTTAAAAACAATTTTCAACCTTTTTATTTGAATAAACAGCCTTTAAAAATCAAATACTTCCTTCAAAATTATTAAAAGAAGTAATTGGCAATAATTAATAAAATTATTGCATTTTTCCTAAATAAAAACTATTTTCCATTTATTATTAACCCAACCAAATAAAATAAAGCTTCAAACTTTATTTTCTCATTTTATTCCAAAATTCATTGTTTGTTCCAAATAAACAATTTAATTTCTCCAATTTCTTTTAATTCATTACAGACTTTCCACCTTAACAAAATTGCGTCCACGCAATTTCTATAATGGAAGTTATCTATAATATCTATTTCATCACAACAAGATTCAAATCAAAAGATAGGATCAAGACAAGATTGCTCGGCAAATCCTACGGTTTCCCAGTACAATACCTAGGATTAGCGGACCGTAGAATTTCATAAGTAGAACATTCTTATTTCGAAGGTGTTTAATCTTCGAAACAACTACACGAATAGAATTCGATACAATACACAAGTCGGTGAGACTCGTGATCATGCAACATAATAGAATTAACCATTGAGATTAAATCTCAAAGATACAACGAAATTGGGTTACCTGGAACATATTATGAATACCCAAAACAGAACAGAAAACAATGCATGAAAGTAATCGAACCAAGACGTTCAGTAATAGTAGATGATCCTATATAACTAGGAGCCAACTTTTTGATTATACTGAAACGCACTTAACTCTTTTAAAGGAGTAACACAAATAAGCACAATCATCAAAAGAGGATTAAACAAAATATAGGTGGGATTTCAAGCTACCACCATAACACATGACTGCATGAATGTAAGTCATCACAAGAATCACACTAAGCTAAGACACAAGAATGGATTACAAGAAATTTTCTCAATTTTTTTTTATAAGAGTTTTCACTCAAATCCATTTTCTTTTGTACACAAAACTCAAACTTCAATGCTTGAAAATTTTTAAAGTCTCTTACTTAAATTTTCAATTTAATCATCTTTACTTTAAATTTCAAGTAAATTAAATTAGAGTTGTTCCGTACTCTAATTCCAAATTAAATATGCTACAATAAGTAATATATATTTTTCCACTAAATTTATCAAATTTAAACCATTTTACTTTATGATTTAAAAAGGACACTTATTAGACCCTTCATCGATGGCTCTAAATATTCACTAATTAAATTTTCTGAAAATTTTTCTAAGTATTTAATTTTCCAAAAAATTCGGCGGGGTCTCCTTTGCATGGAGAGCCCTTTACAATTTCATAAATATGAATTATAGATATACATCGACAAAAAGGTCGAAACACAATATATATCTATAATTTAACACATAAACACTAAGCAATTCATATCTTTCATTTTTAGCGTTTAAAATGCGGGCATGCTTACTTTTATACTTACTATTTTACTAATTAATCATTCAAATATCCTCTTGCACATGCACTTAACTTATTGAAACATATTAGCATGCACTTATAAACATATGATGCATTAAAATCATAGTTTAAATAAGACAACAACTCAAAACTTCAAAATTTTCAAATTCAGGCCTGATATAAAGTCTCAGACTTTTCATATATTAAAACTCATAATCTGGTAATACTCATAAAATAAAAGTTATTCTACTCAGTTCAAGCTTTCCAACGATATAAAAATCATCAAAATTGGATTTACACTTCGAAAGTTATGCCCAATTTACTTTCAGCTTTAAACTTAGAAATTATAAATGAGGACAGAGATGTCCATCAGTTTTCAAACTCATTTTTGAATAACCAAACTAAAAAATTTTCCAAAGTAATACAAAGATAATTTCTAGCTTACTGAATGCACTCTCTTTTGCAAAAATAATGGACTCATTTGGATTTGTAAATCACAAGTTATCGCTGTTTTAAAACAGCACTTTTCAATCGAAATTTTCCGACACAAGACCTTTTATTGTCAAAATTTTCAAACAATTATTAAATCCAAACTACATAATTTTAGATCAAAAATCTTTTCTCTAAAACATTTATTACATGATCTTTTTCTCCGGAAAGCCAAGACATCTAGAATTGCACTATGATGCATACAACAAACTTTCAAAATGGTTTACAAAGAAAACTTTTTCCTAATTAACAAACATGTATTTTAAAAGAAGACTCATATTTTAATTGGATAATTACTTTCTAATATTAGTAAGAAACAATTATCTATCCAAACTAGACTTTGGAATTACATATTGATTTTTTTTTAATTGCTTTCACAATTAAAAATCTTATCTTGCTGCTCTATTTATTATTATTTCTAGCTTTTCACAAAAATTTGCATTTTATAATAAATGAATCTTTTATATTCAATTTTCTCTTAATCTACAAAGCTAAACATTTATTTTATTATCACTAAGAACTAGAAGGTTGATACTTAATTCAAACTTGTTTTCAATTGAACTTCACAAATACATAATTAACAAGTTTTTAACACTATTTAAATTCATAACCAAACTTACTCTAATGGTTTTGTTCCTTATTATATTTCATGCTAATTCAAAAGCACCAAATTAGCATTTTCTTAAATTTTCCCAAAGGCATGCTTTTTTTTCACTTGTTATTAATCAAATGATTAAATGTTTAAACTAGTTTTCATAACTATCCTTTTACTTTTTACTAAACCTTATTCCAATCAATATTTTAGTTTTCTAAACAATTCATTTTCTTAATTTGAATACTTTGTTTTATTAATCACTATCACATGATAGTTTCACCCAATTAAGGTATTTCCTTAATTAAAATTATTTCCCATATAAATAAATTACCATAAGGTAATATTTTCCAAAAATACTATACCCAAAAGCTTACTTAAGCATTTTAAATTTTCCATGTATGTAAACTTTCACAAACATGTAATATAACCAATAATGAATACAATTTATTTAAATGAAACCATATTCAAATTTTCCAATTATCAATTTATAAAATGATAACATCTAACTAATACATTTAGTGAATGACATTATCAAGGACTGCAAAGTTGACCAAGATCAACATTGCCTCTCCATTGCCCTCTATGTCACACTATTTCCATAAGTCCTTAAGTATGTATATAAAATACTTATCTCAAATGGCAATTTAGAATTTTCAAAATCTTTGCAATATCTATATATATTTTTGCATTCAACATCCATACTAGTAAATATTGTTTATTGCCATTTCAAAAGCATGTATCACATCGCTCCGTAAGTGTTTAGGAATCCCTATCGATAACGTTGATCAGACGCATCGACCAGAATTCTTAAAATACTTATTAGCCAATTGACACAAGAAATTATAAAACCTGTTTTGATTTCTTAAGGAATCTTACACTTGGTTGTAACAATGTTTATTTTCAAAACATAAAACATTTTCTTATTATACAACCATACAATCAATTCATAAAACAATCAAGTTATATACATAAGTATACCTCTTGTTAGAAAGATTTTCCATTCACATGGATGCTTTCTTTCCTAAAAATTCTTTTAGTAATTTTACTTCTTTAAAATGCATCCATGAAATTCTTAGACATTAAATTTTTATTTCATTTTAACCTTTGGTTAAATACCACTTATGAATTAAATTTCATTTTTGAAATTTAATCTTTCTAATAATTCTTGCGGTAGCTACAACTTGAAGAGACCGCAAGTTCTTATCATTTGCATTGAGTAGGTTTCTAACTCTCAATTATATCACCTACTCAATATTATTTCAACAATTACTATGCTAACACCCATTCATGCAATTATCAACCAAACAAGCATTTATTAAAAACAAAGCATTAAATGTGCCCAGCGAAAACGGTCACACCATTTCCGCTGCGCAACTCTAATCATTAAGGATCAAAACACATAATTTAAATCTAAGCCATCTGAGGTCTAATTTCTACAATTTCAAAAATAGTGATATTTAAAACCATTATAATGTTTTCAAACTTATTATCATTTCTAAGAAAATGAAAAGACTAAAGGCACGATTGAGGAATACGATAGTGGGAAACTATGTTATCACTTGTATTATACTTGGATGTACTATAATATGTGTTTCTGTTCTGTGTTTATCATATTTTGTTCTGAGCTCAGCTCTGATACCAAGCTGTAACGCCCCACTCCGAGACCCACATTAGCAAAGAGTATTACAAGGTAATACCGTCTGCTAATGTGAAGAATAGAGCTGGATAGGAGCGACCATCGTAGCCTTGTCTTAACTATCTACTGAATACATCAATAAATGTAGCTTATAAAATTTTTTTTCCCATGTGGATCGACATATCCAATAGATATTTAATACAAAACTATAATGGCTATAAGACCTAACAGAACAAAATATAACAACTAAAATGTAAAAAACATCACAGAACAGTAGATCATCACATACATATACACATATACCGGTACATCACAGAGTAAATAAAATGATACATATCAAGTGGTGTAGCAACCACAATATACAGGCGAGTCAAAAGAATATACATATTAGAGTTACAAACAAAAAGGACTACACAAAAAGCTATAACAAAAGGAACTAGCAGAAAAGTCCATGCGGAAGCAGAATAGGCTAAGTCCAAATGTACCTAACCTGAAACACCTCGGTCTGACCCGAGTATAAAATACACGGGTCAGTCTAGCTAAACAAATCAGTTAGATAAGCTAAATGATAATGAACATGCAAGGTCATAAGGTACCATAATAATCTCTAAAAGAAATAACATGATCATCTAACAAGAGATGAATCATAACAAGCCTCATATCATCGGCAACTCAACTAAACAAAGGATATAAATATCCCAAATCAAGCCAAAAGGCAAATAATAGATACCAATGAAGGTAACACAAGTTTCCACAAGGTAATCGCTATGTATTGAGTGGTTCAAAAGACCTACTCCGAAAGGCGATACTTTAGGGAAATATAAATATCAATGAAACAAAAGATGCACGTGCTCAGTACTGTATAAACAAGGCCAAAATCAGTAGAATAATTACTTTTAAGAACAAAGTCAGCAGTCCAATTACTTTCAAGGACATAATTTCATAGGTTTTTAGGCCCCTAGAAACTAATTATTTTACGTTTTGTCCTTAAAAGTAATTATTTCAGTTGTGTGTCCTAGAAACTAATTTCACTTGCTAAAGAGGCCCTTGTGGCTAATTTCCACAATCAAATTTCTATTTCAAAATACCAGTTAACTGAATTCAAAAATTTAAAGATTCAAAATCACTTAATTTAACCAATCCGATGTCTGTATATAATTTTCTACCCTAGGGTCAAGTGAAACGGGTATTTATCATTTCAATCCGCAATTTAATTTTTTTACGGTTATATATCATTTCAAACCGCAATCCCGAATTAAATAAAAATCCATAAAATCGCTCGAGTCTATCATTTCAACCCATAACGTTTTTCCCTAATCTATAGATCGTTCGGGTATGTATCATTTCAACCCATAGGGACTTGTAGTGTTATAACAATATAAAATACAACATCCAGTCATCCAATATCAACAATCAAACATCCATCACAGTCATCATCCAAATAAATCAATAAACATCAGTAGATAACTGATAATCAATAACAGGTATTAAATTGACAATTTAAAATTCAATATTAAATTAAACGGTGATTAAATACAATAAGAGTCAAATTTAGCTAGAATGACAATTTAAATATACCAAACATCGATCAATAAATTTCTAATCACATCATGAATTTAATTTAACTAACATAAGATAATTTAGTAATTGTGAGTGGGTTAAAACACTTACCTTCGATTTTAAATCAAATAAAAATCCAATTTTGGGCCCAAATTCAAACAGTCTCAGAATTCGTCCAAAACAACGTCAAAATACCCGGAATTTCGATACGATACCAATGAATCAAACCGCATGTGAATTGGAGTTCCTATGCAGAAGTTATGTAAGTTAGAACATTTAAACGATTTAAAAATAAAATAAAACACACTACCACATGATGTTAGCCACGCATCCTCTACTGCTTGCTCGAAAACCCTAGCTCTATCGCGATCAAGCACAGCCGAGTCGCCACCACATATGATCATCGCATCGCCTGAGAACTCCGCCGCAGCCTTGCCTACGCGCGCGACCTGCCCTAAACCATCGGCGACCTCCCACGACAACTCCAATCATCGATCGGTGGTGAAATCTCTCCCAGATGCCACCTTGGACACAAACCCTAATTGAATTTTTGCCGCAAATCCGACCGTCATCTCATCGAACAACCCACTCCGAAGAACTACGCTCGCCGCTCTCAACAACCCAGTATCTCCCAATCGACGATCAAACGAAGTCGATCGAGACACGATGAACGACTGAGACTTCATCATCCAATTCTAGCCGCACTGAAACCCAAATCGAAAAACGGACTGCAGATTTGACTTGCGCTCGTCAAGAGCTTCGAATCGATATATAATTCGATATTGTTTGAGGAGATTTAATTTTTCGATTTGATTTTGATTTGCAATTGAATTTGGATTTGATTTTGGTTTGTCTGCCATTGGAAAGAGAGAAGCAGATAAAATTGTACGTACAGACAATTGGAATAAGAGATAGTTAGAGTTTATAACGGGCTATATATAGGCAGCTCAGAAATAGAAATGAATGGGTTGGATTGATTTGATTTTGAACGATAAACGACCCGAAAACCCCGTTTCGTTCCCGAAATAAAAAATGGGTAATCCCATATATCAAAATAGATGTTTTCAATATTTTTAAACTCAATGGAACAGGTTTCAAGTCCTAATTCCATCGTATGAAGAAGTTAGCTTAAAATCAGCTTATTTCAAATTGATTTCAATTGAATTTAATGTCTAGGCATTTCAAGTCCTTACGATCAAACGACAAGTCCGATCGTTACGAAACTTGAAATCCTACAATAATTCACCGTTACGGATCCGATGAAACTAGTTTCGTCGAAATCCGAGACAGTGGCCAAAATGGCTATTTTCACGTTAATTAAATTAATTAATCACTTTTTGATTCACTATTTATAAACTAAAAAATTTCATCATTTTTGATTACTTAGACACTTATAATAACTTAAAGCAAATTTACCTAAAATTTCAGTGTTAATTATTTTCCAAAATACAGTGTTCAGTTTCAACTGCAATTAATCCAATTAATTAAAATTTAATTCCAATAAATTGATTAAATTTGATTTCAATCTTTATATTCAATCAATTATTACTCTAATAACATATTTAACATTTGTTTATATCTTATTTCATTAATATGCTACAATTTCCATCCTTTATTTGGATTAACTACTATATTTCAATTATATTGAACTTTTGTCACTTTTATTATAATTTAAAATCTCTATAAATTAATTTGTCTTTGTTTCACTCCTTTTATTACATCAATTATTACCTTGTAAATATAATTCACATTTCTATACGTTTTATTACATTCACCATTTGCAGTTATTGTCTTAATTCACGTTAATGTAACATTTATTTACATTTATTTGTAATTGATTAATTAAATTGGTAATAAATAACAATTGTCACCATTTCTACATTTAATAACATTTGTAAGTTTATTATTTACAAACAATGTTATAACAACTTACACTATACTAATTCTACAATTATCAATTTAATCTACATTAACTGCACTAATTAAGTGAATTAATTGCAATTGATTTCAAATTTAATTTAACAGACTAAATAAATAGGTAACATATAGTAATTGTCACCATTAACCTTTAGTCACATCTTATAAGTTTATTATCCACAACAAGTGTTATAATTACTACCACAATACTAAATTTATTCAGTTACAATTCATTACACATTATTTCATTAATCAATCAACTTTTAAATTATCAATTCTTCTTTAAATCCAATTATTCATTAATACATACATTACTATAATTTATTTACAGTCTATACCAATTATAACTCTTTTAATCCTTTTAATTAATTGAAATTACATTTAAAGCAGTTATAAATTACCTTAAATTAATACTATTACATTGCATTCCCATTAAAATCTTATTATTAAATCACAAATATTTATTTCTTCCAACATTAAATCACAAACTTTATTAAATCAAATATTTTTAATTATCGAAAATTTACAAGTCGTTACATAACCCATAGGTGTTTCCAACAGTCATGAGTAATACACTGTCCAACATTTGGTAAGCATTACGTACCCTAGTCTCAACGGATACACAAATTTTCAATCTCGATGCATCTTAACTAGTAACATTTAAAATGGTATGTTTTATAATGTTGTGATACAATACTCGTGATTATAACTATTTTTAATTACTATCGCAAACACACCATCTATGGTTTTTCCATTAAATATATTTTAATTAAACATTTAATTATTTATAACATATTACAACAAATATATATAACAAAAGAAAAACATCTTTATTATGAACGAGAATTGATTACAGAGTTAACTAATTTACAATAAATTATATAATTGCCCATAGGTCATACCCTTAACTCTATTAGTTATGGCTATCAACACCAGGAAGACATCGACCGAAAAGATGGAAGAAGCGAAAGTGCCTGTAGTGGCAGCCGAAGACCTGGCAGTTTTAATGGTTTAAACTAATCCTTCTATGAACTCGCAAAATTGGCCCACCCTTATCTCCAGTCTGACATCCTTGACCTCTACTTTGACCAACATTTTTTAACCATCTTCCGCCTAATCGATGTCTGCTCCACTACTTCTTTCCTAACCATTATCATCGTTTTATAGACTTCCATCATTGCGCTCTAGTCTGTAATTGCCGCTTTCTCGACTGCTATCATCACTTTCTCGAATATGATAGTTGCATGCTCGGCTATCATCATTACCAGCGCTCATTCTTTCATTTTCATGTTCATTTTATGTTTTACTAAATTGTCCTCATTATGCTTTAATAGTGGAAAATGTTAAGAGTCTCCAACAAGGCCTCATTCAATAACTGTCGAAAAGAATGCCCCAGCGGTGAAGATTACATGTTATATTACATGTAATCTTTAAGGGCCAATTCAATACCCTGAATTGGCCTCGAACGCCTATTTAATAGGTTTCTAAGCTCAGGCGTCTATTAAATGAGTGTAACACCTTGTAAATTTAATAAAAAATTAAATAATTAAAATAAGGTTAGAAAAATGAAATGAGATTTGAAGTTTCCAAATTTAAACGAAGTTCAAACAGAGAAGTTATGAGCGTTTGAAATTTCCAAATTTAAAATAATTCAAATGAGTTTAAATTTAAATTTTAAATATTTGAATTTTGAAAAGTTTAAATTTTGAATTTAAGAAATTTACTTTTAGGGTTACTTAACATTTAATTAAGCATCAGAGTTAACGTGTAATGAATAATTTAATTAAGAGTAGTAAATCAGAAAATAATGAAAAGAAATCAACCGATCAAAATTGAACTGGCTAGTCAACCACCCAAGAGGTAGTGGTCGACCGATGATGGCTTCAAGGAAATGAAAACCCTAGGTCTATACGGCTCGAATTTGTTTAATTTTAATCCAATTATCGTCGTTCTTTTCTACCTCTATAAATGGACCTTTAGGCCCCCCCCCCCACTTTTCATCATAAAATTTGTAACAATGGCAAAGCTCTGTAAAAATGTTTCCCTTTAGGTTTTCAAAAATAGCAAACTTTATGGTAAGTAATTATAATCCGTAATCTCTAATTTAAATTAAATTCTCAATCCTTCTTCTCTCTATCTTCAGATTTCTGATATCTAATATGTATACACACATACACATAATCTATTTATTGTATATTCAAAACAGGGAAAGTTCTAACAGAGAATTAGGAGCGGTATAAATCAGATCTTGCCTTCATCTTCTTCTTATTTGGATTTCAGAATCAGTTAGGATTTTCAAGTAAGAGGATTAGATGTTTAATTCTTTTGATTTCTAATTCTATCCCTCTCTAGTTTCTGATTCTTGATCTAATTTCTATATACAATTCACTTTGTTGTATATTCCAAAAGAGGGAAATCTGATAGGGATTTAGACGTGGTGGAATCAAATCCAGTTAGGAAGCAAACAATTCTCTATGAGTGGAAATATCAAGTTTTTTACATTTTTGTAATTGAACAGTATTTATTTGGATTTGATGTATGCCTTGAAAAATTTTGATAAACGAAAAATAACATCTAAAACCCCCAAAATTTTCCCAAATAAATGTAAATCTGTAAATATGTTGGAATTTAAATTATTTGTTTTAACATAGTAGAATCAGATCTATACATGAGATTTAGATAATTCATAATCTATTCCACTTTATTTCTTTTGATTTCTCTTAAATTACAAAAAGGGTTTTAAAAGAAAATAAATTAGAAATGGTGTGCAAAGTTTGAATTTTATTATAGTTTTGCATTGCTTATTTCTATAAAGTAAACATGCATGGGCCCTTTTTGGCTTCAAAAGTACTGTGTAAAAGTTGAATAGAATATGAAAGATCTAAATTATAAGACTTATTTTACTTGAAATAGAAGAGGTAAATTATACTATGTTAATATGATATAAGTTTGGTATCATCTCTTGTTGTATACAAGTCAGTTGTCGCACTCAACAAAACTTATCCCACTAAGTGCAACTGTTGCTCATTTATAAAAACTAAAAGTAAATAAAGGAACGCTGCTACTTTATCCCACCAATGATTACTGAAATTTGGGTGATTTTTTTTCCCAGCGGCTTATAATTCTTTTTGCTTCTCTTCCTCCCGTGCAATATTAAATCCCTAAAAAAATTCCCTCATTTTTGTTTCTCTTTATCTCATGCCATTCCACTTTAACTTTTCCTCATAAACCTTAGGCCGCAACCAACGATTCCAGTCTCCACCACTGCTTCTCACCTCTAGCTCAAATAAAGGTAATCCGAAAATAAACTTTACCTTGAGTTTGATATTTTGAGTTTTTGTAATGGCTTTTGAGAGTTGTTACTTGAATTCATTACATGAATTGAATTCAGTTTATTCAAAATCAAAATTAAAAATGACATATTTTTCTTTTATTGAGATTCAAAATTAGAAGTACCCTTTTAAAGATATTTGTGATTTTTTAATTTTATAAGAATCTGCAAGAATATGTTTTGGATTTCTTCACTTATGTGAATCTTAGTTTCGATTGAAGAAATAGTGGATTTTAGATTTTATTATTGACTGCATATAAGAGTAAGTACATATTCACAGTTAGATTTCAGTTTGAAGCTTCATCCTTTTCATTTATTGATGACGTTATGGTTGAAAGTACTCACAGAAAAATTGATTCAATAACCATAAAAACTCTTGTTTCGGAGAAAGGGAAGTCTATTGAAAATGTTGATTTGGATATAATGAAAAACCCAAAATTTCAATATAATGGAGTTAATACCTAGGAAACTGTTGATTATAGTAACACCGACGTACAAGAGACCCATCCAAGCATATTATCTAAATCGATCGGCTCAAACTCTAAGGGTTGTACCACCACCTCTTCTTTGGATAGCGGTGGAGATTGTTATCCCGCCTTTTGGCAAGGCCATGACACCAAGGAATTGGCTAGAAATCAAAGATAGTCTGTCCCGAAGATCAGTTATACACAGGTTCACTATGGATACTGGCGAATTTTGTCCGAGTCTGAATCGAGCTACAATTGACATGATATGACAAGCAAAGTTATGAAAGCCAATGTTCCAAATTTCAGGTCAATCGGAGTTCATATGCTCAAGATATGGATCGATCAAAATCAATGAAGGAGGTGTCAGTTTGTATCCATCAAGTGCCACTCCTCTTCGTATCCATCAAACACCTTCCCTTCGTATCCATCAACAAATGTCCATTTCATATCAGTCTCCCTCCATCCATCTCCTATCGATCTCCCACCATCGATGCGAAGAACAACAACCACCGATCGATACGAAGAAAGCAACATGAAGCATCGATACGAAAGTGGCCTCCAACCATCGATACGAAGTAGCATGCAAGCATCGATACGAACAGAGCCACGCATGATCGATATGCACTGTTCAGCCTATTGCAAAATCAATCTTGGACCGATCATAACTCAAAATCTACAAGTCCAACTGCTACCAAATTTTCACAGGAGCTTGCATACCACCTCTACTTGGTCTCTGATCGATCTCGACCCAAATGGAGCCATTTTGGATCGATATGAAATTCATACGTATCGATCAAGGATCGATCCCAATCCACCTCGGATCGATCTGGTGGGCCCTCCCATGTGAGAGAAGGTGTCTTCCGAGATTTGAGCCAAATATTTTTAGCCTACACCTATAAATAGCAGTCCTAGGCCTTCAGAAAATGGACTTTTAACTCTGGAACGCCGATACTCTACCGATATCTTCATTGTACCTTGAGTGTTTTATTGCAAACAATTGAAATCAGCGAGAGTTATTAATAAACAGCAAACTTTCTATAGTGGATGTAGGCTACAATGCTGAACCACTCTAAATCTTTGTGTTCTTATACTTCTGTTTGTCTGTTTTTGGCTTGTTTGTTTGATTAACCTCATTTTTCATTTATATTCTTCACTTTAATCTCTTCAAATATGTTCGAAGAGTGTTGTGCCCAATTTTCATACAAATAGAGATGTCTTCACAGTCAATTGAAATAGCAAAAATATTGGGAAATATAGGTGTTGTGTATAGACATCTTGTGTGCAAAGATAATACCACTAGCATGCGAAATAGAGAGGTTTACCAATGAAATGTCGCACTTTCACATACTGTACTATTTTATTGTTTTCTAGGCATGAATACCTGTCAAACAAACATTATTTATTTCTTATAACTTTCTTATGATTAATGTTGAACAATACCATTTATTTGTTGAATCTATCGATTGTTAGTAGATAGACGAAAATCCAATATCCATCATATATCTTTGATACATATATAGAGTATTCGAAAACAATTTTGGATACGTAGACAAATATAACTTTATTTGCATCCTAAAGTATGCATTGATATGCCTATTAATGATTGACCCGCTTTAGTACAACTTTTTTTAAATTTATGGCGATGAAGGAGGCGGAGGATGAGAGGAGATGATGAGGATGTGGGATGCGATGAGGGAGGAGAGGGTTCACATGAAGTTGTCTGATTCTAGAGCTTTAATGGAGAAGATGACTCCTATGAAGGTTGAGAATCCACTTATTAATAGAGGGTTCAAGGGGATGGAGTTTACCAAGTTGGGTAGGGGTAGGAATGGCAATTTTGAGGGAAGGGGTGGTTCAGGAAGTCTAGGGTCGAATTTGGAGTGTCACAGAGCTCAACTTAGGGTTTTGATGAGGCATAAGAATAAGGGAGGGGAGTATGATGGGAATTTGGTTATGTGATGTCTTCAATTTTCTTTTTGGCACTCAAGTATGTGATAGGAAGAGCAACTTAAAAAATTAGTATGTTTATTATTATATAAAATCATAGTTTGTTTGAAACAATTTCACTTGTAATGTTGAAAGTTTGGTATTGTTTGAAATTTAAGCATGTTCACATGTTGTAGGTCAAGCGTTCAGTTTTTGAACATGTCAAAATTTTCCAATCATGTTATATTTTTAAGTGTTTTATTTGCCCAAGACCCATATGTGATTATGAACATTATGTTTTGTATTCCAATCATGTTTTATTTACCTTAGTATCAATAAATTATGTACTTGTTAAGAACATTATTGGCTACATTTTTTATAGTTTATATGCATAGACATATTGTGTACCTTATAGGGTTCTTGATTCTATATGTTCAAGATCTAGAAGAGGTGGAGGTGGAGCTTCCAATGGTCATGTGAATTTATTTTGATATGGCATCAAAACTCATCAGGAAGCATTGATAATTCAGTAACGTGATCTTTGACTCTATATTTTTTTAATTTTGTTAATGAAAGTTGCATTGGTAAACTATATACTACAGTCATTTTCTTGTTATGGCTGTTTATTTCTCTTAATTTTTGCTCAAAGATGTAGAGTATTTTGTGTTGGAACACTCTTTATGAATGTATATGTAAGAGTTGCTGCACAGGAATAGAAGTTTTCCATAATCTTTTCTAGCCCACTTCATATTATATTTTATGTGATAGTTGCCTTGTTATATGTTGTGATATATGTATTTAGGTAATTAAGATAAATTGTTCTATTGGTGATATGAAGTTGACTCGAGCAGTTTCTGAACTCAATGCTTCAGTAATTATGCTAGGCTATCATATCTGCTTCCAAATGAATTGATGTTTGGCATACACTGTAAATTATGTTTTTCATCCTTTCTTCTCTTTTGTAGAACACTTAAAAACCCTTTAACCTTGTACATATAAAATTCGACCTCTTGATTTTGATGAAAAAAATAAACCACTTTATGAAAATATAAAACAGATGCACCACTGCTCTTCTTTTTAATTTGCATTCTGTACAATGGGTTACATTGTTCTCCATACAACAAACCTCTTACCCTTCATTCATTACACTATTAAAGTACAACTTACACAAATGTACTAAATTGTAATAATCTCTAGACAAACTCTAGGCAATGAGTATGAATTAGAGATTAATCATCTAGGGTGGGATTGATCAAAAATTAATAAGGACTAGGCATTTTGATAAACAAATGTATTTTTGATAGGAGTTTAGTATTTTATTTACAGGAAAATAGTTCGAAAAACAAACTTGTTGGATTCTTCGGCTTAATAAATAATATAATGTTCTAATTTTGAGATACTATATAATTCATACCAAATCAACACAAACATATGAGTTTTGTTTACTCATCCTACAATTGAATATCTCTGTTCCATGTAAAATTAATATTCATTGTATAATCGAGTTTATGATTGTAATATGAATGGATGGTAAAAGACATGAGACAATTAGATATGCAATCTCTATAAAAATGGCTCCTCCAAAGCTTCATAGAAATAGTATTCACCGTGTTTGTTGCTGGAGTTGAATATATACCATAAAGCATTTAAAAAATCACTGAAAGATAAAAGAATGTATGTTAAATATATATACACACATATATGTGTGTGCGTGCGCGCATGCGTATGTACGTGCGTGTGTGTGTATATATATATTATTCATAATATAATATCTTGTTCTTAAATAGATAAAGTATGCTGCTAAGGGCACATTGATTTGTTCTTCCTAACACCACTCAAAATGTAACTAAAATTTAATATAATTGTTCTCTTCCTAATACCATAGTTTATCTCACTGCTCAAAACTTAATCATCGGACAATAAAAAAATTTCACAAAATAAAATCGATAAGCTATCTTTCAAAATTATTTTTCTAAAATAAGTATGAATTTCACAAAATATATTTTAAATTCAGAAAGAAGGAAGGAAATACTTTTTCTTTCACAAAATACATACGTTGATTTAGAGGGTTGGTTGAAGCACAATTTAAATTCAAAAAGAAGGAAGGAAATACTTCATGATATTGGCTTAATTTGGTTTAGTTAATAGTGCTTGAGTGGATGGATCGAAATTATGATAATTATTTATATTTTTTTGTCAATATATTTATGTGTTTTTTGATAAATTTTGATAAGTATTGGTAGCCCTAAATTATTTATGGTATTATGAAGCGTAAAAGAGAAATTTCATGATATTTTTTAGACATGGTATTAGAAAGAACAAATCAAGGTGCCCTTAGCAACACACTAAAATAGATTGCAACTTTTTTCCTTTAAAACTTGTTCCTTTGACCGATTTCATATTTTCTTGATATCTTGAAAAACCAAATACTCCCAGCTCTAAATAATGCTATATAATATGATCCCGCAAGAAACCTTGATTTTGGATGTGACCATTTATATCATTCATGTGACTAAGTCAAAGTCAGATGAGAATCATATTAATATTCGCTAATACATAGTTCAATTCGCGTTTTTTTCAAATGAATACTTGGCAAGTCATAAGTCTAGTTGAGGTTATTGGACATGATGTTGTCATGCATGAATTGCTTATAGTTCAAAATAAATCTTATGAGCAACCAACAATTTTGGTAGCAAAAATTGTTAAGGAAGAAAAAGAAATACCTAATGGAACTGTTGCAGTGCTGGCACCTGATATGCTAGACGTATTGTGCTATGTGTCTATATGGCAAGAAGTAACCAGGTAAGCCTTATTTTCCAGTTATTTTGGCCAAATTTTTTAAATATTTAAATGGGTTCATTTTTTTCTTTTCATTATTAGTCTCACAAAGTAACTCAAATAAGAAAAACAAACCCTAAAAATATAGATATTGATAGTTTAGATGATCCGATGATGTTTTCTTTTCTTATAATAATAATAATAATAATCTAAATAAATTAACTAAGTTTCATAAAAATTAAATACATTTATAAAAATTGACGAGTTTGATAAAAAAAACTAAGTTTATAATAATAATAATAAACTATAGTTAGATAAAAATTAACTAAGTTAATAATAATAATAAATTAACTAAGTCAACTAAGTTTTTATAATTAATAATAATAACAATTATAACAAAAATTAAGTTTATAAAAATTAAGTAAGTTAACTAAGTTTTATAAAAATTAAATAGAATAATAATAATAATAATAATAAAATTAACTAAGCTTACAATAATAGCAATAAATTAACTAAGTTTATGACAAATTTATAAGTTTTAGATAATTTATAAAAATTAGCTAGTTTTATAGTGACGCAAACATGCATTCTAATTACTACGGGAAAATAAGCAAAATTGAACTGAATAAACGTAAAGTGTATGTTACATCGCTAGAGGGATTCCTTGAACATAAGCAAGATATAAACTGGTTCAAAGAAAAACTACCTTTTGGTTGTGGATCTTTTATTATGAGAAGCACAGACATTTTGATTCAACGGATGCGTTTTCTCATGTTGTTCATGCAAATCAAAGAAGAAAGAATCACTATGATAGATATCCATGTGTTGATGACATTTGGGCAATGTATAAGAACATGAGTTATAATTGGTTGCTTAGAGACTTGGAAAACTGTGGATTTCAGATTGTAGAAGTTTAGAGTGATTCCAGTACTGGTTTCAAAGTGCGTGTGTTATCGAAAGTAAGTGGACGTGCTTGTGTTTGTAAAAGGGAAGGTGATTATGGTAATGCAGTTGATGTGCAGAGGGCAGATTATTTGAAGTTCTGTCATAAGATATCGGCATTTCAGTTACTGAAGAAAAGGGTGGAAATTTGTAAGGATGTTGGGAGCTGGACTCTGCAGTAGTGCTTGGAATATTGCTAGTTTTCGATCGATGATTTATGAAGGGATGATGGTACAGGTAACAGAGTTTTGATAAAGCGTTAACAAAATATATACATGTTAGTTACTTCTGGTTTAAGTTGTGATCTAATTTAACTTGGGAAAAAAAGTTCGTTATAAATCAAATGTACAAATCTGAAACATAAAAACAGATCGAACAATATATGTGGTTATGTTGAATCTTTTTTTATTACGGAAGAGTGGTCCTTTTATGAGGAGAACACTTGTATTTTATTAACCATAAAAAAAATTACATGCAAAATTTTATTGAGTACTAGTTATTACAAACAGGCAAGGTCATCACTATGATGATCTACACTATGTAATAAGGACAAAATGAACAAAAGCTTGTTGTTAGAAAAAAGTGATGACAACTGCAGCCACCCAAAGTTTCTTATCTATAAGAGAGTGTGTGATAGGTCTTGGAGACTGGGTCAAGAAGTGGTTGTTTAGGAAAGTGGAACAGCGTTGCTGATGGTGCATGAATAATTGCAAGATACAAACTGTTGTTGCTAACTAAAGAGAATTAGAGGAGCACTTCATAAGTATACTAATCCAGTAAATTAAATCAAAACAAAGCAAGTATGGATATTCTTAATATCCATGTAAGACTAGCATATGTACAACAATCCATAAAGGCAAGCAGCAGAATATGGACATAGCAGCTGAAAATGTAGGGGATAGACTGATTATTCATAAAAGGGGTGTGATGCACCGAATTGCAAACAGCAAAGCACGACAATAGTGAGTCCAGGTTATTTTGAATCTTTAAAAAGTTATTTCCAGCATTTTATATTTCTTTATGAATATTTATGGTTTTTATGTTACTATGGTACAGTGTTAAAGCCATATTTATGGCTAGTATTGAATTGTGCTTTTACATTGGCTAATATGAATGTGATATGTATACACACACATACACACATATTGAACTTGTCATTTTCTACGATTGAATGGTTGTTACATGAACTAGGAGATATTAGTTGATTGAATGAATCTATTAAATTTTTAATTTAAGATTATTTAATCATATCCCTTTTTAAAATAATTTCCATAATGACTTTAAATAAAATATATCTAATAGATGTGTTAGTTTTTTGTGATAAAAGATAAAAGACTATTATACAGACTTATAAGTCAACCGAGAAGTTTTTTTAAAAATCAACTAAGTTTTATATAATTTAACTAAGTTTTATAAAAATTAAATAAATTTATACAAATCAATTAAGTTATTGTATTTATCTATGTTTTATAAAAATTAAATAAGTATTATAAAAATTAACCAGGTTTTATCAAAATTTAACTTAACTAAGTTTTATAAAAAAAATTAAATTTAATAAAAGTTTAACTAAGGATGTTTGATGTACCTTAAACACGTAAAGCACTTTCATAACCATTTGTTGATTGTTAAACTAGTCTACAGGTAATAAGCTTTTTTGGAGTAAAGACCAGTTGCAGCAACGAATTGTGGATAATCAGGTAATGATCATGACTTTGATTATTATATATACTATAACATTTTGTTAGAACTAGTTGTGTAAACTTGTTTATGAATGGTTATGGATTTTATTTGAATTTGCTTATTTCGTCGAAAACTATTGTCGAAATGGTTATGAATGTCATATTTGATTATGTGACTAACGTGTTTTTTCAATTGTTTTAATATGATGATTATATTATTGTTTGTTGATTTGAATATGACAATCATGTGATTGACTGCTAGTTTTATTATGACTAGGTTGTGAGTGATGGCTGGAAATGATACAAACCATTAACAGGAAACGGTAGCATGTAAAGTATGCTGCAAAACAGTCAATAACTTTTAATAGTGTTTTAAAAATGCAACAAAAAATGTGTAGTAGGAGAAAAGTCCGCTATAGAAAATCAAAAAGGGTGCAAGTAAAAACACTACTAAAAAATATTGAATTTGGCAGCAGTTGACAAGCGCTACATAAATAAACTTTTGTTGCGTTTCTAAAATGTTGCAATATGTCAATTTTTGTTAGCGTTTTATACACGGTTACAAAAAGTTTCAAACTTTTAGTTGTATGTCGTATCGCAGCATTTACTGAAATTGAAACACCCCACACCCCTTAATATACCCAAAAGGACACATTAAAAGGCGTGGTGCGTTGTAGGTATAAATAAAACTAATAGAGAGTAAGATCCACAAGACAAAAATAGGTAAAAACAGCGGAAACTAAATAAGTATTAAGTAAAACAAAGCATCGGAATTAATTCATAAATAAGTCAAAAGCCAAATACAACATTCAAAACCCATGGTGTCTTATGAAATAAAACTTCATAGTCTCAAAATCAGAGTATGCAATATCCCTCATAAATAAACCAGTGCATACAAGAATAGCAACTGAAAATAAAAGAAGTACATTGAAGAAATCTCCATCAAGAAGAACTCCAAGCTACAGCAATCTACTAGCTTCTTCCTTGATTGCCTAAGGAGGAAAAGGGGGAAATAGAGGAGTGGGCAGACTAAAAGTCTGGTGAATGATAGTAATTACTAGAGTCTTTAAGCAAGATAAAAGTAATAGACTCTACAATAGTTCTAGCATAAATAAGGATAACAAAGAAAATAGGAAAGAGATAAACTGGAAATAAATACGATTAAATATTACTCAAGATAGGTTAACTTTGATTGCTTGCACTTGTTCTGATTTAATTAGGCTGAATTCCTAATCTTGTAGTTAGGATGTGACCCTAATTCAACCCTTTTTGATCGGCCTACTACTCCATAGATCTTTCTGTGGACCAGCTGCTATATAACTCTCTGCACAGTAGCCAATGGTATCTACGGAAGATGCACAGAGCAACTACTGCGGATCCGGACGACATATATAGCTCCCTACATAGAAGGCAATGGTGTCTACTAAGACACCATACTAAGCGCTTGGAACTCATAGCTATTACTGAGCACCCGAATGGAAGTCGCACAAGTAACTGCCACCATGCCCATGCTACCTTTTGCTCCACCTATAGGATCTTCTTATTACCTCCAACGTATAGCATAACATGCCCCTCATCTCACTTCAAGCTAATGCGAGATCACCGTGTATCATAGAAAAATAGGGGAAATGCTGTTGGTATTGGCCCTTCATCCAAACAATATCTAGTTGCGCCCCTTATCCAAATCCCCATGATTTAGACTTCTATTTGACCAATTGCTACCATTCTTAGCATAAGTGTGCCCTAGAGAATGCTATTTGGTATAGGTCCTAGTTTCATCATTGCTTATTAACTTAGATAAATTATTTAAATAAGCCCTTATTACCATTTTTACTTTCTACGCATATTAATTTATCCCAAGCCTTAAAATAAGCCCATTCTAATTTTTTTTCTTATTATAACCTACGTTATAATCATGCTTATTACTTAACCCAAGGTCTAAGTGTGAAAATAAGCTTCTTTCATCTTTTACTTCATTTATTATAATCCTAAGTTATAACTATGCCAATTATTTTTATTTAGTCCAATTCTAATTATAATTAGGCGTAAATTCAGTCCAATTCCATTATTTATTACAGTCTCTATAATTTACATCTTATCTTCTTCATTTAATATTCTTACTTATAAAATCCATATCCGCATTTAATTTAATCTAATCCATACGCGCAGAAAAGGGGAATGAAGAGAATAGACGCTTGCATAAAATCCAAAACGTCGAAAAGATGTAAATAGGAAATAAATAACAGTAAATAAACTTAAATACTGTAAATAGACTATAAATTAATAAAAATCTATGCTTAACAGTAATAATTTATAATTAGCAGAAACGATATTAAAATTACTGAAAGGAATAACTGAATAGACTGAAAATAATTAAAAACTGTAAATAATTACTAAAAAGGCTATTCCGAAATTCATAGTAAAACCACAACTATTGGAAACCCTATTATTTTAAATTAATTAAATAAATTTAAAATAATTACAATTACTCACCTCCGGTCCTAAGCTCTTCCTTTGGTCTTCCCGGATCCACTTGGATTTGTAAAATAAATTTTTATTAAAAAGATTCTCTCCTTGGAAAATTATTCCTTTTAGGATCCTTCCTAAAAAAGTGAACCCAAGCGGAGGAAATCTAGATTGAGAAAAAGTGTTAGGTCTAGGGGTCTATTTATATGTGTAGAAGTGGATCTCGGACCGTTGGATTTGGAGATTGAATAGGATGCAACCACGTCATAGGCTGAATAGGAGCCATCGGATGCAGCTACGGAGGGACTGGACTAAACAAAAAGGGTGCAAATGACGTGTTCCGACGTCCCTAATTCGTTCGAACGAATTCCCATTCGTTCGCCTACAAAATTACAAGCCGGGTCAACTGGCCGATCGACCGCCCCTCGCACAGGTCGACCGGTCGGTCGACCTAACCGTGTATATATTTTTTTTCATTATATTTCTGCTTATTTTGTTTCTTTTATAACTTGGTCATATTTGCTCGGTTTCTGACGTTTTATATATGAAAATTTACCAGAAAATTACCACGGACACAATGATGCAACTCCCCTGGCTCAATTCTTGTTATGTATACCATAATTACTACTTACCTTAATTAGTACTTACCTTAATTAAGTGAACTTGTTGGTTATAAATACCAACCCCTCTGTAAAGCTATTAGTGTGAATAAGAAGATATACTGAGTTCTTCTATGTTTCTTTTACATTGAGTAATCTTATTCAAATATGTTAATATGGTATCAGAGCAATACAATTCAAAATCAGAAATTAAGCGATCCGATTTCAAATTCAATATCCCCAATTCGTCTCTTTAGATTAGAATCTGCTCTCTTCTCTTCTGAAATTTGCTCTAATCAAAATTAATCCTAGCATTGAGTAATTTTCTCTGTCGTTTCAAGATTCTTGTTTTGTCTTTTCGAAATTCGTCTCTTTTGAGATCTGGTTTATCATCAAGGTATACGAAATCAACCCAAATCTTTTAGTTCGAGATCTCATGAGTGAAGAAAAAGTCTCTACAGTCATGGATGTAATACCCATGATGTCAAAAATTACTGACCATAAACTGAGTGGTTCGAATTACTTAGATTGGAGCAAAACAGTACGGTTGTACCTTCGTAGTATTGAGAAAGATGGTCATCTCACCGATGATCCTCCTGATAGTAATTCAACAGAGAAAAAAGATCAAATATGGTTGAGGAATGATGCTCGTCTGTTTCTTCAGATTCGAAACTCCATTGATAGTGGAGTTATTGGATTAGTGAATCACTGTGAGTTCGTTAAAGAATTAATGGATTATTTAGAGTTTCTATATTCTGGAAAGGGGAACTTGTCTCGTATGTATGAAGTCTGTAGGTCATTCTATCGGGTTGAAAAACAGGATCAATCTCTCATGGAGTATTTTATGATGTTCAAAAAGAAGTATGAAGAATTTAACCTATTATTACCACTAAGTTCTGATATAAAGATCCAACAAAAGCAAAGGGAGCAAATGGCTATAATGAGTTTTCTAGGAGGGCTACCACATGAGTATGAATCTGCTAAATCATAGGTACTTTCTGGTACAGATATGTCATCATTGCAAGAAGTTTACAGTCGCATCCTTCGAACAGAAAGTACAAGTTCTCATCTAGTCGGAAATCCTTCTACAGAAAGTGCTCTGGTAGGACAAAGTAACAAGAACAATAATTGGAAACCAAATCAAAATAGTGGATCTCAGAGACCTGAAAGACCTGAAGTTCGTGCACGTGCATCTGAAATTCGTGCACCAGATACTAGAAATGTAATGTGTAACTACTGTAAAAAACTTGGACACACAAAATTTGACTGCAGAAAACTAAAATTTAAAATACAACAAGATCAGCAGAAGCAGGTTATGGGTACTGGACAAAAGAGCAACAACACTGTAAATATAGTGAAAACAGGAGATGATATTGATAATACGGCTGCATTTTCAGAGGATTTTGCTAAATTTTTGAAGTATCAAGAATTTCTGAAGGGTTCTTCATCTATCACTACTGTTGCAAACACAGGAAAGAATAAATGGGTTATCGATTCCGGTGCGACTGACCATATGACAGGTAATTCCTCCCTTTTTTCTACCTTTCAATCGAACAATTCAAAACACACGGTGACTCTTGCCAATGGATCGTGTTCCACAATTCAAGGAACTGGAATTCTTTATCCTACAACCTCACTTCCTTTAACTTCTATCCTACACTTACCTGAACTATCTTTTAACTTACTATCTGTTAGCCAACTCACTCAAAAATTGAACTGTT
The DNA here is from genome assembly GCA_030737815.1 of Allium fistulosum. Classification (NCBI taxonomy): domain Eukaryota; kingdom Viridiplantae; phylum Streptophyta; class Magnoliopsida; order Asparagales; family Amaryllidaceae; genus Allium; species Allium fistulosum. Next base: position 295,849,829 of record CM060908.1, on the reverse strand, counting down.
CCGTATCTTTTTATCCAAATTATTGTATTTTCCAGGACCTAGTAACGAGGCGGACTATTGGTAAAGGACATGAGTCCGGAGGGTTATACATTCTTGATACACCACCATCATCTCCTGTAGCTTGTTCGAGTATATCTTCAGCCCTCAAGACTCACTGTCAGCTTGGACACCCATCTCTTTCTTTATTAAAAAAACTTTATCCACAATATATTTCACTATCATCACTAGATTGTGAAGCATGCCATTTTGCAAAACATCACCGTCTAAGTTCTAGTCCTAGAGTCAATAAACGTGCTAACTATCCTTTTGAATTAGTACATTCTGATATTTGGGGACCGTGTCCGGTTGTGTCTAAATCTGGATTCAAGTATTTTGTTACTTTTGTAGATGATCACTCTCGTGTTACTTGGCTTTTTTTGATGAAAAACAGATCTGAACTATTCTCTATATTTTGTGCATTTTGTGCTGAAATAAAAAATCAATTTAATACTTCTATTCATACATTGCGAAGTGATAATGCTAAAGAGTATACATCTTTTTTGTTTCATTCATATATGACTCAACATGGTATACTCCATGAAACATCTTGTGTTGATACACCATCTCAAAATGGTGTGGCCGAAAGAAAAAATAGGCATCTTCTTGAAACTATACGTGCTCTTTTATTTCATATGAGTGTTCCCAAAATTTTTTGGGCTGATGCTGTTTCTACGGCATGTTTTCTTATTAATCGTATGCCATCTTCTATTCTCAATTGGGAAATTCCATATAAAGTATTATTTCCTAACAAAACATTGTTTCCTATTAGTCCAAAAGTATTTGGAAGCACTTGTTTTGTGAGAGACGTGAGGCCACAAATAACTAAACTTGATCCTAAATCTTTAAAATGTGTTTTTGTTGGCTATTCACGACTTCAAAAGGGGTATAAGTGTTACTGCCCTAGTCTTGGACGATATGTAGTTTCAATTGATGTTAGTTTTTTGGATAATACATCTTTTTATTCTACACCTGCACATGATAATATTCTGTCCCATAATAGTGATGATTTCCTTATATATCCAACAAATTTCACAAATCAAACCTTAAATCATCCTGCGAGTGCTGCTGATACACCTGTGTATGTTAATACACCTGTGTATGCTCCAGACACATCTTCCCTGGTACATAATGATACGCATTCTGCTGATATACCCTTGCAATTCAATTCTAGAAATAATAATTTGGAACCAGACACCGTCCAATCTGTTTGCACAAACCCAGAAATAGCCTCATCTACAAATCTTGATCTCCCTATTGCCTTAAGGAAAGGAAAGCGGCAGTGTACCTTTCCTATTTCTTCATTTGTTTCATATAATAAACTATCCACCTCATCTTACTCTTTTGTCACTTTACTTGACTCCATTTCAATTCCAAAAACTGTCAAAGAAGCACTATCTAATCCTAGTTAGCAAAAAGCAATGATAGATGAAATGAATGCTTTGGAATTTAATAATACTTGGGATTTAGTACAATTACCCACAGATAAAAAGGCTATTGGATGTAAATGGGTTTTTTCTCTTAAATATAATCCAAATGGATCTATTGCTCGATTGAAAGCTCGTTTAGTTGCAAAGGGGTTTGCACAAACTTATGGTGTAGATTATTCTGAGACCTTCTCTCCAGTTGCGAAATTAACTTCTGTACGAATACTTATCTCTCTGGCTGCTACTTATGATTGGACTTTACATCAACTTGACATTAAAAATGCTTTTCTTCATGGTGATCTTAAAGAAGAAGTATATATGGAGCAACCTGCTGGATTTGTTGCTCAGGGGGAGAATGGATTAGTATGTCGTCTTCGAAAGACCTTGTATGGGTTAAAACAAAGTCCTCGTGCATGGTTTGGAAAATTTAGTCAAGTTATTGAGAACTTTGGAATGAAGAAATGCAAATCCAATCATTTAGTCTGCTATCAAAATTCAGAAAATGGAATTATTTTGTTAGTTGTCTATGTGGATGATATTGTCATCACAGGAAATAATAAAACAGGGATCGACTCTCTTAAAACTTTTATTCATACACAATTCATACGACAGACTTGGGAGAGCTAAAATATTTCTTAGGTGTTGAAGTAATGCGGAGTAACAAAGGTATCTTGTTGTCTCAAAGAAAGTATGTACTTGACTTACTGAAAGAAACAGGAAAACCGGGATCAAAACCGTGTAACACTCCAATGATTCCAAATTTACAACTAATAAAAGAAGGTGAATTATTTGAAAATCCAGATAGATATCGAAGGTTGGTTGGGAAGTTGAATTATTTGACTGTGACTCGACCAGATATTGCATATTCTGTTAGTGTCATAAGTCAATTCATGTCATCCCCAACAATTCATCATTGGGCTGCTTTAGAACAAATTTTATGTTACTTAAAAGGAACAGCTGGACTTGGTATTGTGTATAAAAATCATGGGCACAATCTAGTTGAATGTTATTCCGACGCAGATTGGGCAGGATCTAAGGTAGATAGGAGATCTACGACAGGGTTCTCTGTCTTTTTTGGTGGTAACTTAATCTCATGGAAAAGCAAGAAACAAAATGTTGTATCTCGTTCTAGTGCAGAATTAGAGTATCGAGCTATGGCAAAATCTGTATGTGAAATAACATGGATATATCAGCTCTTAACAGAAGTGGGATTGAAAGCTACTATTCCTGCAAAACTACGGTGTGACAACAAGGCAGCTATTCATATTGCATCTAATCCTGTATTTCATGAACGAACTAAGCACATTGAGATTGACTGTCATTTTGTTCGTGATAAAATACACGAAGGACTAATATCTACGGAGTATTTGGGGACTGAGGAGCAACTTGCAGATATATTTACAAAAGCCTTGAATGGAGTTCGAATGAATTATTTATGTAACAAGTTGGGCATGATTAATATATATGCACCAACTTGAGGGGGAGTGTTATGTATACCATAATTACTACTTACCTTAATTAGTACTTACCTTAATTAAGTGAACTCGTTGGTTATAAATACCAACCCCTCTGTAAAGCTATTAGTGTGAATAAGAAGATATACTGAGTTCTTCTATGTTTCTTTTACATTGAGTAATCTTATTCAAATCTGTTAATATATGAAAATTTACCAGAAAATTACCACGGATACAATGATGCAACTCCCCTGGCTCAATTCTGATAATTTCACAAAGTTATTTTATCATTTCATTTATTTGTTAATTAATTATTATAGTTTAATTTTTTGGGTTGTTACAGAAATGCTAATAAAAATTTTGTAGCATTTTTTCAATGCTTTGAAAGACCTTTTCTAGTGTAGTGTGGCTAAGGATATTAACTATATATTTCGTTGGAATTTGGGACTAGTATAAGTTTGACATTTAAATTAATTAGCGTTTTCTTTGCATGTGATTAGAAATATTCTATTCAAATCTTATGCTTATATATATATATATATCTGTGTGTGTGTGTGTGTGTGTAATATTAACGTATTGATTATGAAAACTATTAATGTATTGATTATAGTGTAATGAACATATTGATTAGAATTAATATTGTAGTAAATAACATTAATTTCTTAGAAAGATTGATAACATAAATTAGGGAGTAAATCCCTAATTAGAGGTGTAATAAGGTTTTACTTTATATGGCCTCAATAACTAATCGTGTAGGATGGTATATGTATATTGTGACGGCCGCCTATACAGCCGATGCTCGTATGACCGAATAATGCATTGTTGGAGCATCTGGATGATGTAGGTGTAGGATCTAGATTAACCCTAGAGGGGGGGTGAATAGGGTTATCGCAAATTTTCTCAAATTAAACTCGAAATCAAACTGCAGATAAATAAATATGCAGAAAAGTAAATCACACACAAAATTTACCCAGCTTCGACAACCCCTGCCTACTGCTGCATTCCCAGATTTCTATTAGGATTAAACAGTATCCCGCTTATAAACACTCCTACAGACTCGCACACCCTGCTCCGCCTATAGAGCTTTGTAAACTTGCACACCCTGCTCACTGAACTAACCCTAACTAGACAATCTGACACTACCTAAACCCTAGGTGGTGATTTACCCTTGCTTGACTTGAAAGTATAAACTGAAAAACAAAATACAGATTAAAACCTAGGGCAAAATTTAACTCGACAATTTAAAAACACTTTTGCCCTAAATAAACTAGGCCTAAAACTAAATCAATTAAACCCGGCCCAAATTTAAAACTAAATAATAATTAAAACTTTAACACCCCATTTAATAAACTAGGCCGGCCTGCTCCTTTATCTCGTTCCTCTTTGTTATTGTTGACCCGATCCCTTTGAGAAAAAAATGGCGATGGCTTCGGTGATGTGATGATTCTCTGGCGAATCTGGTTCGATCCTCTTTACTACTTGCTCGATTGAATTAGGGCTTTGCCCTTGTTCGTTCCACTGGCAAATTGAAGCTTCGGCTTCGTCAACATTTGTGGCGACTCTGAAATTAGGGTTTTTCCCAACTTCGATTTGGAGCTTCGGCTTTATCAATCTTTGTAGCTCTGGCTTGTGATTCCCTTTGTGGTGACTCTGGAATTCTCTGATACTCTGACGAATTACGGCGTCGTTGATGCGCCTTGCCTCGAGTCTGATTTTATCGATCTCTGACTTCGGTATGATTTCTGCGCTGTTGCTTTTTCGATTTGAACTTGAATGCTTGAGAACTTGTCAGTGATGATTTGTTGGGTTTCTATTCTGTTGCTTTTAATCACCACGAAGTCGATGATGATTTTGGGGGTTTATATACACGTCTGATTTGATTTACGTGATCACCACGTTGTTTATACTTGCCATTTTTACATCTCGATATTTTGGGAAATTTCTTTTGACTTACGGCTTCGATTATTGAACGTTCGATCTTTTTGATTTTAAACAGTCGTGATACTTTCCTAATTTATAAAACTTGACTGTTTCTTAACTTTGATTCGAAATATACGGCTTTGACTTGTATTAATAATTTCTTAACTTGATTTGTGATATTATTACTTCTCTGACTTTTGACCACTGCCCTAGACTTGTTCACTGTTGATGATCATAACTTTGACTCGATCACTGTTGATCACGATTTTGTTTTTCTGTAGCATACTCGTCGACATTGCTATCCTCTTCTCTGTGAATTATTTTCTCTGTGATATTCTTCTCTGATTATACTTGCTTCCTGTTGACATTTGCTTTGCTTTGACACAAATACTTTACTTGTTCACTGTTGTGCATTCGACATTGCCATGCTTCCTTGCTTGTACTTGGATACATCACTGTTGCATTGTTGTTGACCCTGGGTAGCTCTGGTTATTTGATCTTTACTGACTTGCTTTAGTTATGACCTGTTGAATTTGAGATATGTTCAATTTTTAGTTACACTAGTCATTTGAGTCCTTCATTCCAGTCTCTTTGCTTTCTTAGATCTTTGATCCATTGATGTTGTAACCTATTCTCTGTTGTATTTTGTTGACATTTTGTTGACTGTGTATTCTGTTATAGTTGCATGTGTTCACTTGATCACTTCCAGTTGTACTGCTATTTGAATTGCAGTGCTTCATGTTGCATGTGTTCTCTTGAGTCCGCACTTGAATATTGTCTTGTGCTGCTTGTTTGTCACTTGAACCTGTTCATGTTAGCACTGGATTCACTTGTGTACTTTTGACCATTTGCCTGTAGACTTTACTGTGTACACTTTGTTGATCTTGTACATGTTCATAAGTCTGGTCTTTGATCTTGAGTCACTTGAACCTGACTTTGACATAACAACTTGTTGCCTTCATTGTAGTCTGGTTCATTACTGGTTCATTTGGACTTGAAAACACTTCATATGTGTGCATGCTTGCTGTAGTAACTTGTACCTGACTTTGAGTTGTCTAACCTGTAGTTGATTCACTTGTGCATTCATGTACATTTGATTTTCCTGTGTACATGCACAGTTCATTGTTGCAATAATCATTGATATTTTGGTCGAGGCCATTTGCACTTGTGTTGAATCTGATTTTGATTTGACCTTGTGCACTCGAGTTGGCGAGGCAGTGCACACGTGCATACGTGTGTACTGCAGCCATTCGTAATTACCTGTCCCTGATATGAATACTGATATGCACAGATATTACACAATCAAAGATGATGATGTTTAACCCATATATCTAAGACAGTTTTAAAAACAAATTTTATATTTTTGCAAATTAAATTTGTTTCTGTTCAGATTACTGCTGTAGATTTTTAATTATACAGGTACACAGGAGATAAGACAAATACTGGAGCTGGACAATGCAGATTCAGAAAAACAACTGAGTGTATGAGTGATGTAGTGAGGAAATCATTGTAACAATAATTGTATGAGTGAGAGTGAACTGTAAATAGGAAATCAGTGTACTGTATGAGATCAGTGTATGAACTGAAAAACATTGTACTGAATAAAATATTATATTGAATAAAATTACTGTTTGAATTTGTTAAATTCTGTGCAATAGCATTATTATTCAATATTTATATTTATTCCTGTATGTGTAAAATAACATCTGTAAATGTGTAAAATAAAATCTGCAAACACATCTATAATTCTATATATATATATATATATATATATATATTGTTATCATCAAACACTAAACACACATCAAACAATCTCCCCCTTTTGATGATGACAAACATATATTAAAGATTTTGAAATTCCAGTAGATGTGTTTAATCATGAAATATTTAGCTCCCTCTATATGTATGCTCCTTCTACAACTGAGACCACTCCTTTTTAGAAGATTTGGGAAATTACAGAAGAATAAAAGAACTATAGAAAATAACTAACAACATTTAACAAATTTGGTGTAGTATTCCAAAAATGCTTATTTTCTTATCAAAATCTCTTCCTTCTCCCCCTTTTGTTATCATCAAAAGACTGACAAAAAATAATGAAACGGTAGGGGAAAACAAATGGAAAAAACAGGGAAAAACCATAATATATCATAACAAGATAACAGTTTCCACATTTTGAGAATGGATCGATGATTTGGTTTTTATAATGAGAAGAGAGATGTTGTATTCTATTTATTATAATTTTAAAAAGATTTGACATTTAAGCACAATAGAAATAAGCACTTACTAACCACGCATAACCATAAGGACTTTTAAATGGGATTAGCAGTTACTCATTAGTTATCAAGCTCCATCCATGCATAACCATAAGGACTTTTAAATGAGAATGGAGTGATGATAACCTCATATGATCCATCCATGCATAACCATAAGGACTTTTAAATGAGAATGGATGCATGAGAAATATTTTTTTTTATTTTTCTTTATTTTCCTTTTTAATTTAAAAAGCAATTCACTCTTCTCATTTTTCAAAACCGTTATGAATGATAGAAAGATGGTAGAAATAGAAATGGTCGTGGAATAAGTTACCAAATTAATCATATTATGAAATTTCATAAACCAAACGTATTTCCATTACTGAATACCATATTCGAATCAATCTTTGAATGATATCCAAAACAGGTTTGAATTCTAGAAAATGAAGTTGAAAATAAATAATCAAGAATATTTCAACCAAAATTTGAAAAATGATTAGTCAATTTCCATAATCCCCAAATCCAAACGTAATCTTGAAAATCTATCTTCGGGGAGGGGTTTTGTGAAAATATCAGCAAGTTGATTCTCAGTTGAAATGAATTCAATGCAAAATGTTTTCCCTAGCAATGTGATCTACATCTATGTGTTTCGTGCGTGAATGATGAACAGGATTATTAGACAAGTCTATTGCACTTTTACTATCACATTTTAATGGAACTAGTTTAAAAACTAAGCCAAAATCAGAAAGAGTTTGCATCATCCATAAAATTTGAGCACAACAACTTCCTAATGCAATATATTCTGCTTCAGTGGTGGATAATGCAACACAATTTTGTTTTCGACTAGACCATGAAACTAATGAATGTCCTAGCATGAAACATGTCCCACTAGTACTTTTCCTGTCAACCAATGAACCTGCATAATCAGCATCAGAAAAACCAACTAAATCAAAAATTTTACAAGAAGGATACCATAGTCCAAATTTGTGTGTGTGTGAAAGATATCTTAAAATTCGTTTAGTGGCTTTCAAATGTGATTCTTTATGGTTAGATTGAAAACATATACACAAACACACAGAAAACATAATATCGGGTCTAGAAGTAGTAAGATAGAGAAGTGAACTGATTATCCCTCGATATTTCTTCTTTCAAATTAATTAAGTTCAATTTTACGTCTCTCAAATCCAACTTTCATTATTAAGAATCATTTCAACAGAATCAGAAGTAAAGCTAATGTGACAACACAACGCACACAGATTTTTATCAAATGAAGAGCGAGTGCTTATTCCTTTCATAGGATCATAGTTAAAGCATCATTATTATCTCAAGACAATTTGAAGTTTTCACCAGTGAAGTTTTAATAGTTTCAACAGTTTCTAAAGATACTTTTATAGCATGAGTACTCAATAATCAATCAACATCATAATTTAACTAAACAGATTAAATTCAAGAAAAATGGTTGATCAATTTTTAAGCACAGAGTCAAGTCATATAAGATCATAAATCAAGCAAGTTAGATTCTGTCAATCATCACAATTACTTCGAGTAAAAAATCAGAATTAACATCATTAATCATAACTCATAACTGGCTGATTTAATTCAGATTATGGTGTAGATTCTTACCGGTTATCTATCGTTTGAAAATAAATACAACTACCTGTTTTACCTGTACGATAATCTTTCGTTGTTTGCCCATAGTGAATCTGTCACCTTTATATTAGGCTAAGGAACATTGATTTGTCACCCGTTGTGTATCTGGAACAGCCAGAATCCAGATAACACTAATGTTGTTCCTTAGCCTGCCACCACACCTACACGGTTAAAGATTTATGTGACCTATTTGTTTTTATAGGTCCATGGTTGTTAGTGGCAGAATAATTTTGAATATACAATCCTTTTGGAATCCAAACTTGTTTTGTCTTTTCATTCTTGTTCCAATAGACATGACACTTGTTTGTAGAATTCTTAGGAACCCAAACTTTTATAAATTTCGTGTTCTTGTTCCTATGACTACAATTTTCAACATGATGTCCAATTATTTCACATTCAGTAAAGATACCCTAAACTTTTGCACTATCATCAACTTGTGATTTTCCAAAACCTAGTCCTTTTCTATTGTTAGCAAACAATTGATTTCCTAATAACATATTGAATGTTTTTTTCTCCTCTTGAAAAGCTACTCAGTGATTTCTCAAGATCTTGGACTTTGGTTTTCAGAGTTGTGTTTTCAGTCACAAGTGAGGTGCATCTGTTTATAAAATCCTTTTTCCTAGTTTCAATGATTTCCTTAAGATTCAAGTTTTCTTTTTCAAGATTCTCAAAGCTATTCTTCAATTTTGATAATTCTGAATCTAAAGTTTTACAGTTTATACAATCTAGGTTCTGAATCTTTTCAAGTTCAGTTTCTAACCTAAAATTTTCATGAACAAGTTTTTTCTGTCAGATTTCAGTTTATCAATTTTAGAATCAAGAGCATCAACTGTCTTAGTAAGATCGAGGCACAAATAAACAAGTTCTTTATAAGAATAGTTCTTTACCTCACTGGATTCCTCTGAGCTTGCTTCTGAATCTGATCTTGATTCCTCTGGGCTTGCTTCTAAATCTGATCTTACCGTAAGACACAAGTTAGCCTCCTCTGAGCTATCAGTTGAAACTTCCTCTCCTTCCTCAACATCCCAAGTTGCTGCGAAGGCCTTTTTCTTCTTTTTCTTTCCCTTATTGTTTTTGAGAAGTGGACAATTTTGTTTGAAGTGACCAGGCTTGTTGCAGTTATAGCAGGTTAATTCATTTTCAGAGTTGTCAGAATCTTTTGACCTATTACCACTGGCTTTCTTTTTGCGTGGCTTGAATCTTCTTCTAAGATTATTGACAGCCATTGCAAGCACTTCAATTGGATCTTCTTCTTCTTCATCGCTCTCTTCTCTGCTCTTTAAGGCAATTGTCTTCTTCTTTGGTTCGGAATTGATGCGTTCCTCCTTGGCATTTAACTCAAGCTCGTACGTCATCAGATTTCCGATCAAATCCTCCATGCTCAGTTTACTTAAATCTTTTGATTCTTGTATTGCCGTGACTTTTGCCTCAAAGTTCATCGATAAGACTCGTAGAATCTTCCTCACTAGCTCTACCTCAGAGAATACCTTTCCAAGCGCTCTAGCATTGTACACCAAGGTTGAGAAGCGTCCAAACATATCCTTTATGCTCTCGCCTTTGTCCATTACAAAGTTCTCGTACTCATTGCTGAACAGGGCTAGACGAGACTCTTTGACTTGAGAAGTTCCTTCGTGTGTCACCTCCAAAGTATGCCAAATTTCCTGTGCTGTTTTACAATGAGAAATTCTATTAAATTCAGTTTTATCAAGAGCACAGATCAGAGCATTCATGGCTTTAACATTAGTAGTTTTTAATTTCTTATCATTAGCATCCCACCTATCCTTTGGTTTAGGGATCTCAGTATCACCAACAGTTATAGTGGGAGTTTTATAGCCAGATTCAATAATATCCCAAACATCGTAATCAACAGAACTAAGATAGATACTCATCCTAACTTTCCAGTAAGCATAATCATTACCATTAAACATTGGTGGCCTAGCAATAGATTGTCCCTCAGAAAAAGCATTATTTGATAGATTCATGACTCTAGAGTTAAAGAAAAAATTACCTCGCTCTGATACCACTTGTAGGATCTAGATTAACCCTAGAGGGGGGGTGAATAGGGTTATCGCAAATTTTCTCAAATTAAACTCGAAATCAAACTGCAGATAAATAAATATGCAGAAAAGTAAATCACACACAAAATTTACCCAGCTTCGACAACCCCTGCCTACTGCTGCATTCCCAGATTTCTATTAGGATTAAACAGTATCCCGCTTACAAACACTCCTACAGACTCGCACACCCTGCTCCGCCTATAGATCTTTGTAAACTCACACACCCTGCTCACTGAACTAACCCTAACTAGACAATCTGACACTACCTAAACCCTAGGTGGTGATTTACCCTTGCTTGACTTGAAAAGTATAAACTGAAAAACAAAATACAGATTAAAACCTAGGGCAAAATTTAACTCGACAATTTAAAAACACTTTTGCCCTAAATAAACTAGGCCTAAAACTAAATCAATTAAACCCGGCCCAAATTTAAAACTAAATAATAATTAAAACTTTAACACCCCATTTAATAAACTAGGCCGGCCTGCTCCTTTATCTCGTTCCTCTTTGTTATTGTTGACCCGATCCCTTTGAGAGAAAAATGGCGATGGCTTCGGTGATGTGATGATTCTTTGGCGAATCTGGTTCGATCCTCTTTACTACTTGCTCGATTGAATTAGGGCTTTGCCCTTGTTCGTTCCACTGGCAAATTGAAGCTTCGGCTTCGTCAACATTTGTGGCGACTCTGGAATTAGTGTTTTTCCCAACTTCGATTTGGAGCTTCGGCTTTATCAATCTTTGTAGCTCTGGCTTGCGATTCCCTTTGTGGTGACTCTGGAATTCTCTGATACTCTGACGAATTGCGGCGTCGTTGATGCGCCTTGCCTCGAGTCTGATTTTATCGATCTCTGACTTCGGTATGATTTCTGCTCTGTTGCTTTTCCGATTTGAACTTGAATGCTTGAGAACTTGTCAGTGATGATTTGTTGGGTTTCTATTCTGTTGCTTTTAATCACCACGAAGTCGATGATGATTTTGGGGGTTTATATACACGTCTGATTTGATTTACGTGATCACCACGTTGTTTATACTTGCCATTTTTACATCTCGATATTTTGGGAAATTTCTTTTGACTTACGGCTTCGATTATTGAACGTTCGATCTTTTTGATTTTAAACAGTCGTGATACTTTCCTAATTTATAAAACTTGACTGTTTCTTAACTTTGATTCGAAATATACGGCTTTGACTTGTATTAATAATTTCTTAACTTGATTTGTGATATTATTACTTCTCTGACTTTTGACCACTGCCCTAGACTTGTTCACTGTTGATGATCATAACTTTGACTCGATCACTGTTGATCATGATTTTGTTTTTCTGTAGCATACTCGTCGACATTGCTATCCTCTTCTCTGTGAATTATTTTCTCTGTGATATTCTTCTCTGATTATACTTGCTTCCTGTTGACATTTGCTTTGCTTTGACACAAATACTTTACTTGTTCACTGTTGTGCATTCGACATTGCCATGCTTCCTTGCTTGTACTTGGATACATCGCTGTTGCATTGTTGTTGACCCTGGGTAGCTCTGGTTATTTGATCTTTACTGACTTGCTTTAGTTATGACCTGTTGACTTTGAGCTATGTTCAATTTTTAGTTACACTGGTCATTTGAGTCCTTCATTCCAGTCTCTTTGCTTTCTTAGATCTTTGATCCATTGATGTTGTAACCTGTTCTCTGTTGTATTTTGTTGACATTTTGTTGACTGTGTATTCTGTTATAGTTGCATGTGTTCACTTGATCACTTCCAGTTGTACTGCTATTTGAATTGCAGTGCTTCATGTTGCATGTGTTCTCTTGAGTCTGCACTTGAATATTGTCTTGTGCTGCTTGTTTGTCACTTGAACCTGTTCATGTTAGCACTGGATTTACTTGTGTACTTTTGACCATTTGCCTGTAGACTTTACTGTGTACACTTTGTTGATCTTGTACATGTTCATAAGTCTGGTCTTTGATCTTGAGTCACTTGAACCTGACTTTGACATAACAACTTGTTGCCTTCATTGTAGTCTGGTTCATTACTGGTTCATTTGGACTTGAAAACACTTCATATGTGTGCATGCTTGCTGTAGTAACTTGTACCTGACTTTGAGTTGTCTAACCTGTAGTTGATTCACTTGTGCATTCATGTACATTTGATTTTCCTGTGTACATGCACAGTTCATTGTTGCAGTAATCATTGATATTTTGGTCGAGGCCATTTGCACTTGTGTTGAATCTGATTTTGATTTGACCTTGTGCACTCGAGTTGGCGAGGCAGTGCACACGTGCATACGTGTGTACTACAGCCACTCGTAATTACCTGTCCCTGATATGAATACTGATATGCACAGATATTACACAATCAAAGATGATGACGTTTAACCCATATATCTAAGACAGTTTTAAAAACAAATTTTATATTTTTGCAAATTAAATTTGTTTCTGTTCAGATTACTGCTATAGATTTTTAATTATACAGGTACACGGGAGATAAGACAAATACTGGAGCTGGACAATGCAGATTCAGAAAAACAACTGAGTGTATGAGTGATGTAGTGAGGAAATCATTGTAACAATAATTGTATGAGTGAGAGTGAACTGTAAATAGGAAATCATTTTACTGTATGAGATCAGTGTATGAACTGAAAAACATTGTACTGAATAAAATATTATATTGAATAAAATTACTGTTTGAATTTGTTAAATTCTGTGCAATAGCATTATTATTCAATATTTATATTTATTCCTGTATGTGTAAAATAACATCTGTAAATGTGTAAAATAAAATCTGCAAACACATCTATAATTCTATATATATATTTTGTTATCATCAAACACTAAACACACATCAAACAGTAGGATGGCTGTCAAGGGAAAAAATAGAAATAAAGATGAGGAGTAGAAAAGGAGAGAAGAGAATAGAAGAAAAGAGAAGGAAATAAAACAATCGCATAACTTGTCATATATCTCACAGCGCATCAGATAAAATATAATAGTAAACATCTCAGATATAAAACAAGCAAGACAGTAATAACTATATAAACCACAGGATCAGAGTACACAGGTTCTTAAAGTTATACAAAACAGTAATAGAGTTTATACAACTGATAACTAAACTCAATTGATCAACTGTCTCAAACAAATAGCAATTCAGCACTGTCAAGGCTCCATAGTATCACACAACGGAATTAACAATAATAATTCAAAATATAAATATGAGAAAGCGTCATCATCTGCCAGTCCATCTGCATAACTCCAAGTATTTTTTACACCTGATACCTAGTCTGCTCATTTAAAAGCACCCGAGATAATAAGAAGCAAAGCATAAAACCTCGAGTCAGACAATAGTGGTGTGAGAGATAAAGAATCTCAAAACACTATAAAAGTCAGTATAGTATATGGAACAAAGGGTATGGAGAATCATACCTGACCTGTCCCTTCATCCACAGAGTCAGCACATAACATCGAATATATGCTACTATATGATTGTTATCATGAGTATACTATACATCAAAGTACTGAGGGTGTCAAGATATCGACATTAGTAATATCTAAATCGTGCGACATCCCTAAAGTGATAGAAACAGTCAAACAAACATGACATCAATCATTCATCCTCACATTCACTCACTCAGTGCGTTTGATATATGATAACTCATAGGCTCGGGGACTAGGCATGTCACCACACCAATCCATCCCAGTATCATGAAACTAGATGCATCAATCCATCTCGAAGACTAGACACGTCACCATGCCAATCGATTTCAATTCTCGAGACTAGATACGTTACCGCATCAATCCATCTCAATACTCGAGACTAGATACGTTACTGCATCAATCCATCTTGATATCTCGAGTACCATTGATCCCTTTGCACTCGTCATCCATAGTAGAGCTCATCTCAGAACTATCCTTACAACTCCCATCTGAAGTCATCGCAACTAGGAACTGCTATAGACAACTATCATAAGTCATAGAGTGTCATTATGTGTTTCGTAGCCTCCCTTCGACAGTCCCCTCAATACGACTCATGGTCAACTATTCTGCATCTCGAAGTACAGCTATCCATCATTGATGTCGTAACTTCCCATCATGGAACCATCATCATCGAACCATGGAGTCATCACGTCGAAGCATCACATCTTCACTTCACTGCCAAACCACTCGTTGTAGAGCCATATCACCAAAATCGAACATCGAATGAATGAACGAACCATCACATCCTACTCCTCAAAGCCACTCCATCATTCACGTCAAAATTGGCTAAATCAGTCACCATCAATAGTGGTAGATATCGACCGCTCTAGAGTAGTCGATAATGACCACTTTGGTCATGTACTTAACCAAAAATGGTGAAATACAAGCCAAAGGAAAACGTCCGGCATCTATCCCGAAGTCTGAAGCACATCTCCAAACCCGTCTTCCGCCTTCGTATATATCGGTGTGCAAGATATTCTATGCATGAAATCCTATCCTATGAGATATTTCTAATCCTATATCGCCTTCGAACGGCTTTTTCAACCAACTACCAAACAAGCAAACATGCAATCAACAAGTATAGAAATGTCTATAATAGCCTACATATATCTATAATAATACAATACAGTCCATCTATGTAACCAATGTGGGATACTGTTGGATTAATACCAAAATAGCCTAAATCTAGCAATATCGTTGAAATATTGTGTCAAAATGGGAAAAAATGTGATATTTAATTTTAAATCGTTTTAAAACACTTTCAATTTTTTTAAACAAAATAATATATAGATTTAACAATTTTAGAAATCCCATTTTAAATTTAGAAAACATTTTAAAGCGTCGTTTTAATACTATATGAACCATCATAGTATGGTGAGAGACAATATCAGTCACCTCATCCAAATCTATCCAAACCTTCACTGAGTTGTAGAGCTCTCCATCACGAGTGCAACACAAGAAACGACATCCAAAACAGACCTCGTATGCAAAAGATATGAATATTATAAGATAACAGATTAAATGGATAATTGATTAACTCAAATAAATAATTAACTAATATAATCACCTCCTTAATCATCTTCTCCAACACCTTGTTCATCCGTACACGTCCCTATACATGTAAAACTCATAGCCGCAACCTTTAAAACATGATTTCTCCCAATCCGAAGCATGAAATAATACGCCATCTTGGCCAAACGTCCGTCGTCGCAAGGGCTTCACAACGCACTCAAGGACTTCAAGCTCGACCACGTTCAGATGAAAGCGACCTGTAGGCCGACTCCTCCACCTATGCATGACAAGTTTTGCTCCGGTACACCGCGGAGTTCCAAACTTGGGAATAAGTGTGTTTCACGAAGAGAAGTTCAACGGTACTTTCCTCCTCGCCTAACTCCACTCCAATCAATCGAAATCTGAAACCCTAGTTTTCCATTTCAATACGGCCATCATCGAAATCAATGTTGCACATTATAGAACTAACATGAGCATGAAGCTTCTCTCGAGACGAGTTCAAGAGCTTTGTTTCAGAATTTATCATAGAGAGAATCGATGGGAATTGATTTTTGAAATTTAGGGAGGAGGCGGCCATTGATTTTGAATGGAACGGTAATCTTTGGAAGAGAAGAGCGAATGGTCCATGAGAGTTTAGGGTTTTGAGTAATATATTTTAATATTATGTTGATTTCATTTAATTCTCCCCATTAAAATGGGGTGTGTTTTGAGTCTGCACGATCAAACGATGCGTCCAATCACTACGAAACTCGTCTGCATGCATCATCTCATTTTTACAATCCCGGTGTTATAAATTTCGGCGCCGTCTGAGACTACATCCCGGGATGTTAATTTTGCGCATATCACAGCCGTTTCGACCATCAGATTGTCCAATCTTCAAATATGGCAATCCACATACTTATTTTAATTCACAATATCGATACAAACTCAATGGTTGTGGTCTCGAGTCCTGATTTGGTCATATATGAAAAATCACTTTTTTGGGATTTTATATTAATTAATGATTCAATATTTAAATCAATTATTTAAATATCCAACCGTTAAAAATATGGATAGTTACATTCTCCCCTCCTTCAAATGATTTCGTCTTCGAAATCTCAAGGACGAGCAACTCAACCCAATACCCTCTCATAAGCAACAACACAAGAAGAATCATCACTTATCAACTCTCGACAACAATCGCTGTAAGCGATCATAACAACGGGAATATACTCGGAATCAGCATGGAGCCATCATCCTCATCCTTAAGTACAATCGCTATCAAATTCAAAACCAGTATGGCTAAACCAAATGTCCAAGTCAAACACTTATTTCCACAGAAACGGACAATGGAAAACAGAAGCACCAACTCACTAATCGAAAGGCAAGTCAACTAAGCATCATACATTACCGACTCTCTCAACTATCGGCAACATCTAATCTCTTGTACGTTGAATTTTCTCTCAATTTTGACTTAGAGCAACTCCAACAGATCCAAGATTCTCAAATCTGCATCCAGAATTAACCCCAACAGAGTGTGAGAATACACGATAGTGTAGAAAGAGGGGCCTTCGGGCTGAGAATTTGGTATTGGGTGAGGCGCCTATTGAACAGGCGCCTCATTTTCAGGCGCCTGTCATCAAGGCCCCACGCACCTGTTGGCATCAGGCGCTGGTTCCACAGGCGCCCGATGTTTAAAAAACATGGGCGCTTGTTCAACAGGCGCCTGGCCCCATTTTCGTTGTGGAAATGAGGACTCCAACATTTCGGAGTGCGGAAAATCCAATTTCCGCACTCCAAACTGTTGGAGTTGCTCTTATGTCATGGAAAATTTTGGCAACAGATCCTTTGCGCGGCTAGGTCTGGGAAAAATCCCGATACAACATAAACATATATACATCTTATATCTGAGACATCTCATTTCCGAAGTCAACCAAACAATATCACACTTCAACAGTACAAGTGTTACATACCTCTTTTATAGCGAGAGCATTTTATTTAGATGTGAATATAATAGGGTAAGCATTTAAATAGCCAACACTTGCTTCAATGTACCTGATCAAATACTCAACAAAGAGGATTAAGTAAAATGTAGCATCATGATGTAAATAAGTATATTAGATCATATATGCAGCAATCGTCTCAAATAAATGTGTTATATCAAACCATAACTACCCCGCATGCCTAACAACCATACAAGCAAAAGTAATCATCTCAAATACCAACAATCAACATCAATAGGCACATGTAAGATCAAACATAAAAAAGATACCATACATGCCTATCCTAGCATGTAGGACACTAAATTATCTAGTATAAAGCATCAAATATGATATTTCATACAAAAGCTGGTGAAAAATAGAAATCGCCTTCATTTTCATTCCGCTGAACCTTTACAACTCCATCGCCTTCCTTTTAACCTACTATGTATCACGTCTATCCGTATTAATATGCCTATGAGGTCTCGAAGTTACTGGTCCAATCTCGATATCATTCAATCAACTTTGAATGAGAACACTCTAATAGTACCTCATTCCTTAATCCAACGACATCGGGAAAACAATATCTCTCTCTTGCGGAATCAACCATCACGGTTAAGTTCGTAGTATATCACCTCTACAGACACTACTCACTCTTCTAATTTAGCCATGATCTTTGCTACTTTAGCTCCACGTCTCTAACTAATACTGATCCACTAAATCAAAGATGGTCTGATGATCAAATTAGCCAACATCTCTGGCACTAGTTCACTTCGAGTTTTGGGTTCATAACTAATGACAAACTCGAGCAAGGCCCACTCTAGGAATATCGCTCCTAAACTGATACATATCCAAATCAAAACACCAACGACTGCATTTCCCTTATGGACGTATAGGAACCGTCTAAGTCATAGGATGCCAAGAATTCCAATTGTTACTACTAGCAAAGGTTGAGACCCTTCTCAGAGAAGAGATACTTTAATGATAATGAATCACTGAATAGCTCAAACTCCTTTCTTAAGATATAGAGCCTCCAAATCTCCAAAGCAAACTCTATCACCTCCAATTCCAAATCAAGAGTCAGATACTTTCCCCTCGTGTGGTTTCGGTTGTCGACTAGCATATGCAACAACCCTACCTTTCGAAATCAATATCGCACCTAGTTAAGTACCATAAACATGTGTATATTATCATCTCTTCATTCCTGCTCGGAATGAGTAACATCAGTGCACTCTTCAACCCCTCTGTCAGACTCACTAACTTATGTCTGCACCTCGCGTCTCAAATAAAAGTCTGATTCTCTCTTGCCAAATTAGCTAACACTGCTCCTACTACCTTTGAGAAGTACTTGGTAAAATGTATATAACATCTCGCCAATCCAAAGAAACTTCTCATCATCAGTTAGTGTTTTCCCAACACCTTCGATACAATCATTAATCATGCCTTGTGCTCCTCTTTTGTCCATGCGTAGACGGAAGTATCATCAACAAGCACAAATATGATCTACTCAAGTGATCGCTCAAAACATGACTTAAGAAATTAACAAAGCATGTCGACTCATTGGTTAGCCCGAGCGGCATAGCCAACCAATCAAAAATCAAGGTGTCGTACGAAATTCTATGATCGACATACACTTTCTAGATACTCCCGGTGGATGAAACCCCATCGCAAGTTCCAACTAAGAGAA
Organism: Allium fistulosum; assembly: GCA_030737815.1. NCBI lineage: Eukaryota > Viridiplantae > Streptophyta > Magnoliopsida > Asparagales > Amaryllidaceae > Allium > Allium fistulosum. Next base: position 295,830,415 of record CM060908.1, on the reverse strand, counting down.
CACCTTTGTGCTATAGAGCTGATCGAACAAGCCATCAATAAGTGGGAGTGAATACTTGTCTATCATCTCACTCAAGTCATGGTAATCAATAAACAACCTCAAAGAGCCATCTGCCCTAATGGCGAACATTATAGGTGCATCCCACTCAAAAATGCTACTACGAACGAACACTCACCTCAACAGGTCATCCGCTCGCACCTTTAGTCTTCTCTGCTCTTTGGGCATCATCTGCCTCAAAGGCATAACAACTGGTCTAGCATGTCTAACTAGATTGATACGGAACTCATTCAATATATGATGGTAATCTAGTAACCTCATCGAATGTGTCCGGACACTCTTTAGCTAAGGTAAAGGTGACAACTCATCATGTAGGATATCGAGCGAATATAGAAAGCTAACCATCATCAGATGGGAAGCCAAACACTACCATCTCCTCATCGTAAGTCTCTATCATCACCAATGGCCTATCGCAATCCACCATTATTCCATACCCCTCTAGCCAGTAAATTCTTATACTCTAATACCGAACCTAACTAAATCTAAAGCAATCGATAGCAAACCAACAAACACACAAACAACCATGACTCGATAAGACAAAGTTTCGACAAACCATGTATATACTAAGTGTAGACAACCCATCTGATAACATTCCCCCATTTTGAGGGTTGAAACTAAGCGCTATAGATGTTGCAGTCTTCCACAATATTAATTTCCAATGACAAAATGTGGTATGTTACACATGTATAATCTAGCAAAGCCCCCAATAAGGTTCGTCATAATCTAAAGGTCGGTCAACAATTTAAAAGCCATTTAACTATTTCAGATCTCAATTCCAATCTACCAATAAAATCACTAGATATGAAAGAATATGAAAACTCGACGTTAAATAAAACATGTATAGAAATGCTGTAAATGGAAGACATACTCTCAAACGGTAATTCCCATTCCCTTCTCTTTGTCGATGGAGCACTTGATGAAATAGAAATGACAATCAATGCATATGCTTCCATGGTTTGTCTCTACTATGCTTATTCAGGACAATCCTTCACATATGCGCCAAGGCTCTCACATCATAAAGCCTTTTCAGTCAACTTTTCGAAGCTCTCGTCAAATGACCAAACAATCGCTTCCCTAGACGATCAGTCAACCCAATGATTAACTTCCATCCTTCTTGTGTGGAGTATCAATGAAAGATAGACCGTGCTTTGATATCGCATCGAAGTCAATCACATACTCCAACATAGACATATCGCCTTACATCAAAGCGGTGAACTCTCTAAACAACACCAACTTTTTAAAAGTCAAGATAGATTCCTTTTTGATGCAAACTATGAACTAATCCCAAGTAAAATGATACTTGGGAATCGAAGCTATAAGGGTACACTAACAGTTCATTTTTCGTCCTTGGAGTAATTTAGAGGTTAACTTCCACCTCGTTACATCATCTAATTTCAAGTCATCTAAGATCATTTCACAAACATTCATCCCGTCTTGCACCTCAATAGTCGACTCCATTCTAAGGAACGGTCTGCCTTTTAGACTCACATAGTCCTTATATAGCTCAGCAAAGTTGACTCTAGGCACTTGCACTTGAGCACCAAAATCATTTGGGGATATTGGGCATCCTAGAATAAAGATTCACACACTTTTTACAAACATATTCTATAAATCGAGGTTAGTGGTCCCCAATTCTGCCAACTCCTTAACTCTGGGGATGGAGTCAATAATAACATTTCTCATGCCAGATCATTCCAAATATATGATGAGGATGATCAGTCTCTCAAAAAAGAAAATCTGCATCAATATTGCTTCTGTGTGCAATACAACTTATATACTATATATACTACTATATAGTTGAAAAACGAATATATAACAAATACATACTCTTTCGTATATAGGTATACTCTCTATCCAGTCTAGGGTGAGAACTCCTACCCTATCTTTAGCGAATTATGGAATCAACTCAAGTTAATCACATAGCCTAAGCTTTGATACCAAATGTGACGGCCGCCCTACACCATCGATGCTTGTATGACCAAATAGTGTGCTGCTGGAGCATCCGAATGAAGCAGGATGATTGTCAAGGAAAAGAAATAGAAATAAAGATGAGGAGTAGAAAAGGAGAGAAGAGAATATAAGAGAAGAGAAGGAAATAAAACAATCACACAATCACATAACCTATCGTGTACTTCACAGCGCATCGGATAAAATATAATAATAAACATCTCAGATATAAAATAGGCAAGACAATAATAACTATATAAACCATAGAATCAGAGTACATAGGTTCTTACAGTTATACAAAACATTAATAGAGTATATACAACCGATAAATAAAGTCAATCGATCAACTGTCTCTAATAAATAGTAAGTCAATACTATCAAGGCTCCACAATGTCATACAACGGAATATACAATAATAACTTAAAATATAAATATGAGAAAGTGTCATCATCTGCTAGTCCACCTGCATAGCTCCAAGTATTGTTTACACATGTTATCTAGTTTACTCATTTAAGAGCACCCGAGATAATAAGAAGCAAAGATTAAAAGCTCGAGTCAAACAACAGTCTGGTGTGAGTTATAAAGAATCTCATAACACTATAAAAGTCGGTATATTATATAGAACAGAGGGTATGGAGAATCATACCTGACATGTCCCTGCATCCATAGAGTCATCACATAACATCGAATATATGCTACTCTATGATAGTCATCATGGGTATACTACGCATCAAAGTACTAAGGGTGTCTAGATATCGACATCGGTAATATCTACATTATGTGACATCCCTAAGGTGATAGAAATAGACAAACAAACATGGCATCCATCATCCATCCTCACATTCTCACTCAGTGCGTTGGATATATGATAACCCATAGGCTTAGGGACTAGGCACGTCACTGCACCAATCTATCCCAATGTCATGAGAATAGATGCATCAATGCATCAATCCATCCCGGAGACTAGACACGTCACCATGTCAGTCCATCTTAACACTCGAGACTAGGTACGTTACCACATCAATCCATCTCAACACTCGAGACTAGATACATTACCGCATCAATTTATCTCAATATCATGACTATCATTGATCCCTTTGCACCTATCATCCATAGCAAAGCTCATCTCGAAACTGTCCTTACAATTTCCATCTAAAGTCATCGTGGTTAGGAACTACTCTTGACAACCATCATAAGTCATAGAGTGTCATCATGCATTCTGTAGCCTCCCTTCGACAGTCCTCTTAATACGACTCATAGTCAACTACTCTGTATCTCGAAGTATAGCTATCCATCATCGAAGCCATCACTTCCCATCATGTAACCATCATCGTCGAATCATGGAGTCATCACGTCGAAGTACCACATTTTCACTTCACCGCCAAACTGCTTGTCTAAGAGCCATATCACCAAAATCGAAAGTCGAACGAAACCATCACATCCTGCTCCTCGAAACTGCTCCATCGTTTACATCAAAATTGGCCAAATCGACCATCATCAATAGTGGTAGATATCGACCGCTCAAGAGTTCTCGATAACGACCACTTTGGTCGTGTACTTAACCAAAGATGGTTAAATACAAGCCTAAGGAAAATGTCCGACATCTATCCTGAAATATGAAGAACATCTCCAAATCCATCTTCCATCTTAGTATCCATCGACGTGCAAAATATTCGATGCACGAGATCCTATCCTGAGATATTTCTAATCCTAATATCGCCTTCAAACAGTTTTTTCAGCCAATTACCAAACAAGGAAACATGTAACCAACAAGCATAGAAATGTCTATAACAGTCCATATATACTATAATAATACAATACATTTCATCCAAGTAACCGATGTGGGATAATGTGGGATTAATAACAAAATAGCCTAAATCTAGCAATACCATGAAAATAGTGTGTCAAAATAGGGAAAATGTGATATTTAATTTAAAACTAGTTTAAAACACTATTAATTCTTTTTATAAAATAATATATAGATTTAACAATTTTAGAAATCCTATTTTAAATTTAGAAAACATTTTAAAGCGTCGTTTTAATACTATACTAACCGTCATAGTATGGTGAGAGATAATATCACTCATGAAATGACCCGACTTTCTAGTCCCGGAAAATCGAACCATTTATGTTAAAGAAGAAGAGGTAGAAGAAGAAGAAACAGAAAATCAACAACAGAATCTCACATCGCAGCGGAATAAAATATAATATATACAAAACAGATCTTTACTCAAACAGAAAAATATATCTGTTTATACAATATATTTACAGAATACATCATCAGAGTTCATCACATCAATGATATACATCCAAATACACAGCGGAACAATAAACAAATACGAAAGTACGTATCGCCATCCAGCTCGTCTCCTGAGCTTCACAACATCATATCATGTATCCTGTTTATCTCGGTCTGACCCGAGCATCATATAAAACAATACCCGAGTCAGTCTGGAATACCAGCGTGAGAAAATCACACTCAGTTTGATTATTAAAGTTTCAAAATCCTTTGAAAAACAAAAGCATCTCGTAAGACCACGCCACAAATAAACATGTCGGGTTTTTACCTTACGATAGCTAAAACACTTTTTATAAAATCCTCTGATATTATAATAGTGTCTATTTACAAATACTTATTTAAATAGCTGAAATTGTTACATGATTAAATTCCAGCATACTAGGTATACAAACAAAACTCGTACAAGGCGCGTAGGGAGAATGGATTTCCAACGAATGACTAGGCACTGGGGTACCACCTGTCACAGTACGTGGCCTAGATCACAGTACCGAGGAGTACGCCCGCTCCCCTGCAACACAAGGCCGGAATCACCTATGGGCAATTCCGAATATGATCACCCCACGGTTGGGATCAGCAACCGCACCACTAAGCCGAAATAAAAGGGGACATCTAGACAGGGATGACCATACTCTCCAGTGGGGGCTACCCACGAAGCCTTGCTGCATAACCCCTGATTTTCAGTCATTCCCGGTTGATGAGGCTTGAGGCTAAACGTTACCTTCAGAACGTTTCACTTAGAATGCCCATCGTCCCCTGACGATGTCCGAAAGCATTCATCCATACAAGTCCGTTCCGGGTCCGAACAGAACTGATAACACTATCCCATTATCAATATTACCCTCGTTTCCCCACGAAACGTACAAACCGGATCGAAGTGGTTTTCGAGTCTCCAGACCTAGAATCCCGGTATACGGAAACCCGATCCCGGTCTCTTCGAAACGATCAGCGCATTTGGCCACTATTGATAGTCGGTTGTTTAACTATCAATTAACATCCATAACAACCATCAACAATCAATAATTACTCCAAATTATTTATATCCCTCAAAATATCTTCACAAGATATTATTTCCATTTCAATTCCCATTGGAAACAATTTCAAACTATATTCCTCTCACGGAATAATTTCCCAATATTTATTTTCACTGGAATGCCAAGTACAAAACCATTTTAGATTTTTAAAATAATTTTAAAACACTTTATTATAAAAATACTTTATAAGAACGCCTTTTTAAACTTCTTTAATATTTAAGTTAAAATATATATTTAAAGATATTTAAATAAAACCATTTTAAAGAAGCATAAACAAATTTCCTTTTAAAACATATTATCAAATCTCATTTGTATTAATTACAATAATAGATTGAAAATTACTTACTTTAGAAATTTAACATTTGGAAATAATAGATTTTTAAACTTGACTTTTAAAAATAACAATAAATCTTTAACAAATATTTAAAATTTCTTTTTAAAACAAAATGTACTTGGCTATCCAGAAAATACTTCTCTTTCACAACCTTTAAAATAAATCTCTGTTTATTTTTTTTAAAACAGATTCACAATCCTTTATAAATTCACACCTTGAATTTATATTAAAATCCGCTTCACTTTATAAACTCAGTTTATAGATCTCAAAATCTCATTCCTCTTTAAAATTTCCCAGTTTCAATATTTAGATCAATTCTACAATTTTATTTCAAATTTGCTTTATCTTGAAATAAAATTCCCTTATTTACCTTATTTATTTCCAATACAATTATTCGGGTTTTTAATTTTTAATTTCTAGTTAAAACCCCTTTAACTGAAAATTCCTATTTTAAATTCCCAACATTCCTTATTAACGCTTTTAATTAAATTAACTCATTTAATTAGAAATAATTTCTTTATTTCTTTAAAAACCATATCACTTGAGTTTTAAATTTTTATTACTCCTTCGTAAATTTAAATTCCTTTTTCCCATATTTATTACAATTCCAATTCACTTTATTTTATCTTATTTTCAATTCACTTTTAAATTTATTCCAATTTACTTAAATTGTTATTCTTTATTTTCTTCAAAAATTCAATTCCATAGATTTTCAAAATTTATTATATTGGGAATTCAATCAACCACAACATCCAATATCAAATCATCACAAGATATCAATATTCAGATCACAGAATAATAAAATAAATTTTTGAGGAATCCAGTTGGATCCCTCCAACCTGTTTCCCTGCATCCACAGACGTTAGCACAATACCAATTCCACTTCGAGGTGGAATATCGCGGTATATGGGATTTAAATAAATATCATCCGCTATTATGCGGCGCATAGGGTCTCATCCGTTATACAATGCGGGAATATCAACTCCAATATATATATATATATATATATATATATGCCAATATATATATATATTGGTATATACTACTATATATAATATAGCATATCAATCAATCCAAACAATCATTCAATCAATCATTTAAATTTAACTATTTAAATTTAAATTCAACTGAGTGAGATTAACTCACCTTTGATTTTATTTGCAATCCACTTCGAGGTGCCTTGGTTTCTCGATTTTATACCTTGAATAAACAATTTATATGATTATTTAATATTTGAAACAAATCGAACAATCTAATTGTTGTCAATGATTTTATTTGATCTAATAATTTGATTCTAACTGGTGATTTAATTTAAACAACGATTAAATTTTTAAACTAATTTCCCTTTTTAAATATCATTGAGTAACTAAGAAAATCAAATAAATTAATCACCTTAATTCCTGATTTTTAAAATAATTAGCAAACGAAAATATGTACGTAAAATTTAATATCAATATGGTTACATCTATATATATATTTTATTAAGACAGTTATAAGATTTCAATTCAATGAATAAATAAATTAATTCTCTAAGCACAAAATTTAGTAATTGCTAAATTAAAACTCACTGTCGATCACAGTAGAAAGACGGCCTCCCCCCCACCCTCGATCCTTTCCTCGTCTCGCGATCGCAATTTCTTATGCCCACAATCCTACCTAATCATCGCGAGCTACCATTCCACCAGCCCTTATCGCCAAACCCTAGCTTGCCGTCGAACGCGAACACCCAAAGCCCACGCCCATTCCATCTTCCCACCCAGGCACGGGTCGACGTTTGCCCTCACGAACCGCCTCTTGAAGCTTCGCTGCTCCTTGGCTTCGAATCGGAGTCGAGCTAAAAATTCAGTCGATGCCCAATTCGAACGATATCGAAACCCACTCGAAAACGAGGCGAGCGCGATTTAAAAGGAATATGATGATGATTTTTCGATTTAAAGAAAAGGGAAAGAGGGATGCTCGGTTATTTTATTTGGGAGAATTTCGTTTTGGCTTTCCAGAGAAGCTCGGCTGAAAATAAAAAGAAAGGGCGTGATGTTTTTAAAAAAAAGGTGGCGTGCAAAAGAAGGCTTCAGAGATATTTTTATGTTTACATTTTTTTTAGAAAATGTTGTTGGTGAAAGAAAGGCAGCTGATGGAAACGTATTTGACCCATCAACCATTCAATAAATTATTTATATTTTAAATTTTCAGTGCGTTTATATATCGTACGATCACATGATAATTCCAAAACTTCCGAAATTTGAAATCCGGTAATAATACAATATTACGGATCAAATGAGACTGGTTTCGTCGAATTCCGAGACTGTGCCTCGGAAGGCTATTTTTAAATTCAATTTAAACGTAAAAATTTGAAAACTGAACGAATCACTTTTAAATTCGATTTTAAAAGTTCCGCTGCCTTCAGTATTATCAATATAGATTTTACAAGCCTTTAAATTATTTTTAACTGGCTCAAAACTCTCAATTCAACATTTTATCCAATTTTTAATTGTTTAATTCAAAAATTAAATTATCCAGTAAATGTTGATATTTGAAATTCTAGTTAATAATTTACTTTTGAATATTTAAAAAAATTTAAATATCCAATTTCAAATGCTCAAAAATTCCGGGTCGTCACATTCCTCCCCCCTTAAAAGAATTTCGTCCCCGAAATTACCAGTTAGGAGGAATGGTCCAATTCCCGTTTATCATTTCTCCTAAACAAACCGATTTTATCAATTTATCACCTCAAATCTTTTATTAAAGGTTATCATTTCAATTAACTGTCCACATTTTAACCATAGTTCACAAACAACTAAATTTTACTTCACAATTCAAATTTAAATTCAAATTCAAATTTAAATTATCAAAATTTCTCGAAAATTTTCTAACTCTCTAAACTTTCGAAAATTTTTGCCAGCGTCTCCTTTGCGCGGCTAATACGGTGCTACTACAAAATGGCTCTACGGCCTCCCATATCCAAAAAGAAAACAAAAGCCAAGTGGCTGCATCAAAAATCCAATCAAATTCATACAGGAAATTCAAATACATACCTTTTTGTCGGGCCATTAAATTTTATCCTCTAAAATCAAAAATCCCAATTTATCCATTGCTTTTATACACCTGTATATCCTACTAAGCAATAGTATTCAATTTCAGTTTCAAAACCATCTTACACATATCTGTACACATTTTCAATATTGGTTTTACTTAAGCTCGTACGATGCGCATATATCATCCGTACGCAATATCACATTCGATCGCTCACTCGATCACACAATCTCACTTCCGAACTAGTATCGTCCACCCGACTTCCTAGTGCGGACTCAGATCTGGTTTCTTGATCGGAAACCGTCATTCTCCTTGCATAGTCATAACTACGATAGAGAATTACCAGAATCAACCAACAATCCATATCCAGGTTCGCCGTCGAAAATCGAGTGAAAAATCCTAATTCGGATCGATAAAACTATCTCGAAATTCTGTGTTCGAATCTGGATCAAATAGCTATGCGAACAAATAATATACGTACACCTTACGTAATTAGCCCAATTGATTATGAACTATATCAATTCTCTTTTATTCACATTCATTTTGATTACATACACTTATCCACAATTTTCTCATTTCACAACTTCAAATTTTAATTGTTATTCAATTATTCATCTAGAATAACTTTCCTCAATACCAAATTACTTAAGAATCTCACCATATTCCTTAAGTTCAAAATAAATATTCTACATACTGCTTATACTTATTTTCACTTCATTATTGAAGTTCATATCCATTTCTATTTACTCTTGTCTTTACAATTCCATTTGATTTCAATTTGGCTTTCACCCGAATATTTAATTAGTTGCACTTACTAATTAATTTAAATTTCAATTAACAGTTTATTCGCAAACTTCACTTCTTTAGTTCCTTCGATTTCACTTCACCTTACATTCACATTTGAATTAGATTTCAATATCTAGTTTCAATTTCATTTGCTTAACAAATTTAAATCATTTATTGTTAATGAAAATTTTCAAAAATTCTAAAAATTTTCTAACTCCCAAAATTTCCGGGAAATTTTGACAGAGTCTCTCTTGTACGGAGAGACTTCTGCGATATCGCAGGATGCACAAAAATGTATATACATCGGCCTCAGGCCGGAAAACAAAGAAAAAAACAGTTCATATCTCCTATTTAGAATTCTTTGCGTAGGCGTACCTTTATTTAGCATTTTTAAGGCAAGCGTTTTATTTATTAGCATTTGCGCAACCCAAAATGCAGCCAAACGGCCTCCAAAAACCTGTACTTACTCAGTTAAACACGTCAGTGACAAATATAAGAAAATCCATTAACATTTCATTTAATTCCAATAGCAACAAGTAGTTTCCATAAGCAATGCACTTAAAATAATTTCCATTAGCCATTTATATGGTCTCAATACAAAATCCAATCGCTTACAACCAATTCATATACCGTTTCTATTCAATTCAATGGTTTGCAATTCATTTTCCTCCATTCTATTCATTTTTAAGCGAAATGAATTCATATCCATTTCAATTGATTCAATTCAATTTAATTTGCATTTCATATTTACATTCATTTTATTTTATTTGAAATCATTTCACAATTTCTTTTCTTAAGTCGAGCATTTATTCAAATGTTAACTTAAGCTATTTCACTTCCAAACTCAAGTTATGGTTTCCTTGTAAACAATTTATAATTTAATCTTGGGTCTGATTTTTTCATTTAATCAAATCCCTTCCATTTACTAATTTAATTCCATCAGCATATTTACTCATTCATTTAAATTTTCAATTTCCGTATTCAATTCATCATGAATTTATTTAATTATTAACAAGGAAATTTCAAATTTATTTTTTTCTACTTGAATTTTATATACAAATTTAAACCATCTTATTCAACCCACAATTCACTTTTCGTTTAACTAATTCAACTTGACTCAAATAAAATCTCATTTTATTTTTCAATTTCAACTCATTAATTCACAAATGTAGCTTCATTTGTTTATTCACAATTTCATTTCTTTTCAAATTTGAATCTTATTCAAACCAACTTTCACTTTATTAAATTTTCATTTATACTTCCTTTAATTCAACTTCATCCTTTAAGTCAAATTCATTTTATCAAAATTCAAATTGTATAGATTATCAACTCAAGTTCTGGATTTTATTCGATTTCCAATTTACCAAACAAATTTATTTACTTAGCTATAATCTCCCATTTGAGTCACAATTAATTAAATTCTCCAATAAATTTAATTTCTTTACCCTTATCCAAGCTAAATTTATTTTAACTCAGATTTCTATTCCAAACTTCACATCTCTTATTCATCTCACTTTTTACTTGCTAATGTAAGAATTTTTAATCTCACCCAATATTATTTATAAATCAACTGAACTTCATTACAGTTTAATTTTACTTAATTTAACTTCAGTTAAATCATTTTATCCTCATAATAACATTTACATCACAATTTATTTCAATTCAATTTCAAAAATCCAAATATAACTGGATTAAGTTGATTCAATTTAATTCAATTTTATTCAAATATGACTAGATATCATTTTTAACTTATTTAATTAATTTTCATCCAGTCAAAATCTTACGAGAATTTTATTCTTTTAATTCTTTCCAAAGATTCCATTCAAGTTTTAAATATCAACATTCAAAGCTTATATTTCTCTGATTTAAAAATCATCTCAAATTATAAGTTTACCACCAATTTCGTCAGAATTTCCCTTTTTAAACACCCGGCTTTTTAAATTTCAAATTATTTGAAATCTCCAACATCTCCAAATCACATTTCTCATATTTTTAAACCAATCCTGGCTTTATTTAAAACAAATTTCCTTTGGAAATTTCAAAAACAACTAGCTTTTCTGAATAAATCAATTTGGCAGCGATTCGTCACTCAGAAGTTCGGAAATGAATCCTGAAGATGCGGCCGTCATCCTTCGAATTATTTTCCAGCGACTGTAGTGAATTTATTGCTATTTTTTTTTCCAAAAATTTATTCGAAACAATTTCCTTTCCAGAAATATTTTTCCAAATAATAATGCTAGTGTTTATCTTAAAAAACTCTTTGAAAACACTTCCAAAATATCCTGGGTTTACATTTTCCAATTTGATTAAATCAAATTTTTAGCTATAATTCATTTGTACAATTTATATTCATGCAAATTCCCATTGATTATGCAAATCATTTTAATTTTATAATCTTATCATATTTTTCTCTCAATTTTATTTGTTAGATTTTTTTTTTTCATCCAACATCCAAATATATAATAATTTTATAGAAATATTTCTTTTATATCAAAATATATTTTTGGGTAAAATTATTTCATCAACCCATTTCAAAACAATATTGTGTCGAATTGTTCTATTCGAGTGTTTAGAAACCCCTTCGATACAGTTGCGCAGACTGTGCCGACGAAGGTTCATATGCCACTCAATAAATCAACCAACACAATATAAAACCATTTTATATTCACTAACAAATACGCACTCATATCTATTAATACTCTCAAAATTCCCACCAGAGCCAAGGTTATCGCCAACCTTTGCTCTGATACCAAGTGAAACGACCCGACTTTCCAGTCCCGGAAAATCGAACCATTTGTGTTAAAGAAGAAGAGGTAGAAGAAGAAGAAACAGAAAATCAACAACAGAATCTCACATCGCAGCGGAATAAAATATAATATATACAAAACAGATCTTTACTCAAACAGAAAAATATATCTGTTTATACAATATATTTACAGAATACATCATCAGAGTTCATCACATCAATGATATACATCCAAATACACAGCGGAACAATAAACAAATACGAAAGTACGTATCGCCATCCAGCTCGTCTCCTGAGCTTCACAGCATCATATCATGTATCCTGTTTATCTCGGTCTGACCCGAGCATCATATAAAACAATACCCGAGTCAGTCTGGAATACCAGCGTGAGAAAATCACACTCAGTTTGATTATTAAAGTTTCAAAATCCTTTGAAAAACAAAAGCATCTCGTAAGACCACGCCACAAATAAACATGTCGGGTTTTTACCTTACGATAGCTAAAACACTTTTTATAAAATCCTCTGATATTATAATAGTGTCTATTTACAAATACTTATTTAAATAGCTGAAATTGTTACATGATTAAATTCCAGCATACTAGGTATACAAACAAAACTCGTACAAGGCGCGTAGGGAGAATGGATTTCCAACGAATGACTAGGCACTGGGGTACCACCTATCACAGTACGTGGCCTAGATCACAGTACCGAGGAGTACGCCCGCTCCCCTGCAACACAAGGCCGGAATCACCTATGGGCAATTCCGAATATGATCACCCCACGGTTGGGATCAGCAACCGCACCACTAAGCCGAAATAAAAAGGGACATCTAGACAGGGATGACCATACTCTCCAGTGGGGGCTACCCACGAAGCCTTGCTGCATAACCCCTGATTTTCAGTCATTCCCGGTTGATGAGGCTTGAGGCTAAACGTTACCTTCAGAACGTTTCACTTAGAATGCCCATCGTCCCCTGACGATGTCCGAAAGCATTCATCCATACAAGTCCGTTCCGGGTCCGAACAGAACTGATAACACTATCCCATTATCAATATTACCCTCGTTTCCCCACGAAACGTACAAACCGGATCGAAGTGGTTTTCGAGTCTCCAGACCTAGAATCCCGGTATACGGAAACCCGATCCCGGTCTCTTCGAAACGATCAGCGCATTTGGCCACTATTGATAGTCGGTTGTTTAACTATCAATTAACATCCATAACAACCATCAACAATCAATAATTACTCCAAATTATTTATATCCCTCAAAATATCTTCACAAGATATTATTTCCATTTCAATTCCCATTGGAAACAATTTCAAACTATATTCCTCTCACGGAATAATTTCCCAATATTTATTTTCACTGGAATGCCAAGTACAAAACCATTTTAGATTTTTAAAATAATTTTAAAACACTTTATTATAAAAATACTTTATAAGAACGCCTTTTTAAACTTCTTTAATATTTAAGTTAAAATATATATTTAAAGATATTTAAATAAAACCATTTTAAAGAAGTATAAACAAATTTCCTTTTAAAACATATTATCAAATCTCATTTGTATTAATTACAATAATAGATTGAAAATTACTTACTTTAGAAATTTAACATTTGGAAATAATAGATTTTTAAACTTGACTTTTAAAAATAACAATAAATCTTTAACAAATATTTAAAATTTCTTTTTAAAACAAAATGTACTTGGCTATCCAGAAAATACTTCTCTTTCACAACCTTTAAAATAAATCTCTGTTTATTTTTTTTAAAACAGATTCACAATCCTTTATAAATTCACACCTTGAATTTATATTAAAATCCGCTTCACTTTATAAACTCAGTTTATAGGTCTCAAAATCTCATTCCTCTTTAAAATTTCCCAGTTTCAATATTTAGATCAATTCTACAATTTTATTTCAAATTTGCTTTATCTTGAAATAAAATTCCCTTATTTACCTTATTTATTTCCAATACAATTATTCGGGTTTTTAATTTTTAATTTCTAGTTAAAACCCCTTTAACTGAAAATTCCTATTTTAAATTCCCAACATTCCTTATTAACGCTTTTAATTAAATTAACTCATTTAATTAGAAATAATTTCTTTATTTCTTTAAAAACCATATCACTTGAGTTTTAAATTTTTATTACTCCTTCGTAAATTTAAATTCCTTTTTCCCATATTTATTACAATTCCAATTCACTTTATTTTATCTTATTTTCAATTCACTTTTAAATTTATTCCAATTTACTTAAATTGTTATTCTTTATTTTCTTCATAAATTCAATTCCACAGATTTTCAAAATTTATTATACTGGGAATTCAATCAACCACAACATCCAATATCAAATCATCACAGGATATCAATATTCAGATCACAGAATAATAAAATAAATTTTTGAGGAATCCAGTTGGATCCCTCCAACCTGTTTCCCTGCATCCACAGACGTTAGCACAATACCAATTCCACTTCGAGGTGGAATATCGCGGTATATGGGATTTAAATAAATATCATCCGCTATTATGCGGCGCATAGGGTCTCATCCGTTATACAATGCGGGAATATCAACTCGCATATATATATATATATGCCAATATATATATATATATATATTGGTATATACTACTATATATAATATAGCATATCAATCAATCCAAACAATCATTCAATCAATCATTTAAATTTAACTATTTAAATTTAAATTCAACTGAGTGAGATTAACTCACCTTTGATTTTATTTGCAATCCACTTCGAGGTGCCTTGGTTTCTCGATTTTATACCTTGAATAAACAATTTATATGATTATTTAATATTTGAAACAAATCGAACAATCTAATTGTTGTCAATGATTTTATTTGATCTAATAATTTGATTCTAACTGGTGATTTAATTTAAACAACGATTAAATTTTTAAATTAATTTCCCTTTTTAAATATCATTGAGTAACTAAGAAAATCAAATAAATTAATCACCTTAATTCCTGATTTTTAAAATAATTAGCAAACGAAAATATGTACGTAAAATTTAATATCAATATGGTTACATCTATATATATATTTTATTAAGACAGTTATAAGATTTCAATTCAATGAATAAATAAATTAATTCTCTAAGCACAAAATTTAGTAATTGCTAAATTAAAACTCACTGTCGATCACAGTAGAAAGACGGCCTCCCCCCCACCCTCGATCCTTTCCTCGTCTCGCGATCGCAATTTCTTATGCCCACAATCCTACCTAATCATCGCGAGCTACCATTCCACCAGCCCTTATCGCCAAACCCTAGCTTGCCGTCGAACGCGAACACCCAAAGCCCACGCCCATTCCATCTTCCCACCCAGGCACGGGTCGACGTTTGCCCTCACGAACCGCCTCTTGAAGCTTCGCTGCTCCTTGGCTTCGAATCGGAGTCGAGCTAAAAATTCAGTCGATGCCCAATTCGAACGATATCGAAACCCACTCGAAAACGAGGCGAGCGCGATTTAAAAGGAATATGATGATGATTTTTCGATTTAAAGAAAAGGGAAAGAGGGATGCTCGGTTATTTTATTTGGGAGAATTTCGTTTTGGCTTTCCAGAGAAGCTTGGCTGAAAATAAAAAGAAAGGGCGTGATGTTTTTTAAAAAAAGGTGGCGTGCAAAAGAAGGCTTCAGAGATATTTTTATGTTTACATTTTTTTTTAGAAAATGTTGTTGGTGAAAGAAAAGCAGCTGATGGAAACGTATTTGACCCATCAACCATTCAATAAATTATTTATATTTTAAATTTTCAGTGCGTTTATATATCGTACGATCACATGATAATTCCAAAACTTCCGAAATTTGAAATCCGGTAATAATACAATATTACGGATCAAATGAGACTGGTTTCGTCGAATTCCGAGACTGTGCCTCGGAAGGCTATTTTTAAATTCAATTTAAACGTAAAAATTTGAAAACTGAACGAATCACTTTTAAATTCGATTTTAAAAGTTCCGCTGCCTTCAGTATTATCAATATAGATTTTACAAGCCTTTAAATTATTTTTAACTGGCTCAAAACTCTCAATTCAACATTTTATCCAATTTTTAATTGTTTAATTCAAAAATTAAATTATCCAGTAAATGTTGATATTTGAAATTCTAGTTAATAATTTACTTTTGAATATTTAAAAAAATTTAAATATCTAATTTCAAATGCTCAAAAATTCCGGGTCGTCACAACTCACCTCATCCAAATCCATCCAAACCTTCTCCTAATCGTAGAGCTTTCCATCACAAGCACAATGCAAGAAATGACGTCCAAAACAGACCTCGTATGCAAAAGATATGAATATTATAAGATAACAGATTAAATGGATAATTGATTAACTCAAATAAATAATTAACTGATATAATCACCTCATCAATCATCTTCTCCAACCCCTTATGGACCCATACACGTTCCATGTACATGTAAATGCCATAGTCGCGACCTTTAAGATGTGATTTCTCCCAGCTCGAAGCATGAAATAATACGTTGTCTTCGATAAAACGTTCATCGTTGCAAGAGCTTCGCAGCGCGCCCAAGGACTTCAAGCTTAATCGCGTCCAGATGAAAGCAACCTGTAGGCCAACTCCTCCACCTATGCACGATGTGTTTTTCTCCAGTACACCGCGGAGCTCCAAACTTTGGGAAAAGGTGCGTTTCACGAAGAGAAGTTCAGTGGTACTCGCCTCCTCGCCTAACTCCGTACCTATCGATCGAAATCTAAAACCCTTGTTTTCCATTTCTAAATGGCCATCACTAAAATCAGTGTTGCACCTTGCAGAACTGACATGATCATGAAGCTTCTCTCGAGACGAGTTCAACGAGCTTTGTTTTAGAATTTATCATGGAGAGAATCGGTGGGAATTTATTTTTGAAATATAGGGAGAAGGCAGCCATTGATTTTGAACGGAACAGTAATTTTTGGAAGAGAATAGTGAACGGCCAATGAGAGTTTAGGGTTCTGGAGAATGTATTTTAATGTTATATTCATTTCATTAATTCTCTCAATTAAACCGGTGTGCGTTTTGAGCCCGTACGATCAAAGGAAGTGTCTAATCGCCATGAAACTCGTCTGCATGCATCGCCTCCTTTTTTTGGTCGTGATGGTATAAATTTTATTGTTATCTGAGACTGCACCCCGAGATGGTAATTTCACGCTTTTCGAGGCCTTTTTGACTATCGGATCGTTCGATCTCCAAATATAGCGATCCATATACTTATTGTCATTCGCAATGTCAATAAGAAATCAACGGAAGTGGTCTCGAGTCCTGATTCGATCGTATGAGAAAAAACACATTTTTGGGACCGTCTATTAATTAACGATTCAATATTTAAATCAATTATTTAAATATCCAACCTTTCAAAATACGGGCTGTTACATATATAATTGGCATACATATAAGACATGACTAAGTTATAGGGATGCGAGGTTAGTCCAAAGTTACATGGAAGTTTGTCTAGTTAAATCTGGCTACTAGTAGTGTGACTTTACGGACTAATGTGAGACATCGCCTATAGTAAAAAACCTCAGTCCTAATTCTATAGGATAAGTTTTTCCAGTCATTCTGGATACCAGTACCTATGAATAGTCGGATTAATCTGAGATGTCACGGTAGGGTTATGGGTCATAAGTTATTCTTTTGGTATGGAAGTAAAATATGTAGGAGGGGTCCGCTTTGGGTTACAGTTATTAAGTGGCTATGGTAGGGTCTGCCTCTTCATTAGGAGAAGTATCAAGTGGCCTGATGGGATTTCTTACGATGTCAGCAAGTGAGAACCATGTAGGAACCTGCCTTGTGTTAGGTCTTAAATAGTCAGGGTCTGCCTAAGTCCCAGGATAAAGGTATTAAGTGGTTTGGAGATTCTCGCTCTTGCATCATTAATGATAGTTGCGTTAGAATTTGGAAATGGGTTAGGTATTAAGTGACTGAGACTTGCCTATTTTATAGGTATTAAATGGTTAGAGTCTGTCTTATCTACAATAAAGGGAATTTATTGGTTTGGGTGTTTTCTCTTGCATCAGTGATTTAGTTGCGTGTGAGTTTTAAAATTGGACTGGGAAGGCCTTTTGGCTTACAGTTAAAATTATTAGTATGCTATAGTTTTAAGTACGTAAGGCATATTTCTTATTTAAATAATACTGCCCAAGTATAATTATGGTAAAGCTTGAGATTTTCATTTCACCAGACATTTTTTGTTCTGACCCACTCCTCATTACAACACATAGGTTAGAAGAGACAATGCTGATTTAGAAGATGAATGTGGAAATGAAGACTTGTGGCAGTTATCTATCTATTTATGCTTTTTAAATATTTCTAATGTACCCAGTTCATAAAATTATGTTATTTTTGATATATTGTACTGCAGAGATTTTATGTAAATATGTTGTAATACTTAATATCTTATGTTTCTGAAATGGTTTTCTTTTATTAAATGGATACTTGTTTCTGATATTATATTTTAATCATTCTGCTGTGAGATTTTGAAAGTATAGATAGATAGCTCTGTATATCGTGTATTATTCTATCTACTTAACAACTCACCTTGAGATAGACCTAAAGTTCCATGTGCTTTTGTTGGGTCGAAAATTAGGTCTATTTTGGTGTGAATTGTTACAATAGGCGTCTGATAATGGTCACTTATTAAATAGGCGTCCAGGGCATAATGACTATCTAAGCCATAATGGCTACTATAACGATCATATTACCCCATAATTCCATAAATAACCCACTTTCAATCAATAAAAATTTACCAAATTCTTCAATATTTCTTTTTCTAAACCATATTAATCTTATCAAACTCGATCCCTATAATGTCTTCACCATGCGAAGAGTTTTCACATCCTTCGTATTCTCAAAATTACATTTTCAAAGACGATAGTGGACAACACGGTACTCCTTTAAGCCAGCATTCATCTATCCACGATGAAACGACGAAGACTACGACTTGTGCAATATTTACTATCATTATACCAAAGATTCAATCCGAGGTAATGACCAAAGTGATGATAAGTTTTAGAAGAAAATAATGAACACCTTCAATACAAAGCATTCAGTCAATGCACGTTCATTGTCTGCGATTCATGATCGATTCGGGAAAATCACTAGATAAACTAAATTTTACGAATCGTAGATTTATAAAATAAAGAAAGCGAATCATCAGACTCATTAAAACTTGAGCGTTAACAGTTCATCCTCCCCGACCAGGGGTACTTGAAGTCGAAGTACATAAAGTTTTTTAAAATAACCAAATTCTAATAAAGTTAGAATAAAGCAAAAAGCCTCATTTTTCACTTGTTATAAGTACAGTAGAATGCAAGGCAAAGATCATTTGGTATGTTTCTTAATTTTATTTTGTTCTTAGTATATAATCTTATTTTTTTTTTCTTTTGTTATTAGAAAAGATTGACGAATGAGAAGTTCTTAAAGCTTTTTGCAAGGTAAAGTGGTATTAAAAAATCACACTATTACTAATTCATGAATAATTATGAGTTGTTGACAAGTTAACCGAAGTGGAATTCTAATAATGCAAAGAGCTTGAGGGACATTCATGCAAAGGAGAAGGGAAAGAAAAAGGCATCAAAATCATCATACAACTCTAGTCCGGAAGATTCATCGGGTGGAGAAACGCATTTGAGAGAGGAAATGAGATCAATGCGCTCAATTAGAAACTTGATAAAGATTATAGACCAATGGGGTCCAAAGCAGCAAAGAAAATGAGTAGAGCTGAAGTCGGCTTGAATTCTAGAGTTAACACCACGCATGAAATTCACGAAAGAAGACATCAAGAAAGATCCAAGCAAGCATGAGAGAAGATTGACGTAATGTGAAAGTTTGCAGAGATTAAGCAGCAAAAGTTGGATCTTGAACGTTTGAACAATTAGTTATGGATAAGGATTTGACGAGAATGGATGAAGCTCAAGCCCAATATTAGATGGAGTGCAAAAGAAAAATAATTATAGCTAAGTTCCCTCAAATGTAGTCTGGTTTATACCTAGCAATTTATATTACTAGCACTGTACTTTGTATTCTTAGAGTTTTTTCACGTGGTTATTAATTAATGTTCCACAATCCATATAAACAAAGTACCATACGAGATGAATAGTTATTTTAGGAAAAACAATACAAGACGTAAAAGAAACTATGAACATAAAATAAATAGGCATACATACATGATTTATTAGATCTACAAGTGAACTAACATTCTCCAAAATGATTACAAATATGACTCATTAGATCTTTTTGAAGCCTGCTGTGAAGTAACGCGTCTTGGAATGAAAGTTGATGTTCTATATGGATGCTGAAAGCTTCTTCGATTACAAGAATGTCATCTCGAAATATATCTGGCATTTGCTTTGCACCACCGTATTCGTAGTGACGACGATCCTCGTCCATATCTCTTTCATCTTCAATGATCATGTTATATATAATTATAAACGCAGTCATGATTGTGGACATATTTTCTTGAGACCATAATTAACAAAGGTTGCTAATTATTGCAAATCTAGATTGAAGGACGCTAAAAGCTCTTTCTACATCTTTTCTTTATCCCTCTTGTATCTCAACAAACTTTGCCTGCTTCACTGTTATTAGATTTGGACATGTCTTTACAATGGTGATCCATTTTGGATAATTCACATCTTCAACATAATATCGGTGTTCATGGACGTTTTGGTCAAGAGTAAATATCACGGGAGTTACTTTGCCAAATGCCAAATCATTAAATAAATGTAACCTCTCAATAACATTTAAGTCGTTATATCCAGATGTTCCGAAGAAGTATGTCAAGTCCACAAATCGTACGAAGCAACCACTTTTAAAATAATAGTTAGTTTTTTCCTTATCGTTATAGACTCCATGATATGCTTTAGGGTAGTTATTCTATTCCCATGCATACAATTGAGACTACCCAGCATTCTAAGCCATCCTTTGCTTTAATGCATTTCTCTAATCCGCACAACATCATCCTTGTTTAGAGATCTGAGGTACTCAGTGCGGTAAACGTCTAGCACACATTAGTAGAATTTTTCAAGGGTTTCTAGTGTATTACTCTCTACAATCTGGTATGCATCATCTAGAGCATAAATCATCTGGTCAGTCCATGTAAAGGAAATCCAATATCCAACCCATGGTGCCCGTAGAATATTAGCCCTGCACCTCAAATCAATCTGAGATCGGGCCTCGATCAAATCGTGCCTTACCCTTATAAGTGCATGAGAAACATAATGTAGACACTCGCATCATCTCATGCATGGAAAATATGTCAGTATCGTCTGGCTAGCTGTCATAACAATGTGGGGATGTGTCTTAGCCATGTACTCATAGAACCAATATGGTAAAATATACCAAAAGCCAAGCATCTGCCTCACCCCCTAGAGCGTAAGAGTCGGGAGCGGTGTACAAACATCTAAGTATAGACGTCCCCCGGTCTATATTATGAAGCTGATCTAGATCGGCTACCGTTGCAAGATATCCTAATCTAATGGTCCCTTTTTGGTTTGAAAAGAATGTCCAACCAAATAAATATAGGAGAAACACCCTAAAGACAACAACACTCATAGCATTAGTACACATATGCACTGCAATGTACTCCTGTAAGTATGTCAAGGGAACAACACCCAAAGAAACAGGACCATCCTCAAATGTGGTAGATATTCGGTGAATAACTCAGGAGTCTCCTATGCATTATCAAAAAGAAAAGACATCCTATCTTGGCCTCCTATCTCAATCTCAGTCAACATATAAAAATCAGTAGGGGTAATGTTGAGCTCAAAGTCTGGAAAATAAAAAGTGTGCATGGTGGGTCATCATAGTAATGTACTATACATTTGGACTAAATGTCCCGACAAGTGACATACCAGGTCTATAAAATAAACAACAATTCGTGATTAATATATGATTAATATAACATCGACTAATATATGGATATATATTGGGTCTATATAATTAACAACAAACAGCTCATGATTAATATATGATTAATGTAACTTCGACTAATATACTAGGTATATATAATAACAACTGTTCATGATTAATATATGATTAACGTAACATTTATGTACTAACAGTTATTTTATATTTATAATTATACCTCGACTGTATCCAGAGCGGTGCACATGTGATGTGTGTATCTCTTTGGTAGCTCGTGCAAGATCCGTAAGTCGTAAATGCTCGTCTTGGAGGCAAATTGAAGCATACCGACTTGCTCCTCCATCTGTATTCGAATGGCATGTCTTGCGATTTTAGTCACGAACGATGGCATTTCAACGGTTTTTTGAATCGAATTGAAAATTAAAATGGGATGTTATGGAAGGAAATGGGATGGGCGTGTGATTTATAGGCGTCTAACATCGAATGCCCATTTAACAAGCACTTGATGTTTGGACGCTTATTAAACAGCATCTGGCAATCAGGCGCTTATTTAATAAATGCTCGATTGTCAGGCACCTATTTAATAAGCACTCAACGTTAGACGTCTATTAAATAAGTGCTCTTATGTTGGGCTACACCCTTAACATTAAGGGTTGAATATTCAACCCTTAATTTGTTGAAGATGCTCTTAGCATAGAGATTTCATAAAGGTACGTGAAGATGAGTTACGATAATTTTTAGATTTACGGTAGAAGAAGATGGAAAAGGCATTGTTCCAAATGTTGGAATATGTATTAGTTTATCTTGACTTTTAAAAGCAAGATAAAACTTTTTGTGTAAAATTCCCCTGTATCATGATCTCAGATCTAATTCAGCTGAATTGGGCTCATTTTTTGACGCTCAAAGTCCATATTTTTTGTACGTTCAGCGTCGGACATGTAAAAAAGAACGTTTAGATGCTGAAAGCTCGCGAAATGAATTCCAATGCTGAACGCACATAAAATGAACGTTCAGTGTTAGACGGTGGGAGTCTATTGTTTAAAAGTCCAACGTTGATGCAAAAAAAGGGATCTGGACGCTCATATTTTTGGTACTTTTGTGGTGTGCAAAAATTTAGCATTCGGCCCTAAAAATTTTCAGGAAATCAAGGATAAAACTGGTTATTTCTTTCAAAAGCTGCACCTGTTATGAGTTGGACCAAAAGATTATTTGGCCCATCTCAAAAATTAAACTTACACACTTCTATGGGAAAAAAAAGAATTTTGAAGCAAAAAATTGAACTTGCGTCTGTCTTTGTACCTTAAATCTCCAATAAATCCAGTTAACAACATTAAACAAAGCAAGGTTGGCCCATTGCATTGGTAATGCATGTCATTCTTTTTCAAGTGCTCTCCTCACGCCTCGCCTAAGTGGAAGAAAATCAGTTTTGTCTCATTTTTATTCTACAGTACACACACACACACTATTGATACACGCCTGCTATTCCTAATATATAATGCGATATGCAGTAAATGCAACTTGCTTCTGCATATATCTATTAATCTATATATAAAGTACAAAGTATAAACGTTGCTATGCGGAGTATCAGAATAAACAAAAGTACAGTAGCCATCACTGCCTATTAACACTTACATACGTAACATTCTTCCTTAATCATTTCCTGATAAACTATAATTATCTACTAATATGTGACTTGCATTAGATTTAAAATAATGGTAAGCAGGCAACCAACCCTAGCCTTACGCACCCATTGTATTCACAATAGAACAAAATGACACCACCATTTTAAAACTCAAATCATCACTTCCAAACACGCTAGGTCTTTTTCACCTACATTACTAATAATGTATTTTGCATCTACATTCGTACCAAAAGGCATATCCAAATACAATGTCCTTAACTTCTCATTTCATCTGATATTTTTATAATTATTCCCTTCATATGCATAATAAACACTAAACAAATTAGCCTGACACCAACCACTCATAAATAAATACACAGGGTACACCATACTATAATATAGTCACACCTAACAGTGGAAAACATTCCATAACATTTTTTCACTCTTTAATTAGCTCTTCTGCCAATGTCAGTTATAGCACAACCACCACCACCACCACCTTCACCACCTCATACAACAAACACGGATTACTACTACCTGGTACTAACGGTAGCAGCAGTAGCAGTCATCCTCGTCCTGTCTAACATAATTGCCTTTGCCTGCTGTTCTCCCTGCCACCCAGCCATCCAAAACCTCGTTAACCGCTTCGGGCGCAGGCGTAAAACAGCGTCCGAAACTGGTTACCCGGAGCAGTCGATTCCGATAATGAGGTACAAGAAAGAGGAAGCGAGGTACGGAACGGATTGCTCGGTTTGCTTGATGCCCTTCAGGGAAGGAGAGGAGGTCAGGCAGTTGCCTATTTGCATGCATCTGTATCACGTTGCATGCATTGACACGTGGCTTTGGTTGCATTCGAGCTGTCCGGTTTGTAGGGGCAGGGTCAGAGGGTTGCCGCCTTTGCAGAGGTGTCCTACAGCAGGGGAGAGACCGCTTTTTACAGAGTCTAGGAGTTCTGTTGCCATGATTACGGTGCCTATTATGTTTTGAACCATGTTTTATGTTCTTTATTGTTTTAGCAAATTGTTTCTGTATATACCAGTAAAAAAAATTTATACCGTCTGCAAAAACTGTTGATATGAATGCTTTTTTTTTTTCCCTTTCTTCTTCTTCTTGGTTAATTGCAATTGGGATTGAAGAAGTGTTTAGGTTTGGTGTAAACGAAATGAATCAATTGTATAATGCTAAAACTTACAGCGTTGAAATTTCTTTAATTAAGGAAAAGCTATGGTCGTCCCAGTTCACTTCCATCTCCTTATACAAAATATGCAATTCTGTTAGTGCGTTAACAATTAATTCCTAACTGTTTGCTCTGTCCTAAAGGCCAAAAAAAATTCTTATTCTTTATGTAGAAGCTAAAATAGTTTCAAGGCGAAACTGTGGAATATAATGATGGGTATGAACTTTATCCCTATGGATGATCTGTCATGGATTTCGCGCAGAGAAAAATTATTGTTTACGTTCTTGGCATCTTCTATATTATTTTTTGAATTATCCATAATAAAAACCAACGAATCGTTAAACTCCCGAGCAAGAAATTGTGTAGAAATGTTTGCAAGGTATATTCTATATTCGTACAAGAGGAAAAATGAACAATCACCGGTAGATCAT
The DNA here is from genome assembly GCA_030737815.1 of Allium fistulosum. Taxonomy (NCBI): domain Eukaryota; kingdom Viridiplantae; phylum Streptophyta; class Magnoliopsida; order Asparagales; family Amaryllidaceae; genus Allium; species Allium fistulosum. The sequence continues at coordinate 295,805,080 of CM060908.1, read as the reverse complement.
CATCATCAAGGAGTTAAAAGTGAAAATCTCATTTCATTTAGGGGGAAAACCGATGCAAGAGATCCCAAATGAAGAAGGCTAGGGAAGTGAACGATTGATGGTCCACAACATAGTTTTCTTGACCGTACCGTGCCTCGAACCGTGATGATCGAAGGTTTAAGGTTTTATGATTCAACCGGTCGAACCGTGATTTATTTTTTCGAAATATTCGCACATTTAACTACAAACTATATACAAAAATATTGAAATAATAATGTTATGTACACAAGAAGTAGATGGTATTCAAGGTCTGCAATCGAAGTTGTGTGTTGTTGCAGTGCACAACTACAACTTTGTATATAGTAGAGTATTGCACAACGATAGAAGTTTAATGACGACAAACTTAACGAATGTTACAGTGGTATTAGAGGAGTTTGCAGTAATGAAGAACAAAATGATTAAGTTAGCGGGTTAGATTTTCGAACGATTATGATTTTTGAAATATATATATTTACTTATTTTCTTCAAAGAAATGCAAAAGATGAAAATGAGATAGAATTACACGATAAAAAGTAGGAAAAAACAAAAGAACCATGTTTCAACTAGGGGTGAGCGTTCGGTCGGTTCGGTTGGTTTTGAGGTAAAAAATGTCAAACCGAACTAAAATCGAAAAAAATCAGAACCAAACCGAACCGAACCAAATTAATTTCGGTTAATTTGGTCGGTAACCGATTTAACCGAACTAGAAAGGTAAGTAAAATAAATTACCGTAGATTATTATTTAAATGATCGGTTTACTTAAAGGAAAACATATATTTATGTTTAGAGAAACTATTTCGAGTACTTTTTTAAGTTTATAAGAAAATTAACATATTTTCAATAGATAAATTTGGTTTTTATTACTAAACAAATTATTAATAGTATTACAATGCTATGAATTTGGATAATATAATAAATGTTCGGTTAATTCGGTTAAACCGATAACCAAAGTAAAATTATTTTACAAACCAAATTCAAACCGATAGAATTTCATAACCGAACCGACCGAAATGAACCGGTTTGGTCGGTTAATTCGGTTCTAACCGAATATTGCTCACCCCTAGGTAATGATGATATACTGTAGAGCACCAACCAGACTTCGATAAAGTTGTGGATGTTGTATAGGATCACTGCCTTGTGCTGAAAGTCTCTCCACTTGTCGTAGGTGTAGTTAGACCATTGGCATATTGCATTTTGGCCCTGCACAATAAATCTGAGATGTACTTCTTCTGAGACAAAATAACACCTTCAGCCGTATACTCAACTTGAATTCCTAGAAAATAGCTAAGTGGACCAAGATCCTTAAGTGCAAATTTGGAATTCAAACAACTGATTACAATAGCAACCTCAGCAGGAGAGCTCCCTGTAACAATAATATCATCAACATACACTAAGATATAAGTTGTATGCTGAGAAGTGATTCGTATAAACAGGGACTGATCTGTTCGAGCATTGTGAAAACCAAGAGAAATAAGAACAGATCTCAGCCTATCAAACCAAGCTCTTGGAGCTTACTTCAAGCCATACAAGGCTTTATGTAGTTTACAAACATGAGTAGGAGCTTTAGTATCTTCAAAACCAGGTGGCTGACTCATATATACTTCTTCTTGCAATACCCCATTCAAAAAAGCATTATTAATGTCTAGTTGATGCATGATCCAATTTCTTGAGAGAGCTATCGTGATAATAACTCGAATGGTGGTTGGTTTCACCACTGGGCTAAAAGTTTCTGTAAAGTCAAAACCATATTGTTGCAAGAACCCCTTTGCCACCAACCGAGCTTTATGCTTATTAATAGTACCATCAGGATTCTCTTTTAACTTAAACACCCATTTACAACCTATAGCTTTTTTGTCTTTGGGTAACGGAACCAATGACCATGTTTTGTTGGTTTGCATTGCATCAAATTCAACTTTCATAGCAGCCAGCCAATCAGGATTCTGCAAGGCATCCTGCATAGTAAGCGACTCTTTTGAAGCCATGTAAACTTTGGGTTTAAAAACCCCTACCTTGGACTGAGTTACCATTTGACGCAACAGAAAGAACGGATGACAACGAAATGAAGATTTCGTGTCAAACTAATCGATGAAACGATTAGATGAAGCAATATGAATCGATGAATTAATGATACCAAACGCCCAAATCCATTGATCACGAAGATACCGGACTTTAGCTATCTTCGACACGTTGATCGCGCACGATGCCGTGAGAGATGATCTACAATTCTTCGACGTTGATCAAGCACACTTGATTCCGTGAATTGGCTTCAACAATCGTTGATTCGAGCGCACTCGAATGCCGAAGGTGGAGATAGGAGATAACACTCAACTACCAATTTTAATGGTGGCATAAAAGCACACAAAAGAAATTTTATTCAAATTCAACAACTTTACAAATGACCATACACTCCTATTTATAGGAGTTTACAACTCAACACACGTTACAATATTTCAAACGACTTAAGAAAATTACATCACAACAGTACAAACGACTTAACAAAATACAGCCAACGACTTAAGAAATTACCAACAAACATCACGCGACTTAACACTGGAACGACCTAAAAAAAACATCAGCGACTTAAAGAAAACAGTTCTTCTTCAGGCGACTTAGCGACCTAAGCTTCCAGCGGCATAAGGAAATCATCTTCACGCGATCTAAACTTCTTCAGCGACTTAAGAAATGGCAGCGACCTAACAATCATCAGCGACTTAAGAAACTGGAACGACTTAGGCTTCGATTGCGACCTAAGGAAATCGGCATCCAATCTTCGCGATCTAACTGTTCAGGAGAACTGAAACTTGCTCGCGACTTAAGAGCTTCGCGACCTAACGATTAGGTCGGAGTTTCATTTTCGCGAATTAGGGTTAGGTCGTTCGCGATTTAGGAACTGATGGATCTGCACGCGACTTATGGCAATCTGGAAATCTGGAAGTTGGCTTAGGTCGTTCACGACATAATGAGGAGGGGCGACTCGCGACTTTAGCAATGTCGCTCGCGATTTATCTGGAAACGACATAGGGTTGGATTTCGCGTCAATGAAGATTTCGTGTCAAACTAATCGATGAAACGATTAGATGAAGCAATATGAATCGATGAATTAATGATACCAAACGCCCAAATCCGTTGATCACGAAGATACCGGACTTTAGCTATCTTCGACACGTTGATCGCGCACGATGCCGTGAGAGAAGATCTACAATTCTTCGACGTTGATCAAGCACACTTGATTCCGTGAATTGGCTTCAACAATCGTTGATTCGAGCGCACTCGAATGCCGAAGGTGGAGATAAGAGATAACACTCAACTACCAATTTTAATGGTGGCACAAAAGCACACAAAAGAAATTTTATTACAAATTCAACAACTTTACAAATGACCATACACTCCTATTTATAGGAGTTTACAACTCAACACACGTTACAATATTTCAAACGACTTAAGAAAATTACATCACAACAGTACAAACGACTTAACAAAATACAGCCAACGACTTAAGAAAATACCAACAAACATCACGCGACTTAACACTGGAACGACCTAAAAAAAACATCAGCGACTTAAAGAAAACAGTTCTTCTTCAAGCGACTTAGCGACCTAAGCTTCCAGCGGCATAAGGAAATCATCTTCACGCGATCTAAACTTCTTCAGCGACTTAAGAAATGGCAGCGACCTAACAATCATCAGCGACTTAAGAAACTGGAACGACTTAGGCTTCGATTGCGACCTAAGGAAATCGGCATCCAATCTTCGCGACCTAACTGTTCAGGAGAACTGAAACTTGCTCGCGACTTAAGAGCTTCGCGACCTAACGATTAGGTCGGAGTTTCATTTTCGCGAATTAGGGTTAGGTCGTTCGCGATTTAGGAACTGATGGATCTGCACGCGACTTATGGCAATTTGGAAATCTGGAAGTTGGCTTAGGTCGTTCACGACATAATGAGGAGGGGCGACCCGCGACTTTAGCAATGTCACTCGCGATTTATCTGGAAACGACATAGGGTTGGATTTCGCGTCAATGAAGATTTCGTGTCAAACTAATCGATGAAACGATTAGATGAAGCAATATGAATCGATGAATTAATGATACCAAACGCCCAAATCCGTTGATCACGAAGATACCGGACTTTAGCTATCTTCGACACGTTGATCGCGCACGATGCCGTGAGAGAAGATCTACAATTCTTCGACGTTGATCAAGCACACTTGATTCCGTGAATTGGCTTCAACAATCGTTGATTCGAGCGCACTCGAATGCCGAAGGTAGAGATAAGAGATAACACTCAACTACCAATTTTAATGGTGGCACAAAAGCACACAAAAGAAATTTTATTCAAATTCAACAACTTTACAAATGACCATACACTCCTATTTATAGGAGTTTACAACTCAACACACGTTACAATATTTCAAACGACTTAAGAAAATTACATCACAACAGTACAAACGACTTAACAAAATACAGCCAACGACTTAAGAAAATACCAACAAACATCACGCGACTTAACACTGGAACGACCTAAAAAAAACATCAGCGACTTAAAGAAAACAGTTCTTCTTCAGGCGACTTAGCGACCTAAGCTTCCAGCGGCATAAGGAAATCATCTTCACGCGATCTAAACTTCTTCAGCGACTTAAGAAATGGCAACGACCTAACAATCATCAGCGACTTAAGAAACTGGAACGACTTAGGCTTCGATTGCGACCTAAGGAAATCGACATCCAATCTTCGCGACCTAACTGTTCAGGAGAACTGAAACTTGCTCGCGACTTAAGAGCTTCGCGACCTAACGATTAGGTCGGAGTTTCATTTTCGCGAATTAGGGTTAGGTCGTTCGCGATTTAGGAACTGATGGATCTGCACGCGACTTATGGCAATCTGGAAATCTGGAAGTTGGCTTAGGTCGTTCACGACATAATGAGGAGGGGCGACTCGCGACTTTAGCAATGTCGCTCGCGATTTATCTGGAAACGACATAGGGTTGGATTTCGCGACTTAGGGTAATTCGTTCTTCTTGATTTCGCGCTGCATCACCATTCCATGAGAATTGGTAATAGAAGGTCCAGAATTGATTGATGATGTTGGTAAATCATGAGTGGAAGGAGCAGTAGAAGTTGGTTGATGAGTGGAAGGTTGGGAGGGAATTGATGCAGTAGCATCTATGAAATGAGATGATGAAGAATCAGTATGAAGTGAGGAGGATGATGTATCGGACTGTGATGTATTGAGAGGGGAAATTAGTGGAATTGATACACTAGTGTGAGTAGGAACTATGGGAACAGAAGTTGAACTTGACGAATGGTTTGAGTAAGGAAAGGAATGCTCATTGAAAATCACATCTCTGGAGATATAAATTCTACCAGATTTGGACAAACATTTATACCCCTTATGCTTGATATTATAGCCTAAGAATGTACATTCTTCAGATCTGAATTGTAGTTTATTCTTGTTAAAAGGTCTAATGTTGGGAAAACACGAACAACCAAACACTCTTAGTTGAGAATAGTCTGGATTTAAATTGAAAAGAGCTTGAAAGGGAGATTGATTGTTAATTACCGGTGAGGGTAACCTATTTATGAGAAAAGCAGAAGCTCGAACAGCTTCATCCCAGAACTTAAGAGGTAAGGATGAATGAGCAAGAAGAGTCAAGGCTGTCTCTATAAGATGTCTGTGTTTCCTTTCAGTCACTCCATTTTGTTCATGAGTGGTTGGACAAGAAATACGATGTGTAATACCATGAGTTGTAAGAGTGTTCCGAAAAGCTTGAAACTCACCTCCCCAGTCAGATTGGAGGGCTTTTATTTTGCAATCAAACTCATTTTCAACTTGAGTTTTGAAGTTTAAAAAGATTTGCAAGGCATCCGATTTATACTTTAATAAAAACACCCAAGTGTAACGTGAAAAGGCATCAATAAAATGGATGTAATATTTGTATCCATTTGAGGATACAACAGGAGCTGGACCCCATAAGTCTAGTGGATCAATTGCAGGGGTTTAGTGTATTGAGTTTCAGATGTAGGAAAAGGTAGTTTATGAAGTTTACCTTGACAACAAGCAGTACCATCATATTTAGAACGAAAATATTCAAAACGAAAATAACTCTCTCACTTTACCATCAGCAGTAGTACATAGAGTATTTATAAGCAATATGACAGCTGTATTACAGCTGTGTTACAGTTGTATTAACTAATAGTAATAACAAAATACTAACTAACTCTAACAGGTTGAACCGTTGGTTTGAAGGTTCAATCAAGATTTATGGATAAATGAGGTCCGATTAAGTTTCGGAATGTGGTGGTCTAAGGTTTAGGGTTCTTCGAGGTCGGATCGAGTCATGAAAACACTGGTCCATAGTTTGCGATGGCCTATTATAAAAGGAAGAGAGGGGAGATAACCCTAATGCTGCTATGGTTGATACAAATCTACGCTGAATCTATGTAGCACAAGTATAGACGTGTTAAAATATTCACTTGAAAAGAAGAAGAAAAATAGTATTGTTGTGCTGGTTTTTTTTAATGAAAATTATTGATTTTTTATTTTGTTTAGGCCCGCAAGCTAAGTATGACAGATAAAATGAATGATCAATTTTGTCCTAGTGACAGTAGGCGTAAACTTTATGCTAACATTAAATTTGTTAACTATTTTTCTACTGTTTAACCTAACTTAATAGTTATTAACTAGATTTTAACCTGTGTTTCGCATTCAGATGAATCAGATCGTGTTGAAAATTACAGTTATTCAGAATCTCTGATAGTACATCAAGTAGTAAATGAGGTAGTTTTACGTATGAATTTGAAAATCAAATGCTGTCAAAGAAATAATTCTACATATTCCTTGTAGTTTACCCATTCATAAATGAACAAACAATTTGGAAATCCGTTGGAACATTTATTTCTAGTTACTACATATATACACATGGAGATAAAAAGTTAAATTATGATATATCCTATTAACAATAGTATGAACATAACACCAAGGGAGAAGTCAGATGTCTGTTGACCAGATAAATTCAGAGTTCTTAAATGTACATTCAATATCCCACGACATTCTTAATCATATCGAACAAACGGTGGACAAACGTTTAAAGGAAAGTATATAACCAAGTGAATATCAAAAGCAATGACAATTAAGGTTGAAAAATGTTAACTATTCAACTTTGTATCCACTACAGTACATAGGAGTTACAGTTTTTTGTTGCAAATCAAAATAGTTCGTTTCATCAACTTCATTGCAATATAGTAGAGTAGAAGAAATGAAAACTACTACTATGTGGATTTTTTTTTACATATGTGGAGATTGAAATGAAGAAAAAGTCTTACTCTTTCTATATGTACGTGCAGCATCTTTAATACTTAAATTCTTGGCTTAATTTCCCGACTTTCAAGAATTGTTGTACAAGATTAGAGTTGCACTTTTATCCAACCACTTTGAACTAAACTTCAAAAATAAATAAATAAAAATTAAAGAATATTTGAGAGTCTAAGATTGAAGCTTATAATAGACTTCTTCTAAAACAAGGCTACTTCAATCCCGGTAAATAGTCAAATGACCGTAGAAAATATATAAAGCTCATTAATCTGAATCTTCATCTAGGTATCTCCAATCGTTCCGGGGCTGAATATTCAGCCCTGAAGGGGTTGGAACCCCATGGGCCAGGAACCCATTTTATGGGCGCCAGCCCTCCCCCTCAAATACCCTGTCCCCTCTCTACTTTCCATCTAATTTTTCACTTTTTAACTTTTTTTAATTAGAAAAACTAAACAAAATGCCGCCGTGTTCAACCAAAATTGTTCGAAGAATGGTTCAAAGATATCCAACGGAGCAAGCTGGATCATTACACGTTCCGCCGCCACCTGAAGTTTCACCAGACGATCTACGTGTACTGCACGAGCTTCCAGATGGTTATCGGCACATAATCGAAACCGCTTTGACCATCGTACATGTATAAATTGCACATTAATATATCTGGTTATTTTTATATGTACATCATATAATCATATTAAATAACTGTTAGTCTATCCAAAATTATTAATTCATAAATTTTCTATAGGACCATTACATTCATTGTCGGGGTAGTTGGGCTAAATACATTATCCAGTTTTATGACTCTCTTCCCGGTCCTATTATAGAGAGGCTACAGGCTAGCCCTTTTGGTCTTTTTTTGTCGATTAGACATGTTCAGTCCTTTGATCGACCTCACATTCAGGCATTAGCTGAGAGGTGGTGGCCCATCACACATACATTTCACTTTTTAGATTTTGAGCTTGGTATTACCCCAGTTGATTTCTACATGTTCATTGGCATTGAGATTGGACGACATGGCCTTTGACCTTTTCCATTTGATGATTTATACGATTCCCTCAATCTGTTTACTGTTTTTCTACCGCTGATAGATGTTACCTGTGTTACTAGTGGTTCTGTTAAGTTGACTTACCTACAACAGTACATCACCACTTATATAGCTAGAGCTGATATGATGGATGCAGTTACTAGAGCATTTCTGTTGTACTTGTTTGATTCGATCTTTTTTTCGAACTAAAAAGGTACGGTTAGACTAGGCTATTTAGCATCTTTTGCCAGATTAGACCAGCTGCATACTATTGATTGGGGCACAGCGATATTAGGCACCCTTTATACCGCTCTAGGTTCATTTGCGCATGGCGATGTCAAGCAGATGCATGCTTTTTGGTATATTTTGCCGTTATGGTACTACGAGTACACGGCAAACATGCATCCCCGCATCCAAGACATGGCTAGTCAAGCTGCTGAGCAGTACTTCCCTAGGATGAGACGATGGGAAACTATGCAGTACATACATCATGGTCCCTTAGGTGTACGGCATGACTTGATGGTGGCTAGGTCACAGCTTGATATGCGTAGTCGGGGTAACATCATTCGGACTCCTTGGGCCTTACATTGGACTCATCTAGCAGATGCTGGTCTTATGGCGGACGACCATCCCTTGATGGTTGCGTATTCACTATCTAGACGTAGGGTTGCTTTGCATACACTTGCATTTATGCCTATGTGGTATTTGGGAGAGAGGTGTGCTTATCAGATTACGGGTGATCGTCGTATATCATATGATTCTTTATCTTGTAGGACATGTTTGGTAGACATAGGGTGATTGGCGATCAGTACCTAGATGCTCTACGACAGGCTGGGTGGGTGGATAGTATTACATTCTTCATCGATAGAGATTACGATGCTTATCGGGCTAGAGTAGCACCCCGTAGATTCATCATACTAGATTATGTTCGTGTGGTCAACTCTGATCATATAGGACCTCACATTGCAGCCGGTAGAGTTCAGGCACCGCAGGTTTCATTTGACCTGATTTCGTCATAGTTCTCCCAGACTCCGATGCAGTTGGAGCCTGATACTACTTTTAGAGCATATGACGTGACATGTACTCTGATTGAGCAGCCCTTAGTCTTTCCAGAGCACCCCGACTATCCCAGTGTGCCTTCAGTCGGGTTTATCCTCCGTATGAGGTACGTTTGTTGTTTATTGTCATTCTCCCTTTATTTTATGCGTAGTTTCTTATCTACGTCAAATATCATCTTTATGCAGTATGCTGCTAGATTGGACCAGGCCAGAGTTTCACATACACACACCATGCATTATATGTACATGCAGCATACACAGATGCTAGAGGCGCAGATTGATCAGCTATCAGCTAGACTTGCTGTATATGAGCCTTTTGGATCACCAGGCGGATGTGATGCTAGTCCTAGTGGGTATGGCACTGGTGGTTTAGACGAGCACGATTGGGAGGATGACGATGAGGATGAGGACGATGGGGATGATGAGGACGAGGGGGAGGATGGTGATGGGGATGACGACGACGACGATGTAACGACCCGTATTTTTAACACTTTAAAAATACGAATTAAAATAAAAAATTTGGATAAAAATCCGAAGGAAATAAAATTTTGTGTTGTTAAATGTGAATTACAAGTTAAAAATACAAAACAGAATTCTGAAATAACTTATTTGTAAATTAAATATGGATGTTAACTTGTATTGAATATAAATAATGAATTGAATTTGATTGTAAACAACGAAATAAATAAAATGTTACATTTAATATTGAAGTTATGATATTGAAATCAACGTAAATGAATGTAATTTAATATTACTGTGAATTTAAATAAGATGATAGCTGAAGAAAATGAAAGTAAATGAATTATAAACTATTGATAATAATGTATAAGTAAATGGTTGATTCAATAATGAAAGTGTAAATCGAAATAAAAGAATTCAATTGGAATTAAATAACTTGAATTTGAATTACAATATAATTGAACGCTGAATCTAATATAATCTTTTATACTGGATTTATAATGGAAAACTGCATTGTAAAATATTGTTAATTACTGTGAAATTAAAATAAAATTTGTGAACAATTAAAATTTGATTTAAAAGTTAATAATTTAAAATTGGGAATTTTATATTGAAATTAAACTGTAGAAATAGCCATTTTTACCACTGTCTCGGATTTCGACGAAACCAGTTTCATCGGATCCGTAACAGTGAATTCTTGTAAGGTTTCAATTTTCGTAGCGATCGGACTTGTTGTTTGGCCGTGCGAGCTTGAAACGCATAGAAATTTAATGTCGAATTTAATTAAAATAATCGACTTCAAAAGCTATCTTCCACATACGATTGAATTAGGCCTTGGGACTAGTTTCATTGCATTCGAAATATGGGTAAAACCTTATAAACGCCTGGCGGCATGTCTCGATTGGAGTTCGGACGATTTTGGACCTATCTTTATAAATACGCACGCAAAACCGAGACAGTTTTATCATTATCTCATTTCAGAAACCCTAATTTCAAACCATGGCCGCCACCTATTCCATGGCCAGAAATTGCCGATCTTCTTTCCTTAATATCTCTCAATCCGTTCAACGAAATCGAAAAATTCCAAAAGCAAAAGTGTAGATCTCGGCGAGCTCTTCAAATCCATACGGTTGATCTATGCTATTACGCCACGGATTCGCCAGAATCTAGCTTGGAAGCATGGACGTATTTTCTCGGTTTTTGCGCAAACGGTGGCGAATGGGGTGGCGAAACTTGGCGCGGAGGTGGAGCAAGGAGAGGCGCACGCGATGGCATCCCCTTATCAACGTCCGGTTGCTCCTAGTTGCGTGCGTATGGAAGAAAGGGACGCATGTGATGGATTACGGTCGTGAATGCTAATACGCGGCTGAAGGAAGAATGGTATCGTGATATTTCTTTTTATTATTTATTTATTTTATAATAATACAAATCGTATAACTTCTAATATCAATAACTTTTGCATACGAGCCCGGATCGACGCGCGGTTTTCTCCGTTGTGTTCGTATTGAAATTCCGGACAACATGGAACTAGTTTGGCTGCATTCCGAGACTGTTCAAATTTGGGCCTTTATTTGGATTTTAAATCGTCGATAAATCAAATGTGAGTGTTTATACGCTCAAATTTGACTAAAATAAATTTTGTTAGTTAAAATTTATATTCTTAAGTGATATGAAATTTATTGGCTGTTGTTTGGTAGGTTTAATTATCATCTGTATTGATATATGAATTAATCGATAGAATTTAAATTGACCGTTAAAATAAATTTAAATTTAAATTGGCAGTATATTACTCGACATTGATAATTATAAAATTGTTGTGAATGTTATTGGCTTTATGGTTAATTAGTTGTGATGAATGCTATTGGTCGATATTGGTTGTTTATTTATTTTGATATATCATGCTATCATCATGTATATTGTTTATTGCATATAAAACTGTAAACTGAATCATTTCGAATAAATTAGGGAATAGGTTGAAATGATATACCTATGACATCTATTTGGATTGAAATGATATATATCCATCCTTGAAATTAAAATTGAAATAATTATCCACTTGGCCATAGGTTAGAAAATTATATACGGACACCGAGTTGGTTAAATTAAATGATTTTAAAAGTTGTTTTGAAATTATTCAAATGAATTGATTTTAAGAATAAAATCCAATTTATGGAAATTGAATTATTTTGATTTGAAGCTCTAGATGTTGGAATTTAAAATTGGTAAATGAAATTGTTTAATTATTCGAAGTTTAGATTTTTAAGAAAAAATTGAAATACGGCGTAAATTTGCGAAAGTTGATTTGTTTTAAAAGATTGGACTTTTAATCGAACTCTGAATATTTCTAAGAAAATTTATATGAAATGATATTTCAAGTCGGAGTTTGGAATTGAAAATTAATTTGAAATTGAGATTTAATTAATTTGGAATTGAATTGAAATTTAAATAAATTTGTGAATTGAACTAAATTGAAACTATTGAATTAAATTTGAAGATAAAATTAATTTGAAATTATATTTATTTAAGAATTTTCTTAAACAAGGTTGATTTGAAATTATTAAATTTGAAAATTGAAAGATGTGTTTTATAACTTGAATTTGATTAAAAGTGACTTAAATGAATATTTTAAACTTATATAAAAATTTAAATGGGATATTTTGTTTATTTAAATTTTAAATTGAAGTCTTATTTAGATGTATTGAAATGATTAGAGAAATATCTCAGAAACAAAATGTAATGAAATTAAATTGAGATATAAATGGAATTATCAAATTTAGTTTTGAAATGTGAATATTTAAAGCTTTGAGATATATGGAAACTGGAATGGCTTATTTTGTGGCTCAAATATGTATTTGAAATTGATAATTTGGGATGGTTTATTGAGAAGCTGAATCGAGTTGAAATTGATGATTTGAGATTTGATTAAATTTTAAATTTTGGAATTCGAGTTTATGTGAATCGTTTTGTGGAATTTGAGGCGAAAATGATTTTTTTGAAATGAAATTGTATATTTTGAGTAGATATGATGATTTTGAAATGGATTTGATTTTTTTTGAAGCGAATATGATATTTTTTATAATCAATTATGAATTGATTTTGAAAATGTAAAAGAGCCACCGGTGTAATAATACGTAGTTATTAAAGAGACCGGGATCGGATATGGACATACTCTCTGTCGATATCGAAAACCACTTTAATAACTAATATACGCGGAGTGTTGATCCAGAATGAAGTGGATGGTTTGATGAACGCGTTGGCTGAAGAAAGAGAACGATATTGGTTGACCCCTGACATGACTAAAACAGGAGCCATGCCGGGCCATTAAGGTTCGCCACCTCTAGCGGACACACTTCTTCGTTACCATATCTATTACTTTTGTGATTCGATTTGGGTGCACCCCTCGATTATGGGAGTGTTGTTTTGCGGTGTTGGGGTAGTAGCTGCTATGCCCAACATCAGTCCGGATGACGCAACTACTAGTATCCTAGTTGGTACATGTACCTTGTCAAACTGATTATCCTATTCGCGACCACTACGTTTTGGTTTGTACCTTTAGTATATGGATTGCCCTCTGGTGACTTCCGATTTTGGGGAAACTACGGTCTTGTATATGCTCTTGGGAATAAAAATGTGTTAAGGGTGGAATGGGCCATGGCTTAACGCTAGTTTGATATTTTACTTTATGATAGACATTATTGTATATAGCGTATTCTATTATATAGTAGATAGTTTAACGGATCCTTAGGTGATGGAAATCCCGAACATCTCTTAAGTTAATGCACGCACGTTAAACACTGGATAGGAGGTGTCTAAAACCCGTAAACATCTCCGACGTCGTCGCACTCATATTCACTTATTCGATTTAACTTACATGAGATATTTTAGTCCTGACTCGAGTGTTTTGTCTTTTCATTATGCTCGGGTCAGCCTGAGCATTTCAGATAAGGTCGAAGATCTATTCTGGAGGACGAAGACGGAGTTTGGCATTACATCATTTGTATTCTACTACTGTATTATTTTTCCGCTGCATTGTTGTATTATCTCTGATATGTATGTAACTCTGATTTATGATGTATAATAATAATCAAATTTATTTATTTAACAGCTTCATGAACTATTATTTTATTATTATATCTTGTTCCTTCCGCTGCGAGATTCTGAGTTTGTTTCTGTTCTTTCTTTTCTTTTCTTATTTAACCCCAATAACTATCTGTATTTTGGATTGGTTGAGTCGGCATGTGTGTATGTTTTGTCGACTTGAACGGTCAAAAATGCGATCCGTTACAGACGACGAGGATGATGATGATGATGGTGATGGGGATGATGATGATAATGCTGACGACGACAATGACGTTGCATCCCTTTAGTTGTATACCTTTTAGTTTATGCACAATGGACATTTTATTATATGTTGCAGTACCTATAGCTTATGTACTTATATCATTGTTTGAGTATACTATGTATTCTTTATGTTTATCTGATTTCACTTTCCTTGATTTAGGACGATTATGTTCGAGTATACTGTTAATTCTATATGTTTGAGTATACTGTGAATTCTATATGTTTGAGTACACCGATATAAATTAATTTGCTAAACCGATTACAATTGCAAACATACAACATGGTACACTGATATATTAACCTATTGATAAGCACCAACTAGTGAGATACAAACAGAAAGAAATTACTAGCGACATTACAATTGCAGATATACAAACATAAAACATTGATAAAAAACAACACAGTAATAATAGAACACAAACATGAAGAAACTACTAACGACGATTAACTGAAACTCCTGTAAAGAAAGTCTAAGACGTCTTATCTCCTGTTCTAACTCGTTTGCATATGTTATCCCCCTTGGACATAAAGGATCATCCAACCATTCCGCATAATTGCAACCATTCGACCAGAATTGACATAGCTGGATTCGACGACCAATATTTTCTCCATCCGCACGTACTACAACTTCAACTCCATACCCGCAGTGACAACAAACTGGGTACAATTCAACTTCTTGCTCAATGGGAGGTTGAACAACTTGACTCTCGTTACCAGGTTGTTCATATGCCCGATGAACAACCTGTTGTATGTATGGTGGTTCAACCACCTCTTGAAGTCTTAACTGGTCAAGAACTGGAAACTGACCGTGGACATGTTCATAGTGTTGTTCTTGATAATTGATAAACCAATCCTCATTAGTATGTGGACTTTCCGTAGGCACGTAGCCTGCATCTGAATCGATAGAAGAAGACCAAGAAGGCAATGTGATGAAGAAGAAGTTGTTTCTGTGAGTGTGGAAGAAGATGATTATGAATGATGAAGAAGTAATTCAGAAAGCGCATATATAAACAAACCGGTCTATTTAATTGATGTGATACCACTACTTTTTAATCTGACAATAACAACAGACATTATTATTAGAAAAGACAATTCAGAAAGCTCTCTAAACATTAAAAGATTCTTCATCCAGCACAATATTACTTAACCAACTACACATTAAAACATATCCAAGTAAACAATACATTAACGACCATTACATAACCAACTAGTCATACTGTTATCTTAAGGCCATCCAAATCTTTCTAGCTAATTTTGGCGTATGCAGTACACATCATGGCCAATGAATGAAGTGCAGTATTTTAAATTGTATCGACCGTCATAAGTCGAACATGTAGTCTCGAACACATTTTCTGATATAACTTCATTAATAACCTTTGTGTAACGTGTGCATGCCCTAGTAAAGTTTCTGTATGTAGTCCTGACCTCTTAAGCCATATGTCTGACTCGACGGCCCACGTCGTTGTTGTAAAGTTCAGCTAGAGTGTCCCAAAAATTAATTACCATTATCTCCTGATCGTCGCACATCTCATCGGTTTGTATGTACTGCATAAGCAGCTTCAATTCATGAGACGAAAATGTCATATTGGACATTGTAGTTTGAATTATGTTAAGTTTTTAAATGATTTAAACAGATAACAATTTGTGGATTTATATAATGGATGTTCCTTGTCTCCACTCATTAAAGATATTAGCTGTGGCCGGTAGTGGAACGTGGCTACAGTGTATGATTTGACCACACACTAAGCTGCCTTGTATCCACTCACGAAAACAGGGAATCTTGGCCGGCAAATGAACGTGGCTACAGTATGTAATTTGACTGCACACTGAGCCACCTTGTCTCTACTCATTAAAGATATTAGCTGTGGCCGATAGTGGAACGTGGCTACAGTGTATGACATGACCGTACACTGAGCCACCTTATCTCCACTCATTAAAGATATTAGCTATGGCTGACAGTGGAACGTGACTACAGTGTATGATATGACCGCACACCGACCCACCTTGTATCCACTCCAGAAAGCAGGGAATCTTGGCCGGCAAATGAACGTGGATACGGTATGTGATTTGACTGCACACTGAGCCACCTTGTCTCCACTCATTAAAGATATTAGCTGTGGCCGACAGTGGAACGTGGCTATAGTGTATGATTTGACCACACACTTAGCCACCTTGTCTCCACTCAAGAATTAATCCTATATATATAACCATATGGATCTCATACTTGTTCACCACAATTCAGTCTAACAAAACATTCACAAATCAAACAATTATCCTCAATAATAATGTGTGGAAATTTACTAAAAGCTATATTGCTATGCGATAGCGACTCTGAAGAAGAAGCGTATGCGTTAGCACATCAACAAGAGGAGAAGGAACTGATGGAGATATACCATGAAGCATATGGTTAAACTTTTGGAAAACACGGCGGCTCAGTTGTGGGTCGGAAATACATCAACCGTAACCAGCAAGCATTTCACAAAACAGTTATGCAAGATTACTTTGTCCGTGATCCAACTTACGATCCAGAGATGTTTAGACGAAGATTCAGAACGAGTCATCCATTGTTTTTAAGAATTGTCGAAAGTATTCAGCAGAATAATAATTTCTTTTTTTACAAGCAGGACGCTGCAAAAAAACAAGGTTTGAGTGGGCATCAAAAGATGACCACAGCTTTGAGGATGTTAGCATACGGTACACCCGCCGATGCCCTTGACGATGCATATCGTATTGTATAGAATACGGCATTGGAAAACCTAGATCACTTCTGTCAATCAGTTGTGGACATTTATGGGACTGAATATCTTCGTTCTCCAAACGAGGTGGATGTAACGCGATTGCGTGAAATGCATGAAAGCAGAGGCTGGCCTGGTATGCTTGGAAGTTTAGACTGTATGCATTGGGAGTGGAAGAACTGTCCAAAAGCTTTTCATGGAGCATATAACGGTAAAGATAAAAACCAACTATCATCTTAGAAGTAGTTGCCTCTCATGATTTGTGGATTTGGCATGCTTTCTTTGGAATGCCTGGTTCTCTTAACGACTTAAACGTTGTCGAACGATCTCATTTGTTTAATGATTTGGCGCAAGGTAAGTCAACTCCTGTATCATTTACTCTTGGTCATAACACATATGAACATGGATACTATCTTGGAGATGGAATTTATCCCAAATGGATCACGATTGTAAAGACATTTGCAAACCTAATGACGGCAAAATAGAAACAATTTGCTGCAATGCAGGAAGGACAAAGGAAGGACGTAGAAAGGGCGTTTGGGGTCCTTCAAGCAACGTTTGCCATGGTCAGCAATCCATGTAAATTGTGGAAGAGATCAAAAATGGCTACAATTATGTTTTGTTGTATAATTCTGCATAACATGATCATTGAAGATGAACGTAGTATGGACTATCCCGATTTCGAGTATGATGGGGCAAGACAACCCCCTGAATTATTCCGCATAGCCACGTTATGAACCGAAGGATAGTACGTAATTCGTGTCGATCATCATGAAGTATATCGTAATGCAGCTATTCATAATAGGCTTTAAAAGGATGTAATGGAGCATATTTTGAATTCTTATGGAAATCAGTAGTTTGTGATGGTTGATCTTTGTTTAATTACATTTGTTTGCCTTTTTATTTGTGTAACGAAGTGTAGAATGCTATGATTATGGTGTTTGTAATAGTATTTATGTTTGGTGAAGTAAATCTATAATGATATCTACATAATGCATCGAAAAAAACGATATACCATTGAATATTTTAAAACTGAAAATAGTACATGATTGAAAACATAAACTAAAGGTACATGAATATTTAAACTGCAATAATAAAAATATTACATGTATATTTCAACTACATATGTTTCGTTCCTGATCTACTCTCAACAATGCGTTATTTGTACTCCATCCAATGTTGCATTGTAATTGGGTCCATTCCGGTGACATCCTTTTCCATTACTAAGGTCTCTTGGCGTTGCCGCTCTAACTCAAACCGGCCCTTCTCAATCTCGGTCAGTTCTTTTAACACGACAAGCTTTTCTACACTCCCTCTTTGATGTCCTGCATTTTCTCTCACATGTTTTTCATGCATTAGGGCTAAACGAGAATTGATTTGGGATTGAACGGCAATTTTCTTCTTAGTTGCTCGTTGCCCCATCGGTCTAGCATCTTCATCAAAAGCGGGTTCTGCTTCTTCGTCTTCGTTATCTGGGCATACATTAGAGTCCATATGAGAAGAATCACCTGGGCTAGATCTATAATTAGTTCGACTTGATTTTTTCTTGCCCTTCGACTTCGTCTGGACATCTCTTAAGCTTGTTGCGTTGTTTGAGCTCCATTTTTGATGACTAACAAGCAAGTCATAGCAGTTTGCAAACTGATAGTAATGTGGTTTCTTTGCACCATTTTCTCTTGGAAATAATTTCGAGAATTGATCGTTCGTCATTCTCTTCTAAAAAACAGAAACACAAAATGATATATTAACAAATTGGTAAAATACGAATATAAATTAAAAATGATATTTTTCAAAACGTTACCAATTCAGCTTCGCCACCCATTCCACTCGGATTTGCTGTTCTTATTTTGTGAATCCGAGACTCGTAGAATTGTGTTTGTCGATTAATCTTTCCAAAACAACCGGTGATTGCAAACATTGACCTCGTCTTTTCAACATGTTTTTTATTGTACGCAGTCATGACTTTCCCCCAAAACGCCTCTCCACTTTGGTCATTTCCCTTGACTGAGTCGTTAGAAAAATGACAGTAAATATAACACAAATCTTTATCTCCATCGCCAGACCATGGAGCAGAAGAATGGAAGGATAGAGGGGGAGCGGTCTCGGGATGAACATTTTGAATGGGTTGGGAATCAAAATCCCAGTTATCCATATTCATCGCTTCGGTATATGATTGAAACGGATGAGACATACTTTCATTATTATGGAATTGAGAATATAATTGTAGTAGAAGAAGAGATGTGTGTATTGCAATCTGAAAAATAGTCCGATATATATAATGAAATAAAAAATATGACCGTTTATAGCCGTTGTAGTTTAAAATATGATCGTTTATAGCCATTGGGGTCAAAATATGACCGTTTATAGCCGTTGGAGGTCAAAATATGACCGTTTATAGCCGTCGGGGTAGGAAAAAGGAGTGGAAAATAGCCGTTGAGCTGGAGGAAGCCGGGGAGGGGGGAAGGGCTTGGGCGTCCATAAAATGGGCGTCATGGCTTGGGCGCCAATTAAATGGGCACCTAAGCCCAATTCAGGATCTTGAACTGGATCCTGAATGTTCAGCTGAATGTTCAGCCTTGAATGGTCGACTGGGAAATTTTTTCATGATATTCAGGCCTGAATCTTGACCACTAGAGTTGCTCTAATATATACTACGTTAGGATTGCACTTGCCTAACTAATCCGCAATTTTTCTCAAACAAATCATCATCCACAACAGAGTAATACAACATCTAGAATTAATGTCCTCATTAAAAACCCATATATGTAAAATGAACTATGATCAGGGGCCAGGAGAACCACGTGGCAATAATAATATCAAATATGTTACAAATGCGTTCAACCTAGTTCCTTTCTATAAGATCATCGAGATACTCGATAGAAGAGGAAGATGTGTTATCATTACTAGTATTAATGCACGTACTCGCGTGCGTCTAATAACATAGGGAAATATTTTCATTACATTTTTTTATTATGTGTGCACTATCATTACAAAAGTTTTGATTGTCATATAAGCATTTGTTTCGAGCAGTCTTGTTAGTGGTGAAGGTTGCAAATCGATAGTGAGATTTCGTCGATAGATGGTCAAGAAGGAGATGGTGATGAAAGTTGCAAATGGATGGTGAGATTCCATTGATGGATGGTCACGGAGGATATAGTGGTGGAGGTTGCAGATCGATGATAAAATTCCACTGATAAATGGTCAAGAAGAGATGATACTTATGACTTTTTCTAGAATTTCATAAATACACAATGGAAATTCTATTGGTTGAATTTATATTATTTATAATAGAGATATGACAGAGGAAGAAGATGTGGAATCAAAGGAGTTTGGGATCATTGACACTGAAATTTGCATAATCAATTAACACTATTGGAGGACTATAAGTTGTAGCTAGGATAGGCAACGTAGAGGAACTAATAATTACAAAAGCAGACGAAGAAGTATAATTTCCTTATCAATTGATTTCCTATTATTATTACATTTGTAACAAATTTGAGTACTTACAATTTGAACGTAATATTTCTCATTGAAATACTCATTATATTTTTAACATAAAACTTAAGTTGCACATATCACTAATTAATTACAATTCACTTCTATTTCTTATTAATGGAAAGATTTAATTGCTATTAATTATACTAGATCTCAAAACATATCACAATACTGGGAAGATCATTAATCCAGTTTTTTTCCTCTGAATTGTAATTCAAACATATTTATTAAATTTGTTTGTTACAATAAGAGCTAGAAATTTACTTACAACATAATTGATCTATTATTTCTGTAACCAATATCTTAGCTACAATACATTTCAAATAAAGAAACATATGATTTCTTCTTAAATAAAGAAATATTTATTATTCTTTATTAACATTTATTATTCCAATCAATTGAAAATTACATTCTGACGGTTATTGGTTTCATTTAAACCAATGTCATTAAAATACACACTAACATATGTTATCATTCTTATCTTACTGCAAACTATGTTATTAATAGAAATTTAAATTAAGCTCATAGCTTATAATTTAATCTTTATTAATCCAATCTTTAAAAAAAATTAATAATTTTATTCAAAAATCTTATTTAATTTAATATTTTTAAATGGTAAAAAATACGGGTCGTTACAATCTTCCCCACTCAAAACTTTTCGTGCTCAAAAAGGAACAAAGCAAAGAGTCTAGCATTTGATATATTTTACCAAAATAATCAACTAATAACATTTAAACTTACATATTTAAGTTTACTATAAACTTAAAATAATCAAAGCCTTTTTCCAAATACCTTTTTAAAATACTTTTATATATGCTTGATGTCTTAACTGGTTTATTATTAATTTCTCACTTTTGAGACCCAAAAATGAACGTCGATGATGTTGCAAACACCACCAGAATTATTTTCAAGTGACTAGAGTGAACTTCAATAAAATCGGCAGTCCCTTGAGGGATGTTCCACCTACCATTGTTCTTATAGAATTTAATTCATACGTTGATCAGACGTATGTCAAAAATTCCTATGTACTTGGTAGTTCAATTTTAACACTAAGTAAAATACTTAAAAACCTTCCTTTCAAAATAGACATTCAAAATTTTTCCAACATCTTATATAATAACTTTTCAAATCATTTCTTCCATACTATAAATTTAAATAGAAAAAATTTATATACATTCTTTTTTTGCATAATATCTTCCAAATTTTACACTTGAAGAAAACTAATAT
Source organism: Allium fistulosum (assembly GCA_030737815.1). Lineage (NCBI taxonomy): Eukaryota > Viridiplantae > Streptophyta > Magnoliopsida > Asparagales > Amaryllidaceae > Allium > Allium fistulosum. Next base: position 295,783,417 of record CM060908.1, on the reverse strand, counting down.
AAATCTCGTTTATGTTAAAATCAATAGTCTTCCAAATTTGAATACTTTACCAAATTCATTTGTAAAATTTCCTTACTTCACATAAAGTAAATTTCATTTATAAATACCATTTAAATATTACCATAGCCATCCTTATTAATATATGTAAATATTTGAAAATAATTACTAACTTCATTACTATATTTAGAAAGATGGCTATTTAAGTTATTAAATCCGTTGTTTGAAATTTTGGGCATAAATTCTTTTAAGAGAGTGGTGGAACATAACGACTCATAGTTTATCATAAACAACAAAACTACACTTAACATTATTTTATAAATCCTACTTGTATACAATCATTCTTTTATACAAAATATTTCCTATTATACAATACCAATTTATTTTATTTCAATTTCCTACCATTTATTCAATAGAGTAACCTTACACTCTCATATAGAAACATACAAAGTAATATCAACAAAATATAGGTTTATACGGTTTTCTTAACATATATTGAAGCTTACTTAGGTTACATTTTAATTTCAATCATAAATTTACACTTTTAAATTTTAATTTAAAGTTTACACCTTTTTACTTTTAGAGTTTTACACTTTTTTTAAAAAATTCACCTTAATTTTTTTCTTTTAAGTTTACCCTTTAAATCTTAAAGTCCATTGTGAAATGTTTAAGTTGTCGTTATAAATTAACGTTCGAATCAACATTCTTATTAAATAATATCCCATTCAACATCATTAATTAGTATTCAGCTCAATATTATCCTTAATTATCATTAATATAATCAATATCTAAATTATTGTCATTAATTATCATTTCTACCATTTATTTAAAAATCATTGAAAGCTATTTAAAATTACCAGTACTTAAGTTCAAAGAAATAATACTTAACATTTTATCTTCATTTGTATTTACAATAATGTTTCATAAACTATATTAATATAGATTGTATTTATAAAATTTATTTAACTTCCACAAACGAATCTCTAAATATATTTCTTAATTTCATCTATCTTTTTTTTAGAATTTTAATAAACTTCCTTTATTATAGTCTTCAATACATAAATCATACAACAAAATCTTTACATCTTTGTTCAAAATATATTCTTCCTTTGTATAAAGTTCCTTTAATTGTAAATTTCATTTCATAAATCATATTTATATAAATTTCCTTTATATAATACCATCAATTTCATAAACAAATACTCTACCAATCCTTGAAAACTATTCCATAAGTACATACCCAAAATATTTCATTTAGGATTAGTAGTTAATAAAAGACAAGTGATATTAACAATTGTTATTCAAACATTCTTACTTCTTTATTTCTTCTTCATTTATTCTCAATTATTTTTATACTTATTTTTAACTTCCAAATACTTTTCATTGGAGACATAAGTATATTCACAAATTATTAAGCAAAGATTATTTACTTAAAGATCTATTTAAAAGGAATTAAAACAATTGTCTATAAAACATATGTCATAATAAAACTCTTCTTCTTTTTTGTCATATTTATATTCCACGTTACAAATTCAAGTTAGAAAATATTTCATATAAAATATAAGTATTTCCATATATTGCAATATACCTCTTCCCTATTGTATAAAGGTAAATTACTTGTAAATTAATTAAACATAGTTCAAAAATAACACACCATAGTGAATGCTCATAAATTGGCCGAGCACAACTAATCAACAAGTACATCATAAATAACTATCTCAATTATAAAAATTATTTTTTTATACATAAAATACAAGTCTAGGTAAAATTATTTCGTTTACTTATTTTCAAAACAATACTCTGTCTATTTGTCTTATTTAAGTATTTAGAAATCCTTAACGATACCATGCGTCTCATGTTACGACCAGAATTTATAAATTTCTCAACAAACAAATTAACACAATATAAAATATTTTTACAACACTAACAAGTACGAACTCATACACACACACACACACTCAAACTCATTCTAGGGTATTATTAACCCTATCTCTAATGAGTTTACCCCCTAGCAGGCTTAGATATTCTCTCAACTAAAGCTATGATACCAACTGTGACGACCAACATTTTGGATAGTTTAAGTTGACAATAAACCATACATGTCTAAATCAAACAGTCCAAAAGACAGATAATCAATAGGGTTAATAAAGAAAATAAGAAAAAGTAAAAAAGTAATCAATAGGCTAACCCAAGCATAATGAAAGACAATACACTCAAGCCAAAACTAAAAATTCTTATGAAGTTAAATCAATATCAAGCCAAATATGAGTGCAAAAAACTTAAGAGATGTTACGGGATTTTCCATCTCATAAGGATCCGTCAAACTATCTATATATAGTAAGATACACAATATATGTAGTGTCTATCAGTAAAGAAAATATTTTTCTTAGCATTAAGGCTTTACATTAATCCACCTGAACATATTTTTAAGCATTGTTCTACAGTTTGCCTTAGTAGCACAACCATTAACGTCGGTAGCTAGTGAGGCGCCTTGGTAGGACAACACTTCAAAATCATAGTAGCTCGTATAAGGATAATCGTATGATAAGGCACGTGAGGTAATGACCAAGGTAGGATTCTATCAGTTTACCCTTTCTAGCTGGTCATAACACATCGCTGCAACGATTACCGACCGAGTCCATCACCCCCAAAATAAAATCAAGGTGCATTGATCAAGTAAAAATCAATATAGTAATATGAAGGAGTGATGGACCCTAAAGGTACAGTGATGGACACTAAAGGTAGCTAACCACTTGGTCAGACGTAGGCTCCTGTTTTAGTCATTTCAAATTGACACAAGTATCGAGGTCATCCATTATCGTTCTCTTTCTTCATTCCAGCAAACGTTTGCCAATTCAAGCTTTACATTCTAGATAACATCCCCCGTGTACACAGTTATTAAAGTGGTTCTGATATTGATAGAGAGTATGCCAATATCTGGCCTCGGTCTCTTTAATAACCAATCGTTCAATATATAAAAGTATGTTGTTTTACCCATTTTAAATTTTGTACAAAAATAAGTTAATAATATCAGGAGGTATTCAACATAAAAAGTCCTTCATTTTACTTTAGGAATTTACAGAAAAATTTTTAGAAAATTTTAGATATATTTACTATTTTTCATACTTAAAATACATTAGATTTTACACTAATCAATTCATAAAAAGCCTACAAAATTTCAAAATGTTCCAAATTAAATTTTAGAGTTCTTAAAACATTTTTTTGGAATTTCCAGTAAAGTTTTATAATTTTCTAAATCGATTTAATAATTTTCCCAATTTTCCAACCGGCTAATTCCAAAGATTAAATTATTAAAAATATTAGGTGGCCAAAATAAATATAAGCCTCTTTATTAAATATTCTCCAAATAATATTCAAAAGCTATAGAAAAAGTTTCAGGTCAAATTAATTTACTTTATTAAATTGCAATTTTACCATAAAGCTATTTTCTTAAACCTAATTATAAAAATGCATAGTAGGCTGAATTAAATAGAGGTTAATTTACAAAAATAATTTTCATTTGCTGAGAAGAAGTTACAGAAAATTTTCAAGTGAAAATAACATTATTTTTCCAAATGCCTATTTATTCATATTTAAATAAAAAATTATTCTGAAAAATCTACATGTAAACTTACGACCAAATTTTAGACTATACTATTAAAAATATTATTTATTATAACATATCAAAATTTTAGAAATAAACACATATATGCGTGAAAAAATTTCAAATAAATAAAAAACGGCAAAATTTGTCAAAAATTACATTTTGGGCCAAAATAATAAAATTATCAATTCTAACTTTTTCTACATATCAATATGAGATGTCCAAGGATTTTTATATCACCATTCAATGTTCAAATGATCTATATAACAATCAATAAAACTCTAATAATTCTAACAAGGTGGTAACATGTATAACCAATGGTTAAGCATATATATTGTAACATCCTCTACTTTGAGGCCCGAAGCTAAGCGCTACAGATGCTGCATTCATTTATAGTATTAACTTCCAACGACAAAATATGGTAATGTTAATGGTATCCATAATATTAGAAGCACATGAACATGAAAAAAACTCAACACAGATTTCAAAAATAGATTTTCTTGATTACATTTCAAATTAATATTTCATATTCGATTACATAGTCCCAAAACAATTCCCAGGTTTTGATTAAATATAGTTATTACAAATTACGCCAAGAGCAACATATGAAGATGACCCATTGGATGATTAGAGTACTAGATAGACATAAAAGTCTTAAATACATCACGGTGGAAATAATGCTAAATTGCTCCTACATAACTAATTTTGCCTCCTGCACGTCTTCAAAAGCTTATTTGTCCAACCTACTAAACCTGAAAAGACCTTAACTCTCAATCTACTCAAATTAAATTTTGAGCACCCAAGAGTTTAAGGGGAAAACATAAACTTCGAGTCATACATAAAGCATGGTATGAATAATTCTATTACATCCCGGTTTACTTATATTAAGTGAGTCCACGTCGCTTAGTAGAACGGGCTTCCCCTCACTAATATCCTTTTAAAAGCATATCTTTTGTAAATTAAAGTCTTGCAATCAAACTGATTGAAACAATAATAGCAATAACATATATGCATATAAATTAGGTAATCAATGGACTATCTATTCACACTATAGTTTTATCTGGCTAACTATTAACCGCTGGCTAACTTAGGCCTACCAGACATGATAAACATTCTAACTTTGGTTATACACATTATAGGGCTACCAGCCCAGCCCTTAACTATCTTCTTCTAGGATCAACTGGTCCTAATATTTTTTGCAGGCTCACCAATAACCTATCTTTATTCTGTATATTTCCTTCTGTGTGTACATCATTTTAGTCTTACATGTGACAAAGCCCTACATAGAATTTTGGACTTATTTTAGCTAGGGCTAATAGCTAAAGTACAGGGCATGACCCCATACCAGTCCCATCCGGTCTTCTAATATTTGAGTCATATACTTAGGGTTAACTACCCTATTCAAATTTCATTTCCTTGTAAACAATCTTTACAAATGATTTATCCTTGAAATCGTATCTTTATAAAACAAGGAAATCATACTCGTTACTTTACTCAAAATACTTATACCATGATATATGTTTTACACAAAACAATGTTGATAAAATTTAATCAATGGGATTATCTATCCCTTCAAATAAGTTAAAGCCTCTTTTTTTAACTTAGAAAACTTTAAGCCTTAAAGCTAAAGCAATACCTTCAAAACCCTTGTTTAAAAATTTAAACGATCCCTTTCAAAATAGTTGAAAGCACCCCTTTCGAAACCATTATATAAAACCTTAGACATCCCTTTCGAAACCATTTAAACTTGTCTTTCGAAAGCATTGGAAACCTTCCTTTCAAAAAAATTAAAACAAACCTTTCGAAACACTTAAAATATACCTTTCGAAAGCATTAAGACTTCCCCTTCGAAACACTTATAACATACCTTTCGAAAGCATTGGGTTCAAGTAAGGGTTTGTGGAAACATTGCTTCGAAACCATTTAAAATTATTCCTTTTGAAACCATTAGGTTTAACCTTTAATATAACTAAAGGGTCATAAAGAACAAAGGCAAAAGCACCCCTTTCGAATACATTATTTTAAGGCTATAACGGCCTTAACTAATTCGAAAGGCATGAATGTAGCAGCATTGGTATCGAATAGGTTCAAAGATGGCTATTCCTTTGAAAGCTTCTTTTAAAACAAAAGTAAGTGGCAACTCTTTCGAAAGCTCCTTTCTAAAAACAAAGGCAAGTGGCAACTTGTTCGAAAGCCACTTTTTAAACAAAGGTAAGTTGATTGATTTGAAAGCTAATTAGAGTGGCTTCAACCCTTTAGAAGCATGCCTTCGACACCATCATTCCTTCCACCTTTCTCCAATACACTACATACCAATTGCTTGATATCATGTGCATTGGTTTCGAATAAGTGCGAAAGGTCTAACTGGGCATGGTGATAGAAGCAAGCTAAGGAAGTGGTGAAGTTGTAATTCAAAACAAAACTGGTTTATTACCTTTCAAAGTAATTTCTTTTTACCTAACTTGCCTAATTTGTCAAAATATGATCGGTTGACCACTCTTTATCAAAATTCTTTTCTAAAAAGGCTGCCGTATTCAAAATGTACAATTAAAACATTTTAACAAATAAGCCCTCCCCTAACAAAACATGTAAAACATTTAAGTCTATTAACTTAAATAATTTTATAACCATAGTAAAATACTTAGAAAATTTCCCCAAAAATCACAATAATTCACTTTTAATATGTTTTCTAACATATATAAATTTCAGACCCGAAATCATTATATAATTGCCTTGAATAATTTAAATCCAATATTAACTATTTTTTCTCATAGAAAATTCATAATAAATCCACAATTACTTAGAAAATTATGAAACTTGAAACCCACTTCTAAAATAATGTTTTTGACCATATATTAAAAACGCAAATCATATGTATGTCATCTAATAGGTTTTCCAATCTAAACTTATTATAAAATCTATATGAAACAATATAAATCACCAACAAGCATTATATCCATTTAAACAAACATAACATGGCATGTAACTTGCAAAAATAATTCGGATCTAACTTGAAACCGAAATCAATATCAAAAGTAGGATGTAAGTTAATTATTCACCTTGAATTGGTGTTGAAAGGTTGAGATTTTCCCTTTTATTAATTTCTTCAAGCTTCCTACTTGATTCCTAGCTTATCTTCTTTTTGAATCTCCTTAATGGTAGCCGACGGAGCTCTTAGCGGTTCTAATTTTGTTTATGATTGTTAAAATGAATAAGGAATGGAGAATTGAAAGGTTTAGGTTATTAGAATGAAGAATGTTCCCATTTTACCCTTACCATATTCCTCTAACTTACTTATTTTCAATTTTCATTTTCTTATACATTCATTAAGGCACGACCCGTTATTAATTAACAAATCTCAATCCCTTATCTATTAACATTATTTTATTTTATTTATCCAATTAAATGTTCTAAATAATGTTACTCAAAATTAGGGTCGTTACAGACTCCCCTCCTTAAAGAATTTCGTCCTCGAAATTACAGTAAGATACTCGCAACAATCAAACATAAAGGTAAAACATACCTTCAAATAAGTCAGGATAAGTATTTCTAACCTTGCTCTCAGTTTTCCAAGTACAATCTCTATCGTCATCACTCCACTAGACTATGACTAATCTGACTGTCTTGTTCCTTAGCCTCTTCTCACTTCTGCAACTATACGAACTGGTTTTCTAACTATAGTTATATTCAGTTCCACTACTAGATCATCTAACACAATCAGTGTAATAGTAGTCTCTGGATCTCGAATACACTTCTTTAGATGAGAAATATGGAAAACATTGTGGATTCCTACCAAACTACTCGGTAACTCTACTTTATACGCGAGTTTTTCGATCCTTTCTATAATAGGAAATGGTCCAACGAATCTTGGTTCCAATTTTCTTGATTTTCCAAATCTGAACCTTTCATCTGTGACACTTTGACAAAAATATGATCTCCGACTGAGAACTCTAAATCTTTTCGTCTTTTATCAGCATAACTCTTCTTCCTAGACTGAGCTTCCTTCATCCTAGCTTGAATTAACTCAATCTTTTTCGTAGCTTCTTTAACAAATTCGGTCCAAGAATTAGTCTGTCCTAGGTTTCTAACCAACAAATGAGAGATTTTCATGGCCTTCCATACAATGCTTCAAACAGTTTCATCCCTATACTAGTCTGATAACTATTGTTATACGAAAACTCGACTAAGTGTTGATGGTCTTCCCATGATCCTCCAAAATCTAGCACACAAGCTCTTAACAAATCCTTTAAGACTTTGTTAACTCTATCCGTTTGCCCATCTGTCTACGGATGGTAGGTGGTACTCATCTTGAGCTTGGTACCTAAAGTCTCCTATAAACCCTTCCAGAACTTGCTAATAAATAAGGAATCTCTGCCACTTACTATACTACTAGGAATTACATGTAATCTAACTATATTCTTCATGAATAACTTAGTTAAATCTGGTGTTGTTCTAGTCGACTTAGCGGGTATAAAGTGTGCACTCTTTGTCAATCTGTCCATTATAACCCATATACTCTCATTTCTTCTATTCGACCTTGGCAACCCATCTATAAAATCCATTGAGGTAGAGTCCCATTTCTAGACTGGAATATCTAAAAAATGAAGTAACCCACTTGGTTTTTGATGTTCGGCTTTTACCTGTTGATAGTTCAAACACCGACTCACCCATAAGCCGACATCTCTCTTCATACCTTCCCAAAAGAAACTCCTTTTCATATCCTGATTCATCTTAGTTCCTCCCGGATAAATGGCGAACTTCGAACGATAGCATTCTCTAAGAAATTCCTTCCTAATGTTTCTCACATTCGGAACATACAGTCTTTCTTTCTTTCTCAACCACCCATTCTTGTCAAGTCTAAAATCTTCAAGTCATCACTCTTTGTTCCATTCCCTAACCTTATGATCCGTTTAGCTAATAATGGATCCTCCTCTTATTTAAAGCAATCCTTTAGATCATCATCAGTTGAACTGCTAAACATGATAACATGGCGATTCCTCGACTAGAAATAACCTCAGATCTCCATTGTACTCCGCATGTAGTCAATACTTCTAAGTCTTTCCACTCAGCTATCATTGCTAATACTACATTCTGATATTTTCTGCTAAGTGCATCTACAACCTTATTGCCTTTTCCCAATGTGTACTCAATACCAAAGTCATAAGCGGCAAAAAACTCCAACCACCTCTGATGTTTCATATTCAACTCTTTCTGAGAGAATAGATACCTTAGTGATTTATGATCCGTATACCTTAGAGAATAAATACCTTGGTGACTTATGAATTTTATCACATAAATAGTTCATGAAGCTATTTTACAATATAAATTTTACTTTCATTTTACAACATAATTGGAGTACAATAAACAAACATACCAAAGAATGCAGCGAAATAGTACTAATAAATATGATCACCAATCTCCATCTTCATCTTCAAGGAATAATGTCTTTAAACATTGAAATGCTCAGGCTGACCCGAGCATAATGAAAAACAATACACTCGAGTCAGAACTAAAAATTATTATGAAGTTAAATCAATATCAAGCAAAGTATGAATGCAAATAACTTAAGAGATGTTATGGGATTTTCCATCTTATAAGGACCCGTTAAACTATCTATATAGTAAGATAAGTTATATATATAGTGTCTATCAGTAAAGTAAATATTTTTCTTAGCATTAAGGCTTTACATTAATCCACCTTAACACATTTTTATGCATTGTCCTAAAGTTTTCCATAGTAGTACAACCAGTATCGTCGATAGCCAGGGAGGCGTCGTGATAGGAAAACACTAAAACAAAACCGTAGTGGCTCGTATAAGGATAATCAGATGATAAGGCACGTGAGGCAATGCCCAAGGTAGGATTCTACCAGTTAACCCTTTCTGGCTAGTCGTAACACATCGTTGTAGCGACTACCGACCGAGTCCATCACCCCCAAAATTAAATCAAGGTGCACCGATCAAGTCAAAATAAATATAGTAATACAAAGGAGTGACGGCCCCTAAAGGTAGCTAACCTCTTGGCCAGGCGTAGGCTCCTGTTTTAGTCATTTCAAATTGACACAAGTGTCAGGCTCGTCCATTATCGTTCTCTTTCTTCAATCCAGCAAACATTCACCAATTCAACCTCTACATTCTAGATATCATCCCTATGTATACGGTTATTAAAGTGGTTTTAGTATTGACAGAGAGTATGCCAATATCCAGCCCCAATCTCTTTAATAACCAATCTTCAATATATAAAAGTTTGTCGTTTTACCCATTTTAATTTCTGTAGAAAAATCTTTTAATAATCTTAGAAAGTATTCAACATAAAAAGTCCTTCATTTTACTTCAAGAATTTACAAAAAAAATTCAGAAATTTTCAGATATCATACTTAAAATACAACATATTTTACACTAATCAATTTATAAAACGCCTAAAAATTTTCAAAAAGTTCCAAATTAAATTTCAGAGTCCTTAAAAACCTTTTTAAGGATTTCAAGTAAAGTTTCATAATTTTCCAAATCGATTTAATAATTTTGGCAGTTTTCCAACTAGCTGATTCCGAAGATTAAATTATTAAAAATATAGATGGTCGAAATTAGGGCTGGGTATTTTTCCATTTTTCTGCTTTTCCGTCAATTTCCTTCCGACTATTTCCGAAATTTCCGTTTTCCGCTTTCTTCCGAAAAAATAATTTCGGAAGGAATTCTTTCCGATAAATAACGGAAAAAGACGGAAATTTTCCACGATTTCCACGGTATTCCTTTCCTTCCGAAATAACATTTAATTGGGCTGCACCCGCAAACCCAATATCTTTCTTTCCCGTACATAATGCACTCACGTATTCGACCCTAATTTCCACACCTTCAGACTGAAATTCCCAACCCTCGAAAGAAAAACTCTAACCCTAATTCGACCTTATTCCCTCAACAAGAGAACACTAACCCTAATTTTATCGCTTAATTTTGCTGTCAGTCCACTCTACAGGTACATAACCAATTGAATTTCAGTTCTTTAGGTTTTTTTCCGTTTGTATCCAGATTTATTAACATGTAGAAATTTTCAAGTTAATGGTGATCTTGTATGTTCTTTCGCTTAATTTTGCTACCAACCCTGGTTTCTTTCCTTCTTAGATGACGAATCTAAGTCATAAGTTTCTAGTTTTAGTTGTTGGAGGTTCTGAACTCAATCCCTTAGACATACATTAAAGTACCAGTATTCAATAAATAAACAAATAAAACAATTACAGATTTTTACTAAACTGTCTGGAAGAATTAAAAGAGAAAACTGTCAATTTTATATTCAATGTATACGGTAGAAAAGGGTTTATATTAAGACTTTATGAACAATGTACAATAAATTGCAATTAAGAAACATGCCACATCATAGCAAGAATATAGACGAAATCAGTTTTTAATTAATCTAACATTAAATTTTAGCATAACCGTTTTCACAAAATATCACATAAAAGTTACAAAATTTAAGAAAATGGGGCAAGAAAATATTCGTACAAATTAAACAATAATATAGATAGCAAGAATATATTTACTGATATTATTTATAAACCTGACATAACATATTAACATAACTACTTTCACAATTAAGAATATATTTACTTAATCATTTAACGCGAATGTGGTTTGCAATTTAGCAGAGCAAATTTTGATATATGATTGTCTTTGTTACATTATGCATAGGTTTAGCAGAGCAAATTTCGCCCATTATCGACCTCTGCTGGATCCAACGTGTTTTATTTGAAGATGAAGGGAGATTATCATAGGTTTGTGATAGATGTGTTTTATTTTTTTGCCTCCTTCAAATTAGAGCTATTTCTGAAAATCAATTTACATAAATTTACTTGTATTATGTGCCTAAAAACTTGTTTTGATGCTGCTTTAGGTTTTAATTTAGGTATCTTAGTTTTAGTAGAGACTATTATATTTTAGTTGAGGAATACAAAATAAAAGATGTAATAGTGTATTTTGTTATCAATAGTTTGAAGTTCAATTCAATTTAAATTATTACTGGTTTTGTATTCGTACTTCCTTTATAGAACTGTTTCTGTTTAAATCAATTTGATTCATGTAAGATTATAGTGTATGAAGTCATGTAGCAACTGTATTCGATGTCAAAAGTGCTGATCCACTATTTTTTATAATTGTTGTTTGATACATATTTTCCATTTACATGTTTATTGTTGGAAAAATGGAATTCCATGTTCCCTTCTGTTTCTTTCGACTTTCGCCTATTGGAATTCCGGACTTAGCGGTACGGAATATCAAACATGTAATTTCATTCCGTCAAAGATCGGAAGAAACGGAAAATGTCTCGGTTGGTACGGAATTTTTCCATACCCACCCCTAGCCGAAATAAATATAAGTCCCTTTATTAAATATTCTCCAAATAATATTCAAAAGCTATAGAAAAAGTTTTAGGTCAAATTAATGAATTTTATTAAATTGCAATTTTACCATAAAGCTGTTTTCTTAAACCTAATTATAAAAAGGGGTTTTGGACCAAAGTTCCCTATTCTCAAAGCTCATGTACAAAAAGTCCCTGCTAATAAACCCATGTAAATTAGGTCCTTGTTTTGTTATTTTTTACCAAATTGTCCCTTTCTAGAAAATCAGCCCAGCATTAAAATCAGGGGCAAAAGTGGCATAAATTAGTCAAAAACTAAAAATAGGGACCAAATTTTCATAACTTTTTTGGAAGGGACTTTTCTTCCATCATCTTCCAATTCTAGGGACTTGGCAGTCGTTCCTTGGTATAAAAATGCATAGAAAGCCAAATTAAATATAGGTTTCTTTAGAAAATACTTTTCTTTTACTAAGAAGAAGTTACGAAAAAAAAATTCAAGTGAAAATAACACTATTTTTCCAAACGCCAATTTATTCATATTTAAATAAAAAGTTATTTTGAAAAATCTACAGGTAAACTTACGACCAAATTTTAGACTATACTATATTATTTATTATAACATATCAAAATTTTAGAAATAAACACATATATGCATGAATTTTTTTCAAATAAAGACAAAACGACAAAATTTGTCAAAAATCACATTTTGGGCCAACTAAACCGTTTAATTCCCCTTCTCATATGCTCGAATAGTGCAAAAACGTGTATTTTATATAGAAAGTAATTTGTCTTAGAAAACAAGCTTTTAAAACAATTTTTGAAATCATTTTGGAAAACACTTTTGAAATTCTCTTATTATAGAGAATATTTAATATTATAGTTTTAAAATAATTTATAAATATTATATAATAATTATTGCAAAAGCCAATTTATTTTAAAAATCATTTCAAAATTATATAGAAAATTGTTTTAAAAGCTTGTTTTCTCAAACAAATTATTTTCTATATAAAATACATGTTTTTGCACTATTCGAGTGTATGAGAAGGAGAATTAAACGGTTTAGTAAACACACATGTGTGTTTTGATGTTAAATGGAGAAACCAAGTGTTAATTAAGTGATTTGTGTGTTAATTAGCCACCGTAATAATATATTAGACATGAATTGAGTACGTCGATCCACCTGAGGTAAGAAAGAAAAATTTATACACCCCATTGACGTATTTGATACTCGTTTAATATAAGACTATGGATGGTCGCTCATAACCAGCCATATTCTCCGCTCTAATAGATAGTATTACTTTGTAATGCTCTTTCTTAGGGTGGGTCTCGAGGTGGGGCGTTACATTATAAAACAATAAAATTATCTATTCTAACTTTTTCCACATATCAATATAAGATGTCCAAGGATTTTATATTACCATTCAATGTTCAAATGATCCATATAACAACCATTAATACAACTCTAATAATTCTAACAAGGTGGTAACATGTATAATCAATGGTTAAGCATATATATGATCACCATCTCATCAATTATTATAAACTTATATGTCTATACATACAATCAAAATTCAAATCAACTTAATTAAACATATATCACAACAATCATCAACCATAGAATGTTAGGGTGTTCAAATAGCAATAGAATTCAATTTTAATGTCAATTTAAGTTCACAAATAGCAAAACAAAATAATTTATCACATCATTACGTTGATTTGACTTGCAATAGAATTTATAGTATTTCATGAGTTAAAACACTCACCTTAAGCACATTAAAATCCAAACAAATTCACTTTTCCCAACGGTCTCCAAACTTAACCAAACTAGTTTCACATTGTCCGTAATTTCAATACGATTCCAATGGAAGAAACCGCACATGAATCAGAGCTCATATGCGGAAGATATTCAAGCTATAAGAATATTATAAATGAAATATGAAAACATGAACACACATTTTAATAATAAAATAAAACAAATTAGTTACTCACGTTAAGAATTTTGAAGCCTGCTCATGTTTCTAAAGTCTGCAGAAGCAACGGAAAAAATGACATGAAGGCTCACGTTTGTTTTTTTATTTCAATGAAGCTTCAGGCAAAAGAAATAATGGCAGCACGTTTTGGAAATGGAAAGTTAGAGGATGATATTTATGAAATAGAAAATGAATAAGGGTAAAGCAATTTTGGAAATTGGAACATGAAAGGAAAGGATACAAGAAGATGTAAATTTACAAAATGAAAAGAGACTAACATGTAAGTAATTGACAAAGGATGAAAGACATATATTGGAATTTGAGAAGACATGTTTACATGACAAGCAAACTTTTTGGTATAAAATCTCAAAACGTGCGCTTCCTTAATTAATTTCATTAACATACATGAAACATTTCAAGGCAAGGCTCACATGTAAGTAATAATAATAAAATAAAATAAATGAAAGTGACGATTTAACTTCGAGAAGGTAGACTGTACATGGAAAGTAAAATTCTAATGTACCCAAATTTAAAAACGTTCATTTTAACCTATTTTATTAATCCCAATACACTCAAATTTACACCTATATATTTATTTATTTATTTAGTACACAGTAAATAAAATTAATATTGCAATTTACATAATGGGGACTACCGCTACACACAATAAAAGATGAACTGGGACTCCAAATTAAAATTTGAAATGAAATAAATTTCCTGTGTAAACATGCTAATTATTCCAAATCAAAATTTTAACTAAACCTTCATGTTGTTTTCTTACCATTTTATTTTTATAAATTAAATTCAAATCAATTTTGAATATTTAAATAAATCAAATATTCCAATTAGAAACGTACAACAGAATTCAATCTTTTGTTTTAATGAAATTAAACATATATTCACAATAAAACATTCACTTGTTTGACAAAAATGTTCTTTTCATTAAATCAATATTTTTCTTTTATTTCATTGAAACATGTTTCTTTTTATTACACATTAATTTACAATTAACATCTCCCCCTTTAAAACCAACTTATATTTAAAGATTATCCCATTAAAGAGTTACGGAAATAATACGTCGTATAACCACATCGTTTCCTTATCAATTGATTTCCTATTATCATTACATATTTGTAGCAAATGTGAGTACTTACAATTTGAACTTAATATTTCTCCCTGAAATACTCATTATATTTTTAACACAAAACGTAAATTGCATATATCACTAATTAATTACAATTCACTTCTATTTCTTATTAATAGAAAGATTTAATTGTTATTAATTACAATAATTAAATCTCAAAACATACCCTAATACTGGGAAGATAATTAATCCAATTGTTTTCCTTTGAATTGTATTTCAAACATATCTATTAAAATTGTTGGTTACAACAAGAGTTAGAAATTTACTTACAAAATTATCGATCTATTATTACTGTAATCAATATCTTAGTTACAATACATTTCAAATAAAGAAACATATGATTTCTTCTTAAATAAAGAAATATTTATTATTCTTTATTAACATTTATTATTCCAATCAATTGAAAATTTACATTTAGACAATTATTAGTTTCATTCAAACCAATATAATTAAAATACACACTACCATATGTTATCATTCTTATCTTACTACAAAATTATGTTATTAATAGAAATTTAAATTTAGCTTATAGCTTATATATAATTTAATTTGTACCGGTACAATCTTAAATAAGGTACAATTTTATTCAAAAATCTTATTTAATTTAATATTTTTAAATGGTTAAAAATACAGATAGTTACACATCCTCTTAATCCTGCACTATACTCTTAATTCAACACACATACCATGATTACAGTCAAGACAGTAATTCATTACAACAAGAACATCATGATTTATAAGACTAAACGTAGGTTCATGACGTTCGCGAGCATAGCTCAGTTGGTCAGGGCCACTTAGCGACTATGGAACAAAGTTCCTTGAGGTCGCGGGTTCGAGTCCTAGTAGATTGAGCTGTGTTTCCCATTCAAGGCGCGGAGGTGGGCTCTCAGAAAACCTACATAAATGGTAGGAGGCATCAAACCTTTAAGCTAGGCTGGCATTAAATCCCTCCTGTCTATGGTCAGACCAGGCGGGTTGGGGGCTCATCCCATCCCTTTGATTTCATCAGGGCTCTGGGTTGAGTTTTTTTTATAAAAAAAACATAGGTGCATGGGTGTAAAAACTCACATGTAAACACACATTCCTCTTCTTCATTTCCGAGCATGCATACACACAATACAAACGCACAACGACATACTGTGCTTCTCGCCAGAGGCACATACAAGTATAAGGACGCACATATTCAAGTTAGATAATTTAATTTAATTTATATGATTTCGTCTTGAATTTAGAAGTGGAGAAGGTTTTGTTTGAATTCCTTTATGGAGATGATAATTAACAGAGAATAGAGTACGTGATTATTTTAGCAAGGTGGAAGAAAATTCTAGTAAGTGGTTTGGGCTTGGGTCCCTGAGTTTGGGCCAAACAAATATAAAATGAGTAAATACAAAAAAATTATTTTCTTTTAAATTTTAAAACTAAATTCTATTTAATTTAAACAGATTCAAGTTTCCATAAAAATCATTTCTTTTCTCAAGTAATATTTTATTTCGATTACATCACTTTTACAAAATTAATTTTTCACATTTCAACTTGTTTAAATTTAAATATCACATTTTAACAATTTAAATCCTTTTATTAAATAATTTCTAAACCGATTTATCAAATAAATTTTCAAATTCCAATTTGATTAATTAAATTACTATTACTTACTTAATTAATTATTACTTAAAAAGTCGAGTTGTTACATAAATAATTCACATAAAGAGAAAATTAATGTAGTAGTAAATTAGAAGAGTGAAGATGGAAAAGTAATTTATGTTGTAATTAAATCTAGTCAAATTTAAGTTAAAAAGGAAATATTCATATAGCGTAATTCTACCTTACATTTTTCACAATCACCAATTAAACAATTAATTTAATACCATATGGAATATAAAAATTAATTACAGCAAACATCCAAACCATTTAAAATCAAATAATTTTAAGTTATATCTAAATTTGAAAAGACATATAATTAACATAAAGAAAATTAGAAGTTTTATAATTTAATTTATTGATCATAATGATATAATTGGTTCTGAAATGTAACTTTATTTTTAAGGATATACATATATGTAATGAACTAAAATTTAATTTTGAAACATGAAACTAAATTAATCTAAAACAAATTAACTAAGTAAAATTTAGTTTAATATAGTTTTACAATTTCAAGGTATGAAGAAGACATGATTAATTTATACATACACACATGTGATATACACATACATAATTTCATGATTCAATCTACTAAAAATTTATCCATGATTAAAAAGGAATAAACATGGAAACAAGTGTAATTTATTAAAACAAAGCAAATTTACAACGACACATAATAGGATAACAAACAAGAAGATTGTTTTGGATCTCAAATAAAATAGAACATAAATTATTTGGTTAGACAAATTATTAACCAGTTATATAAAAAAGATTAAATAATCAACTCCACAACAATCAGTTATTCCAGATCCAATTAAATCATCAATATTCAAAACCATACACAAAGAGAAATCACAATCAATCACAATACATAAAAAAAAATTAAAATTGATTTCAATAAGTGGCTCAAATTTACATATATATGAAAAAAAAATATTTTAAACAATATTAATAAATTATAAACTTACCAGATAAGTGATCTTTTAGTTCTAAGTATACGATTAAATGTTTTCCATAAACGAGTAAACATACAAAGCACGATTAAGTCACACAAATCACGATCAAGTCACATAAACAACTTCTAATCCTGTTTCTATTTAATTAACCTTTTATTAATTAAAACATTTTTTATTAGTAAAATTTCTTTTATCTAATAAAACTCCACTTATGAATTTCTACTATTCAGTTGTACTCTTTTCAATACTTCAAAAAGAATACCGTTATCTCAAATGGTATAAGTATATTCACAAATCATTAACAAGATTTCTTACTTTAAACCTTTACTTTTTCTATACTTCAAAATGTATTCATATATTTATCTCAAATGGTATAAGTATATTTACAAATCATTAACAAGATTTCTTACTTTAAACCTTTACTTTTTCTATCTTTTATTCCAAAAGATTCCATAATTATAATTTCCCTTAGAATATCCATTTTAAAGATCTAAATGCTTTAACAAATCTATTCGAAAGGTTAAGACTAATGTTACTTAAACATTGTCACTACAAACCCAAAACCATTTTATACTTATACTTATCTTTAAAACATCCTTTTAAAGATCTATTTACATTCATAAGTATAATCAAAAAGGGTTAAAGACGAATGTTAATAAAACATTGTCACAACAAACCCAAAACCAATCCATACTTGTATATCTTTAAAACATCCATGTTAAATATCTAAGATAATATCTGGTTAAGTTCGATAGTCAACTAATCGATTATCTAGTCAAAATAGTTACTTATACAAATCAATGTTCATATACTTAACTCGTTCCCAACATTTTAACTTAATTATTCCTCATCCAAGAGTGAAGCCAGGTAAGTTAGAGCACTAGTTGCATCAAAGCCTTGCCTAGACACTTCATTCTAGAATCTCACAAATAGCAAGCATACTCGTCGGCTTTTAGTGTTAAGTATAGTATTAATGATTTCCATAAACAAGTAACAACAACACGATTAACCTGTTTCCGACATTCTCGAAATAATTATACCTCGTTCAACAGGGATGCCCGGTAGGTTAGAGCTCTATTGATCTGACCCTGCTCGACATCAACCTTAACTCTCACAACTATATAAACCTACTTCTTGACTTTTAGCATTAAGCAAAGTTAATTATTTTTAAAAAAAGTAAGTAAACAACAAAAATAACACGTTTTTGACATTTCAACTTAACATTCCTCGTTCAGGAGGGAAGCATGGTAGGTTAGAGCTCTATTGCTCATATCCTTACTCGCAATGAATCTTAACTCTCAGAAACAAAGAAGTCAACCTCGTCGGCATTTAGTATTAAGCCTAGTCAATTACCTTTTTCAAAAATTAAATATACTTTAAAAATACATGTAAATAGGTTTTAAATATCTATGTAAAATATTACTTGAAAATAACTAACTTAAAATTTGGTCAAAAACATATTTTATATCATAAAACCTCTTTACTTTGAAAATACATATATAATTATTTAAAATATATTTAAACATTAAATTAAATTTAAAAGACTTCTAAATGTTTTTGAAGACACCTCTAAAAAGATTAGAGAAAAATACTAAATTTAAATATCAATTTTGAACATTTAAAACCATTAGCGACTTATTACAACACATATAAATGATGTTAAAAGTCTATTAAAAACAACATTGAAAAGCGCGATCTTTACGACTAGTTTTAAACACTTAAACAAATGATTGAAGACTTGAAGTTTTTGTAGTATGCACTGCCATTAGGGTGCTTAATAACCTTGGAAAGAAATCCCTAAGAATGTCTTCCCATTTATTTATTAAAATTCCCGAAAACAAGGGATTCAGAAGTGCACTTATAACGACTATTCTTGCTTCAAACACTTGCAAACTTACTTCAATTTAACACACGAGTTAAACAACCATTTAAACATTAAGCCAAGGCCACGCCACATGTTTAAGAGGATAATAGAAGTGATGTTATAGAATATAAAGTTATCATTTGCTTTCAAAAGCAAGAGGAGTCTAAAGTTTATAACTTTACTTACTTAATGTCACTTTAATTTTATACTTTGCACACAACATATATACACATAATATATACTTACAAGATGATGAGAAAAATCACTTAGTTCCATGCCAAACCTAAGCACAAATCCATAAGAACAAAAAACCACCATCACCAAAAGCCTAAAGATCCGACCTTTAGCACTTCCAAACCATGACCACACCTCCCCTCCTCCTCCCATGCTCATGGCCCCTTCCAAGATCCTCCTCTTCTTCTCACATTCTCCTACTTTTTACTTGCTAATCATGCTTACATGATGTTTTAGGCCTACAGCCAAATTTTAGAAGAGATTGGAGATGATTCGGTTAAGACGTGATAAAGTTAAAGAATAATTAGTGGGTTGGTGCTTAAGCACTTCCACCATTTGTAATTCCCATACTTCATTTCAAGCTTCGTGAATTAGTGACTATTTAACATGGGCGTGCCCCTCCTTATACAGGCTTCAAATGATGTAGCATAAGCTTATTCTCACCACCTTTCATAACATGTAAGGATCACCTTCTATCACTTCTCCTTTATCATTTTTAAGAGTTAAGACTTTCCATTTAAGCTTATTTTCATAATATCTTTGATGATATCACCCATGAAATCTTCCAAAAAGTTTATTCCCATAAATGGTAAAAAAAGAATTATTTCATTTTATTAATTTCTTAAGAAAATAAGTGTATATAAAAATGTTTGAACAACTTCTAACGAGTAAAAAGCTGTTTATCAATAAAATAATTTCCGGTCACGTTATCAATATTTTTTTTGGTATTTATTTTTGTAAACATTTTTCCAAAATAAGTTTACCATCATTACTTATGATTTAAAAAAGGTTAAAAGGATTATTAAATCATTGTAATAACATTTAATCCAAGATTCAAATATTTAAATAATTCTGATATTTAAATATGAAGTGTCCGAAATTTTGGGTCTTTACATTAGATCTATGGTTCTTAAGTCTTTGTATTCCGTGATTTCTCTAATTTCAAGATAGGTTCTTTCAGGAGTTTCCATAAGCTATGAACGTGGAAACTTCCCCTGTCTTCGGAAGTGTTTCCTTTCTCTAGTCCTATTATCCATTTTTCGCATACCCCTATCCTAGGTTTTTTGTCTCCAACCCGGTTGACATTTGTCAGTCCGACCTCGTTATTAGAATCCTCCAAGAGCATAGATGTGTAGGCTGGGTAGTATGTGTTCTCCAAATTGGAAATTGGATTCTTCTCAAGTTCCCTGTATAACTCTGTTTTTCTATTAATTCCTTAAGCCATAACCATAGGGATAATCCATTTATTGGGTTGACGCATAGTGGCTGCTATAACGCTAAACCATGCAAGATTGTTCTGTAAGTTTCATCCATCCTTTTGCTTGATATCCAAGTGTTAATGGATTAGTGCTCCAAATAATAAACTAAACAGTCTCTAAACACAATTTTTTCCAACGTATTGATCCATGACCAATGTCTTAAAAATCTAGGGGTTGACTCCATGTCCAATGTTTTGAAGTAAAGTGACCATGGTTCATCTTACCAAGATCTGGTCTCCTGCTCTGCTCACCTAACACTCGACACATTAGCCCAGTGACTCGCTTTCACTACTGGAATGCTTCCTTAGTTTGCTTGGTGGGCCACATTATGCCCCTTGTGCAATGGATCAACCATCTGAGTACTAGTCGGTATAAACTCACGCAGTCCCATTTTGATAGCAAAGTGCATGCTTCCAACATCAGCATTGACTTCTGGTGAGATATCCTCCCTTGATCTCGCACTGGAGATACCATTGGTCTAGTACTAATTTGTTCTACATCGGTCCAATTTGGTTCGAGCCCTAGCCGGTTCGTTTTGAGGAAATCCATATTTCCATGGCTCCTTCCTACCTTGCATGCTCCCTTACATCCATTCTTGATGGGTTGCAGATAGAATTCCAAACTTAGTCTCTTTGCACCTGAATTGGTGTTGCTTGCTCCACGAGTTTAAGTAATGCTCATTATCATCGAATAATTAGCTATGAAAGAAGCTACCGATATTCTATCATCATTTGCAGTCACTACTAGACTCCTCACTAGTAGTTATACCGGTCCTTTTTTGTGAGAAATGCGGATTACGAATCATAAGGCTAGAATTAACACTAGAGAGGGGGTGAATAGTGTTTTAAGGAATTACTAATTCTTTTTGAGTTTATATTAATTTGAACACAAATGTATGCAATATTCAGACACAGATATGATCACAGAATCAAACACAGATGCAAATATAAAGTAAAAGCAATAAAGGAAAGAACACATCGGATTTTATACTGGTTCGGAGTTACCCTACATCCAGTCCCACAACACAAGTATGGATTTAATTTCAAAATCAATTCTTACAATTACACCCTCGATTTCAAGGCCACGAGGTACACCGCTCCAGATTCACAATCCTCTGGGTAGAGATACTTGATTTTATGGGCAACAAGTTCACCCGATTGATTTTATGGGCTACAATCACACCTTTTCTCGCTCGATTGAATACAAAGAAGTCTATAACTCTGAATAGCACTGGGATCTTGTTGAGATAGTGATAGAGAATCAAACCAGAGATGATCTAGTTAGATTCAATGGTGATTTCGGCAGGGTAATGGTAAAAATGTATATAAAGAAATGTGGAAGAAGAAGAGGAGTGAAATCAGAGAAAATATGATTGTAAATTCGTTTAAAATGGCCCCTATTTATAGTAGAACAACAGCCATGTCCATTCGTGAAAGGATATGACGAATAGACACTTCCTTTGAAATTCTAACTTTTGACATAAACCGTCACCTTGTCGACAAGGGGTCCTTGGGGTTGTCGACAAGTCTAAGTTATTTTTGGTAATTTGTTTTTCTTTGAAAATAACTTCTATCTTGTATTAAAACTATTTTAAACTTTATAAATATACTTAACTATAGTTAAAATACATAAATAAGTATAGAGAATAATATTTTGGTATATATAAAATTTTACTATAATTTTATATTTAAATCTAAGTATAAATATTAAAAGTTAAATATATTGTAATTAAAAGATAGTTTAAAACCAAGGATAATTTGATATTGAAAATAAAGATTATTTGGAGGCTAAAAGTATTTTAAAACCAGGATAGATGTTTTTGATTTAAAAAGGAAGATTTTGAAATCATTTTGAAAACAATATATAATTTTGTAAAACATTTGAATAAAAGTTAGTGGATACAAAACAATGTTCCACTAGATTTTTCGTAGGTTCCAACCTACTTAGGGTTCCATCCCTTTAACGGGCTCGAAGTGGATTCCATTCCACGAATAAAATGGATTTTAAGATGTCAGTGCTTTTCTAGGAGTTTTAACAAAATTCCTAACTAAATTACTTATCTTGAAATCTTGAACTCTTGATAATCTTGATACTCATGAGCCTTGAATCTTGATATCTTCGATCTTGAGTTCATCAGTTCTTGAATCTCTATACTGTACAGTCTTCATTCTTTGGTACCAATATATATATCCTGCATATACATATATATCTAAACAATAATGTTAGTATTTATGTTTTATAATCTTATTCTAAGTTTGTTGTCATCAAAACCAACTTCTCAGGGACTAGCAACTTCCCATTTTTGATGATGACAACCTTTGTTTGTAAAATATTACTTCTATCCTAATAACTCCCCCTTAATCTATGCTTAGCTATCCTATTTTATACTTCTCCCCCTTTATCATCAACAAAAAAAAGTTTAAATTTATACAACTCCCCCTTAATCTAATACTATATTACTTGTGATTATAATGATAGTGTTATCATAAATAATCAACACTTAATTCTGAAACTAAAACTTAGCCCTTAATAACTAACTCTCCTAACTAAGAATCCATATATGATAATATTTATAATAATGATAATGTGAGAATTCAAATATGAGAACACAAATCATTTATTAATTATATAATGTTATATTTACATTTGTGTAGAAAACGTAAGTAAGATCATATACAAATAATGATAAGAAAGAGAGAAAAGAAACTAATGTGTATCCTTGACAATGGATGATCTATGAACCGAGCAATTTGGGTAGTGGAAACAGAAATTTCCACGTTGTTCGACAATATTTCCATCCTTGTCAAAGCACACTTCGCCAATGCAAACAACTTTGTCGTCATCTTCAGCATGCTCTTCTTCTATGGGGGCTTCTTCTTCTTCCTCGCTGTCCTCTTGCACTTGAACACTTGAGTATTCTTCATCGATCAAGATGGGATTGGCGTGATTGTCCATTAGAAACTTTTGCAAGTTTCTAAGGATTTTTCCTTGCTGTTCTTGTTCTTTAGCCATTCTGATTTTCACAACTTGAATTTCAGTCATAAGTTTTAGTGCATCCTTCAAGGAAACCTCCATTTTCATCATTCGTGCAAGCATAGTTCATTGAAATGGTCTGGTAGAAGGAGAAGAGAACGAAAAGGTTGAATTTTTGTTTGATTTGGAGGAGGACACCATTGTTTTATTGTTTTCAGAAGTTAGAACAGGGAAAGAACAGAAAGAATGAACAAAATTTCGAAATAAGAAGAATATATAACCACCCATTTGAATTTTGGTGGGAAAATTTCAAAAAGAGAAAAATTCGTTATATGTCGACAGGGGTAAAGGAGGGTTGTCGACAAGGTACATATATTTTTGCTATTTGATTTATTTTATTTTTATTTTAATTATACTTGTTATATATTTATATTCTATATTTCAGTTATTGAATAAATACCTAATTCTCTTCTTAATTTAGTAAATATAGATTCATTTAAGGGTTTTGTTAAGATATCAGCAATTTGATTCTCGAAATTGATATAATCGAGAGTAATTACTTCCTTACTTATATTATCTCTGAGAAAATAATGTCTGATATCAATATGTTTAGTTCGAGTATGATGAGTAGGATTTTTAGATAAATTTATTGCACTAGTATTATCACAATAAATTGGTGATTTTGAGATATTTAAATCAAAATCTTTTAAAGTTTGTTGCATAAATATTACTTGAGAACAAGCCAAAGCAGCAGAAATATACTCTGCTTCGGTTGTTGATAAAGAAACTGTGTTTTACTTTTTACTAAACCAGGAAACCAGAGAATGCCCCAAAAAGTGACAAGTTCCACTTGTACTTTTTCGGTCTGATTTACAACCAGCATAGTCAGCATCACAGTAAGATATTAATTTAAAAGAATCATTTTTAGGATAAAATAAGCCATAATCAAAGGTGTGTTTAACATATCTTATGATATGTTTTACAGCTTTTAAGTGGGTCTCTTTAGGTTAGGATTGATATCTTACACAGAGACAAACATTATGCATGATATCAGGTCTACTAGCAGTGATATAGAGTAGTGATCCAATCATTCCTCTATATAATTTTTGATCTACATCTTTCGAGAGATCTTCTTTACTTAGGTACTCATTGGTTGCCATGGGAGTGAGTTTTCCACTTGCAGTAGTCAAACCAAATTTACTAACTAGGTCTTTAGCATATTTTTCTTGACTGATAAAGATACCATTATCTAATTGTTTTATTTGCAATCCTAGAAAGAAGTTTAATTCACCCATATGACTCATCTCAAACTCTTTTGCCATTATTTTAGAAAATTCTTTATTCATTTCAAAATTAGTTGATCCGAAAATGATATCATCTACGTAAACTTGTACTAGTTGAATATAAATTTTATTTCTTTTAGTAAAAAGAGTATTATCTACTTTACCAATTTCAAAGTTTGATTGTAATAAGTAAGATCTTAGTCTATCATACCTGGCTCTAGGAGCTTTTTTTAGACCATATAGAGCTTTCTTAAGTTTGTAAACATGATTTGGTAATTTTTCATCTTCAAAAAGTGGTGGTTGTTCAACATATACTTCCTCTTTTACAAATCCATTTAAAAAGCACTTTTAACATCCATTTGAAATAATTTGAAATTATTATGATTTGCAAAAGCAAGTAGAATCCTAATGGCTTCTAATCTTGCTACGGGAGCAAAGGTTTCATCACAGTCTATTCCTTCTTCTTGACAATAACCTTGAGCGACTAACCGGGCTTTATTTCTAACGACCTCATCTTGTTCATTCATTTTATTTTTATAAACCCATTTAGTTCCAATTTTAGTTTTATTTTCAGGTCTAGGAACAAGTTCCCAAACATCATTTCTAGTGAATTGATTTAGTTCTTCTTGCATAGCCAAAATCCATGAATCATCAGTTGATGCTTCTTTTGGATTTTTGGGTTCAATAGTTGATATAAAGGCTACATTGCTCATTTTACTTAGTTGATTTCTAGTTGTTACAACATATTCCATATCTCCTAGTATATTTTCTATAGGATGATCTTTTAAAAGTTTAATCTTTTTATTAGGATGCTTAATTTCATTATTAGTTTCAGTTGACTCCTGATTTTGAGTAATTAAATCCTATTCATCATTTGTATCTTCAAAATTTTTGAGATTTTCATCGAATGAAACATGCATTGTTTCTTCGATGGTGTTAGTTCTTAAATTAAACACTCTGTATGCTTTACTTCTATTAGAATATCCGATAAAGATACCTTTGTCGGATTTAGGATCAAATTTATCTAAGTTATCTTTTGTATTTAAAATAAAACATTTACTTCCAAAAATTCTAAAATAAGATACCTAAGGTTTCTTTCCGTGAAGAAGTTCATAAGATGTCTTATCAGTTAAAGGTCTAATTAAACTTCTATTTAAAATATAACAGGCGGTAGCAACTGCTTCTGCCCAAAAATGTTTTGGTAATTTACTATCTGAAAGCATAGTTCTCGCACACTCTTGAATCGTCCTATTTTTACGTTCTACTACTCCATTTTGTTGTGGAGTTCTTGGAAATGAAAAATTGTGAGTTATCCCCTTTTTATTGCAGAATTCCTCAAACTTTTCATTTTCAAATTCACCACCGTGATCACTACGGATGGTTATAATTTTTACAGAAAGTTTATTTTGAATCCTTTTTGTAAAGTTCATAAAACTTTCAAAAGTATCACTTTTATGTTTCAAAAATATTGTCCATGTAAATCTTAGAATAATCATCTACAATTACAAAACATATTTACTGTGATTTATTGACTGAATTTGAGATGGATCAAATAAATCAAGATAAAGTAATTCAAGAGGTTTTGAAGTTGAAATCATATCTTTTAATTTAAAGGAACTTTTTCTAAGTTTTCCTAATTGACGTGCATCACATAAACTATCTACTTTAAAATTCATTTTAGGGAGACCTCTTACTAGATCATGTTTTGACAGTCTAGATAAGAGTTTGAAATTCAAATGCCCAAATCTCTTATGCCAAATCCAAGGGTCACTTGTATTTGTCAAAAGACACAGGTTATCATTTGAAACTTTCATACTAAGAATATAAATATTCTTTTTCCTAATTCCCTTAAATATTATGGTTGAATTATTATCTTCAATATGACACTTATCTTTTTCAAATTTAATTTTATATCCTTTATCGCAAAGTTGACTAATACCTAGCAGATTATGTTTCAGATTCTTAACTAGCAAAACATTAGTAATAATGGGAGTTTCAGAGTTACCGACATTTCCGATGCCAATCACATATCCTTTTGAGTTGTCTCCAAAGTTAACCAGTCCTCCGTCTTTGTATATTATATCATTCAGCATATCCGGATTACCAGTCATGTGTCTAGAGCATCCACTATCAAGTATCCATTTATTCTTGATCTGCACAATTTGTCCGTTGTGGATTGATTCCTAAACACCCATAAAACATATTTCCTGCACATCATAAAATTTTGGTAGACAACTTGAATTTGAATATTGATTAGATGCAGACTCATGAGACAGTGATGATCTGAATATTTCTAAACTAGTATTAACAAGTTTATCAAACTTAGCCATTTTAAAAGCTTTTTCAAAATTCATATTATGAAACTTTGAAAACCTCGCTCTGATACCAAATATGAGAAATGCGGATTACGGATCTTAAGGCTAGAATTAACACTAGAGAGGGGGTGAATAGTGTTTTAAGGAATTACTAATTCTTTTTGAGTTTATATTAATTTGAACACAAATGTATGCAATATTCAAACACAGGTATGATCACAGAATCAAACACAGATGCAGATATAAAGTAAAATCAATAAAGAAAAGAACACACCGGATTTTATACTGGTTCGGAGTTACCCTACATCCAGTCCCGCAACACAAGTACGGATTTCCTTTCAAAATCAATTCTTACAATTACATCCTCGATTTCAAGGCCACGAGGTACACCACTCCAGATTCACAATCCTCTAGGTAGAGATACTTGATTTTACGGGCAACAAGTTCACCCGATTGATTTTCCAGGCTACAATCACACCTTTTCTCGCTCGATTGAATACAAAGAAGTCTATAACTCTGAATAGCACTGAGATCTTGTTGAGATAGTGATAGAGAATCAAACCAAAGATGATCTAGTTAGATTTAATGGTGATTTCGGTAGAGTAATGGTAAAAATGTATATAAAGAAATGTGGAAGAAGAAGAGGAGTGAAATCAGAGAAAATATGATTGTAAATTCGTTTAAAACAGCCCCTATTTATAGTAGAACAACAGCCATGTCCATTCGTGAAAGAATATGACGAATAGACACTTCCTTTGAAATTCAAACTTTTGAAATAAACTGTCACCTTGTCGACAAGGGGTCCTTGGGGTTGTCGACAAGCCTAAGTTATTTTTGGTAATTTGTTTTTCTTTGAAAATAACTTCTATCTTGTATTAAAACTATTTTAAACTTTATAAATATACTTAACTATAGTTAAAATATATAAATAAGTATAGAGAATAATATTTTGGTATATATAAAATTTTACTATAATTTTATATTTAAATCTAAGTATAAATATTAAAAGTTAAATATATTATAATTAAAGGATAGTTTAAAACCAAGGATAATTTAATATTGAAAATAAAGATTATTTTGAGGCTAAAAGTATTTTAAAACCAGGATGTATGTTTTTGATTTAAAAAGGAAGATTTTGAAATCATTTTGAAAACAAGATATAATTTTGTAAAACATTTGAATAAAAGTTAGTGGATACAAAACAATGTTCCACTAGATTTTTCGTAGGTTCCATCCTACGTAGGGTTCCATCCCTTTAACGGGCTCGAAGTGGATTCCATTCCACGAATAAAATAGATTTTAAGATGTCAGTGCTTTTCTAGGAGTTTTAACAAAATTCCTAACTAAATTACTTATCTTGAAATCTTGAACTCTTGATAATCTTGATACTCATGAGCCTTGAATCTTGATATCTTCGATCTTGAGTTCATCAGTTCTTGAATCTCTATACTGTAAAGTCTTCATTCTTTGGTACCTGTATATATATCCTGCATATACATATATCTAAACAATAATGTTAGTATTTATATTTTATAATCTTATTCTAAGGTTGTTGTCATCAAAACCAACTTCTCAGGGACTAACATTTTTCTTTGATGTAGCACCTTCCAACCTCATATACTTTACCTCCTCATAGTTGAATTCCTCCAATATGGCTAGTTTCTCCTCTAATATCTCCTAAGAATGAATCAATCCTTAGGGTTAACCACATGACTACATAGTGGTTAAGTCTGCCAAGAATTGAGGATAACACCTGAACAGGACTTTCTCTATACTCCATTCATCAAATTGTGTTAGGCATACCATTATAATGTTCTATGAGATCAGTTAGCCCTAGATACAATTCCATAGTAGGCATCCTGAAATCTCCAGGCTTCTTGGTAGTCCTATCTCTAGGGAGAGGATACTGCTAAACCTAGCTCCAATTCCTTACTCCATCTGTTCATATTGAATACAATGTTTAATGAGTCGAGCCATCCAATCCCTTTGTTAGGGTGATTGGCGTTGATAGCTCGACCTTTCCATTTGGGGGGAATGATTTCTTTCATCTCCTCTTTGATGACTTGATCTTCAGTTATAGGTATGCTTATGCCTTCTATATCGGTCCTTTCTTGACCATAATTTTGGTGAGGGAATGAGTTTCATCTATTGTAGTTGCCCCCGGTTCAGCATCGTCCCTATTTGGTTTGACGCCGAACCGCTTCCTGGGTCTAGCTTCGGGCTAAACTCTCACTCATTTCATCCCTTCATTATTCCTTTTTTTATCTCTTTGACTTTCTTGATTTGTTTTCTTATCAGAGTGTGACCTCCTTCGTCTTCTAGATCCCTTAGACTGGGATCACCCTTGTGTTCAAGTGTTGCGACCAATAGTTTACGGCTATCCCAAGCATGTTATGAGTTGGTACACCATTGCTTGATGTTGGGGAACAAAACATTCATTTAGCTTGGCCACAACTCTATCCATGTTCCCTCTGATAATTACATCTACTAGCATTGGAATGCTTTCTAAAGATTATCATGATTATTGATTGTCTATTTGGGTGCATTGGTATCCCTGCATTCTCAATGGTAGCACTAACCTTGTTCTTCGATCTCGAAAGCATGCTGAGAATCAATTCTCCGTGAAAGCACCAAAAATGTTTGCATAAAAATGGGCAAACACCCCCAATCGATTTGTTGTAGAGAAACTATGAATACGGTGTGTACATTAAAAGTATTATATTTATATCATGATTAATTTTGACAGAGTAGATCGCATATAGGTTATGCAGAAATTAATTGTAGTAATGTAAAGAACACAAATATTTATAGTGGTTCGGCCAGAATGTGCCTACATCCACTGCCAATTTTCATTATTCTTCTTATAACCTTTGAAACAATGCTTGAGATACAAAATACAATGATTTAAAGCTCAAAAGACACTAATATATAGCTCAAGGGAGTCTGTTTGGTTGTTTATATCTGGCTATTCTTGCCTGCCTATTCCTGTTTGGTTGTCTTTGTTAGGTAGTTCTTGTTAGACTGTACCTGCTGGACTGTTCATGCTAGGTAGATCTTGTTAGGAAGATCTTGCCAGGTTCATCTTGTTAGGAAGATCTTGTTGGACTGTTCCTGCTAGGTTCATCTTGTTAGGGAGATCCTTCTAGGCTGTTCATGTAAGGTTGCTAGTGTTAGGGAGATCCTGCTAGTCTATATTTTGCTAGGCTGGTCCTGCTAGGTTGATCTTGTTAGGAAGATCTTCCTAGGCTGTTCCTGCTAGGCCAATCCCAGCCTTTCCTCACTTGTCTGTCATTACTGTTGTAAGCTTTACTTTCCCATATTGTCCTCTATTATTGTTGGATGCTTGATATTTATAGGAGTGAAGAGGTAGTGTCATCAATTCAGAAAGTTTAGAAGTTTCCATGTATATCACGTCCAGATGGAATACTCTCGGGTATTAGGAACATAATCGATAATTTCCAAATATATGCAGATTTCATTCCATATATTGTAACACCTCCGAATTTTCTAGAAATAAATAAGAAAATATAAATAGAAGATAAGAATTAACCTAAAAGGAGAATTTTCACAAACGTTCGAATTTGACCACGGGACTTGCACCATGTCTGTAGTAATTTTCTAGACAACTTTCATACATACATGCTAAAATTTGAGCTAAAATGAAAAAGTTATAAAGGATTAAATAAATAAGAAATTGAAAAGAAAAATTGAAAATAAAAAAAAAAATCAGCAAGTGCTAGGTCAAGCCAGATGGACCCAGGTCGACCGTGGGCGGTCGACCCGACCCATGGTCGATCATAGGGTCACGATGGCCTGGAGACGATTCATTTCGTCATGCAAGATCATTGCGTGCTGGCCACGATTTCAGGGACGAACAAATGATTTTGGGTTAGGTTTGATGGTAGTGAGTTAAGATGTTCCCTTGTAAATTGATAGCTAGGTTTAACCTAGAACCTATTTCTCTCTATTACATCGAAGCTCTGCCAAATTAAAACCCTAGACCCCAATTTCCCAAATCAATTTCTAAACCCAAATTCTATTCTAAATCTCAATCTAAATTAAAATAAAAGGGAGATCTAGCGATTGGAGAAGAGACTTAAGTTGATTTAGGGGAGAATGCTTGTGAAGTCCGAGGCAAACCTAAAAGCTCAGGACAGAGGTGAATAGGCACATATTTAACAAGTTAATTAAATTGATTGATTTTAATTTCTACCCTATGCATATTTGATTGTTTATTCTGGTATTAATATGTTAATTTACTAAATTGGAAATCTGAAATAATGGATCATTTTATCTAATTGCAATAGACATATGTATGATGTAAAACCATAAATCATAAGCTAAAATTGGATTTGACACCTATAAATTGCTAATTGGAATAATATAAATGTTGCAATGACTGTAATAAAAATAGGACAAATAGATTAGCCCAATTGAAATAAGAATTAAATGGATTACATCTTATAAGTGAAATGGATTACGTTTGATAATTGAAATGGATTATGTCTGATAATTGAAATGAATTTAGTCCGATAATTGAATGAAATGGATTAATTTACTTAAATAAGTAAATTAAAAGATGTCTAGATTAAGTCTGAAAATAGAATGAAATGATTAACTTAATTAAAACAAGTAAATCAAAAGATGTTTGGATTGTAGGAAATCGACCTAAGATTAGTGTAGGTCCACTATCTTTAGTCACTTTAGACTTAGTAGACTGTTTGGGGTCCTGAGTCGATAAGGGTACGAACCCTGTTGCTCTCTAAATTGCTTGACTGACGTAGGCACATTTAGGTATTCTTATTTGAGATGGCAGATTTATTTCACATTTTCGTATTATAGAGTAGGATGCAGAGTGTCTTAAGACGTGCAACTTATGTTGCAAAAGATGCACACATGTGTAGGGACCAAATTACCGGTCGTTAGTTGAGGCTATTGGGATCGGATTTTCGGTCATTAGTCAGGGTGTTGGCATCGAAGACTGGATCATAGACATTCCCCTAGGCCCGTATGGGCGTAGACGTTGAAAGCTAGGTGGTGCCCAACACCAAGTGGAGTTAAGCGCAGTAACTCCTTGGGGTGCGTAAGAGGTATTTTGCTGCTAGGATCGAGGGGTTGGGCATGGGTGCATATGATGAGTCATTATGCGAGTTTACATGCGTGTGCTTCCTCTCTAAGCCTAGTGTAATTTTAAGTACGACAGTAGTTTCCCCAAAACTAGATGGTCATTCAGTGAGATGAAGACTGTTGTTATCCCCTTGACTTTAGATTGATGACTATTAGGCTGGTGATCTTAGGTTTGCGACCTTTGGTGCACGAACGCTGTATACATGCCCTATATCACCTAGAGCAGACATGAAATTAATTGTATTTAATTTCCTTGTTAGTCTTATTCTCATTCAATGGACTTTATGTCTGATCCATTCTATTTTTCTCCTACCATAGGTGGACAAAGTAGCCATTGACAGGTCCATTGCTGCCTTCAGATTATCGTGCCTGGAGTCTAGTTCTATTTTATCCTTTATCATGTATTTCCTATTAGTATATTTTCTCTTTTATTATTTGGCTTATGAGGGATTATTTTTATAATGCTCTAATATTTTATTTGTACTGATGATTTTCTAAGACTACGATATTTTGATATTTTAAGACTTGAATATTTTGATGCTTTTGAGATTTTTATTACTATTATTATGAGATTATATGTATATCTGATATTATGTTCCCACTGTGATGGCGTTTGGATTAGATAATTTATTTCTCCATTGATATCTTAGTTTCTGTGATACTACTTTTTCCATAAACCGATGATCCGTGTTTCTTTATATGGCGGTGTTGGGCATGTCAAGGGATCCGGGTTCTCACATGTGGTGTTAGAGCCTAGGTTCAATATTTCTTGGGATATGAGAATATTTGACCCGGATGGATATATATATATATATATATATATATGTATGTATGTATGTATGTATGTATGTATGTATGTATGTATGTATATATGTGTGTGTATATATATATGATTTTAAAAAGAGAAATGATGTTTAAAGTTGTTTTCACGATGAGTTTCCAAAGTATAACTATATATATGTATGTATGTATGTATTTATGTATTTTTGGAAAATGTTGTCAAGAATCCATCAAATTCGTGCCTATGCTTATTTCAGTTCCTGCCTGTGTTGTCTCTTTTCTTAAATCTTATTTGAGCTATCTATGGAAGTATCTGATTTAATCTTTACTATTCACAGATAGAGATGGCTGATCCCACAGATCTGGATCTACCGACATCTCTGATATTCTGGGCGTGAACATGCCCATTTGATTCCGCCGTTACTTATAGGCTTGGGGACTGATCGAGCATCCAACTAGAGAGCCTGCGGAGGAGGCGGCTGCTGGTGTCCCTATCCACCCACCTGTCGCTCATGACTTTACTAAGCTATGCATGGACATTTCCAAATTCGGTGGCAAGCCATTCTTAGGCGTTGAGACTTTTATTGATGCTAAAGCTTGGATTTGCAGATGTGAGCGGATATTTGGACTTATGGGTTTGGCAAATGAGGTTGGGAGGCAACTTGCGACCTGGTAGTTGCAGGGATAGGCTCTCGGTTTGGGAGGTTGTTAAGGCCGAGACTGGTGGTGGTATTGTGACTTGCGAAGAGTTTAGGTGGAGGTTTGAGATGAAGTTCTTGTTGTAGGTTAAGGAAGAAGTCATGTTAGAGAAGTTTATATATCTAAAGCAGGGTGATTTGTTAGTTAAAGAATATGTAATCAGTTTAATGAGTTTTCAAGGTTTGGATTAAAGTTGATCGATACCCCGCATAGGAAGGCACTCAATTTTGCTAAGGGTTTGAATCAGGTACTGAATGGATAAGCAGTGAGTCATATTCCTATGGGAGCTACTTATAAAGGTTTGCTTAAGATGGCATTGCTTACTTCTGTTGCTAAGATGGTGGATGAGGCTCCAAAGGATGAAGTGAAGAATTTTCAAAAAGGGAAGAAGAAGGGTGGAACTCCACCTAAATGGAAGATTCAAAAGAAGGAGTTGAAGTGTCATAGGTGTGAGAAGATGGGCATCTTGTTAAGGAATGTTCGCTACCGAAGCCGAAGTGCTTCAACTGTGATCAGGTTGGGCATATTAAGAGTAATTATCCAGCACCACCCATAGCTGGTTCTTTGGCTTCTGCTCAGATGGTCCAGGCATATGATATGGAGGCTGTTCCTACTTCCAATGTCCAGCCAGCACCGGATAAGGAGAAGAATGTGGTAATTGAAGGTGTGTTATCCCTGTATGGTTTTTTTGTTCATACTTTATTTGATACTGGGGCATATTATTCTTTTATCTCTAGTAGACTTGTTGATGACTTGCACTTAGACATGGTACTGTGACAAACCCAATGGTTGTGTCAAATCCCGTAGGGGGATCAACTTATTTGTCTATGATATATCGGGATTTGAGGTTGATGATTCTAGGGGTCGAGTTTGAGTGCGATGCCTATGCATTAGGGTTCTCTAGGTTTGGGCTGATACTGGGCATGGATTGGATGTCCATATATGTGGCTATACTAGACTGTGATAGGAAGATTGTTAGACTATGCACTTGTAGTGGGCGTAGCTTAGAGGTTTTCTGTGATCCGTGAGGATCGTTTATGTTGGGCTACCTTTATTCCTTAGACCTACCACAGGATGAGCTTGTTTCTATCCCAATAGTTATGGATTTTTCAGATGTATTTTCTGAGGTTACTAGTATCCCGCCCCAAAGAGAAATCAAGTTTAGGATTTATCTTACAGAGAATGATCGACCAGTTGCTTTGCCTTTGAGGCACATGGCTCCAAGGGAACAACGCGAGTTAAGTAAGAAAGTGAATGAATTGTTGGAGAAGGTTTTCATCAGGAGGAATATTTTCGAGTAGGAGGCGCCAGTCGTCTTTGCCACCAAGGCGAATGGTTTCCTTAGACTCTACGTCGATTACCACAAGTTGAATAAGATGATAAATAAGAATCGCTATCCTTCGCCCCGCATAGATGACCTCTTCGATCAGTTGGTTGGAGTGAGAGTATTTTCCTAGATTGAATTAGCCATAGGTTTCCATCAATTAAGAGTGGTTGAGGATGGTATTCAGAAGACTACATTTAGGACAACTGATGGGTTATATGAGTGGTTAGTCATGCCTTTTGGACTAACCAATGCTCCTGCTTATTTTGTTGACTTGATGACCCAAGTGTTTAGAGAGATGCTGAATAAGTTTGTGGTGGTATTTGTGGATGATATCTTGGTATACTCGAGGAGTAAGGAGAAGCATGCTTTGCATTTGGAGGAGGTTCTTAGGACCCTTTGAGCGCATAAGGTTAAAGCTAAGTTTTCTAAGTGCCACTTTTGGAAAGATGAGGTTCGTTTTTTGAGGCATATTGTTTCAAAGAGAGGTTTGGTTGTGGATCTTAGTAAGGTAGCGACAGTGTAAGATTAGCATGTCCTGAAGGATGCCACAGAAGTGAGGAGATTTCTTTGTCTCGTGGGTTATTATAGAAAGTTCATTAAGGACTTCGCTAGGATATTTGCCCTATTGACTCGCCTCAGCAAGAAGAATCTAGCTTTTGCATGGGAAGCTAAGTGTGAGGATGCTTTCAGTAAGTTGAAGGAGGCTTTGACCAGTGCACCTATATTAGTGGTACTTGATGGGAGTAAACCATTTATGGTTTACACCAATGCTTGTGGTATGGGACTAGGAGCAGTACGTTGATACATGAGGGTAGAGTGGTGTGATATGCTAGTAGGCGGTTGAAGACTCATGAGAGGAACTACCCAACACATAATCTTGAGTTGGTAGCTATAGTCTTTGCTCTTAAGTCTTGGAGATGTTATCTTCTGGGTGAGATATTTGAGCTTTACATAGACTAAAAGTCCTTGAGGTACTTGTTCTCCCAAAAGGACTTGAATTTGAGGCGAGATGGATGGAGCTCTTATCCTTATATGAGTTTGAGTTTTCTTATACCTCGGGCAAGGGGAATGTTGTAGTGGATATATTGAGTAGACAGAGAGCTATATTGAGTCCTTTATTTTTGGGGTGGAGACATTTGGAGTATATTTCCACCTTTGACTTTAGGCCATCGTCCGATATTACTCTTGGATTATTAGTAGTCCTGGATGTTCAGCTGACTTTGATGGAGCAGATTGCGGCTTGGCAGAGAGAGGACGGTGAGCTGGCGGACCTTTTGGATAGACTAAGACGAGGGGAGTCATCGAATCATCTTAGGCGTTATGCTATAGCCTCGAGTGGATGGTTGAGGGGAGATGGTAGGCTATGTATTCCTCATAGTGCAAATTTGGTGGATGTAGTATTGGCGGAGTCTCACCACTCTAAGATGAACATTCATCCCAATGGAGATAAGATGTACCGAGATATGAGGAGAGTTTTCTTTTGGTTTGGTATGAAGAGGTAAGTGGCGGAGTATGTAGCTAAGTGTATGACCTGCCAAAGGGTGAAGGTGGAGCAGAAGAAGCCTGGAGGATTGTTGCAGCCATTGGACATCCCATAGTGGAAGTGGGAGATCATTTCTATGGACTTCATAGATGGATTACCCAGATCTAGGAGAGGGAATGAGGGAATTTGGGTCATCGTAGATAGGTTAACCAAGTGCACTCATGCCATACCTATGAGGAGCACTAAGATAGTAGCTTCATTAGCGGCTTTATATGTTCAGGAGGTGGTTAGACTTCATGGATTACCTACCAGTATAGTTAGTGATAAAGACCCACTCTTCACTAGTAAATTTTGGAGGAGTCCGCAGGAGGTTTTAGGGATTGAGTTAAGCTTGAGTACAACATATCATCCTCAGATTGACGGTCAGACAGAGAGAGTGAATCGGGTTCTGCAGGATTTACTTAGGATGTGTATCATTGATTTTGGAGGCTCTTGGGAGGATCATTTGCCACTAGTAGACTTTGCCTATAACAATAGCTACCAGGCTATCATAGGGATGGCACCATTTGGGGCTTTATATTACAGACCTTGTAGATCGTCATCATGCTGGTGGGACACTACAAATAGGATTATCTTTAGGCCTGATATGGTTAGGGAGACTTCAGAGAGGGCAGACTTGATTCAGAAGAGGATTAGACAGCTCAGGGCCGATAGAAGTCTTATGCAGACAGGGGTCGCTCTGAGTTGGAGTTTGCGGTTGGGGATATGATATTTGTGAAGGTCTCACCCATAAAACATGTGATGAGATTTGGTGGTTTGAGGAAGCTAGCTTTGAGGTTTGTTGGACCCTTTCTAATTATGGCTAGGATTAGGAGATTGATTTTTAGAGTTAGACTTCCGGAGAAGTTGGCTGGAGTTCATGATGGTTTTCATGTTTCACACTTGCGGAAGTGCTTGCATGATTCTGCAGTTGTAGTAGAACCTTAGAACCTAGCAGTCTGGAGGAGGTTGAGGTGGAGCATGAGTCACTTGTTCCCCATGTACTTACCCGCATTTTAGAGCATGGCACTAAGCGGCTACGCAATAAGGAGATCAAATTAGTTAAGTGTAACATCCCGTATCTGGAGGCCAAAAGCTAAGCGCTACAGATGCTGCAATCATCTATAGTATTAACTTCTGGTGACAAAATATGGTAATGATAATGGTACCCATAATATCATAAGCGTTTGAATATGAACAGAATCATAGATTTTCAAAAACAACATTTTACTGATTACATTTCAAAACAAATTCATATCCAAGTTACATAATTGCATATCGTTTTCCCAGGTAAAGATTAATTATAGTCATTACAAAAATATGCCAAGAGAGACATACGACCTTGGTTGATCAAAGCAATATAGTCATATTTGACTTAATACACAGCGGAAATAAACAAAACAATATGTAACTCCTAATTAGCTATCCGTCAGTCACATGCTCGTCTCTGGGAGCTTTATTCGCCAAAATTTCTAACCCTAAAAACCTTAACCCTCGGCCTACTCAAATCAATTTTGAGCACCCGAGAGTTTAAGGGGAAACAAAAACTTTGACTAAGACATAAAGCCTGGTGTGAATAATTCTGTTACATCTTGGTTTACTAATATTAAGTGAGACCATGCCGCTTAGCGTAACGGGTTTCCACTCACTAACATCCTCTTTAAAACATATATTTTGCAAATCCTTTCCTGCAACCAAACTAGTTAATCAAATTGATTATATCAAAATAGTAATATCCTTTATGATAATAAATGGACTATCTGTCCATAAAACAGGTAATAAGTAGACTATCTGTCCACAACATAATAGCAAGGTCCGTTATACTAACAAATGGACTATCTGTCCATAAAATTGGGCCGACTGCTCGTAAACTGGACTAACTGTCCGAATCAAAATGGACTAACTGTCCGAATCATTTTCTTAGGGTTAACTACCCTTTATCTTTTTCCTTGAAAACCTTTTCAAAATGATTTAACCTTTTAAATCATGCTTATACAACGAAAATATATTCTTAGCTTTACTCTAAGCTATTTTGCCATGTTATATATACTTTACTCAAAATATCGCTGATGAATTTTAATAAGGATTGGCTATCCTTCCAAAACAAGTTAAAACCCTTTTTAACTTGAAAATACTTAGGCTATATTTCCTAATTAATACATTCGAAACGGTTGTTTAAAACCTTTAAACAACCCTTTCGAAACCCTTGAAGGTAACCCCTTCGAAACCATTAAAAGTGACCCTTTCGAAATCATCAAAAGCCTTTTGAAAACATTGAAAAAACCTTTCCTTTCTTTCCTATGAAAGCTTCAAAACATTAGATATTCTCCTTTAAAACCTTTTAAATATTGCCTTTCGAAAACATAGGAAAAATTCTTCCATTCAACCCTTTTGAAACCCTTGGGAACCACCCCTTACGAAACCATTCATTAAAACCTTTTAAAACAGTCAAAACTTAATCCTTTCGAAAGCATTTTGGGTTCAATTTCAAACCTGTGGAAACCTTTTGAAACCATTCAAAAAATTACCCCTTCGAAACCATTGAAAAACGTCTCAGTCGAAACCATTCGGATTACGCCTTCAAGTAGAGCAAAAGGATCAGAAACCCATTAAAGTCGAAAGCAACTGTTTCGAAACCTTTTAAAAATATCTCTTTCGAAACCATTTGGGTTTTACTTCAATTATAGAAAAAAGGTCTTAGAAACATTTAAGTCGAAAGCATCTGCTT
Organism: Allium fistulosum; assembly: GCA_030737815.1. Classification (NCBI taxonomy): domain Eukaryota; kingdom Viridiplantae; phylum Streptophyta; class Magnoliopsida; order Asparagales; family Amaryllidaceae; genus Allium; species Allium fistulosum. The sequence continues at coordinate 295,743,652 of CM060908.1, read as the reverse complement.
CGAAACCATTTCCTAAGTAAATAAGCGATGGTTTCGAAACCATACCTTTCGAAATTATTGGAAAAGTGGCCATATTTTAAAAACAAAGCAACCCTTTCGAAACAATCTGGAACGAAAGGTAAAAAGGCGATAGCAAAAGGTTTTGACTTAGTCAAAAGCAATTATTTAAAAATAGAGGTGCAACCCCATTGAAACTATTTCCTTTAAATCATTTGACCTAGTCGAAAGCTAACTGAGTCGAAAGCTACTCAGTAGAAAGATATTTTAGTCGAAAGCAAGCAAGCACATTTTTAAATTAAAAAAGCAAAGTACCGCTTCAACCCCTTCGGAACCCATGGTTTTGACTCCATATCTTCCGCTTACATCCAATTCACTACGTACCAGTTCCCTGATACCATGTGTATTAGTTTCGACTATGTCGAAAGCGAAGATGAGGAGGGGGAAACCTAGTGCCGACGGTGTCGAAACAGTGAAAAACATGTAGCAAATAGTTCTTTTCACCTAACCTGCTTCACGTGTCTAATTTTGATTGGTTGCCTCTTTCTTTACCAATAAAAAGTACTGCAATTTTCAAAAGTGCTACCGACTTTCTACGGTTAACAAATTTAAATTACTTTACAAAAAGCCCCTTATCCTTCCCTAATTATATAAAACATTTAAGTCCCATAACTTAAATAATTTTATATAACCATTAAAACATTTAGGAAAATCTACAAAAATTCCAGGAAATCTCTTTTAATATGTCCAACATATAAAAATTTCATACCCAAATCTTTTATTATTTACCGTAAATAATTATTAACCCAAATCAACATTTTCTTTACTAGAAAATTCATATATATTCCACATAATTTCAGAAAATTCTGAAAATTAAAACCCATCTCTAAAATATCATTTACGATCTTTATAAAAATCCACAAGAAATTTGGATGTCATTTTATAGGTTTTTCACCTTAAAATATATCATAAAATCAATATGAACATACATAAATCATCAACATGTATATATAATCATTCCATCATTCAAAAACATGCCAAATCAATGCAAAATATTTGGCATTCATCTAAAAACCAAGAATAATAAAAATTTGAGATGTAAATATTATTCACCTTAACTTTAGAGATTAAAGAGATTGAGATGTGAATGGATTTGATTTGCTTAAGCTTCTTCCTAGCTTTTCCCTATCTTCTTCCTCTTTCTCTTGTTAATGGTGGTCGGCCTCTTATTTAAAAAATTTGATGAAATGAAAATGGACATGTAGGGAGGTACACGGCCAAGGGTTTAGGGTATAAGGATGGCCTCTTTCCTATTTTACCCCTCCTTTATTTCAACTTAACTCTTATTTTAATTTATTGTTTAAATGGCACGGCTACCCCTTAATTAAATCAAATCTCAATCCCCTAATCAACACATTATTTTATTTAATTTAGCTAATTAAATATCCTAAATTACAAAAAAATATGGGGTGTTACATTAAGGTTCAGTGGGGAGACGACCCAGTTGAGAGTACTTGGGAGCCCGAGGAGAGGATTCGAGCTTCACACCCATAACTTTTTTCTGGTACGTCCTACATTGTGATCTTTCTTTAGTTAGAATCCTTAGGTAGAACCTTAAAGGGGAGGGTAGACTATATTAGGTAAAGACATTTGGACGATAGGTATGTCTGTAAACATGTCAATGAGACATGGTATTGTTGATGGATGCTATTGGATGTACATGAGTGTTTATGGATGCAAGTGGTCGCATTGCAAGCACTAGGTTATTGAGTTCTGTAGGCACACACATTCATACCTTATGCATATTATTTTCTGATTTTGGTTATTATGCATGGATGATTTTTTGCATATGAATGTTGCATTTGGATGTATGGTTGAGCATACATGTAGAAGTATCAGTTATTTTAGGATCCTGCATACATTCGGATGCATGGCTGTGCATATTTGCATAAACAGGAGGTCGAATGAATCAGTAGCCCGACTACTCTTTTGCATTAGTTCAGATTCATATGCATTCCACATTGCATAATTGCATTAGAATTATTAAGGACATGGTTACTATGAATGATGGATGAGTTGATGGATGTAGACTTCGATTGTTGGTTGTTATTTGCACTCTTCTGTCTTTAGAGATTTCGGGGATGAAATCCTTTAAGGGGGGATAATGTAACATCCCAAGTTTTTTGGAAATAAATAGTAAATATAATTGAAAGATAAAAATTAACCTAAAAGGAAAACTTTCACAAATGTCCAAATTTGGCTATGAGACTTGCACCGTAATTTTTTGGACAACTTTCATATATAACTTGTTGAAATCTAAGCTAAAACGAAAAAGTTATAAAGGATTGAATAAATAAGAAATTGAAAAGGAAATAGAAAATAGAAAAAAAAGAAATCAACTAGGGCTAAGTCGAACCAAATGGACCCAGGTCGATTGTGGGTAGTCGACCTAGCCCAAGGGTGGTCGACCCGATCCATGGTCGATCGTAGGGTCACAGTGACGTGGAGATGATTCATTTCGTCGTGTGAGATCGTTGCGTGCTGGCCACATTTTAGGGATGAACGAGATAATTTTGGGCTGGATCTGACGGTAGTGAGTTGAGGCGTTCCCCTATAAATTGATAGTTAGGTTTAACCTAAAACCTAATTCTCTCCATTACAGCGAAGCTCTACCAAAATAAAACCCTAAATCCAAATTTCCCAAATCAGTTTCTAAACCCCAATTCTATTCTAGATCTCAGTCTAAATTAAAATAAAAAGGAAATCTAGCAATTGGACAAGAGATCTAAGCGGATTTAGGAGAGAAAGTTTGCGGCGTCTGAGGCAAACCTAAAAGCTTAGGATGGAGGTGAGTAGGCATAGATTTAACAAGTACTTAAATTAATTGATTTTAACTTCTATCCAATGGTGATTTGACTGTTAATTCTGATATTAATCTGTTAATTTATTAATTGGAAATCTAGAATAATGGATCTTTTAATCTAATCGCAATTGACATATGTAGCTGTAAAACCATAAATCATATGCTAAAATTGGATTAGACACCTATAAATTGCTAATTGGAATAATGTAAATGTCACAATGACTGTTATAAAAATAGGAATAATAGATTGGCCCAATTAAAATAAGCATTAAATGGATTACGTCTGATAATTTAAATGGATTACATTTGGTAATCGAAATGGATTACGTTTGATAATTGAGTGAAATGGATTAATTTACTTAAAACAAGTAAATTGAAAGATATCTGGATTAAGTCTGAAAATAAAATGAAATGATTAACTCACTTAAAACAAGGAAATCGAAAGATGTCTGGATTGTAGGCAATATACCTAAGACTAGCGTAGGTCGACTGTCGTAAGTCACTTCAGATTTAGTAGACTGTTTAGGGCCTTGAGCCGATAGGGGTATGAACCCTATTGCTCTCTAAATCGCTTGACCAGTGTAAACATATTTAGGTGTTTTTATTTGAGATGTCAGACTTAGTTCGTGTTTTCCTATCATAGAGTTGGATGCAGAGTATCGTTAAGACATGCAACTTATGTTGCGAAAGGTGTGCACAAATGTTGGGATCGAATTACTGGTCGTTAGTTAAGGCTGTTAGGATCGGATTTCTGGTGGTTAGTCGAGGTGTTGGGATTGGAGACTAGATCAGGGACATTTTCGTGGGCCCATATGGGCGTAGGCACTAAAAGCTAGGTGGTGCCCAATACTAGGCGGAGTTAAGCACAGTAACTTCTTAGGGTGTGTAAGATGTATTTTGCTTGTAGGATCGAGGGGTTGGGCATGGGTGCATACGATGAGTCACTATGCGAGTTTACATGCGTGTTCTTCCTCTCTAGGCCTAGTGTGAGTTAAAGTGGGGCAGTAGTTTCCCTAGAACTAGATGGTCGTTCGGTGAGATGTGGTCAGTTGTTATCCCCCTGATGTTAGACTGATAACTGTTAGACTGATGACTGTTAGGTTGGTGACCTTAAGCTTGCGACTCTATTTACACGGACACCGTGCACATACCTTATATCACCTTGAGTAGACTTGAAGTTGGCTGTATTTAATTTCCTTGTTAGTCTTGTTCTCATTCACCCGACTTTATGTCGGACCCATTCTATTTTTCCTCTACCATAGGTGGACAAAGCTGTTGTTGACAGGTTAATTGCTGCCTTCGGATTACCATGCCTGGAGTCTAGTTCTATTTTATCCTTTATCATGTATTTCTTATCAGTGCATTTGCTCTTTCAGTATTTTTCTTATGAGGGGTTATTTTTATGATACTTGATATGTACTGATGGATTTCTGAGACTACGATATTATGATATTTTGGGACCTGGATATTTTGATGCTTTTGAGATTTTATTACTGTTGTTATGAGTTTATCTATATATATGATATTATGCTTCTGATTGATGACGTTTGGATTAGATAGAATATTTCTTCATTGTTATCTTAGTCTCTATGGTACTACTTTTTCCTTAAACCGATGATCTGTGTTTCTTGATATGGCGGTGTTTAGCATATCAAGGGATGTGGGTTGTCACATATATGCACTGTTTGGTTTGGCTAGGAGCTCTGTCCGTGCTTGGTTGGTTCGATGGAATGTATGTGGTCATCTTGTTGGCTAAGTTCATGCTCCCCTTCATTGGTTCGGCCCTACAGGCTTTGGCTTGGTCTCCCATGCTTGGTTCGACTTCTCCTTGGTTCAGCTTCCCATGTCAGGACATGGTCCGGTCTTCCCTTAGTGTCCCACTTGGTTTGGCCTCCCCCTTCCTTACATGATCCTATTCCTGTTCGGTACCCTGGGGTACAAAATAGTGGGGTTTGGCCTCTCTCTTCACTCCTTTGTTGTGCCTATCCTTCTGCTTTATGTCTTTCCTTCTCTCTTTTCCTTCCTTACGTTGGCAATGGTTGGGTACTCAATGGTTGGATTCTCTATCAAACCATTCCTCAAGTTCCATAAAAATAATGTGCTTGCCAGAACTCAAACTCCTGACTCTCCGTCGGAAGCTCTGTGTTCAACCACTTGAGCTGCAAATGTCTTTATGTCATAACTCCTTAATTTCAAGTCAGATTGAATAAAACTTGGACCAATAGCTTCATATCGTCGAGTAGATTATTCTGATGCCCTTGAATGTTCCATTCGCCTTAAGTAGGTAGTAGCTCTCCAGGGTAGGGCCCGAATCGGTTAAGTAGTGGACAAATTTTCAAATGATCATATCTTCCAATCCGAAGCTCGGATTGAGATGCAGTTTCAACCTAGGTGCATGTCTTGACCTTTGGAACATTTTACAAGTGCTCTGATTATATTATCTAATTATGCAAAATTTTCCTCTAACGCTTTGCCCTTTTGTTGTGATTACATGATAACGCCTTTATTATGCATCTTCCGCCCGTTTCCATGTTCCTTGACGTCTTTTCGTATTCACCATGATGTGGGTGAAAATGCCCATAGCAGTTTATAATTAGATATATAAATTGATTATTTGGAGTTGAAATAACACTCTGATTGTTTACAACAATCGATTACCTTATCGAAGTACAATTATATACCGAAATAGGTTACCTAATGATACATATAAAATTATGTAAATAATGTGATTATAATTTGGCTAGGAAATTTATATTGTGAATAAAATGGATAGAATCATAGTTAAACCAAATCTATTGATAATATAATTAGGTTAATGAAAAGGGAAAATATATTATAAACAATAGAATAGACAAAATAAAGGATTTAAATGATATAAACAAGTCAATTAAAGTCAAGAACGAACCTAGGGTTAAGATATAGTGAAAAGTCGATTAAGACGCTTAAAAAACAAATTTGTAATAAACCAGACCTTTGAAAATAAAATCAGTTATCTGAAAATAAATTAAGATGACTGAAAATATTATAGTAGCAAACAGAAAAAAACATGTTTAATTTTGGCATGATTCAGACGTCTGACTTTATACTCAAGTGTTTGGAATCAATATCAGATGTCTGTATATAAGGTCGGACATAAGTTACCTATAGGTGTTTTTTAGCGAGTCAGATGTTTGAATAGCTGATGTAGGCACATGGAGAACCTCTACCCCTGAGTTTCGGTACGAATGATTAGAGGAATTCCATACTGTCTATTTATGAATATAATGAAGTTGAATGATGTGTACATTTATTTAATGTATGTATCATAGTGCAATATTTATTGTATAAGATGATTGCAGAGTGTTGAAAAGAGGCACATGTGGTAGTACTTTGTGTTGAAATGAGACATACCATCATGATAATTTGCGTTGAAATGAGACTGACCACGGTAATAATTTGTATTGAAATGAGACACACCACATCGATAATTTTAATTGAAATAAGACACACCGCAATAATAATTTGTCTTGAAATAAGGCATACAACAGTGAGAATTTGTGTTGAAATGAAACATGCCATAATGATAATTTATGTTTAGAGGAGATACACAATAGTAAATAATTTGGGTTGATGTTTAAACATTCAATTAGTTGCTAAGATGATATAATTGAAATGCTATAGTGAAATGGTGAAAGAAGAACATTGTGAACTTAATACTTAAAACTTCACATAAGGGATAGTCTATAAAGATGTTTTATTAGCATGCTAGTATCATCTATTTAGAGATATATGCTCACTCAAAAGGCTTATGTCCGACTCCTTCCATATTTCTCTATTATTTGTATATAATAGGTTGACAAGGTTAGGAGTGGCCATACATGAAGTGAAAGGAACGGAGACGGTTAATAGCAATATAACCATTTATTTATGAGTAATTTATTTATTTGGTAGTCGTATTTAATGGAATTATATAATCCAAAGTATTTTTTATGGCCAACTGTAATGATTTATGAGGTTATGGAACACTTTAGATATTTATGTTATGTTATTTTTATATTTTATTTCCTTCCACTGTGAGTACCAAAAGTGTAGACGAAAATAGATAGCGCTATGCACAGTTATACTTTAATTTGCCCTAATGATCTACCATTTACTAGCCTGGGAGTCTAAGCGTCGATTGGGACGTTGGATCAAAGGCATAGTGAAAGGCAGGTTGTTATGCTTGGTATTATAGCTTATGTTAAGCGATTCCTAAAAAATATGGCGTATGAAAGAGCGTATTTGTGTGTGTGTGTATAGACAAACATACACACATGCCAAACCCTATATATTCCGACCTATAAGATAATTGTTGGCATGTCCCTTATATAAGAAAACAACTATGAGCCAAGATACATGTTAAGATTATAGCAATAGGGGTGAAAAATAAATCCATCACATTTACTTTATAAAGAAATGCTAATATAGGTTTTCTATACCAACTAGTAGCAATAAGTTAGTCGTGGCCTAAGGGTGACTAGAAGAAGAGTATTACCATCAGATCCATATAACATAAATGTGGTATTGATAAGGCGTACTAGAGACATAAAAGGACTTCTCATAGTTAGAGTAAATCTCCCCGGTTAAAGTGGAAGCTCTATTCTTATATTTGAAATAGTTACATAAACTCCATTTGACTTAAATTGATAGCTAGAGTCTTCCTACATTGGAGTTAGACATTGTATTGGAGGATAGACTTGAGTTAACCGTTTTTGAAGAAGAGGGACCGAAATCCTATGCACTTAAAGCATAGTTATATGTAGTTTGGCTTGTGTAAATTAGGTTGTTTCACTTACTCCAATTTAAGTTTTAAAACGATTACAAACGTTTTATAAAAAGTTAGAAACATTGGATGTCTGACATTTTTAAAGAAAATAGACCGGGTCATGATTTCCTATAAAATGTTCGAACAAATTTTATGAAAATTTATCTTAAAAGAATATAAAAAACTGAGGTAAAAGCATTAGTATTTGAAATCTTTAGAAAAGTATAGAATTTCAAGTTTGAACTGATAACCCCTTGTTTTAAGCTTCAAACATAAGTAAAATTAGTGAAGAGTAATTTTGTATAACTATTTAAATACTTTTGTTATTGTAAAAATTTTAGTGCAAGACACATCGTTGCACTTATCTTTTATGGTGTACTTTGATTTTAATGATAAAACTTTTGAAACATATATGGATCAAAGGGACAGCAAAATGCAGGTTATTACATTTCTCAACAAATACATACAATTATCTTAATTTGTCTAGTCAATATATTAATAACACTATACATAACATCTCTAACTTGAACTTGCTCAACAACTAGAGAGTATGCAAGTAATTTATTAACATATAAATGGAAGAGGACAACATTTATGTTAGAGATTCATAATTTTTAGTATATTTATTTAATCGGTAGTGGAAAACATTTATGTTAGAGATTCATAATTTTTGATATATTTTATTTCTCATGAAATACCCTCATAATTCAAGTGTCAAACACATCTGAAATCATGGTATACATACCATATGTATTTATTTATTCCTTAAACCTAATTTGGATTTCTTATAGTTTCACTCTGTTTAATTAAATCATTTTTAATTTAATTTTAATATTATAAAATAAATCATATTTAATTAATTTCTTTATTTATTTATTAACACTTTAATTAGTTTAATTTAAATTTCAATTGTGGAATTTAAATTTATCCATCTTAACAAATTTAACATTTATAGTAATTATATACACATATCATTATACATGCATATTATTTATTAATTAGATTTAATTAATTAAAAAATAGTTTAATTAAAATAATATTAGTTAAATTCGAAATTTATCATTATTTACCTTAAACAGTTCAGGATAAGTAAACATATATCATTATATATGTGTTATAATTTTAATTAATTAACTTTGAATTGTTTATTTATTTATTTAATCCAATTAATTAAATAAGTAGGATACAATTTGGAAATTAATTAATTAATTTTCAAAATAGTCTTTTCGAACGATTTATATCATCTATAACATGTTATATTTTAAACTTAACTTTTAATTCTAAAATATTGTTTTAAATTTTCAAGACATATTTGAAAAACTAGCCCAAGGCCCAAAATCTATTTGGATCTTTCTATTGGAGATAACCTTTAGGGTTACATCATCCTTCTAGCCAAACCAATAACCAAGTAAAGCAGAGTACTTGATTATCCAAACCCAACCTTAGACACTACCTTTCTTGACACTCTACTAAATGGGTATGCTTTAATCACTCAGTCCTGACAATGCTAATTTATACTACATGGGCTATTGGGCTCTAATACAAATGTAGGAATGCGGAAAGGTAACAATGGTTAAATAGGTGAACTTCAAAAAAAATAATCCATTTTTATATCTTTGTTGGGCATATGAATTCTAAATTAATTTAGACCCAATCTAATATATTTAAATAAAATCTTTATTTTATCTAATTTGATATAATATTTTCTTTAATTTATATGAGTTTTAATATATATAAGTCTATCAAATACTCTTATATATGTGTATAGTGTACGTTTAATAAATATGAAGTGTACATGGCTAACGTGATCATATATAGATGCAGGGATTTACACCGCAATGGATACATTTGTTCCTTTATATATGCCTTTGTTATCCATAGATTTTTTAATTATATAAAATAACAACCGTAAATATACACACAATAACAATAATGCATACATACATGCATACATACATATATACATATACATACATACATACATACATATATATATATTAAAATATTATTCCAACTATTTTATATGTTTTGAATTCTAGATTAACAATCTTAGATCTAGTTTTAACTTAGGAAGAATTTAAAATTAAATTTATCATTTTACTATAAAGTTCATTTTATAAAATTTAAATTGAAATAACATACAAATATATAAATATATGCATAAATAATTGCAAATCTTATTTTAAAACAAAAAATATAAACTTAGGGGACGAAATTGCTTCTCATCAGAATCTAAATAATTTCAATGGCTGCTCTTGCCTTTATCCTTTCCCGCCCTCATATCTTTTCAATACACTCCCCTATCGTACCTTCTCTTGTTCCTCCCATCCCTCCATCCATCCCCCTGCTCATCTTCCATTGACTCCTGAACTTGTCCCACCTGCCATCCCCTCCTCTCCTCCATCTCCAAACCATCTTTCTCCCTCCTCTTCCTCTTTCGCTTCTTCTGCTATTTTTTCTATTCGATCTCCTACTGTCAGTGTTTTACAATCTCCTTGGACGAGCCTATTCAAATCTAAACCTAGGAATGTTGGTGCTTACTCTCCTTGTCATTTTGATCTTGAATATACCGGTCAAGGTCTTACCCCTCCTGCTAGTGTGGTTGATGAAGGAATTAAGGCATGGAGTGATTTTCTTGTGGGGTTCTTTTTAGGAGAACAAGTGAACTATATGGCTGTTACATCACACCTTTCAAAAGTTTGGAAACTTAAAGGATCATATGAAACTTTCTCTAACGGTATAAGTTTCTATTTTAAATTTTCTCGTGATGAAGACAAAACTAAGAAATCGAAATTCAACCCTCTGTTCATTAGAGGTAAGATGTTCATTATTTCATCTCAGAACACCAGTTTTGGATTGGCTCAATCCAAAATCAGATCAATTCCAGTGTGGGTTCGTCTCTATCAAATCTCCTTATTAACCTAGAATCTTTTAAGAATCAACTGGGTTGGCCTATCATATAGGCGGACTACTGTATTTTGCTAAAAACATGGAAAAATTAAAAAGATTTGAGTATGAAAAGTGGTTAACTGAATTCATATACATGGGTGATGATAATTGTCCAAATATTATAGTAAAGTATTCCTGAAGGCCTTTGATATATTCTATATGCAAAGTTTTTGGTCATTGTACTAGTGAATGCTTAGGCAAGTGTGATACAGATGAAGGAATAGTTAATGCAGAGAAAATTAATAAGGAAGTTGGTGTTGAGGAGTATTGTAATCAATCTGCTGGAACAAAAGTTGTAAAGGAAAATTTTATTTCAAATAATGGAAAAAAGGAAAGTGATAGGAAAGTGTATGTTTGGCTTGATCATAAAAAAAATTCATAAGAAAATTAGCATTGGATCTAATTCCGATAAATTTTTATGAAAGAAGAGTATGGAAAAATATTCAAAGGAAACAAGTTACTAATACTTCAGGCAAAGATGGAATTCATAATGAGCAACTAGATTTAGATGTTAATGTGAATATTACTGCTAATAATGATAGGTTTATTCCTGAAACTTCAAACATGTTTGATTCTCTTGCGCATTTAGAGGAAGGTGAATTTGATCCTCTATCTAAGGATCAAGTTACAAATGAAAGGGACATAGCGGCTCAGCTAAATGTGTGCTCCACTTTACTCTCTACTGAACCACAAAATAATACATCCTTAATTCATATGGCTCATGAAAATTCTGTTACTCATGCAAATCTTGATCATGTAAGCTTACAAAATGAAAATAATCTATGTACCCTTTCCAATGCAAATGACTTATCCACTATCTTTATCCCGCCTGCATGTACTCAGTCTACTGCCATTCTTAATTCTGATTAGGATTTTTCTAATCCCCATGTCCTTCCAAAACTTCACAAACTATGCATAAGGATAGTGTGCATGTGCACACTGTGTCCATTTCAAAGAATGTTTCAACTGATCTTTCACTTAACCAAACCTCTTCAATTGTCCAAAATAATCCCGTCACTAGCCCTTAGATGAACATTAATCCCCAGACTCCATTCTAATCAATTCCTCAATCCCCATATCCACTTTTTTATCCGTTAACCCGCCTTTTGGCAAGATAACATACTGGCAGGTTTAACCCAAACAACAACACAAAGCATAGCATAGTCGACAACCAATAGTGCAAGACGTTTAAAATATAGTTTCGATGAATATCGAGTAGTTTTAGGTTGCTTGGAATCTGCTCCGAGTCACTTTCCTGCTTACTTCGGGTTTCCAGGCAGTTTGCTTCGAGTCAAGGAAGGGTCTGCTTCGAGTCTTTGATGGGTTAGCACATTCGCAAGTTACTTCGAGTCACTGGAGGGTCTGCTTCGGGCTAAGGAGATGGTTACTTCAAGTCATAGCCATGAATCAATCAGCAACCTAGGTCCTCATCAATTTCATATCCATGCTATTCGTATCCATCAAGTTTGCACTCGTCCATTTCGTATCCATCAGACACATGCATCTCTCAGATCGACCAAGGTTATTCACTTCATATCGATATACATTTCGTATCGATCCATGTTAATATATGTTCCGTATCGATCACCCAGATGATTGATACGAAACCCATCTCTTCCTATCGATACGAAGTCGGCCACAGTTATCTGCTTCGTATCGATCACGTCAATATATGTTTCATATCGATCGACCAGATGGTCGATAGGAAACTATCACTTTCCATCGATACGAAGTCAACACCGGGCGATCGATACAAAATGTATATGCCAACATCGATACGAACTAAATGGCACGGGATGGATACGAAAAGCATGGTCAGACAAAAGAAGCTGTCAACGAGCATGAAAAGTGGATCGATCCTAGCGTCACGTCATCTTCATCACGTGCCTAGAAGCGATGCGAACAGAAGCGAGACGGACTCGACAGCCTTCAACAAACTCAAACTTGCATTGATCGTATCTCACAATCTACAAGTCCAAATGCCACCAAATTTTCATAGGAGTTTGCGTACAACCTTAAGAATGTCCATGATCGATCCCAACCCAAAAGGAGCAATTTTGTATCGATACAAATTCGGTTCGTATCGATCATGGATCGAGTTGAAATGTCAGGGGATCGATCACGTGGGCCCACCCACGTGAGAGAAGGAGTCTTCCGAGATCTGGGCGAGATATTAAATAGCAGTCCAAGAGCTTCAGAAAAGGGACCTTTTGCCTCTTCTACATTGTTACTCTGCCGAACTCCATTGTAACTCGGATATTATCAATTGTACTCTTGTAAATCGGTAGAGAATCATCAATAAAGCAGCAACTATTCAAAGTGGACGTAGGCTACAACGCCAAACCACTATAAATCTTGTCTTTCTACTGCTTTCCTTTGATTTTTTGAGTGTTCTTCATATTTAATTCTATTACATATAATCTATCAGTGATCGGTGACTGTGATTTGTTGTTTTCATCTGCAATTGGGTGTTTGTGACCATTTTTGGTGCAAACATTTTGGTGCTCTCATTGAGAACGCTAGAACTTAGGAATTCTATAGGTTGGATTTTGGATCTGAAGGCTTAAGGACTTAGATCTGGAAAGTAATGGTGAAGCAATCAGCAAGGAGACCAAGAGCAGAAAGGAGCTAGGATGAAGGAAGTCAGGAGGCTTCCTCAGGAGCGAATCAGGCCCCAATCTTCATCATTAGAGACGAGATGGAGATGATGATGGAAGCTATGCAGGAGGGAATGCAGAAAAGGAAAGAAGAGATGATGCAGAACCTACTCCAGCAAATTGGACAAGCTAGAGTGCAAAATAAAGAGAACGCCACTGCAAGGGGTGCTGGAGATAGCGATTAGAAGCAAGGAACAACCAGGATTCAGAATAGAGCAGGACCATCAGGAGCAGCCCATGAGCTGGGGGGCACTGCCCATGAGCATGCTAATTCAACCTCAGGTAGGATACCAGGCGGAGCTGTTCAACATGGCATTGATAGAGGAATGGATGCCCATCGAGGAGAGCAGATTCCAAGATTCCCCCGCGAACTCGGGGGGCAGATCGGAGGCAACAGACAAGGAATATAGCTTGACGACAGTGACAGATTGGAGGAGATGGTCAGACGAGCAATGAGAGGCGGATTAGTGAATATAGATCTGGAAGATGTGAACAGGAGCCCCTTCGCTCCCGTAATTAGGCATGCTAGGAATCCAACAGAATTCAAGCTACCAACACTGGAGACGTACGATGGAAGGACCGATCCAGTTGTTCATCTAACGAGGTATATGAGGCACATGGAGGTAATGGAGGCATCGGAGAAGGTCATGGCTCGGTGTTTCCCATTGTATTTGACAGACATAGCAGCACTATGGTTCAGGCAATTGGAGAGCGGCTCCATTGAAACATGGACCGAGTTGACCGAAAAGTTCATGAGGCAGTTCAGAGTTCACATTTCGAGACCCAAGAATGTGATGAGTTTGACAACACTGAAGCAATGAACCGGGGAATCTTTGAGGAGTTTTCTAACATGATTCAATGCAGCGGCAGTATCGATGGATCGACCCGATCCATCCATGGTTTTGATGGCAACTGTGTATCTGGCAAAGCCGATGGCACAGAATTCAAGAACTCATTGACGAGGAATCCACCCATGGATCTAGGAGAGTTTTACCATGAGGAAAAAAGGTTTTTGAGACAAGAGGATGCAAATGCTGAGAGAGAGGAAGGAGAGGGAGTTGATGTTTATGCAGTCAAAAGCGAAGATATGCCTGGAAAGGATTCAGGAAAGGAGAAAGGGAAATGGAAAGCAAAAGACAATTGTGATGAGCTAAAGCGGCCGTGAAATGAGCCAAGATTCACCTCTTATTCAGAGCTGAGCGAGACATTAGAGCGAATCTACCAAGACACTAGGGGGCAGGTTCCCTACCAGAGACCAATGAGGAGGGATCCGACCAACAATGAGAGAAAATCAGACAAGTACTGCTTATTCCACGAGCTAAGCGGCCATAGTACAAATGATTGTAGACATTTGAAGGATAAGATAGAAGGGCATATCCGGAACAGCATGCTATCACAGTACGTGAGAAGGCGAGCAGCAACGGTGGAGCAAGAACGACCACCATCCGCATCAACTGGGGACGGCTCAGGATCGATGCATCAGCTTGTCATCAACTGATTGAAATAATGACGAATAAGTCGCAAACTCCACACTAGTGCGGTTAAGTCGCTTACACATGTACAGGATCACGAACGGTCCTTAGGCGTGCTCTGAGACGACTATCAACCGCATTAGTGTAGGTGTCTGCACTTTGACGTCTCTGCTTCGCTTTTGTTTTCTATTCTTTGCATCTGGACTTTATTTGGTTGAACATTTTGTTTGTAAGACTCATTTTGAATGTAAATATAGTATTTGTAATTCCATAACGGCTAAGTCACTTACACATGTACGGGATCGCGAACGATCCTCAGGCATGCTCTGAGATGGCGATAAACCGCCATAACAAACAATTCGGAAACTCACTCGAACGTGAAATCCGACATTAATGATACTAAGTCCCCCCGGGCACACACAACTCGCCACGAACGACACCCGACCGTGAACGGTCACAATTCGCCTTGAACGGCACCCGACCTCGAACGGTCACAATTCGCCTCGAATGGCACCCGACCGCTAACGGTCATAACTCGCCTCGAACGACATCCGAACTCGAACGGTAACATACCACCCCGAACAGCATACGATCACGAACGATCACTATTCATAGTCAGGTAAGATTATCAATCTCTTTACAGGTTATTAACAAGATATAAGCATCCAGCTTATCGAACTACAAAACACACCTTTCTATCTCAAGATATGTTTTAGGGGGCAAAGTGTTAACCCGCCTTTTGGCAAGACAACATACTGGTAGGTTTAACCCAAACAACTTCACAAAGCATAGCATAGTCGACGACCAATAGTGCAAGACGTTTAAAATATGGTTTCGACGAATATCGAGTCGTTTCAGGTTGCTTGGAATCTACTCCGAGTCACTTTCCTGCTTACTTTGGGTTTCCAGGCAGTCTGCTTCGAGTCAAGGAAGGGTCTGCTTCGAGTCTTTGATGAGTTAGCACATTCGCAAGTTACTTCGAGTCATCGCAGCACCTGCATCGAGTCACTGGAGGGTCTGCTTCGGCCCAAGGAGATGGTTACTTCGAGTCATAGCCATGAATCAATCAGCAACCTAGGTCCTCATCAATTTCGTATCCATGATATTCGTATCCATCAAGTTTGCACTCGTCCATTTCGTATCCATTAGACACATGCATCTCTCAGATCGACCAAGGTTATTCACTTCGTATCGATGTACATTTCGTATCGATCCATGTTAATATATGTTCCGTATCGATCACCCAAATGATCGATACGAAACCCATCTCTTCCTATCGATACGAAGTCGGCCACAGTTATCTGCTTTGTATCGATCACGTCAATATATGTTTCATATCGATCGACCAGATGGTCGATAGGAAACTATCACTTTCCATCGATACGAAGTCAATACCAGGCGATCGAAACAAAATGTATACGCCAACATCGATACGAAATGAATGGCATGGGATGGATACGAAAAGCATGGTCGGAAAAAAGAAGCAGTCAACGAGCATGAAAAGTGGATCGATCCTAGCACCGCGTCATCTTCGTCACGTGCCTAGAAGCGATGCGAACGGAAGCAATGCGAACAGAAGCGATACGAACTCGACAGCCTTCAACAAACTCAAACTTGCATCGATCGTATCTCACAATATACATGTCCAAATGCCACCAAATTTTCACAGGAGCTTGCGTACAACCTCAAGAATGTCTATGATCGATCCCAACCCAAAAGGAGTAGTTTTGGATCGATACAAATTCGGGTCGTATCGATCATGGATCGAGTCGAAATGTCAGGGGATCGATCACGTGGGCCCATCCACGTGAGAGGAGTCTTCCGAGATCTGTGCGAGATATTTGCAGCCTACACCTATAAATAGCAGTCCAAGAGCTTCAGAAAAGGGACCTTTTGGCTCTTCTACGCTGTTACTCTACCGAACTCCATTGTAACTCGGATATTATCAATTGTACTCTTGTAAATCAGTAGAGAATCATCAATAAAGCAGCAACTATTCTAAGTGGACGTAGGCTACAACGCCGAACCACAATAAATCTTGTCTTTCTACTGCTTTCCTTTAATTTTTTGAGTGTTCTTCATATTTAATTCTATTACATACAATCTATCCATGATCGATGACTGTGATTTGGTGTTCTCATCTACAATTGGGTGTTTGTGACCATTTTTGGCGCAAACATTATCTTCTCATAAAGAGGTCAATCATATCCCCAACAATCTAAACTCCTTTGCATCCCCAACAATCTAAACTCCTAGCAAAGGAAAGAAAAAGGAAATTCAATCAATCACTCAGGATCAAGACCAGGGTATTGAATTCTCAATTAATCAAGTTTCTTTCATTCAACCGAAACAAAATTAGTGGAGGTTTCTCGGGTTACAACAAGGCTATCTGCTAGCAAATCTAAAAACAACCTATGATTGATACAATTGCTATATGGAATGTAAGGGTGGCTCACTCTATTTCAAAGCAACTGGGTATTAAAATTTTGATTCAAAGCCATAATATTCAATGTATATCCCTTTATGAAAACAAACTTAACCACTCTCTCACTTCTAGTGCTATCAATCTCATTGCTTCTGCATGGTATTCTCTCCAATTTAGCTCAAGCTCCCTATCGGAGAATTCTGATCATTTGGAACCTTCCATATTCATTTTTATCCCTCTTAGAGTCCATAATGAATTCATCCATTCTCAAATATTTCACATTGCTTTTGCAAAAACCTTTCAATGAACATTTTTTTATGCTGCCAATAGCAAAAATTCAAGAAAGAATTTTCTAGACACATTACCATCTCTTCAGACTTCTTCATTACCTTTGTTATGTATTGGTGAATGGAATTTCATGCAATTTCATAATGAAAAAATGGGTGGCAAATCTCTTTCTTCTTCTGCTACTAACCCTCATAACAACTCAATTTTCTCTTCAAATCTATTTCATATCCCTTCCTCTGGTGCTTTTTTCACTTGGAACAATTGTAGTAGAAAAGGAAAAATATTTGTAAACTTGATATAGCATATATGAACTTGCAAGCTACCTTTATGGCCTTATTTTATTTAATATTCCTCCTCCTTCCCTATCAGACCACCCTCCTCTCATTATTTCCTGGGGTACAGTAGTGATTAAAGCGCGCCCATCCTTTTCATTTTTTAATGGATGGTCTAAACATCTTGATTATTTTAATATTATTACTCCTGCTTGGAATGCTAATGTGAAAGGCAACCCCATATATATTTTGCAAATGAAATTAAAGCTCACAAAAGCAAAACTAAAGTCTTGGTCTTCTGCCATATATGTGGATGGTGTAAAGCTTTCTTCTGCTTTAAGAAAGGACTTGCACAAAAGTCAAATTGACATGTTAAACAATCCTTTGAATATTCAGCTTTCCATCCAGGAACATGAAGAATCTGAAGTCCTTAAAGCTGCTATGATCATTGAAAACAGTATAATGAAGCAAAAAATGAAGATAGACTATGATTTGAAAGGTGATAGAAATACATCCTTTTTCATTCCTCTTTGAAAATAAAAAATATGATAAACAAAGTAAATTTCATTAAAAAAAGGATGGTAAAGATTTTTTTTCTCCTCCTCAAATTAAGGAAGCCTTTTTAGATTATTTCACATCCTCACTTGCTAATCCAAACCCTATGTCTCCTGACCTATCCTTTCTTACATCCATACAGCTTCCCACTCTGTCACCTTCCTGCAACTCCTTCCTCATTCAGGAGATCACCTCTAAAGAAATTAAAAAATCAATTTTCGACATGAAATCTGATAGTTCCCCTAGGCCCGATGGCTTTAATGCATTTTCTTCAAAAATGCATGGGACTTAATTCAAACTGACGTTATAAGGGCTGTCAAAAATTTCTTCCCCAAAAATAAAATGTTGTCAGTTATAAATACAACCAAGCTCTTATTTCTAAATCTACAACTTCTTCCAATGAGTAAAATGATAGAATAGAATGAACGCAACCAACTATATTCTCTTTGTATTTGTGTTGGGCCGGATATTGTTAAAACCCATTTTGCTTCCTCTGTTTAATATATAAATAGCATACACTCTGCAGTATTTTGTATTCAGTGTCGTATCAATTATATCCTATCAATAAAGAGAAACATTTCTATTTTCTTCTCAATAAACTTTCTGCAATCATCATATTGATTTCAAATTCTTTCTTGGTATCAGAGCAGAGATAGAATCATCAATAAGCTTAACAGCTTTCATACAAAAGCTGATCCATCAGAGATATCTCATCATCTGGATTAGTTTACCCATCAGAATTCTTTTATCATCACTTGGGTAAGGAATCTATTCAAGGATCCACTGCCTTACCAAGATTTGCAATCGGTTGCAGAGTATCCACAGAAACAGATCCAAGAATCAAGAAAAAAAATCAGAAATCCAGACAGGGAAGAGAACTGAAACTCATCAATCAAAAGAAGTAAGTGCCATACCATGAGCAATCAGAGAAACCTCATCATATTGCTCGGTTGCAACATACCTATTGAAGAAAGAGTTTCTTGTTTACCCAGTTATTGAGTTTTCCTTTTTCTCAATTCTTCTTTAAAGAAGTTTCTTCATGGCTGAAGGAAGCAGTGCAATATCAGGTAATGATACTAGCACCTCACCACATTCTATGGATGTTACTGACAGCTTAATCAAAACTGTAATCAGTCCACACTCCAATCTCATTACTGCACATCTTGAAGATGACAACTATCTTCTCTGGAAGGTGCAAGTTGAAACTACTGCCAGAGGATACGGTCTTGATGGATATATTCTTGGCATGATAGCCACTCCATCTAAGTTTATCACTAATCAAGAAAACAAAACTGTGAGTAATGAGGAATATGTCAAATTTCTAAGGCAAGACTGTTTAATAAGTTCTTGGTTGCTTTCTTCAATCAGTGTAAAGCTATTACCACAAGTTATTGGATGCAAAATAGCAAATGAAATTTGGACTATAGTTGAAAGGATTTTCAATACACAGTCAGCAGCCAAAATAATGCATTACAAAAGGCAACTACACAACATAAGGAAAGACAGTCAGTCCATGAAAGAATACCTCTACAAGATCAAGAATACTTGTGATCTGCTTGAGGCAGCAGGACATAAGATGTCCAATACAGAGCATGTCTTAACAATACTGAGTGGGTTAGGCGATGAATATGAAGCAGTGGTGGCAGTCATTGCATCACAAGAAACATTGCCCACTATAGACTATGTCCATTCTATATTACTGGCTCATGAAGGAAGATTAGACTACAAGAAACCCTCAGATACAGACATGTCAATCAACTATGCTTCAAACAGTAAAAACAGAAATCATAACTATGGAAGAACAGACCAACAATCACAGAGGGGAGGACAGACTGCCAGAGGAAGAGGCAGAGGAAGATTTAATGGCAATAACAAGCCAAAATGTCAGATATGTGAAAGAATTGGTCACACTGCTGCAAAATGCTATTTCAGGTTTAATGCAAATTATGTGCTAGGACAGGGACCAAGCAATCAAAGAAATAGTAACTACAGTGAAAATATGGCACAAGTGCAACAGGATACAGGCAAACTGCCCAGTGGAAATAGGAATCAAAATCAGGATGAAATTGCTAAAGTAGATCATATTCAAGACGAGTCATGGTATCCAGACTCAGGGGCAACAAATCACTTAACAAGCAACTTAGAGAATCTAAATTTGGGCAGCAGAGAATACAGAGGTAAACAATCTATTATTATGGGAAATGGCAAAGCAATTGAGATCACACACACAGGTAATGCTTATATCAAAGGTAAAAGACAATTATATCTCAATAATCTGTTAAGAGTACCCAGCATTAAGAAAAACCTGTTGAGTGTTTCTCAATTTGCTCATGATAATAATGTTTATTTCGAATTTTACCCAAATTATTGCTTAGTTAAAGATATTCTAACTAAGGAAATACTCTTGCAGGGTAATGCAGTAAATGGTCTATACAAGTTCACACTGACTAATAGCAAAGATTCAAATCAAAGAATGATAAATTGTAATAACAGTGAATTGCAGTCATGTGAAACCAGTAAAAATAGTTTTGATCTTTGGCACTACAAATTAGGTCATCCATGTACAAGTATTGTAAAACAGGTTCTTAAAGAAAACAAAATTTCTTTTGATGATATAAAGTTGCCTTATATATGTTCTTACTATCAAATGGGCAAAAGCCACAAATTAGCTTTTACCGATTCTGTTACAGAATACAAAGCACCTCTTGAATTGATCTCAACTAATTTGTGGGGTCCTGCTCCTATCTGCTCAGATTATGGGTATAAGTATTACATATCCTTTGTTGATGCATGTATAAGGTACACTTGGGTATATTTCTTAAAATCTAAGGTAGAGACTTATAATGCTGTTATATATTTTATCACTCAAGTTGAAAAGCAGACCAATCATAAAGTTAAAATCATTCAAAGTGATAGGGGTACTGAATACAAGCATCTCAGTGAATATTTTCTAGATAATGGAATAGTTCATAGAATCACATGTCCCTACACATCTGAACAAAATGGCCTGGTAGAAAGAAAACACAGGCACATTGTTGAGACTGGTTTGACCTTACTAGCACACGCATCACTACCTCTGAAATTCTGGCCAGATTCTTTCAGTACTGCAGTTTATTTAATCAATAGACTTCCAACCAAAGTACTGAATGGAATAAGTCCCTTAGAAAAGTTTTTAGATGTCAAACCAGACTATCAAAACTTAAAGACTTTTGGATGTTTGTGTTTTCCCTATCTAAGACCATACAACAATCATAAACTATACTTTAGATCTCAACCATGTACATTTATAGGTTATCCAATTAAACAGAAAGGATACAAGTGTTTAGATGAAAATGGAAAAATATTCATAAGCAGACATGTTGTTTTTAATGAGAGAATATTTCCTTTTGCCAATGCTAGTATTAGAACTACACATAAAGTCCATAATCCAAAGATTTCTATACCAAACATACCAGTATTGCCACATATATGGCATGGTAGTGAAACTGAGAAAAGAACAGGAGCCGTTGGATCACAACACACAATGTCATCTGGACTAGGTCATGATGCAGTTGATCAACCTGCTACTCATCCTCAATCACCTGTAGAATCAAGCAATCAAGATCAGAATAATTATGAAGATCAACAGATGATACTGCAAGTCAAAATAGCAGTTCAGAGTCATCTGATGCTGAACTACAGAACAGAACAGGCCACCATATGATCACCAGATCAAAAAGTGGAATTTATAAACCAAAGGTTTATATTGCAACTACATGCATCACAGAGCCATAAACATTTGAACAAGCATTTAAAGACAAAAACTGGAAAGCTGCAATGGATGAAGAGTATCAGGCTTTAGTGAAAAACAATACATGGAGCCTTGTTCATCCACCAAGCAACAAAAACATCATAGGATGCAGATGGACTTATAAATTAAAAAGAAATCCAAATGGAACAGTGTCCAGACATAAAGCAAGGCTTGTTGCCAAAGGGTACACACAAGAATATGGCTTCGATTTCAGTGAAACCTTCTCACCAGTGATGAACCAACAACCATCAGAATAGTTCTTACTATTGCCTTAAATAATAAATGGAACTTGAGACAGTTAGATGTAAACAATGCATTTCTAAATGGTGTTCTGCAGGAAGAAATCTACATGGAGCAGCCACAGGGATACAAGCAAGACATTAATCTTGTGTGCAAGCTAAATAAAGCTATATATATGGGTTAAAACAAGCCCCTAGAGTATGGTTTGATATATTGAAAGCCACATTAGTTCATTTAGGCTATTAATCTACCAAATCTGATAACTATTTATTCATCAAAATTAGTAGCAATCTTATTGTTTACATACTAATATATGTTGATGATTTGATTATAACAAGTAATGATGAGAATGAGATCAAAGGAATAATACAGTATCTTGACAAGCAATTCTCAATTAAGGACTTGAGTGAACTAAATTATTTCCTGGGAATAGAAGTGAAGAAAAAGTCAGACTCAGAAATTTTTCTAAGCCAAAAGAAGTATATCAAGGAGTTGCTAATTAAAGCAAAAATGGATGGTGCTAAATCTCAGCCTACAACAATGATTAGTCATCAACAACTATCTAAACACGGGGGGAACCAATATTAAATGTCAAACAATATAGAAGTATTGTAGGAGCCCTACAATACTCCACAATAACAAGACCAGACATATCTTTCAGCGTTAACAAAGTTTCTCAATTTATGCAAGTACCACGTGAGGAACACTGGAAAGCAGTAAAAAGGATTCTCAGATATCTCAATGGCACAACAAATTATGGAATTATGCTAAAGAAGTGCAAACAACTAAGCATCACAGCATATGCAGATGCAGACTGGGCAACAAATGTCGATGACAGAAAATCAGTGACAGGCTACTATATATACTTATGCAATAATCCAATTTCTTGGTGCTCAAAGAAGCAGACTACTATTTCCAGATCCAGCACAGAGGCTGAATACCGAAGTATAGCTAGCGCTGCTGCTGAAATTACTTGGATTCAATCATTACTCTCAGAAATGAACATCAAAACAGAGATTAAACCAACGATATGGTGCGACAATCAAAGTACAGTCTACATGGCAGCTAATCCAATTATGCACTCAAGAACAAAACTTATAGAGATAGACTTATATTTTGTTCGAGAGTTGGTACAGAAAGGAAAACTCCAAGTAAATCACTTACCATCGACTTACCAACGTGCAGACATACTTACAAAGGCATTATCAGCAAAGAATTTTCATCGATTCAGACAAGACTTGAAGATTGAAGCAATCGCTGAAGAAACAAACAAAGGCTCCATCTTTCAGCTCAATGCTTCAGATCTACAACTGAATCAGTCTTCAGATCAAAATTCGAAGACGAATTGAAGCTGCGATCGATTTTACTTCAGATCTACATCAAAGCAGATCACAATCTTAGTATGTTTTCATAAAGCAGAGATTCAAGAGATAAAGAGAGAGAAGGAGTCTAGAAAGAATCTGCTCGGCTAAATATTGAAAGAGAAGCAAAGCGAGAAGGCTTCTGAATCGCTCTCGAACCCTAACCCTAGCTTCTGGTTGAGGGGGGGGAGTAAAATGATAGAATCGAATGAACGCAACCAGATATATTCTCTTTGTATTTGTGTTGAGCCGGATATTGTTAAAGCCCATTTTGCTTCCTCTGTTTAATATATAAATAGCATACACTCTGCAGTATTTTGTATTCAGTTTTGTATCAATTATATCTTATCAATAAAGAGAAACATTTCTATTTTCTTCTCAATAAACTTTCTGCAATCATCATATTGATTTCAAATTCTTTCTCAATGTTACTCAATTTAGGCCAATAGCTTGATGTACTATAATTTATAAGTGAATCTCTAACATCCTTACATCAAGAATGAAAACCTGCCTTGCCACAATTATTTCAGCTAATCAAAATGCATTTTCAACTAGTAGATATATTAATGACAGTATTATATTGACTCAAGAATTAATGAGAGGGTGTAAAAATAAATCAATCACCCTAAGATGCTCTATAAAGCTTGATATTCAAAAGGCTTTCGATACTGTTCAATGGAGCTCATTTTAAACATTTTGCGAAAAATGAATTTCCTACTTCCTTTTTTGGCTTGGATCTATACATGTATTTCAACAATGTCTTACTCTCTTGCATTAAATGGTAAATGTTTTGGCTATTTCAATGGTACTCAGGGAATTAGAAAGGGGGATCCAATCTCCCCTTACTTGTTTATTACTGTTATGGAAGGATTAACTTGTCCCATAAACTCATCAGTAATTTCAAAAAAAATTGACTTATACCCTAAATGGAAAAATCCTTCTATATCATCTTTAATGTTTACAAATGACCTTTTCATTTTCACTAAGCCAAATCATAAATACATAAAAAATATTTTGCAAACTCTTAACTCCTTATACTTCTTTACCATCCTTGCGGTGAACCTTGCCAAATCCAACATTTTAATTGCTGGTGTTTCCAATGTAGAGGCATGTAATATTATATCCTTATCTAACCTTACTCTGCTTCCTCCCTCAACTATTTAATTAGGTGCCCCTTTAACCACATCAAGAATATCAAAATGCTCAATGTTTACATTTGTTTGAAAAATTTATAAATAAGCTGACATCATAGCCCTCTGCTAAAATTTATATGGCTAGTAAGTTGGTGATTATTTAGTCTATTACTACTTCCATTTGCATTTATTATGCTAGAATTTATGTTCTCCCTAAATAGCTCATGTTTATGATTAACTCTACCCTTAACCACATCTTATGGCATGCTAACCCTTTCTCCAAAAAGCTTATTTTAATATCTTTCAGTAATATTTCTCTTCCGCTTGATAAAGGTGGGTTGGGGATAATGGACATTAAAATTTGGAACTTAGCTGCTATATCCTCTCGTATTGACAAATTGATGCAATGTGGTAATGATTTATTGACCTCGTGATCTCATAGTAACCTCATTAAAAAACATTTTTTTGGTCCATGTCAATCCCTTCAGAATGCAGTTGGTACTGGAGGAATATTTTAATATCTAGATCCAAATTCCTTCCTATGATCCAGTCTAACATATCTTCTACTTCTCACTCTTCTCTCTGGCTTTCCCCATGGGTTCGTTCAGTTTAATTTTAGCTGATGTTATCCCAAGAAATCTTCGAATTCAAACAGGTATAAATGATAATGCAAAAGTTTCCTTCTTCTTAAATGGCAGCAAAATTATTCCGCCTCATTAAAGCTCTCATATAGTCAGGCAATTCTGGTCTATGAATGAAAATATGACTTTTGAATCCAAGCTCGATGGAATAAGATAGGACGGTGGCTTTCACTCCATAGGTAAAGTCTATAAATTCATTTTTGGTTTTAATGATATACCTGTATTTACATGGAGCAGTAGAATATGGTGTGCTTCTTCGAAGTCAAAGGAAAATCTAATGTTATGGAAGATTGTTGTAACGCTATTCACTCTTAGGAAAAACTTCAATTCAGAGGATTATTATCAAATGCTTCCTGCATTTTTTTCCATGATACTATAGAAAGCAACTCTCATTTATTATTTGGATGCTCATTCACTTACAAATTCTGGCGTGGGGTTTTACAACACTATCATTTTCACATTCCCCTTTAGGAATAATTATATTGAACGGTTTACTATCTTCAAAGCTACACGATGGAGAACTGTGAATAGTCGTCTTCCTTTGAAATTACTCAAAAAAGTGGTTTTTGTGGTCTAGGAAGAAAGGATGAAATAATTTTTAAGGGGGAAGGAAAATCTTTGCCTCTGTTAATGTCCAGTGTTTTGCATACCTAGTCTAACTTAATTTAATCCCTGATAAATCAGTTTGATTTGTTATGTATTTTACTTGGGCTTGTTTTTCTAGGCTTTTTTACTTATTTTTTTCTTTCTTTTTTATTATTTATTTATTTGCCTTGTGGTGTCTTGCCTAGGCTTTCTATATTGTATCCTTATTGTTTTTTCTATAATATATCAGGTAAGGGACCAGTCAATCCCACTAGCTTTGCTAAAAAAACTTAAAGTTAGCAAAAGGAAAGTTAGCTTTAACTTATAAAGGATTCAAAATAAATTTATGATTTTGCACAAAAGTCCACTTATGAATTTTGAATTGAATTTATTTTTAAAACTATGTAATCAATAACCAAATAAATATACATATAAAACCAACAAACACACAAAACATATATTCAATTTTTAAAATGATTCCAATTAATCTACACATGTAGCTTACTTATGTTTGTGTATATAATAAGTTACAAAGTTATATCAATTAATTAAAATCAGTTTCCAAATCAAAATGTTTAAAAAAACATTAATATCCAAATCAATAACAAATTCAGATCTAGCAAATGAAGCATATATAATTTTGTTGAATGATGTTTGGGATCTAAACTATACATATAAGATAAGATGAACGTATAATAAAAAACGATGTAGCATTTGAGATTCTAAATTGTATTAACATCATGTATTGCAAAATCAACTAGGATTAGAATATTACCTTAAGATGAAGCCAAAAATCATACATTGAATGAAGAATAAAAATCCTAGATTTGATTGAATCAATCTCTGGACTCTATAAGGATCTAGAGACAAACACCACCTTGATTATTTTGATTTTTTTATATTTTTTTTTGGAATTATATGGCATGGAGGCCATGGAATTTTTGGTAGAGAGAATATGAAGAGAGAGTGCAAAATATGATGAATGCATTTGTTTTAAGAATGTAATAAAAGCGAAATAAAGGCTTAAGGTCATTTGCCTTCCTTTAGTTACTCTTTTATCCTTTCAAATCAAATTTGAAACCCTTCTTCTCGCCCCTTTTGGCCGACCATAAATGATGCAAGATGAGCCTCAAAAATTTCTCAAACCCACTTAGTAATTAATATATTTGAAATCCTATTTAAATATTCTATAAATATTGTATATCAGTATGTGCATGTACAACTTTTATATGCGCATTTCATTAAATGCCAATGGAATTCAAAAAATCAAATGAATATTAATAATTATTACTTCATAAACATTAATAATTGATATTTCATAAATATTAATAATTAATATTTCACACATATTAATTAATTTGCATTGACTATAAATTAATTAAATCATGTGGGTTATTCGGTGTATTCAATATTACGGTTGTGCGACTCAAATGTGTAATCTCGGTCAATAATTAGCGATGAACAATTTAACTATTAATAATCATATGTCACCTTAACTAGTGGCTTGCCATTTCAGATGAATTTATCGCTTACACCACTTTTTAGTAAAATCTAATTTTACTATTATAAGCGTACCTATTAGTAACGATTATTTACATCATTTGTCATCGTCAAAACTATATCACTTTGGGACATATGAAATTTGGTTTTAATAAAAATTCCAATATTATCCACATTTAACTTTATTAGTTCAAAAAATTCCTTGGTTCAATAATAATAATAATTAATCGTATTGCCCTAGCTAGAGACTTTGACTTTGAGTTAACTATGGTTGATTATGGTATATACCTCATATAACTAAAGGGGTGAATTTTCTATTGAATAGTGTTTCACGTCCAAAACTTCAATTCAGACCTAACTATAATCACTCGGTGGATGCCACATGGTTTAATTATAATCTAAGTGGATTGCCTATACTGAAGTTCAACGGTATTCTTAAGCCGAAAGAATTGTGTAATATCGTCACTTCAACATTCTTCGTTTGACCTTAGTTATATTAAATAATAGAAAACTCTTAAGTGAGTCATTCCAAAGTTATCCAACAACTATCAATGCATAACCGCTTGGTTCCCCCAATAGCCATGTGGAAATACACTACCCAACATTTAGAGAGCATTACGTACTCTAGTCTCAATGGATTTATCGATATCATATCTCAAAACATCTTGATTATGAATATGTAAAACAATTTTATTTTAATGTAATGAATTTTTCATGATTATAATACATTGAACTATAATATGACATGCCATTCAAGGATTTTCTATTTTATAATTAAAATTTATAATTAATTAACATATCACAATATGACAAGTATATAATAGAAAGACAAATGCCTTTTATTTCGAATGAGATTTCATTATAGAGTAAATCATTTACAATGAATTAAAGAATTTCCCTTAAAACACACCCTTAATTCTGCCAGAGAGAGTGTGCTTTTATATTTTAAAAGCTATTATATGTATGTATGTGTTTATATATATAAGTATAAAATACTAGAAATGCTTACTACTATCTAAGGAAAGTGCAAATTATCCATGTTTACTGATTAGTGGGAATAAGTAATCAAACTAGAAATGGTTCCGATGAGATAGGAACGAAGATTATAGGTATGAACATTCTAGTATGGTTCCACTGGAATCTTCAGGTAAGAGGCCATGCTAAAATTAACCCTAATGGAGGACCTGCAGTTCAAGCACATGAGGCATTTCCCACTCCTCTGCTTAGTTTGGATTATCCTAAATTATGTCGGAATTTCCAAAGTGTAGGTAGAAAGAATTAATTGGTGATTGGATCATCTATTGAAACTTGGGCATGCAGGGGAATTTTGATAGAATATGTGTTATGATCGGCGTAGATGATGCGATGAAGATGCAATGAAAAGCCAATTGGCTTCATGGATCCTATATAGGAAGGCCTTGAACTCATGGGATGTTGTCACTACAAAGGCAGAAGAGACTGTGATTACTTGAACTAATTTTAGGAGTCACCTTGAAGTTAAATTTATATTGGAGGCTGAATGGGAAGTGGAGCTGGAGAAGTTCATCCATTTTGAGTAGGGAGACCATTGTCTCAAGGAGTATGTCAATGAGTTTAACCAGTAGGTGAAGTACGACCTAGACATCATTAATATACCAATGGAGAAGGCAACAAAATTTTTTATGGGGTTGAATCCATCTTTGAGGGATATTGCTTTGAGCCATATACCCACTAGAGCTACTTTTGAGAGCTTAGTTGAGATGGTGTTGTTGAATTCAATTCGAAAGAAGAGCCTAAGAAGGTATAGGGAAAGTTGGTTCAACAGAATAAATGCAAGGTGAAGTAGGAGCTTAAGGCAGAATAAAGGAACCAAGATTTAATTGTAGGAAGTGCAATATGAGGGGACATTTGGCAAAGGATTGTAGAGTGAATGTCATAAATATCAAATGTTCCAACTGGAACCAACTTGCACATATAATGAGGGAGCATCTGACCTTGCCTAAGACTTCTACTTGAGCGGTTCCAGCTTATGCACTTAATGTTGTCCCTAGCTCAAGCACAACCCTAGCTATTTGTCTATTCATACGTTATTTGATACTGGAGCATCTCACTCGTTTATTTTGAGTAAGCTATTATGTGAATTGCATTTAGAGATTAGTATCATCATAGACCCCACTAGGGTATCAAATCCTATTAAGGAATCAATCCACTTATCCGTAATTTGTGGGGGTTTGAAGTATTATATTTTGGGTGTTAAATTTGATTATAATGCTTTTGTATTGGGATTTTCTGGTTTGGTCTAATTCTGGGAATGGATTGGATGTCTATGTATGGAGTGGTGTTGGATTGTGATAGGAAGGTTATTCGCTTGGGTACTTGTAGTTGGTGCAACCTTGATTTTTACCGTGATCTCAATAGTTCTACAATATTGAGTTATTTGGATTCCCTAGACCTGTCACATGATGAGCTAGCTTCGATTCCTATAGTTTAGGACATCCCAGATGTTTTTATCAAAGTTTCTGGTCTTCCTCCTAATAGGGAGATTGAATTTCGAATTTCTTTAGAAAAGGATACCAGGCCCATTGCCTTACCACTTAGGCATACGGTTTCTAGAGGAAGCCGCAAGCTTAATAAACATGTGAATGAATTATTGAAGAAGTGTTTTATCCGAAGCAATATTTTGGAATAAGGAACACATACCGTCTTTGCTATTAAAGCAAATTGCTCTTTCAGGCTTTTTGTCCATTGTCATGAATTAAACAAGCTAACGAAAAAGAACCATCATCCACAACCATGTATTGAGAATTTAATTGATCAGTTATTCAGAGCAAGGATATTTTCTTAGCTTGAGTTGGCAAACATATTCCATCGGTTGTGTATAGTCGAGGAAGATATTTAGAAAAACCGTTTTTTGTATATTTGATGGACTTTATGAATGCTTAGTCATGCCACTTGAACTGACCAGTGAACCATCATATTTTGTCGACCTTATGAGTCAAGTCTTTAGAAGATTACTAAATAAGTTCTTCGCAGTATTTGCAAATGATGTACTTGTTTATTCAAAAAGCAATGAAGAGCATAATTGCATTTAAAAGAAGTGTTTGGTACTTTGCATAGGCATAAGTTGAAAGCGAAAGTTTCAAAATATCACTTTTGGTGCAAGGAGGTTCGCTTTCTCGGTCATGTTGTCTATGAGCAAGAATTGTTAGTCGATCTAAGTAAAGATGCCGCAGTCTAAAATTGACATGTATTGAAAAATGCTATAATGGTAAGAATTTTTCTTGGTTTGGCTAGCTATTGCAAGAAGTTTATTAAAGATTTCACAATAATTTCTACACCGTTGACACACCTTACTAAGTAGAATTTAGTTTTCGCATGGAATTCGGAGTGTGGGCATGATTTTACCAACTTGATTTAGTACTTCTTGATGGTTTGAAGTTGTTTACCATGTATACCAATGCTTGTAAATCAGATTTGGTGTTATTTTGATGTATGCGGGTAGACTTGTTTGTTATGCCAGTTTACAGTTGAGTGTACATGGGGAAAATTATCCAACTCATGATCTTGAGTTAGCAGCTACTATTTTCTACTCTCAAATCTTGAAGGCATTACCTTTTAGAGGAACAATTTGAGTTGTTTACAAATCATAAATCCCTAAAGTATTTGTTCTCCTGATAGGATTTGAATTTGAAGCTGCAAAGATGGATGGAGTTCTTGGAATCGTATGATTTCAGTATTTCAGAAACCCCAAGAAAAGGCAATGTTATAGTTAATGCCTTCAGTTGGAGACACATGATGTTAGGCTCTATGTTTTTGGAGTGGAAGCACTTGGAGTTTGTTTCTGCATTTGATATCCGACCATTATTAGATCTTACACCGGGTTTGGTAGCAAGCTTGGATGTCTAGTCTTCACTTACGGTTTGCGTCGAAAGCAAGGCACGTAGTTGTTGGGTATTTTTGAGAAGTTGAACAAATGTGAGCATTTAAGTCATTTTGATTGTTTTCCAATAATTCTAGGGGTGGCTGCTTAAAGCTGGCAGGTTGTCTGTTCCTCTTATTACGGAGTTGGTTGACTTGTAATAGATGAGTCCCATCATTCTAGGATGACTATTCATCCCAGCACGGGCAAAATGTAACTAGATATAAATAGGCTATTCTATTGGCCATGTATGAAGTGACATATAGCAAAAATTTGCTTTGGGGTGTGTAACATGTCAGAGGGTAAAGGTAGAGTAGAGAAAGCCTGATGGGCTATATTGGATATTCCATGGTGGAAATGGAAAGTATCTTTATGGATTTCGTTGATGGGTTATCTGAGTGCAGAAGGGGAAATGAGAGTGTTTGGTCATTGTCGATCTACTTATCAAATGCGCTCATACTATTCCAATTAGAAGTACGAGGATTGCGGCATTTTTGGCGACCGTATATGAGAGAGAGGTAGTTCACCTGTGCGGACTTCCTTTCAGTGTTGTCAATAAACGATATCCACTTTTACTAGTGAATTTTAGTGGAGCGTTTGGAAGCTTTGGGCACCAAACTGAATTTGAGTACAACTTATCACCTACAAAGGGACATACAGACTAAGGGGGTATATCAGGTGTCGGAAGATTTATTGTAGGTGTATGATTCATACTTTGGAAGTTCTTGGAAAGACCATTTTCCACTTGTTGAGTTTGGATATAGTTACATCTATCAAACAAGTATTAGAATGGCACCATTAAAGGCATTGTACGGGATGCCATGCAAATCTCTATCATGTTGCTGGGATAAAATAGATAAGATTATTCTTGGACCAAACATGATTAGAGAAATTTCATAGAAAGTGGATTTGATTTGTAGGAGGATGAAGACTATGCAGGACATGCATAAAAGTATGCTGGCAGAAGACACACAAAGTTGGAAT
Source organism: Allium fistulosum (assembly GCA_030737815.1). Classification (NCBI taxonomy): domain Eukaryota; kingdom Viridiplantae; phylum Streptophyta; class Magnoliopsida; order Asparagales; family Amaryllidaceae; genus Allium; species Allium fistulosum. Next base: position 295,711,259 of record CM060908.1, on the reverse strand, counting down.
TCACAGTAGGCGATATGGTTTATATGAAGGTCTCGCCACTAAGACATATTACGAGCTTTGCTAATAGGAAAGTTGGCACCAAGTTTTCTACGGCCTTTTTTGATATTGGGGAGAGTAGGAAAGTGAGTATATAGAGCGAATCTTCCTGAAAAATTAACATGAATTCATAATTTCTTCCATGTGTCGCACTTGCGGAAGTTTTTACATGATTCAGCTATTGTGGTCGAGGCGAGTTAGTTAGTGGAAGTTAAAGAGGATAGAGAGAGTCACTTGTTCATCATGCACCTACTCAAATTATTGAGCATGGGACAAAGAGAATTTGAAATAAAGTACCAAAATTGATTAGAGTCTAGTGGGGAATTGATCCTACTAAGAGTACATCAGAGCTAGAGGAGAAGATTAGATCTTCTCATCCCTAGCGCTTTTCCAGTACATTTTCCCTATATTGCTTGCTTGCTTGAATTAGGAAATTAGTTGGTGTGGTATGATTTTTCTATGCGACTTATGTTTTGTTATATGACGATTTATTATAAATTATGTTGCATACATATAGAAATTATCAGTATGTTTCAGGTCATCCATGCCTATATGCCATGATTCTGCATTCATATAGGAGCGACATTGTAATATTTATGCATTTATCACATGCCATATTCATTCCATCTGTTAATTTGATGGATGCGTATTATTTATTTGCACTTATTTATCCATTGCTATATATTGTTATTTTTACTCAAGTTATAGTGGTATCCCTATGGGTTCCATACCATATATCGCTAGAAAAATTAGGACTCAAATATGTTTGATATGAATTATTTGGATTGCTTTTATTATGGTGTGATTTTAATGTATGTAGCACATACATATGGTTACTGTCATACAGATCAGTCCATAAGTTACATTTTTCCATCTCTTCGAATTTTGAAGAGGAAATTTTTTTAAGGCAGGGGAATAGTTTAATACACCTGATTTTTAATAAAAATATATAATTTATTAAAAACAAATATGGTTTGGTAATTTTACATAAGACTGAAAAACTAAACTTTTACAATGAAGGAATTTTTAAATTTTGACATTTCTGTTGCGCCAAGTAGATTTTTTTTATCAAAATGTATATATAAAACATCAAAAACGGACACCGGATGAAGAAAATACAAATCGTTTATCGTAACACACTTTTTGAGACTAAAATGTTCAAGGCCCAAGTGGGCTAGGGGTAATTTCAGATTTTGGATTGTAAATTGGGTGGATACATAACCATAATTCATCCAACGTTCATTTCTCTTCATCCTATAGTTGTTGTTCGACCTAAACTCAAAACTCCATTCTTTTTCTCCTTCTTGCTCAGTTCTAAATTAATTTTTTCCAAATAAAATAGCAAATAAATAGAATAAACGAAATCTAATCCAAACAATAGCAAGCCAAATAGCAGAAAAGATACTAATTCAATCAAATCAATGAAGGTAATTTGAATATTTCTATCAAAAATCAACCAAACAGCGAATACAGGTGAATGAGATTATCTACAAAATGGTTATATTGTTATATATGCATTAAATTTCCTTTATAAATCTATTTAGATTTTTTTCCAAATACGTTTGAAAATGGATTTGATGTTTAAGTTAGTGCACAACACCCTTGAAAATTTAATAAGGAAATTAAATTTAAATAAAAGACTAAAATAAAATTTTCATAACGTTCAAATTTTGCTACGAAACTTGCAATATTGCATTTATAGCGATTTTTGGACAATTTTCATATATAACACTTCAAAATTGGAGTTAGTACGGAGAATTTAAGGGCATTGGAAGATTTGAAAATAGACTAAACATTTAAAAATAAAAATTCACAATAAAACATGATGACCGATCAACCCAGGACGGTCGACTTTAGTGGTTGACCTAGAAGGATAAGCAATCGACCATTGGCTAAGTAAAATCGAGCGTCCTTTGGCCTGTTTGATGGGCCAAGATTCATTACTTCGTTGCTAAGCTGAGATGTGTGTATGCTATAACCTTAAATATTCACCTGCCTAAATCCAATGTCCTAAACTAATTGTAAATGCCTATAACTTCAACCCTAGCCTAACTCTAAAACCACCAGAAATGTTCACTATACCGAAACTCTGCCCAAATCTAATATCTCCTCTAATCGTAAAATTTCATCAAAATCAAATTAAAATCAAACTAGAAAAAATATAATCTCGGATCTAGAAGGAGGAAGCATACAAAGGGCTATTCTCAAGCGGAGCAAGTTGGAAGAGCTTAGGTATAAGGTGAGTGGGACCAAATTTAATTAGATGATTATTAAAGTTAGGCATAATCTATTCTAATTGATTTAGGGTGTTAGTAAATTAAAATAGAAACTGTAAAACTCTAAACTAAAACCAATAATCTAGGGTAGAATTGAAACCATTATGAATTGTTAAACCTGATATTGATGCTAGCACACCCCTTTAATTATTTAACTATAAACCCTAAAATCTATAAACCCTAAGACTTGTAAAACTTAGATTGAACAATTGAAATATAAATTGAAATTTGAGAAATATAGACTAGTCAAAAATAGTGTTTAAGGTTTACTATAAACTGTAATAAACAAGAATTAATCTAAAATTAAGAATCGACATCGAAAATTGCAGAACCCCTAATTTTAGCCTACGACTAGTCGACCACTCATCCCGACCGGTCGACCGGTTGTCACCTGAAACACGCAATTTGAACCTCGACCTAAGGTCAAGGTTAGCAATAAAGTTTATATAACATATAAATTTTTTTGTGAACCAATTTGGGTTGTATGTTTGAGATAACAAGAAAGCTAGTTCCATATGAGAGGACACTAGGTCGTTGTGATGTTGGATAAATGTTCTTTACCCAATTTCGAATCGAGTAATCGACTGGAGGCAATGTATTTTCGTAAGAATGGTACTCATAGGAAGGTTTTGCAGTGGATGCACAACACTGATGGATGTTAGTTGAATGGGCCCGATACTAATGGGGGATTATATCCAGACATAGTCGGGCCCAATGGGGTACGACAAGAGGCAATATTCAACAAAGCGGCATAGCACAACAGGAGTCCTTGTATTCATGGTTCTGACGCAACGTGATACAGATCAGATGGTGGACATCAACGCATGCAATACGAGGCACACACTACGATCGAGAGGTGGACATGAGTGCAGATGACGAGACACACCGATGAGTCGGAATTTCGGGTTCTACCTTACTTGGCGTAGTTGGGATATGGAAAATTATACTAGTGTGGGAGAGCAGTCCCCATAGTAGCATTATGTGGTGATATTAGTAGAAATTGGTTTCCACAGTAGCCTACGGGCAGTGTTTCCTTATTGGACAGTTCTAGTAGCATTGGCCGATCGTTAGTTGTGAGGTTTTACCTGTAGTTTGATCCTTAGATTAGATACCCTTAGGTAATGGAACTAATGAATTCATGGACACATGTAGCAAACCCTATGTCATTTATAGTAGTATTAAAGTTAACTGCACATGATCATCACACATTAAACTTGTACTCATTCACTAGACTTTTTTCTGACCCGCTCTTTTTCCTTCTTTTTCCCCATCACAGGTGGACAGGGCAGCAGGTGATTGGCCCATTCTTGATACTTGGAGAGGCGAGCTCATCTTTAGAGTTGTTTTTATCATATTTACTCTCCATGTATTTATCTATCTTATTAGTACATTTTATTTCTTGTATCATACTTGGAGTGATACTTTCTGCGTACTCTATATTGGACTACGTACTGATTTTCTAAGACTGATTTGGATATTTTCTGAGATGGACATTGTTCTTCATTATATGTTTTGTCCCTTCCGCTGTGAATTCTAAAAGTGTAATATACCTTAGATTACATCTGCTTGCATTAGTCTTTGTAATGTCATAAAAACCCCGACAGCCTGTATTTCTCATCATGACAAAAGTCTGAAAGTCACACTAAGCTTTGGATCGGTGCGTTGGGAGGTGCAGGATGTCATAGTTGGTATCAGAGCATATGTGCAAAGTTCCTTAGGGATTAGGATCGTATTGCGAGAACGTACTTGAAATTTAAAAAAAAAAATTGGTTTTCCAGAAGTTTTCAAAAATGGGTTCTAAAAATATATATATATGTATTTCCAAAAAGCTTTTCAAAGATTCTATACATATTGTGATCTCTCTCATTTTCGTGCCTATTCTATATTTGGTTCATGCCTATGTTATCTCTCTTATTTATGCTTATGCTATCCATGAAAAGTTTCTAGTAAAATTCTTAAATTCACATCTAAAAGATGAGAAATCCTGCAGGTTCAAGCTCTGGTGATGCGGCTGATGTCCCAAACGTGAACATCCCGATATGGTTCCGCCAGTACCTTCAAGTGAGGGGACAGGCCGAGCTAAATCCCACTAGAGAGCCAATAGAGAGAGTGACAAGTACAGTTCATGCCGCCCACCTACCGCTACAGACTTTACTAAGCCATGTAAAGATTTTTCGAGCCTTGGAGGAAAGATGTACATGTGACAGTCTTACGTGGATTCGAGGACATGGATCCACGCTTGTGAGAGGATCTTTGATTTGATGGGTTTGATTGACAAGGTGAGGAGGTAGTTAGCTACATGGTAGTTACAGGTGAGGCATTGAGTTGGTGGGAGGTTGTTGAGTCTGAGACTGATGGAGGAGAGATATCCAGGGTGGAGTTTCGCAGGCGATTGGAGATGGAGTTTCTTTCTAGGGCAAAGGAAGGTGTGCAGTTGGAAAAGTTCATGCACTTGAAGAAAGTGTAGGATCGATTTCACCCTAGAGGGGGGGGTGAATAGGGTGATACTAATAATTATAAAAATTAAATGCGGAAGTATATAAAATAATCGCAACACAGATAATAGCAGAATAGTAGCAGCACATATAATAACAGAATAATAAAAACAGAAGTAGAACAACACAGATTTACCCAGCTTCAGCAAAAACCCTGCCTACGTGCTGCCCCTAAGGTTTCTACTAGAAATTAAGTAGTCAGACGCTTACACACGTAAACCCACGACACCCGCTATCGACTAACCTAACTCTACGCTCAAAACCCTGCCATAACTCAGCCACTGAGTTGCGAATTCTCGAACTACACCAACGTAGTTCGTCCCCTAGTCACACGACTAGAATTTACAAACGTTTAAAAATAAAATACAAAATAAAAAAGAATTTAAAACACAAAACCCTAGTTTAAAAAAATAAGCCCAAAAGCAATTTAAGATGCCATCCTAAATTAAAATGTAGTGATAAAAAAAATGTCCTCGTGTTTTCTTTATTTCTTCGGCCTGACTTCTTTGCTTTGAAAATGGCTGCTTCCTTTTTGCTCGTTCCTTTTTCAACAATTTAGGGCTTTGCTGTAATTGAAGCTGCCGCTTGATTGTTGGTCGATTACAGTGGCTATTGCTTTGATTTACTTCGACAATCGACTCACTTTCTCTGATTTGCTTTCGGCTACTTCAATTCGTCGAGTTCGATTGATGTGTGAATTGGTACGTGAATGCCTTTTTCTGATTATTAATTATTCTCGACTTTGATTCGAGTTGAATGATTTATTCTTCTCTGTTGTTTCTTGAACTCGAATAAATTTATTGCCGATGATTATTGGATTTAAATAGGGTTTGAAACCCCTAATTATCCTTCGTATAATATCATTTGAATTCTTCAGTTAATATGCTTGGACACGGATTTTCGTTTGGATGCTTGTGATGTTTTCTGACCTTTTCAATTCGTATATTCTCTGTTTGCTTGGTCACCACGGCTTTGATTTTGAACTTGCTCCGTGAATTTCTGGTTTAACTTCGGCCACTTGAAATGATAATCTGGACACTTTCGATTTTCGTTATTTCCTGGTTTTGACTCTGACTTGTTCAATATCTCCTGGCTTTGACTTTGGTATGAAACTGCTACCTTGATTCCTGTAAGTCTTTAAACTGCTTCATTTTTGTTCAAGATTGAATGCATCTGTTTGATTGTCTCTTGATCACTGTCTTGCTTGGAGTTCAGTAACTTGCATTGTTTTCCACTGCATATATGTGTGTGTGCTTATACTTTTGTATTGCATTCTTTATGTGTATGGACTAGCTCGAGTTTGTCTTCGAGTTACACTACAATTTTTACTCTTATGCATGTTCTAATCTAGTTGATGTTGTAGTGTTATTTTGTGTTGATGTTGACATACTTGTGTACATGTTCATGCGTGGTCTGCTTGGACTTGCCTCTGGTCATTTTTGCATTTGCTTCGATCTCTTGAATCTAAACACTTGAACTATTTGCACTGTGTCTGATCTTGAGTTACTTCGAGTTAAACTTCCCAGTTGCAATGTTTATGTGAATGCTGTTTTATGGGCTTGTTCTTGTGTCTGACCATATGTGTTTGCACTACTGTTGTCTTCATTTGGCCTTGTAGAAGTGTTGCATTCACCATGCTTGATTATGTACATTTGAGCTGGACATGTGTGCTTGTTACTGTAGCCACCTCAGTTTTGTATTGTTCGAGCCAGTGCATTTGTGTCATCATTGGTGCCATTGATATTTGAGTCTGCTGCACCATGTAGTAGCCTTGCTTGCATATCAGGTTGCTCTGTTTTAATTTGGTCTTTTTGTAGCTTGCTTGTGCACACTTGAGTTTGTATTGGTAATCATGTGAAATGCTGTCATGTGTACATTTTGTATATAATCATTGAATTCTGGATTCTGCTTCATTGTTTCTTGTGCACTTATGGTTCTTCAAGTGTACTTTGTTTTTGTATTGCACCTGAGTTGAACCTAGCTTTGGCTCGGGTTTGACCTTGTGCTCATATCGTGACTTTATTTGTATTGCACTTGAGTTGAACCTAGCTTTGGCTCGGGTTTGACCTTGTGCTCACCTGTCCCTGCGGTTTTATCAAGTGTATATCGGTGTGCACGGCCTTGTGGCATGTACGGTGATACACTGTGCATGTCACAAGTTGTTCGTGTATGATGAATTCAAAATGAATATGATGACGAACAACCCAAATAACTGAGGAAAATAATATTTTCAAAATCACATTTTATTTTACACTGCAAAAATATTTCCTTTTCAATTTTACTGCATCAGTGTGTATTTTGCAGATAACTTAGATGCTGGATTCAATCTGGGATAGAGTTGAAGATAAAAACGAGCGAATGAGTGATATATAGTGAGGTGCAAATGTAAATTAAAAATTATGATGTAATCGAAATTGTATATATATAGTAAGAGCTCAAATTTGTACTATTCAAAAATTGTAATAAAATATTTGTTTAAATAAAATATCTGTTTGAATTTAAATTCTGTGTTACTTATTTTATTCAGCAAATATTTATTTAATTATGTGAAAATAAAATAGTATAATAAAAAATACATTTAAATGAATATATATATATATATATATGTTTATTATCATCAAACAAAAATCATATATTGCATATTCAACAATCTCCCTCTTTTGATGATAACAAACATATATTTAAGATTTTGAATTTTTTAAATGTATTTGATCGTTCAATTTGCTCCCTCTATTTGAATTCTCCCTCTCTACAACAAAGCTCCCCCTTCATATATGCATGAAAATAAATAAAAATGTGCAAATGAACCTAGATGCAAGTAGAAAATGCAAAATAAAATATTAGACCTTTATTTGTCAAAATCTTAACTTTTCTCTCCCCCTTTTGTTATCAGCAAAAGAGTAATAGTGTTAGAAAAATAGAGATAAAGTGATAGACATTAATACAATATTAATACCCAATCGAGTATAAATATTAAATTTCAATAAAAAAATCATAAATACTCTGTTAGGCGCATATTCCACTTTAGAATGATAGGGATGATGCAAAAACATATAGCTGTGTCTATTTGTGGTATATTTATATCAGGAATTTGAATATCTACTAACCATGCATAACCGTTAGGACTTTTAAATGAGATTAGTAGTATTCCAAATTTTTATAAAAAAAATGAATTCAAGTATCTTCTAACCACGCATAACTGTGAGGACTTTTAAATGGGATTAGAATCAACTTGTCTATTTAATCAATCAATTTTGACATGTGTTCCATACATGCATAACCGTGAGGACTTTTAAATGAGCATGAAAGCACATAATCAAAAATTCCAAGTAATTCACCCATGAATAACCGTGAGGACTTTTAAATGAGAGTGAATACTTTGGATGTTTTTATTGCTAAAAAAATATAATAAAATGAAAACCGAATAATTTCCCGTTTAAAATACCACATATTGACATACTATATTGGATTTTGATGAGTGAAGGTTGTTAGAAATATGATAGAAATAGAGATGGTCATGGAATTTTACCCATCAAAAAGTTATTATAAATCTTGTTTAAATTTCTAAAGAAATTTACTAAATATATTGTCTTAAGTTATAAAATATGATTAATATCAACACTCATCACTTTTTCAATCACTATTTATCTTTTCGATAATCAGTAGAGAGTCAGATTAGTTAATGTAGTCATTTAAGATCAAATCCAAAAATAATTATAAAATCAAATTTTCAAAAATGACTAATCTGAAACAAGGTCAACAAAAACTATTTTCCGGAAGGGGTTTTATAAAAGAAAATGTCTGCTAATTGAAAATCATTTGAAATGAAATATATGCAGATATCTTCTATGAAAATGTGATGCAACTCATGAATGTCTCAACATAAAACTCGGTCCACTAATACTTTTTATGTCAACTAGACTACCAGTGTCTCCTGCATCTGAATTCCCCTTTAACTCAAGGTTATCATTAGATAGATATCATTTCAAAAAATTAAAATAAGTGAAAATCAATTTTCTGTAAGGGGGTTTTGTGAAAATGACTTCAAGTTGAAATCAATACAATAATTGCAAAAATGATTTCAACATGAAATGATATAAGATACCACTTGTAATTGAGATATTCATTGTGATATATAGTGGTATATAAGAAACACGTGTACTCCTTACCACTTAAATTTTCAGCACGTCCATTTATATCAAGCACAAGTAATCTAAATTGAGCAAAAACACATATTCAAAAAAAATTTGTCAAAGCCGTTTTTCATGACATTCCAAAGTGAATCAAAAGTCAGAGAAGTTGTAGCATTATCAATTAGCTTTTCAAAAACATCAAGTGTTTCACAAATCAAAGTTGAGATGATCAAGATATGTCAGAAATACTTCAACAATGTCGATCAAAACATAATTAACAATATGTGAACAAAAATTGAGTTGAGAGATCATACCTCACTTTCCTTCTATTCTGTGATATCCAAAATGCAATGATCTCCATCTAATCTTTATAGGCTAAGGAACATTTAAATTTTAGTTTATCAATCACTTAGAACAACTCGAAATCTATCTCCATCAAAGTTGTTCCTTAGCCCACTTGTGTGTCTAAATTTTTTGGAAGGCAAGTGATCTAACTAAGGATGTAGGACCACTATTATTATCTATTGAAATCTTTGGTACCCAAATTTGTCTATATAACAAACCGTTAGCATTTACAATTGTACCCTTGGGAATCCAAATCTGTTTAAATTTCAAACCATTTATATTCTTACCTTTTGGAATCCATATTTGTTTAACGGTTTTGTGTTTGTATATATTTCGACAATTATTCTTGCTATGTCCAGTACCTTTACACATTTGGGTATCACATATTTCCCCTTGACAGTGTTATTAGTTGTTTGTTCATATTTTGACACTTTTTTAAATCCATGGCCTTTCCTTTTATTCACGAAGAGTTGATTTTCTAAGAACATATTAAATGATTTTTCTCTAGGGAAAAAATTTCGAGTAATCAGCTCAAGTTTATTAACTTTGGATTTTAAAAGTTTATTTTCATTTATTAGCTTCGAACAACAACTAACGGTACTATCTCTCTTCTCAAAATTCATCATTTTCAAGTCTATATTTTCATTTTTAAGCTCTCTAATTTTAGTCTCAATTTCAAGCATCTCAGTTTCAAAGAGTTGGAGTTTTTTAAATTCAATTTTTTCGAAATCCTTGATTTTTTCAATTTCCTTTTCAAACTCGTGATTTAATCGAATAATTTTAGATTTGCTCAAACTCACATTTTCTTTTTCAAAGGTATTGAAATTTTCATTGAATTCATTTAATTTCTTTTCAAAAAGCGCACATTTAGAACTTTCCAACTTCTTAAAACTATCCAACTCTTTTTGCAAAATGTTGTTTTTACAAATCAATTCAGTTTTGTTTTTCTCCCGTATTAAAATTTCGTTTTCTAACTTTTGAAAGTATTCATGAAAACGTGCAAATTCATTTTCATGGTCCAAACACCTTTTACAATTAGAACTTTTATTTTTCTTAATATTTTTAAGCTCCTTTTCCAAATCATTATTTTTGTGATGAATTTTAGCTTGTTCCCTTTCCAACTTATTATTTTTCAACTCAAGAGCTTTATTATTTTCAATTAATTTTTGACATAAGAGAACTAAATCATTGAATGAAAATTCACTTATCTCATCGGTTATTGAATCTTCATCACTGCTGCCTTTTGCCAATCCTGTTAAGCACATTTCTTTAACAAAGTCGATTGTGGAGGATTTCTCATCGTTGTTGACTTTTGCACCATATATTGGATCAAAAGTATTCCAGATTTCCTGTGCATTTTCACAATGAGAGACAAAGTTAAAATTATCTTGATTAATATGAGAATATAGTATATGCATAGCAAGAGCATTAATCGAAGTATTTATTCATCTATTATATCACACCCATTTTGAATAATATCCCAACATTTAAAATTAACATATTTTAAATAAAATTCCATTTTTAATTTCCAATTTAAAAATCTTTTCCATCAAAAGTAGGAGGAATAATACTGGACCGACCCTCAGCAAAAGCATTATTAAAAGAAGCCATTTAAAAAAAACAAAATTTTAAAATAGTAATTTGTTTTTGAAAAATCAATTTTTTAAAATAAAAATTGGCTTCTGTTCCTAGCTTTGATACCACTTGTAGGATCGATTTCACCCTAGAGGTGGGGGTGAATAGGGTGATACTAATAATTATAAAAATTTAATGCGGAAGTATATAAAATAATCGCAACACAGATAATAGCAGAATAGTAGCAGCACAGATAATAGCAGAATAATAAAAACAGAAGTAGAATGACACAGATTTACCCAGCTTCGGCAAAAACCTTACGTACGTGCTACCCCCAAGGTTTCTACTAAAAATTAAGTAGTCAGATGCTTACACACGTAAACTCGCGACACCCGCTATCGACTAACCTAACTTTACGCTCAAAACCCTGCCACAACTCAGCCACTGAGTTGCGAATTCTCGAACTACACTACCGTAGTTCGTCCCCTAGTCACACGACTAGAATTTACAAACGTTTAAAAATAAAATACAAAATAAAAAACAATTTAAAACCCAAAAACCTAGTTTAAAAAAATAAGCCCAAAAGCAATTTAAGATGCCGGCCCAAATTAAAATGTAGTGATAAGAAAAATGTCCCCGTGTTTTCTTTATTTCTTCGGCCTGACTTCTTTGCTTTGAAAATGGCTGCTTCCTTTTTGCTCGTTCCTTTTTCACCAATTTAGGGCTTTGTTGTAATTGAAGTTGCCGCTTGATTGTTGGTCGATTACAGTGGCTATTGCTTTGAATTGCTTCGACAATCGACTCGCTTTCTCCGATTTGCTTTCGGCTACTTCAACTCGTCGAGTTCGATTGATGTGTGAATTGGTATGTGAATGCCTTTTTCTGATTATTAATTATTCTCGACTTTGATTCGAGTTGAATGATTTTTTCTTCTCTGTTGTTGCTTGAACTCGAATAAATTTTATTGCCGATGATGGTTGGGTCTAAATAAGGTTCGAAACCCCTAATTATAGTTCGTATAATATCGTTTGAATTCTTCAGTTAATATGCTTGGCCACTGATTTTCGTTTGGATGCTTATGATGTTTTCTGACTTTTTCAATTCGTATATTCTCTGTTTGCTTGGTCACCACGGTTTTGATTTTGAACTTGCTCCGTGAATTTCTGGTTTAACTTCGGCCACTTGAAATGATAATCTGGACACTTTCGATTTTTGTTATTTTCTGATTTTGACTCTGACTTGTTCAATATCTCCTGGCTTTGACTTTGTAATGAAACTGCTACCTTGATTCCTATAAGTCTGTAAACTGCTTCATTTTTGTTCAAGATTGAATGCATCTGTTTGATTGTCTCTTGATCACTGTCTTACTTGGAGTTCAGTAACTTGCATTGTTTTCCACTGCATATATATGTGTGTGTGCTTATACTTTTGTATTGCATTCTTTATGTGTATGGACTAGCTCGAGTTGGTCTTCAAGTTACACTACAGTTTTTACTCTTGTGCATGTTCTGATCTAGTTGATGTTGCAGTGTTGTTTTGTGTTGATGTTGACACACTTGTGTACATGTTCATGCGTGGTCTGCTTGGAGTTTCCTCTGGTCATTTTTGCATTTGCTTCAATCTCTTGAATCTGAACACTTAAACTGTTTTCACTGTGTCTGATCTTGAGTTACTTCGAGTTAAACTTCCCAGTTGCAATGTTTATGTGAATGTTGTTTCATGGGATTGTTCTTGTGTCTGACCATATGTGTTTGCACTGCTGTTGTCTTCATTTGGCCTTGTAGAAGTGTTGCATTCACCATGCTTGATTATGTACATTGAGCTGGACATGTGTGCTTGTTACTGTAGCCACCTCAGTTTTGTATTGTTCGAGCCAGTGCATTTGTGTCATCACTGGTGCCATTGATATTTGAGTCTGCTGCACCATGTAGTAGCCTTGCTTGCATATCAGGTTGCTCTGTTTTAATTTGGTCTTTTTGTAGCTTTCTTGTGCACACTTGAGTTTGTATTGGTAATCATGTGAAATGCTGTCATGTGTACATTTTGTATATAATCATTGAAGTCTGGTTTCTGCTTCATTGTTTCTTATGCACTTATAGTTCTTCAAATGTACTTTGTTTTTGTATTGCACCTGTTTTGAACCTAGCTTTGGCTCGGGTTTGACCTTGTGCTCATATCGTGACTTTATTTGTATTGCACTTGAGTTGAACCTAGCTTTGGCTCGGGTTTGACCTTGTGCTCACCTGTCCCTACGGTTTTATCAAGTGTATATCGGTGTGCACGGCCTTGTGGCATGTAGGGTGATACACTGTGCATGTCACAAGTTGTTCGTGTATGATGAATTCAAAATGAATATGATGACGAACAACCCAAATAACTGAGGCAAATCATATTTTCAAAAACACATTTTATTTTACACTGCAAAAATATTTCCTTTTCAATTTTACTACGTCAGTGTGTATTTTGCAAATAACTCAGATGCTAGATTCAATCTGGAATAAAGTTGAAGATAAAAATGAGTGAATGAGTGGTATGTAGTGAGGTGCAAATGTAAACTTAAAATTGTGATGTAACTGAAATTGTATATATAGTGAGAGCTCAAATTTGTACTATTCAAAAATTGTAATGATATATTTGTTTGAATTTAAATTCTATGTTACTTATTTTATTCAGCAAATATTTATTTAATTATGTGAAAATAAAATAGTACAATCACAAATACATTTAAATGAATATATATATATATATATGTTTATTATCATCAAACAAAAATCATATAGTTGCATGTTCAATGGCAAGGAGATATAAATATTAAGGAATATGTCAATCAGTTCAATGAGCTAACTATATTTGGAATGGCGCTGACTAACACCCAGCATAAGAAGGCTTTAAGGTTTGCTAAAGGGCTAAACAACCTCTCCAAGGTTTTGCTTTGAGTCATAATCCTATGCATGCTAAATATAAGGGTTCAGTGGAGATTGCCTTACTCAATACCATCTGCAAGGAGGAAGTAAAGGAGCAATCTAGGAAAGCTAGAGATAAAGTGCACCAGAAAAAACAGAAAAGGGGAGGATTTGAGTCCAAGGGAAAGATATAGAAGAAGGACATAAAGTGCAAGAAATGTCGCAAAAAGGGGCGTTGTGCTAAGGAGTGCAGATTTGATTTCTCAAAGATCCAGTGATATAACTGTGATTAGTATGGGCATATGAAGCAAGCGTGCCCAGCACATGTAAGAGCTTCTACTTAGTTCATTCCGGCCTTTGCACTGGAGGCAGTCCTTAGCTCAAGCGCATAACCAATGGTGGATAAAGGAAAAGAAAGTGGTGATCAAAGGTGCATTGACTTTATCTAGTTTATCTATCCGCACATTATATGACTATAATAACCCACATTTTCGATCCTAAAAAGTCGACACTAATACATCTGCAGTATTCACATGCTGAACATCCAAGTGTCGGAAAGACAAATTATTGTGGTGAAAGAAAGAAAAGATAGAACATAATCTCACAAACGTGACGAGTAATATATAATATACAGTCGGACTTTACAAAAAAAGAACATTAATATACATACTATCATCAAAGCAAAACTAACCTATCATCAACTTGGATAGTTATAGAATCTGTCAATGCAAATGCAGATAAACACATTAAGAAATATATAGCGGAAGATAAAATACGGAAATACGTCTTGGAGAACCCAGGTCGCTCCTGAAGCTCCAATGTGTCCAGCTAAATCTGGAAAATATGCTTGGGATGACCCGAGCATTATAAGAAATATAACGTCCCGATCAGTCTATTAAACCAGCATGAGAAACACAGATCAAATGGATTTTTAATGTTATAAAATCCTTTCAAAATAAAGGTATCTCTTAAGACCATGTTGCACATAAACATGAAGGGTTTTTACCTTACAATAACCAAACCATTTTTATTTTAAAATCCAACAATATTATAATAATGTCTAGGATTTGAAAATAAATATATAAAATAGCTGAAATGCGTGCATCTCACAGTTCAGCATAGTTGGACACAACTAAGGTCGTAAAGGTACATATTGGAGATTGGATTTCCATCAAAGACAAAGCTACTGGGGTACAGCCTACCAAAGTATTCCTCTAGATAAATATACCGAAGGCCACACATGGACCCCCTGCAAATCATAGCCGGCTTCCCCTTTAACATGGCATATCGGATTACATCATTCTCCGGGCACCAAGGATACTAAACAATGTGCACCAGCCATGGCCCCACTCTCCCCGTGCGCACACATACCAAATCCATAAATATCAATTCTAGATCGAGGAATGACTGCTCCTAATGGTAGTAAACCACATAGCTCTGAAGCATATCCTCTGTTTTAATCATTAACGGGTTGTGAGGCTTGTGAGGTCATGATTTACCTTTTTCCTCTCTTAGAAAATCCTACTTAGAATGCTTACACTACCTTCCAGGCACAACGAAATACCAGTGTTCATCCATACAATTTTTTAGGATAATAATAAACTGAAGGCACTACTTCTACTACATCCATTTTGGAATCACCCTCAGGATTAGTAGCAAGTAGCATGTGCTATTCGATGAACTCCATCTTCAATCATCACGAACCAGTCTTAAACCTCTTCCAAAGCGTCAAACGTGCATACGGTTTTGGAGTGGTTACGATTTCGAGTCATCTTATATAAATACACTCCCACGCTTATCGGTCGATCCAAAACCAAACTGATAGTTCTGGTAAACTCAACCCTGGTTCTTTTGGAAATTATTAGACATACATAAGAGAAAAAATCATCTCCTAACCGTTTTAGTGGACGGATTTCCTTATCATTTGTCCTAGGATAACAAAACGAGATTTATGCGCATGGTACAGCATCATCGAAGATGGTTGTGCCATATAACCTTGTGTTTCTCCTAGATATTTCCAGAGTTATGTTTTGGCCAAGATTTGATAGTCGATAATTTAACTGTCAAATAAACAACAATCAACATAGATTTAATTCCATGTGAAATCCACCAAGCCTCTATTAATTAATATTTCATTAATTAAAATATCTTTCAATTATTTGATTCAAAATACCTTCACAAAAGATAATATTCACCAACCCCTTATAATCTTTTCAATACTTGAAAAAACATTGATATACTTATCTTACTAGCATAAGTACATCACAAACCATTATATTTTCAATACTTAGAAAATATACATATACTTATCTCAACGATATAAGTATATTAACAAAACTTGGGGAAGATCTCCTCTTTTCCAGTTTCATATTTTAAATGGGCCAAAACAAATATTATTTAAAACATTTCTTATTATAAATCAATCCATTTATCCTTCGGTGTTAAGTATGAAAAGAATGTTTCCATACTACCATAATTAAGAAGGATTAATTATTAAAATCAAATCTCGTTCCTTTTATAAAATTCCCTTTTTATAAGACCATTTCAAAGTTACAAATCCTTTTTATAAATCTCCAAATAAATTTAAAAAACTTTCTTTATAAATCTCTAACATGATTTATAAAATTCCTATCTATCTATAAAACTCTTTTCTATTAATAAAACTCTTTTATAAATCTCCCGTTGTAAACTCCTTTATTAAAAATCATTTATAAAATCCTTTTATAAATCCAAAACCCATTTATATAAATCTTATATATATTTAACACAAATCTTCATTACTTTTAAAATATCACTTATAAATCCATTCTTTTATTTATAAATTACCATTTATAAATCACTCTTTTATTTATAAAATACCATTTATACATCTCTCTTACAAAATAACATTTATAAGCCTCCTTACAACATTTCATTTATTAAGTAAAATTGCTTTTATAACTTTATTTATTTTTATAAATGCCTTTAATAAATCACTTTATTAACTTAAACAGAATTAATTCAATCAATTAAATAAATTTTAAATACATCGATTGAATCGATTAATTAACATTAAATACCATTAATTAAATTATTAATAAACTTAAAATATCATTAGTAATTAATTAACTAACATTAAATATCAATTATTAAAATAATTAATTAACTTAAAAAATGTTAATTAAAATAATCAATTAATTTTGACCTCATTAATTATATAATTAAATATGTTTAAACAAAATTAATAATATAATTAAATGAATTAAACATCATTAATAAAATAATTAATTAACTTAAAAACTATTTATAAAATTATTAAAATCATTTATAATTAAATAAAAACTTAACCTCAAATTGTTATGAGATTGAAGTTAATTTAAATCCATAACCTTTCAAATTCGAAAAGAGGCTTAGCGACCACTATAGTACTTAAACAAGCTACCGTTTATTTTTAATTCATTTTCCAAGTCATACTTGTATTTACATAAGCAAATATACGTAAATCAAATCCACACGAGGCCACATCGATCAAGTTCCATCCATTAAGCCTGATTTCAAACTCGCATCCCACGAACCAAAATATGAGCTCCCCCGCCTCCATGGCCACCTCCTGCCACCATCGCTACCACCATTGGGTGCGCCATACTCCCCCGCACATCTAGCCCAAGCCTCAGCCACCTCGACAACTCCTACCACCTGCAACACGTCTATTTCCAAGTGCAAAAACGTAAGCAACCCAAAACCCTACTTCGACCTCGCACTGATTCCTCCAACCATTGGAATCTTCAACTCTAATGCCAACCATCCTCCTTGCCTTAAGCCTCACTCTAGCACCCTTCGCTTCACCCCTCGACCAACACATCATCGAAAATAGCTTGATGAACGAAAAACGTTTATCTAACCCCTCACATCGGTTACGACCTCTAAAAATCACGCAATCACGTCCAAAAATCTCATCTATGCCAACCCATACATACCTTCCATTCACCATTCCATGCTCGTCGAGTTTTCATCGCTTCTCAACCACTACTGCTTTTTGGGTGATAACTGCCGCTTCGCTCGATGAGATGTCGAGCAACCACCTTTAGAAAATCCGTGGATCTAAATAAATACTTTTCATTTTGGAATATTTGGCTAATTTAGAGAGGATTGTGAGATATGGATTTTTGAATGGAAGGTGGAGCTTTGTTTTTCCTTTAGTTTTTTTCCAAAGAAGATGAACAAAGAAGCAAGGAAGAATTTTTTGCTTGAAAATGATGAAAATGTCTAAGTGTTGAGTTAGAATGCATCCTTATAACCAAATCAATCCACTCACTCCTTTACCCTTAAGTAAATCAAATTTTACAAGTTAGACAAAAGATACAAGCCAGCTATCACATTCAAATCAAATCACTATTAAGGTATGTTTGAAATTTTTTGAATTTTATTTGATATAAACAAAAGCTTTTTAAAATATGATGGACATTAGGACGAGTTTATGTACCTTTGTTAACTTTTGCACTTAAGATTTCAAATCCATCTTTTCCCCGTTTTAATATTGAATTATTATTATTATTATATATTATTACATTTCAAAATAAATGTTTCTTTTAAACATTTTATAAATGTTGTTAAAAAATGTATACAACGGTTCAACAAACCTGTCGTTCGATAAAAAGTTGAAAATCTCAAAAACAGTTTTTGGTCACATTTTCAATTTTTCATCGAACTAATAGATTTATGTAAATAGAATTCAAAAATGAATTTTCTATCATTAGTTATAAATTCAAAGAGGGGTATTTAATTATCGAAACCATTAATTGAATATTTAAAATTAAATAAATATTCACAAATCAAAGTGGTAAAATTTCGGGTCGTTACATTCTCCCCCCGCCCGTTAACAAAACTTAACTATTTTACTTCCATAACTATTTAGGGAAACATTTTCATAAAACCTATCTTAAGTTTATAAACTTATATAATGCCCCTCTACATCTTGAGGGTATATACCACTATCTGATTCAAACCTTTTTATTTTGAATTCATTTCACTTAAGTAAACTTAAGATCCCAATACTTGGTTTTTATTTCAAAATATTAGGCCCCGTTTGGCTTGTCGTTTTTAGTTTTGTGTTTTCGTCTATACAAAAACGCGTCCGTTGTATGCATTGTTGAAAAACAAACGATTTTGAAAAATAAAATGAACATATAAAATAGAAAACAATTTTATTTTGTTTTTCGTGTTTCGAGAGATAAGAAAAGCACGGGGAACAATCAAACTCCTTCGTTGTCCGTTGGTCGTCGCAACGGTTAAGAATTATAAATCTTTTTCTCTTGTTTCTTCATGTTTCTTAGTGCAAGTTGAAAACACAAAATTCAAAATACAAAATGAAACCAAACAGGCCCTTAGGTTTTTAAAATGATACTATGTATCTTAATTCATAAAATATACATACACACACACACACAAATATATATATATATATAGCTCGAGTAACACTAAAATGATACTTAGGAACTAGGTACTACCAAATAGTATCATACCTTCCCTTACCAAGAAGGGTAATACTTAAGAGAAGTGTTTTCCATCTGAACACATCTCTTTTCCATTTTTAGTTATTTTCGAGCCACTCGAACTAGTTAACTTAAATATAGTTCTTCTTGTTTGCCCCAAAATTGGGCACAAACCCCAAATATCGTGAAAGCACCAGTGTATGAACACAAATCAGCAATATATGATCACAGATCTCAGATATAAGTAATGTAGGGGATAAAAAATGAAGAATAATAAACTTAAAATGGAAAGAAATAGACAGAGACACAAGGTTTATAGTGGTTCGGCGATCTTGCCTACGTCCACTTTGAAGTAGTTTGCTTTATTGATCTATCTTTGATGATTACAAGTGAATTCAATGAATTACAATAGGTAACTATGATTTGCAGCAGTGGAATTCGTTGGTAGCAGCAGCAATGGAGTTCAGATTTGGATCCGGCAGAGCCTAGGTGTTAAAGATCTCAAAGAAGAAGAAGAACCTCTTTTCTGTTGGCTTTGGGGGTCTATTTATAGGTGTAGGAGGCTAATATTCCGCTCAGATCTCGGGAGACCCTTCTTTGGCACGTGACCAGGCCCGCGCGCCCAAGCCCGTGAAGTTTCGGTCCGATCCGTGATCGATACAAACAGATTTCGTATTGATCAAGATTTCATCCAATGGAGTCGAAATTTGGCGTGGACATTCTTTAGCATGCACGTAGTCTTCTGTGAAAATTTCATAGCATTTGGACTTGTAGATTAGGAGATATGATCGATACGAATTGGGATTCTCGGTAGGCTGTTTGGTTTGACTCGCTCTTATTCGACTCGCTCTTCGACTCGATCACTTCGAATCGGTTCAGCAGTAGTCCCCTTCGTGTTGAGGCGTTTGTGTTGTCTTGTTCGAATCGATAGGAGGTGGAAGACTTCGGACGGATACGAAGTGGAGTGATTCGAAATGCAGCTCTTTGATGGAGTTGAACCAGATGGAGTTGAACAGTCGTCTTCTAAAGGATGTGGAGCGAGTCGAAGAGAGGTTTTGAGATGGAGTCGATGCGGAGCGAGTCGAAATGGAGCGAGTCGTTCAGTTGTTTTCTGAGAGATGCGGAGCGAGTCGAAGTGGAGCACTTCTGATGGATGCGAAGCGAGTCGATCTGAGCGAGTCGAAGTTGGCTTATGCGGAGCGAGTCGATCTGAGCGAGTCGAAGTTGGCTTATGCGGAGCGAGTCGAAGAGGGCTGTTTTTTAATCAATTTTTCATCGGTTGTAACTTGAGCATACGAACTCAGATTGACCTGAAATTTGGAACGTTGACTCTCATAGCTTAGCTTGTAATGTCCTACCAATTTTGGCTCGATCCGGACTCGGACAAAATTCGTCGATATCCATAATGAGCCTGTATATAACTGGTCTCTAGGACGGGCCGTCATTGGTTACTTGTCAATTCCTTGGTGTCACGGCCTTGCCAAAAGGTGGGATAACATTTGCCCCCCAAAACACGCCTTGTGATAAGAAGGTGTGTTTTGTAATGCCATAAGCTGGATGTTCATATCCTATTGATGACCGGCAAAGAAATTGATAGTTTTGTTTGACCACGAATGACGATCGTTCGGGATCATATGTCATTCGAGGTGATATGTGACCATTCGCGATCGGATGCCGTTCGCGGCAAATGGTGACCGTTCGCGGTCGGGGTGCCATTCGAGGCGATTTGTGATCGTTCGCGATCGGGTGCCGTTCGAGGAGAATTGTGACCGTTCGCGGCGAATGATGACCGTTCATGGTCGGGGTGCCGTTCGAGGTGATTTGTGTGTGCCCGGGGGGGACTTAGTATCATCAATGTCAGATTTCATGTTCGAGTGAGTTTCTAAACTGTTTATGGTGGCGGTTTATTGCCATCTCAGAGCATGCCTGAGGACCGTTTGCGATCCCTTACATGTGTAAGTGGCTTAGCCGTCATGGTATTACAAATGGCATGCTTTTATTCAAAACGAGTTTTTCAACAGGAATTTTTATCAAAATCAGGTTCAAATATTAGAAATGGAAAATAAAAGGAAAACAAGGACGTCAAAGTGTAAACACCTACACCGTTGCGATTAGTAGTCGTATCAGAGCATGCCTGAGGATCGTTCGCGGTCCTGTACATGTGTAAATGACTTAATCGCGTTGGTGGGGAGTTTGCTAGTCATTACCCCAATCAATTGATGACAAGCTGACACCGCGATCCTGAGCCATCCCCGGCAGGTGCAGGTGGTGGTCACTCCCGTTCCACCGTTGTCGTTCCCCTTCTTACATACTGTGATAGCATACCATTCCGGATATGTCCCTCAACCTCATTCTTCAAGTGTCTACAGTCATTCATGTTATGACCGTTCAGCTCGTGGAATAAGCAATACTTGTCGGATCTTATTTCATTGTTGGTTGGATCCCTTCTCATCGGCCTTCGATAGGGAATCTGCCCCCTAGTATCCTGGTAGATTCGCTCCAAAGTCTCATTCAACTCCGTGTAAGAGGTGAATCTTGGTTCCTTTCGTGGTCGCATCGGTCCATCACTATTATCCTTAGCCTTTCGTTTCCCTTGGTCAGATCCTGAATCCGCTTTAGGAAGATTTTCACCCTTGACGGCATAAACATCAACTCCTTCTCCTTCTTCTCTCTCAGCATTTGCATCCTCTAATCGTAAAAATCCTTCAGCTTCATGATAAAATTCTCCTAGATCCATAGGAGGATCCCTTGTTAACGAATTCTTAAACCCTGTGCCATCAGCTATGCCAGATACAGCTGCCATCAAAACCATGGATGGATCGGGTCGATCCACCGATGCTGCCGCTGCATTGAATCGTGTTAGAAAGTTCCTCAAAGACTCCCTGGTTCTTTGCTTTAGTGCTAACAAACTCATCACATTCTTGGGTCTTGAAATGTGAACTCTGAATTGCCTCATAAACCTCTCAGTCAAATCGGTCCATGTTCCTATGGAGCCACTCTCCAGCTGTCTAAACCATAGTGCTGCGATGTCTGTCAAATACAATGGGAAGCACCGGGCCATGACCTCCTCCGATACCCCCAATACTTCCATGTGCCTCATGTACTTCGTTAGATGAACCGCAGGATCCGTCCTCCCATCATACATGTCCAATGTTGGTAACTTGAATTCTGATGGGTTCCTGGCTTGTCTGATCGTAGGAGCAAAGGGACTCCTATTCACATCCTCCAGGTCTCTATTCACTAGTTCGCCTCTCATGGCTCGTCTGACCATCTCCGCCAATCTATCACTATCTCCAAGTTGTAGTCCTGGTCCGTCGTTTCCGATTTACCTCCCGAGTTCATAAGGGATTCCTGGAGTCTGCTCTCCTGAACGAGCATTTGCTTCTCTATCAACGCCGCGCTGTGCAGCTCCTCCTGGTACTGCTCCTGGGATCGAATCAACATGCTCTGGGTAAGTTCCCCCTAGTTCTTGGGCTATGCCAGATGGTCCTACTCCATTCTGAACTCTGTTTGCTCCTTGATTTTGCGCTCCAAGCTGCCCAATCTGAAGAAGCAAGTTCTGGATCATTTCCTCTTGTCTTTTCATCATTGTCTCTATCTCATCCCTGGTGTTGTAGATTGATGTCTGATTTGCACCTGAGGAAGCCTCTTGACTTCCTTCATGCTGACCTCTCTCCGCCCTTTGTCTTCTATTTGATTGCCTTGTCATAGTTTTTTTTTAGATCTGAATCCTCAAGCCTTCAAGTTCAATTTCCAAATGATATAATCTTGAGTTAGCGCTCTCAATGGAAGCACCAAAGTGTTTGCCCCAAAATTGGGCACAAACCCCAAATATCGTGAAAGCACCAGTGTATGAACACAAATCAGCAGTATATGATCATAGATCTCAGATCTAAGTAATGTAGCGGATAAAAAATGAAGAATAATAAACTTAAAATGGAAAGAAATAGACAGAGACACAAGGTTTATAGTGGTTCGGCGATCTTGCCTACGTCCACTTTGAAGTAGTTTGCTTTATTGATCTATATTTGATGATTACAAGTGAATTCAATGAATTACAACAGGTAACTATGATTTGCAGCAGTGGAATTTGTTGGTAGCAGCGGCAATGGAGTTCAGATCTGGATCCGGTAGAGCCTAGGTGTTGAAGATCTCAAAGAAGAAGAAGAACCTCTTTTCTGTTGGCTTTGGGGGTCTATTTATAGGTGTAGGAGGCTGATATTCCGCTCAAATCTCGGGAGACCCTTCTCTGGCACGTGACCGGGCCCGCGCGCCCAAGCCCGTGAAGTTTTGGTCCGATCCGTGATCGATACGAACAGATTTCGTATCGATCAAGATTTCATCCAATGGAGTCGAAATTTGGCGTGGACATTCTTTAGCATGCACGTAGTCTTCGGTGAAAATTTCATAGCATTTGGACTTGTAGATTAGGAGATATGATCGATACGAATTGGGATTCTCGGTAGGTTGTTTGGTTCGACTCGCTCTTATTCGACTCGCTCTTCGACTCGATCACTTCGAATCGGTTCAGCAGCAGTCCCCTTCGTGTCGAGGCGTTTGTGTTTTCTTGTTCGAATCGATAGGAGGTGGAAGACTTCGGACGGATACGAAGTGGAGTGAGTCGAAATGCAGCTCTTTGATGGAGTCGAACCAGATGGAGTTGAACAGTTGTCTTCTAAAGGATGTGGAGCGAGTCGAAGAGAGGTTTTGAGATGGAGTCGATGCGGAGCGAGTCGAAATGGAGCAAGTCATTCAGTTGTTTTCTGAGAGATGCGGAGCGAGTCGAAGTGGAGCACTTCTGATGGATGTGAAGCGAGTCGATCTGAGCGAGTCGAAGTTGGCTTATGCGGAGCGAGTCGATCTGAGCGAGTCGAAGTTGGCTTATGCGGAGCGAGTCGAAGAGGGCTGTTTTTTAATCAATTTTGCATCGGTTGTAACTTGAGCATACAAACTCGGATTGACCTGAAATTTGGAACGTTGACTCTCATATCTTAGCTTGTCATGTCCTACCAATTTTGGCTTGATCCGGACTCGGAAAAAATTCGTCGATATCCATAATGAGCCTGTGTATAACTGATCTCTAGGATGGGCCGTCATTGGTTACTAGTCAATTCCTTGGTGTCACGGCCTTGCCAAAAGGCAGAATAACACTTCTATTTCAAAATTCCCCTTTTAAAAAGTTACATTACATATTTCCAAACAAATAGTTTTGACAAAATATCAATTACCAACTTGCTTTAGGTTCCTTCAGATTCGAACTCATTTCGATCATACAAGGATAAAGATAATAATTTACTAAGTGCACTACAATGTTCGCCTAGGCAAACATCTAATCGTCACTTAGAAGATTATTCAGATCATCATAAAACAAATCGAGAGTCATTCCCTGAACCAATCCAAAGAAAATAAACTTCACTTAAAATTTTCCTTTTCAAACTATTTATAATTTCAAGTAAAACTATTACTTCTACTTCCAAAAGTCATTTTAAATAAAGATATAAAGATTTCCCTTTGTAAATCAAATCATACTTTTGGATCAAATCAAATTTTTTTTATCAAAATAATTCTACAGCAAATTGCTATGGTAGCATTTCCCCACTTAGAAGCTCGAAAATGAACACCGATGATACTGCAGTTATCATCGGAATTATTTTCCAACAACATAGATGAGTTTAATGCTTTCTATCTCCTTTTAGAATCCCATGGAAATATTTCTATTCCTAAATACTTTCAAATAATAATATTATTATTTTTCCAAAACCTTGGAAATCATTTCTCAAAAGCACCATGATTTAAGTCCTTAAATTCTCTACTTAAATGCTTTTTTATTTCTAAACCACATTTTTATAAATCAATTTTATAGAATCATCTTTATATAAAATCATTTCTTAAATATTTATTCTAAAATATTCTAGTTTTCTTTTAATAGATATCTTTTATTAAAATCCAATTTTAACTCAACATTATCATCGAACACCTTATAGTTAAATTGTGAAACATAATTCATAAGGTGTTCATTTCAATGTTGCCCAAATTTCTATCTACCCAATGCATGTTTTAAAAAGGAAAATTACCGATAAATCAACAAACAATAGTCACTGCCCAAAACTTGACGAGCATAACTAAACAAATCCTAAATGACAATAATTGAACATTATCATTTCCTAACAACCAAGTACATCAAAAATAACTATATTAATTTTTTTGAAGATCATTCCTTTTATATAGAAAATATACCCCGAGGTAAAATTATTTCATTTACCAATTTAATACAATACCGTGTCGGTTGGCCTTGTTCAAGTGTTTAGAGATCCCTATCAATAATGGTAGCTACTCAAATTGATCAGAATCTATAAACCACTCAATAGATCAATCAACACAATATAAAACATTTTTATAACACTAACAAATACGCGCTCTCATATATATATATATATACACACACTCAAAATCATTCTACGGTATTACTAACCCTATATCTAATAAGTTCACCCTACCAGGACCAAGGTTCTCACTTAATCTTCAACTCTGATACCAACTGTAACAACCCGCATTTTTAATCCTCAGAAGTCGACATTAGTACATCTGTGGTATTCACATGTTGAACATCCAAGTGCCACAGATTATTGGGGTGAAAGAAAGAAAAGACAGAGCAGAATCAGAGCAAAACTAACATATCATCAGCTTAGACAGTTATCACAATTTGTACTTACAAATGCTGATAAACACATCAAGAAATATATAGTGGAAGATAAAATACGGAAATACGTCTTGGAGGATCCAGCTCGTCTCCCGAAGCTCCAAAGTGTCCAGCTAAATCTAAAAAATATGCTCGGGCTGACCCGAGCATTATAAGAAAAATAAAGCCCGGATTAGTCTGGTAAACCAGCATCAGAAACACAGATCAAATGGATTTTTAATGTTATAAAAACCTTTCAAAATAAAGGTATCTCGTAAGATCATGCCACATATAAACACAAATGGGTTCTTACCTTACGATAACCAAACCATTTTTATTTTAAAATCCAGCTATATTATAATAATGTCTAGGGTTTGAAAATAAATATATAAAATAGCTGAAATGCTTGCATCTCACATTTCAGCATAATTGATCACAACTGTCCGTAAAGGCACATATTGGAGATTCGATTTCCATCAAGGATAAGGCTATTGAGGTATTGTCTGCCATAGTACACCTCTAGAAAAATGTACTGAGGGCCTTACATGGACCCCTGCAAATCAGAGCCGGATGCCTCTTTAACATGGCACACCAGATTACATCATTCCCCGAGCACCAAGGCTATTAAACAATGTGCACCAGCCATGGCCACGTTCTTCCCATGTGCATGCATACCAAATCCATAAATATTGATTCTAGATCGAGGAATGACTGCTTCTAATGGTAGCGAACCATATAGCTCTGAAGCATATCCCCTGTTTTAGTCATTACCGGGTTATAAGGCTTGTGAGGTCATGATTTACCTTTTTCCACTCTTAGCAAATCCCATATGGAATGCAAATATTACCTTCCAAGTACAACGCAATGCTAGCATTTATCCATACAAGTATTTCATCATAAGAACAAATCGAAGGCACTACTTTTACTACATCCATTTTAGAATCACCTTCAAGATTAATAGCAAGTAGCTCTTGCACTTCAGTTAAACTCCATCTTCGGTCATCATGAACCAGTATTGAACCTCTTCCAAAGCGTCGAACGCGCATATGGTTTTGGAGTGGTTACGGTTCAAATCATTTTATATAAGTACACTCCCCCGCTTACCGTTCACTCCAAAACCAAATCGATAGTTTCAGGTAAACCCAACTCTAGTTCTTTTGGAAATAATCAAACAATACATAAGAGCGGAGATTACCTCCTAACCGTTTAAGCGATGGATTTGCTTATCATTTATCCTAGGAGAACAAAACAAGATTTATATGCATAGTACAACATCATCGAAGATGACTGTGCCATATAAGTGTATAACCCCCATGTTTCTTCTAATTATTTCCAGAGTTATGTGTTAGCCAAGATTTGATAGTCGGTTATTTAACTATCGAATAAACAACAGTCAATATAGATTTATTTGCATATGAAATCCACTAAGCCTCTATTAATTAATCAATCATTAATTAAAATCTCTTTCAGTTATTTAATTCAAAATACCTTCACAAAAGATAATATTAACTAACACCATATACTCTTTTCAATACTTGAAAAAACATTCATATACTTATCTCACTGGTATAAGTACATTATAAATCATTATATTTTCAATACTTAGAAAATATCCATATAGTTATCTTAACGGTATACGTATATTGACAAAACTTAAGGAAGATCTCCTCTTTTCCAAATTCATATTTTAAATGGACCAAAACAAATATTATTTAAAACATTTCTTACAATAAACTAATCCACCTATCCTTCAGTGTTAAGTGTGGAAAGAATGTTTCCATACCGGCATAATTAAGAAGGATTAATTATCAAAATCAAATCTCATCCCTTTTTATAAGCTCATTTCAAAATTATAAACCCTTTTTATAAATCTCCAAATTAATTTATAAAACTTCTTTTATGAATCTCTAAAAAGATTTATAAAATTCCTTTTTAATTATAAATCTCTTTTCTATTAATAAAACTCTTTTCTATTAATAATACTTTTTTCTATTTAAAAAACTCTTTTATAAATCTCCCTTTATAAAATCCTTTATAAAAATCCTTTTATAAATCCAAAACCAATTTCTATAAATCTTATATATATATATTTAACACAAATCTTCAATACTTTTAAAGTATCACTTATAAATCCCTTCTTTTATTCATAAATCACCATTTATAAATCTCTCTTTTATTTATAAAATAACATTTATAAGTCTCCTTTACACAATATCATTTATTAAGTAAAATTCCATTTATAACTCCATGTATTTTTCTAAACACAATTAATAAATCACTTTATTAACTTAAATATAATTAATTAAATAAATTACCATTAATCAAACCGATTAATTAACTTTAAATACCATTAATTAAATAATTAAATAACTTAAAATATCATTATTAATTAATTAATATTAAAGATCATTAATAAAATATTTAATTAACTTAAACACCGTTAATTTAAATAATCAATTAATTTAAACCTTATTCTTTATATAATTAAATATCTTTAAACAACATTAATAATATAAGTTAATGACTTAAACATCATTAATAAAATAATTAATTAACTTAAACACAGTTTATAAAATTATTAAAATCATTTATAATTAAATAAACACTTAGCCTCAAATTGTTATGAAATTGAAATTAATTTAAATCCATAACCTTTCAAATTCGAAAAGAGGCTTAACGACCACCGTGGTACTTAACAAGCTACCATTTATTTTTAATTCAATTTCCAAGTCATACTAGTATTTACATAAGCACATATATGTAAATCAAATACACAATTCATAATTACTAGTTATCATCGCTTATCCAATATTAATTAACCCACATGTTAACTAACTAGCATATGAATAATTGTCTAAATAAACGTAATAGCAGAACGGGGATTTATTCTGCTAAAAACATGACATCAATAATCTACTCAATTTAATTATAGAAGAAAGGTGTTTTATTCTTCTAATAAGTGTCCAAAATAATCTATTCAGTTTAATTTAACTGAATGGTGGTTTTATCTGGCAAAATAGATAACACCAATGGAGTATAATTAATTTAAATACGTTACTGTTTAAAATAACGTAATTAAAATTTAACCACTATTATTATATCATAAAATTTTACTTCATTTAATCTATCAACTGCTTATATCATAGTATTCTAGATGTCATTACGAATCCAACGCAAAAATTCACGGGGTCAAGCGGATTTAATATGAAAGAGATATCTCATTTGAAGTTAACACACATTATTAATAACAATTAAAACAAATGAATATTATGTTTTCTCACCAATAACAAGCCAAAGGCCCACACTAACTCTCCTAGATCCGACCCACTACTGTTCACCTCCATCCCCAAAATTGAAGTGCCACAACCTAATTCCTATGCACACGAACGTGCACCACCGTGCACGTGCACAACCACCCACACCACTAGACCGCCGAACCATCAACACCTACACACCCGCCTTGCCACTAGACCACCGAACCCTTGACCGAAAAACATTCATCTAACCACTCACATTGTAACCATCAACATTCATCCATACCTTCTATTCACTATCCCGTGCTTGTCGAGTTTTCATCGCTTCTCGACCACTACTGCTTTTTAGACGATAACTGTCGCTCCACTCGACGAAATGAGAGAAACCAGTTTTAGAAAATACCATGGATCTAAACAAACACCTTTCGTGCTGGAACATTTGGCAAATTTAGAGTGGATCGTGGGATAGGTATTTTTGAATGGAAAGAGGAGCTTTGTTTTTCCTTTGTTTTTTCCAAAGAAGATGAACAAAGAAACCAAGAAGAAGTATTTGCTTGAAAATAATGGAAATGTCTAAGTGTTGAGTTAGAATGCATCCTTAAAACCAAATCAATCCACTCACTCCTTCACCCTTAACTAAATCAAATTTTACAAGTTAAACAAAAGATACAAGCTACCTATCACATTCAAATCAAGTCACAATTAAGGTATGTTTGAATTTTTTTGAATTTGATTTGATATAAACAAAAGCTTTTGAAAATATAATGGATGAGTTTATGTACCTTTGTTATCTTTTTCACTAAATATTTCAAATCCATCTTTTCACCCTTTTTTATATTAAATTATTATTATTGGATGACAATATACAGAGCTATTTTAGACCGTGATAGGAAGGTCGTTAGGTTGAGCACGTGTAGTGGGCATAGCTTAAAGGTTTATTGTGATTCTCGAGGATCAGTTATGTTGAGCTACTTATATTCTTTAGACCTATCACATGATAAGCTTATAGTTAGAGATTTCACATATGTTTTTGCTGAGGTTACCGGTCTCCTACCCCAGAGAGAGATCGGGTTTAGTATCTATCTTATTGAGAATGCAAGGCCAGTTGCCTTAGCATTAAGGCATATGGTTCCAAAGGAAAGACATAAGTTGAACAATCAGGTTAATGGGTTGTTGGATAAGGGTTTTGTTAGGAGGAGAATTTCTAAGTGGGAGCACCAGTCGTCTTTTCCACCAAGGTGGATGGTTCCCTAAGACTCTATTTCGATTATAGGGTGCTGAATAAACTGATAAAGAAGAATCGGTTTCCACTTCCCTGCATAGACGATCTCTTCGATCAGTCAGATGGAGCTAAGCTATTCTCACAGTTTGACTTGGCTATCGAATTCCATTAGTTGTGTGTAGCCAAGGATAGTATCCAAAATACAACGTTCCATACACCCAACGGATTGTATGATTGGTTAGTTATGCCCTTCGGACTAACCAATGCACATGCCCACTTTGTTGATTTGATGAGCCAAGAATTTATTGGGTTACTTAACAAATTCTTCATGGTATTTGTGGATGAAATTCTAGTATATTCAAGAAGAAAGGAGGAACACGTGCTACATTTAGAAAAAGTGCTCTGTATACTTCATGCGCATAAGCTGAAGACGAAGTTTTCGAAGTGCCACTTTTGGAGAAAGGAGGTACGCTTTTTGGGAGAGGTTGTCTCAAAAAGTGGATTGGCGATTGATACTAGTAAGGTGGCATCGGTTCAGGATTGGCAGGTGCCAAAGAATGTCGTGGGGGTGAGAAGTTTCCTTGGTTTGGCCGGCTACTATCGAAAGTTCATTAAGGACTTCGGGACGATCTCTGCCCCCCTGACCCGTCTTACCAAGAAGAATCTAGTTTTCTCATGGGATGCAAAATATGAAGATGCTTTTATTAAGTTGAAGGGGAAGTTGACTAGTGCACTAGTTTTGGTATTACCGAATTGGACAATGCCATTTACAGTTCATAGCGACATCTGTGCTACAGGGTTAGGCGATGTCTTTATCCAAGAAGGAAGGGTGGTGAGTTATGCTAGTAGGAAGTTAAAGACCCATGAGAGAAACTTCCCTACCCATAATCTTGAGTTGGTGGCCATTGTCTTTGCGCTTAAGTCATGGAGGCATTACCTTTTAGGAGAGCAGTTTAAGCTATATACAGATCACAAGTCCTTGAAGTATTTGTTCTCCTAAAAGGATTTGAATTTGAGGCAGTAAATGTGGATGGAGTTCTTGGCATCATATCATTTCGATATCTCATATACCCTAAGCAAGGGTAATGTAGTGGCAGATGCTTTGAGTAGACAACATGAAGTATTGAGCCCTTTGTTCTTGGAATGGAAGAATTTGGAGTTCATTTCTACATTCGACTTTTGACCTTCATCGGATATTACCCCAGGACTACTAACAGCTTTAGATGTGCAACCTACATTGATGGATCATAATGGGTCTAGGAAAAATGAGGACAAGGAGCTAGTAGATATTATTGAGAGCAGGGGTAAAGGAGAGTCATGGAGTCAAGGTATTATGCCATTGACTCGAGAGGATGGTTATGAAGGGATGATAGGCTTTGTGTTGCTCATAGTATGGATTTGGTAGGTACAATACTAGTTGAGTCTCATCGTTTAAGGATGACCATTCATCCCGGTAGTGACAAGATGAATCATGACATGAAGAGAGTCTTCTATTGGCCCGGTATGAAGAATCATGTGGCTAGATGTATGACTGGGCGGGGGTAGAGATGGAGCAGAAGAAGCACGAAGGATTGTTGCAGCCATTGGATATTCCTTAGTGGAAGTGGAAGAGTATTTCTTCAGATTTCGTGGATGGTTCACTAAGGAGTAGGAGAGGGAATGAGAGCATTTGGGCCATAGTTGAACGGTTGACCAAGTGTGTTCAGTTCATACCAGTGAGGAGCACGAGAATGGCAGCATCGTTGACGAATCTATATGTGAGAGAGGTCTTTAGGTTACATGGAGTTCCTACTAGTATAATTAGTAACCACGATCCTCTTTTCACCAGCGAGTTCTGGAGGAGTCTACAGGATGCTTTGGGGATCGAGTTATGCTTGAGCACCGCATACCATCCCCAGGTAGATGGACATACGGAGAGAGTAAATCAGGTATTATAGGACTTACTACGGATGTGCATTTTGGACTTTGGAGTTTCTTGGAAGGATCAATTGTAGTTGGCGGAGTTTACCTACAACAATAGTTATCACACAAGCATTGGGATGGCATTATACGATAGACGATGTCTATCACCATCATGTTAGTTGCACACTATGAATAAGATTATTCTTGGGTTGGATATGGTGAGGGAAACATCAGAGAAGGTGGACTTGATCCGTAGGGGAATGAAGACCGCTTAAGGTAGGCAGAAATCTTATGCTTACAGGAGACGTATTGAATAAGAGTTCGAAGTGGGCGATATGATGTTTGTGAAGGTTTTAGCCCTTAGATATGTTATGAGATTTAGTATGTTGGGAAAACTAGCACCGAGGTATGTAGGGCCTTTTCGGATAGTTTCCAGAGTAGGGATGTTGGCGTATAGAGTTGAGCTTCCAGAAAAGTTAGCAGGGGTACATGATGCTTTCCATGTGTCACACTTGCGGAAGTGCTTGCACAATATAGCTACCGTAGTCAAGCCGAGTCAGTTAGAGGATATGGAGTTTGAGAGGGAGGCCCTAGTTTGTTGTTCACCCATTCATGTTCTTGAGCATGGTAAAAGGCGACTGTGCAATTAGGAGATCAGACTTGTTAAAACCCAGTAGGGAGACTATCCGACAAAGAGTACATGGGAACCTAAGGAGGTGATCCAGGAAACCCAGTCACAACTCTTTTTGGTACGTTTCTAATGTAAGTTTAATATGTATAGACTACTTATGTATAGGACATAGCTTGGTATACCCTTTAGGTAGAGACCATTGGACGGTAGGAATGGTTGTAAACATGTCAACAGGACGTGTTATGGATGATGGATGATAGTGAATGTATTTTTTATATTGTTTTCTTTTACACGTTTACAACAGTATATACTCTAGGTATGCACACATGCACCCACATTTGGTAGCATATTATCTCTTGATTATTGTTATGTTAGTGTATGTTATGAATATGGATGTTGCATATGAGTTGTATGATTGTGTATGCATATAGAATTGCAAGTATTTCACTTAGAATGTTGCCTACATTTGGACGCATGACATGAGCATTTGCATGGTAGAAGGTCAACTGGATTAAGAGACCGACTACTTCTACATTAGTATAGGTTTACGTGCATTTCATGTTGCATATATATTTATGCATTAGAAAATTTCTAAGGAAAATGAATGCCCGTGGATAATGGATGAGTAGATTATTGTTGCTATTAGTTGTTGTGTGTGTAAGTTACATTTTTCCATCATTTGAGGATGAAATCCTTTTAAGGGGGAGAATGTAACAACCCGGAGAATTTAACAGAAATTTAATCAGGAAATTAAACATAAATAAAATAGGGACTAAAATAATTTTTTCATAGATGTACGAATTTGGCTATGAAACTTGTACCATTGAGTTCATAGCAATTTTCTAGACTATTTTCATATATAACACTTCGAAATCGGAGTTAGTATGGAGAAGTTATGGATATTAGAAGATTTGAAAACAGAATAAACATATAAAAAAATTGACAATAAAACACGATGACCGGTCGTCCTAGGATGGTCGACCGGTAGCCGTCGACCCAGAAGGATAAGCAGTCGATTATTGGATGAGTAAAATTGAGCTTCCTCCGATGTTTTCAAATGTCCGAGATTCATTACTCCGCTGCTAAGCTAAGATGTGCATACGTCATAACCCTAAATATTTACCAGCCTAAATCCAATGTATTAAACTAATTGCTAATCCAAATCTAACCTCTCCTTTAACCATAAAATTTCTTTAAAATCAAATTAAAATTAAACTAAAAGAAATACAATCTCAGATCAGGAAGGAGCAAGCGTACGAATGGTAAGGCGAGTGGGAACAAATTTAATTAAATGATTATTACAGTTACTCTTAATCTATTCTAATTGATTTAGGGTATTAGCACTTTAAAATAGAAACTGTAAAACCCTAAATTGAAACCTATAATTTATGGTAGAATTGAAATCACAATGAGTTGTTAAACTTGATATTAATGTGAGCACACCCCTTTAATTATTTAGCTATAAACCCTAAATCTATAAAACCTAAAACCTATAAACCGTAGATTGAATAATTGAAATTAAAATTTGAGAAATTTAGACTGGTCAAAAATAGTGTTTAAGGATTACTGTAAACAATAAGAATTAATCTAAAATTGAGAATCGAAACTGAAAATTGCAGAAACCGTAATTTTAGCCTACGACTGGTCGACCATTCATCCTGAGCGATCGATTGGTTGTCACCTAGAATACGTAATCCGAACCCCGGCCTAAGGACAAGTTTAGTAAAAAAATTATATAACTTATAAATTATAGTGTGAGCCTATTTTGGACTGGGTGTATGTTAGAGATAGCAGGGAAGCTAGTTCCCTATGAGAGGACACTAGGTCGTTGCGGTGTTGGATAAATGTTCTTTACCCAATTTGGGGTCGAGTAATTGATTGGGGGTGATGTATTATCACAAGGATGGCAATCACAAGGAGGTTCTACAGTGGACACGCAGCACTGATGGATGTTATATGAGTGGGCTCGGTACTAGTGGAGGATTCTATTCAGACATAGTCAGCTTCGGTGCGGTACGATAAGATGCAATATTCAAAGGAGCGGCCCGTCATAACATGAGTCCTGGATGCATGGTTCTGACATAATGTAATACATATCAAATAGTGGACACCGACACGTGCAATAAGAGGCATATACTACGATCAAGAGGTGAACACAGGTGTAGACGAGTCAGCATTTCCTATTCTCCCTCTCGAGGCGTAGTTGGGTTATGTGAAGCCATATTATTGTGGGAGAGCAGTTCCCACGGTAGCATTATGTGGTGATATTAGTGGAAATCGGTTTCCACATTAGCCTACAGGCTCTGTTTCCTTATTGGGTAGCTTTAGGAGCATTGGTCGATTGTTAGTTGTGAGGTACAACTCATAGTTTGATCCTTGGATTTGATAAGAACCCTTAGATAATTGACCTTCGGAATTCATGGATACTTCTAGCATGTGTCATTTAGAGTATTATTAAAGTTAACTACATATGATCGTCACACATTAAACTTGTTCTCATTCACCGGACTTTTGTCTGACTCACTCTTTTTCCTTTCTTTTTCCCACCACAGGTGGACAGGACAACAAGTGATTTACCTATTCTTGATACTTGGTAAGGCGAGCTCATCTTCAGAGTTGCTTTTATCATATTTAATCTTTATGTATTTATCTATCTTATCGGTACATTTTATTTCTTGTATTAGACTTGGAGTGATATTTTCTGTATACTCTGTAATGGACCACGTACTAATTTTTCTAGGACTATGATTTGGATATTTTCCGAGATGGATATTTTTCTATGTTATATGTTTTGTTCCTTCTACTATGAGTTCTGAAAGTGTAGTATATTTTAGATTGCATCTGCTTCATTAGTCTTTGTAATGATATAAAAACCCCGACATCGCGTATTTCTCATCATGACATGAGTCCGAAAGTCACCCTAGGCTTTGGATCGTTGTGTTGGGAGGTACAAGTTGTCACATAGTGATTCATATGAGTTGGATAAGTTGGGTAACCCTAGATCATCACATTGATAGTAAATTTGTATAAATCGGGGAAGGGTTGATTTAGATTACTTTGACAAACGTATAATTTATAATAGGTTTGTAAAAGCGATTGATAAAATAATTATATAACCGTTAGAGATGAATATAAGATAACATTGTGAATATATTAATCATAGTGTAGTTTATATGACTGAATTGTAGTATTTACAATGGAAATGGATTGAAATCAACTAAATGAATTTAAAATCTTGAGAGTATATGCTATAATGCTTGCAAGTATGAATAAGTGATAAAATAAATCTAAAATTAATTCTACATCGTATTCGAAGTCTAAAAATAAGATTGGATGAAACGGTAAACAAAACGGTTGAAACATTAAAGTTTGGAGCATTGGAACGCATGTTGTAGGTGAGGAGTCAACTATGGAAAAGTTCTGCTCGACTTGTGAAAAAGTGCAAAATAGGAAGAGAAGAAGTGGAGTTTGACTCGATTGGAAACGACATTCTAATGAACTAATAAGGGAGGCTGATGCCTACTATAGGCATCCAGTTGATTAGAAAAACTTCCAGTGATCGGCACCAGTCAGTTGATTATGTTTTCTAATTGACTGGAAACCTATATCAGGTCGGGTTGAACCTAGACCTGGTGCAGGCCAAGTAGAAATGCTTTGGGGACTTGTTTCCTACTTTGTTGACATTTTGTAGTTCACGTAGCTTCATAATGCTGTATAACATGATACTCAACGCGGACATGTGATTATATCACAATTAGTTACACTTATCGTCACTGTTAGTATCGTGCTTATTTTAACTTATAGACCATTGGGAGAATGAAGATATTCGTGTTAGTAGGATTTATGTCGTTCAGGTAGATATACTTATGGGAAGTCGAATTTTCTATCGATCATTCTATACTATCAATTGAAGATATGGAGCATAGGGCATGTTTTCCATTGAGATTGTATACTCAATGCTTTGATATGCATTTTACCGTTAGGATTATGTACTTGGTTTATGCCTTAGGCGGTTTACCATTGAGAGTGTTTACTCAATATATAGTTAGATGGTTTACTGTTGAGATTATTTACTCAATGTAGAGTTAAGTTGTGTGCCATCGAGACTATAAACTCGATGTATTTTATTGTATAAGTGGTTACTATCGAGACTATATACTTTGTGTTTGTTAGGTTTACCTAGTTACTAAACGTCCAATCTTTGGGTGGGAATGCATGGATGTTGTTATCAGATTTTAGGTGTAATATAGGTGGTTACCCTATATCGTGTCAGTTGGCTAATTTATTAGATGCAGTACACATACAAAAATAAATATCCTTAGGTTGTGTAGATTATAAATGGTAATTTATCTGCCTATTAGCACCATGCCACTAGAGATACATCTTATTCGCTAGACTATGACCGACCCCCTCTATTTTTCCCTCTTTATACCTATTTATAGGTTGATAGGATAGTAGGATGGTGTGACAAGATAGATTAAGATACATGGAGGAGGTAACCATGTGCTCTGGAGTTACTTTATTTATAGTCATTCCATATGTATTTGATTATATTTATCAGCCTGTTACTTATTATATTTCCAGTTGGATATTATTAGGAACTATGTTTAGTTGTTTCCTGTATTGATCATTGTTTTCTAAAACCAAGATAATTTGGTTATTTCAGTTACTTATATTTTGTTTCTACCATTGTGAGATTTAAAAGTGTAGAATGTTTAAATTTTGTATTCATTACCATATAAACCAATGAAAGTGCAGAATGTTTAAAATTTGTATTTATTTGTGTACTATATAAACCATCAAAACGTAATGATTTGTACTCTTGGCATGACACAAGTTCGAATGCAATTTTTAGGCATTGAATCGTGTGTCTAGAAGTAGGGGTTGTTACATAATCCAAGAAATCTGCTTCACTTTTTGAGGATTCTCTTTGCTATCATAGCATCCAATGGTTTATAATTTTGTACGGTTTTGATCCTTAAGGCTTAGCGGAACAACCTACATCTTAATGGACCCGAATTTCAAAAAAATCGAAATCCATGTCCATTAGGGTATGGATCGTTGGTTTTAGTAACCTACAAAAATATAAGTATATCAGAGATCAATCAATCTAAACTCACTGCAAAATAGAAAATATAATAAGATATAAATAATCATAGGCTACTACCTAGGAATCAATGGTGTTCATTGGACATCCAATTGCCTCGTTGGTATCGAACATGAATAAGAAGACTTCTCCATTAACCATTTTATCTTGCTTCAATGACTTGTTCCTCTAAATCGATCATGTGGGTTGTAACCAGGACTGGGTCTGAGCAATGTTTTGGTGATTAGAAAATTGCATACTTTATCCATAACATAAATTTATATCACTTGTTTTCCATCTAAATGTTATGTTTGTTATTTACGGCTAACCCGTTTAATTTATATAAGCATGTACGATATATCTACCCTAACCTTCTCCAATTTATTATATATATATATTCACCTATGTACACATATATATTCTGACATTCCTTTACCTAGAACCCCGGCCACTTTATACTTCTTAAATATAAAGCGGGTCCCTTGCATCCCCAACGCTTGTCTATTGGTTCTAGCTACAGAGACCGATGACTCCTATATAAGGCTTTACAATATGAGATATAATTTAATTGTCATACTACTAACACAATTCAAAGACTCGTCTAAGGGTTAACTAGCCCACCTCCACTAAACTAATTTATCAACTAACTTTCTACCATGAGATTCATTCATGTCCCATACGGATTCTACAATAGGAAGTGAAATCCATCAGGGCATAACCTGAGTCTTACTTCTACTCGCTTGGGATCGCTGGGCGTCAAAGCCTATATGACAAACCTACTATTAAATACTGGTATGAACTCCTGACATAGCCCGTTGACCTTCCACAGCTTACATCTTTATTTAGACTAACCTAAGTAAGTTAAGGAAATATCCCCTTGGGTTACTTACTACTTCCTATTGAATATGAAGCATACACCAATTCCCAAAAGGTACTGGGCCATTTAGTACTTCAAATCCGAGGAGAACCCCTGAAATATTTTTCCCCTTCTTACCCACAAAGTATATCCCTTTCCTATAAGTCCTATGGTTGGTGATGTCCCACGTCAGTAGTAGGTGCACACAACAACTGGTAGCCTCCGAGCGAAGGGCAGACTTTTGTTATGTAACTCTACGGACCTCACATCCC
Organism: Allium fistulosum; assembly: GCA_030737815.1. NCBI lineage: Eukaryota > Viridiplantae > Streptophyta > Magnoliopsida > Asparagales > Amaryllidaceae > Allium > Allium fistulosum. The sequence goes on along the minus strand of CM060908.1, from coordinate 295,672,123 downwards.
GACCTTCTAAATCAAATTAACTATCCTTAGTTTTAATATTGGGCTAAGCCCACTAATCTTTATTAGTATATTAAGGCTACATAATTACCGTTCTGTCTATTATACTACCTTAAAATATTTAGTTACCACCTAACATGTTTATTTACCATTTTTATAGATGTCATTTTGCCCGTAATAAATTATTATTATCTTAATCGATCATTTCCTAAAGACATTTATTCACTCACTCAATTTTTACTTATTATTCCTTCCTCGTCTCTCCATAATTACCCTAATAATCTCATTAATCAATCTCATTATTCCATCTATAACCTATTTAAATTCCTGCAACTTCCTATTCATTGCATATTTATTACATATTAATTTTGGAGTTACGATCTTTCCGTCTTTATTCCCTAATTTCATTATTTATTGTGCGATTTATTCTAATGTTCTAATTACATATACTGTATTTAACGTGGATTATGTTGTATTAATTATGTTTTTAATTCAAATGTTCAGCATGGTTATATATTTTTGTTGTTATATTTCTAGTTATTAATCCTTAACTATAATATTCATTTTCATATTTTAATCCATTGGACTTATCCTTCTAAAAAGGTTTCCCATCATAACTTTTCGTAAATCAGCCGAAAATTAGAGATTTGCTTCGCCTGAAATCACAAGGAATTATTTACTTCCTTTTTATTGAAATAGACAATGTAAACTATGGAAATGTAATCCATACTTTACACATCTCTTTCTGTTTTTGTATATATTTCTTATCAAATCAAACACTGCACTTTTTCAACATAATTAAGAAATTACAGAAATTTATATAAATTAAACGGATAATATTTCCAACTAATAACAATATAGAAAGTCACATTTCAATAGAGTTAGGACAAATCTAAATTATACTAACATCTTTACAATCCAATTGTAGATCTGGAATAAATTCTACATCTTTACCAATATTCAACTTTAATAACTTAGGGACTGATTTCCAGATTTTGGTGTAAATAACATTCCTATTCAATTTTCGTAAATTTCCAAATATGTAGGCAATTTTTTCTATGTTAAATTTGAGCCTACAACACTTAGATCTTTATTTAGCATAATAATTAAATAAAAATCCAACGAAATAAATTCCTATGTTATAAACAAATTACATACTTTCCCACTCACCTTTTGAAGCTTTCCATCTCCAAGATCTGAATCCAATCCTTTGATTCAACTCCATCTCCTTTTTAATCCAAAGAAATATGTATAAAAGAGTACATCATACTATTGGAATTATAGGTCTGAGAAGAGATTTAGGGTTTAAAGGGAATATAGGTTTATAATATTGAAATTTACCTTTTTATTATGCAACGTTGATTCGCTTCTTCTTTTCTTCTTTTATTTTCCGTCCTTCTCCAATTTGTATAAATACAAATTATTTAATAGTTAGGAGAATAGTAGAGAAGAGAAAACTACAAAGCTTCGCTGCTCTTGGTCAAAAAAATTAAGAAGAGAAGTGAGGGGTTATGCCTATATTTATACGCGCTCGAATCAGTCTTATCCATTAGATTAAAATTATTAAATTCAGCCTGTTGGCTATGGTTCAAACCTTGCCATTGTGGTTCGACCGAACGACCGCACCTCTGTAAGCTATCGACCGACCCATGGTTGAGGATCGAGCGGTGAGTCTTGGTTATTAATTATATTTATTCCTATGTTTATTATTTTAATTATTTCTATTTTTAAATCTTTAAACGCTTGTAACTTCTTCATTTGAATTTCGATCGTGAAACTCCAAATATGAAGTTGCTAAGAAAATCACCATGAATTCAATAGTACAAGTTTCATGGCCAAATTCCATTGTTTTCTCAAATTCTATTTTTGGAGCCTTATTAATTATTAATTATTACCATAAATATTATAGGGTGTTACATTCTCCCCCCTTAAAAGAATTTCGTCCTCGGAATTACTCTAATGATTAAATCATGGGGTATTGCGCGAACCCATCCTAACTATTCAACCAATTAGTGTACAACCAATTTTACAACCAAACATGCACAAGTGCATAATCTATCACAACATAGAAAACATGTATGTAGAATAATTTTAAATCAAGCCCTCCTATATGAATGCATTCTTTAAAAACATTTCGAAAATATGATGCAAACAACCTATATATTCTAGCAGTTCTATATGTATTTGGGTTTTTAAAAATCTTTTTCACACAATAGTTTCCATACTCCAACGAATAGAAGCATGGTTCAACAAATTTTGCCTCCAAATCCTACCATCTAAAAATCTAAAGCGTCTAATTTTCGTTTCCTAAACGTTCATTCTTATGCCGAAAAAGGAATTTAGGTAGAGAATTTTACATTCTTACCACTCTATTAGTTACCGATCCCGTTGTACATCGAAAATTTCCTCGTTTCCCTAGATTTTCTTCAAATTTTTCCTTGTATAATATGCATAAGGATACTGTTTTCAAGCTCTAAAATGGAATTGAATCCAAAAACAGACTCTTGTACGTCATTGATAAGGTATGGAAATGGGCTAAAACCGCTTTTTCCTTGTTATCGTTTGCGCTTATCCTAACGTCAACCTTAATGAACCGCCAAATTTATATCTATTAACCCATCTATCTTCCCTACGTCTAGCATATGACATTTGAAAATTAAAATTTTCCATAAAAGTCTTTTCTACTTTTTTTCCAAATTTGCACATGGCTTGAAAAGCCAACTTTCAAAAATATTTAAACACCATTTTATTTTAAAATATTTGGATAAAAACTTCCAAAGATTATTTGAATGCTAAAAATTACATTTTTTTCCACCGAACATAAAATTTTCCAAATATTTGTCTTTTCTACTTTTAATAAATTAAGCCACATTTCAATGCAGTCAGTATTTAGTTATGAGTTAATGCATATGTTTAATCCTAGCATTTCACAATTAATTAAAGACCTTAAAACTTCTTTTTAATTATTTTAAAACAACGACACACTAGCCTATTTATAAACTTTAGCTTTTAAGTAATAGGTATAATGGCCCGTCATTTCACAACAACATTTGTTCGTCCTTCACTCGCTAAAACTCATTATTTTATAAACCTCCAGTTTTACATTGCATTTACCATTAGTTAAGTGTCTTTATGAGATTTCCATATTTATACTGTTTCTTCTAAGTACACATATAAGAGCGGTCTACTTATCCAGAAACAACAACATAACGAATACATAGGAACACATCTCCTAATATATCATTCATGTCTTTTATACAAGAGACAACCAATGGTTACAACTCAAACAACCTAAAGAAAATAAAAGAACAAATCCTGGAAGGGAAATGACAACAACAAGAATAACATTTCTAGACCTAAAATACTAACTACAGACTATAGGATGGTCTCCTCTACGGGAGCTCGAGCCATTGCCGAAACCCTAGAATGGGTGTAGCATGGTGGTTATACACCTAATCTCGTAGCTCTGGTGCTGCAGCACGGCTCAAATTTCTCATAGCTCATCCTGGACCTATCGAATAACGACTAGGTCGGGGCTTTGGCATCCTCCAACATCTTATCCTTGCTCTACCAATAGCCACTGCTGCTCTTCTACTGCTATCGCCCCTACCTCTATTAGTGGCTTAGGGATCCCCATCTCCCTAAGGGAGGCTCTATCAAATAGGGAAGGGACTTTCTTTTGTACTGGCTCTCCATGGAGGTTCACTCCATATTACCTAAAGACACAAGTGAAGAGGTGACAATACAGAAAGTAGCTCCCTGCAGTACCAACTCAAGGACTAATACAGTTGCTCATGATAACACAAGTCTAATTGATAGCCATACCACCCATGATGGCAAAGGTGGCCTTCTGTACAAGTGAGTAAATCTGATCGAAGCTCCTCGTCTTTGGAATGATGTTCTGCTAAACTATACGAATGACGAGGCGAGTTGTAGGTCCTTGATTGTCTGACCTCCAAACACCGATATCTCTAGAAAAGATCTGCTGCGGAATCTTTGGATCAATCATCTCAACATCCTCCAAGTCCACTCACTCCACGACTATCCCCAAAATCTCAGCGAAATCATCGTTAGACAGATCGATCTTGACTCCCTTCACTTCCGACTTGTGATTACTGATATCTTCATCAAAGTTGTATAGCAAATGGGCATGAAATAGACTTATGCAATGCAGGTACCATTCCATTTCAAAGGTGTCGTGGCGGAGGATGGTGCTAATCTCGTTGTCGTGAATAATTCTTCGAGTCCAAAAGTGGCAAAATCTTCAAATTTAACTAGGCGACCTTGAAGAAAGGTGAAATTGGCTAAGGCCAAGTAAATCGAGATTTTTTGGTCATTCTTGTCTAACCAAGCGATCTCTTGAGCGGTAAGACCTATATGGCATGAAGAAGAACAGGAGGTTGGAGGTGGTGCCATGGACTGAGTAAAGGTCGGGGAAGGGAGATTGGGTTTAGATATGGAGAGGTGGTGGGGCTAGACCTTGTGCGCATGGTTGGCGCTTGGAGAGAGCTCAGTTATTTTAGGCTAGGGAGTGTTGTAAGGCTTTTTGAGGGGAAGGGAGGAGCGACACTTTGTTTTGGAGAGGGAGGTGAGAGGTTCAGTGCTTGAGAGATAGGAGGGGGACAATGAAGTAGGGGCAGCTGAACCTGGACGGGACTATATGTCGCATTCAAGATTTGGCTAGCGCTTTAAACCCCATAACTAATCAACCGCCCTAGGGTAATAGGTCAATTGCTACCAGTCGACTAATAGCAGTCAATCGGTTGCTGAGTTTTGGACGTAGGTTGAACCTAGACCCTATTCGGGCTGGGTTAATTAATAATAATAACAATAATCATTTCGCATCGTCTTTTTCGATTCAACACGATCCGAACTATCCCAAAAAAAATTTGGCCTCTTCATGATGGTACCCTAGCTTACCGTCTAGCTCTTCTAACCTTTCCTCAATTATTTGTAGTATTCCTAACTTATAATGCTTCTGCTATTAACAACTTCAAAAATCCGAAAATATTCCAGTCCTAACTTATAATGCTTCTGCTATTAACAACTTCAAAAACCCGAAAATATTCCAGCTATAATTCTCCATATTATTTTATACGAGAATATTCCTCCTATTTGCAGGTGGATATTCTTACACTTCCTAACTACATACCATAACTAAATTAAGTGTCATTTCTATTTTATCCGCCCCTTAAAGAAAGAAATTTTTAAAACTTTCAATTTTTATAAATAGGAAAAATCGTCGAGCTATACATACGCTCATTTCAATTTGTTTCCAAAATGAGAAACTATTTTTCGCCAAAACACCTTTTTAAACCAAAATCAACTTTATTTTTACCATATATTCAAGAATTTCAAAACTTATATCGTTTTCAAATAACCCTTTATAAAATAAAAATAAAAATTTCAACGCTCTTTTACTTTTCAAAACAACAATTTTCAAATAGCCCGTTTGGAAATATTCTTTGAAAAACCCATTTAAACATTTCAAGGCATTTTCGAAATATTTTATAAATTCTCTCACTTGAGATCGAACTCCGAAATAGACTTTACTCCTCTTTGATAAAATCTGGTTTGTTATCTTGCGGTGGTTGATGAACGTTCTATGCGAGAACTTGCCTTTGGATGTTTGCGACATATGGACTCTTACTTCCCACTTATCTGGATAAAATGTGCATCTGCAACTGCCAATCCATCAAAATCTACAAAATACGGTAGCTATGTCTCAACAATTAAGTCAAACATCATCAGCCTTCGGGACCCTTCCATATGTCATGCTCATGCTCTTCTCGGTTAACGCCTTACGTGTAGCCAATGTTTCATGGGGTAATCGGGGTAGGCGTGTAATTTTTAACTCTATAAAAAAAATTCTTACTCATAGTTGTCTCGCCCATCCTTTCCAAATATGGTCGCAACAACTCTATAGTCAGAATTTATAGAATTTGGGGCATAATATATATATATATATGTAGAAAAATACAAATATGTTCTCTCATAATATGTTAATCCCTATGATCGACTAATGTAACACCCCTACCTTTATACCCATACTATCCAAGACTATTACAGAGTAATACTATCGGATAATACAGAGAATAAGGTGATATAGGATACACACGTGAATATTCTCATAAACTAATACTGGTATGTATTAAAACATCGAATAAATGACTTATCTGTACACAGTATCAGAACAAAGTAATAAACATGTGTGCCTTCAGGATAGAACAATACATATTGTAACATATATAAATAGAGAACACAGAGCCAGAATCGCAATGATAATATATAACGCATAAATATACATGGTATGTCCAATATCCAGCTCATATACATATATGAAATTATATAATACATGAAAAATATACATAATATCACATCCCAGTCTCCTATATGCCCAATATAAAAGTCGATCTCATTGTCCTTGTACCTAAAATATTTCAAACTGACCCGAGTGTTATAAAATAACACATGGGTCAGACTACGTCAAATTAAGGATCATAAATAGAGTAATACAATATAAACAAGGAAGAATAATATAATATCACTACCAAAGATACTCAAAACATTAGATGACATGTCAAAGTGAATATATAAATATATAGAATAATCCTCAAGGCATCACATCACTAAAATATCTAAAATCCATATAAAACAATAAGAACTGAAATCAAAAGATGGCATCACCCATCTAAAATAAATCAAGAAGACTATATCTAATGGGTGAATTGTCCATACAATAAAACCTCATCATGTAAAGTGAAATCATCAAGAGAATAGGGCTAACACATATCAATGTCCTAATATTATATCATAAATCAATAAACAATGTGAGATAGCCTGTCAAATCATCCAAGTGATACCCAATACTATAAAAACCACAAAGATAATCCAATCATAATCCAAATTACAATCAATAATAAATGCTATTTCAAAAATATCAAATCATCAACAGTATGGAGATAACAGGGGCTAACTACACTTTAGACTCATTCAGTCTCTAGTTTAGTCAACTCATTATAGGAAAGAGACATATATGTCAATCCACTACGCACATATACTATGAATATAATGGGAGACTGACAGCCGCCTACTGTAGGCCTGCTCCAGGAACACAAGTCTACTCACCAATCACACAGTAACCATCTATTCTTATAGTCCTCAAGGTGTATGTCAATCTACTACACTCACATACCCAGAACTAGATACAGAGACTGACAGCCGCCTACCACATGCCTGCTCTAGAAACCCAGGTCTACTCGTCTTAGAGTAATCTTCTATTCCTACAGTCTTCAGTTACCTCGACGAATATCGTGACCTCATCCACCAATGGCTCGTCAACACGTAGTCCAGGTCACGACTCTGCTTTGCCCCTAATGGTAACATATTGTTGGCCAAAGCGACATAATGCGCTATGGGCTATAACCCATCTACTACTACCAATACCGTGATGCGAACCAAGGGGACATAAAATTACGGTGTCGTGCTCTGGAGTATGACCCCACGATCAGGTCGTCAGGGTGGATACTGGCCAATCTGGTTCACTTCCGAGAAATAAAGGAAGCTGGACACAATGCGGATGGTCATATAGTATTCATACCCTATAGCTACATATATCTCTAATATAGGTCAATAAACGGCTCTCATAAGACAATATCTAAAAGTAAGATACTCCTCACTGAGTACCACACATACACATGAGTGTAATCCACGTTTGAGTGACATTTACGTATAATGAATAATCAAACAAATAACATAACATCGTCCCATACCACCGCATGTTATTCGGATAATTATTCAAAGCTCACAAACTATAATATATCCAAACTAGATATCTCTATATGACAAGTCCTATGAATAACCAAAAAAATGTTACTGAAAGTTCCATACCAGACGACATCACTAATCTGTTTATTCAATCGCGTCACACAGAAATAAAATCTCACAAATAAAATAAAATAATGTTATTACCGTATCATATTAAAATCATCAACTAAATCAATATATTTCATAATAAAAACATATCAAAGAATTAATTAAGTAATTACTAAATTTATTCATAATATATTTCATTCGGTGAATAATTAATTTCTCAATCTTATACAAGATTATTCGATTGTTAAATACTTTCTAATAAAATTAGAAAAACTCATTTTAAATCCTAAAATAGTTTATAAAATTTAATATTGCATGTTACCAAAATTTTCTATTATCAAATACTATTTCTAAAATGTTCTAATCTATCTAAACAATTTAATATACTCATAGTCAAATATATATCTAATATAACTTGAATATTATGTATATATATCTATATAACAAATTTCCTTTAGTTTAACGGAAAAGACAAAATGAAGACAAAGAACGGTTCTGATCGAAAACCATAAAGATATCCGATGGATGATAATATAATAAGATGACGCCGTTAGAGAATATACTCCTGCAGTTGGATAACCATCCAAATCCGTAACTCCCACAGCCCCACTCCCTCAAACCAGTTCATTCCCGTTATCATTCCCACGATCATTGTCAAAATTTCTACTATGCGGTTTCCACTTCGCCTTTTCTTCTTCCAAAATCTACTCAAATAAATTCCATGTCGTTTCCTCCCAAAATGCCAAAGAATTGAATTATTTACCCAATTTCGTTTTTGGATCCTATGGCTCCTCGGTTTGATTCATCGAAGGTAACTAAATTTTGATTTTTGAAAGATTTACTTAAAGCAAGTTAGACTTTTTTTGTAAATGACAGTATATTTCCTTTTATATCCATTCATTAATTTTGTATTGATTTGTTAATGTTCAAATTCGGTTTTGTGAACAAATCACTTAGATGATTTACGATAAATTAGTTAAAGATTCCCAAATCTCGGTTAAAAGGTTTCGTCTTTTCAAAATCTGATATTTCTTTAGTTGTTCTGCTTTTTATTTACATTCTTTTTTCTTACATTTAGTTATTCCATTCAGAGTTGATTTTTGGTTGCTTTTTGACCAACTGATGAACCTGCTTAATTGTTATTTATTGGTTTGAGTTGCTTTTTTATCTACCATTGAACTATTTGATGATTTGCTCACCTCACCCATTATTTTCGAAAAACATATCCTGGCAGTTGCTAGCCCAATGTTCAACTTGCTATTATTCTCTCATGTCTTTATCGGCACCAACCCAATCTTCAAATTTAAACATTCTTTTTTCCAACTCAAATAGCAGACGCTAATTTTAAATTACATCCATTGCGATGGAAGAAACAAAACGCAAAGAATAAAGCGTTTTCAATTTCTTCATTTTAGTTTTTGGTATTTCAGTTTCAACTGTTATCCACTCTTAACCACTCAATTATGATGTCATTTAAAACTATTAACTACGACTTTATTGCTTTTTTTGATTTACTGCTTTACCTTTTCAGGTTTATATTATGATTCAGGCATTCCTGCGGGGGAATGCTGACCATGCATTGCGAGTTTGCTTACACATTGTTATTGGTTTTCAGGAATTCCAATAAAGACAGCGGTTCAAAAACTAATAGTTATTTTAATTCCGGACATTTAATATGGTAATAATTGAGGTAATCCTTTTTCCAATTTCTATTTCCATTCATTTTCCCTTAATTTCATTGCCATTTTTTGGTTTGCGTTAATTTAATTTGTGAATTCTGATTGATAGAATATGAATGATATGTTGAAATTTGTCGTGAAATCTTTTTTCACTCATAAGATAACTAAATCATAGTTTTTCTTTGATAAGCTTAAGAACTACAACAGAGTGATGTATTTATGCTTTGAAAACTGCTCCTCTAATCAAGCGTGTACCGTAACGATTGGAGCTGTAATTTCAATGACACTTGGTTTGTAGCATCATTTTTCAACGATTAGATCTCCCATTTTCCTTTGACCGTCCCAGGTAACTGAATCTTGATTACCTTTTTTACAAAGATGTTTTCTTTTTAAAGTTTTTTCCCAGTTAATTAAAAGGTTAAATTCTTAGCGTACAATTTGGTAGTCATTTCAAATTGCATTAAGTTGATTTTACGTACAGGTTTAATTATTTAATGGGCTCAATCACGGAATGAACTTAGCTGCTTTCCATCACTATCTTTGCTTTACAAGTTTATTAGCTTAAATTTACCTGATCATTTTGCATCTTCTAAAACAGCTGGATAGATACTTATGGTGTTATGCATGCTAAAAATGTTAAGTTGATTCTTTAATTGATTTGCACCTGTTTGGCTCTCTATTTTTTCATCATGTTTTTTTGTTTCAATTATAATTTATTACTATAATTTTATTTTACATTTATGTTAATAATTAGTTATTGATTAAAAAAATTCCAACTATTCTTATTGTGAAGCACAAACAAAAATGTTTTCACATGACTTAAACAAATATGGTTTTACATTGACTTTTGGGATTTATCATGTTAAAATCTGTCTTAATTTATCCCGAACCATTGCCTTCTTTGTGAAAATAATTGTTCTCTTTTTTAATATTAGTAATCTATACATTTTAGCCTTCATAAAGTTATGATTAGTCTAGAAATTGGGTTTCCATGTTAATATTTGTCAAACAATGATCTATACATGGCTCTAAGTTTACAAATCGAGTAATGATTTTACTCTTATATCTGTTTAAAGATAGTAATTGGTTTCTGCACATAATATTACCTATTAGAAAATGGGACAAGATGAAAACAAAGTAACCAAAAATACCATATATTAGTTACCTATCTTAAGTGCCTCTTACTTTATACATTGCACAAGTTGATTTTTGAATACTGTAATCCAAAAGAAGCAAACTTATATATATGACACTTTTTAACAGAATCACATAATAATTAACAAGTAAATGAAAATATTTTCTCACAATAAATTATAAGCGCCAATAAATGTATAATTTTACCGACTTTTAGCATGTTTCAGTTTTGTTAATGAAGATTTTTGAGATCCTCACTCAATGAAAAATACGTTACTATATCAAAATATTTATATACAATTTAATTAATAACCTCAACACCATTCTTGAACTTAATAGTATGAATACGTACACCCATATTCATTATTCTTATTCAGGTTTTTGCTACCACCATCTTGCATGCAAGGTAAGTAATTTTTCAAACAACCCTTTGGTGAGCAATTCATGTGGGAAATATGGCTACACCTTATCTTGCAAATATTATAATCCACTATAATTTTTGTATTGCTGTCAATTTGTTGTATACACACTTACTAATGATCAATGATACAGGGAGCTGGATATTTCTATCAATACAATCTGAAGTCTATTTTCGGTTAACTAATATATGAAAGAGGAGAACTTGAGTCCACTTCTTATTCTGCCGGTTGTGATGATCAGGTTTTAAAACAAAAGTCAATTTATTCCTTTATTCCCTAAGTAGATTAGACTTTGCTTGCCCATCATTTTTGTTTGAGATGACCGTTTGTAGTATAAACGCCAAGTTAATTTTTTATCTATTAAGCTTTACTCTTTTATAATATGTAACTGATTCTTATTCAATCAAAATTCAGTTACCCCTTTCTTATTTGATATAAAACAAAAGACTAAACACACATGAGTTTGGAGTCCATGTGCTGATCATGTATCATGCAAGGGTATTGCTATACTATTGTGTGTGGGGTCAAAGTCCTAACCCACCATTTTTTTATAATTTCTCCAAACACAAAATTATTCCACTTCTGTAAATATACAAATACAAAGTGGTTCAAGTTTGGAATATGGAACAAAGTAAACATTACAAACATGCAATAGTAACATCCACTAAATGAGCTTAATGAAAAGCTCCACACAATTTTCATTCTTTGCCTTCCAACCTCAATTCCGCATTTAAACACATTATTGTAGAATATGGTGCGGCCTGAAGCATGCAAATGCAACTGAATATATTTGTTTTTGGTGCAATGTTTAATGTGGGCCTAATACTAGTTAAAGCCCAGGTAAATCTATCCATATATGTACTGTTTTCATGCAAAAACAGTGAGTGAGAAAAGGTTTTGCTTCAGCCTCTATGAGAGATCTGGTGTAAGCTAGTATGCATCTCTCTTTTGTTTCTCCATTGTGGTAAATAATATTCACTCTCTCTTGCCCGTGGATGTAGGCTATTGCCGAACCACGTTAAAATCTTGTGTGATTTCTTTTTTCAGTTTTGTTTTGTTACATTATAGTTACAATATAGATACTATCAAAGTATACTTCCGCTGCGTATAGATCAGGAGATCTACAGTTGGTATCAGAGCACCCGGTTTCATTTTCTGGAGTTGTGGTGGTGTTTTGTTGAGTGCACAAAAGGTGTTTGTGTTTATTCCTGAAAGCTGTTTGTGTTAAATATGAATGAATCGAATCGATCTGAGACTGTTGAAACTGTTCAAGCACCCAAAGAGGAGAGAACAGTTTATCATAGAGCAAGGTTAGAGGTAGACAAGTTCAATGGTACCAATAACTTTGGCTTGTGGAGGACTGATGTGTCCGATGCACTTGAGCATTTGGATCTAGAAGCATGTTTGGGAATAGAGAAGCCTGATGACTGGTCGGACAAACAATGGGAGAAGAATCAGCGACTTTGTTTGGCCGCAATCAGGGGCTGTCTAGAAACTCATATTAGAGTGAACTATCAACATGAAACCTCACCAAAAGTGTTATGGGAGAAGCTTGAAGCAAAATACCTTGTGAAGAATGTGGCAAACCGAATTCATTTGAAGAGAAATTTGTATCGGTTTAACATGAAGAAGGATGCAACTCTAACCGAGCACATAGATTCCTTCAATAAGCTTTTAACCGAGCTGGTCAATTATGATGAGGTCATTCTAGATGAAGAAAAGGCTATATGTTTGGTGAATTCTCTTTCAGAGAAATATGAGCCCGTAATCAAGTCATTGATTCATGGCAAAGATAAGCTCACTTATGATGAAGTTGTCACCGCATTATGTAGTGAAGAATTTCGTAAGATGCATAGAGATGACATCTCTAGAGAAGATAGTGGTGACACTCTAGTAGTGAGGGGTAGGAAAAATGACCGCAAGAAAAATGGTGGCCAAAATCATGATAAAAGTAAAGGGCCCTCAAAAGGAAAGGGGCGTTTAGCTAAAGATGAATGTGCATGGTGTCATGAGAAAGGCCATTAGGCTAAAGATTGTCCAAAAGTAAAGGAGCGGGACAAGAAAAAGAAAAATACAACGAATGTTGTGCAGTCCAACAAAGATGTAGGGGCTGAATCGGATTTTTCTTTAATCACAGTGCCTTCAATTCTTTTGGCAAAAGATGATGAGTGGGTACTAGACTTGGGAGCAACTTTTCATGTGACTCCAAATAGAGAATGGTTCTCAAGTTTTACAAAATTTGAAGGTGAAGTATTGATGGGAAACCATCATTCTTGTAGCATTGTGGGTATTGGAAGCATTCGGCTAAGGTTGCATGATGGGATGATTAGAGAATTGAAAAATGTGAGATGTGTGCCGAGTATGAAAAAGAATTTGATTTCTTTAGGAATGCTTGAATCAAAGGGGCTTAGAATTGATGGTCGAAATGGTGTTATGAAGGTGATTTCCGGGGCTATGGTTGTCATGAAAGGTACACGTCATCACAACTTATATTACCTAGATGGAAGTACGGTGATTGGTGATGTAGCTACAGCTGAACAAGGTGAAGTTGCAGCTAAAGAAACTGCCATGCTATGGCACATGAGACTTGCACATCCAGGTGAAAAATCTTTGAATACTTTGATACAACAAAATTTGTTGAAAGGGGCTGCTGCTAGTAAGCTCGATTTCTATGAACATTGTGTGAAAGGCAAGAAGACCAGGTCTCATTTCAGCAAAGGAATGCATAAATCTAGTGGTGTTTTGGATTATGTACACTCGGATGTATGGGGTCCTTCCAAAAATGCATCTTTGGGAGGTAAGCATTGGTTTGTTTCTTTTATTGATGACTATTCTAGACGTGTATGGGTGTATGTTATGAAACAGAAAAGTGATGTTCTAGAAGTATTTGTGAGATGGAAGAAAGCAGTTGAGACTCAAACTGGAAGAAAAATCAAAGTGCTTCGTTCAGACAATGGTGGAGAGTATACGAGTGATCCATTTCATAAAGTATGTCAAGATGAGGGAATTAAAAGACATTTCACTGTTAGAGAAACACCACAGCAGAACGGAGTTGCAGAAAGAATGAATCGTACATTGCTAGAGAGAGTACGATGTATGTTATCAAATTCTGGTTTGAGCAAAGCATTCTGGGCAGAAGCTGTTACATATGCATGTTTCCTTATCAATCGGTTGCCTTCATCTGCATTGAAGGGAAAAACACTTATGGAAGTATGGTATGGTAAGCCTGCTTATGACTATGATATGATTCATGTATTTGGTTGTCCTGCTTGGTATCATGTGAAGGATAATAAGCTTGGTGTACGTGCTGTTGAGTCAATTTTTGTTGGCATGAAGACTGGAGTAAAAGGGTTCAAACTATGGAATCCTATTGAAAAGAAGATGATCATAAGTAGAGATGTTACATTTAATGAAGGTGCCATGTTGAAGTCAAATGATGTTAAACCGACATAAATTAGCCCCAACAGCTCCAACAACCCCAAAAATGTGCAGCGTGTGAAGTTTGATGTTGTAACGCAAGCTCCAACTACTTCTGAAATGTCAAAACCTGCTCCTGAAATGTCAAAAACTGCTCCTGAATTGTCAAAAACTGCTGCTGAAACGGCAGAATCTGATGCTGAAATTGATGAAAATGCTGCTGACCTGAGTAATACTGATGATTCAAAAGTTGAAACAGAGTTGAATATGCAGAAATCAATTGCTACAAGCAGGCCAAAAAGGGATATCAAGAAACCAAGTAGGTTTCGGGACTGTGTAACCTATGCTTTGTCAGTTAATGATGAAGGAATTCCTGAAACATATATGCAAGCTATTCATAGTGTTGAATGTGGGGAATGGAAAGAGGCTATGAGTGAAGAAATGACATCTCTTCAAAAGAATGACACTTGGGTTCTTACCAAACTTCCAAAAGGCAAGAAAGTAATTGGATGTAAGTGGGTATATGTTAAGAAAGAAGGAGCAAAGAAGGATGAGGTCCGCTACAAGGCGAGACTAGTTGCAAAAGGTTATGCTCAAAAGGAGGGAATTGACTATAATGAAGTATTTTCTCCGGTTGTGAAACACTCCTCTATTCGCATTTTGTTAGCCTTAGTGGCACAATATGATTTGAATCTTGTTCAAATGGATGTAAAAACGGCGTTTTTACATGGAGACTTAGAGGAGGAAATTTATATGTCTCAGCCAAGTGAATTCAAAGTTTCCGATGGAGAGGATCTTGTATGTAAGTTGAAAAGATCATTGTATGGATTGAAACAATCTCCAAGACAATGGTATAAACGATTTGATCATTTTATGTTAGATCAAGCTTACACTAGAAGTCACCATGACCATTGTGTTTATTTCAAAAAGCTAAGTGATGGTTCTTTCATTTATTTGATTTTATATGTAGATGATATGCTCATTGCATCGGCTTGCAAATCTGAAATTGACAAATTAAAATGCAGGTTGTCGGCTGAATTTGAAATGAAGGATCTTGGAGATGCTAAGAAAATTCTTGGCATGGAAATTCATAGAGACAAGATGAATGACAAAGTGTGTTTATCTCAAAAGGCATATTTGAAGGTATTAAAGAAGTTTGGCATTAATGAGAGCACCAAACCAGTGAGTACTCCTTTGGCTGCTCATTTTAAATTAAATGCAACTATGTGTCCTTCTTCCAATGATGAAATTCAATTTATGGCAAATGTACCGTATGCTAATGCCGTGGGGAGTCTTATGTATGCGATGGTGTGTACACGACCCGACATTCAAAATGCCGTGAGTATGGTTAGTCGTTACATGCATGCTCCTGGAAAAGAACATTGGAATGCGGTCAAATGGATTTTGAGATATCTTTTGGGAACTATTGATGTGGGTTTGGAATTTGTGAGAAACATGAACAACAATCAATTATGTGCTGGATATGTAGACTCGGATTATGCTGGTAATTTGGATAAGAGACGCTCAACTACAGGTTATGTATTCACTTTGGCAAGTGGTCCTATATGTTGGAGATCAATTCTGCAGTCAACGGTAGCTCTATCTACTACCGAGGCAGAATATATAGCTGTAACCGAAGCTTTTAAGGAGGCTATGTGGCTACAAGGTTTGTTGGATGACTTGGGAGTGATGCAAAATCAACTTGCTGTGTATTGTGATAGTATGAGTGCTATTCTCTTAGCAAAGAATCAAGTTCATCATGCCAGAACAAAGCACATAGATGTGCGTTATCATTTGATTCGAGAAGTGTTAGCTGAGAATCGAATTTTGTTGGTGAAAATTGATACAAAAGAGAACCCGGCTGACATGTTGACTAAAGTAGTTCCAAGTGTCAAGTTCAAGCATTGTCTTGACTTGATTAATGTGCTTGATGTTTGATAGATGATACCCAGATTGGGTGGAGGTTCTTCGGAACATTATGAAGTCTCATTTTGAGACATGTGAATGAACTACGACAGCTTGATCCTTTGGGTACGTAGGCAGCTACTATGTGGTGCAGCTGATTATGAGGCAAATTAGAGTGGTTTGTATGTGATCATCTCATGCTTTTGAGCATGATCTGAGGTGGAGAATTGTAGAATATGGTGCGGCCTGAAGCATGCAAATGCAGCTGAATATATTTGTTTTTGGTGCAATGTTTAATGTGGGCCTAATACTAGTTAAAGCCCAGGTAAATCTATCCATATATGTACTGTTTTCATGCAAAAACAGTGAGTGAGAAAAGGTTTTGCTTCAGCCTCTATGAGAGATCTGGTGTAAGCTAGTATGCATCTCTCTTTTGTTTCTCCATTGTGGTAAATAATATTCACTCTCTCTTGCCCGTGGATGTAGGCTATTGCCGAACCACGTTAAAATCTTGTGTGCTTTCTTTTTTCAGTTTTGTTTTGTTACTTTATAATTACAATATAGATACTGTTAACTCCCTTTATTTCTACGACTCATGGACTTACGAGATAAGGAGTCTACGACTCATGGACTTACGAGATAAGGAGTCTACGACTCATGGACTTACGAGATAAGGAGTCTATGACTCATGGACTTACGAGATAAGGAGTCTACGAGTCATGAACTTACGAGATAAGGAGTCTACGACTCATGGTCCAGATGGTTCAGCGAGTCAAGGTCTGTACGACTCATTAGGTTTATGATTCATGGAAACGTACGACTCATAGGGCTTACGACTCATCAGGCTTACGACTCATCAGGTCTGTACGACTCATCAGGCTTACGACTCATCAGGACCTCACGACCTAAGGACATCACAACCTAACAATGTACGAGTTAAAGTGCCTTCGAGTTAAGGAGTCTGCGACCTAAGATGTCTACGACCTAGGACTCAATGACTTAACTTGCCCAGCGACCTAAGGCTACAGAAGACCTTGCGACCTAAGGCTACAGAAGACCTTGCGACCTAAAGGCTACGACCTAAGGAAGATTCCGAGTTATGAAATGCTCCGACTTAAGAAGGTTCCGACCTAACGGGTTACGACTTAGTGGGTTTACGACTTAAAGGCTGCGAGTTAAGGTCTTACGAGTTAAGGTCTGATAAGTCGGCTACGACTTAATACTTGTCAAGGACAGCCACAGGATGGGCCCAGAACAACCCAATCCCTTAACTCGTCACCGACCTAACCCTATCCCTTAACTCGTCACCGACCTAACCCTATCCCTTAACTCGTCACCGACCTACCCTAAGTCGGCTACGACTTAAAGACTTAGAGAAATTTCCTAAGTCCAAATCAGCTCCTATAAATACCCCATCACTTCCAACTTGGAGGGGACTTTTGGCCATTCATTTCTCCAAGCGCCGTTACGCTGTCGAAGCCTCCTCTCATTCAGCAATCAAAGATCTTCAAGCATTCGAGACACTACAACAATCTTCGAGAAGAGCTCCTTACATCCAACACGGATTCGTCGAGTTTTATCATCAAAGATCGAGCTAGTAGTCAAGAATGTTTTCATGATCAAGTTGTATTGTATTTAGAAGGATATTGTATCAAATTGTAACCGAATCAGCAATAAAAGACTATAAAGTGGACGTAGACTCAATTACGGGCCGAACCACTATAAATCTGTTGTTCATTTACTGCTTTTCTACTATTTTCAGCTTATATTCTGTTCCCGTACCAACGGGTGGTGCTTTCACCATTCTATTACACACACCGGGTGTTAGCGTTCACTTTTTACCGTTAACATTTTGGTGCTTTCACTGAGAACCCAACTCGGGCGATCATCCACCGTTGCTTCGCGAAGACTCTATTAAAAAGAACCTCTCTTAAAAACCAGATCCGAAATAATGGCTCCTGGAAGAAGAGGTAGACCTATCAGATCCGGAAATGCTCACGAAGGAACTCCCGCTTCCCCAACAACAGACCAAGCAACTCCAACCGTTGGAGTCACCAGGGCTGAATTGGATGACGCAGTTTCTAGATTATACCAACAAATTGAAACTCAAAATGCTTTGATGATGGATAGAATAACTGCCCTACTCGGGGCAAATCGTCGACCAGAAAACCATCAAACCACCCTTCCTGAAATGCCACCTTTCCAAGCTGATGGTTCTATGCCGCAACCAACTTATCATGAACATATGCCCAGGCAGACTTCCGAGGGAAGAACTGGTACTTGCCCGGAGGTGTCTTTGAACTATAAAGAGTACCTGTCTGAAATGGTTGGCCGCATCATGAAAGAGAGCATGCAAAGGGAAGAGGATGAGGCTGACTGGGAATTTGCGCCAAGCAGAACTCCGTTTACTGAAAGGATCCTAAGAGCGGAGTTTCCAAGGAAATTTGCACCTCCTACTATCCAAGCCTATAGGGGAACCACTGACCCTAATCATTTCCTATACAAATACGATTGGCATATGACCGGTGCAAGAGCATCAAACGAGATCAAGTGTCGATACTTCCCAGTATATCTGGAAGGTGTGGCTTTACTTTGGTTTACAAAGCTTCCAGTTCGGTCTGTAGATAAGTTCTCCGACTTGACACAAAAATTTAAAGAACAGTTCAGATTGTATGCTTCAAAAGCTAAGGATATAATGTCACTGTCTAACCTGGAACAAGCGCCCGGAGAATCGATCAAATCTTTCTTGAGCCGTTTCAATATAGCTTTAGCCGAAGTAGAAAATGCGGAACCACGCATGATCCTGACTTATTTGATGCGAGCCATTGATAAATCGAGTAAATTTGGGATATGGCTAAAGATGAAGGAACCGAACTCACTTGATAAATTTTATAAAAAGGCCGATGAGTTCATTCGCCTTGAAAGCCTTTCTGCAACATCGAAAGTGGTTACTGCCCAGACTGATAATGACAATGTCCCACCTAAGAAAAGAGAATCTGAAAGTCAGAAAAGGGAGAATGAAGGAGGAAAAAGCCAGGGAAATGAAAAGAAACCTCGCCGCTTTAATCCTTCGGACTTTACTCCTTTAACTGATACACCAAGAAATATCTTTTTTGCAACAAAAGACGTTGTCAGGTATCCTAAGCCACCTGAGATGACGAGAGGGGCAAAGCGTAATGGAAAATTCTGCCAATTTCACAATCAACCTGGCCATGACACTGACCAATGTCGCCAATTAAAGAAGGTGATTGAAGAATTGCTAGAGCAGGGTAAACTCCAACAATACGTTAAGAAAAGCGGAGTCGATCCAACCTCATCCACTCGGGATCAACAATACCCTACCCATCAATCCGATTCTCACAACAACACTGCAGTGCAAGATTCAGAAAAGCTTGTCATTAATACTATCACAGGGGGACCATACCCAGCAAGCAGAAGTTGGGATGACTACTAATTACCCACAAAACTGCGACTGGGGCATCTCTCACTTTCTCTGACATAAAAATCCAAAAGCTATGAATCAAGCACAAATGGAAATCCAGCTTGGAGATTCTGAAACAACAATAACTAGCATTCATTTTTACTTAACAGCATTGCTTGAATTTGTAAAGATAATGATGGATGTGTAACTTCTGCATTGTAAACCGCTGAGAAATCAGCGTGACTCAATAATGAAAAACTATGCATTGTGTTTTCTATTATAAAATGCCTGTTATATTTCGATGTGTAAATACTCTAAATATATTGCTAAAATATCGATCTAATACTGCAGGTCATTAAAGCAAAGCTCACCCATCGCAAAGCTAAGCGAGCCGTACAAATCATTTATTAAAGCAAATTTCAAGCAACAAAAATTTCAAACTCGAATCCCATACAAGAGGAACTTCACATAAAAAGTTGACGGCTCCACTATGTCAAGCCCTCGTTAACTGGTTGCGATCGTTGATATAAAAAGGCATCCAACCAAATAACTTGCGTTTACTCTGTGGAGTCATTCAACAGTGAAGTCTACTTCTTCGGATAAAGCGATTTACTTGCAAAAGAAAGGAACACACGCTTGGAAACGATGATAAAGGATCGCAGATTGGCGGATGATGATACAACATGAGCGGGCAAACATGGAAGCAGCCAAAGGGAGGTATGCCTCTCAACAGGAAAGCAGGTAGATCCACTAAAGGGATACCTTCCCAAGCAGAAGGAATAAGACCCTCGCTAACTGATTGTGATGCATCCGATCAGGCAGCTTGTGTCCATCCCATGGATCTACTTGCCCCTAAGACGCAACCTTCCTGGCACACCAACCAACTGATGCTCCTTCCCAAGGGTCAACAAAGCCCTCTAACGAGGCACGTCAATAAATGGAGAGCTTTCCTCAATCAAAAAGATCGGTGGGACTACCACAGGGGCACCTTGTTAATTGATTGCGATCGTTTGTACAAACAAACATCCAATCAAACAACTTATGCCTGTCCCGTGGACCCCTCCGACCATGAGAAAGTAACTTCCAGACAATCACAAGCCCTCTTCGGAGGCACAAGCCCTCTTCGGAGGCACAAGCCATCTTCGGAGGCAAAAGCCCTTTTCGGAGGCACATTTCACCCGTGTAGAAGTGCAAAATGCTTCTCTTCGGAGACCCACTTCACCAGTGATGAAATGCCAAAACTGCTTCTCTTCGGAGACCAAAACTGCTTCTCTTCGGAGACCAAAACTGCTTCTCTTCGGAGACCAAAATTGCTTCTCCTCGGAGACCAAAATCGCTTCTCTTCGGAGACCAAAAGACCTCTTCAGAGGCGTACTTCACCTAGCTTGAAGTACCAAAAATAAACCCTTTACTGGGGCACAAAAATCAAAACCTTCTTCAGAAGCTCATTTCACTGTGCAGGAAAATTCACTTTCAAACAAATAAAAGTGATCATTCCCAGAAGTCGAAGTGTTCTTCAGGAAGAAAAAGAAAATAAAAATTTCTCCAAAGACAAGATATACTCTATTAAAAGCAGAATAATTCTTCCCTGAAAAAGTGGAAAGTTATTCTCTAAAATAAGAGTATCGGTCTTGTGAAAGCAAGAAATATTACAATATACTTGTGGTATGGGGGCAGCATTATACAATTCAGTTACAGTAATAAAAGTAATATACAAGCGACATACCACAAGTTCATTGCAATATCACGTAATAAAGATGTGGAGTAAATGCGTTCTTGAAACACAGACAAAAAATTTGTACAAGTGAAAAGAATCGTTTACTCTACACTTCAAATGAAAAACAGATGTATTCCTACATACACAAGGATTTGTACAAGAAAAATATCTATTTATTTCAACACTATGAGAAATTTTTTACATTGTACAAGTTACAAAAAGAAGCGGAGACCGGTATCCGCACAATCCCCGGTCAATACAAAAAGCAGAAAATGCAAAATCAAACTCATTTCCCCTTCTTCCCACCCTTGGAGCTTTTACCCGGCCTGGTAATTAGCTTCGTAGGCCGTATCGGAGAAGAAGGAGAAATAGACTCAGCCGGATCAATCTCTGCCTCATCCCCAGCAGCAGAAGAACTCTTCTTTCCTTTCTTCGAAACCACACGTTTCCCCTTCTTCTTGGAAGAAGACTCACTCCCCGGAGCAAGAAATGTAGAAAGCTTTATGTCATAATCAAAAGACTGCTCCGGGGTCTTCTCGCTATCTTCCAGACCTTCTGCCTTCTGTTCTTCGGAAGCAAGTGGTTCGTCTAAACCTTGAAGGGCTGCTATTGGTTCTTCCTGTGAACCTGGTTGAGAAGCTGGAAGAGATATAACTTGAGAAGGAGGAGGAACGACAGCTGAAGAAGGAAGAATTGGTGCAGTTTCCGGCACGACTGCTGCATAATAAAAGAAATCAAAATCAGTATTCTTCAAGAAAAAAGAAGACCGTGAATCGTCAAAGTTACCTAGAGAAGCCGGTTTAGCGAGATCAATCTCAAATTCCCGAGCTTGGAAGTCCTTCATTGCCTCTTCCTCTGTAGGGGTGGTTACAGTTTCTTTGTCAACCTTAGCGGGAGGCGTGGAATGAGAACTAGAGCCAGTAATATCCACATGAGCTAAAGCCGAAGTATAAGCATGAGCAATAGGAGGTGTTTCTTTCTCAAAAAGCTTCTCTCCCGTCGCCTCGGCCCGCACTCGGATAAGCTGCTCTTTTCCTTTGGCAAGGGCAGCGCGATCGCTCTCACTTAAGTAGGTAGCTTGAAGATCTGTTTCAGAATATCCGGCACCACCAAATAAGTCAATGATTGCCTCCCATACTTCCGCTAAGGTGACTTCATACTCTGGTCCCAAAAATGAAAGGCTCCCACGCCCCAGGACACAATGCATATAAAAGTCGAACAGAGTCGCGTCAACGGTGGCTATGGTCGCCTTATGGGATTCTTCGGCTGCAGCTTTACCAGAGAAAACTTCATCACGTTCTCTTTCAGCCTTCAGTAGCTGAGATTGCAGTCTCATAATTTCTAAATCTTGAGAGCTGACTTTCTCTCGAAGCTGAACAGCATCATCGCGGTATTTTCTCGTAACCTGCTGTTCTGCTTCGAGTTTCACCTCAATATCTCTCTGAGTAGCATGGGCGTCTCGAACTTGTTTTTGAAGCATTTCTTCTTTCTGAGAATAAGAAGTGGAAGAAGTAGCGAGCTCTTTTTTAAGTCTTTCAACTTCAGCTTCAAGCTTCACATAACCATCGCTAATGCTTTTCATCTCCGCGTCATGCTGCTTACGCCATTTGTCCCACTCAGATTTATCATTTTCCATGGTCATCATCGCCTCAAGGTTCATATGGTTGACCCTTTGAAGTTCATCAACCAGCTTCTGCCATCCAGACATTCTTTCGATGTCAAGTTTCACAGCATCGACATTTTTCAGCATCGCCTGCTTATCAATGGGGACCAAATCCAAATCAAAACGCACTCCTTTCAGACACCAATTCGGAAATCGGCTCTGGAGTGTGGGAGGACCATCTCCAGCTTGGTACTGTGGCCTATTAATGATTGTCTGGATGTCAGATTCCTTAAGGGCAGGGGAACCGGAAGATGTATTAGGAGGAATAGAAGCGGTAGTCTTTTCCAAGATATTAGATGTATCTTTCTCGTCAAGTCTGACCCGTTTGCTGGACTCATCGGAAGTATGACTCTTCCCCCTGTCATCGTAAGATTTCCTCTTATAAGGGTCGTCGCTTCTGCGGGAAGAGTCACGTCGCTCGTCCCTACTCCCATAGTATTCCTCATCTTCTCTCCGGCGACGCTCTTCATGAGCTCGCCTCTCGTGAGCCTTTCTGGCAGCCCTCTCCTCATCAGTTTCCTTCACAGCACCGATATAACTCCTAAAGTCATAAGCCTCACGGCTTCCGTAACGCTGGAATTTGTTGTAGTAAGAGCCGCTTCACCCCATCAGAGAACCTGAAATTGAAGAAAAAGACCAGTTTTAGAAATCCTCAAGTTGAAGAAGCTAAGTGCATATAAGTGCCAAAATTCTAAGTGTGTGTGATGTGCAAACTACGCGTATCAGACTACAAACCACTTTTGGGTGTAGAAATGGCAATAAGTTGTGTGGAAGGCATTGTGGTTTGTTGCAAAGAAGAAGTTGCTTCGACAACAGGAGGGACCACTTTAGAAACATCATCTTTAAAAAGCTCCTGAGAGGTTATCATGATGTCGCTTAGACTATCAAAAGTATCATCGCCATGGTGCAGGGGAGAATTCTCTTTTTCAACTTCCACCTCAGCCGTCTTTTCAAGAGTGTGAAGATTTTCCTCCTCTTCAACAACCGGGGCAAGTGCTAACTTACTGGACGGTCCAGCAATGGCGGTAGAAGTAGAACACTTTACCAATGAAGTCTCAGCGGTAAGATTTTGCTGTAAAAGTTCTCTAGCAGGAACAGGGGCATCTGACTCCTCAGCAGGAGAATCAGGGACTTCATGTGGCTGAGTGGAACGGGAAGGATGTAAGAGTCCAAATTCATGGAGGAACTCATCTCCCAATAGAAATTGAACACTCCTCTCCTCAACCGGCACGGCCATAAGCCTCTCAAAGGTAATCTTGTGACGAGATTCCCTAGAGGGGGAAGGAAGTGCTGAAACAGTAGAAAAAGAAGTTAACACTTGACAATTTGGACTTCAAAGAATTTAGAAAAACACAGGGAAAAGATAGATAATCATACTTCCCACTCTCCAAATGGCGTAAAATCCCGGGGGACAACGAACAAAGAAAAACTGGCTCAGAAACCCAGGAACGCTTTCGGGAAGACCAATAATCAGTTTACGATTCCTGGCACTCCTTACAACTGTGATAGAGGGATGGTCTTTGGTCTTTGTAAATGAGCATAGAAAGCAAATTTCTCCAAAACTAGGGAAACGGTCCAGCATTCTCCTAAAAAGCACACACAGTCCCAGCAGGATGGCGTAGCCATTAGGATGAAGTTGAAAAGGGGAGATAGATAATCGAAGGAGAAGTTCTCGGAGACAGTCATTAAACGGGGGAATCGCTCCACTCAAGCACATTTGGCGGTTCACTGCGATGAAGCCGTGGGGCGGCCTATCAGCAGTGTCATTTATTCCAGGGAACAAAGCGTCAGATTCAGCGATGCCAAACTGAGTGCATAGTTGACGGAAGACTTTATGACTCAGAGTGGTAGGAATCCTTTCCGGGGGATCGTTCAGCGGGGTAGCAATTGGAAAAGCTTCTCCAGTTGATTCCAAATCTTCTTGATGGGATGCCATTCTACACAATCAGCCGAATGTTCAAAAGTGAAGGTGCACGTTTCCTAAAAGTGTAAAGTGCTGTGCAAAACTAATGAAAATAAGAAAAAGCAAGTATAACTGGAATTAAACTAACTGACAATCAGTCGATTACGAGATTTCAAAACTTGTTAATGCTTAAGTGCAGTGTCAATGCAGACAAATCAGTTTTAGTTAACCATTACGATTCTGCTTTAATACTTCATTTGAGTTGGTTATTGTGTAGCATTTCACTCATACAGTTCATTTAATTTTAATCTTTATCAACTAATCTGTCATCCGATATGGGCAGTCGGTGGCAGTATATTCGTCCCAGTTTTTTGTAAATGTTATAACAGGCAGTTAGAATTATTAACAATCTATAAAAGAGTGCAACAAAATTCAAGAGTCCAAAGTTCAAACAACTCAAGTCTTAGCATTCAAGGCAGTGGGAAATTTGCTCAAGTTCTAACTCGATCACAACTTAGCGGGGGGCAGATTTTCCTAAGTCCTAACTCGTTCACGGTCTAAAATATATGCCATGAATCAAGTTGAGTCGTAACTCTCCAATCGTACCACACATTCAAGCAAAGTGAACAAGTGCTAAGTCGCGAACGACTCAAATGGTTCCTACGAGCCAGGGTTAACTATTCTCTAAGTCATAAGTCGTGGGGATTAAAAGGGGACTTCAATTCTCTAAGTCGTAAGTCGTAACTCGGCTACGACTCAAAGCTTGGTTGCTGTAAGTGATAAGTCGATCCAGAATTTAGTCCATCTGACTCCTGACTCGTTTGATCCCTAACTCGTTAACCATATATCCGTCCAACTCCTAACCCTTAACTATCCAACCCGTTAACCCATTCACCGGTTAGCTTCTTCGTCAACCCTATTTCTAAAACCACCACAGATCACAAATCATTACAATCCATATCAAGCCACCTTAATTCCATGAATATCCTACACAGCAGTATTCGCAAGGACCGAGGGAAGAATTCATGGAGAAAGGTCGATAGCAATGGTCAGCGATTGGGAAAAGGGAGAAGACGCTTACGCGATGTAACTGGAAGTGGTTGGAGGTAAGTCGAGTCGAAATCGCCTTTGGAAGCTTGAGATCTTGTTAATGGCAGATACGACTTAAAGCACAAATGAAACAGGTGAAGGAGAAGAGAGAACGACCTAAGCTATTTATGCCCTGGGACAGTGAAAGGTGAATCGACATATCTGACTTACGACTTATACTAAGCCGTTCGCGACCTACGACTCGTCTTAAGTCGGTCACGATCTAGCGCACTCATCAAGAAGCGAGCTAAGGAAAATCGAAGCACACGACTTACGACTTAAGACGTATGCTTCGAGGGGCAAATGTTAACTCCCTTTATTTCTACGACTCATGGACTTACGAGATAAGGAGTCTACGACTCATGGACTTACGAGATAAGGAGTCTACGACTCATGGACTTACGAGATAAGGAGTCTACGACTCATGAACTTACGAGATAAGGAGTCTACGACTCATGGTCCAGATGGTTCAGCGAGTCAAGGTCTGTACGACTCATCAGGTTTATGATTCATGGAAACGTACGACTCATAGGGCTTACGACTCATCAGGCTTACGACTCATCAGGTCTGTACGACTCATCAGGCTTACGACTCATCAGGACCTCACGACCTAAGGACATCACAACCTAACAATGTACGAGTTAAAGTGCCTACGAGTTAAGGAGTCTGCGACCTAAGATGTCTACGACCTAGGACTCAATGACTTAACTTGCCCAGCGACCTAAGGCTACAGAAGACCTTGCGACCTAAGGCTATAGAAGACCTTGCGACCTAAAGGCTACGACCTAAGGAAGATTCCGAGTTATGAAATGCTCCGACTTAAGAAGGTTCCGACCTAACGGGTTACGACTTAGTGGGTTTACGACTTAAAGGCTGCGAGTTAAGGTCTTACGAGTTAAGGTCTGATAAGTCGGCTACGACTTAATACTTGTCAAGGACAGCCACAGGATGGGCCCAGAACAACCCAATCCCTTAACTCGTCACCGACCTAACCCTATCCCTTAACTCATCACCGACCTAACCCTATCCCTTAACTCGTCACCAACCTACCCTAAGTCGGCTACGACTTAAAGACTTAGAGAAATTTCCTAAGTCCAAATCAGCTCCTATAAATACCCCATCACTTCCAACTTGGAGGGGACTTTTGGCCATTCATTTCTCCAAGCGCCGTTACGCTGTCGAAGCCTCCTCTCATTCGGCAATCAAAGATCTTCAAGCATTCGAGACACTACAACAATCTTCGAGAAGAGCTCCTTACATCCAACACGGATTCGTCGAGTTTTATCATCAAAGATCGAGCTAGTAGTCAAGAATGTTTTCATGATCAAGTTGTATTGTATTTAGAAGGATATTGTATCAAATTGTAACCGAATCAGCAATAAAAGACTATAAAGTGGACGTAGGCTCAATTACGGGCCGAACCACTATAAATCTGTTGTTCATTTACTGCTTTTCTACTATTTTCAGCTTATATTCTGTTCCCGTACCAACGGGTGGTGCTTTCACAATTCTATTACACACACCGGGTGTTAGCGTTCACTTTTTACCGTTAACAGATACTATCAAAGTATACTTCCGCTGCGTATAGATCAGGAGATCTACAATTATAACAACAAATTATTACGAATTAACCATATCTGAAATAAAACATTAAAAGTAAAAAAAGTTAGTATCAACGAATCATCATGTATAATTAAACACGGTATATTTTCTATCCTACATTAATACAACCAAGCATAAATAGTAACAACCTACGAACCCGTGCAGCGCACGGGCTACCTACTAGTATATATATATTACAGTTTTTTACACTTTTATAAATGACAATAAAAGATTACTTAAATATTATAATTAAATTTACTGTATAAAATAATTAAACTTAAATTTTACGTTCATATTTATTTGTGTTTAATATGTTACAATAGTTAGATCATGGATAGGAGTAATAATATGAAAAACAATAGTATACCGAAGAAATAGAAAAGAAGACTAACCAAATTAGTAAAGCAGGGGATTGTATAGTGCAAACAATAGGAAACAACAAAGGTTCGCGCAATTTAAACTACACACTCTCGATACACTACCCCAAATAACACGCCTATGTATATACAAAGGCACGTACACGCAGCCATGCGCTCCTACACTACGTACGCAACCAACACTCACTGGAACCACCTGCTCGCTTCACCACCTAAACACACACGTACACCCTTATCAGACGCAAACACCCATAGCCAACATTGTCTTGCTTAAGTCATTTTCACAGTTTTGGCTACGAGGAAGAAAAACCCACACATAGCAAAATATATATACTTAATTTATTATATTATATTTATATAAATATGGATACAGATTTAATTAATACGTGACTAACATTTCATTCTCTCACTTTTTAGGTTTCTTCTCGGTTACATTTCTAGACCATACACTCTCCTCTTACATAGGGAGGAAACACACGTAGGTGCATACATATGCACGTACAACCGTGCACACTCGAAAACAAAAGGCTACACCTGAAGGATACACATAGCATGAAGGGACACTCATGTAAAAACTCATACTTATAAATTTATTTTAGTTTATTACATATATATAAATATAAATATGATTTCAATTTACTTATACAGAACTATTAGTCTGTTGTATGCTCTTATTTGTCCACACTAGAACTGTTATAATCTTTAGTTTATCCACATATGCAGAACTACAAATTTAAGTGTATTTATAATATACTTTATAGTACTCTAGTTTGTTTCAATTTCACATTACCAGCTCCATGAAATACACACTCACATTTGAGCATGCCATTCAACATTACCCTCAAATATAAATATATGTGCATTAACTCTATTATCATGTTCAGATCCACTTTATAACTTAAACGCACGCAACTTACACCCATGGATACAACATAGTGAAATCTTAGACTCTGAACACCCACTTAAACACAAATATACCCAACCTAACACTCATCAATTCACATACTCAAGTGCAGCTGCCTATAACACACGCAAGTGCAGCAGTTTATACACACACACAAAATATATATATACATACATATATATACACACACATATATATTATATGTGTGTGTGTGTATAAAAATTTTTTAGCCAAATAAATCCAAACATAAAACAGAGCAATGCAAAGAACCAATACAATACAATAAAACAACAAATTAAGGTCACGTATAAATTAACGCACACTCACATAGAAATAAAAACACAAATACAAGAACAAGTAAACACACACATGCAAATCTCTCGAGCACACAAAAACTGAAGAAGATCGGCCGACACAAAGGTCGACCAGTCAAAAGCAGCAATGGCAAATTGATCACTTGATGCTGTTGACAATCCTACTTCGTTCATATGCAATTTGATGTATAATTCAGTTCTCTCAATTCAATTCCATCCAAGCAGTTTATAGACAAACAATAGTCATTTATTACCATAGATATGTAAGTGTGATAAACTCACCTGAAAACGATTAACTTCAACTAGATGCTTTAGATCCATCTTCTCCTTCTTCCTATCTTCCTATGCATGCACCAACACTTTGAAAGTCGATCGAACATTCATCTCTTTGTTTCGTTAAACATAGGATATAGCCGAGAAACATATATTTAAGTTTGGCAATTTATGGTAATTTATGTGATAAGTTAGAAGGGGTGGAAAAAGGAAGTAACATCTGTTGTTTTTAGTGTGTAAATGTGGCTGCTTTTATAAACGAAGAGGATAATTCTAGAAACTGAAATCTCTGGAAAGTGAGAAATCAGTAAACTTGAATTTTAGGATTTGTTTTTTTGGGCTTATGTTGCTTGGGTTTGGGCCTCAATATATAAGTAAGTAAATATATATTTCTATCTTTTCCAAAAAAAATTAAATATAATATAGATTTAGTTCAAATTTCACTAAAACTCCAAACAATATTTATATCCACTGTACTCAATTATTTTCTTACCATGGAAATGCTTCTGGAATTTTTTTTCACATATTTAAATATTCAATTTTCTTTTAAACCCGATAATAAATAATTTCCAAATTTATTCCACGGACTTCAAATAAATGATTATTTTGAAAACTATTTACTTTTTTGACCAGTTAATTACCTTAAATTAAAATTCCAATATTCCAAAACAAATTCAAATTATTTATTTTGTATTTCAAAAATCTATTTTTAATTAACTAGATATTTATTATTAATTATCTCTAAATCGGGTTGTTACAGACTTCCCCTTAACAAAATTGCATCCTCGCAATTTCTATAGGGAAATCTATATAGCAAATAATGTGTATATAGCAACTATATACTTGCATTATTTTGATCACGATATGTACCAACAAATAGACCTTACCAGCATATTAAATAAATGCATAACATAAACTTTGGTTGTAGCAACATATTGAATTAGGATTAGTTAATGATTTCAAAGGTAACAATCCAAAAAATCACAAACATCACTTGTAGCAAAATGTGAAGTAGTGTTTGTTCTTTGTGCAGTATGGCTAGCAGATGACAACTCATTGCATTTAATTAGAGCCACCTAATATTCTTTATTTTCTCCTGTTTATCCACCTATTTCCATTAGCATAGTATGGATCCACACACTATAATCATTCTCAAAGATCTGCATTCTACTATAATTACAAGCGGTCAAGTTCAAAATTTCACCAATATTATGGAAAATTAGTAAGTATACCAATACAAGTGTATACTCACGTATTGATATTGCCTTACAGTTATTGAAAGCAATAAAACTGGACAGTGACAATAGAAGAAGGTGGGTAAGTCCCATCGTAAGCTATTTACGTTGAAATGATAACAAAGTCATTAGTTAATTTATCCTTTTATAAATGTTGATTTTTTTTTAAATAATACTGTTCTAATTGTAAATATGTCCATACAAGGAGAATTTGGAATGACATAATTGTATATATATATTTCTTTAATTAGCTCGTATCTGATTAGGTTTTTCTTTCCATTTTGTTTAAATTTGAAATGCTAAGACTGCTAAGAATCATTTTCAGGTATGAAGTATATGCCTATCCAGCGTTGGTTAAGGCTTAACACACGAAAACTTTGAGTTGTAATGTGCATTGTTTGATTCCAGTTTCTTGATTTCTTGAATCGCATTTCTTGAATGTTTTTGCTTTTCCTTTTGTTAACTACAAATATTGTATGGAATAGAATCATGATTATTATATGAATTGAAGTTGCATGTAGTGATGGGTTGATGTAATTTATATTGCATTTACAGGGTCTATAAACAGCATTGCCATTTTAATGATATAATACAATAGATATTATACTTTATGTGGATTCTTCTAGTAGTCTCATTAGTGCACATGAAATTCTCTTCAGATGCATATAATAACAAAATTAAATGTGTGAGTATGTGTATAAAGGACAAAAATTATCAAGTGCATTGGCCAAATTCATTGATTACAGCAGCTGGTAATGTTTATTACCTAACATTTGACGTTAATGATTTTCTTTATGCATATAAACTGTTATCATCAAAAGTTACATGTCAGTTTTGCTCGACGATCTATGATCACTCGTATATAAAGGTCTAACTGTTAAAATAATTTTAGATTTACATCAACTGATTCATCACACATGTAAAATTATCCCGATTGTGTTCGACAAAATCTAAGTCATTTGCGTGAGTTAATAAAAGCGCAGATGGACAATTTCAAGTACACATGTGAATTAGTTTGTTCAATATAGATGCATACTGCCATGTCTGAAGACTTTGAGCCTTAGCAAAGCATCCAAGGTCTTTTCTCATGCCATATGCATATTTTTCATTTTAGTGTTTATTACACAATTTAAATCAGATTTAATGTAGACAAATAATAATCATTAGTGGCGTATTAATGTAAAATATATACATAGACAAATAATAACCATTAGTGGTGTATTAATATAAAATACATACACTGACTCAAGCACACCAATGTGCGCTTGGACATACATGGACATACACATATGTTTATGTTTATGTATAAGGCCTACGATCGCATGTCCTGGTTCTTCGTCATCAAGGTCCTTCGGACCTTTGGGTTTCCGGAGGGGTTGATTGACATGGTCTGACGACTTATTTCCAACGCCTGGTTCTCTGTTCTCATCAATGGCTCCGCCCATGGGTACTTCAAAGCAGGGAGGGGCCTGCGTCAGGGGGATCCTCTCTCGCCTTCATTATTTGTGATTGCGGCTGAGGCGTTTGTTCGGGGTCTTCAGTCCTTAACCATTTATGGACAAATCCAACGATTCGGTATCCCTAGGGGTT
Source organism: Allium fistulosum (assembly GCA_030737815.1). Taxonomy (NCBI): domain Eukaryota; kingdom Viridiplantae; phylum Streptophyta; class Magnoliopsida; order Asparagales; family Amaryllidaceae; genus Allium; species Allium fistulosum. The sequence goes on along the minus strand of CM060908.1, from coordinate 295,639,609 downwards.
GTCCCCTTATTTCTTCGTTATCATTCGCTGATGACATTGTTATTTTCTCTAACGGCAGCCGTTCCTCTGTTAGGAGGCTCCTTAGTTTTATCCATCAATACGAGAGATCCTCGGGTCAGCTTGTTAACCCATCCAAATGCTGCTTCGTTCATTCTAAGGATTTGTCTCCCGCTAGTGCTGCTTGGATCGAGTCTACCTCTGGTTTCAAGGAAGCTTCCCTTCCGCTTCCTTACCTTGGGATTGTCCTTTATCGGGGCAGGAAACTAAATGCTCTTTTCGACCCATTGCTTGACAAAGTGAGGGGAAAGATTTTACGCTGGAATGCGTCTTTTCTATCTCAGGCCGGTAGGCTTGTTCTCATCAAATCGGTTTTGGATTCCATGGGTACTCATATCTTCGCGACTATGACCCCTACTGCCTCTTTCTTCCGTTCTTACCGGTCCTTGGCCTCTTCCTTCCTCTGGGGTAACAAGGAAAGCAACCGACGGCACCATTGGGTGTCGTGGAACACGGTTTGTCGCCCCAAATCTGAAGGCGGTTTAGGGCTTCGTAACCCGACCGACCTTTGCAAGGCCTTTGCGTGTAAACTGTGGCATCGGTTTGGGGCAAACAACTCCCTTTGGGCTTCTTTCCTCCGTGCTAAATATCATAGACTTGAGGGAGCTAACTTCTCCGGCTCTCCTTCTTTTGCTAGTGAAACCTGGAAGCATATGCAGTCGGTTAAAGCTCTCTCGGACGCACACGGCGGCATGACAGGCTGGGATGGGGACTCCTTCTCCATTCTGAAAGCCTGGTCCTCTATCAGAGTTCCTTCCCCTATCCGTCATGTATTCTCTTTCATTTGGGATACTCGGACTCCTCCCAAGTTTTCTTTGCTTATGTGGCGCCTTCTTCACGATGGTTTGCCACTAGACGTTAACATCCAACTTATCGGCATTCCTTTGGTGTCCCGCTGTCATTGCTGCGGCAACGGGGAAAGGGAATCTTTGAGCCATTTGTTTTTCGAAGGCTTCACTGCCAAAGCTTGCTGGAATTACTTCGATAACCTGGTTGGGGCTCGGAGTAGTACTGGCATGTCCTCTGATATTCTTTCTTCCTGGTGGGTCGGGAATTCAGGGAAATCCCTTCGGGCTATTGTGTTCAGACTTATCCCGTGTCTTGTTTGCTGGCATGTCTGGTGCGCAAGAAATAAGGCCATTTTCGACAACGTTCCTATGGATCCGCTTTCCATCATCCATCGCGTGAGGAATGATGTGTTCTTGGCATTTCGGGGTAGACCTTTCAAGGGTCCAATGAGCCAAAGATCCCGGCGGTTAGTTGGACTGCTATCGATCTCTTGCGTGCAGTCGGCCGCCAGACTTGGAGTTGGTTGAGTCTTCTCAGTAAGGTGGTGCCTTTCACACACCGCCTTATTCCCTCTCCCCCCCTCTTTTTACTTTGATGTGTTTGCTAGCTTCTGTTCAGGTTTGCGCGGTTTTTCACTGTTAGGCGTTCACTTGTGCTTGCCTGGTGGGTTTTGGCTGGTTTCTTCAAGAAAGGTCGAGAGGGTCTTTTTTTTTCCTTCTCTGGGACGCTGTAGCTCCTCGCCTGGCCTTTTCGTAGTGGTTTCTGTGGTTTGGATTTGTCTTGCTTACACTGCGCAGAGCTCAGACCGTGGTTCCGTCTCCTTCTCCTCTGGCCAGGGTTATCTGCTCTGGTCGATCCGGTGGGCCTGTATTAGTCTCCTATCCTGGAGGTAGTCTGTGTTGGTTTCTCAGTGTTGGTTGTTTGCATTGCAATCGCTTCTGTGGTTTTGATTGGAGGTCTGGTCTTTCCGTATGATAAAGACGGGTTGGTGGTTTGCTGGTGGTCTTTCTTTTTCGCTGTTCCTTTCTACATTCAGGGCGGAATATCTCCCGCTGAGTCTTGTATTTTTGGTTTTTCTTGTTCTTTTTAAAATTTGGGTCATTGGGTGGTGTCGCTTGATGCTAGCCTTTTCTGTAAGCCCCGGAGAATGGCTCTTATTCTCATTTTGATTATATACTTTTATTTGGAAAAAAAAAAAAATAACAATTATCAACGCCCTCGGGTAAATATAAATAAATTTATACAAACATTAAAATTAAAATCAATACCAACCCTTTCAAATTATCAACAAACATAAGAGAAAAATGAATCGGTTCAACGGAAACTAATAAATAAATTTTCCACTACACACTCTGAGCAAAACCAAATCAAACTCGACTACAATATCAAACCAAAATCCACAATGCAATATTAAACTCCAAACTCATAATACAAGTACTGCTGGTTGGACTAACTCCTTTCGTCCTTGCTACTCCAACCATTAAATATACATTCACAAAAGAAATATGTGAAAAATAATTCACTACAAGAAAAAGCTCAAAAACCGGTAGGGTAGGGCGACGGCTCCCGACGGCTTATTTCCGACGGTTTCCGACGGGCCGTCGGCGGCCGTCGGAAGCCGTCGGAAATTCGCGAATATTATGCTCCAGCCGAGCCTGCTTCTTCTTCACTTTCATACGAAAATTCTAGGTTACTTTCCCCCAATTCTCTTCCCCAGCCCTCCAATCAGCAATTTCGAGATTTCAGGTTCTTCCCGGCTGTGCAATTAACTTCTACTGCTCTTTAGAACAGGTATAATCTCTTGTTTTAGCCAAAATTTCAGTTTTTATCCTAATTCAAGATTTGCATAATTTGATAAATTAGGGGTAATTGTTGATTGAAATTGTTTACAATAGTGTTATAATAGTTTCTAGCATTCCATGGTATTCCTATTTCATCTGATATCGTGAAATTGCGAAAAACATGTATAATTTATATTGATTATATATGTGTGTAGCACTGTTATCATTGTATTGTGTTAGTTTATGCAACAAAAAAATACGTCGAACGAGCCTTTAGTTGATGCGTAATACGTTGAATAAATGTGTTAAATTAATATATATTTTCGTAAATGTGAACATTGAGTAAAACTGTATATTTTTGCAAAATGCGCGCATGTAACTGACAAATGTCACTTAGAGAGTTTTTGGCCCCGTCTGACGAGTGTTGTACATGATCGTTGTATAAATAGTCGTTCTTTTCGAAAAACGACCATTTATATTCATCTGGTACAATGTTTGTCGGATTTGTCCCTGTATTGGACAAGTTATGAACACAGTAAGCATTTACATTTTGTATACTACTTCGTCTCAAACGGTTCATAAAATTTCGGCCTAACTTTTCTTTTTTGTTTCCTGCGTACACGCATTTGTATACAATGCAGGGAACAAAAGGGAAATGCTGCCGAAATTTTGTTGAATCGTTTGAGACGAAGTAATATACGAAATGTAAATGCTTACTGTGTTTGTAATGGGAAGTAGGATGCCTGACCAATGAAAAAAAAAATTATATATATTTTTAAATCGTTACGTTAAAAAATAAAATGTGCCCTATTTGAAAATATTTTTAAATTTGTGAAGCTGTTCTTTAAATTCAAAATATTATACGACCATGAAAATAATCTTTTTCGAATTTGTATTCTTCAAAATAAATATTAAAGTTTGAACTTCTCATTTTGTCAAATAGGAAAAATGATTGATTATTTTGTTGATCGGAGGAGATGGATGTACCAAAGAAAAGGACTGAGGGGCTCAATAAAAGAAGATTTTTATAATGGTTTAAACGTGTTTGTTGAATTCGCTTTAAGTAATAACGGAAACGATCCCGAAATTCGTTGTCCGTGTAGTAGGTGTAGACATTTGAAGTATTTTTTACCAGATGTTGTGAAAGTTCATTTGTGCAAACACGGTTTCGCACCCGAATATTATGTTTGGGATCGGCATGGAGAAGTTGTAGCAAATACTTCTGTAGAGTCTGAAAGTGTCGTTAACGAAATAGTTTCAACGACCCGTATAGAAAATATGGTCGAAGATGCAGCACGATCAATGTTTCCTATGGTTGAAGTTGACGACGATGATGGAAATGTTGAAGAACCAAATATTGAAGCTAAAAAAATTTATGATTTACTAGATGCAGCTAAGAAACCTATTTGGAATGGTTGTAAAAGCGGCACTCAGCTGTCAGTAATCGCAGAATACATTGCGATGAAGTCAAAATACAACATCACTGAAGCTGGATTTACGGCTGTTGTACAAGCTGCAAAAAGGCATATGCCGCCCGATAATCACATGTGTGAAAATCACTACGAAGTTAAAAAACTTATGTCGGCTTTTGGTTTACCGTATCAGAAAATAGATACATGTTTAAAAGGATGCATGTTGTTTTGGAAAGAAGACGTAAACCTTAGAAATTGTAAAGTTTGTAACCAGGAGAGATACAAACCAAGAAAAAAGAAGGGGAAGGAAGTTCCATACAAGCGTATGCACTACTTACCCATAACTCCAAGACTTCAAAGATTATATGCATCTTCTGTAACTGCGTCTAATATGAGGTGGCATAGTGTGAGAACAGAGGAAGAGGGTACATTGACACATCCGGCCGATGGAGAAGCATGGAAGCATTTCGATAAAACGTATCCAAATTTTACAGCGGAGAGTCGAAATGTTAGATTAGGATTATGTACGGACGGTTTTTCTCCATTTTCTCAATTTGGTTCTAAATATTCATCCTGGCCCATTATCGTCACACCTTATAATTTACCTCCATGGATGTGTATGAAAACGCAATATATGTTTCTTACTGTTGTCGTTCCTGGCCCCGACGATCCGACACAAGGAATAGATGTATATTTACAACCGTTGATTGAGGAGTTAAAAATACTGTGGAACGAAGGAGTAGAAACATACGATGTGTCCAAGAAGAAAATTTTTCGTATGTTTGCTTCTTTGTTGTGGACTATAAGTGATTTTCCTGCTTATGCAATGCTTTCGGGATGGAGTACTGCCGGTCGTCTAGCATGTCCATATTGCATGGATGAAACACGAGCGTTTTCTTTACCTCATGGTAAGAAAATTTCATGGTTTGACTGTCATCGATATTTTCTCCATGTAAATCATCCTTTTAGAGGAGACAAGAAAAACTTTTTAGCTAATAGAGTAGAAACCAGACAACCACCGACGATATGGTCAAGCAAAAACATATATGAACTTGTTAAGGACTATCCAAAGATATATGAAACGGGCGAGCAAACAGAAATTCAAGGCAAATCAGTTGTTCATAACTGGTGCAAACAAACTATTTTTTGGGAGTTGCCGTATTGGAAACATCTTCTGCTTCGTCATAACATAGATGTGATGCACAATGAGAAAAATGTATTTGATAATGTTTTTAACACAATTTTGAATGTGAAAGGGAAGACGAAGGATGATTTGAAATCAAGACGTGATATAGAAGAATTATGCAAACGTCCTGAGCTTCATATGAAACCAAATGATAGTAAAAAACCCAAAGCATGTTACAAATGCTTATCGTTGGAATAGTACACCCATTATGAATCAGGTATAACACACTTCCATTTCTATTTCCATTTCAATCATTAATTAAGCAATTTATACCGTTGATGTCATTTTCATATGAAATATATTTCATTATCATGTTATTATTGTCTTATATAATGATGTGTATATGTCACAGGTTTAGCATTATGTCATATAGAGGTAGGAGCTCTTCACGATCGTCAGGAGGATGCGATGGTAGTGGCCCATCGCAAGAGCCACAACGTGCAGTTGTATCGTTAGTCCCTAGAGTAGATGGGTAAGAATTAAATTTTATTCAGCATCTTATTTTTTCTATGATATAAGTACGTACTTATCTATATCGTACTTAAAAACAGGGGGTTCGATCTACTTCCTTCTAAGGTTGTGTTGGACGTCTCTAGAGCTTCTTATCGTAGTAGGATGAGTGCTTGCTGGCCGAAGTGGGATAACATCCCTCCTCACATCATAGAGTGCATATGGCAGGATGTCCTAGTATGCATATTTTTCTGTTTTCCATTTTTAATTCGTTTTTGTCGTTTTTTAACTGTTTATATCGTTTAAAGTGTAATCTTTTTTTTAACACAGGCTGAGATAGACATCCAGACAGATGATATGATGCTGGCACGAGCATACTGGATGAAGAAGATGCGCAAGAACTACAGGGATACGATATCCGAGATTAAGAAATCTGGTAAGACCACGGTGGATGGGAGAGAGCGTGTGGGAAGCTTGGTTGAGATACTGGGAGACGGACGAGGCGAAGGTAAGTATACTAATTTTTTTTGAATTATTAATTTGACGTGATCGAAAATTAACGTATAAAATTTTGAATGTACAGGCAGAGTCGGATAGAAACTCTGCAAATAGAAATAAGAATCCCGTCACTCATCGCGGAGGATCGAAGTCGTTTCAGCAGTATCGGCAGGAGTTGGTAAATTTACTGAATAATAAATGTAAATAGTTTATATTATATGATTTTAAATGTATAATAATTGTATGTAATAATCACCTTCAGGAAGCCGAGTCACATGGTCCTGTCAGCTATATGGACGTGTTCACCCGTACGCATGCTGTCGAGCATGTTAATCCAGACGGGACTGTTTCGTACACATGGCAGGACGATAAATCTAGCAAAAGCCATGTAAGCATATTTTATTTTATTCAGTATTAGTAATTGTTTTAATTGTTAAACTATGATGACATAAGATATGATATTATTAATTTGTTAATGCAGGAGAAGTTTATGGAGCAGCGGAAGAAACTCCTTGCTGACACAGGTCGAGATCAGCTGACGACCAATGAGGAAGACGTTATATTTGAGTCCGTTATGGATCCAGCAGAGCATGGTCGACGATACGGATTTGGCAATTTAGCGGTAAATAATTTACTTTTTCTAAAAATATGATATTTTCACTTTTTCAAAACATTAAATTTGAATTTTATTTATTTTTCAATTATTGCAGTCCAGTAGTCAGAGTAGGGGACGGCGGGGTAGACATCAGAGCGATCTTGCAGATATAGAAGAATTGCGTACTAGAGTTGCCCAGTTGGAAGAGCAGAACCGCCAACAGGCCATGCACACCGCACAGTTGTTAGAGTACATGCAGCAGCAGCAACAGGGTGGTGATCACTTTCCTTCCTCGGCTGGCTCTGGATCTGCAGGAGATTAATTCATTACTTGCTCGTTCAGGTATGTTTTGTTTTAACTTAGAATGATTTGATAGACGGCGTAGGTAATTATTGATTTATGTATAATTATGTTTGACACATTTGGTTCTATGGTAGTATGAGAACGTGTATGAGAATATTGATGAATTTGTGTATTAACTACATGGTAGAACAGTTATTGTTAGGATTATGTTAATGTTGGAATGGTTATTTATATTTTGATGTAATTTTATTTATTTGTGTGTTTATTAAATATTTTGTGGTTTGAGTTTGAATATTTGGTTGGACTATTGTATATTGGATTGTGTAGTAGTATTGATATTCTAATGTTTTGAAGAGAAATGTGGTTGGAAGGCTAAATCTGAAGCAAATAAAAAAAAAACAGCAGATTTCCGACGGCTTCCGACGGCTTCCGACAGCTTATTGGTCGAAATTCCCGACGGTTACAGACGGATAACGACGGCCTGTTTCAGACGATTCCCGACGGTTTCCGACGGATTCCGACGGGTGTCGGAAACCGTCGGGAACCGTCTATGTCCGTCGGAAATGTATACGGCAGCGTCCGTCGGAAACCGTCGGAAATACTGCTTCCCGACAACGCCATTTCCGACGGTTATTTCCGACGGCGGTCGACGGCTTCCGACGGCCGCCGACGGATTTTGGCCGTCGGAAATTGCGTTTCCCCTTGTAGTGATTATATAATTTTAAACATATATCAAATACGTCTCCGGATGATCACCCAAGTAATAAACCTATATATATGCTATTTCTTATTATAGAAGAATTCCTAACACACCTATGGTTAGGGAATCTAAGTCCCATCTAAGGAATCGACTCATGTCTTTAACATACGATGTATTGTTTTGAACCTGCTCAGATACCATGTTGTAACACCTCACCTCTATACTCATACTATCCAAGAGTATTACAGAGTAATACAGTAGGATAATACGGAGAATATGGTGATATGAGGTACACAAGTGAATATTCTCTTGGACTAATACTTGGGTTGGTATCCACAGTTAGACCAATGATTTGATAGACTATTATATCATAAATCAATAGAATAATTGGTAATACTCTTTGATATGGGGTACACACGTGAATATGGTGATATGGGGTACACACGTGAATAGTCTATCAAATCATATTATCCAAGATGTAATGGAAAATGAGAAATCAGTAAACTTGATTTTTAGGATTTGGTTTATTGGGCTTGTGTTGCTTGGGTTTGGGCCTCAAAATACAAATAAGTAAATATATATTTCTATCTTTTCCATATTTTTTTATAAATATAAAATAGATTTAGTTCAAATTTCACTAAAACTCCAAACGATATTTATATCCACTAAACTCAATTATTTTCTTATCACGGAAAGGCTTCTGGAATTTATTTTCACATATTTAAATTTATTTAAACATTCAACTTTCTTATTTTAAACCTAATATTAAATAATTTCCAAATTTATTCCACGGACTTCAAATAAATGATTGTTTCCAAAACTATTTAATTTTCTGAGCAGTTATCTTAAAATAAAATTCCAATATTCCAAAACAAACTCAAATTATCTATTTTTTATTTCAAAAATCTATTTTTAATTAACTAGATATTTATTATTAATTACCTCTAAATTGGGTTGTTACAACTAACCTAGAATCAGATACCAAATGTAACAACCTATACCTTAATGGACCCGAATTTCGACAAAATTGAATTCCAAGTCCATTAGGGTAAGGATCGTTAGTTTTGGTAACCTATAATAAACATAAGTATATCAAAGATCAATCAATCTAAACTCATATCAGAATAGAAAATATAATAGAATACAAATCCTAATTGAGGCTACTATCCTTGGACATTCAACTGCCTCGTTAGTGCCAAGCATAAATAAGAAGACTTCTCCATCAATCATTCTGTCTTGCTTCAATGACATGTTCCTCTAAATCTATTCTATGGGTTGTAATAAGGAGGGGGTCAAAGCAACGTTCCGGTGATTGCAAAATTGCATACGTTTTCCATAACATAATTTTATACCGTTTGGTTTCCATCTAAATGTTATGTCTATTATTTACGGCTAGTCCGTTTAATTTTATATATGCATGTACGATATATCTACCCTGACCTTCTTCATGGTATAATATATATATATATGTATGTATATGTATGTATGTATGTATATATGTATGTCTATATGCACATATGGATTCTAACATTTCTCTACCCAAAATCTCGGCTACTTTATACTTCTTAAAGATGAAATGGGCCATTTGGATCACTAACGCTAGTTTATCGGTTATAGCTACAGTGACCAATGACTCCTATATACGACTTTACAATATGATATATAATTTAATTGCCATACTATTAGCGTAATTCAAAGACTCATCTAAGAGTTAACTAGCCCACCTCCACTAAACTAATTTTTTAGCTAACTTTCTACCACGAGGTTCATGCGTATCCCATATGGATTATGCACTAGTAGAAAGAGAAATCCACTAAGGCATAACCCGAATCTTACTGCCGCTCGCTTGGGATTGCTGGGCATCAAAGCCTTTATGCCAGACCTACTGCTAAATACAGGTACCAACTACTAACACAGCCCGCCGACCCTCTATAGCTTGTTAGATCCTTCCTTTTTGGTTTCAATGAGACAACTATACATTTCTATATATACACACTATCATTATATGTGTAGGAATATATACAAGGAAATATGACAATCGATATAAAAATCGAGCTCAATTGAAGAAGACAAAAAGAGTTTGTCATGTATTTTTGTTGTCTTAGTTATTATGTAAAATTTCTGAGTTGATGATCACACACACGAAAATACATTTCAAAAACTATCTTTAAGGTAAAGCTATCATTACTGATTTTTATTTAAAGACCCAAAGGTTTTTGTAAACAATATAAGCCACAATAAAAAATATGAAATATACACATAAAAGAACAAAATAGGCAAGTTTCAAACGTTTGGAACATTTGCAACAGATGTTTGTAGTGATAAAAAAACATCTGGAGTTTTTATCATAGACGTTTGTTATAGTAACAGACGTTTGGAACAAAATACCCAAACCTCTGGATCATGTGTATTTTGTTCATGTAGTTTCTGCTTTCTACAATGTATTACTCGACCATCTGGACATTTTTTCCAAACATCTGAACCTGACGAACAGAAGTGTCTCTTCATAGAAATTCAAATTCTTGAAGAGTCGTATTCTTTCCTAAAAGTTTCAATACTTCTAATGGTTACTACTACTCAATTAGAACTTTTCAAATCTATAAATAGAGTTGAGAATCCACTTTTAACATCAACCAAATTCTTTCAATCTTTACAAACATTCTTAGTAATTTACTTCCTATATTTGCACGTTCAAATCATCATCTCAAGGAGATTATAGGAAGGGTGTACTTAATAGACTTATCCGTGTTATCTAGAACATAATCATCAAGAAGCTTATACCATTAATAGTTGAAAACCTGTTGAGATCTTCAAGCAACGAAGTCATGTTCGACCGCTCAGGCATTTTGTAAAACCTATTTCTTTGGGTTAAGTGTGGTATAGTTTAAAATCCAAAAAGGAGTGTGGCACAGAATGTAGAACGGGAAGTTCGAACGAGTATAAAAATCTCTGGTGCACTTTAATTATCGCAATTTTTATACTATCAGTTTGATATAAGTTTTATTTAGTAGATATAATTGTATTACTCGATCCGCATAAACTTTCATTTGGTATCAGAGCTTGAAATTCTATCCATCTTCACAACATCATAGAATAATAGTCAGAAAAAGATTTGATCGAAGTACAGCAAGCAAAATCCTTGATACTAGCAAAGACGCCAATGAGGACAACAAAAGGGTACTTTCCGATTTACAAATTTCAGTAAATGATACTAATAAATCAGTTAATATAAAGGATAAGATCTTAAAGCTTAATTTTTTTATTTTAGAGAAGGTGATGAAAGTGTACGTGTAGTACTAAGGATCGTTTAATATGGTATATAAATACGGAAACTGATAATAACAGTAAAGTAAAAATTAAAGTAAGCACACCAGGAATTTTTATACTGGTTCGAACTTCCCGTTACACGTCCAGTCCTAGAATACCCTCTGGATTTAAACTAAACCCCTCACTTAACCTGGAGGAATAGGTATACGACACCTGAGCAGCCGAACAGGAATTTTTCCGCCTCAACAACCGAAGAGGACTTCAGCCTAATATAAATTGTTTGTTGACGAATGTGTTCTAAATAACACTGATTGTCTTTATATAGTACAACTTTCCTATAATCAAATCCTCAAGAGTATATATGTGTGTGAAGATTTAGAAGGAAGATAATCACGTAGAATCGAAGTATATAAATTAAAACAAGGATTCTAGTGATATTAATTAAGAATGAAAACTTTTATTTGCAGAAATGAATAGAGATTAGATTTCAGAAATATAAACAAGAATCGGTTATTGTAGAAGTGAATTGAATATGTTTATATAGTTGTAGAAGAGTTATAATCTTTCACGAAGAATTTCAGTCAACAGTTGTGTCCATATCTCTTGAAATAGAGGACATTCCTCTTCATGAAATGATCGCATCTCTTCAGTAAACTAGTCGTTATTCTCTGGTCGGTCGACCGGAAAATCTGGCCGATCAGCTGAGTTCGAAATCGTACACAAAACAGAAAGTACCTGTGCACATAACACAGGGTCGGTCGACCGAGGATCCTTGTCGGTCAGCCGACCTGATGTTATTTGCACAGTGTACACTTATATATGTATAAATTAACATGGATCAATTTGTGTGTGTGTGTGACTACCTGAGGAATGATTTTAACAATATTCTAAGACTCAATAAAATAAAATATTCATACTAATCTCTGGATTGTAGTCTTATCTCCTTTGTAGTTAATAATATTCGTTTATTCTCTTTTTGTTGCTTTCATATAGTATTCTCTTTGTATTTCGTCGTATGATCTCTGAAGCTTGTGTCATGAATCAAAACTCATGAATCAACATTCTCCCAACATTCTCCCCCTTTTTGATTGATGACAATACTTATGTGACGAAGTAAAACTTATCTATATTATAATTCTCCCCCTGAATATATGGCGACTTTTCTGCAAAAAATATGTTAGCTTTCATACATTTTTCTCCCCCTTTGTCATCGACAAAAAGGAATACTTACCAAAAGTAATATGTTAAAGTAATGCGAATCATTGAATTTTAAATATTAAATATTCAAACCAAAATAGGAGTAATTAAGGATGTTTGCTTAGTACATAACAATAATGAAGGAAAAATATATTGTGCTCATAAAGAAATTCTTGAAATTAAATTGTAAAAACTACAATTACTCCTCATCATCATCAGAATCCCAGAATTCTGGACGAGTATTATCATCCAGTGGAGCCGGTTCCTTACCCCGTCTTTGTGTGTGAGGAACGTGAGTTGCCGATGTGCTGGAACTTGTGTTATCGGATGTAGACCAAGAGAAATTTGGCGCTGGTCTTTTTCCAGGAGCAACAAATGAAGCACCGGCTTCAGAAGTACATGATAAGGCATCCCATAGATTTACGAAGAAGCCTTTGATCTTCTTGAACCGCCCATCAATTTTTCGAAGTCGAGAATCCAAAGTTAGTTGATTTCGAGCCAAAATATCAATGGCAGCCTCCGTACTAGTTCCGGGAGTTGGTCGTAGAATTGAGGTTTGACGAGTTATACGTTCCGTAGAATGAGTAGATGGTTGAGGTGTAGAATAGCTTCGACGTAGTTGTTTTCGAGGAGTAGTACGCCATTGCTGAAAAGTTGTAATTTGGGATGGTGCATCGGGTATCTTCATTAGTTTTATGGTTCGTGAGTCAAAATTACGAACTTTGGATGTTTCGGATTCCGGAGCATGGGTGATAAAGTTATTAATCAACCTCATTATGTATTCTCCATAATAAATATGGAGCATCTTTCCTTGGTTGAAAGAGAGAAATTCATCCATAAGAAGTTGTGTCCAATTTACTCGAATATTTCCGCACATAGCATACAATGCTTTGAAGTTTTCGGGATATACTAGATGATATGATCCTCCTCTTGGAACAATAGACTTCATCATGAATCGATGAAAGAGTCGGGCTTTAGGTCGAAGGGATGAAGTTTGCCTTAAATCAGTAGCGTCATCTTCAAAAAATAGATGACTTAGACGGTCACGAGTCGATGTATTACAATCTACATCATGTAACAAAATTCCGCCCGGTCGAGCATTTAAAATGTGGTTGATTCGATCAATGGAAAGAAAAATCAAAGTGCCACAAACCGATGTCCAAACACAATTTTCAGTGTTTCTCGGTGGATTTACAAGATTGAGATTTGCTAGAAATAACTTGACCACTATATGATTAATCTTCAAGTTATTTTTCTATGGTCAAGAAATGTATCAAGACCACTTTCAAGGGCGGCATTTTCAATACCGTAGGTGGTAAAATCAGGATAACTTACAAATGACTCCTCAAAGATTTTAGCATCTTGAAGCCTTATCCATCTTTCTAAAGCTTTGTCACTTACTAGCCAAGAAGCAATTTGAGAGTCTACAGGAGTTGATGAAGATGAGCCAGCATTAGTCTTAGATTTCTTCTTAGGGGCCATTTTTGTTTGAAGAATTTGAAGAAATTTTGTTTAACTTGTAATCAGAGAAAATATGACAATTCTCCCATATGAGACATTTCAAATTCATTCGTCATTATAGTTGAAAATTCTTGACATAGTTTTTCATTTATTGAGCCGAAAATAATATCGTCGACATATATTTGAACTATTAAAATATCTTTATTAGTTTTCTTAATAAAAAGCGTTTGATCTACTTTACCGATTTCAAAACCAGATTCTAATCAAAAGCCTTTAAGACGATCATACCAAGCACGTGGTGCTTGTTTTAAACCGTATAACGCCTTTTTGAGTTTATATACATGATCCGGAAATTTTTCATGATTGAAAAAAGGTGGTTGTTCAACAAAAATATTTTCTTTTATGAATCCATTTAAAAATGCACATTTAACATCCATTTGATATAGTTTAAAATTATGAAAACACGCGTAAGCTAGTAATATTCGTATTGCTTCAAGTCGGGCGACCGGAGCAAACGTCTCTTCGTAATCAATTCCTTCTTCTTGATTATATCCTTGTGCAACTAATCTAGCTTTATTCCTCGTTATATTTCCTAGTTCATCTGCTTTATTTTTGAAAACCCATTTAGTACCGATGACTGATTGATCACTGGGTCTAGGAACGAGTTTCCAAACTTCGTTTCGTTCGAATTGATTTAGTTCTTCTTGCATGGCAAGAATCCAGTAGTCATCAGTTGAAGCTTCTTTTATATTCTTAGGTTCTATGTTAGAGAGAAAAGCTACATGACCAACTTGATTTAGTTGATGTCTGGTTTTAACATTCGTATTAACTTCTCCAATTATATTTTTCACAGGATGGTCTCTTAAAATTCTAGGTGGAGATTTTATTATATTAGGAGTAACGTTTGTATTGGTTTCATGAATATCAAAATTTTCATTTGTATTACTATTTTCATTCTGAGTAGTTTCATCATCAGAATCAATAGTAACACTTGGATTTATATTTTTAAAATTTTCGTTGAAAGAAACATGTAAACTTTCTTCAATAATTTGAGTTCGTTTATTATATATTCGATAAGCCTTGCTTCGTTCCGAATATCCAACGAATATTCCTTCATCGGATTTTGGATCGAATTTACCTAGTTGATCTTTAGTATTTAAAATAAAACATTTAGAACCAAAAACTTTAAGATATGAAATATTTGGTTTTCTTCCATTTAGAAGTTCATATGAGGTATTCTTAGTTAATGGTCAAATAGAAATGCGATTCAGTACATAACAAGCAGTAGCTACAGCTTCTGCCCAAAAGTGTTTCGATAAAGTGGTTCCATTTAGTAAAGTTCTTGCACATTCTTGTAACGTTCTATTTTTCCTTTCTACAACTCCATTTTGTTGTGGTGTTCTAGGAAATGAAAAATTATGGTTAATACCTTTCTTGTTACAAAATTGTTCAAAAACTTCATTTTCAAATTCGCCTCCATGATCACTTCTTATATTTTTAATTTTCAATGTTTTAATATTTTGAATTCTTTTAACAAAAACTTTAAAATTATCAAAAGTATCACTTTTATTTTTCAAAAAGAAAATCCAAGTATATCTAGAGAAATCATCTACAATAACTAAAACATATCTATTATGATTAATAGACTGTACTTGAGTTGGACCAAAAAGATCCATATGTAAAAGTTCAAGTGGTTGTTCTGTAGATATTACTTTCTTTGATTTAAAAGAAGATTTTGTTAATTTTCCTAATTTACATGCATCACAAAATATGTTAGTTTCGAATTTTATATTGGGTAAACCTTTAACTAATTTATTTTTAGCTAGTTTGTTGATGGTATTAAAATTGATGTGACAAAATCTTTTGTGCCAAAGACAAGAATCGTTTTCTTTAGCCACGAGACACAAATTTGAATCATTATTAACGTTCATATTTAAGATGTAAATATTTTTATCTCTTTTTCCTTCGAAAATAATGTTGTGATTTTTATCAAAAATGTTACACTTATTTTCTGAAAAAGTTATATTAAAACCTTTATCGCATAGTTGACTAATACTTAATAAATTATGTTTTAAATTTTTAACTAATAAAACATCAGTAATGAGAGGCAAATTAGATGTACCATTGCTATTGACATTGCCTTTGCCGATAATATATCCTTTTGAGTTATCTCCAAAGGTGACTGCTCCTCCATTTGAGTATATAATGTTTGACAACATTTCTTTGTTTCCAGTCATGTGTTTTGAGCAACCGCTATCTAAAATCCATTTTCCTCTCTTCTTATGTGGTACCTGCAAAAAGTTTATAAAAAGTTGGTACCCAATCTTTTTAGGGTCCTAAGAGTTAGATCTTAGGAAGCCAAACCCATACGGGTTCAGAATTCCCTTTATAAACATAATTTTTGTTATTATGAACAGTTTCCATAAACATTTTGATATGTTTATTCCTTATCAATACATTATTTGTTTTTGGAATCCATATCTTAATGGTTTTAGTATTTGAATAAACTGTTTTCTTAATATCTTTCTTAATTTTATTATTAATCCTACTTTTAGCAAAATTATTTTGTTTCTTAAATCCTAGTCCAGATTTATTGTTAGAGGATTGAGAGTTTTCTAGTATACTAGAAAGATTTTCTCTTCCTTTATTGAAATTAGAAACATTTTTAGAAATATCATCAAATTTTATTTTAAGACTAGATTTTTCTAACTCTAAATCCTTAATTTTAGATTTTAAATTATTATTTTCGAAAAGTAAAACATCATTTTTATTTTTCTGAATTTCTAGTTCTTCAGATATTGACGTAATTTGAGAAGATAAGTTAGAATTCGATTGTTGAGAAATTTCAAGTTCTTCTTCCAATATTATCTTCTCATCTTTTAACATATCTACTTCTAAAACTGTTCTATCTAACTTTCTTTGCAACTCCTTATTTTTCTTTTTAAGTTGTTTTGTTAAATTTACTAATTCAAAATTTATTTCAATTAAATCTTCAAAAGTAAAATCACTTACATCGTCTGACGAAGCCATGAAGCATACATTTGCTTGTTCATTATCACTTTCACTCTCTGATGAGGATGATGAGTCAGTGTCGTCCCAAGTGACTGAAAAAGCTTTTCGTTTGGTTTTATCCTTCTTGAAGTTACTCTTTTTACGATCTGGACAATCCTTCTTCATGTGTCCTTTCTTATGACATTCATAACATTCCATTGTTGAAGATGATGGTTTGCTGCTATTGGAATTGTTGTTGGAATTATTTTTGTTTCCCCTGAATTTGTTTCTGTTGAATTTCAAAAACTTTTTGAAATTTTTAGCGATCATTGCCATATCTTCATTATCTGAGTCGGAATCATCTTTTTCTGCTTGGAATGCCATATTTTTCTTTTCTTGTGCACCATTTCGTTTTGCCTGCAAATTTACTTCGTAGGACATTAAATTACCTATCAATTCTTCTGGTTTTAATGTTGACAAATCAGTTGCTTCTTCAATAGCTAGGACTTTTCGTTCCCATTCGTCCGTTAAAGAATTTAAGATTTTTGTAACAACATCAAAATCAGTAAACTTTTGTTCTAATGATAATAAAGCATGATAAATATCCTGAAATCTAGAGTACATGTCATTTATAGATTCATTTGGCCTCATTTTAAAATTTTCAAACTGATGTTTCAACATTGAAATTTTGCTCAATTTAACTTTGTTCGTTCCTTCCTTCATGTGAAACTTTAAGAGTTCTCCAAATTTCATAACCGGAAGTGCACATGCTAACTCTATTGAATTCATTTCTATCTAATGCACAAAATAAAATATTTATAGCCTTAGCATTTGATGTAGCATCTAGTTTTTGTGTGTTACTCCAAGTTGAGTATTCTCCAGTAGGAGTTGTGTACTCACTTTGTATAATATTCCAGATATCAAATCCACTTGATTGCATATAGATTCTCATTCTAGTTGACCAATAATTGTAATTTATACCATTGAAAAGTGGAGGTCGTAAAGTCGATTGACCTTCTGTGAAACTAGAATTAGTGTGAGTGTTAACATCGTTAAATTGTGTGGTTGCCATATTACTAGAAATAAATATCAAATAACTTTGTGATGGTTATAGGATGACCTCGCTCTGATACCAAATGAAAGTGTACGTGTAGTACTAAGGATCGTGTAATATGGTATATAAATGCGGAAACTGATAATAACAGTAAAGTAAAAATTAAAGTAAGCACACTAGGAATTTTTATACTGGTTCGAACTTCCCGTTCTACGTCCAGTCCCAGAATACCCTCTGGATTTAAACTAAACCCCTCACTTAACCCGGAGGAATAGGTATACGACACCTGAGCAGCCGAACAGGAATTTTTCCGCCTCAACAACCGAAGAGGACTTCAGCCTAATATAAATTGTTTGTTGACGAATGTGTTCTAAATAACACTGATTGTCTTTATATAGTACAACTTTCCTATAATCAAATCCTCAAGAGTATATATGTGTGTGAAGATTTAGAAGGAAGATAATCACGTAGAATCGAAGTATATAAATTAAAACAAGGATTCTAGTGATATTAATTAAGAATGAAAACTTTTATTTGCAGAAATGAATAGAGATTATATTTCAGAAATATAAACAAGAATCGGTTATTGTAGAAGTGAATTGAATATGTTTATATAGTTATAGAAGAGTTATAATCTTTCACGAAGAGTTTCAGTCAACAGTTGTGTCCATATCTCTTGAAATAGAGGACATTCCTCTTCATGAAATGATCGCATCTCTTCAGTAAACTAGCCGTTATTCTCTGGCCGGTCGACCGGAAAATCTGGCCGGTCAGCTGAGTTCGAAATCGTACACAAAACAGAAAGTACATGTGCACATAACACAGGGTCGGTCGACCGAGGATCCTGGTCGGTCAGCCGACCTGATGTTATTTGCACAGTGTACACTTATATATGTATAAATTAACATGGATCAATTTGTGTGTGTGTGTGACTACCTGAGGAATGATTTTAACAATATTCTAAGACTCAATAAAATAAAATATTCATACTAATCTCTGGATTGTAGTCTTATCTCCTTTGTAGTTAATAATATTCGTTTATTCTCTTTTTGTCGCTTTCATATAGTATTCTCTTTGTATTTCGTCGTATGATCTCTGAAGCTTGTGTCATGAATCAAAACTCATGAATCAACATTCTCCCAACAGGTGAAATCTACCGAACTTGAAAATGAGAAATTGAAAAATGAAAAATTAAATTTAGAAAATCTACTTAGTGTTTTGAAAAATAATTTTATAACTCTTAATGACTTTCTGGATGAACAAAACACTATATTTGGAAAAGATAGATAAAGTTTTTCAAAACAATTTTATAACTCTTAAAGACTTTTTGGATGAACAAAACACTATATTTGGAAAAGATAGAGAAAGTTTTTCAAAAGAAATTTTTGATTTGAAAAGACA
Organism: Allium fistulosum; assembly: GCA_030737815.1. NCBI lineage: Eukaryota > Viridiplantae > Streptophyta > Magnoliopsida > Asparagales > Amaryllidaceae > Allium > Allium fistulosum. Next base: position 295,620,467 of record CM060908.1, on the reverse strand, counting down.
AAATGATTTATTACAATCCTCTTTAGATAATTCAGAATCTCAAATTTTTCTTTTCGAAAATGAGAACTGTAAGTTAAAAAATAAGAATTTTGAATTAAATAAAGAGATTGATATTTTGAAAATAGTAATATTTCTTTTGAAAATAATAATTGTGACTTTAAAGCTAAATTTGAAAAACTTAAAACTGAAGTCATAAAATTTAATAAAGGTTAAAACAACTTAAACATGATTTTATCTAGTTCTAGATCTTTACATGTAAAAGTGGTTTAGGGTATAACAAAATTAATTGTAGATATATTACTAGATTCACTTTCATGTGTAGTAAAAATGTTAATTCCAGTACTAGATTTGAGTAAAATCCAAATCTAATTTTTATAGAAATTCGAGTACTTTTATGACCAATAATGTTTATAATATCTCTAGAAGTACAAAATCATTGACATGAAATACGAATAAGAAATATCTAGGTGTTTGGGTTCCCGTTAATTGGAAAAACATAGAAAAATACATTGGTGGTTATTTTGATACAATAATTAATAATGAAAATTTTATTTTCAACGATTCCACTAAACCCTCTTAGGTATGGTTACCTTTGATCTAACACACTAGAACCTAATGTAGGAAGTGGATACCAAAATATAGAATTTATTTTTTGCAGGTGCCCAAGAAAGACAAAAGGGTAAGATAGATTTTGAATAGCAAATGTTCCGTACATATGATTGAGAACGAGCATTTATAGATAACGGAACTATAGCAAATTGGACGTAGCTAATTAACTTTTCTTTTTATAAATAGTTTGGGGTTGGTATTGATAATTTAGGGTATCACAAATTAATATTTTTTGAAAAGAATAAATAAATTAGATACTCTTTTTATATAAGAATTGCTTTCAAAAGTGCTAGAAATATTCATTTTCCATTATGCTAAATTAGTGTGAAAAATTATTTCAAGGAAAATAAAAATATTTTTTGAAAGTAATAAATATTTTTAAAATGTATAACTATGTTTAATATTGTATAAATCATGTTTTGTACCTAAAATTTGCTAATATTGTGTACATTTTATTAAAATATTTTCAAAATTGGGTAATAATTATAGTTTTTTGAAAAAGCTTAAAAGAAGAAATCAAAGTAAAAAATATATATTATATAAGATAGCTTTAAAGTATATAATAGCACAATTCAAAACCATTCATTCCATGTATCAAATATTTAAAGAAATTAACAAGGAAGTAATAGAGTACGAGTATTTGATATACAAATATTTATTTAAAAATATAGTTTTATTTGAAAATTAATATACGACCCAAAGACTATGATGATTATCAACCTTTTTGTTGATGACAAAGGGGGAGAAAAATGAGCATATTGGTAGGGGGAGTATATAAAACTTTTTGATAACTTATGTCTATTTTGGTAAAACTTGTGATGTTTCAGTTTTACTATGATGCTTGTATTCAAACTTGTGATGTTCTTGTTATGTAATTGTTGTAAGTGGCTTTTTTAACATTTTATTTCTTACTCGTGACTACTTTCATGATGTTCTTAACCATTTTTTATAACTGTATATCATCATTTTGTATGCTCAATGTATTCCCTTTTGTTAATGATAAATGGGGAGAAAATCCAGGCATAATTATACAGGGAAAATAAAATTTGGGCACATTGATAGAGGGAGCAATATTTACCTTGCATACTTATTTTTTGAAATATATAGTTGTCGTCGTCAAAATGGGGGAGAATGTTAGATCCTGCCTTTTTGGTTTCAATGAGACTACTATACATTTCCATATATATACACTATCATTATATGTGCAGGAATATATACAAGGAGATATGGCAATCGACATCAAAATTGAGCTTAATTGAATGAGACAAAAAGAGTTTGCCATGTATTTTTGTTGTCTAAGTTATTATGTAAAATCTCTGAGTTGATGATCACACACATACGAAAATACATTTTGAAAACCATCTTTAAGGCAAAGCTGTCATTAAACCAATTTTTATTTAAAGATTCAAAGGTTTACGTAAATAAAATAAGCCACGATCAGAAACTATGAAATATACACGTAAAAGAACAAAATAGGCAAGTTTCAGACATTTAGAACTTTTGCAACAGACATCTGTAGTGATAAACAAACATTTGGAATTTTTATCACAGACATTTGTTATGGTAACAGACGTATAGAACAAAATATCCAGATGTCTGGATCATGTGTATTTTGTACCATTAGTTTCTGCTTTTTGCAATGTATTGCTCAGCCATCTGGACATTTTTTTCAAACATCTGAACCAGACGAATATAAGTATCTCTTCATTGAAATTCAAATTTTTGAAAAGTCATCTTCTTTCCCAAAAGTTGCAATACTTCTAATGGTACTACTGTTCAATTAGAACTTTTCAAATCTATAAATAGAGTTGAGAATTCACTTTTACATCAACCAATTCTTTTTGTCTTTCTAACCTATAAGCACTTGTGATTTACAAATATTCTCAATAATTTACTTCCTATAATTACACGTTCAAATCATTATCTCAAGTAGATTATAGAAAGGGCGTACTTAATAGACTTATCTGTGTTATCTAGAACACAATAAGTCAAGAAACTTACTACCATTTATAGTTGAAATCCTGTTGAGATTTTCAGGCAACGAAGTCATGTTTGACTTCTCGGGCGGTTTGTAAAACCTATTCCTCCTGGTTAAGTAAGGGTATAGTTTTAAATCTAGAAAGAGTCTGGGACTAGAAGTAGAATGGGAAGTTCGAATCAATATAAAAATCTCTGGTGCACTTTACTTATCGCAATTTTTATACTGCCAGTTTGATATAAGTTTTATTTAGTTGATATAATCATATTACTCGATCCGCATAGACTTTCACAGTTGTCATCCCAATTTAGACTAGCCTAAGTAAGTCAAGGAAATATCTCCTTTGGTTACTTACTGCCTCTTATTGAATATGAACTAGACCTCATTTCCCAAAAGGTACTAGGCCATTTAATACATCAAATTCAAGGAGAACCCTCAGAATATTTTTCCTCTTCTTATCTGCAACATATATTCTTTTTCCACGGGTCCTATGGTTGGTGATGTCCCACACTAGTAGTAAGTTTACACAAGCGCTAGTAGCCTCTGAGCCAAGGGCGGACTTCTGTTGTGTAACTCTACTGACCTTGCATCCCAACCAACTAAATCAAATGAACATCCTAAGTTTTAATACATGGCTAAGCCCACTAATCTTTATTAGTATATTTAAGGTTACATAATTTACTATTATGTCTATTATTCTGCCTTAAAATATTTAATTAACGCGTAACATGTTTATTGACTATTTCTATAAATGCCATTTTGCCGCTAATAAATGATTATTATCTTAATCGGACATTTCCTAAGGACATATATTCTATTCAGTTTCTACTTATTATTCTTTCCTTATCTCTTCATAATTACCCTAATAATCTCATTAATCAGTCCCATTGTTCCATTTATAACATATTTAAATTCCTATAACTCCCTATTCATTGCATATTTATTACCTATTAATTTTGAAGTTACGATCTTTTCATCTTTATTCGCTAATTCCATTATTTATTATGTGATTTATTCTAACGTTCTAATTAAATCTACTGTGAATATTAACGTGTATTATGCATTTCTGATTATGTTTTTAATTCAAATGTTTAGTTAGGTTTATATTTTTATTGTTATATTTCTAGCTATTAATCTCTAACTAGAGTATTCCTTTTCATATTGTAAATCCGTTAGAATTATCCTCTCAAAAAGGTTTCCCGTTATAACTTTCCATAAATCAATATAAAATAAGAGATTTGCTTCGTTTGAAATTATAAGGGATTATTTCATTTCATTTTTATTTTCATTAATTTGGTTTTTCCTTTACTTCTTCAATCTGTTGACTCTTTTTTTCTCTTTTTTAAAGAAGAGAAAAATATTTAATGGTGCCCAAGAACCTAACTCGTTTGCTTGATGCAAACTAGCGCACACTACTACAAAACAGGTCATTTGCTTCGGTCGTTACCTCCCTATTGCTTTGGTTCTACGACCGAAGCAAATGAAGATGACGCAACATGTCATTTTCTGTTACATCGTTTGAAGGACCGAAGCAAATGATGATCATTTGCTTCGATCATTACCAAACGACCGAAGCAAAAGATAGTCGTTTGCTTCGGTTGTTTGGTAACGACTGAAGCAAATGAGGGATTTTTGCTTCGAACGTTTTCAAACGACCAAAGCAAATGATTGTCTTTTGCATCGGCCGAAGCAAATGTGTGTGGACTATTTTATATCCACTTTCTATTTGCTTCAGTCATTTCCAAACGACCGAAGCAAATGATGGTCTTTTGCTTCGATCGTCATTTGAAGATCGACATAAATGTCGACTAAAGAAAAAAATTGTTGATACCATTTCAGGTTCTAAAACCTGAAATGGTATCAAATTAAATTTAAAAATTTCGTAAATGCATTATTACTATAAATCTTATCGAACGAACAATATAATTATATTATTTATCAACATAGTTCATGTTTACAGACCCAAAAGGAAGCACAAATAATATATAATCTGTCACACACATTAACGTACATAACAAATGACAACTACATCCAATTATGCATGATATAACTAGCTAAATTATCCCGAACTTCGTCTATCCCTTGTTAGCTATAAGAACCATCTTGTACAAAGCGCTGCAATTAAGTGATTGTTTCAAAACGTTAATCATATGATTATTTAACATAAATTATGAAAAAAACCAAAGTGGTACCTTTTGTAAATCAATGCTTACTATGTCAAGCATATACACATAATATGCACAATCCATTGCTCCAGATTGTTTCGAACACTATAGCAATATTATAGGATAATTTAATAGTCGGATTAAAATGAATTTATATCCCAAACAGCATACTCTAATTTTCTTTTTTTGTTAGAAAACAAATTACCTTAACATGCTTCCATTTCAAGGTAGTTCCTCGACACTTGCCGCCGAATGCCTTGTAAATTTTAAAGGCGCTACACATGCAAGAAAATGTTAAATAATAACTCATAAAGGTGATTCTACATGTTACAGAGCATTTAAAAGAAAATTTGAAACAGTTCTAAAATCGCAGGTATATTAAATTCAAAGACCCACCTCATATTTTAAGCTATTGGGCTAACACATGTTTTAGGAGTAAAGACTACCACATATATATGTTGATGCAAAAAGCTGCTATAGTAAAGACTCCAACATACATTTTCCAGCTTTTTACAAGAAAAGCTAAACGCATGGGACTTGGTTTAGAAAGCGAGTAAGTAATTCATATCGAACTAATTTGCTACTATTAGACTACAAAGCAAAGCTAATATAGACAAAGCTAATACAAACAAAAGAATCTTATACTAGCTAAACTAAATTACAGAAACTTTTCAAGAACACAAACAAAAATTCTGAACATATTCATTTAAGAGTAGCCAAACTAAATTATAGTTATGAAACATATCTGCAGATAAGCGGTCCAATAATGATGAAACAAATGAATCTATGTACAATCAGTAAGGTAGTTCAAATTAGAACCATTTTGTAAGGGATGTTCATAGAACCGAAACGTAGATTAACCAAATAAAATTAACCTCATCAGATATGGAAAATTCAATAACAGGACAAAAAAACTTAAAGTTGTACAATTTGAAACTGAAACTGCCTGAAGCGTAAATTGCAGATAAAACCGTGTATAATTTGGAAGCAATATACTGACTATAGTGCAGCCAGTATTTCAAATCATTAGGTTTTTATACATCATCCATGTGAGAAAGAAATGAAAAATAGGGTGTCATCACAGTAGTTGGACTCAAAATGATAAGAAGGAAAATAATCACTATTCCCATGACAAGAATATGTTAAGCTTTTAGAATTAGAAAAAAGAACATTCATTGTTCATTTCCACTATAAGGACATGAAAATAAAAAGGGATGAAAACCCTCCCTATTGCTATATTAGAAAAATATCACATGGCAGGCATTACTAAGTATTATCAAGTCAATATGGCTAAGTTATGATTTACATGAGTGTATTCTTAGTAGTAACAAGGAAAAAGCAGGTAGACCATGTTACAAGTTGCATATGCTCTATCATGAGAAATTAAACGAAAACAGTTTCAAAGTTGACAAATCACTACTAAAAAACATCTCATTAAAGACTGAGGATTAGTAACTGAAACTTTTCGGTCTTGACGACCACAGACTAAAAATATTAGGTAGCGTTTGGTTTGTTATTTTTAGTTTTAGGTTTTCGTCCATACAAAAATGCACACGATGCATTTATATTGCAGAAAACGACCGATATAGAAAACGAAGTTAACATATAAAATAGAAAACAACTTTTTTTTTTATTTTTCGCGTTTTGGAAAATAACACAAGCACGTGAAATAATCCATTCTTCCGTCGTCCCTCTATTCTTTTCGTCCTCCTATCCGTCTTTCTTTCATTCCCTCCGTTGTCCTACTATTCTTCTCATATTTGAGATACATTGTGATGCCCCACCTCTATACTCACACTAGCCAAGGACACTACGAGGTAATGTCGTCGACTAGCATGAAGAATAAGGCTGTTGAGGAGCGACCATCTGTGTAATTGCTTTGTGCGAGTACCGATATGTCAGATAATATGACTTGCATTTCATTTCAAGAGGAAATCCGACATATCAAATACAAACTCAAAACTACTACACAGTGGCTATGTAGGCTTCGGAAACAAATATAGAAATAAGCATAACACAAATCAGTCACAGATATACATATCACAAAGGCGGAAACATATATGAATATAACACATAAAAGTGTACATCAAAATAGTGGTCATACAAGATCCACAACATCACAAAAGAATAAGTATACATCAAGGAGTCTCAATGTCAAATGTATAAAAGCAAAAACTACTAAGCTAAAGTAGTTAGCCAAAAGTCAGAAGCTAGCCCCTGCTAAAAAGTCAAGTGGAAGCACTTGTAACACCTCGGTCTGACCCGAGTATTATTTAAGAAGAAAAATAATAAACGGATCAGTCTAGCTATAAATATCATATAGGATGAGATAGGATAAGAGATACAACAAAAATATATGATAACAATAATGCTATGCTTTGACAAGCATACATTTGGTAACAAAAAAAATCATACCATATCTCAAATCATCTCAAATATCCAAAAAGAATATCACATTCTTAGATTATTCACCAAACCTCAAATATTGACAAAACATATCAATGCCAATCGCAAAATTCGGTGAAACACAAATTCCAGAAATCAATAATTAGAAATCCAGAAAATACAAAGAAGTGGTAGACCTAACATAAACGGGATGTTGTTCCATGGGTCGCTAACCCATAAAATGAGCTGAACATCGACGCACCTAAAAAGATACGCCCCATGTATAAACGAACATCGACGCGCCTAAAAAGATACGCCCCATGCATAAACGAACATCGACGCCCCTTGTTGGGTACGTTTCGACCCTATCACCGAACCACACCTCTCCCTTCCTCAACCGCCGAACCAAGCCTTGCCGAGCCACAACTCCCATTCGTTCACCACCGAACGAAGCACTACCGAATCAACCACACAATCCCACCACCGGTCCAAACTCCACACCGAACCAAACCTCACCAATGCTGCCGAACCAAGTAACATCTCCAACAACTACCGAACCGGCCTACACCGGACCAACTTCCCACCGGTCCAAACCCTCCACCGAATGAAACGGCATCAAACCTTTGCACTCCTTCCACCGAATCAAGGGATGCCGAACCAAGATGCGCCAGGCCAGATTGCCTCAGCCCAGGCCCGCCAACAGCTATATACATCCAAGACCCCTGCCCCCAGCCTCACTCTATAAATAGAGGGGCAGGGGTACAACAATGGCAGACAAGTTTGAGAGCTCAAGCACGGAAGGAACTCTTCAAACAACTTTCTTTTACTTGTATCAAAGCTTTGTACTTGTAATCATAAAAAAAGAAGAGAAATAACATATAAAGTGGACGTAGGCACATTCTGGCTGAACCACTATAAATCTACGTGTCTTTTTACAGTTTAGCCCCTGTTTTTTACGTATTTGCATAAATCGCTCAAATTACTAAGAATAACATAATATCTACTAAATCATACAACTTTGAGGTGTTTGTCCATTTTTTGTGCAAACATTTTTTGGTGCTTTCACTGAGAACTAGAAGCTCGAGGCTTCAGCTTCATCTACTTAACAAGTTTTCCTAACAGCATCGTCCGCCACTTGGAAAACATGCCTCCCAAACAGAGAAAAGATGTTAACAAAGGAAAAAACATCGCATCCAGCAGTCTTCCAGATCCAGCTGTCACGAATCAAGTAAATCGTCCTCCTCCAGCAACGGTAACAAATGAAGGACAGGCTAACCCAACCACTCCTGCCACAGAACAGCCTTCAGCAATTACTAGGGCAGATTTGGACAGAGTTGTTGTTGAAGTAACTAACCGCTTCACGTCCCAGCAGGAAGCCTTGGTGGACCATCTCATGTCACGCTTGAGGGACGCTGAAAAATCCAACCGCAACACTGAATCATGGGGCGAGTCCCAGTCTGGAGGATCTCAGAGACAGCAAAGGTCTTCCTTCTTCGAAGGAGCTAACGGCAGAAGTAGCCGTGGTAGGAGCCGAGACCGAGCACAGCCCGAAGTTAGGCCTGAGGAAACGTTTGGTACCGAACCTAACGGGGAAGGTACCGGGCGAAGGTCAACTGTAGCTGAGCCTGTCATGCTGCCTAACCACAGAAACACCAGTGAACGGGGCCGAGCTAGAGTTCAGCCCGAAGTTGGACCCGAGGAAGTGCTTAGATCAGAACCCAACAGGGGAAGATCAAGGCAAGGGCCAGCTGTAGCTGACCCAAGCATGCTCCCAGAAGATCAAAGGCAGCCACTGGAAAATATGAGGAATGATAGACGATACCATCCCTACAGGTCGTCTGGACGGAATCAATCCCACAGAACAGAACCAAACTCATTTCTATCTGCTCCAAGTTCTGATGAAAGGATGGCACGCTTATTCAGAGAGTGTGTCCAACGGGAGCAAAGAGATCGAGGGATAGGCGCTAGGGTAACCAGCCCTTTCGCCCGCAATATCGAAATTGCTATCACCCCCCGAGAATGGAAGATGCCAACAATGGAACCCTATAAAGGAACCTCCGATCCCGTTGTACACTTACAGAGGTACACGCAGCATATGCTCATGAGTGGAGCAACAGAGGGAGTACTGTGCAAATGCTTTCTGCTCTTCTTAGCAGATCTTGCTACCTCCTGGTTCTGTCATCTACCCCAAGGATCCATCAGCTCATGGGAAATGTTGAAAGAAAAATTTATCAGTCAATTCCGCATTCATGTGGAGCAACCTAAGGACGCTTATTCCTTATCCAGCGTCAAATAGAAACCTGGAGAAAAGCTGCAGCAATATCTAACCAGATTCAACGCCGCAGCAGCCGCAGTTCAAGATGCCGATGAGAAGCTTATCCTAATGGCCCTCTGCAGTGGGGTGCATCCAGACACTAAATTTGCTAGAAGATTGACAAAAGAAAAACCAGCTACTTTACCCGATTTCTTCCATGAAGCCGGGAAATACATGAGGCTTGAGGATGCTGCCATTGAGGGGCAGTCAGGATAGCAAAGTAAGACGACCCATGGCAATGCCCCTGCTGTGGCGAGGGACGTTCGAAGAAATGATTCCAGAGACAATGCTGGGGGCAAGAAGGTAGAAAAGCGCCTATATCGGCCAGGACCAAGATTCGACACTTACACCCCTTTGAACGAGACCGTCGAAAATATCTTCCTTGCCACCCAAGGCGAAGTTAGATACAAACGCCCACCATACAAGAAGGAATCAGATAACGCACAGAAGTCTGGAAAATTCTGCCGCTTCCACGAATCTCACGGACATGATACCAATGAATGCCATCATCTCCGAGATCTGATTGAGGAACACATCAGAAGGAAGAAACTGGAACGTTATGTAAAAAGTCAAGACAGGACTCCAGCCCCTACCAATGAAAACCCAAGGCTACCCTCACCAGGGACCGACAGAGGAAACCGCAACGCTAGCAGCTCTAGTCAAGAGAAGATAGTGGTCCATACCATCTCAGGAGGTCCGCACATCGCGGACAGAAGTTGGAGAGAGATGGAAACACTACGCCATAAATGGCCTACTGCAACACAAAAAAAATGTTGGCTCAGGCCCGAAAAATGTTGCCATAGGTCTATGGCAACACTTTTAGGGTGATGCAATTTTTGCCGTTGCCTTAGACCTCAAAGGCAACATTTTGACTATCTAAGGCAACATAAGTAATATTGTTGCAATAGAACCCTATTTGGGTCTATGGCAACACCCATAGGTATCTGTAGCAACATTCCAAAATGTTGCCATAGATATTAACTTTCTGAATTTGTGGGGCCCACAATGTAGAGCATATTTGATTTTTTAATAGAAATAAATATTTATTTAATAAAATGCTTTTGCATAGAATTTGATATTTAAACAGTAATTTATTTAAATAAATATTTTATTTCAACATTTGAAATAGTACAAATTCCTGACTCCACTATTTTACAATTCAATGATATATAACATCGATATTCACATATACAGATATTCCTCACTACATCACTCAGTTCACTCATTACATATGCAGTTTCAATTTATACAGACACCGACACTGACAAATATATGAAGAGCTGAGTGCCGAGCCGAAGGCGAGCCGAGTGCCGAGCCGAAGGCGAGGCGAGAAGCGGGTCCGGGCGCAGCGCCGGCGGGGGTCCGGGGCACCGCAGTCCCGGCGGGGATCGACCTTACTTTTAGCTAGGCAGTCCCGGCAGTCCCGGTTAGGTCGAACAAGTGGGCACCGCCCGATTCATCCGATTTCGGAAGATCGAGCCTTCTTTGAAACGACGTAAAATGATGCACAAATGAACACCTCCTGCGAATTTGAACACCTCCTTGATGATTGACTTTTGCAACTCTTTCATGGCTTCTTCTGAATCATCCGACCTTACTTTTAGCTCTGCCTTGGTAAAAGACCTGAAACCATGATAAATAAAAATTAACATTTCATCGAACAGGTTGCGTGTTAATAAGTAATACATTACCACAGTTCACTCATCTAAACATCCTACTAGACATCAACTCCTTCTCCTTGAATACTACCAAACTTCAACCTCTACACTGCCACCATCCACTCCCCAAACTGCTGCAACTTACATCCCCTACAGCCCTTAACAACAGTTGGTACATTTTGAATCAGGATATGAAATTGCAGCCTGCAATCTAGTTGGCTACTTTCTAGTATAAGCACGTGCAATCTATACTGAGATTGGAACTGAATGTAATCAAAGAGCTAATCATAGCAGTAGTATGTTCACATAATTAGTCATAAGCCAAGAGGAGGACAAAGTGGCAACTCGTGCTGAACTAGCATATCACCACAATTACCAATCAACAAAAACATGTAAGCCTATTCGTCGGTAAATGTAAATCCAATGTTAAAGTTCACAACTTTTCCATAAATATAACAAAACATCACCTGGCCAACACAGAGAGTAGAGACGGGACATCGAATATACTGCATAGTATCATAAATTGCCAACCCAGCCATCACGGAACCACCAGGTGAATTGATATAGAGAGAAAGCGGCTTAGACGGATTCTCAGATTCGAGGAACAGCAGCTGCCATTTCAACACTACTTCCTCAATTACCACTGTCAGCCTCAATTACCACTTGCCCATCAAACTTCAACACTACTTCGACAACACTTCGAACCAGCTTCAATCAACAGAACATTATACACAGCTGCCATTTCCAGTAACTGCAGCCATACCACCACAATACTCAACCAGTCAACTGCCAACAACCATCAATTGACCCTCAATCGGCAGCATCGCAACCCAACCAACGACCTACTTCAAACTTTGACTTCCTCTGCAAATTAATAGCAGCAGCGAACCCAATTATAACCACCAATCGCCAATTTCCATCACTAAATCCGAACTCCATCGCCATGGGATATGTGCTCGATGGCCATCGGAATCAGGCTGTAGAAACGGTGGTGGGGTAGTGGAGTTTTGTTGGGGGCTGCGGTTGGTAGGATTTGGGAATTAGGGATTTTTGGAAGAAAAAAAAGAAACGAAAATATGATTTGGAAATTAGGGATTTCGGAAATTGGGGGTGAGAACGAAAATGATATGAAAAGTAAAGCGGGAAAACGAAAATTTGTGGCAAATTGTAGCGGTGATCCAGTTTAACAATCAGATTAAATGTAGACCGTTGGATCGTATTCACGCGGATTGCTAATTTTATTAATTTTTTAATCTGAATACATCTATGGCAACACTATATAAAAATGTTGCATCGTGTTACACTTGTTTAGCTAGAGCAACACATTTTTATGGCTAAGGTAACACCATAAATACAACGTTGCAGTAGGACCAAAATTTTATATCTATCGCAACATTTTAGCTGGCAACACCTTGCAAAAATGTTGCAGAAGGTCATTTATGGCGTAGTGAAAGATATGGGAAGTCGCTTAGAGACAATAAAGACTGTGTCAATACGGTTATAGAAGAGCGCCACCCAAAGCGGAAAGAAAGCGATGACATCATATTCAGTAAACGCGACCTAGAAGGAAGACAGTACCCTCACATGGATCCCATGGTTATCTCTGCCCGACTCGGTCCCGCCGAAGTTTACCGAATCCTGGTAGACACTGGAAGCTCTGTAAATATCCTGTTCAAACACGCATTCGACAAAATGAAGCTATCAATGAAGGATGTATCTCCCTGCGATAAACCACTACACGGTTTCACTGGAGATGCGAAGATGCCCCTCGGGCAGCTGAACCTCTTCGTTGAGATTGGAAGCCATCCCCGCTCCGTTGTAAGGAAACAAACATTTGTGCTGATAGAAAACCATTCGGCCTACAACGCCTTCTTAGGAAGACCAGCCTTATCTGACTTCCAGATTGTCCTAGCCCCATGGTGCCTGAAAATGAAATTTCCAACAGACAATGGGGTAGGGGAAGTGGAAGGAGACCAGGATATTACACGAGACTGCTATGTAACCGAACTTCGCAACAACCACAGGAAAGATAAAGGGAAAGGTGTAGAGATTGCCCTCTGCACAAAAAGCCTTGAAGCATAGCAACTAAAGAAAGCCCCTCCTCTTCGATACACCAGCGACCCTTTCAATGAATTAGACCCTAGGGACAAAGAGGAGGAGGCCACCGCTGAGCCTGCAGAAGCTATGGAGTTTATATTTGTGGACAAGCACGACTCAAGTAGGCTACTGAAAATTGGGTCCCAGCTGAAAGCTGGATTGAAGGAACAACTCATTGATTTTCTCCGCCACAACTTGGATGTATTCGCTTGGTCACATGCTGACATGACCGGGATCTCCCCCGACATAGCATGCCACGTATTAAACATTGATCCTACCAAGGCGCCTGTAAAACAAAAAAAGAGAAGTATGGGGGCAGAGCGATCAGCAGCCCTCGATGAAGAAGTAAAGAATCTACTCGCCAATGACTTCATACGAGAAGCTGTTTACCCAGAATGGATCGCCAACCCGGTACTAGTAAAGAAGGCTAATGGGAAGTGGCGGACCTGCATTGACTTCTCCAACCTAAACGACGCCTGCCCAAAGGATTGCTTCCCGCTTCCCAGAATCGACCAACTTGTAGACAGCACAGCCGGGCACGAACTCCTATCTTTTATGGATGCATACTCAGGATATAACCAAATTCCTATGCATGCTCCCGACCAAGACCACACTAGTTTCATCACCGACCGGGGTTTATACTGCTACAAAGTGATGCCCTTCGGACTTAAAAATGCAGGAGCCACCTACCAGCGCCTCGTCAACAAGATGTTTGCAGGGCTAATAGGACAAACCATGGAAGTATATGTAGACGACATGCTGGTGAAATCACGGAAAGCCAAAGATCACGTAAGCCACCTAGGCGAAATGTTCCAGGTACTTCGACAGTATGGAATGAAGTTGAATCCACTAAAGTGCTCCTTCGGAGTGTCATCGGGAAAATTCTTAGGGTTCATCGTCCATGCCCGAGGGATTGAAGCAAACCCTGAACAAGTCCGAGCATTAAGGGACATCAAGATACCTTCCACCCGAAAGGAGATGCAAAGCCTAAATGGAAAAGTGGCCGCCCTAAGCCGATTCATCTCCAAAGCAACGGACAAGTGCGTCCCCTTTTTTGAGGCTCTAAAGAAAGATAAAGGAAAGTTCGAATGGACGGACGAATGCTTAACCGCTTTCCTTAACCTAATCGAACACCTCCAGAAATCACCGGTACTCTCGACCCCAAGCGAAGGCGAAGAATTATACCTATACCTTGCTGTGTCATCTCACGCTTTAAGCGCTGCCTTGGTGAGGGAAGACAACCGCACGCAACGACCAGTTTACTTCGTCAGTAAAATGTTTACTGGGGCAGAAGTCAGATATCCTAAACTTGAAAAGTTAGCATACTGTTTACTAATCACTTCACGAAAACTACGTCACTACTTCCAATCCCATTCCATCAAAGTTCTGACCGATCAACCACTGAGGCAGGTACTCCATCGTCCCGACACTTCCGGGCGACTACTTAAATGGTGTATTGAGCTGAGTCAATATGATATCACCTATCACCCTCGCACCGCCATCAAGGGACAAGCCATGGCTGATTTCATTGCAGAATTCACTACCAACGAGGATAAGGAGCAACTGGAAATAACGGAAGATATCAAGTGGAATCTCTTTGTGGACGGTGCATCTAACGAACAAGGCTCGGGGGCAGGTGTGGTAATAATCACTCCCAGGGGAAATAATCTGCACTATGCTATAAGGTTGGAGTTCGCTGCCACCAACAACGATGCAGAATATGAAGCAATGATAGCTGGACTAGAAATTGCCATAGAAATCGGAGCCAATTCTTTGTGTCTTCACAGCGATTCTCAACTTATTGTTAATCAAATACTAGGAGAATTCCAAGCTTGAGAGGAACGACTCATAGCATATCTAAAGAAGACCAAGTTGCTTCTCAGCCGATTGGATCAGTACTTAGTCAAACACATCCCTCGGGAAGAGAACCAAGAGGCCGACGAATTGGCAAAGCAAGCGAGTATGAGAGACATCGCCATCTTCGGGGCAGTAACCATCTCAAAGCAAACGGTCCCAAGTTTTGAGCAAGTGAATCTGATAGCCACAGCCGAAGAAGCAACTTGGATGACTCCCATCCGAGACTACCTACAAAGTGGCACACTACCCAACGGGCGTAATGAAGTCAAGAAAATCTTGAGGAAAGCGTCTCGCTATACAATACAAGAAGACATCCTCTATCGGCGCGGTTTCTCTAACCCATTATTAAGGTGTGTCGCCGGAAGGGAAGCCAAGGAAATCTTATCCAACATCCATCAGGGGAGCTGTGGAGATCACACCGGGGGGCAAACATTAGCAAAAAAGATACTTCGATACGGATATTTCTGGCCCACCTTAAGCAAGGACGCCTTAGATTTCGTCAAGAAGTGTGACAGATGCCAAAAATTTGCTAAGATCCCTCGGCTACCAACAACCGAGATTACTCAGATGACCAGCCCTTGGCCCTTCGCGATATGGGGAATTGACTTAATCGGCGAGCTACCAATGGGCCGAGGCGGGGCCAAATATGCTATAGTGGCAGTTGATTATTTCACCAAATGGGTGGAAGCGGAACCTCTAAATAAAGTATCTTCAGCAAAAGTTATTAACTTCTTGATCAAAAATGTTCTATGCAGGTACGGAGTCCCGCTCAAAATCATATCAGACAATGGACTTCAATTTGACAGCGAGGAATTCGCCAACTGGTGCCAAGAACACAGAATTCATAAAAGCTTCTCATCCGTAGCATATCCCCAGGCAAACGGACAAGTCGAAGCAGTCAACAAAATTCTGAAAACTCTAATAAAAAAGAAGCTCGAAAAGTCAAAGGGCGCTTGGGTGGATGAACTTCCTACGGCACTATGGGCCTATCGCACATCTTTCAGAACATCGACAGGGCACACTCCTTTCTCTTTGGCATATGGATCGGAGGCTATGCTCCCAGTTGAAACTATTGTGCCTTCCCATCGTCGGATCCACTATAACCCAGAAGAGAACGAAGAACTCCTTCACATGTCTTTGGATCTAATCGAGGAGAGAAGAAACGATGCAATCCTCAAAACAGCAGCCCACAAGCAAAAGGTGGCAGCACAATACAACTCCAAAGTCAAGCATCGTACCTTGCAGGAAGGGGATCTTGTCCTCAAGCGAATCTTCCCTCGCCCCGGAGCACTAGACCCAATCTGGGATGGACCATATGTAATTCATAAAGATCTCCACAACGGAGCCTATATTTTGTCAACAGTGGACGGAGAGGTGTTCCAGAGGGCATGGAACATCCAACACCTCCGTCGATACTTTTCTTAACTTGTATTGCCCATATGAAGTGAATTAACAAAGTGAATCAGTGGACGTAGGCATTTTCGTGCCGAACCACTTTAAAAAACCTTGTCTCTTTTTTAACTTGTTCCTTTGTATCTTGGCTGCTTGTTAACTTTATCCTTTTCTGTTGAACAAAATCCTGAGTATATAGCATTTCTATTCAAAGCACTCCACAATGCAACTTCACGTGGACAAGACCCAACAGGTACTATGCGAATCTATGCCCTCGCCAATGAGACACTTTCGCTCCAGCATCCCTCTGCTGCGGGTTAACTCATTGCTCGCGACGGCCCTTAAAGCCAACTGTAATGAGCCGATTATAAGCCACCGAGAAGGCCGACTATAGCCGAGGCAGCTCATTACGGCGTTAGGCTCGCCGGCAACTGTGAACCGACTATAAGCCCCAACATAAGGTGTGGCCAGCCAAGGGCAGTTCACAGTTGACGATCGGCACCCACGCTAGCCGGCCACAGTAAATCGAATAATACCCACGATTACGGGCCATAATGGCCCGGGTAGTTACTGTGCGCGATCTCGGCTCCGATGTGTCTTAAGTGCGGCTGTGGTAAAAAAGAATTAACTCCCCGCGGAGGCGTAAGATGGGTGACAAATGTCTCCAAGACCCACAGCTAGGGAAAGTGACTACAAAACCCGTTTGCCACGAACTTAAGCACATCGAAGGCCTTCCGTGATTGGAAGTTTTACTATTTCACGTATTTCAATTTTACTTAAAAAGTTTTTTTTTCCTATCCCCTATAACAATCCCTAAAGTACATGATACAGAGTAGGAGATACTCGCCAATGGGTGTAGGGACTCACAGTAGCAGGACATTCGACTACATTCCATGCTCGGTCCTACAAGATATTCAAGACTGCCATCTACGATTAAAACATGAAAGGTGGTATTTTCTTCTTTTATGTACAAATACATGACTATAATTTGTTCACACCACACGCTAATATTGCAAGTCATAAAATTATGGTTTAGAACCAGAGTCTAACATCAAACACAATTTAATTACAAGAATATACATAGCTACATTTCTCATACGATATGTCGAAATAGCAACAAATATTCAAGAAACGACAAAATCAGCTTAAGTTAAAAAATTACACGTCAAGAATAATGTTGATTGTTACAAGTAGCAAGAATTACAACTTAGAAGTTACTCTACTGTCTTAAGACTAACGTATACAAGCATGTCAAGTCTACAAAAAGAATTTTCCAGGTCTAATCAGGGAGCCGGTTGCATCGAAGTCTTGTCCTTGCTCTGTTGCCCACCTGTCCGGTCGTAAAATAAATTCATTAGCGATAAGTAACCAAGTTAACGGAAAGACTAGAAAGGAAGACTTACCAGCACCTGCTTCTTGACCATCCTGGTCGTCATCCTCTACCTGCACACCTGCCTCCTCAGCAGCAAGCAGCCGCATACCCTCCTTTACCGCCACTTTCTCCTCCTTGGTAAACTGGGCAGTGACCACATCCATACTGAAGACCGTTCCACCCTCTTTATCTGCATCAGCCTTAGCCTCCTCCAGAGCCCGGAGATAAATCTTAGCCATGACCCTGGGATAATCATCCATCCAGGACAAGTTGCCCTGCTTCCAGGTACGGAAGTACATATCCTGGAGCATTTCGTCCATCATCCCCTCATTCTCCTCAAACTCCCTCATCCGGGCCTCGGAAGCCGATAACCTCCCAACGGCGGCATCTCTCTCCAATCGGTATCTCGAGCAGTCAACCAGAAGGGATCCCCGCATTGCCTCCATCTCCTCCCTCAACTTGGCTTGAGCAAGCTCTGCAGCCTCAAGTTTCCCGGACAATTCCTCCACCTGCTCGAGATCCGCTTTCCGAACCTCATCCACCGTGGCAATAGCCATGTCAATCCGTTCTTTGCAAGTAGCTTCCATTTTCCGCAATTCGGCCCGACTGGCCTCTTCCATGGTTTTCCTTAGTCGCCCAGTAGCAGCCTCATGCTGAGAAATCTGAATAGCCTGATCCGCAAGCTGTTTGGCCTGATCCGAAACCACCAATCGAAGTCGGATATTGGCGCTCCCAATCTCTTCTCCGGCCTTAACCAGCCGGGCATGATGCCCCATCAGCTTTTTAGTCTCCTCCGCCACCCGATCAATATTAGCCTTGGCCTCATCTCCCATGGTAACTATCCGAGTGGTAAGTAGATCAAGATCTAAGGACTTAGCTTCATCAAGCACACGTACCATGGGATTGCGGGGAAGAAGGTGCTCACCAGTAACCTCATCAAAGGTAATGTCGTGGGAACTTGGATCCAGATCAGGATGACCCGCAAATGGATTACGAGCCAAGTCAGGACGGTCGATATGAGTGACGGAAGGGTTTCTGGACGGGTGCGGAGAGGGTGCAAACTCGCTACCCTCTTCAGTAATATCATGAAGAGGCTGAGCCGGAAGCTGAGGACCGGACAAAGTTTCGGATAAAGGATGACTCCTCTTCCTCTGCTGAATACCCTCTTCGATGACCCCAAGAAGAGGACGGTAGCCGACTACATCCCCGGAGCGTTGGGTCGAGGGCTTCGGCTTAGCAGAAGTTTTGGAAAGCTTATATTGCTCAAGCCTGTGTCGAAGGTCTGAGGCTTTGGACGTCTTGCCTGCTCCTGATATAAAGAACAAGTGTCACAAACTTACATCACTATATGATTCGAGAAACGCGGTAAATTACAAGTTAAAAAAAAAGGGAAAAGAAACACAGTTGTGGTTGTACAAACCCTGGGGAGGAGTGGGATACTGCAATAAGTCCTGAATTTCGTTCCAGGACGGGAGCGGGTCATAAAATATTCCTAAGTCCCTATCATTAATGAAGCATGCAGGAGTCAAGAGTTCACCTTGAGTCGTCGGAGCCACCTTGGCTGGAATGGTCGGAGAAGACTCACTTGCACCAGTCTCGGCTTTGTCCGCCTTCCCGGTCTTCTCTACCAAAGCCAGATCTTCATCCAACCCCTCAAAAGCCTGGTGGAACGCATCATTCGTCCACTCCTGAATCTCGCCCGCTTGCCCAGGAAGTAGGGCCCCGATGCCATCGCCACCTTTGTCACCATCCCGACCATCTCCGCCCTCGCCTCTTTCCTCCTCTATGTCTTCCTCCTCCCGGGTAAGTGGACAATTGCTGGGGGAGGGACCGTCCGACTTCTTGAGTTTCTTACCTCCGACAGCTGGAGGTTTTGTGAAAGGTTTCCTCTTACTACTCCCCACCGAAACACCTTCTTTGGTCTGAGCAGCCGCCCTCTCCTCCGCCGTCTCCCTCAGCTTAACTACTGACTGCTGCGGGAGGATTAAGTTATATTCCAGAAGAATCGCATTTCTGATCAAGAAGGCAGATGATCTATATTTCCCAAGAATAGCTTCTACCTCAGCCGCCGTCTGAACCAGGCGGTCAGTCTCCACAACCGGAAAGCCACCTGTCGCTAGCAAAAATGAGAAAGTATGAGAAGAAGCATCGCAATCGGAATAGAAATTATAAGTAAAAGCATCAACTTACATCCAGAAGTAAAACGCCGGATTGAAACGGAGTCGTCCCTAACAAAGAACCACTCTTTCTTGAACATGCTGAATTTAGAGTACAGATCCAAGACCGGTTTGAAGGTCACGGCTGACTCCAAGCTAATGTATGGGGACCCCTTCTTATAGCCCCTCAAATTATACAAGTACCGGATCTCCCGGTTGGAAGGAGCACGACCATACTTCCTTTGGAAAATGACGAAGAGGCTCACCAAGATAGCATAGGAGTTGGGCTGAAGCTGGAATGGGGCCACCTTTAGATACGTGAGGAAGCTGACTACCCAAGCATTGAGAGGCGGGATAGCACCACACATACAATGGTACCTACTATAAGCAAAGTACCCTTCGGGAGGATTGTATGGCATGACTCCTGGGCCCGGCAACAGCATGAGGGCTCTATCGATCCCAAAGGAACGAGATATAACATCGAGCTGCTCCTCTTTGAGAGAGCTAGGAAAGCAGTCAGGCGGGGAATCCAGCAGCTCCTGGGGACCATGTCCATCCACTAATGACCTTGGGGCGGGCCCATGATGCTCCGATCCTGATTGAGCTGGGGGCACGGCCGAGGACTCTCCTTCGCCCCCGGACTTCCTTTTACCTGATCGGGTTTCCACTCTTTGAGACATTATCTGCAAACATAGAGAAAGTATATCATTAGAGCATACAAACAATGTAGTCTGGAATTTCACTTAAAGTCCAAAGCATACAAATCAATAGTTCATTCGGTAGTACAACTCAATAGGTCATTCGGTGGCACAGCTCAATAGGTCATTCGGTGGCACAACTCGATGGTTCATTCGGTAGTACAACTCAATAGTTCATTCGGCAGAAATAATCGTACCTGGTTCGGCTAAATTACTTGGTCCGGCTAGAATGCTTGATTTATTTGATAACTTGATTCGGCTAATAACTTGGTCCGGCTAACACTATAATTCGACAGATAGGAAAAGCGATGGCCTAAGCCCCCTATTTATAAGGGAAGAATGAATGACCGGACCATCCGGTTCGGCTCAGGTACCGAATACGGTCACTTGAGACAAAACAAAGCACAACGTATGCCGTCATACGCCCCGCTTTGGGGGGCAAATGTTGGGTACGTTTCGACCCTATCACCGAACCACACCTCTCCCTTCCTCAGCCGCCGAACCAAGCCTTGCCGAGCCACAACTCCCATTCGTTCACCACCGAACGAAGCACTACCGAATCAACCACACAATCCCACCACCGGTCCAAACTCCACACCGAACCAAACCTCACCAATGCTGCCGAACCAAGTAACATCTCCAACAACTACCGAACCGGCCTACACCGGACCAACTTCCCACCGGTCCAAACCCTCCACCGAATGAAACGGCATCAAACCTTTGCACTCCTTCCACCGAATCAAGGGATGCCGAACCAAGATGCGCCAGGCCAGATTGCCTCAGCCCAGGCCCGCCAGCAGCTATATACATTCAAGACCCTTGCCCCCAGCCTCACTCTATAAATAGAGGGGCAGGGGTACAACAATGGCAGACAAGTTTGAGAGCTCAAGCACGGAAGGAACTCTTCAAACAACTTTCTTTTACTTGTATCAAAGCTTTGTACTTGTAATCATAAAAAAAAGAAGAGAAATAACATATAAAGTGGACGTAGGCACATTCTGGCTGAACCACTATAAATCTGCGTGTCTTTTTACAGTTTAGCCCCTGTTTTTTACGTATTTGCATAAATCGCTCAAATTACTAAGAATAACATAATATCTACTAAATCATACAACTTTGAGGTGTTTGTTCATTTTTTGTGCAAACACCCCTAAAATGATACGCCCCATGTATAAACGAACATCGATGCACCTAACAAGATACGCCCCATGCATAAACGAACATCGACGCACCTAAAAAGATACGCACCATGTATAAACGAACATCGACGCACCTAAAAAGATACGCCCCATGTATAAACAAACATCGACGCACCTAAAAGGATACGCTCCATGTATAAACGAACATCGACGCACCTAAAAAGATACGCCCCATGCACAGTCGAACATCGATGCACCTAAAAGATACGCCCCATGCACCGACTTATCGAGCCGATTGCTCCACGAACGGTCAAAAGACCCTGGATTGTTAGCCCATAAAATGAGACGAAGCTCCACAAAACTAGGTACAGTCCCCCACGCAGACAAAGAGACATCGCATATCGCTAGTCTAAACCATAAAATGATTATCATTGATCAATAAGAAGTGTAGATTACACTAAGCCAGTAAATAAATGAGTTTAGCTTCATGTCCCATAACCACTGGCTTAACTTAAATATTTACGAACAAATTATAGATTTCGACTCGAAAATTGTCACAAGATTTCAATCGAACAAGTCTAAGAATTAACCGACGAAGTAAACGCAAGCGTTTCATACCACTTGTTTTGCTAAGTCATTTAATTGGATTTCTCGTACGAATGAGGTAAAAGTTTGTATATACTAATAGATTGGAAACGGTTTTAAAAACGAGCTTTGTATTTAAAAGTAGTGTTGAAATCATTTTTGTGAAAGAGTTTGAGTATTTACTACTAGTATAGAAACCTTTGTATTTTAAAATGACAAATCATAGAAATGATTGTAAAAACAATCAATCACCAAAATTTCACATTCGATGACGTGAATCAAAACCATAGAAATCGATATCAAATCCATCAAATGGATACTCCAAAAATCCAGAAAAGAGGTCATCAAAGTCGATGATAAATGACAATGACCAACCGGATCAACCAAAAATCGATAAAAAGGAAATCCACTCAAAAATAAGCAATTTGGCCGAAATTAACAGTGTCAGACGTCTGGTGGAATTCCCAGACGTCTGAACTGAAGGTATGAAAATTTTATTCTAGATCGCCCAGACGTCTGGGAAGTAAGCTCAGACGTCTGAGCTGAAAGTCTGGAATTTTATTCCCCTAGCATCAGACGTCTGAGCTTATTACCAGACGTTTGAGCTGAAGCTCAGGCAATTTTTTTGCCAAGGCCATTGATGGCCAAATAAAATTCGAAACAAACGAATGAGCGACGATGGCTAGAGATCGATGTCAAGTGACAACCCAACCCTATAAACACATCAATACACTCCAAATAACATGTCCAAACATCCATATAAGGATTTTCATAGATTTTGAATTCAAAATACCAAAAATTGGAATATTCACCAATCCAATTCAATTCAAAAGCAAATGAACATGAAATAGGTGTTAGGAATTCATACCTAACAACTATCAAAGGTATAGACATAGATGTGAGTTCAAAAAACTCACCTTTAAACCCAAAAACAATGAATGAGAAGCTTTAAAACAAGGCAAGATCAATCACTCTTCAACTTCAACTCAAGAAGCTCCAAATCTAAGACCATAAGCAAATATTCCTAAATTAGGTTATAGGAATTTTCTGAAAATTGGAGAGGAATTGAGATGGAGAAGATGAAGAGGATGCTTACCTAAGCTTCTCCTTGATTTCTAGAGCTTGAATTGGAATTTCCTAAGAATCTAGGGCTTAGGACTTTTGATTTCCCTTTCTTTCCCCCATTTTTTTCTTTTAGCTTGAAAGTGTTAGGAAATGAAAATGAATGAAATGGAGTTGGAGTTAGGGTATTATGTTGGGTTAGTGGGCTGAAACCGAAACCAAAAGCCCAAAATAGAAAAATAGCAAAATTCTACCCAACTCCAAACATATCGATGTTTATACTCAAAAAAGTTGTAAACTTCATTTTGGACACAATGGAAGTGGTCTCGAGTCCGGATTTGACTGTTTACAAAAAGTAGCATTTCAGACTTTAATCCGACTAACGATGCCATATTTAAATTTCAACATTTAAATATACAATCGTAAAATATGCGGGTTGTTACATACATATTGAAAATCAAAAACACAAAACTCGTTTTTAAACCAAACACAACCTTAGTTTTTAAATTCTGAAATTAAAGACCGAAATTCGGTTTTTGACCAGTGTTTAATGTTTAAAACCGTTTAGAAACCTACTTTCAGTTTTTAATTCAGTTTCTAATTTGCACTCTATATAAGCAAATAAATAACCTCCAAGATTCTCTATCCTTTTTAAATCGAATGGTTACATTTGCTAATCCGCGTGAATGATGGATTAAAAATCAAAACTTTCTTTAATAAATTCCAAAATTTGGAAAATTATTATATTTCACCCACGACCTCTCAATCATCGGCAACATCCACTTCCCATAACTCACGCACTCACCCTTCTTTCACAATAAATAAAACTTCTATAGGTCTTCTCCTCCACTAAGTCATTGTTTCACAACTCATGGTAAAGCACATTCATCAAAGCACAAATAAAACATCAAATAATCTCAAAAGTTGCATCACCGTTGAGGTGTACAAGAAGAATAAAACTTATGTAGGTACTAGATGATACGAGCAGACATTGAATGAACTACCACACTAACAAGAGTTTGGATGAATTCTGGTAGTAATATATTTGCATAGCTGTATACGATTTTGCCAGCATTGTTTTGTAACTAGCTGAGTTTTTGTAACTAGCTGAGTGAAACAAAGTTACTTGTTCTCAAACTCAATCTTGTTAGGCTATGTAAGAAGGCATATAAATTTAGGTGGAGGATAATGGAGTGGCACAAGTAGAAGGAGAAAGAAGTCTGAGGAAAAGAACAGGGGGTGTGGCAACATAGAGGTGAGAGGTATGGTGAAAATTTTTGTAGCCAGTAGAGCATGAAGTGTAAGAAGGGCAGAGGTGAAAGTGAGTAAGAGGATAAACAACCTAAAGTTATAGGGATAAGGGTTCTAAAATGAAAGCACGAAACTTTTGCCAACATTTATGTTTTACTGAGTAGAGATTGAATTCCGTGGTTCAAAAAATTGCAGTTGGATTTCTTAGGACAAAATGTACATACAAACCATTAGTACGAAAAATATTTTGTATGTGAGCATGATGTGTATACTACATTTATCCAATAAAGGTGATAAAGTGAGATAATACTGTCATTTAATTTCTACTACTGCAAATTTAGTTACTTATGCTATGTATACAAATCTCAATCAATATATGTATTTCTGATTTATTTTGAACAAATCAAAAGAAATAAATTAATATTTAAATATTGTATTATTTGTGACCTACTAAAGACTATATTTCACTTATAAATGTTCTGTCTTTAAAAACTTTAAGATTGCACTTTCAGTCTTTATATCTTAAGAATGACGTGTCAGTCTCAAATTATTTTTGGGGCTAGAGAATCAGAGACTGAAATCTCGGTCTATAATCCGTCTTTAAAATTTATTTAAAACTGAATTATTTTTTAAAGACAGAACTTTTCGGTCTTTAATTTTATATTTTTTGGTAGTAAATGTAACACAAATAATTCCACAGTAAGCAAAAACAAAACATAATCACTATTGATTTGAATAGAAAACATGGTACATTTTTTACTTTTTATCATCAATAAATCTTTTTTGTGAACAAGAATAGTACTCCAATAAAAAAAACAACACTCCTTTTATCATAAATCATATTGGTATATTCAGTAAATTCAGTGTTATAACTAACAGAAGGGAAAAAAAAAGAGAAACTTCTGGAAAATATGACTATGCATTGCACATAAAGCAAGTGCCAGACAACCAGAAAACAAAAGTAACCAGACAACCAGAAAAAAAGTAACCATGCAAAAGACGACACTGTTCTAAATTATGACTTGGACTGACACTACGCAACTAAATGAAGAAACTAAAAGCCTAAACTAACATGAAAGAGAATGCATATTGAAGCAGGAAATCCAAAATATACCGAACTAAGTAGAGGTTCCAACTGCAGTTCCAGTCGGTAACATATCAACTTTCGACAATAGCAATATAACTGTACCAGCTGCAGGTCCGATCAAATGGAGTATGGGTTCCAAAATTAGAATTACAGGACTCAATATAACCAGTGTTTTGAAAACCCGACTCAGCCTCGGTTCGACCTCGAATAACCCTGAACCTTGGATCATCACGGTTCGGAACTCAATCAGACCTTAGTCATGCGTGAACCCCGGTCGAACCTTCAAACCGGCGATCCAACCATTAATTTTATCCGGTTGAACCGCGGTTCTTTTAATTTTTTCTATTTTCTCATCCTATAATTCTCTCTCATTTTCATCTTTTGTATTGTTTTAAAAAAGCAAGTAAATCTATATTTCAAAAATCATAATGGTATTAAAATCTAAACTACAAATTTCATCATTTGGCTTTTTGCTGCTGCAAACTCCTCTAATAGCACTATGCATAAAACCATGTTGCAGGTTCATGTTATTTTATTATTAATATGTAGATGTCAACTATTATATACATGTTAACTTTAATGTGTGATTGAGGTTAAAACCATGATGAAATTTTCAAGTTTATGTTATTGTGGTATTTATACGATATTTTCAACTATTATATGTGAATTATTATCGGTCGGTATGTTTAAGATCATGTTATATGAGATATGTTGTGCTTGTGTTTGGTATTTTTTATGACATGAGTCAATATCATGTATTAAATAACATGAGTTTATATTTTTCAATTTGGAATGTACTAATCGTTAAAAAAATAAAAATGCAAGGTTTCAGCGGTTCGACCGGTCCGACCATCAAAATCTTGAACCTTGAGATACAACGGTCCGCCTTACGGTTCGGTTTTCAAAACATTGAATATAACTATCAGCAATAAATTTACACATAACTATACAAAACCAGAAACCATATGAACTACAGAAAGAAAATATAACAGTTAAGCAAGCGAAAGTTAACATATGGTTAATCAACTTGATGTTAAACAGAAGAATAGGGACAAAGAAAATGTGGTGTCTTCTGAAATCAGTCGTCTCACTTTCCTGAAAATTGTGAGGATAAAGAAGCACAGTAATCTCCTAGAGTTGCGTAATAGCAATGAAGTAGATCTACGAACTTAAAGTAAGCGCGATTACTTTGATGGCAGAAAAGTTGATGGAATTTCCGACGTGCATTCAGATTGGGGAGTTTGACTGTGGAATACTCTAGTAACTGCAGATAAAGATGTAGAAGAAGAAACCGCCGATATTGTGAAGCGTCGGGGGTAAGTTCTACAGCAGTTCATTGTCTAAAGCATGAATTTGTCTAGATTGACCAAAAATATGAATCAAAGTTGAGATATACGAGTGTTTTTATTGAGACGAATGAAAGCTCAAATTTGTCTAGATTTACCAAAAATTACCTCTTTAATGCAGAAGAGGTAACGGCAAGAGAGGAATGAATGTAACTCGGTATGTAATAATATGGAAATAGTCTGCAAAAAAAAGATGCCAAGAAATTTGGACTCCAAATTAACATAAGCATCATGATTTGATTCCATGAAAGAAAAGGAAAACTTTCTACATACTGGATATTAAATGGTAAGGATGAATTCTATAGGAAAAGAGGGGATAGAAAGGGGCCAAAACCTGTAGTAGTTCATAGCCTAAAGCGGTCAATTGGAAACAAAAGCAGAGCGGATGGAAAAAAATTGATACATAGCGGTCAAATTGGAAATTATTTTTGGTAATCTTGGAACAGACTTATGAACTGGACTATTCAACAATACTCAAGCTTGAGTCCATTGCATTAATTATATTAAGAGCAACTCCAACAGTTCGGAGTGCGGAAATTGGATTTTCCGCACTCCGAAATGTTGGAGGCCTCATTTCCACAACGGAAATGGGGCCAGGCGCCCGAGTTTTTTAAACATCGGGCGCCTGATGACCAGGCGCATGTTCAACAGGCGCCTGGTGTTTGCGTCTATATGATGCGCTTTTCAGTCATTCCTCATCATTTTTTTCTTCTAAACTCTTCTCTTTTAATTTTTTAACTCTGCTTTGCGTTTAAATGTCGCCACGTCCGGTCAAAACTGGTAGACGTACCGTTCGATATGCGACCAATGCCAATATCGGACCAGCTCATGTCCCTCATGATGCTACCGTGACTCCAGACGATCTTCGATCCTTACACGACTTGCCCCCTACCGTTTCGCATCACTGCAGCTATAGCGACGCCACATGTATACGTTTATTTCTTTATTGCTTGATGAACAACCGTGTAACTGTATATGTATGATAATTGTTTGTTTATTTTAACACTAAAGAATCAAATTTTTAGGTTCGTCGCGTAGCGATGCGAGGTAGTTGGTATAGGTGTATGTCTGAGTATTTTGATCAGTTACCGCAGCCGATTTTGGATAGGCTACATGCGTCATTTTTTGGTGAATTTCTAGATTTACCTAGATTTGCACATGTAGATCGTTGCCTGGTAGAGGCCCTCACCGAGAGATGATGGCCTACCACTCACACATTTCATTTCCCTGATTTTGAGCTAGGATTAACTCCTCTAGATTTTTATATGCTCACCGGCATAGAGGTTGGTCGACCGGGCCGTCTCCCTGTTCCATTTGATAGTTCTTTTGAGGAGTTCGAGTCATATTCAGCTTATTTACTAACTTTGGCCGATGAGGAGGTTAGAGAAGGAGCTGTTACTGTCCCTTATTTGCAGCGTTATATAGTAGAGTACATGGCCGTTGAGGATATGACGATATGCACACTCCGGTTATCCGTGCATTCATATTATACCTTTTTGGGTCTAAATTTTTTAGTAACAATAAGGGTACTATTAGACTTGGTTTTCTGGCTGGGTTAGTAGATGTGGATGGACTACATATATATGATTACGGTACCGCTATTATTGGTTATTTGTACTTAGCATTAGATACATATGCGCTTTAGCAGTCTAGACAGATGTATGGCTTTTGGTACATTCTTCCATTTTGGTACTACGAGTATACTGCCAATATGCACCCCCGACTTATTGTAGAGGCGAATGCCACACCTTATATTTACTTTCCTAGATTGCGTCGTTGGGGTCCTCCTATGCATTTGTCCCGTGTTGCACAAGGGGTGCACAATGTGTTGATGGAGGCTAGACAGCAGATGGATATGAGGCGGCATGGTAACATTATCATTCGTCCATGGGATCAGTACTTACAGTTCCTAGAGCCCGGTCCTGATCATCCACTCACTTTTCAGTTATCCATGTCGCGACGCAGGATTTTCTTTCAAGTTCCTACATGTCCATTCATATGGTATTTAGGGGATCGGTGTTGGCTATAGTTGTATGGTATAGTTCGCGTTCCATCAGATCCGCTACCATGGGATGATATGTATGGTGATATTCGGGTTGGACCAGCTTATATTCATGCAATGAGGGGTGCGGGATGGGTGGATGGTGAGCCATTTATGGTTCTGGGAGACTTTGATTCATATTGGGCTCGAGTAGCCCCACGTGCTTACGCTTTGCCTGATTATATTCGGGGTTTGAACTCCGATCATATTGGTCCGCGTACCTCTTCTGGTAGAGTTCCACTACCGTCTGCCACCTTTGAGCCTACATCATCTCAGTACACGCAGCCTCCTACTTTCGACCCCCCCATTCGTTTAGAGCGTATGATGTACACGGTCAGGTGGTGGAGTATCCCTTGCAGTATCCTACAGACGACGCTATTACGGATATACCATCCGCCGGATTATATCAGCCTCATCAGGTTTGTATGAGTTTTAAATTTTCTTCAATTTACTTGTCATTATATTATCCACCTATGTATAATTTTTCTTGTGCGCATATCAGTTTTCTCAGTACATGGATTATGATAGACGGATGATTGCTGCATTTGAGCGTATGACACTCGATTATACAGGGATGATGTATCAGAGTTACCAAACTGCGGTCCAACAGCAGCAGACTCAGTATGATGCGCAGATACAGGGATTACAGACCCAGATTCAGCAGCTTCAGGAGCAGCTCCATGCCGGACCTCAGCCTCATGACTTTGATGACATCAACGACGACAGTGACGACGATAGTGGAGACGATGAGGAGATTAATAGCGGTTCTGATCACATAGACTGATGTGCTGCATTTAGATGTTTTAGACTGTGTTATTATGTGATTGTCTATATGTTGGTGATGATGCTACTGTTATATGTGATTGTCTATATGTTATGGCATTGTGGCGATTATATTTTATGTTGAGTATTGCATTGTGTTGGTTTTAATTTACGCTTGTTTATTATTGAGCGTATATGTACTGGAAGTGTGACGATTTAGAAGTAACAAGCACAGTTGTGTTTGTTTGTCAAACAGTTTATGGATGTTTGACACATGGACATTAATCTCATGCTTCATTTTATTGATGTGGATCACAACCTCTTTATTTAAGAGAAAGTTTTATACTCTAATGTCACAACATTTAAAATTTCGGTAAATTCAATCAATGTGTAACATAATATTTTCGGCTACGGAATTGAAACAGTTAGTAAGGTTTTTTATACAAACTGATCAGATGTGCGACGATGAAGAGATAATGGCAACTCAGTTTTGGGACACTATTGTTGAACTTTACAATAACAATGTTGAGTGTAGAAGTAGACGTACGAAGGTAGAGTTGATGACTGCTTATGGGAACTTCTGCAACGCCTGTACGCGGTACAGTACAGTTATCAATGAGGTTATATTTGAAAATTTGTTCGAACCAACCCGTTCTACATTTGAAGGTTGTTACTTTCTCAAATATCACAGCACATTCACTGGACATGAGGCTTATATCATACGTCAAAGTTGGCTAGAACGATTTGGATATCAATGAGTTCAGTGTATTCTCGTTGATTTTCTTGGTATTTTTTGTTGGTTGTATTACTGTGGAGTGTATTACTGTGGAGTGTATGTATTGTCGTTGACTGTATTAATGTTTGAGTGTTTCAGTAACATTGACTTGTTTCTTTCTGTTTTATTGCGTTAAGAAAATGGCTATAGTTGTATGATGGGATGATACACTACATCAACATTCAATAGTGTATGGAGGGGACAAGATAGCGCAGACGTGACACTACAGCCAAGACACTACTTCAACAGTAAATGTAAAGAACATGGCTACAGTTGTATGATGGGATGATACACTACATCAACAGTCAATAGTGTATGGAGGGGACAAGATAGTGCAGACGTGACACTACAGGCAAGACACAAGCATGAGTTTTTTAATTTCCTCTTGATCCGCTGCAGCAGTCTGCGTCTTTTTGGCCGCTTTTGCTCCCCGTGGCCTAACAAAATGATATTCGGTTGGGGATGGGCCTTCTTCTGATCCTAAACCGAAGCTTCCTTGGGATTCCCTAGGACTGGAGTTCTCCAACTCTAGGCGTTTTACCCCGACCACTGTTTGATTGAATTTGTTGAACGGTTTTCTGAAGCGATGATTTCCATTTAACGTGCTCGACCAACATGTCATAAACATGCATGAACTGATAAAAATGTGGTGCTTGTTTACTATCAGGTTTATAGATTTGTTTGAACAACTTGTTTGCGGCCATTCTCTGTTAAAAAAATAACTAGTACACTTAGAGAACTATGATAAAAAATAATACAATGAAATTATATTAAAGCTTACTAAATGCGTTTCATTCCTAAATCCACTAGGATTCGTTTGCTTCAACTTGAACATTTGAGAGTCGAACGTTTGCGTTTGACGATTTATTTTTCCATAATGACCTTTGACTGAAGATAGCGTTCTTTTCCGATCGATGTTCTTCCGATTGTAGCAATTAGTAATTTTGCCCCAAAAAGACTCACCACTTTGATCGGTCCCTCGAATAGGATCGACTGAGAGTGCACAGTAAATGTAGCAAAGATTGTAGTCTTCCGCAGCGCTCCAACTTGCATTAGTTACTTCTCCCCCAATCGGAATCGTAACGTCTTGTAAGTCGTATTCTTCAAAACTGGACCTTGCAGCAACGACGTCGAAATCGGAGTACATTTTCAGTTGAGATTAGTGGCAGCAAAAAATTTCAATGGAGGAAGGAAATTGGTTGGAAATGGAAGAAGAGGGGAGAGTAATATTTGAAGATGGAAAAATGACCGTTGGAGCAAAAAATGACGTTGGAGCTGAGTA
Organism: Allium fistulosum; assembly: GCA_030737815.1. Lineage (NCBI taxonomy): Eukaryota > Viridiplantae > Streptophyta > Magnoliopsida > Asparagales > Amaryllidaceae > Allium > Allium fistulosum. The sequence continues at coordinate 295,588,456 of CM060908.1, read as the reverse complement.
GGCGCCTGTTAAACAGGTGCCTGGATGCAACAGGGTCTCTGTTGCCAGGCGCCTGTTGAACAGGCGCTTGAAAATGAGGCGCCTGTTCAACAGGCGCCTGGACAACAGGCGCATGTTGAACAGGCGCCTCACTCAATCCCAATTTCTCAGCCCGAAGGCCCCCCTTTCTGCACTATTACATATTCTCGCACTCTGTTGGGGGTAATTTTGGGTGCGGATTCGAGAATATTGTACCTGTTGGAGTTGCTCTAAGATCGCAAAAAAACTGAAAGTACAACTGAATTTTCCACATCAAAACTGGTACATAGCTTCATGCTTAATCATTGTGGACAGTGCTTACTTCGCCTAAATTTTAAATAAATATAGTCTCTATTATAGATCTTTAATGTATAGTGATATATGATGTACGAAATTTCAGTACAAAAAATCATTTTAGGCATGGTAGAATTCCTAAAGTTGGCCGAGGCACAGACATTGAAATACTACAAGTATGATAACATAGGATTCTCAATATTTAGCCTTACAAAGATTAGAGTATTAACATGAGATTAATCTAAAAACATACTTAATGGCATAATACTTCATATGAAATACTGATGTGAATAATAAAAATAACAAACCTAATAAAACTCAAGTTCAAGTGTTCAAATTATAATCAAATCAAACTATTTACAGCATTTGTGAGGACCAACATTTCAAATTTGGCAACTTATTGAATTTTCACGAACACAAACTTTTCAAGAATAGGCAAATTACACAAGATTTCACGCAACAATCAATAGAAAATAAGAAAGAAGAAAGCAGAAGCAACTCAGGTAAAATAAAAGCCTACAGTCTGAAACTATCATGTCAAAATCTACACTAATGCATGGGTTATTGGATCCATTGAATATTGAGTGAAACATGGGTTAAGTTCTCGCATGTATATGTTAACTATTTTGGGCAGTGAGGGTGAGGTGTAGTGGAGGAGGTACAGGTTGATGTAAGGAGAGATGCCAGCGAGTTTCAGGTTAGGATTTAAATTATTTGAGATATTTAGTGAAATCTCAATGACTACTAATTATTCGTAGTTAGGATTTAAATTTAGAATGGTTGTCATCAGAGACTTTTAATTTGGATATTTTTATCCATATTTTTATATATTACTATATAACCGACACGTATGCTTCGTTGTCCAATTGCATACCTATCTGTCATTAAATCTCATGTCATCTCGTTGTACAACGGACCACGGATATGTCCCGTCATCTGATATGCACTAACACAAAAAAACCATATGTTGTCTGATGTTATAGTATCATTTCTAGAATTTCCTATTAGACAACATATAAATACCGACTGATATGAATAATTGTTCACGGAATGAAATAAATGAATTGCAATTTTATTTCAAATCAAATTCAAATACAATACAAATTTCACTATCACTCTACCTACATTTTCAAATACAATTCAACTTAAATTTACTCACACTCACTCGAGGTTTTTTTATGTTGGTCTTGATTTGCTTGCTCCAGCTTGTGTCCAACCATCTCCTATACCCGCTAAATAAACAACAACGCAGTAAACCTGATAAAGAAACAGACCTAAATTGCAAAAATAAAATTGAATTTGAATATTAAATATTGCCTCAGTTTATGGATTTGTTTTTTTCTTTCATTTTTAGACAGAGATAAATATATATGTGCTCAGACAACTTATGATGTGCACAGTGTATCATTATGAATATCACAAGGCCGGTCCTTGATTCAATCACATGGACAGTTGTAAAGGTCAAGCCTAAAGGCTCAACTCAATGCAAACACACAAGTTCAAGCCCAAGAAAGCTTGGGCTAAACACAAGTAGTTTAATTCAGCTCAAAATAGATCAGGCAACTCAGCAAAGCCAATGTGCACAAACAAGTTCAATGCACATAGAGGTGCACAAAGTCGAGCACCGGCAAACCAGATTCATGGCAATATCAAGCATGGCACATAATGATACAGGATTAAGTGCACAAATAGAACAAACAAAGAACGGTAGGTATGAATTTACAAAAATACTGCCACTTGCATCTCCTATAGTGAGCAACACACATATACACATATGTATATACATGTATATATGCAACACATGTCAAATGCAGCCAGGAAGTGCCACAAACAAATGAATAACAGGTAGTGCCACAAAGAAATGCAGTCAGGAAATACATGAGTCTAAGGCAAGAAGTACAAACAAATAAACATGAATCAAATGAGGCAGGGAGTACATGGAGTTCAAGGCGGTGCACACTACCTTGTTAAAAACAAGAAATTCAAGAATATGAAAAGTAATCAAGCTATGAACAAGAAACCAAAGCACATGAAAGGGATTCAACCAATGTGAATGTAGTGCACTGTCTTGTCAAGGCCGTGCCAGTGCACTACCTTGAACAAAGCAGTGTGCACTGCCTTAAACAAGGAAGTATGCAAGTACATGGACAAGGCCGCAATGCAATAATGCAGCATGTGAACAAGGCCAACAACATGGACCAAGGTAAAGCAAAAACTAGATTGCATTACATAGGAGACACACATATGGAAGTTCTAAGCAAAAACATGGTAATATTTCACACATATATACATACATATGTATGTATGTATATAGATGGAAGATATTTCACAAACCAGACTCAAAGGCCAATAACATGTTAGTAATGCAGGGATTTCACAAACTAGTTCATGAAATGGTACAACATGTGCACATGTAAATGAAGACAAGCACATTCAAAAGGTTGTTGAACAGAACAAGGCAGAGTTCAAGCCATTCAAGGTTCAGGCAAGGTAAGGCACACTCATAAGTCCATCAAAAAATTAAAACCATTCAGAGTTCAAAAACACTAACATACAAATATAAATATATGTATATACATGTAAATAAGTATATACACGTAGATATGAATATACATGTAAATAAGTATATACATGTAGATATGTATATACATATGTCTACAAGTACATGGACAAGACCAACAATGCAACAAGGAAGTGCTACAAATAGCAAGTGCCACAAATTAAAACAAGGCAGTGCCACAAACACTCACACACACACACATGCATATATATATATATATATATATATATATATGTTTGTGTGTGTATACATGGAAGTTCCCAAAATCGAACAATAAAGTGAAAAATCACAAGTGCAAGAGGAAACAAAACAAGCAAGGGGCAACCAGCGAAGCAATGAACTTAACAAAGTCGAACAATGAAGTAAACAACGAAAGCAACTCAAAATCGAACAATGAAGTGAATAATGGTTGAAGTTCAAGTTCATAGGCCACAAATAAGTGCACAAATAATTCTAGTATGCACTGCCTTGAACAACCAATTCAACAACCAAATAACTGCTAGTGCCTTGCACAACTCTCATATCATCAGCCAATTAAACAAATTCAAGTCAAATGTACAAATTCAGGTGAACAAGGCAGAAAGCTCGAAATCAATATATTCAACCAAGTAAAAATATATTCGAGTATATTAGAATCAACAATTGAACGAGTCAAGGCCATAAAGCAGAAAACCAAAAAACAAAGCGGTCAAAAATATATGCAACAATACAAATCAACATCCAATGTTTAAAATCCAAAGTCAAGTCTAAATCGAAAATACAGGAAATAAATTCCTACATTAACCCATCTCATCATTGGCTCTTAAAATAAAAGTTGAGATCAATACAAAATCGAAAGGGGTAGAAATCATACCATATATCTATCGAAGAATACTCGACAAATTGAAGCAAGCTTGAACGAACACGACCATAAAATGGAAACCAATATCTTTATCAATCGTTGTTTGAGAGTGAGAGAGTATTGGTAGAGTAATTCATTATCAAGCCGATTTGAAACCCTAATTCCAGAAAACGGGTCGAATATGGGTCGAATATGAGTTTAAGTTTAGGGTTCTACCGATTTGATTTTGAGAAGAGGGAAATAAATTTTGAGAAAGGGGAAATTTTTTAGAAGAGGGAAATATATTTTGAGAAGACAGAATGGAAAGAAAGTGAAGAGGGAATAATTAAGGAACGTGGCCATGAAAATATTAAGAGGGAAAATATGGAGCCAAACTAAATTTTTTGGTAACTTCTGTCAGACAACAGGTAAAATGTTGTTTGAAGGACATGAACATAGAGATTTCAGGGCTATTCAAACAACAGATTATTTTATCCATGTGTTATGTGAAACAGTGGTAAATAGTGGGATAATAGAAAATCTACCTTATGTTGTGAGATCACTGTTGTCTGGTTCACTTTATGGCATAGTGAGCTTGTATTTTTGTATATATTATTATTAAATGTGATCATATTTTTGTATATTTATATACCTAATATATAAATAGAGAGTGTAAAGAGCAGAAAATGTGAAAAAAAAATCAATTTCAATGCAAAATTTTATCTATTTATAAAGGCAGTACAAATGAAAAACTAAAAAACTGAAAAGAAATGCGCAACAAACACAAGTGAAAACAAATGCACTTTTTTTTTAAATGATATTGCAGATGTAAAATGTAACAAAATGTGAAGTGGTGCAGGTTGATGAAGTTTTGAGGATTAAAGGTTGTGGTGAGCAGTGAAGTATGAAGACAAATGCACCACAAACAAAAAACAAAATAATAATGAAATGAAATACATACAAACAGAAAACACCAACAGAGTAGGGAAGCAATGAAATAAAGTGAAAGACAGTGTAACAAAACAGAAAACAGTAACATAAGTGCAATGGAACTTTTTTAAATGCACAAATGAAATGAAAAAGACCGTACAAATGAAATGCACACTATCAAGTGCACACAAAGAAGCACAATAAACAAAATGAAATGGTTTTAACAAGGACACTATATCACTATCACTACAAAAATAAAAGTTAACAGAGACTCTTTTATTTGGTATCTAACCGAAAGATTTTGTCTTTAAGTTTTAGTTAAGACCAACTTGTAACAGATATTTCTGTCTTTAAAATCAGGTCTCAAAAAAATTTGGGACAACAAACATTGGTCTCAAGAGCATTAAAGACCTAACTGTTGGTTTCAACTAAGTCTTTGAATTGGAGTCTCATTAGAGACAATTTTGGGTCTCTAGACTAATAGTAGAGATAAAAACTAAGATCTCAAATCAGTCTCAAAAACAACAATTATCATATAGCAATTGGACAACAGATACAATATATATTGTTTTTTTTTCAATGACAGAATGCACTGCAATAGCAGTTCATCATATGAAATATAGTTTGTCCATATAAAAGCACTACAATATCCGTATATCCTGCTGCAATATCAATATAACAAAGTGAAATAAAACTAGTGGCAAAACGAGACTGCAATATCAGATTTTGTCAATACACAATACATACACATCATATTGTCATTTGCTCAAAAGAAAATAATGAATTCTGGGGGCAAATATGTTAAAATCAAGAGCATCTTAGGTTTATACAAATGCAAATACAAAAATTTCTAGGCATAAAGCAGTGAATACAAATGTAGTTAAAAACAAAATTGGACTAAAAGTGAAAAGGAAATCATTCTGGAAGTACTTTTTCAACATAACATATTTGAGACGCTTGAAATTTGAGAACTTGGCATATAGATGAAACTCACACAGTTCATTTGTGGCCTTTATTTTGAGTTGGATGGTTTCCACAATGCTTGCTTGGTGGTTTCCAAGTCCATTTAGATCAAGTCGATCTTGATAGGTCTTTGTAGCTGCATGAAAGATCAAGTCGATCAAGTTGGGGAACATTTCCAAAAGCTGTTTGAAGAGGCTCATACATAGCTTGAAATTGATCGAGTGTTTGTTGGTAAGGAATAGATGGTTGTGCAAATTGATTAAGTGGTTGAGAAAACCAACTCGATGGTTTAATGAATTAATATACAAACATTGTCTGCACTTTTAAAATTGAATGAATCAATATAATTTTAAATATTGTTCATACCTTTATGTCACGGTAGTAATTACTTTAGAAAATGTTAAATATAAAGACATGATATATTTAAACAACAAAGTATATCATGAAAGTGAAAATCGTACCTGAACTCTTCATTTTACCATGTGCAAACATAAAAATGAAAAATTACTTCATCATTTCAATTCAGGTAATTACATATGTTTATCAAGAAGTCCAAAAATAAAACTAAATGGAGGACTTTAATTAAGATACTTGAATTCTAACTTCATCAATTCAATTCAAGTAATTATATATTGTATTTCTTAAAGTCCAAAAATAAAACTGAATGGAGGAATTCAAAAGTTAAGATATTTGAATTCTAACTTCATCACTTCAATTTAAGTAGTTTATATATTGTATTTCATAAACTCCAAAAATTAAAGTGAATGGAGGATTTCAAAAATTAAGATACCTGAATTCTAACTTCATCACTTCAATTTTTTTCATAAAATCTAAAAATTGAAACTGAATGGAGGATTTCGAAAATTAGGATACTTGTATTTTATATATATAAATCTAATATAGTAATTAGACCTTGGTTAAAAAAATATCACCTCCAAGTAAACGACACTATATTTACAGGTTGCAACTATTCGATTGATATAACATATAATATAAGCTTCTGCAGACCTTTGCCTTCACAATAATATTAGAAAAGTTCTAAAAAAAATTTCCCGTTAGTATTGATTTACATGTATATCATAGAACTTTTGGGTAATGGACTTGGATTCAAAGCCAGGACAGAGCCGGAAGTCAATATTTCATAGTACTCTGGGTAAATATGTTACTGTAGTAACAATAATTTGAAGATCATCATAATTATTGGTTTTCTTGACTTCTTTTTTTACTTGTAAGTACAAAACTTTTAAAGAAAATATGTCTACGATAGCAAATAAAAATAAATAAAATCTTGATACTTTAACAAAACAAGTATCATCAAGTATTATATAAGTCGATGCAAACAATGATTTAATCATGCAAGTATTTATAGGATTTGGTAACTAAAAATATTATGAAAAAAAGTTGAAATCCTAAAGAAAGAACTACATGCGGTGAAATTATTACTACTCACACTTAGGATGTTCGTATCTTTTACTAATTGTTATAAGTAAACACAAGAAATCTTGATTTGGCCCATTTTTAACACCAAAGTCATTATATGTAAATCGTACATCTACTATAGCCATAAAATAACATAACATTACTTTCACAATATAATTATATACCATCGGGTTCTAAATGGAATGAGCATAAATTTAATGAATCATACTACCAGTTGAAAAAGCAAATTTTGCCCCTATCAATAAAATTTCAACAATCTTTTAGTCGATTCAAGAAATGTCGCTTAATTTTTTTTCTCGAATGTTCTTTGAAGGTTAATTTTTTTTGATCATCTAGTAAACCTATCGAGAAAGATAAATTATATTGTAGGTATTAACTGCATAAATGAATTTTATAAATAATGGTATGTATAAAACAATTATAATTGATTCTAAGAATATTTTTTTCAAGTTTAAAGGTTAAACTATTTTGGTAACTTAGTATTGTAATACTATTGAAATTATTTGAAATTATATAAATAGAATAGATATATTTTGTTGTAGTCTATTAGCTTTACTTAAAAAGAAGTAAACAAAATTTAAAAAGGTTTAAAATAACTCAAATTGACTTTTCGCGACTTGTTGTCAACAAATTCACAGTTTGATACAGGAGCACACACATTGCTTTCCCCTTCTCTTTCGCTTTTCTCTTTAGTATGCCAATCCATGACACTTTCTTGAAAACTCATTGGTTTACCTTTCTCAAGTTCCATTAAATAATAAAGAATATACAAGATCAATACAAATATTACTGGAAAAAGAAACTAGCATTTAAATTTTTTTTTTTTTTTAATCAAAAGGAAATATATATAAATAGGAGGAGAAAAAGCGCCTTTCTCCGGTGGCTAACACAAAATGCGGAGCATATGAAGATCATATACTCCCCGACCCACAGAAAGATAAAATAAAAGCAGAAATACAACAACCTAAAGCCATAGCATAAAGCAACAGGCCTGCTAGGCTACAACAAAACAAGCCCAGGGAAAAGCCCACCGACAACCACCAACCCGCCTTAACCCGTAGGTAAAGGCCAGACCTCCAATCTCAGCCAACAAAGAGAGCTAATCGAACTGGAGAAGAAATAGAAAGCAGATACCAGAGCTATGGTAGTCCCACATAGAAACAATAGCACCACGAACAAACCGTCAAAGATCAACAACAAGCAGAAAACCCGGAAGTACCGATCCAAGGTCGGCGAAGGAGGCAAATGCCACATAACAACCAAAGACCGCAATGCCAAACTGGGATAGTGCAAAAAGATGCTGCGCAGAACCAAAACTGAGCTACCAAAAGCCAACCCAAACCAGCCTACCTAAGCTCCCTTCCGAAAAGGAGGCGAACAGGGAAACCTGGAAAAAAACACTAGCGAACGCGTTAAAAACAAAAAAGCGGGGGGTGGGGGAGAACGAGCGATGGGTGAGGGTCAGCGCTCGAGAGATTGAATTCAACCGACTCCCTGTCTAGCAGACGACAGAGCACAAGAAATAGACAGAAGACCCACCAGCATACTAGATCGGTGGCTTATGGTTCCCCTGAAAGGTCTACCACGAAAAGCCAGGAAGACGTCATTCCTCACACGCCGAATAACGGACGGAGGATCCATCGGAGTATCGTCGAATATAGCCTTATTCCGCGCGCACCACAGATGCCAGCAAATAAGGCAAGGAATCAAACGGAACACGATAGAACGAAGAGATTTACCAGTACTTCTAGCCCACCAGGAAGTCTGGAGTTCTGGAGCAGAGCTGGCAAAGTGGCGAACACCAACAAGATTGCCGAAGTAATTCCAGCACGATCTGGCAGAAAAACTACCAAAGAACAAGTGGTTTAAAGATTCCACTTCCCCGTTGCCACAACAACGGCAACGGGAAACAAAGGGGATGCCGATGTTTTGAAGATTCACATCCAATGACAGCCCATCGTGAAGGATTCGCCACATCAAAACAGAAGCCTTGGGAGGAATACGAGAATCCCAAATGAACGAGAACACCGGGCGAACGGGTGCGGGAGTTCTAATTGAATTCCAAGCTTTAAGGACGGAAAAGGAAGCGCCGTCCCAGCCAATAGACCCACCATGAGCGTCAGATAATGGCTTCACCGACTGCATATGCTTCCAGGTCTCGCTAGCATAGGATGGAGAACCTGAGAAATTAGAGTGCGCAAGCCTTCGGTATTTAGCATGGAGAAAAGAAGCCCATAACGAGTCGTTAGTACCAAATCGGTACCACAATTTACAGGCAAAAGCAGCACAAAGGTCCTTTGGATTACGTAGACCCAAACCACCTTCGATTTTGGGATGACAAAGCGCTTCCCACGACACCCAGTGGTGGCGTCGGGCGTTGGCCTTATTGCCCCAGAAAAAAGAAGAAGCCAAAGCACGATATGACCGAAAAAACGAAGACGTAGGGGACATAGACGCGAAAACATGAGTCCCCATCGAGTCTAAAACCGACTTGATAAGGACCAGTCTGCCAGCACGAACTAGCATTTAAAATTACAGTAAAGCAATAATAAACTATTTATTATAGTTGTTTGCTATCTTTATGTGGAATAACTAATATGACTCTGAATTTTAACAAATGTATGACTTTATCAATTTTAGCTTTGAAAAACTTCTTTCGACCATGACAACTATAACTAGCATGGTCAGAATTATTCCATATGCAACCCAAGCATTTGGAAATTTTAACTTCATCGAACAAGAATTTATGAAATTAAGCAACTCAATTAATTATAATTTATCAAAATTATTACCCACAATAATTTGAAGATAAATTCTCTTTCACTAATCGATTCGAATAAAAAACCTTTACTTTAAATTTTCACGAAAACAAACTTAGTTATTTATCAACAAATTTATATTAACTAATCATTAAAAAAACCATTAACTATTACCAAATCAATTCTTATTATACAATTATTTCAAATTAAAAAACAATTATGAATAATCATAAATTAAATTAGAATTATCCTCATTAACAATTACCCATTGCAATATTAATCCAAAAAACATTTAAGATTACGGATTATTCCAAATTTAAGGTAAGTCAAAACTTATAAGTGCTTTGCTCCATTTTATGAGTACATCTAATTATCAATATATTAAAGCATCGACTTGTTTATTATGATTATGATTTATGAACAATAGCTAATGAATAATTTTTATATAGGGTAAGTGTACGTTTTCTGTATTCAACAAGAGATTGGAGAACAATATTTAAAGCAATCGACTTGTACAAGAAGGGTTAATTATTCTGAAACTAACACTGCCTCATTCTGCAACAAATTAAATATGTCAACTGCCAAACTAGAATTTAGTACCTTTTCTACAACTGCAAGGAAGATTGAAGATGTCTATGCTGATGGAGTTGCCGACTGAGTGGAGACTTTGGAGTTGTCTGTTGAGTCATCGTCGTCAGAGTTGAAGACGCTTGCTCTATCGCTCCTGAGTCGTGAACGAACCCAAATCGGCGATCGCTAATTTTTTTCTTCTTCTGCTGCATCATTCGATATATAGCAAGTAGATGGTGCCCTAGAATTTATGCGACTGAAAGCCTTTGCTTTTCCCACTTTACCAAAAGATCGGCCCTCATGTGTATGTGTCCCTTCTTTTGGCATTAAATGATTTTACTTTTTCCTAAACCAGTAGGGTTATCACTTTTACTTTTGAAGTGCTTGCAACTGCACAAAGCAGAAATTCCGACGATTTTTCAACTACAATAATAGCCTAAAACTACAAAAAGGGTGATCGAATTAGTTTAGGCAGTCAATAAACGGCCGAAGAAGTATACAGCAAAAAAATCATACTACTTTAGGATAGAAAATTGGCAGTAGTACCCAAACAAAGTGGATGTCACACCTCTGATGTTAACTTAGAACACTACAAAACTTACAACTTAATATGTGTAATGGCGAAATAATATAATGTTTTCCACGAACATGAACATGAAAACAACATCACCAAAATCAGATATTACAAGCGACCGCTGACTGATAACTAAGAATTATGCCGTAATGTTGTCAGTTGAAAATTCTAACACCGGTTATGGCAAAGTTTAAAATAATATGAACACATAATAAGAATATCCACAACCATTTATGTAACTAACGCAAACTACGAAAGTATTCAAATTTATAAAATTGAACCAACGTTTGATCCATTTCTGAATCTGCTATCATCAAAGAGCCAACTTCAGCAGTGGAATGACATTGTTTAGCTAGAAAAATATTTAATTTGACATACAAATTACCATAAACTACTTAACCACAAACTGCCCAAATTATTAAATAGTACAAATATGCTAAAATGGCCCTATACTACATTAACAAAAACAACTGTTAAATTGAATTTGTCCAAAGGTAAGTGCATGGTAATCAAACAGCAACATCCAAATATTAATCAGAGACATATCACTATCAACACAAAATCGTAAATCAATTCAAGAGAAGAGCAACTTTCAAATTGAAAATAAATTGACTACCGTAAATCAAAACAACAAATACTTATAACAAACCATGGGTGTATGGAAGTCATTAGGGTTGTATGTAGTTCAAAATCGAGGATTAACTGAAAATTATAACGATATATTTATAATTACTAAAATTCATATAGATTTATAATCAGATTGGGAAAGCTAACCCTTTTTTCTTCAAATAATCTTCTCGCTGAGTAACTCGGCGGTATAAATTAAGGACCTTGAGGAGATTTAGGGTTTGGGGGTGATTAACACGAGCAGATTGATTTTTTTTCACAAAATGAGGATTTAGGTTTTTAATTTGATGAGAAGAAAGGTGTCCTTGTGGCTTCTGATGCGGAGATTAATGTGAGGGACTAAGTGGATGCTTGCACGTATGGGTTGCAGAGACCCATTAAAGACAATTATTTTGTTTACTTTGAAATTATTAGAGACGGGGTAATTTTGTCTTTAATTAGGTCCTAATTAAAGACAAAAATGATAAAGGTCTTTAAAAGTGGTCTTAAGTTTATTATTTTGTTGTAGTGTATTGTCATTGCTGTATATATGAGACTAACTGAATTATATAAGAGAGAGAAGAATAATTATGTAGAGAATTATATAAGAGAGCAAATAAATACAACTTACATGTTTAATTACGACTTAATTAATTTCCAGTTTACGTTCGGCCTGGGGATCAAAAACATAAATCCCATTCATTTCTACATGGAAAACACGTAGTAGACAATGTTTCCTGCATTATAAGATTTATAGGAAGTTAAAATCAGCAAAAAAAATATGTATATTTGGTTTGGTGTATATTTCCTCAAATGTATGTGAATCAGGTTTATGGTTGCATGATTTATTCAAATGATTAGACTTCATAATTTCTAACCCAAAAATTCTACCTTCTGTATGTTTTCCTTGCTCTAAACAACATTACACATTAGGATTATCTTGTATTATGTTTCTTTCTATTTAGATTATTATTGTACTTAACCACCGAATATTTTTAACTAGATTTTTAACTTATTGTGAATGCTAGACCAGGATAATGGTACAAGTAAATATTGAAGTGCATGCATTGTAACAATAAAAAAAGCAAAAAAGAACAATCATCAGGCTCTGTTTGCTTTTTCATTTACATTAAAGCCATATAGTCCAAAATTAGTTGTAAAAACAAGTTGCAATTCATTATTATTTATTCACAATACTTGAGAATAGGATGATTCTTTCAAACTTGGAATATTACTCCAAAAACTGAAGGATGGTGTTCCTCTACATGGATAGACCAGTCTAGATTATACTTTATTCAAAAAAAATTATATGCTTAAATATACTTGGTACATTCATTAGCTCACATTCTACAACAGAAACACATCAGACAACGTCCAAATGACATTTACATTATACACAACAAGCTTACGTTAGAAGGAACGAAAAATTATAGGGCCAATTTAAAGGAACTTACAAAATATCATATCTGCGGATGTCAACGGAAAGTGTGACATTTACAGTTCACAAACAACTATGTTTAGGAGACAAGCAACACTAGGATATGTATTTATTCAACCAACAATATGCTTTATTAATTTGAATATATTACTATAATAAAAATTCTTGGCAAGATGTTTTTTGTGTTAACGTCAGCAGCTGAAGTATAATAACACTGTATGCTTAAACAAATAGAAAGAAAACATCTTCCAGTGTAATAGCACTGTAATTTTATCATTGGAAAATTCATGGGTATAATAGTACATTGAGTAGGATATTTGATAATGAAATAAATCAAAGTTGAAATGTTGACTGATTTTACTTTAAATATTTAATCCAGTATTAATTTGTTTATAATTGACAGCGATATTATAATATATGTGATCAAATATTTGTTGATATTTTCTTGGTGTAGAACAATAGTCAAACTACTATCATTATGAATTGATAATTATAACATTAAGCAAGACTTCTGGTTAAAACTTATTTAATTTGACAGAGACCGCTGGATTGAAACTAAAACTTGACTAAAAAATAAATAGTAATAAACCCAGCACATTGGAAACAAGAGAAACGGTAAACATGATTGTATCAAAGTTCAATCATATTGATCTACATTTTATTTTATTTTTTCTCATTTCCTTTTTTCCCTCATTTTTTGGTTATACCATATATTGCAAGAACATCAAATACGAATATTTTCTTAAGATTGACCAAATGGATAGGCCATCCTAATTTTGCCTTGAATTACCCTATATGCACGTCTGATTTGTAATTAATTTCAAAACAAGAATGTTTCAACCGTTTATTTCCATAAAAAACATACATGTATAAGTAATCATAATATATAAGCTTAAACCAGTTAAAATCAGTAAGAAAAGCAATAAGCATCCCTAAAAACCAAATAACAAATCTCAGCAAACATTATTTAACTTCTTTTCTTCTTTCATTCAATTACTTATTGCCTTCATAACATTAATGATATATAATGGAAATGAATTCATGAAAAATAAGTGCTTAATCACCTTAATCATTTATGGACCTTGAAACAGAATTAAAACCTTTAATTAAGTCAAACACAATAAAAAGCATTATCCGGACTTTTTAATATTGCTGCAATACTCAACAATAAATGTAAAATCTATAATGGAAATTTGAAATAAGTTTAATGCAACTCTACCTTTTAAGTAAAAATAAAGGGAAAAAAATCACAAAATTCACTTTATTAGCACTATCATCGGCTAATTGTTTTAGGGGTGAAACTAGGCAGCCATTACAGTGCTGAGAAAAATAAGATAGACATTGATACAAAAAACAATGTCATTCACTATGCTTATATATCGACGGGATATACGAGGATTCATACCATTGATAGAAAAAACAACATCATGCTTAAGTTCAAACAGAATAATGCTAATAGAAAAGTTATCATTACAAATATGAAAATCCTTTATAAATTGCACATGATATCATGAAAGACTAGAATATTTATTCATTCAATGTAACAAATACTGATGTATCATAAGGCTGAAAAAATGAAAGAAGCAGCAAGCATACACTGCAATTATCATTCTAATTTTGTTCACTAATTCTCTTATGACATTTAAGAAATAAGAAAAATTCCCTTGCAAACTCAATACACCCACCCATTCTAATAAAAAAAATGAAAAATAAATCAGCAAAACCACTTCAGGTAAAATGCAACAAAAAATTATTCAAAAGCTTTAGACTTAAGTGACTTTATTTTCCTATTTATATCCATCTCGGTTTAACTTATGGTGTAGAATTTAATGAAAAACAATTTATATAATCGGTATCGATTCAATCAACTTGTTAAATCTTAAATGCCTATCAAATATACTTACCAAAATGGATTGCAGTGATGGAGTAGGGTTGCAATGATTGAGTCGTCGGTGTTGGAAACTTAGACTGCGATGGCGTACGTGAGGTCAATTGAGGATGTAGCCGAGGAGGCGGTGCTCAAGGGCGGAGCAGTCGTCGGGGTCAATTAAAAAGGCGGGTAGAGGGATGGGATGGAAGTGAGAAGCAAAGATGCTTAGTTTTTTTGAAAGGGGAAAGGGAACGAAGCGGGGAGGGTAGAAAAGGAAAGCGGGGGAGGTTAGAAAAGGAATAGGTCAGGACCCAAAAACAATTGCCGGCCCAACAAAAGTAAATTTCATTTGCAAGCAAATAAACCTATTGCCTCGGTTGTACAAACAACCGAAGCAAATAGACCTATTGCTTCTAGGCATTTGCTTCGGTTCTATAAGACAACCGAAGCAAATTGCATTAGTTGTATTCTCTACTGCTTTCCACGTCCCAATTTCTTTGGTTGTTAACAAAGACCGAAGCAATTCATACTATTTGCTTCAGTTGTTTATACAACCGAAGCAAATGAGGTGAGATTACTGACCTATTTTGTACTAGTGGCATATGGTCAAGGATATTTGTCAAACCCTTGGTGCATAGGCATCATTTCTTACACAATCACCGCCATTTTTCCTGCTTAGTTTTTACTTACGAAATTGTTTCGGCCATAAAGGAGGCACGCAGCTCATCCTCTACCCCAAGCAGAGTAATATATCATCTTATCTTTATTTAATTTTATTCATGTTGTAGTCTCTTTCAATTATATAAATTATAAACATGTTCAGACTTGTTTATTAATATATATATGTATGTATGTATGCATGCATGCATGTATGTATACAGTTTATCTTTCTCAGGTAGTATGTCTTCATAACTGTAACAACAACTTAGGTTGAGCGCCATCTTTAACAAGTCTTGATCTTGCAAGCAAAGGTCATTAAAACCCGGCGAAGAGCATAAAAGACACATGGATGACTCTTCTTCGCAAGAAAACCAAGTTAAGAACCAAAAGAGAGATGCACCTCCTGATAGAGTTAAGGTTGTGGCCTAGGGTATTTATGTAATTTTGTTATATAAATTAAAATGTAACACCCTTAATTTTTGTTTAACGTTATTCAGGAGATTTAGTTAGAAATATTAAATAGAATAATATAATGTGTGGAGATAAGGAGAATGAGATTTGATAATCAATTGGGTCGGGCCTTAATTAGTCAATTAACAAGATTGTTTTAAGCATAGGATATAAAAGAATTAATGAAAGGGGAAAATTGGAAATGGTTCCTTATTTCATTCCTAAAACCCTTTCCTCCCTCATTCATTCTCATTTTCATTTTTACACAATCAAAATTAAATACAAAAGGCCAGCCATTAACATGGGAAGAAGAAAGGGAAACTCTAAGGGATTCGGGAGAAAAGTTTAGGGAAATCAATAAAACAACAAATTCAATCTCTTTATCCAATCTAAGATGAATAATAGTATCCATCTCTTTTTGCTATGTTATTTTTGGATCCAGATAAGAATTTCGAATTTTTTTTGTGATTATTTTTGATGTTATGGTTGATTATATCCTTGATTGGATGATGAATGATTTATGGGAATTTTATGAAATTATTATGATAGGTTTTAAGGGTACAAACCTAATGTATGATCTCCAGTTGACTTGGAATTTTGAAATCATGTATAAAACATTATTTTGAAGTTTAATTTCATAGCTTTCTAAGTTTATATGAATACTTTATGAATTTCATAAGAGGAAATGAGAGTTTATTTCAGGTTTTAATTGTTAAAAATAATTAAATAATTATTTGGCTCCGAAATTTTTATACGTGAAAGAAGATGTTAATTCTGAGTTTTGATGATTTTTGGGGATTTTTTCCAAGGGGTTTTGATTTTCTATGAATTAATTATGTTAGAAAAGTCTATTAATTAATATTTATTAATGGTGTTAACTACAAAGGTTTGCAAATGTGTATTGGTAATATAAAACATGTTTCCATTAAATTTCTAAAAAGAAGAGAAAACGATTTTGGTTAACTAATGATATTTTGACAAGAGGCAAGAGTTGGTGAAAAGAAATAGCTTAAAAAGAAATAAATCAGTTTTATACTTATTTACAAAAACGTCATTGGAGATATTTGGCACCTCCATCCCTTTGTTATGTGACATTTATGAAAAGTCAAAACCTGGAATGACTATATGATAGTTATAGGAAGTATCAGATCTATAGGTTCGACATCTATATGGGGTGATACATGCGATATCTACTTCGTAGATATGTGATGTATCTATTTATATAGAAGTTCGACATCAATTACTGTAGGGGTCCGATATCTCGAGGTTGTGGAGTCATGACACCCGAGAGTTTCAGGACTTTACATTGTTTAAAAAGTGCAGCACCCTCTTTGTTTTAATGGTACAAAACCCGTATGCTTTTAAAGTTACGACATCTTATGTTTTTAAGGGTCTGACACCTTCTAGAATATAAAGGATCTGCATCCCTAAATGTTTTCCCTACCTCAAATCTATTTGAATTTCCAATACCTAAATATTTTCGGCCAAAATTAAAATTAAAAAAAATTATGACTGACGACTGCAGCCACAGTTTGAATCTCAACCGATATTTCGATCAAAATCTTGGTTTGATCTCTCCTAAAAAAATAGAAGATTCAGGAGTAAATTTCATTTCGAATATATCGACCAAGGTATGACAAAATCGATCAAATGGAGTTAGAGAAATATCGGAGGACATTTCCTTTTTTTTGATCCAAAAGTTAAGATCGATACTCGACACGAAACACTAAATTAAAAAAAATCAAGCAAGATAATGTGATACCCAATTCCATAGCCAATATTACCCATGCTCGTTCACAAATTAAATCAAAATCTACTAAAAATTTGCATAAAAACTATCTAAAGCCAGCACGAGATCATCGCCCAGTTTGTCGATGATCCAACCCCAAGACTGCGAGACCATCCCACTGCCACACACTACACACTACAGTCACCCATCACTCTGCACGTCGCACACTGCTTCTATTCTGTCAAGACCCAATGTAACGACCCGTATTTTTACGGATCGAAAAGTTCGTTCAAATCTGGAATTTTCAACATTTTTTTGGTTGTTTCAGATTTTGGGAAGAATTTTGGTTAAGTCCTAAGTCGTAGCCGACTTATGGGTTCTGGACGAGTTAATGACTAAGTGGTAGGTCGGCGACGACCTAAGGAAGATAGGGGAGTGGTTTAAGTCGGTTGACAGTTTGGGACGACCTAAGGAATTAACCGGGTTAAGGAAGTTAAGTCATAGAGTGGCTTAGGACGAGTGACCGACTTAAGGGAGTAGCCTATCTAAGAAGTTGACCGACTTATAGTGTTGACCGACTTATAGTATTGACCGACTTAAGATAGGAAATGACCTAAGAGATAGGTCGGCAGTGATCTAAGGAAATTAAGTCGTGACCGAGTTAAGTGTTAAGTCGGCTGACCGAGTTAACGACTTAGGAGTTTGGCGATAGGATGTGAGCGACCTAAGTCTAGAAGTTATGTTGTAACTCAGTTGAGTCGTGGCCGAGTTAAGGAGATAGAGAGATGAGTCGTATACCAGCTAGGTTGTAACCGACCTAGGGGTTAGCTGCTTAGTTATAAGTCGTAGTCTGCTAAGTCGGTAGGTCGTTCAGGGGAGCATGTGTTGAGTCGAAGCTTGGTTAAGTCGGAGGCCTTTTAAGTTAAGTCGTAGGCGCATGCCATAAGTCGTAACCGACTTAGGAGACAGCTGTTTTGTTGCGAGTCATAGGCAGATGAGTTTTTAGGTCGGCAAGGCACTAGGTCGGCAAGGCACTAGGTCGGCATGGTGTTAAGTCGGCACCGACTTAAGGAGATAGCCGAGTTACGACTTAAGGGCAGTTTTCAGCTATAAATAGGAGAGCTTCTCTTCATTTTTGGGATCCGGATTTTGAAGCGACGAAGTGCTGCCATTTTGAGAGTTCGACTTCTACACTTCTTCACTTCTTTTCTCCACTCTAATCTAGTGCTTCCATCCATCCAAATCGAAGATCAAGATTGAAGATTTAAAAGCTTGGATTGAAGATCTTCATCTTTTCAAGAGAGATTTCTTCATTTGAAGCGGATTTGTGATAGATCTAGCTTCATCCTTCGCTGACCAGATCTGAAGTGTGTTGATTTGAGGTTGTTTAGGTGATTTGGTGAGTGGTGATTATCTCTCACACGGATCCAAAGGAGTATATCGGATTGTTGGCTCGATTTGGTGTTAAAATAGTGATTTCCATGCATTTTCTTCATCCTAAGTGTAGATCCATATAGATCCATTGTTCATGATGATGTTACATCCATTTTATCATATGTTAACCTATGCAAGTTCATTCATCAAGTTTGTAGAGATATAATCCATGTTTTCATGCTTATTGGACTTTCAACTCTTTAATTACGAAAATGCCATTATTGTTATAATTGTCTACTTAGATCATTTTTGAATGCTTGATTGCTTGGATTGATGTTTGATTTGATTGATTGTTATGAACTAGATGATTGATGATTAGATTTAGATCGAAGGTGATTCAAAAGCTAAGGGAAAGGCTCTTGAATTGGAAAAGCTGCTCGTGGCATATGTAGCGGGATGATGAAGCTCCTATGCATAGATTTGATGATGTGAAGTTGAGATGAAGCTTTGCGAGGATGTAATGAAGCGAGGCATCATATGATGAAGACTTGGTCTAATCCAGGCGGGATCATTCCAAGCATGTTGATAACTCGGTGATATGATTCGAGTTGAGGATAATGGATGCTCGAGAGGCGCTTGAGCTAGTATGGCAATAGTCGTCGAGGAGGATGACTAGGAGGTTGAGATCTCATCGTTGTTGAAGGTTCTAGCATGCTCTAAGCAAGAGTACATGGGGACGCCCAAAAGACTAAGTTGATGGTCAAGTACTCTGGGTAGATTCGATAATCCTAGGCACGGGTCACGATGACGTGCGGGAGTTATGTCTAGAACCGGGGTTACCATTAGCCCTTGACGGACGGCTGAAAGAATGTGCCGGTCATTCAATTAACGGTGATATCGCAACAATGATAACAGTGATAGCCGAGTCATGGATGTTTGGTTGTATCGTCATTCGGTCTCAAGAGCGGTATTTCCTGGGTGCTTATCTGACCTTGGTTTTAGACCTTGGGATTTGTACTTGGAAAACATCGCTCTTGACTCGAGTGACAATTGCTTTACTTTAAATTGTATGCTCTGCTATGTTTGCTTCTGCTTAGTGTGTGTCTGGGGGCTATCACTGTAGAATGAGGTTGGAGTGGGAGGGTTGTATTCCTATTCCTTTGCCTTTATGCTCTTTTGGTATGTTGTTAGTTAATTTACTGCTCACTAAGACTGTTGTCTGACTCAAGGCTTTATGTTTTTAATTCTTATTGCCTTGGGCTGTTCGTCCATTTTGGGACGGGCAGACTAGGTAGCAGGTGACAGGTGCTGTTCTCTTCTCACGATGTTGATATCGAAGACGAGCTGGAGGATTGCATATTATCTTCTTATTATATGTACTGGATATTCCGCTGTTTTGTATTCTCTGAGAGATATGTAGTGAGGCTGGATGTATTGACTATATGGATGCTTGTATTCAACTATTATGGAGTTTTATATGATGTCATTTTGTTCTGTAAAGCTTCACTATACATATGTTCTATTGTATTTTGTCCATGCGCTGTGAGTAATACGATAGATTCTTTTGTTTTAAATCTTACCTTGACAATCGTCCATGGTCGCCTGGCACACTTTACAGCGCACTATCTCTAGATTCGGTGCAGGGGTCATGGGCGGTCGTCACATTTGGTATCAGAGCATTGGTTAATCGATTTTACCCAACGCTCGCCGTCGTAACTACGTATGAGAGACGTAATTGTATTTTGATGGATGATTACTATATATAATATAGTAGCTTAGTAGAGTTTGAGTCCTTTATGCAGTTGTTTCTCTAGATGTTCTAATCATTCCTTTTTGTAGATATTGAGAATGAGTCGAAGAGGGAGACCAGCTGCTAGGGGAGGCCGTGCTACTGAAGAGACTGCTGATTATGAACCAATGTTCGAAGCTATGATGACTTCGATCATGAGAAGGATACTAGTTCCGGGAGCGGCAGTTGATGTTGGAGTTCAAGTCCAAACTCCAAAACCAGTGGATTTCGCTAAGTTGTGCAAGGATTATACTGCTCTTGGAGGGAAGGTTTTCTTGGGAACAGAATCTACCATTGAGGTCCAGAGATGGATAGATGCTTGTAGAAGGATCTTTGGTGATTTGGGAATTGATGATGCAACTAAGAGGAAGTTGGCATCAAGGCAGCTTCAAGGGAGAGCCTCTGATTGGTGGAACTCTATTACCATCACTACTCCGGAAGAAGAGATTACTTGGGAGCAATTCCAAGTCAGATTTGAAGCTAAGTTCATTTCTACAACTCAGAAGTCTGTTCTGTTCAAGAAGTTTGTAGAGCTCAAGCAGGGTGGAAGATCTGTTCTTGAGTATGTTTCTGAGTTTGAAGCTTTGTCCAAGTATGCCCGGTCATATATTGAGTCTGCTTATCAGAAGAATGAGAAGTTTGTGACCGGCTTGGATAGTTATCTTGGGAGACAGTTGGTGGATCATTTGGACGATTCATTTGAGAAGCTTGTGGAGAAAGCTCTCAGGCATGAGAGTCTGTTTCCTAAGGAAGGACCTGTTGTTGCTGTTACCAAGGGAGAATCTAAACCACAGCAGGGTGGAAACCAGAAGAGGAAGCAGCAGCAGCAGAAGGGTAAGGATGGCCAGAAGAAGCCGAAAGGCGAGGTGACTTGCTACAATTGTCAGCAGAAGGGCCATTTCTCTAAGGATTGTAAGAATCCGAAGGCACCGATGAAGTGTCACAACTGTGACAAGCCGGGGCATTTCAGGAAGAATTGTCCAGAACCGAGGAAGGACAGGCAGATTGTGCAAGCCTATGCTTTGGGGGCTGTTCCGTCGTCTTCGAAAACTCCTACTGCTGAAGAGAAGGGAAAGAGTGTGGTGGTTCAAGGTACTCTTTTCCTATGTGGTGTTCCAGTTAGAGTTCTGTTTGATACTGGAGCATCGCATTCGTTTGTTTGTAATGAACTCGTAGGCCGGTTAGATTTGAAGCCGGATATTGTTGATAGGCCATTGGTTGTGACTAATCCAGTTGGGGGTTCGTCTTGTTTGTGTATGTTATGCCGTGGTCTAGTTGTGTCGAGTCATGGTTGCTCTTTTGATTGTGATTGCTTTGTTCTGAACTTTGCGGGGTTCGGAATTATTTTGGGTATGGACTGGCTTAGGAAGTACGCGGCTAAGGTTGATTGCGAAAGGTTGGAAGTGACAGTCGAGAATGTGGAGGGGCGAAAGGTTGTGATACGATGTAAGCATGAGGAAGGCGTCTTCATGAGCTTCATGTATTCGCTAGTTGTTCCATGGGATGGACTGTCTTTAGTGCCTATCGCAAATGGATTCGAGGATGTCTTTGACGAAGTCAAAGGGTTGCCGCCGCATAGAGAGATCGAGTTTCGTATAGATCTAGTTGAAGGAGCCAGACCTGTTGTGATGCCTCTTAGGCGGATGGCGCCTAGGGAACAGCAGGAGTTGAGGGTGCAAGTTGATGATCTTTTGCAGAAAGGATTCATTCGGCGTAGTGTGTCCGAGTGGGGTGCGCCAGTTGTGTTTGCAACCAAGGCAGATGGGTCATTGAGATTGTGTGTGGATTATCGTGAGCTGAATAAGGTGACTAAGAAGAACAAGTATCCATTGCCGAGAATAGATGACTTGTTTGATCAGCTTCACGAAGCCAAGGTGTTTTCTCAGATGGATTTGGCAACGGGATTTCACCAATTGAGAGTAGCTAAGGATAGTGTGCCGAAGACTGCTTTTCGGACACCATCTGGTTTCTTTGAGTGGCTGGTAATGCCGTTTGGATTGACTAACGCGCCAGCATATTTTGTGGATCTTATGAATAGAGTGTTCAGAGATCAGTTGAACAAGTTCGTACTTGTGTTCGTGGATGATATTCTGATTTATTCCAGAACGGAAGAAGAGCACAAGACGCACTTGCGTATTGTTTTGGAGATCTTACGGAAACATCAGCTGAAGGCTAAGTTTTCGAAGTGTCACTTCTGGAAGAGTGAAGTGAGGTTCTTAGGCCATGTGATTTCTGGAAATGGAATAGCGGTTGATCCCGCTAAGGTGGCAGCAATCCAGGATTGGGTTAGACCTAAGAATGCATCAGAGGTGAGAAGTTTTCTTGGATTAGCAGGATATTATCGACGGTTTATCAAGGACTTCTCCAAGGTAGCTGCACCGTTAACAGGATTAACGAAGAAGAACCAAGTGTTCAGTTGGGATGCTAAGTGTGAGCAAGCTTTCGGAATCCTGAAAGAGCGACTGACGAGTGCTCCTGTTTTAACTATTCCTAGTGGGAATGATGAGATGGTGGTTTACACCGACGCATGTGGTACTGGACTTGGAGCAGTGTTGATGCAGAAGGATAAAGTTGTTGCGTATGCCAGTCGACAACTAAAGCCGCATGAAAGGAATTACCCGACTCATGATTTGGAGTTAGCGGCGATTGTATTTGCTCTGAAGATGTGGAGGCATTATTTGTTGGGAGTTCGATTCGAGTTGTTTACGGATCATAAGTCGTTGAAGTATCTTTTCTCCCAAAAGGATTTGAATCTTCGGCAGCAACGTTGGCTAGAGTTTTTGGCATCATACGATTTTGGTATAGCTTATACTCCGGGAAAAGGTAACGCAGTGGCAGATGCGTTAAGTCGAAGACATGCAGGATTGGAAGCCATGTTTTCTGAATGGAAGAGTCTCGAGTATTTAGCTGGATTTGACTTCAGGCCTAGATGCGAACTAGAACCTGAAATGTTGGCAAACTTATTGATAAGACCTTCTCTTGTGGAAAGGATTGGCGAGGGCCAAAAGCGAGATGATAAGCTTGTCAAGATTATCCGTGAATTGGAATCTGGATTGGATCCAGAAAAGGATAAAGGATTCGAGGTCGATCGAGAGGGTTGGCTTCGGAAGCAAGGACGACTAGTTGTTCCCGATATAGATGAATTGAGGAGTGAAGTTTTGAAGGAAAGTCATCACTCGAAGCTGACAATTCATCCAGGTGGAAATAAGATGTATCGGGATATGAAGAGAACCTACTACTGGGAAGGCATGAAGAAGGATGTTGGAGATTTCATTTCCAAGTGTATGAACTGTCAGTTGGTAAAGGCTGAACAGAAGAAGCCAAGTGGATTGCTTCAGCCCTTAGAAGTTCCTACATGGAAGTGGGAACAAGTGTCGATGGATTTTATTGATGGATTGCCTAGAACCAGAACGGGAAATGAAGGGATTTGGGTCGTTGTGGATCGTCTGACTAAGAGTGCACGATTCATTCCTGTTCGATCGACTAGGACTGCATCAAAGTTGGCTGAGTTGTATGTTAAGTGGATAGTTCGATTCCATGGTATTCCGAAAAGTATAGTGAGCGATCGAGACCCGTTGTTCACTAGTGGATTTTGGAAGAGCTTCCAGGAAGTTTTGGGAACCGAGTTGTGTTTGAGTACAGCTTATCACCCTCAAACAGATGGTCAGACCGAGAGAGTCAACCGAGTTTTGGAAGATCTTCTTAGAGCATGTGTTTTGGACTTCGGAGGATCATGGGAAGATCACCTTCATTTGGTGGAGTTTGCGTACAACAACAGTTACCAGTCAAGTATTGGTATGGCACCATATGAGGCATTGTATGGAAGACCGTGTAACTCTCCGACATGTTGGTTGGAAACTGGGGAAAAGTTGATGCTTGGGCCAGAGATGATTCGTCAGACTTCAGATTGTATAGAGATCATTCGGCAACGAATGAAGGCAGCCCAAGATCGTCAGAAGAGTTATGCTGATAAACGTCGTAAGGATTTGGAGTTCGACGTAGGTGAAATGGTTTTTGTGAAGATTTCTCCACTGAAGAATGTTATCCGATTCGGGAAGAAAGGAAAATTGACTCCGAGATTTGTTGGACCATTCCCGATCATCGAGCGAATTGGAAAGCTCGCCTACAGATTGGAGTTACCAGAGAAGATGTCGGGTGTGCACAATGTTTTTCATGTATCATATCTACGGAAGTATGTGCACGACTCGAGTACCGTAGTTTCTGCTGATAGCTGTGAAGATTTCGAGGTTGATCCAGTCGATAGAAGACCTCGTAAGCCGCTTTGTGTTGTTGAGACTGACACGAAACAGCTTAGGAGGAAGGTAGTTAAGTTGCTCAAGATACAATGGAGTGATGATGATAACGACTGTACGTGGGAGGTGGAAGAGAGGATGAAAGCAGCTCATCCTGAACTCTTCGAGGTATGGCCCTAAGGTGTCGTGTCATCTAACGAAATTGTAACTTGTTCTAGTTTTAGAATTCTGCATGCTAAGCTAGAATTGGATGCATGATTTGTTGATTTCTATGGATGGTAGGCGTGCAGAATAGTTTTTGATTGCTTTGTTTGTTTGGAATTTCGGGGGCGAAATTCCTAAGGGGGAGAGAATGTAACGACCCGTATTTTTACGGATCGAAAAGTTCGTTCAAATCTGGAATTTTCAACATTTTTTTGGTTGTTTCAGATTTTGGGAAGAATTTTGGTTAAGTCCTAAGTCGTAGCCGACTTATGGGTTCTGGACGAGTTAATGACTAAGTGGTAGGTCGGCGACGACCTAAGGAAGATAGGGGAGTGGTTTAAGTCGGTTGACAGTTTGGGACGACCTAAGGAATTAACCGGGTTAAGGAAGTTAAGTCATAGAGTGGCTTAGGACGAGTGACCGACTTAAGGGAGTAGCCTATCTAAGAAGTTGACCGACTTATAGTGTTGACCGACTTATAGTATTGACCGACTTAAGATAGGAAATGACCTAAGAGATAGGTCGGCAGTGATCTAAGGAAATTAAGTCGTGACCGAGTTAAGTGTTAAGTCGGCTGACCGAGTTAACGACTTAGGAGTTTGGCGATAGGATGTGAGCGACCTAAGTCTAGAAGTTATGTTGTAACTCAGTTGAGTCGTGGCCGAGTTAAGGAGATAGAGAGATGAGTCGTATACCAGCTAGGTTGTAACCGACCTAGGGGTTAGCTGCTTAGTTATAAGTCGTAGTCTGCTAAGTCGGTAGGTCGTTCAGGGGAGCATGTGTTGAGTCGAAGCTTGGTTAAGTCGGAGGCCTTTTCAGTTAAGTCGTAGGCGCATACCATAAGTCGTAACCGACTTAGGAGACAGCTGTTTTGTTGCGAGTCATAGGCAGATGAGTTTTTAGGTCGGCAAGGCACTAGGTCGGCAAGGCACTAGGTCGGCATGGTGTTAAGTCGGCACCGACTTAAGGAGATAGCCGAGTTACGACTTAAGGGCAGTTTTCAGCTATAAATAGGAGAGCTTCTCTTCATTTTTGGGATCCGGATTTTGAAGCGACGAAGTGCTGCCATTTTGAGAGCTCGACTTCTACACTTCTTCACTTCTTTTCTCCACTCTAATCTAGTGCTTCCATCCATCCAAATCGAAGATCAAGATTGAAGATTTAAAAGCTTGGATTGAAGATCTTCATCTTTTCAAGAGAGATTTCTTCATTTGAAGCGGATTTGTGATAGATCTAGCTTCATCCTTCGCTGACCAGATCTGAAGTGTGTTGATTTGAGGTTGTTTAGGTGATTTGGTGAGTGGTGATTATCTCTCACACGGATCCAAAGGAGTATATCGGATTGTTGGCTCGATTTGGTGTTAAAATAGTGATTTCCATGCATTTTCTTCATCCTAAGTGTAGATCCATATAGATCCATTGTTCATGATGATGTTACATCCATTTTATCATATGTTAACCTATGCAAGTTCATTCATCAAGTTTGTAGAGATATAATCCATGTTTTCATGCTTATTGGACTTTCAACTCTTTAATTACGAAAATGCCATTATTGTTATAATTGTCTACTTAGATCATTTTTGAATGCTTGATTGCTTGGATTGATGTTTGATTTGATTGATTGTTATGAACTAGATGATTGATGATTAGATTTAGATCGAAGGTGATTCAAAAGCTAAGGGAAAGGCTCTTGAATTGGAAAAGCTGCTCGTGGCATATGTAGCGGGATGATGAAGCTCCTATGCATAGATTTGATGATGTGAAGTTGAGATGAAGCTTTGCGAGGATGTAATGAAGCGAGGCATCATATGATGAAGACTTGGTCTAATCCAGGCGGGATCATTCCAAGCATGTTGATAACTCGGTGATATGATTCGAGTTGAGGATAATGGATGCTCGAGAGGCGCTTGAGCTAGTATGGCAATAGTCGTCGAGGAGGATGACTAGGAGGTTGAGATCTCATCGTTGTTGAAGGTTCTAGCATGCTCTAAGCAAGAGTACATGGGGACGCCCAAAAGACTAAGTTGATGGTCAAGTACTCTGGGTAGATTCGATAATCCTAGGCACGGGTCACGATGACGTGCGGGAGTTATGTCTAGAACCGGGGTTACCATTAGCCCTTGACGGACGGCTGAAAGAATGTGCCGGTCATTCAATTAACGGTGATATCGCAACAATGATAACAGTGATAGCCGAGTCATGGATGTTTGGTTGTATCGTCATTCGGTCTCAAGAGCGGTATTTCCTGGGTGCTTATCTGACCTTGGTTTTAGACCTTGGGATTTGTACTTGGAAAACATCGCTCTTGACTCGAGTGACAATTGCTTTACTTTAAATTGTATGCTCTGCTATGTTTGCTTCTGCTTAGTGTGTGTCTGGGGGCTATCACTGTAGAATGAGGTTGGAGTGGGAGGGTTGTATTCCTATTCCTTTGCCTTTATGCTCTTTTGGTATGTTGTTAGTTAATTTACTGCTCACTAAGACTGTTGTCTGACTCAAGGCTTTATGTTTTTAATTCTTATTGCCTTGGGCTGTTCGTCCATTTTGGGACGGGCAGACTAGGTAGCAGGTGACAGGTGCTGTTCTCTTCTCACGATGTTGATATCGAAGATGAGCTGGAGGATTGCATATTATCTTCTTATTATATGTACTGGATATTCCGCTGTTTTGTATTCTCTGAGAGATATGTAGTGAGGCTGGATGTATTGACTATATGGATGCTTGTATTCAACTATTATGGAGTTTTATATGATGTCATTTTGTTCTGTAAAGCTTCACTATACATATGTTCTATTGTATTTTGTCCATGCGCTGTGAGTAATACGATAGATTCTTTTGTTTTAAATCTTACCTTGACAATCGTCCATGGTCGCCTGGCACACTTTACAGCGCACTATCTCTAGATTCGGTGCAGGGGTCATGGGCGGTCGTCACACCCAAAAGTTGGCCTTCGAAAATCGGCACCCGTACTCCACTTGTACCCAAAATGCCGTAGATTCAAATGCCAAATCTGGTTCTCCGGAGCTTATAACAACATTAAGTAAATAACACAGCGGAAATAAAAGAATAATACATTGATATACAATATCTGATACAACATCTGATACAACAGAGTGACACAATGAATATCAATATACATCAAAGATATGATACAACGAATAGCAGCGGAAAAGAAAAAAATAGATAACTAATATCAGCAGCGGAACAAATAACTCTAAGATAGTCTTCAAGAGAGAACTCCAGCAGTAGCTCGAACTCCCAATAACGATACACCAAGAATAAGCAAGTGCAGTCCGATCCAAAGACTGAACTAGCTCCAGAAAATCTACTAAATCTGAATATCTGAAAAACCCAACTCTAGACTGCTCGTGTAGAAAATTTTGAGCATCCAGAGTTTAGGAAAGAAACAATAAACTCCGGATCAGTCATGGGACTGGTGTGAGCAACAAAAACAGTTTATCTTTAAAACAAATAGCAGAGAATTTTAAAGTCAATTCGCAATGCTTTTGGAAAATGAAACTACCATAAGACCTCCCACCACACACACAATGCAAACGCAGAATTGGAGGAGATTTCTTCTTATGATAGTCAAAGATGCTTACTACGCAAAATCAAATCATTTTTGATATTATTATTAGTGCATAGTGTAGAAAACATTTCGAAAGTATAATATTAATCTTAGCCAGCATAGGCATTCCGCACTTATGCCTACTATAGCTACCATGTTCAATAGCAGGTTACCGCCACATTCCATGGCAGGTAATACAACTAAAACCGTACACGTCGCGTATTGTTTCTTTGGATTTCCAACAAATGGTCAGGCTAAGGAACTTCCTTTTCCATGATGGGTACGTCCCTGGAATAGACGACCCAAGAACCTAACCGGATCTCTGCCAACACAAGGCCGGGTTACCTCTGCAAAAATAGGTAACTACTGACACGCGTATGCCATCCCCCGATCGTCACCGATCTTCCCGAGGATCCCCGATTTGCAACAAACCACATAGTAAAAATGCAGCAACCACAGAGGTTAAGTATCTGGGCTCCATACCATGATACCACCTTTATCCAGAAGGAATGACATACACTAAGGGGCGCTACTCCCTAGAACCTTGCCGCATCCTTCCTGTTTTGACCATTTCCGGGGTGTGAGGCTCGACGAAGTCTCGTCCACAAAGCTACGCTTTGTCACAAAGCCATGCTTCGGGTCAAACAAATGATCAACCTATGATCACAAAGATATAAGATCAAACAAATGATCATATCGCAAATGATCAAACACTGATCATCACACAGCAACACTCAGCATGCCACATTACCAAATTGGGATATATCGCTGATAAATTTCAACTACATAGCCTCTGAGCTCGTACGTCTCAGAGAAGGGTGTTAAGCTAAGAGAATAAATTCTCCGCCACCAACAGAAATGTATTTGAAAGAAATCGGCTTTATATCTCAAAGTGTAATGTCAGACATGTATCCATACAAGTCTGTTCCGGGTTCGAACAGAACCGAAGGCACTTCTTACGAAGCCCTTGCATTTCCGGGTATTCACAATCCCGTCCGGACTTCCCATCACAAAGGGTGATAAAATCTCTATATCGGGGCCAGTCGATGCAGAGACATTCGACGAGTTGTCCTTTCGTTTTCGTAAATATCCGGTCTTCAACACCGGTCTTCAAATGCCATCCATATACGACGTATCACTATTCGGAATGGGTTATATGACACAAATGTCTTTTCCCGGTTAACCCGAATAACGAGCGCAATATTCAAAATCATATGGATATTGGGGTCTCAGTTAAATCATAGCTTAAAGTCCAAAACTTTCCATTCGAATGGTTAAAGTAAATTACCATTTTCAAATCTTTAAATAAAAAGATTTATTTCACAAAGTTAACCCCATTCACAAAAGTAAATTCATAGATTTCAAAACAATTTTCGTTTCAATTGGATTAACTCGTTAAATCTTTAAATCAAAGATTTAACTTATAGCTTCCAAAACAATTTCATTTCAAAGAGTTTAAACAAATCATCATTTTAAAATCTGTTAACAATAAACAGATTCAATTCATAGCTTTCAAAACTATTCAATTTCATTTTTAAATTTGAACCTTTCAGCACAATTCGGAAATTCACTTCTTATATGAAAGCTGTTATTATTGAAAACAAATAGTTTTCGTTTTTAGAAAAATCCAATTTTTATTTACACGAGTTAAAACCTTTGGATTTAAATTCACATTCCAAAAATCAATACTTTTAAAATAGTTTCACCCTTATATACGGGTATAACGTCTTAAATCCCTAGTTTCAGATCATAGAATTCACTTTCAAACTTGAATTCAAATTTAAATCCAATTATTTACATTTTCAAAACTCGATTAAGTTATTCAAAATAATTTTTATCTTTGAAATCCCATTTCAAAAGCTTCCTACTCTAAACTGAAATTTCCAATTTCAAAATCAATTGAAATTAAAATTTCAATTCCAAAAACATCAAATTTAAATTATCTGTGACTTAACCGATTTCCACGTGAAATCCATATTTGTGTGTGTATGGTGTAGTCCAGGGGTTTTACACACAATAGTGCAACATCAATCATCATAGATATACTGATAAGCGGTATAATCGATAACGCTTATCTTCATTCACAGATTCATAGGTAAAATAAATTTATCAGTCACAAAGATTCACAATTATAATTCGATGTGAGTTTCGAATAACCGACTGGAATCCGACTCCCTGTCGCATCGAAATTCAAGTGCCGTTTTACAGGCAAAGGGTTTCATATTCACATAACAATATATACATCACAGATAAGTAAATTACAGATCATAACATAATCAGGATATATCACAAAGTATCAATAACAGGGGTATCAAACAATCAAATCATTCAATAGAATTCAAACATCCGTAAGTAAACTTATTAATCCACTGATTAATTTAAATCAGATGTTTCAATTATTAATCCGGGTTATTTATCATGATTTAATTATAAATTATTTGAAAAATTCCCTTTCTAATTCATTAGTTAATCTTTAATTATTAACTAATTAATTTTTAATAAATGAATCAATTAAACCTTTAATTATTAAACAAATCTTAATTAATCACAATCTTTAATCAATCCTTTAATTTATTAACAAATAATTTACTCAAATTTTCAAATCATCATTTAGTTGATTATTTTCAGTAATTATCTATTAATTACTTCTCTAAGTAATTTTTTTTTCTTCATTTGTTACATTAAGTAATTATACTTAACTCAATATCAAGTAATTATCTTTAATTAATTGAACCTAATTAATTAATTAAAATTTACCATATTAATTATCTTTTTAAACCTTGTTTAATAAATCACCTTTTTCACATTAGACACCTTAAAAGGTTAAGATTTAGCTTAAACGACATTTTATCTTAATTTCCTTTTAAGTTACATTATTTATTAAATATAAATAATCTTATAAAAAAAATTGTATCAAAACTAAATAAATTAAAATTTAATTTCTTTGAAAACATCTTATTAACTTAAAATTCAAATCAAGTCATTGTTTGAACATAGTTTTAAAAGTGTCTTAAAAGTTTGAAAATTTTTTAAAGTAAAAACTGTTTTACATATTAGTCTCGAGACCTGCTTCGGGTCGCACCCGAGAAAAATGCCTAAGTGCTTCGAGTTTTCCCCCAATCTAACCCGTATGCCATTTTTTTCTTTAAACTTAAATTTTTCTAAGTGTTAAAAATTTGACCCGGCATGAACCTAAAAACACACGAGTTCGAACTCGTGCCATAACCCTGTTTACCCGAGTACAAACTCGAGAATCACGCGAACAACCCACCTACTTCTTCTTCCCCAATTTCACAACCCAGATACCCACGTCGCACGCGTGCACGTGCACACCGGAATTCGCCACCCAAACCATCGACGATTTCTCCCCACAGATCAGCAACTACCTCCTCATCTCAACCAATCACCCAACATCCACGAATCCGCCATAATATCGAAACGAGTATTCGAGATCAAACTGGAACAAAGCTGACCATCAAAGAAGACCCTCGACCCGCCGCCATAGTCCACCGGAGACCATGCGAACCTGCCCACGCCTCCGCCACTCACCCACGAAACCATCCCCATAGGTGCGATCGCCCAGATTACCGTGATGATGACGCGATTTGCTCGTGAACAACAGCAAACCAAAACGAACCCAAAACCCTAGTTTGATCTCGTATGATCATTCTAGTTTATTATAATTTTTTTGACTATTTTTCCCAACATCAGAGACGTTCAAACATGCTTCAGAACAAATTTCAATATTTATTTATGATTCGATTGTCAGGAATTGAGAAAAATGCAACTTTACCAAATTTTCAAACCGCTCTTGAAATATTGCACTAAAAATCTTCATTCTAGTTTTAAAAATCCTATTTGGCATGGAAGATTCAAGTTATGAACTTGAATTAGCATTTTTCAACAATTGAATTTAACAAATTATTAGGTGTTTACCTGTAGATTAAGATGCCAGTGATATATCTTATTAACATGTTCGAAAACAGGTAAAAGAATTCTTAATTTAAGGTTGAACTTCCTATCTGATTGAAACTTTAAGCTTTACAAAGATTTTAATGAAAATAATTTGAATTTGAATAAATGTTTAACCCTGTAATAAATAAACAGGGTAGTAAAGTATGCAGAAAATTCTATATATCTAAACACAGGATTATATTCAAAGATAAATCACATAGCACACCATATGATCAATGAATCGTCTATACTGTTTTGATTAAACTTAAACTTGAAAGCTTATGTCACAGTATTTAGTTTAAACAGAGCAGATGTTTTTATTTCCAAACCTGCATACATCATTTTTATGTATACGTATACATGCAAGCAAACATTGACATTCAAAATAAGTTCATACTTTGAGTTTTTTTAAAAAAATGCTACTCACTGTTGTTTTTCCAGAGAAAGAAAACAGAGCTTCTTTGAACAGGTTGCAAGCTGAAACTCTCCTAAATCTCTGGTTTGATATTGAGTTTGAAATTGTAAGGTGATGTTTCATTTTTTTTTTCTTTCTCTTTTTTATAGCTTCGAATGAAAAAAACTGAGATGGAAAGGATTGAGATATGAGAAAAGAAATGTACAGCAGATTTTACTTTGTTTTGCAAGTTTGGCCATGCTTGCATTAATTATCTGTACCATGTATACTTTCTTCCCATACTTAAATATATTTACTTTTTACTTTACTTTGCTTAGTCTATTTTGTTTTGCTCGGCTGTTATGATGTTATGGTGGCTGGAAGATGATTGTGTATTGGTTTAGTTCATGCTTTGTATTCTATTTTTCTTGTTTCTGTTATTGTACAAATTTGTTAAACTTGTTAAATATTTTACTTAATGTTCTTTATTTTTAATTCACCTGTTTTGATTACATGGTTTGAACTTGTGAAATCTTCATTTCTAGTTATACTTGTAGTGTGTTTTCTTTGGTCATATACTTTGAAATTTAAATGAAGTTCTTTTATCATTATATTGTTAGATTTTATTATTTTGTTGTTATATATTTATTTTTTTATTTTAACTTAAATATTTATTTTACTGTAATATTATCATCATCATTTATTTACACTTCAAATCAAAAATTAATATATATATACTCATATATAAGATTTCCAATTCACTCATATTCGAGTCGGGGAAACTCGCTCCAATTAATCCAGTTATTTCACAATTTTTATTCAGAAATTTATTTAATTACTCAATTTAATCCAAAAATTCGTTTAATTATTAATTTAAATAAATTAAAATTTCGGGGTCGTTACAAACTTCCCCCCTTAAAAGAATTTCGTCCTCGAAATTCGCAGGCACGAAAACAACAGAGATAGACAGATTCGATCTCCTATAATTCTTCAAACACAAGATACGGATTCCGAATTCAAGTCGGAATATCTCAGAATATATACCAATTTGTCCCTCTTCGGACTTTGGTATTCACAAGAAATTACAACAGAATTTCAAAATTTGGTTTTCAAACGAAATCGTTTTATTGATTAAATTCAAATTTAGCTCCATATTCTATTAATCAATTTAACTCAACTTAAAATTTCCAATTTCAAATTCATTAAGGTTTAAATCAAAAAGCTGATAAGAAACTGATGAAAATACTAAGTAAGGACTTTCTACAACGATTCGTAGAGCCATCATCATACCGAAACTTCTTTCTGGAGCTGTCAAAAGAATTTGGAAACGAATCAAAGAAGATTGATAAGAAGGTTGTTTCCACTGTTGCAGGGTATTGACCATTTATAGTCGTATTCCCTTGTCCCCTATCTCGTCCTCTTCTTGCACTCATACTCACTATCAGTGGATAGTAAGAGAATTTACTGAGACGTTCAAACGGATATCTTAGGGATACACTCATTCTAGAGTTTACTTCACTCTATCTCTAATGAGTTACTTAACGTGTTATACTCCTGAGCTAAAGTTCAACCTTAGCTCTGATACCACTTGTCAAGACCCAAAAGTTGGCCTTCGAAAATCGGCACCCGTACTCCACTTGTACCCAAAATGCCGTAGATTCAAATGCCAAATCTGGTTCTCCGGAGCTTATAACAACATTAAGTAAATAACACAGCGGAAATAAAAGAATAATACATTGATATACAATATCTGATACAACATCTGATACAACAGAGTGACACAATGAATATCAATATACATCAGAGATATGATACAACGAATAGCAGCGGAAAAGAAAAAAATAGATAACTAATATCAGCAGCGGAACAAATAACTCTAAGATAGTCTTCAAGAGAGAACTCCAGCAGTAGCTCGAACTCCCAATAACGATACACCAAGAATAAGCAAGTGCAGTCCGATCCAAAGACTGAACTAGCTCCAGAAAATCTACTAAATCTGAATATCTGAAAAACCCAACTCTAGACTGCTCGTGTAGAAAATTTTGAGCATCCAGAGTTTAGGAAAGAAACAATAAACTCCGGATCAGTCATGGGACTGGTGTGAGCAACAAAAACAGTTTATCTTTAAAACAAATAGCAGAGAATTTTAAAGTCAATTCGCAATGCTTTTGGAAAATGAAACTACCATAAGACCTCCCACCACACACACAATGCAAACGCAGAATTGGAGGAGATTTCTTTTTATGATAGTCAAAGATGCTTACTACGCAAAATCAAATCATTTTTGATATTATTATTAGTGCATAGTGTAGAAAACATTTCGAAAGTATAATATTAATCTTAGCCAGCATAGGCATTCCGCACTTATGCCTACTATAGCTACCATGTTCAATAGCAGGTTACCGCCACATTCCATGGCAGGTAATACAACTAAAACCGTACACGTCGCGTATTGTTTCTTTGGATTTCCAACAAATGGTCAGGCTAAGGAACTTCCTTTTCCACGATGGGTACGTCCCTGGAATAGACGACCCGAGAACCTAACCGGATCTCTGCCAACACAAGGCCGGGTTACCTCTGCAAAAATAGGTAACTACTGACACGCGTATGCCATCCCCCGATCGTCACCGATCTTCCCGAGGATCCCCGATTCACAACAAACCACATAGTAAAAATGCAGCAACCACAGAGGTTAAGTATCTGGGCTCCATACCATGATACCACCTTTATCCAGAAGGAATGACATACACTAAGGGGCGCTACTCCCTAGAACCTTGCCGCATCCTTCCTGTTTTGACCATTTCCGGGGTGTGAGGCTCGACGAAGTCTCGTCCACAAAGCTACGCTTTGTCACAAAGCCATGCTTCGGGTCAAACAAATGATCAACCTATGATCACAAAGATATAAGATCAAACAAATGATCATATCGCAAATGATCAAACACTGATCATCACACAGCAACACTCAGCATGCCACATTACCAAATTGGGATATATCGTTGATAAATTTCAACTACATAGCCTCTGAGCTCGTACGTCTCAGAGAAGGGTGTTAAGCTAAGAGAATAAATTCTCCGCCACCAACAGAAATGTATTTGAAAGAAATCGGCTTTATATCTCAAAGTGTAATGTCAGACATGTATCCATA
Organism: Allium fistulosum; assembly: GCA_030737815.1. NCBI lineage: Eukaryota > Viridiplantae > Streptophyta > Magnoliopsida > Asparagales > Amaryllidaceae > Allium > Allium fistulosum. The sequence goes on along the minus strand of CM060908.1, from coordinate 295,552,092 downwards.
CAAGTCTGTTCCGGGTTCGAACAGAACCGAAGGCACTTCTTACGAAGCCCTTGCATTTCCGGGTATTCACAATCCCGTCCGGACTTCCCATCACAAAGGGTGATAAAATCTCTATATCGGGGCCAGTCGATGCAGAGACATTCGACGAGTTGTCCTTTCGTTTTCGTAAATATCCGGTCTTCAACACCGGTCTTCAAATGCCATCCATATACGACGTATCACTATTCGGAATGGGTTATATGACACAAATGTCTTTTCCCGGTTAACCCGAATAACGAGCGCAATATTCAAAATCATATGGATATTGGGGTCTCAGTTAAATCATAGCTTAAAGTCCAAAACTTTCCATTCGAATGGTTAAAGTAAATTACCATTTTCAAATCTTTAAATAAAAAGATTTATTTCACAAAGTTAACCCCATTCACAAAAGTAAATTCATAGATTTCAAAACAATTTTCGTTTCAATTGGATTAACTCGTTAAATCTTTAAATCAAAGATTTAACTTATAGCTTCCAAAACAATTTCATTTCAAAGAGTTTGAACAAATCATCATTTTAAAATCTGTTAACAATAAACAGATTCAATTCATAGCTTTCAAAACTATTCAATTTCATTTTTAAATTTGAACCTTTCAGCACAATTCGGAAATTCACTTCTTATATGAAAGCTGTTATTATTGAAAACAAATAGTTTTCGTTTTTAGAAAAATCCAATTTTTATTTACACGAGTTAAAACCTTTGGATTTAAATTCACATTCCAAAAATCAATACTTTTAAAATAGTTTCACCCTTATATACGGGTATAACGTCTTAAATCCCTAGTTTCAGATCATAGAATTCACTTTCAAACTTGAATTCAAATTTAAATCCAATTATTTACATTTTCAAAACTCGATTAAGTTATTCAAAATAATTTTTATCTTTGAAATCCCATTTCAAAAGCTTCCTACTCTAAACTGAAATTTCCAATTTCAAAATCAATTGAAATTAAAATTTCAATTCCAAAAACATCAAATTTAAATTATCTGTGACTTAACCGATTTCCACGTGAAATCCATATTTGTGTGTGTATGGTGTAGTCCAGGGGTTTTACACACAATAGTGCAACATCAATCATCACAGATATACTGATAAGCGGTATAATCGATAACGCTTATCTTCATTCACAGATTCATAGGTAAAATAAATTTATCAGTCACAAAGATTCACAATTATAATTCGATGTGGGTTTCGAATAACCGACTGGAATCCGACTCCCTATCGCATCGAAATTCAAGTGCCGTTTTACAGGCAAAGGGTTTCATATTCACATAACAATATATACATCACAGATAAGTAAATTACAGATCATAACATAATCAGGATATATCACAAAGTATCAATAACAGGGGTATCAAACAATCAAATCATTCAATAGAATTCAAACATCCGTAAGTAAACTTATTAATCCACTGATTAATTTAAATCAGATGTTTCAATTATTAATCCGGGTTATTTATCATGATTTAATTATAAATTATTTGAAAAATTCCCTTTCTAATTCATTAGTTAATCTTTAATTATTAACTAATTAATTTTTAATAAATGAATCAATTAAACCTTTAATTATTAAACAAATCTTAATTAATCACAATCTTTAATCAACCCTTTAATTTATTAACAAATAATTTACTCAAATTTTCAAATCATCATTTAGTTGATTATTTTCAGTAATTATCTATTAATTACTTCTCTAAGTAATTTTTTTTTCTTCATTTGTTACATTAAGTAATTATACTTAACTCAATATCAAGTAATTATCTTTAATTAATTGAACCTAATTAATTAATTAAAATTTACCATATTAATTATCTTTTTAAACCTTGTTTAATAAATCACCTTTTTCACATTAGACACCTTAAAAGGTTAAGATTTAGCTTAAACGACATTTTATCTTAATTTCCTTTTAAGTTACATTATTTATTAAATATAAATAATCTTATAAAAAAAATTGTATCAAAACTAAATAAATTAAAATTTAATTTCTTTGAAAACATCTTATTAACTTAAAATTCAAATCAAGTCATTGTTTGAACATAGTTTTAAAAGTGTCTTAAAAGTTTGAAAATTTTTTAAAGTAAAAACTGTTTTACATATTAGTCTCGAGACCTGCTTCGGGTCGCACCCGAGAAAAATGCCTAAGTGCTTCGAGTTTTCCCCCAATCTAACCCGTATGCCATTTTTTTCTTTAAACTTAAAATTTTCTAAGTGTTAAAAATTTGACCCGGCATGAACCTAAAAACACACGAGTTCGAACTCGTGCCATAACCCTGTTTACCCGAGTACAAACTCGAGAATCACGCGAACAACCCACCTACTTCTTCTTCCCCAATTTCACAACCCAGATACCCACGTCGCACGCGTGCACGTGCACACCGGAATTCACCACCCAAACCATCGACGATTTCTCCCCACAGATCAGCAACTACCTCCTCATCTCAACCAATCACCCAACATCCACGAATCCGCCATAATATCGAAACGAGTATTCGAGATCAAACTGGAACAAAGCTGACCATCAAAGAAGACCCTCGACCCGCCGCCATAGTCAACCGGAGACCATGCGAACCTGCCCACGCCTCCGCCACTCACCCACGAAACCATCCCCATAGGTGCGATCGCCCAGATTACCGTGATGATGACGCGATTTGCTCGTGAACAACAGCAAACCAAAACGAACCCAAAACCCTAGTTTGATCTCGTATGATCATTCTAGTTTATTATAATTTTTTTGACTATTTTTCCCAACATCAGAGACGTTCAAACATGCTTCAGAACAAATTTCAATATTTATTTATGATTCGATTGTCAGGAATTGAGAAAAATGCAACTTTACCAAATTTTCAAACCGCTCTTGAAATATTGCACTAAAAATCTTCATTCTAGTTTTAAAAATCCTATTTGGCATGGAAGATTCAAGTTATGAACTTGAATTAGCATTTTTCAACAATTGAATTTAACAAATTATTAGGTGTTTACCTGTAGATTAAGATGCCAGTGATATATCTTATTAACATGTTCGAAAACAGGTAAAAGAATTCTTAATTTAAGGTTGAACTTCCTATCTGATTGAAACTTTAAGCTTTACAAAGATTTTAATGAAAATAATTTGAATTTGAATAAATGTTTAACCCTGTAATAAATAAACAGGGTAGTAAAGTATGCAGAACATTCTATATATCTAAACACAGGATTATATTCAAAGATAAATCACATAGCACACCATATGATCAATGAATCGTCTATACTGTTTTGATTAAACTTAAACTTGAAAGCTTATGTCACAGTATTTAGTTTAAACAGAGCAGATGTTTTTATTTCCAAACCTGCATACATCATTTTTATGTATACGTATACATGCAAGCAAACATTGACATTCAAAATAAGTTCATACTTTGAGTTTTTTTAAAAAAATGCTACTCACTGTTGTTTTTCCAGAGAAAGAAAACAGAGCTTCTTTGAACAGGTTGCAAGCTGAAACTCTCCTAAATCTCTGGTTTGATATTGAGTTTGAAATTGTAAGGTGATGTTTCATTTTTTTTTTCTTTCTCTTTTTTATAGCTTCGAATGAAAAAAACTGAGATGGAAAGGATTGAGATATGAGAAAAGAAATGTACAGCAGATTTTACTTTGTTTTGCAAGTTTGGCCATGCTTGCATTAATTATCTGTACCATGTATACTTTCTTCCCATACTTAAATATATTTACTTTTTACTTTACTTTGCTTAGTCTATTTTGTTTTGCTCGGCTGTTATGATGTTATGGTGGCTGGAAGATGATTGTGTATTGGTTTAGTTCATGCTTTGTATTCTATTTTTCTTGTTTCTGTTATTGTACAAATTTGTTAAACTTGTTAAATATTTTACTTAATGTTCTTTATTTTTAATTCACCTGTTTTGATTACATGGTTTGAACTTGTGAAATCTTCATTTCTAGTTATACTTGTAGTGTGTTTTCTTTGGTCATATACTTTGAAATTTAAATGAATTTCTTTTATCATTATATTGTTAGATTTTATTATTTTGTTGTTATATATTTATTTTTTTATTTTAAATTAAATATTTATTTTACTGTAATATTATCATCATCATTTATTTACACTTCAAATCAAAAATTAATATATATATACTCATATATAAGATTTCCAATTCACTCATATTCGAGTCGGGGAAACTCGCTCCAATTAATCCAGTTATTTCACAATTTTTATTCAGAAATTTATTTAATTACTCAATTTAATCCAAAAATTCATTTAATTATTAATTTAAATAAATTAAAATTTCGGGGTCGTTACATATTCCCTCTTACATCTTGTCGTACCGCAGCTTCTCAGGTAATTTTCAAATGTAACGACCCACCTTTTTGGACGGTTTAGATCGACAATAAACCACACATGTCAACTCAAACCATTCAAAAGGGAGGATTGTTAATGGGGTAAATAAGAAAATAAGAGAAAAGAAGAGAAAAAAACAAAACACAGAATCTCACAGCGGAATAACAAAATATAATAATCAAATAAATAGTTCATGAAGCTGTTTTACAATTAACATTTGATTAAACTTTTACAATACAATCAGAGTATACATACAACATGAATAAATAAATAATGTGGCGGAACAACATGATGCAGTGGAATAATACTAAAAATAGAATACAAAACTCCGTCTTTGTCTTCCAGAAATAAGGTCTTCAACACTGAAATGCTCAGGCTGACCTGAGCGTAATGAAAAGACAAAACACTCGAGTCAGAACTAAAAGATCTTATGTAAGTTAAATCTAAATAAGTAAATATGAGTGTAACGGCTTTAGAGATGTTTACAGGATTTTACATCTCCTATCCAGTGTCTAACGCGCGTGCAATAACTTAAGAGATGTTCGGGATTCCATCTCCTAAGGATCCGTTAAACTATCTACATATGTAATACAGTATGCTATTATAATATGTCTATAGAAAAGTAAAGTATTAAAATAGCGTTAAGGAGTTACTCATATCCCTCTTGACACATTTTTATAAATGGTGTAGTCTACACAGTACCGTAATTCCTCCGTAAACTGGAGGGCTATCAAAGGGCACTCCATAGTGTACGAAACAAACCAAACTCATAGTAGGCTCGATAAGGCATATGACAAGGCACACGAGGCAATGCCCAGGGTAGGATACTACCGTTTTGCAGAACTGGGCCGGTGGTAACGCATAGCAGCTACTACCGCCCACCTCGAAACACACTCCCATAATCAAATTGAAGGTGACCACCAAATCAATCACAAACTAACAGATATGGTATCGAAGAAGCATGTCCCATTGGAGGAGCGACCTCACTTAGCCCAGGTATAGATCCTGTTTTAGTCATATCAAGCTGACCCGAGGGGGTCAGGGCTGCGTGCATACCTCATACAGTAGCGTTCGCCAAACCATCCTACTTCGTTCTGGATTCTCCACCACGTGCACAGTTGTTAAAGTGGTTTTCGGTATTGGCAGAGAGTATGACAATATATGATCCCGGTCTCTTTAACAACCAAACACTTATTTCACACCGGATGGTTCTTTTACACTTAAAACAGTTCATACTTCATATCAAAATATCATATTCACTTCAAAAATCATATCACTTTCGAAATCATTATTTACTTCAAAATCATATTCACTTCCAGATCATAATCATTTCAAAATCATATTCACTTTCGAAACCATTATTTGCTTCAAAATCATATTCGTTTTCAAAATCATATTCGTTTTCAAAATCATAACCACTAAAATAGGTTAAACCATCATATCAAAATATTCGCATTTAAATCAAGTGAATCTAAATCATAACAGTTCCAACTTTAAACAGTTTGAATATTGAAATTAGTTAATTTTTGGAATAGCTATACATTAAAAATAGTTTATACATTAAAATATATATATTAAAAGTTGTTTATAAATTTAAGATAATATGTATATTAAAATAGTTTATATATTAAAAGTAGGTTATAGATTAAAATAGTTTATATATTAAAAATAGTTTATATATTAAAATAGGTTATAGATTAAAATAGTATATATATTAAAAATAGTTTATATATTAAAATAGGTTGTAGATTAAAATAGTTTATATATTAAAAATAGTTTATATATTAAAATAGGTTATAGATTAAAAAAGTTAATGTATTAAAAATTATTAATATATTAAAATGGTTTATATAAGAAAAATAGTTTATATGTTAAAAGAGTTTGTATATTAAAAGAGTTTATATCAAAAATAGTTTCAAACTAGAATTGTTTCTCCTAATTTCACAAATCAATTCAAATCAACTTTAGTTCTAAGAATTCAATTTAAATCAATCTCAGTTCAACGATTTCACTTCAAAGGCTAAAGGTTTCGATTCAAATTCTCATTAAAACCATTTCAATTTATATCGATTTCAATCCATGTTTGACTATAAATTTAAACCACTTCAAATTCAATAGGTTTCAAAGTTTAAATATCCAAACGTTCACAATAACTCAATTTTGATAAATTTCATTTATATTTCAAAATTCAACTGTAAGATTTCAATTTAAATTCTTTAAACAATTCATTTAAACCAATTTCAACATTTAAAAGCTTGGATTTGGAAAATAATTCAGTTCATATAAATCTAATTTTATTTCATAATATCATTTAACTGGGTTCAAAAATTAAGGATTTGAAATCATTTAATTTAACCAATCCGGCGTCCGTATATAATTTTCTATCCTATGGTCAAGTGATACAGATATATATCATTTCAACCCACAATAAATTTAAATTTACGGGTATGTATCATTTCAACTCGCGACCCCGAGAAAAATTCAAAATTTATAAAATCGCTCGGGTTTATCATTTCAACCCATAACGATTTTCCCTAATCTATAAGTTCGTTCGGGTATGTATCATTTCAACCCATAGTGATTTTCCTAACATTAAACTAAGGCACTACAAGAAATTTTATTTTTTGTGGCACTCAAAAAACGCTACAAAAACTTTTGGTGGCGTTTTGATAAATGCCACGAGAAAACATGCGACTAAAAATCCATGATTTTTTGTTGCATTTATTTTAACGCCACTATAAATGCATTTTTGGCAGCGTTTTTCAAACGCCACCATAAATCTTTTTGGAGCGTTTAGAAAACGCCACCAAAAGATTTTTTTGGCGCTACTAATAGAATTTCCAACTTCACCCCTGTTTTACGGTTGCATTTACTCAACGCCACTATATATATTTCGGTAGCGTTTTTGAAACACTACTAAAAGTTGTTTATTATTTTACACCATTTTTTCATGCTATTATTTCCTGTTAATGGTCTATTTTGGTTCTATTATATCAATCAACAATCACTCACATAATCATCATATTCAAATAAGTTAAAAAACACATTAACCATATAATCAAATAAAATATCCATAACCATTCCAATACAATAGTTTTTCGACAAAATGACCTAACTCACATACAATAACCATTTGTATACAAATTTACACATCGGGTACTAATAAATGTTATATCTAACTAGTGCTAACAAAACGTTTGATTACCCATAATTCTTCATTGCATACACAAGTGAAAGCTAGCATCATCAAGTCCAACTTTGCTCTCTTCAAAAGTCTGATGCCTACACAAGTGAAAGAACAACAGATTTTCTCCAGAAGCCATCACGCGTACAGGATTTGCTGATGTAAAAAGCCTCATCAAATCAAAAAAGTGACAGCACTTCTCAACCACTGTTCCTCCTGAATTGACATTGAACCGATTCCAGTTTTTCACATATACAAATTACCCAGTTTAGGAAATTAACAAGCAAAAGATCATCTATAGTCTAGGATTGGATGGCTCTTGGTATTAGATCATTTTACTAATCAATTCTCACCAAGTTAAAATGTCAATCTAAAAAAAGTACTTGGTCTTTCTGATCTACTTGAGTATTCATCATTATCTTCATATTGCATATATTGCAAGTGTAGCAATACAAACTATACAAAGAGCACTAACAAGGAGAACAATCAAAACTGAATTTCTTATCATTAATCTTTCACACGAAAAATTGCAGAACAACATCTAAAATTTATCAAATTGTCTCTATATGTGCTTGTTGAGAATCAAAGTTATAAATGGCATGACATGTATATTGACGAGTAAAATATTTTACACGATCTGAGAAGTAAGACTTACCATATTCACTGGGACATAAAGCGAAAACGCAATGTACTAATGCTTGAAAATCCACTCCAGCGCCAGCGCTGCTATCAAAATCCTGGGAAGAGACAGTTCATAGGACCATTCCAGTGGTTGAGGAGGCAAAAGATTGCGATTTGCATTTTGCTTAGCCGTTGCAAGATGATAGTGACATTTCTTTTTTCATTCCAGCGAGTAATCAAGGTATTGCTAATGGAAAATGGAAGAACTTGTTGGTTGCATATATTTTAGGTAGTCGTCCGCTTTACAAGCAGTTCGTGGAATATATTCAGAAAGTTTGGGATCATGTTGGTTCTTATGATGTATATTATAAGCCTAATGGTGTTATAATTATACGTTTTTCTAATGAGGAGATTGTGCTCAAATTATCAAAACTGGACATTTAACATATAATTCGAAGATCGTTATCATTAAGTAATGGAAGCAGGGGATGAAGTTTTCAAGGGATTACTTTTCCAGAATTCCTATTTAGGTAAAAATTCTAGATCTGAACTTAGAACTTTGGAATCGAGATGCCATTAGTCTAATTGCTTCAATTCTTGGAAAACCAATTTGCATGGATTCTAATACGGTGAAGGAAGCTAGACTTAATTATGCCAGAATTTTGGTTGAGGTTGATGTCAATTTCACATATCCGCATGCTATACGTGATTTGAATCATGATGGGGAGGAGTTGGTTATTCAAGTGTCATATAAATATAAACCAATTCCACGTGAGAACTGTAAAGTTTATGGACATAATACAAAATTAGGAAAATCTTACTATTTCATAACTTAAGGCATGTAAAAAGAAGCTGGTAAGTGGTCGCTATCGGACAAAAAATAAAAATAGAAAAATTCACAAAAGAACTCACAGTACTAAATGCTTTTCAAAGAACAAATGTCCATCCGAAATAATTCTTAGCCATGTCTTCTTTGGCAAAGAAGTTTTTGGATCTTGATCTCAAATGTAACTTTTGCTGTTATAACATAATTACAAAGGGTAATCGCATGTATACAGAAAATAAAAGGAGGTGAATATTGGCTTGTATATTTCTGCAGTTGGTACATGATATAAGAGTTAGTACTAAAATTAATATTACAAACATAGATTGAAGAGAAATATAGCAAGGAAGATAGTAAATTCCATTCTTAGATATGAAATGGTAATAATATCACAAAGCCTCACTCATACACATTGACCTTTCTTCTATGTATGCCATTATCTTTGGTCATACACATCCAACAATCATAGCATGTGACTCGCTATTAATTCCGAAGCAGCTCAGCTTCATAATTTCTTAAGTTCAAAAGACGCCTAACTGTGAAGCCATTTCTTTTTTCTATTTACTCAAATAAAAAGAAAATATATATCCAAATAACTCAGTGAATGCTTAATATGGGTGAAACATACAATGGTATCTAAACATAAATTATAGAAGTTGAATCTTCAAAACTGTACCGTGATCTTTTATAGGGCTTTCGTTTATGCCACTTTTTCTCTTAACACGTACTATTACTCTTGGTTCTGCAGTTGGTACATATATAACAGTTTTTATAACTGCAAATAGAAACTCAAAAATCAAAAATTTGTAACATAGAAAAATAACAAACACATGAAAGCCAAATATGTCTCGCATATCAGTTTGTAATTCAATTTGTAACAAATGGTTTTATCTCGTATATCAGAAATTCTACTACAGATACAAATTTCGATTATCAAAAATTTTAACCATCAAAATTAAGTTTCAATTTCGTAAACTTGTCTCTACTACAAATGCAAATTTCGATATAGACTCGTATTAATTAAAAAAAATTCACTTTAGATTCGCGTCGTAAAATGCATACCCATGAAGTAAGCGGAAGCGGAGAAGATTATGGTGAATGCTGCGTCAAATGAAAACAGTGCCGCTGAATGAATTTGTGAGGTTGCAGTGGAAAAGATGAGATGGGGTTTGAAGTTATTCAGGGAACAAGGATTGGGGCAAGAGTCAAACATCTAGTTTTGATTGTTTAATGTATTTGATTTAGGGTTGCTTATTTTGAGGGAAAGGGTTGAATTTTTCTAAGTAGCAAAGGAATAACAAGGCGGTAATCTTTTGGGTTACGTTTATTCGGGAAAACGCGGAATTTTTTTTATAAAGGCGGGAAGTGAAATATTTTTTGTTACATTTATATAATGAGGTGAAATATTATTAGTTGCATTTACATTCAAACGCCACCAATTTTTGCAACCGAAAGATGATTTTCTTGTAGTGAGGGAACTTGCACTGTGATAACAATATATAAGATAAACATAACATCAAATCCAAAATGTCAATAATTAAACATCCATCACAATCATCATTCAAATCAACCAATAAATCACAACAATTAACTAGTTATCATTATCAGGTATTTAACTAGCAATTCAATTCTAATATTAATTAAATGGCAATTAAATTCAATATAAATTCAAATTAAACTTGAATGACAATTTAAATATACCAAACATTAATCAATTCTAATCACATCATAAATTTAATTTATCCAACATAAGATAGTTTAGTATTTGTGAGTGGGTTAAATCACTCACCTTTGATTTCAAATCGATTTAAAATCCAAATAAGGCCCAAAATTCTAACAGTCTTAGAATGCAGCCAAACAGGTTCCATAATGTCCGGAATTTCGATACGATCTCAACGGAGAAAACCATGTCCAAATCCGAGTTCGTATGAGAAAGTTAGGATGGTTAGAAGTTTGAAAATTTTAAAATAAAATAAAATAAAACATACAGGGGCATAATAGTAATTATACCTTCTCACCCTAACGCGTACGCTACAGTGAATCGTGACCACTTTCAAACCCATGAAGCCACCACCTTCACCCTCGAACTACCGCCGCTCCGACCATCGATGGTTAAATCTGAAGTCATCGCTGCTCACCCCACCTCAGGCCACCCCGTGGGCCAACTCGCGGCTACGTACGACACTTCCAAGGCCGCCGCCATCGATCGAAGACAATGGCCAATTCCGGCGATCTCTTTGACAAACTCGACTAACTAACGCCATGGATGCATGCTGCTCCACGTCCTTTACCCACTAGTCACCCCCGATCGCCCTATCGACGAAGATCCACCATCGAAAAGCAAACCCTAGTTTCGACGGCCGAGGCTAAATCGATGATTTCTGACCAAACAATGCATCAAATTGAAAAACAAATTGCAGTAGTAGATTGCGCTTGTCGAGAGCTTTGATATATAATTTTCTTTGGTTGGGGGAGTTTGAATTTTGATTTGAATTTGAAATTAGCGTTTTGGATTTGCAGCCATTGGGAAGGAGGAAGAAGCAGATAGATTGAAGATGACAGTACGTACAGAAATAAAATAAAAGGCTGCTAGGGTTTCAGAAAAGAAATCTATTTATATGGATAAAGATGTTAGTCCATGAGATGATGTGATGATGGTTTTGATGACAACAACCTTATAATAGATTATAAAATATATAAATACTAACATTACAAGTTTAGATATATATGTATATGCAGGATCTAACCATGCAGGTATCAAGAATGAAGACTGTACAGCATAGAGATTCAAGATATAGAGATAGAAGACTCATGAGTATCAAGAATTTCAAGAGTTCAAGTTTCCAAGATAAGTTATATAGTTATGAATATTGTTAAAACTCATAGAAAGGCACTGACATCTTAATATCCAATTTAGTCGTGGAATGGAATCCACTTCGAGCCCGTTAAAGGGATGGAACCCTAAGTAGGATGGAACCTACGAAAATCTAGTGGGACATTGTTCTGTATCCACTAATTTTAATTCAAATGATTTTACAAAATTATCTTGTTTTCAAAATGATTTCAAAACTTTCCTTTTAAAAGATTCAAAACTCTCAATCCTGATTTTAAATAATTTTAGCCTCAAAAACATCTTTAATTTCAAAGTCAAAATTACTCCTGATTTTAAACTATCTTTTCAAATGATATATTTAACTTTTAAATTATTTATACTTTGATTTAAATTATAGTTAAATAATATGTATATTTGGTCTTTATATTTACTTATGTATTTTAACTATATTTAAGTATATTTATAAAGTTTAAAATAATTTTAATATAAGATAGAGGTTATTTTCAAAGAAAATCAAAACATCAAAAATCCCTTTGGGATGTCGACATGCCCAAGTGTCTATTCGCCATAACTCTTCATGAATGGTCATGATTGTTGCTCTTCTATAAATAGGGGTCGGTTTCAACGAATTTTTAATCACTTTTTTCTGGTTTTCACTCCTCTTCTTCTTCCACATTTCTTAATACAAAATCATACCATTACTCTGCCGAAATCAACATCGAATCATACTCGATTACTTCTAGTGTGATTCTCCATCACTATCTCTACAAGATCCAAGTGCTAATCTGAGTTATAGACTTTTTGTAATCAATCGAGCGAGAAAAGGTGTGATTGTAGCCTTGGAAATCAATTGAGCGAGAGAAGGTGTGATTGTAGCCTTGGAAATCAATTGGGTGAACTTGTTGCCCCGGAAATCAAGTATCTCTACCTAGAGGATTGTTATTCTGGAGGGTGTACCTCATAGCCTTGAAATCAAGGGTTGTAATTGTTGAATTGGTTTTGAAAGGAAATCCGTACTTAGTTGTGCGGGACTGGATGTAGGGCAACTCCGAACCAGTATAAAATCTGGTGTGTTCTTTCATTTAGTGCTTTTACATTATATTTGCATCTATGTTTGATTCTGTGTTCATATCTGTGTCTGATTAGTGCATACATTGTTAACAAATTAAGATAAACTCAAAAAGATTAACAGATTTCTTAAAACACTATTCACCCCCTTCTAGTGTTAATTCTAGCCTTAAGATCCTTAATCCGCATTCCTCACATTTGGTATCAGAGCTTTGTTTTCAAATGTTTCATAATCTGAATTTTGAAAAGTTTTAAAATGGCTACTAACACTAGTACTGCTATTACCACCAACACTAGTTCATTTGTAGAAGGTCAGTCTACTACCAGACCACCACTTTTTAATGGCAGTAACTATGCATATTGGGCATGTAGGATGAAAATATATTTACAATTTGTAGGATTAGAAACATGGAATATCACACAAACTGAATATTCTGAACCCACAACTAATTTTGCACAGTGGACCACTGAGAAAAAGACTGTTGCACAAAATAATTCTAAAGCAATGAATATTCTGTTTTGTTCACTTGAAAGAAATGAATTTAATAGAGTGTCAGTTTGTAAGTCTGCATATGAAATCTGGAAAACTATGCAAGCAACTCACGAAGGAACAAGCAAAGTTAAACAAACCAAAATTTCCATGCTCACAAATCAGTTTCAGTTATTTAAAATGAATACTGATGAGTCTATTTCAGATATGTATAGTCGATTTCAAGATATTGTGCATTCTTTAATATCTTTGGGAAAGGAATTTTCGGAAGAAGATCAAGTCAGAAATTTTTTGAATTCTCTCACTCCAGAATGGGATCAAAAGACACTTGCAATTGAAGAGGCAAATACATCACTACTTTAAAGATAGAAGAATTGATTTGAAATCTAATGTCGTTTGAAGTTCAAATGATCGGGAGAAGAGAAAGCAAAGCATCTGAAAAGAAATCAATGGCATTCAATGCATTAACCGACGAATCAGATTCAAACAGTGATAATGATGAAGAGATAGCATTTATGACAATGAATTTTCGGAAATTTCTGAAATACAGAAAGATGAATAATCTCAAGAGAAACAAGTTTAAGAATTCCGGTAATCAGATTACAGTACCAAACTTTATCAAATGCTTCAATTGTGACGAACCAGGTCATATCAAAAGAGACTGTCCGCATCCAGATAAGCAAAACTCTCCTACAAACAATGATTCTACAAAGAAACGGAAACGTGCATTCACTGCTACTCTAGATGACTCTAACTCATCCTCCAGCGACGATGAACAGAAGAAAGATAATTCAAATCTATGCTTCACAGCAATTCTCGATTTAGTCGATACCAAAGACACGGACTCTGAAAAAGGTACACGTTTACAATACATTGGCTGAAATTGCATGCTTGAATTGATTGATTGATTGGTTGTTTTTGAATTGCTTGAATTGATTGATTCTGAATTGATATGTTGTTTGAATTTTAAAATTTTCTATTTATTATTATTATTTATTATTATTATTATTTTATTATTACTTTTATTATTTTTGACACATTCTGAAATATATTATAAGTACAATAATATTTCAGAAATATAGACATTAATAATAATATTTATATATATATATATATATATGTATATTAGATAACTTAGGAAAAATCATGTCATGAAAATTCAAAGCCACATGTCGACATGGCCCCTACCATGATGTCGACATGCCTACCTGAATTTGAATTTCAAATTTTGAATTCAAATGTTTGAATTTCCCTCCACCTTTTCACTTCATTTATTTCTCTGAAAAGATACCTTTTGACCAGAGAATATGCCCTTTGAAAGTCTATTTATTCACTATCTTTTATCATATCTTTTCACCTTCATTTTCAAATTCAAACTCTCTCTTCGTATCTTCAAGCTCTCTACTCTCTACTCTAATGGCTTCTTCAAGCAACCCCTCAACCATGAGAATTTCCAGAAAAATCAAAGAGCAATTACTCAATGATCCGGAGGCAATTAAAGCATACATCAATTATGCTAATTATGCCAAAGTCCATCCCGGAAAATATTCTATTTTTCAAGATTTTTCTTCTTATGAAATTGATTCTCTTTTTGCAAACAATGGTGTTTTAAGTCTTATTGACCCGTCTCAAAATGATTTTGTTTGCTATCCTAATCTTGTCAAAATCTCCTATACTAATTTAAACCGTGGTTTTTATATTGGAAATGAGAATGAAATTTGGAGTAATGTCAAAGGCACTCAAGTTGTTTTGAATTGTGACCTTTTGGGTACCATTCTCAATTGCAAAAGCACGGGAATGGATCTTTCTAGTTTTCAAATCGATGAACATGATCGTGAGACATTTCATCATATTTTTGAAGGAGATGAAAACTTTGAATTTAAGAATCGAAACTTTCATCCTAAAGCAAGAATTGTCAATCTTCTTTTACAACATACTTTGACCCCAAGATCGGGAAATTTTAACAATCCTACTTCAAAAGTGTGCAAAACACTTTTTGCTATTTTCGGAAATTATGATATCAATTGGGCGCAAGTTATTTTGGATGAACTTTGTCCTAAAAATTTTGAAATGGGAGAAAACACTTTATATCATGGAATTTACCTTACTCGGATTTTCAACTATTTTGGAGTAAATTTCAAAGGAGAAGAATTTATTTCAAGAAAAGTTTTTAATATCTCAAACATTTCTCTCATGAAAATCTTATATGTTTTTCAACCTTATGAAACCCTTACCGAAAAGGAAGAGCGTTTGGCTCATGAGAAAATGGAAGAAATGGAAGATGAAGAAGAAGAAAGGGATGAAATGGAAATAGAAGAAGAAGAAGAAGAAGGTGAAACATTTCTAGAAAGTATTGAATATCCATCCAATCCTTCCAACAAAACCCTTCTCAAAAACCAAAAAATAATTGTGGAGAATCAACGGATTTTAAAACGATCCGTTAGTAAGAAGTTGGATAACATTTCTTCGAAGATGAACAAGTTCTTTTCAAAAGTCAGCAAGAAACTTGGACTATCTTCATCATCTTCATCTTCTAACTAGTTTTATCTTTTAGTATCTTATTGTAGTTGTCTTAGTTTGTTTTTTTTGAATGTTCATGTAGTTCATTATGCTTAATCTTTGTATTATCGTAATGAAATTGAATTTCCTTTCTGTTATCTAGCTTATCTTATCTCCTGAATAAACGTTAGTATATTATATAAATTTATATATATACACAATTATTCACAAAATTAAAATTGGCATAAATTTTCACTAACCCATGTCGACATCCCCTAGTAGACCATGTCGACATATACTGGTCAGAAGTGACTATTGATTTTGAATTTGAAATATGAATAACAACCAAATGTCTATTCATTTCAAACGAATTTCTACACCTATATATACCTTTTTCTTCCACTATCTTATCCTTCATTTCTTTCTCTAATTCAATTATGGCCAATCCTATTCACAATCTATCTGAAAATCTTGAAGAAACACTCAATTCATTCAAGAATCTTCTCTCTTTTATTCTACGAAACCAGCGTCACTTAGAGTTGAGTCAAATGCAGATGATCAAGGAGCAAGAAAGGCATTTCGATGCAATACGATGGATGATCTCCTCTCTACACAAGGATGATAATGAAGCACATCCTCTTGTCTCTCTCACCAATGACAATGAGAATTGGGATGCAATTAAAGCAGACCCTATATTTGGAGAAGATGGATGGGTAGATGTTCCTCGAAACGTTTAATTTTCTTTCTTTGTTTGATTTGTTTGAATTAATTTGTTTGATTTGGTTTGATTTGATACTTTGTGTGGATTGATTTTGTTTGAAGTTTGGTGTGTGAAACATATATATATACACTGAAATGAATATAGTCCTTAATTAAAGTTATTATGCTCATAAGTATCATTATGTCTTAATCTATATATTATATATTCCGTTGTATAGTTTATCAATGCAGGTACTAAAGTCCAAGAATAAGGGGGAGTAAGTTTTTTTGTTGACGACAAAGGGGGAGAAATATAAAATAGGGTGGTTAGGCAAAGATTAAGGGGGAATTGTTAGTTTTAGGGGGAGTTATTAGGATAGAAGGAATATTTTATAAACAAATGTTGTCATCATCAAAAAGGGGGAGATTGTTAGTCCATGAGACGATGTGATGATGGTTTTGATGACAACAACCTTATAATAGATTATAAAATATATAAATACTAACATTACAAGTTTAGATATATATGTATATGCAGGATCTAACCATGCAGGTATCAAGAATGAAGACTGTACAGTATAGAGATTCAAGATATAGAGATAGAAGACTCATGAGTATCAAGAATTTCAAGAGTTCAAGTTTCCAAGATAAGTTATATATTTAGGAATATTGTTAAAACTCATAGAAAGGCACTGACATCTTAATATCCAATTTATTCATGGAATGAAATCCACTTCGAGCCCGTTAAAGGGATGGAACCCTAAGTAGGATGGAACCTACGAAAATCTAGTGGGACATTGTTTTGTATCCACTAATTTTAATTCAAATGATTTTACAAAATTATCTTGTTTTCAAAATGATTTCAAAACTTTCCTTTTAAAAGATTCAAAACTCTCTATCCTGATTTTAAATAATTTTAGCCTAAAAAACATCTTTAATTTCAAAGTCAAAATTACTCCTGATTTTAAACTATCTTTTCAAATAATATATTTAACTTTTAAATTATTTATACTTTGATTTAAATTATAGTTAAATAATATGTATATATTGGTCTTTATATTTATTTATGTATTTTAACTATAGTTAAGTATATTTATAAAGTTTAAAATAATTTTAATATAAGATAGAGGTTATTTTCAAAGAAAATCAAAACACCAAAAATCCCTTTGGGATGTCGACATGCCCAAGTACCCCATGTCGATATAGTGTCAATTGGTTTCAAAATTCAAATTTCAAAAGAAGTGTCTATTCGCCATAACTCTTCATGAATGGTCATGGCTGTTGCTCTTCTATAAATAGGGGTCAGTTTCAACGAATTTTTAATCACTTTTTTCTGGTTTTCACTCCTCTTCTTCTTCCACATTTCTTAATACAAAATCATACCATTACTGAGACATCCTGGAATTTCTGACAATATCAATTTAATAATCTTTATTAAAAATTAAATTGATTTGATGATTTTGTTGATAAATCTGAATTGATTTAATAATCTTCTTTTAATAAATATGAAATGGGTGATTTATCTTTTAAAAGCTAAATAAATTATTTTCTATTTATTGTGTATATAAATTTATATATATTGTAAATAGATGAGCTTTGTTGTAAATCTAATTAATAAGGCATATTTTATAATTCTAATATTTTTGATAATTTGGAAATTTGATTTAGTTTAATATTAAGCTATTAAATAAATAACTATATAGATTATTTAAGATAAATGTTTAATTGATTAAATTATATCTTAGCTTAAGTTAAGATAAATTAAAAGGGTTGTTGTAAAATATGTTTAATAAATATGAGATATTAATTCATTTAATAAATAGGAATGTATAACCTTTGTTATAAATTATTTAAATTTGACAAATTGTTATTTTCAAATAACATTATTAATGTATTGCTTTATATATGAATATAAATAGATTTTTAAAAAAAGTGTTATTTTCAAATTTAAATATGTGGTTATATATGTATATATATAACTATATAACTAGATTTTAAAATTTGATTCTAGGATTTATTTTGAATTTAAAAAGTCTTAAAATTAAATAGGATAGATATTTAAATGTTTGGATTTTAAAGACATTTGTATAAGCTTATATATATATATAGATACATAGCTTTGTTTTATTTTCTCTAAAAGGGAATTCATAAAAATAAAGTAGATAAATTCTTTCATCTTGTTAAATATAGAAACCTACTTATATTAATAAGAATAAGACTAAAGCAAAAACATAAGGCTGTAGGACATAAGTATAGAAGGAAAATTCATATTCACGTGCAGGCAGAAAATGAACACTTAGAGGAATTCTGGAAAACATATGTTAGCAAGGCTGTAAGTAATTGAAAGGCAAGAATAAACAAAGATAAAAGAAAGGATATCTTCATGATGTTTGTACAGGAAGTAAAACAGTTTTGTACACTTGGAAGAATAAAGTAAAAATGTAAAATATCTTTGTGTACAAAATGATCCCTAAGTACCATACAAAATTTAATAAAAAGGATAGGTATGTAGAAATGGAGACAAGCATTTAATGTGAACATCTTTAAGTACACAAAGCAATATCATATCAGCCTCCACAAACCAAAAAAATATCTCTGACTTGATAATGTTTAAAACAAACAATATCCCTGAAAGCTTCTTTTGTATATTTGAATTTCCTCATCTCAGTTTCGTTTAGAAAAGAAAAAAACTAAGAATCTAAAGTAAGTCCCATCTTCAATGTAAACAACACTTTAGTTCAACTCAAAGCCAACAGGAGAATCAAGCTAGCAACTTTCAAGTAATTTTCCAGTTTTAAAAGCCTGTTTCAAAAAAATGTGCTCTATTCTTCAACTTTCCAAATCTGGTGAGTAACATCACACTTTTGAAAGCTTTAATTTGATTTTGGTTGCATGTTAAGTTCTGGAATGTTTGTTTCCTTTGTGAATATATTTGTATGGTGAATCTCTGCATATATATGGATGTGTTGATATGTGTATATGTTTATTTCCTTGTATCACCTATATTACCAGTTTTTCAAGCTAAAGACTTATTCAAAAACCAGTATCTCTTGATCCACTCTATATTTGGATTTAAGTATTAAACAAAGCTTGTTTGTTTGATCCTAGAGTAGGTTTAAAATTTTAATAAAGTTCTCTAAAATTGAAATGGTTCTGGAAATCCAAAAAAAAAAAAGACAGTCATACTTCAGTTTTGTCAAATTTTCAAACATGTTAATTTAACAATTCAGTAATATAAACTGAATCTTTATACCAAATACAGATTTTTAAAACAAAAATCACATTTTTTAGTTAGGGTTTGAAAGTGCATTTCTGGGTTGACCAGAAAATGGAAATGGAGTAGTTTCTGGTGATCTCTGAGGGCGGGAAGGAAGGGGTTCTTCCTGGTGGTAGTGGAGGGATAGGAGAGTGTGGGAAAAATATCAGATGGATGATCAGAGTCTTGTGGTGATGGCGGCGATCAGTTTGTGGTTGTAGCCCTAGTTTTAATTGGGTTTAAAGTTTTGATCGGCGAGGCTTCCCTAGTTGATCGAGTGTAATGATACTTAGGGGAAGGCTAGTTTGGGGGTTGTCGAAGACGTGGCCGGAGGTGGCGACGCTCTGGTGGTCGGTGGAGGCTATACGAGGTGTTGACAGGCTTTTGATGTGGGTTCTGTCATGTTTCCAGGTTCGGGTTAGAACGCTCGAATTCGATTTCGAGTAGGGGATGTGATTCTGGAAATCATTATTGATTGCAGAGTTGGTCGCCGATGTATTTCGATCATCGTTGATGATCAGTGGTGGCCGGAGCCACCGTGCATATGCACGGTGTAGTAATGTATCTGGTGATGTTCTGTTTAGGTTCTGAAAGCAGAGGGGTTTGCTCGAGTTAACTCGAGTAATTCGAGTGTTGGACTCGAAGTAGCCTAGGGTTTTGGCTCGAGGAAATTTACGTTGACTTGGGTAAATGGTTAGTTACAGGTTTTAACCTATAAGTTTTCAAAAATTAAAACTGGAATTTAAGAGATGAACTAGAGATTTAAAACTAGATTTAAATCAAAGTTTAAGTTGGATTCAAGGATAGTTTGAATCTCAGTTTAAAACAAAATAAAGTTTTTAAAAGAATTTAAAATTGTTTGAACAACTTTGGAATGTTAAATAGTTTAAATTTAAAAGTAAAGCTTTAAATAAAATAGAGAGTTGAACCTAAGTTTAAATCTGGATGCAAAACTAAATTTGAATCATAAATTTGAATATAAAGGAAGTTTTAAAATTTAAGTGTTTAAATAACTTTTAAGGTTTTTAAATGGTTTTAAACTTTGTTGAAGTTAAGTTTGTCTTCATTTTAAATCTTAAATTTAAAATGAGATTTGGGAACAAATTTAAAGGTAAATTGTTTTAAATTGTTTTGTTAAAAATAATGAAGCCATTAATAAGAAATGTTCTTATTTTAAAGTGAATAAAGATTTAATGAGTTGTGATTCATTAAATTAGTAAGGTAATTAAAATGGATAATTAATTAATTTAATTAACAATTTGGATTAATTAAATTAGTAATTAAGGATCTTAATTAAATTTATTAAGGTTTAAGATTTATTGTTTAAGGAATAATTAAATTGTAATTGAGGATCATTAATCAAATGAGATTTGATTATTAATTAATGATTGGGAATTTAATTATTTAAATAATTAGGTTAATTAATGGGTTATTAAGGATAAATTAAATTGTAATTAATATTGATTAATTAAGTTTAATTTCTTAAGAAAAGAAATTAAGAATTGTAATAGTTAATGAAGGTCATTAACTTAAGACTATTAAATAATTGATATATTAATGTGATTAATTTTAATAGTTAATTAGATAAATTAATTAAAGATAAACATTTGTGAGAATGTTTAAGTATAATTACTTAATGGAAGTAATTAAGGAATTAATTGAGTTTAATTTGATTTGTTTAGGTTAATAATTTAGTTTAATTAATTTAAATTAATCATTGGATGATTTGATAAGTATAATTACTTAAATGTAATTAATAAAGTGTAATTACTTAATGAAGTAATTAATTGGTAATTACTATATGTAATTGATTGAAGATGATTTGAGTATGATAGTAATTTGGATTAAATTACTTTGTAGAATTAATCAAGAGATTAATTTAGAAAATTAATTAAGGAGTAATTAATTTATTAAGTAAAGTAATTAAGGGTAGTTAATTACTGAATGGGATTAATCAAGGATGATTAATAATTATGGTTAAGTAAAGATTAATAACTCAATGTAATTGATTTAAATAGAATAGTTAATTAAAATGTAATTAGGGATCATTAATTAATATAATTAATGATAAATTTTAAGGTTGATTAATTAAGATTAATTAATTAATAATAAGTGATTTGAGTGATTAATTAATGTAATTAATTAAGGATTAATGTAATTAATTATAGTTAATTAATAAATGAAGTAACTAAAGATTAATTACTGTATTTGGTTAAGTATAATTAATTGGTGAAATTAATTAAAGAATAATTACTTGAATGTAATTAAAGGTCAGTTAATCAAAGATGATTAATTAAGAAAGAAATTTGAGAATGACTAATTAATTGATTTGAAATTAATTAGTGGTTATGTAAGCAGGATTTATAATGATGAAGTAATTAATTTAATTTACTTTAAATTAATTAGAGATAAGTGATTAATTTAATTCATTTTAAATTAATTATAAATGGTGTGATTATTAATCCTTGTTTATATCTGAATTGGATGATATCTATTGGATGATATGTTGTGATATTCTATGATGTGATATTGGATATATCTGTGATAAATGTGTGATATTTATCTGTGTTAAATGCTGTGTGAATTCAAAGTATTGAATTGAATTGAAATGAATTGTTTTAACTTTAAAACAACTTGGCCTTAAAAGATACGTTTGGATTTCGATGAGTCCGGGATCGGGTTTCCATATTTGGACATCCGAAAACCACATCGATCCAAATTAACGATAGGTCGTGA
Source organism: Allium fistulosum (assembly GCA_030737815.1). NCBI lineage: Eukaryota > Viridiplantae > Streptophyta > Magnoliopsida > Asparagales > Amaryllidaceae > Allium > Allium fistulosum. The sequence goes on along the minus strand of CM060908.1, from coordinate 295,529,510 downwards.
ATCTCAAGTGAAGATGAAGATTCAGAATGCAAGGGTTATTGTCGTTAACTCTGAGGGTGATTCCAAAATGAGTGTAACGAAATAATGCCTTCGGTTTCGTTCGAACCCAGAACGAACTTGTATGGATTGAATGCTTTCAGAACATCGTCAGGTGGACGATGAGCATTCTAAGAGATGTGTTCTCTAAAGGTAATCGTAGCCTCATGCCTCATCAACCGGGAATGGCTAAAACAGGGGAGGTGCAGCAAGGTTAGTGGGTAGCCCCCAAGTAGGATGAGATTTCCCCTGTCTAGAGTCCCTTTTTATTCGGCTTAGTGTGTGGTTGGTCGCGCCAACCGCGGGGTTTCTTGTCCGGGAATTATCCAGTAAGGGATGTTCCGACCTTATGTTGCAGGGGACTTAGGGTAGGTCCTCGGTACGGTGATCTAGGCCACGTACTGTGACGGGCGGTACCCCAGTAGCCCTGCCATTGTATGGAATCCAAAATCCAATAAGAGCCATCGGATTTGATTGTAGACCTAGTATGCTGGAATTTAATAGATGTAACAATTTCAGCTATTTCTTATTTACTTGAAAACCCTAGACCTATTATAATATCACTGAATTTCCTATCAAAGTTTTGGTTAGCGTAAGGGAAATTTTTTTCCATGTTTATGTGTGGAAAGTCTTACGTGATACCTTTTGTTTTCAAAAGATTTTAAAAGTTAAGCAACTTAAACCTGTTACTCATACCAGACCCATGTCTGACCCGGAGTTTATTTCTGTTTTCCTTAAACTCTCGGGTACCCAAATTTTTACGGGTAGCCAAGAGATTCAGGTTAGCTTTGATGAATTGTGGAGGAGCAATGGAGCAGGAGGCTTTAGCATTGTAGATATATATATAGTGTTCCGCTGTGTTGGTATCTCTATGTTGTATTTGAGTTGTATCGAGTTGTATTAACTAGACAGTTGTTTATAACTGTCTAGTATGTGATGTATTATCTGTGTAACTCTGATGTATATGATACTATGTAATCTCTTATGTGATATATTATATTTCATTCGTTCTACTGTTGAGATTCTGATGTTGTTTTCTGCTTTCTTCTTTATCTTTTCTATTTCTCACCCCTTTCTTTCTTTAAGATGATGCAACTTTCTGGTAGTAGGAAGTTGGGTCGTTTCACTTGGTATTAGAGCATAGGTTGAGTGAATACCTAGGCTCTGGAGTGGTGTCTATCTTGAGAGAGCGTATTTGTAATTTGATATATATATACATATATATATATATATATATATCTACCTATCTGTTGGGTTACCTGTTCGGGTTTTCCAATATGAATTATAAAGGTAGATGAGGTAGTGGTGTGTGTAGCATGACTACCAATGGTTGGAGTTTGTTGAGGTTGGAAGTGTATCTGCCGAGACTGTAGACCCAATACTGTCTCGAGTGAATTTTTGTTGTGGTGTAAGGATTTCACCAATCTTTGAAGGGAATCTGTTAGGGTTCGGAGTCCATTTTTGAAGTGCAAGATGGATGAGTAGAATTTGGATTCTGACAGTTGAGCAGAAGCAAGTGATGGTATCTTGATACCTCAGGAATTAGTAGTTGTGTGATGAGATGCAGTGACTATGGATGTTTCCGAAGATGTTTTCTTTGGAACAAGTTAAGGAAGTGTGTCTGCATCGGTGTTGAGCTGAGTTCAGCTGGGTGTTTTTGTTTGGCTTTGAGACCTGAGTTTCTCGAGGAGTTTGGATCAGGAAGTCTTTGTCATCAGTGCAGCATCGCAGCTCAGATTGTTCTGTGTGCGGGCAAGGATGTCATCTATCAGCAGTTTCCTAGAGGTGAAGTTCAGAAGCAGCAGGGTGGTTCTATTTCTTCGATGGATTGGCTAGATAGGCTTAAGCTGTTCTGATTGGTAAAGAGAGAACAGTTTTCTTTGGATATTAGATTGGGTTGGTCACAAAAGTGACTTGCGATAGTTGAGTGTTCTCTTGGTTTGTCAGAGATCTTTCGGGGTTTCTGAATTTTCTCTTTATGGATTTGTTGAACCATATTTTCTGGGAGGTGTTGTCCAGTTTGTGCTCGTGTGTATCATCAGCATTTTCATCTACTCAGATCAGAGTTGTGCAGCGGAAGCAGTTTGGGAGTGCATCTGTTCTATCTTTTCGGATAGGAAAAGTAAGTTCAGTCTTCTGGTGTTTGAGGAGTAGAGTTTGTGTTCTTGGATTGATTGTGAGTGGATCATTTTGATGAGTTGTTTTGTGGCATCAGCGGAGGTTGAGCTGATCAGTAGGGATGAAGGCAGCCCAGGATCGTCAGATGAGTTTGTGGATAAGAGACAGAAGCATTTAGATTTCGAAGTCGGGAATTTGATTTTGAGTAAGTTTTCTCCAATCGAAGGAGCTATATATTTGGGTAAGATTGGGAAGCTAGCTCTGAGGTATCTTGGATTTTCTCTTGTTCTGGTAAGGGTAAGTGTTTGGTTTTCTGGAGTAAATTGTCAGTTTGGATAACTGGGATTCGATGTGTTTCACGTATCTCTGAGGGAGTACGTGTAAGATTTATCTCTGGTTTTGGAACCAGCAGTTCTAGAGGGTTTGGTTGTTGAGTCAGACTTGTCTATAGTCTGATATCTTGTTTAGTTGTGTAGATCTAGATGAGTAGGAGCTCTGTAGCTCAGTAGTATAGTTTTGATTGGATTCTATAGAGCGAGTATCCCGGTGTTTATACTTGGGAAACTCTAGATAGTCCTATCCTGATTTCGTCTGGATAGTTAGATTTGTTTGATTGGATGAGTTGGATGCTATGGTTGTTGGCATATGATTAATATATGCTTGTGTTTTTAAAATTAAATATTTAATGAGATTATTAAATTACCTTTGTTTTAAATTTCGGGGACGAAATTCTTTTAAGGAGGGAGGAATGTGACATCCCGGAATTTCTGACAATATCAATTTAATAATCTTTATTAAAAATTAAATTGATTTGATGATTTTGTTGATAAATCTGAATTGATTTAATAATTTTCTTTTAATAAATATGAAATGGGTGATTTATCTTTTAAAAGCTAAATAAATTATTTTCTATTTATTGTGTATATAAATTTATATATATTGTAAATAGATGAGCTTTGTTGAAAATCTAATTAATAAGGCATATTTTATAATTCTAATATTTTTGATAATTTGGAAATTTGATTTAATTTAATATTAAGCTATTAAATAAATAACTATATAGATTATTTAAGATAAATGTTTAATTGATTAAATTATATCTTAGCTTAAGTTAAGATAAATTAAAAGGGTTGTTGTAAAATATGTTTAATAAATATGAGATATTAATTCATTTAATAAATAGGAATGTATAACCTCTGTTATAAATTATTTAAATTTGACAAATTGTTATTTTCAAATAACATTATTAATGTATTGCTTTATATATGAATATAAATAGATTTTAAAATAAAAGTGTTATTTTCAAATTTAAATATGTGGTTATATATGTATATATATATAACTAGATTTTAAAATTTGATTCTAGGATTTATTTTGAATTTAAAAAGTCTTTAAATTAAATAGGATAGATATTTAAATGTTTGGATTTTAAAGACATTTGTATAAGCTTTTATATATATAGATACATAGCATTGTTTTATTTTCTCTAAAAGGGAATTCATAAAAATAAAGTAGATAAATTCTTTCATCTTGTTAAATATAGAAACCTACTTATATTAATAAGAATAAGACTAAAGCAAAAACATAAGGCTGTAGGACATAAGTATAAAAGGAAAATTCATATTCACGTGCAGGCAGAAAATGAACACTTAGAGGAATTCTGGAAAACATATGTTGGCAAGGCTGTAAGTAATTGAAAGGCAAGAATAAACAAAGATAAAAGAAAGGATATCTTCATGATGTTTGTACAGGAAGTAAAACAGTTTTGTACACTTGGAAGAATAAAGTAAAAATGTAAAATATCTTTGTGTACAAAATGATCCCTAAGTACCATACGAAATTTAATAAAAAGGATAGGTATGTAGAAATGGAGACAAGCATTTAATGTGAACATCTTTAAGTACACAAAGCAATATCATATCAGCCTCCACAAACCAAAAAAATATCTCTGACTTGATAATGTTTAAAACAAACAATATCCTTGAAAGCTTCTTTTGTATATTTGAATTTCCTCATCTCAGTTTCGTTTAGAAAAGAAAAAAAACTGAGAATCTAAAGTAAGTCTCATCTTCAATGTAAACAACACTTTAGTTCAACTCAAAGCCAACAGGAGAATCAAGCTAGCAACTTTCAAGCAATTTTCCAGTTTTAAAAGCCTGTTTCAAAAAAATGTGCTCTGTTCTTCAACTTTCCAAATCTGGTGAGTAACATCACACTTTTGAAAGCTTTAATTTGATTTTGGTTGCATGTTAAGTTCTGGAATGTTTGTTTCCTTTGTGAATATATTTGTATGGTGAATCTCTGCATATATATGGATGTGTTGATATGTGTATATGTTTATTTCCCTGTATCACCTCTATTACCAGTTTTTCAAGCTAAAGACTTATTCAAAAACCAGTATCTCTTGATCCACTCTATATTTGGATTTAAGTATTAAACAAAGCTTGTTTGTTTGATCCTAGAGTAGGTTTAAAATTTTAATAAAGTTCTCTAAAATTGAAATGGTTCTGGAAATCCAAAAAAAAAAGACAGTCATACTTCAGTTTTGTCAAATTTTCAAACATGTTAATTTAACAATTCAGTAATATAAACTGAATCTTTATACCAAATACAGATTTTTAAAACAAAAATCACATTTTTTAGTTAGGGTTTGAAAGTGCATTTCTGGGTTGACCAGAAAATGGAAATGGAGTAGTTTCTGGTGATCTCTGAGGGCGGGAAGGAAGGGGTTCTTCCTGGTGGTAGTGGAGGGATAGGAGAGTGTGGGAAAAATATCAGATGGATGATCAGAGTCTTGTGGTGATGGCGGCGATCAGTTTGTGGTTGTAGCCCTAGTTTTAATTGGGTTTAAAGTTTTGATCGGCGAGGCTCCCCTAATTGATCGAGTGTAATGATACTTAGGGGAAGGCTAGTTTGGGGGTTGTCGAAGACGTGGCCGGAGGTGGCGACGCTCTGGTGGTCGGTGGAGGCTATACGAGGTGTTGACAGGCTTTTGATGTGGGTTCTGTCATGTTTCCAGGTTCGGGTTAGAACGCTCGAATTCGATTTCGAGTAGGGGATGTGATTCTGGAGATCGTTATTGATTGCAGAGTTGGTCTCCGATGTATTTCGATCATCGTTGATGATCAGTGGTGGCTGGAGCCACCGTGCATATGCACGGTGTAGCAATGTATCTGGTGATGTTCTGGTTAGGTTCTGAAAGCAGAGGGGTTTGCTCGAGTTAACTCGAGTAATTCGAGTGTTGGACTCGAAGTAGCCTAGGGTTTTGGCTCGAGGAAATTTACGTTGACTCGGGTAAATGGTTAGTTACAGGTTTTAACCTGTAAGTTTTCAAAAATTAAAACTGGAATTTAAGAGATGAACTAGAGATTTAAAACTAGATTTAAATCAAAGTTTAAGTTGGATTCAAGGATAGTTTGAATCTCAGTTTAAAACAAAATAAAGTTTTTAAAAGAATTTAAAATTGTTTGAACAACTTTGGAATGTTAAATAGTTTAAATTTAAAAGTAAAGCTTTAAATAAAATAGAGAGTTGAACCTAAGTTTAAATCTGGATGCAAAACTAAATTTGAATCATAAATTTGAATATAAAGGAAGTTTTAAAATTTAAGTGTTTAAATAACTTTTAAGGTTTTTAAATGGTTTTAAACTTTGTTGAAGTTAAGTTTGTCTTCATTTTAAATCTTAAATTTAAAATGAGATTTGGGAACAAATTTAAAGGTAAATTGTTTTAAATTGTTTTGTTAAAAATAATGAAACCATTAATAAGAAATGTTCTTATTTTAAAGTGAATAAAGATTTAATGAGTTGTGATTCATTAAATTAGTAAGGTAATTAAAATGGATAATTAATTAATTTAATTAACAATTTGGATTAATTAAATTAGTAATTAAGGATCTTAATTAAATTTATTAAGGTTTAAGATTTATTGTTTAAGGAATAATTAAATTGTAATTGAGGATCATTAATCAAATGAGATTTGATTATTAATTAATGATTGGGAATTTAATTATTTAAATAATTAGGTTAATTAATGGGTTATTAAGGATAAATTAAATTGTAATTAATATTGATTAATTAAGTTTAATTTCTTAAGAAAAGAAATTAAGAATTGTAATAGTTAATGAAGGTCATTAACTTAAGACTATTAAATAATTGATATATTAATGTGATTAATTTTAATAGTTAATTAGATAAATTAATTAAAGATAAACATTTGTGAGAATGTTTAAGTATAATTACTTAATGGAAGTAATTAAGGAATTAATTGAGTTTAATTTGATTTGTTTAGGTTAATTAATTTAGTTTAATTAATTTAAATTAATCATTGGATAATTCGATAAGTATAATTACTTAAATGTAATTAATAAAGTGTAATTACTTAATGAAGTAATTAATTGGTAATTACTATATGTAATTGATTGAAGATGATTTGAGTATGATAGTAATTTGGATTAAATTACTTTGTGGAATTAATCAAGAGATTAATTTAGAAAATTAATTAAGGAGTAATTAATTTATTAAGTAAAGTAATTAAGGGTAGTTAATTATTGAATGGGATTAATCAAGGATGATTAATAATTATGGTTAAGTAAAGATTAATAACTCAATGTAATTGATTTAAATAGAATAGTTAATTAAAATGTAATTAGGGATCATTAATTAATATAATTAATGATAAATTTTAAGGTTGATTAATTAAGATTAATTAATCAATAATAAGTGATTTGAGTGATTAATTAATGTAATTAATTAAGGATTAATGTAATTAATTAAGGATTAATGTAATTAATTATAGTTAATTAATAAATGAAGTAATTAAAGATTAATTACTGTATTTGGTTAAGTATAATTAATTGGTGAAATTAATTATAGAATAATTACTTGAATGTAATTAAAGGTCAGTTAATCAAAGATGATTAATTAAGAAAGAAATTTGAGAATGACTAATTAATTGATTTGAAATTAATTAGTGGTTATGTAAGTAGGATTTATAATGATGAAGTAATTAATTTAATTTACTTTAAATTAATTAGAGATAAGTGATTAATTTAATTCATTTTAAATTAATTATAAATGGTTTGATTATTAATCCTTGTTTATATCTGAATTGGATGATATCTATTGGATGATATGTTGTGATATTCTGTAATGTGATATTGGATATATCTGTGATAAATGTGTGATATTTATCTGTGTTAAATGCTGTGTGAATTCAAAGTATTGAATTGAATTGAAATGAATTGTTTTAACTTTAAAACAACTTGGCCTTAAAAGATACGTTTGGATTTCGATGAGTCCGGGATCGGGTTTCCATATTTGGACATCCGAAAACCACATCGATCCAAATTAACGATAGGTCATGAATCTCAAGTGAAGATGAAGATTCAGAATGCAAGCGTTATTGTCGTTAACTCTGAAGGTGATTCCAAAATGAGTGTAACGAAATAATGCCTTCGGTTTCGTTCGAACCCGGAACGAACTTGTATGGATTGAATGCTTTCAGAACATCGTCAGGTGGACGATGAGCATTCTAAGAGATGTGTTCTCTAAAGGTAATCGTAGCCTTAGGCCTCATCAACCGGGAATGGCTAAAACAGGGGAGGTGTAGCAAGGTTAGTGGGTAGCCCCTAAGTAGGATGAGATTTCCCCTGTCTAGAATCCCTTTTTATTCGGCTTAGTGTGTGGTTGGTCGCGCCAACCGCGGGGTTTCTTGTCCGGGAATTATCCAGTTAGGGATGTTCCGGCCTTGTGTTGTAGGGGACTTAGGGTGGGTCCTCGGTACGGTGATCTATGCCACGTACTGTGACGGGCGGTACCCCAGTAGCCTTGCCATTGTATGGAATCCAAAATCCAATAAGAGCCATTGGATTTGATTGTAGACCTAGTATGCTGGAATTTAATAGATGTAACAATTTCAGCTATTTCTTATTTACTTGAAAACCCTAGACCTATTATAATATCACTGAATTTCCTATCAAAAATTTGGTTAGCGTAAGGGAAAAACTTTTCCATGTTTATGTGTGGGAAGTCTTACGTGATACCTTTTGTTTTCAAAAGATTTTAAAAGTTAAGCAACTTAAACCTGTTACTCATACCAGACCCATGTCTGACCCGGAGTTTATTTCTGTTTTCCCTAAACTCTCGGGTACCCAAATTTTTACGGGTAGCCAAGAGATTCAGGTTAGCTTTGACGAATTATGGAGGAGCAATGGAGCAGGAGGCTTCAGCGTTGTAGATATATATATATATATATATATATATATATATATATATATATAGTGTTCCGCTATGTTGGTATCTCTGTGTTGTATTTGAGTTGTATCGAGTTGTATTAACTAGACAGGTGTTTATAACTGTCTAGTATGTGATGTATTATCTGTGTAACTCTGATGTATATGATACTATGTAATCTCTTATGTGATATATTATATTTCATTCGTTCCGCTGTTGAGATTCTGATGTTGTTTTCTGCTTTCTTCTTTATCTTTTCTATTTCTCACCCCTTTCTTTCTTTAAGATGATGCAACTTTCTGGTAGTAGGAAGTTGGGTCGTTTCAATTACTATGCCGAAATCAACATCGAATCATACTCGATTACTTCTAGTGTGATTCTCCATCACTATCTCTACAAGATCCAAGTGTTAATCTGAGTTATAGACTTTTTGTAATCAATCGAGCGAGAAAAGGTGTGATTGTAGCCTTGGAAATCAATTGAGCGAGAGAAGGTGTGATTGTAGCCTTGGAAATCAATTGGGTGAACTTGTTGCCCCGAAAATCAAGTATCTCTACCCAGAGGATTGTTATTTTGGAGGGTGTACCTCGTAGCCTTGAAATCGAGGGTTGTAATTGTTGAATTGGTTTTGAAAGGAAATCCATACTTAGTTGTGCGGGACTGGATGTAGGGTAACTCCGAACCAGTATAAAATTCGGTGTGTTCTTTCCTTTACTGCTTTTACTTTATATTTGCATCTGTGTTTGATTCTGTGTTCATATCTGTGTCTGATTAGTGCATACATTGTTAACAAATTAAGATAAACTCAAAAAGATTAACATATTTCTTAAAACACTATTCACCCCCCTCTAGTGTTAATTCTAGCCTTAAGATCCTTAATCTGCATTCCTCACAAAAGATAGATAAGAATGAATGGTACAAATTGAATTGGTCGAAACGATAACAACGACCCGAAAAGCCCGTTTCGTTTCCAAAATGAAAATGGATCATCCAATATATCAAAATATAGAGTTTCAATGTTTTTAAACTCAATGGAACTAGTTTCAAACCCAAATTCCATTGTATACAGAAGTTAGATTTTAAAATCAGTTTATTTTAATTGAATTCATTAAATTGATTTCTATGCGTTTCGAGCCCGCACGATCAAACGATAAGTCTGATCGCTACGAAACTTGAAATCCTACAATAATTCACTGTTATGGATCCGATAAAACTGGTTTTGTCAAAATCCGAGACGGTGGCCAAAATGGCTAATTTTCACGTTAATTAAATAAATTATTATTAAACTAATTTAATCACTTTCAAATTTTAAATTTAAAAGATGACAATTTAACATCCTTGATTACAAAGAAATTTAAAATCTTTTAAATACAATTTTCCATATTAAATCCAATATTTAAACATTATATTGATTTCAGAGTTTAATTGGAATTATAATAAATTCCAGTTAATTATATTCAATTCCAATCAATTTCTTTTATTTCAGTTTACACTCTTATTATTCAATCCTCCAATACTTTATAAATATAATTAACATTAGTTTACATTTTATTACATTCATATTACAATTATCATCTTTTACCATTTAACTATAATATTTCAATTTCATTAATTCCATTAATTACCAATTTAATTCCTTGTTTACAATTATAGCCAAATTAACTTTACAATAATTTCAATTGATTGCAATTACATTAAAATAGTTGTCAATTACATTAAATTAACATTATTAAATTATATTTTAATTATTTTCTCATTAATAAATCATAAATTTAATTTCTTTCAATATTAATTCCAAAATCATATTTAATTTAATAATTTTTAATTATTGAAAAATACGGGTCGTTACATCTATAGTTGTGGAATTCTTGTTTAATCAATTGGAGATATCTTAGAAAGTTAGAATCTTTCCACTAAATAGTGAGTATGTTTGCAAATATATCAAGCACGGTTAATTGTTTTTTGAAATTTAGTTTCCATCTCAAGAAGACATTTAGTAATTTGGCTTCTAGTTTAATTGTTAAGCTAAATTAATTGGAGACTAAAATCAAGTATGTAAGTTAGAATATATATTAGTCATTTATTTTATATTAGAAGCATGTCTAAAAGTTAGAATAAATATTAGACTGGAAACTAAATTAGTATGTTTGTAAATTGTAAGTTGTAACTATGAAGAAAATTCATGTAACAACTATTTAGAAGACAGTTTAATTTCCTGTCTCAGACTATGAATGTTGTTTCTGCTAAATTAATATGTTTATAACTATGAATGCTATTTTGGATCAATTAAAATTTTTCTTTGTTCTTAACATCTTTTGAATATTATTGAATGTTCTTTCTAGAATGGATACTTCACGGTCACCTCAAATAATCGCCTATTGACAATTGAAACGAGTTTCAAAATAAAGGTGATCCATTTTGGGAATATAGAGTGAAACACGAAGGGGGAAAGAGGTCTAAATGCAAGTATTGCAATAAAGAGATAAGTAGAGGAATTACACAATTGAAATAACATCTCACAGGGAAACAAGGCTACTATGATGCATGTCCAAAAGTTCCCTTTGAGACTACGCAAAGAGTATTTGAAGTATTAAAATTTTCAAAAAAAAAGCAAAAGCGTTAGAACGACAATCAATTTTGAACAATGTATCAATTGAAGAAGGCAATGACACACATTATTATAAATAACCAATTTTAGTTGTTTAAGTATAAGAGGGCCAATGGATAAATGCTCCTTCTCCTAGCGAAGCTAGAAAAGGTTTGCCTCAAGCAATTCTCATTTAAACTAGAAATATTAAAATAGAAAACATAAGTGCTTATATATCTGGATTTTTTTTGAAGTCGGAATAGCTTGCAATGTTGTTAACTTGACTTCTTATAAAGAAATGGTGCAAGCAATTAGTGTATATAGTCTTTGTTTAAAACCACCATCTATGCATGGAGTGAGGGGAAAATTTCCCCCTTCGGAAAAAGATAGAAAGAATCAAAATTACAAGTCTTTTAAAGAAGCTTGCAGAATTCAAGATTGCAGTCTTATAACGGATGCATGTACGGATAGACGATGAAGAAGCATAATGAATTTAGTAGTCAAGTGCAACTCAAAATCCATATTCATGGGCTCAAAATATTCTCCCTTAAGCATGCACAATGCTTAATATATTTGTGATGTTTTTATAGAAGGAATAAAAGAGTTTGATGACGAAAATATTATTCAAATTGTAAATTATAATGCGTCAAATATCGGCCTTTACATCGTTATCTTTATATTTTCCAATGATATTTTGGACAAGTTTAGCGGCACATGCTTTAATCTTTTGTTGAAAGATATTGGAAATATTAAACCCATTCGAAGTGCAATATTAGATGGTAGATGCATGGGTATACAAAGATTCTAGATTATGAGAGAAATTGCACTAACCAAAGTGAATTAATTAGACATGGGCTCATGATATTTGCCAACTCATTTCTTTCATTGCAAAGTTATTTTGAGAAAAAGAGAGAGCCGAGGAGAATGATCATATGAGAGGAGCGAACTTAATTTTCCTAATTCAAATCACTAGAGCGTAGAAGGTACTTATTTAATATATGTTTATCTATATGATAATAAGAATCACTTGAGCATAAGATTGTTATCCATATTATTTTCTCATCCACAACTAGATCCTTGATTGTTGATGGAGCTTGTCACATTCTTTAGTTATTTTATCATAGCAATGTCATTTATTTTATTTTATTAAAAAGGTCAAGAGGGTTTCAAATGACTCAATTCATCGTTGGAATTATGAACTTGCTGCATTATATTGTGAACTTGTTGCATATACGAGCTTATGAACTTGTTGCACTATATGAACTTGTTGCGCTATAATTGGATAGGGCGAAACTGAATTTAGACTTGAATTAGACTTGAAATACTTTAATATATTTGTAATAACTTGTTGGGCTTTTATAAACCCGCTAAATTATGAGTATGTTTGTAAATATGTCAAGCACCCTAAGAACTCAAACACTAAATATGTCAAGCACTATTTAGTTAGCATTTTTGTATCTTTTCAAATGTGTTTATAACTTTTAAATGATGTTATAAATTTATGAATCAAACACTCTTTTGTTATAGTTGACATTCTTTGTGCAGTTACAATTATGATCTCTTACTTGATTAATTTAATTTCCTAGTCAGCAAAATAATTAGAAGTTCCATGTTTTGGGATCGTGTCGAGCTTGTGGTTAAAATCTTTGAACCATTAGTGAAAGTCCCACAAAGAGCATATGGTGATATACCTTCAATGGGTTGGTGGTTCAAAAAAATCAAATATATATTGTACCCTTTGATGGTGAAGTTTTCCCCAAGGAGAGATTATCACAGATGGAAGCTTCTAAAGTTATGGAAAATGAGGTGTATTAAAGACCTAAAACATTGAAAAAGAAAGCAAAAACATCATACAAGAAAAGATTGTCATATAGGTAGGAGAAACAACTTGTGAATCAAGAAGATGAGCTTGATATGATGTCACATAAGTTTACTTCATCAACATTCGATTCTGAGTCCAATGAAGAGTAGCCTGTTAAGATATATTAATGACCCTTTTTGCTAACGAGCTTTATGTTGGAAAAGTAATGGTAAATGCTTCGTTTTACTTTGGTTTGTCATTATGCTCTTTTTGCGTGTTTTGTGTATAAATACAAGACTTAAAAAGAATCATGTTTAATCTTTAATGTTTTATGTACTTTTTGCATGTTATATGACTATATCATAATGTCATATATGTTTTATGCTCTTTTAGCCTTTTTATATTTGGATTTTTTACATTCATGTTCCTTGTACACGTATGTGATTTATGTTTTATGTTGTTATTTTATGTTTTGCATCTTGTTGTGTTTTATGTCTAACAATAATTCATTTTCATGGGTCACAAGTTATCAGCTATAGTTTATTTATATTGTATTATTATGTTGGTTCAAGCATATTATGAATATTGTAGACTAATAAGGATGGAGTGATTTTGAAATCAAGTAAGTTTAAATCATTTTGTTATGGTAGCATTCACAAAATTTGTTGTGTAAGAATATCAATTTTTAACATTTCATATACCCCGAGATGGTTCTGAGGTGAGCTTTAAGTCCTAATGTAACAATCAATACCTTAGTGGGTCGAATTTTCGCTAAATCAAAAACCCAAGTCCATCAATGTACAAATCGTTGGTGTTTGATATCCTACAAATAACAAAAGTATATCAGAGCACTATCGATATAAAATCATAGCAGAATAGTAAAATATAGTTTTTACTATACGATTACTGACGAAGGTTAACACCTTCAATCTTCAATTTTTCATCAGTGTCGAGCATGCATAAGGAAATCTGTCCTTCCACCATTTCGGCCTTGTAATAGTATCTGTCCCTCTAAAGCTATCATGTGGGTTGTAATGAGGAGGGAGTCAGAGCAACATTCTATTGACTGGTAAATTACACACTTTATACATAACACTAGTTTATGCCGATCGTTTTTCATTACATGTTATGTCAATTTACAAACTTTGAAGTGAATAGAAAATCCAAAATAAACATATTTTAAATTTAAAAGATACTTTAAAATTTCAAAATTGGTTATTAAAAACATATTTAAACTTGAAATTCATTTTAAAACACTCTAATATAAATTAGAAAACAACCTTAGAAGGAGTAGAGAAAAGTAATTAATTTAAATATCATTTTTAAACAATTTATAGTTTCAAACACCAAAGATAGCTTTTTTGCAAGTGCTTCCAAAAAAATTTGCAATAGTAAAAAGATGTTTCAGAAGCAAAGATAACATTTCAGAAATGCTATTTAAAGTTCTTGACTGGTTTTAACATGTTTTTGCTTCAACTTTGCACCTAGTTTTTGGTGCCTTAACGAATGAATTTTGATCCATTATTTTTACAATAGTTAGTATACTTTGGGTACATGAAAACCATGAAGAAAAATCTCAAAGAGCATCTAATAATTATTTTGTAGAAATTTTCGAAAACAAGGTATTCTTCCGAAGTGTTCGTATAACGACTATTTCGCTATAACTTTTGCCACTTTGTTCAATTAGTTACTAAATGATTTAAACTTCAAAAAATTTACAGTGAGAAAAGGAATATTTTGCTTGTTAAATTAGTAAAGAAACCCCTAAGGATGTCTTCACAAAAATAAACATTATTTCCAAAAACAAGGCATTGAAAAGTATCGATATAACGACTTTTTACTTCAAACTTCTCTTAACTTTGTTCAACATTTTCCACAACTTTCCAAACATATTATTTTCTCTCCAAACACTACTAAAAGTGTAGAGAACAACCAAAACAAGTTATATCAAGATATGTCCATAAATCACCAAATAACACAAGTTAAAGTTAAGGGATTTCCAAGTGCTTTCATAGCGACTTCTCGCTTCAAACATTCACAAACACACTTTTACATCGCATACAACATATCCAAACATGTATACATCAAGTCACGTGCACATTACAAATTTTAGAGATATTATAAGAGAAGTTATAATACATATATGTTGTCATTAGCTTTGAAAAGCAAGTGGGGTCCAAAAATGATAACTTACATTGTTGTCATATAACAACACAACAACATTATAACACATCATATACTTGCAAAATGGTGCGATAACTCACTTTTAAACCAAGCACGGGAACAAAATCAAGCCAAAGATCCTAGGAACAACTTTCTACTATTACCCAAAACCAAAGCTACCTCCTTTGCTCACCAAAACAGAAGCGAAGACCCTATCGTCCTCTAGGTTGATCATGGCCCAGGTATGCTCCCTCTTTTTCTCCATCATTCTTCAACTTCTTGGATGCTAAACCATGTTCTAATGATGATATAAGAAATTTACCAAATTTTGGAAGAGAAAGGAGTTGGTTTAATATGTTTTCTAGATAGTTGGAGAGGAGAAAGACATGAAAAGAGTGATTTTTCTTAAGGAATGATAGAGCAACCAAAATGAGAGCTATGTGTATGTGTGTTTATATAGAGTTGGAAAATAAGGAAAATGACTCCATTCATGCCTTAGCCAAAAGACTTCTTTTCCCTCCAAAGATGGCTTCTTCCATACACCTTCTCTCCTTAAAAACACGCCTTGATTCAAGCCTTTTTTATGCCATGAATCATGCCTTACCATCGTGTCCTTTTTGTCCCCTTAATTAAATACTTTTAACTTGATTTATTTTCTTAGGAAATTATGTGACTTAATAATTGTAAATGTGTTCATATGTTACTATACAAGTTCCAAAATGTTTGAACAACTTTTAGTGAATAAAAAGTTGTTTATAGCTAAAACGATTTTCGGTCATATTATCGATATTTCTTCGAACTGTTTATTTTTGTAAACAAACTTCAAAAATGAATTTTCCTGCCATTAGTTATTAATTAAAAGGGGTTAATAAGGTTATAAAATCATATTTATTCACATTAAATCCTAGATACAAATATTTAAATATTTCATATTTAAATACGAAGTGTTCGAAATTCTGAGTCGTTGCATTGATAGTGTTCTTAAAACTTGGTATATGCTTTCTTTATTTTTAATCTTTCATGCGGGTATACTCTGGAACTCACATAAATGTACTTTGATACCATTTCCCATTTCCTTATGGGTTCTGCTTTATGGTCTTAACACGTGTTAATAAAATTCCTACGCTCATACCAATATTCCTTATATTCTATGGGGACTCACTATTGCTACTCTACGAGCATTCATTGCTATTTTATTCACAGCCTTAACTTTTAACCCATCTTACCAATCATCCATTTCTACACCACATTAAAATTTTGGTTTGGTTTTCGCCACTTTTTTTAAAATTAAAACTTCACAATTATAAAGTACTTAATCCCAAAATTTTATCTTTAAAAATATAACATGGAAACTTTTTATTTAAATTCTTCAATAATTTGGCTTGAACAAGGAACGATGAAAATCTCCTTATTTTAACCAATGTTAATTGTAGGCGTCTTAACTTTTGAAACTAAAATTTAGAATTTATCAATTAAGTTTATTTATTAAGTTTAAAAGGAATGCTAGCAATTAAATTTTTAAAGATCCTTTCTTTCTTTTCTAGTAAGGGTCAGATTTAATTACATAAATGGTCACTCAAATCAACTTTTCTTTTAAAACCTTTTAATAACGAAGATTTTATTTCTTAAAAGTGGGAAATTTTTCTCAAACTATTTATTAAGTTTTTTATTCCAAAAACTTAATTTTATACCAAACCATTTTCTTCAAAAAAGCGCTTTACGGTATTTATAAAACATCCTTTATAACTTTTACTAAAAACTAGAGTATATAAGGACAACTTTCATCCTATTATTTTCTTAATACTTATGCTACTTCCACTTTCAACCTTTATGGAGGTTCTAACAGCATATTGGGGGGCTTTCTAAGATGGTATGCGTAGTTACTGCACATGTTTGTAGAAACTATCCATTTTTCTTTCTTTTAATTTCCTAAATTGTTTCTAATTACTGACGTTATTTTAAATAAATTTCTAACATTGTTTCTATTTATGTTTCATAATGTTAGTACTATTTGGCTTTCTTCTATCTAAACTGCTCAAATTTAAATTGCTTCCCTTTATATAATCTTTCCCTCAATTGACTGTTTTCTTACTGAACCATTGCGGTATATTCGTCTACTGCTTTATTTTTCTTTCCCTGTTTTATTTATCCTATTCTAAACTTGTATTACTTCATATTAGCTACCCCTAAAAAGAATTTCACAACTTAAATATTTTCATTTCAAAAAATTCGACGAGCTACACATACGCTCTATATATTTTTTTCCAAAAGAAACATCTCTTTATTAAAAACCCATTTTATTGAAATTTCCAGTCTATTTTTTAACTTATACTATAAGTTTTTATTATAAAAGGAAACTTTATTCTACAAAAAAATTAATATTTAACTTCCTTTCAAAAATAGGTTTTCTACTTTTAAATAAATCCTCTGAAATCATTTTAAAAAATTTATTTATATATTTTCCTCAAACCATTTTATATTAAATTCTTTCATATAGGGTCGGACTCAGAGTGAGTTTTACTTGCCCCTATTTTTGGACTTTTCTTCTTTTCCACTTACTTCTGACTTTTCTTTCTTTCAAAATATTAAAATCTAGCTATCATCATGGAGTGATTACTACACACCTTCTTTTGGAAACTTATTTAATTCTTACTTTTTATATCTACAACATATAGGTTCTTCACTTCCCAATTATTTGGACATATTGTACATCATCAATCGATATTCTTGTAGGGATCTACAATCATTGGCAATCCAGGCCCAACAAGGGAGTTAAGTACCATCCAGTTTCAGGGACCCTTCTATATGCTACACTCATGATCTTCTTAAGTCAACGCCCTCCAATACAACCTACTTTCTATGGGGTAATCGGGATAAGTGTATATATTCAACATCGTTTATTGTTCCAACTCATTGTAGCATTGTCCATTTTCCAGAATATGGTTGCGACTACTTCTATAATCGGAATTTGTAGAGTTTGGCGTATTAAAAATATAACTACAGTAAGAATAAAAATACGTTCACTCAACATATCCTAACACATATGATCGATTAACCTAAGCTTTGATATTAAATGTAACAACCAACACCCTAGTGGACATGAAGTTTCGCTAAATCGAAAATCCAGCTCTTGTTGGCGTTGATATCCAGCAAATAACAAAACTATATCAGAGCACTATCAATATAAACTGACTATGGAATAGTAAAGTATAACAAAACATATGATTGCTGACCAAGGCAAACACATTCAATCTTTAGTTTCTTTGTCGGTGTCGAGCTTGCATAAGGAAATCCGTCCTTCCACCGTTCTTGCATTGTACCAATACCTGTCCCTCTAAACTATCCTGCAGGTTGTAATGAGGAGGGGATTAAAACAACGTTATGTTGACTGGTAAATTACATACTTTATCAATAACACTAGTTTATACTGATAGCCTTGTATTAAATGTTATGTATATTGTTTAAATTAGTCATCTTGACTCCACGCACGTGTACAATACAGCCCGTCTACTCAAAGTAGACAATAAATACATACGACATCTTTTTTTGAAACTTATTTAATTCTTACTTTCAGATATCTGCAACATATAGATTCTTTATTTCCCATTATTTGGACCTAATGTACATCATATATCGTCAATCCTGTGGGGATCTACAACCGTTGGGCAATCCAAGCCCAACAAGGGACTTTAGTACCATCCAGCTTCAGGGACACTTCTATATGTTGCACTCATGCTTTTCTTAAGTCAACGCGTTCCAATACGACCTACTTCATGTGGAGTCAAGATAAGTGTATATATTCAACTTCATATGTTGTTCCAACTCATAGTCGCATTATCCATTTTTTAGAATATGGTTGAAACTACATCTATAGTCAGAATTTGTAAAATTTGGTGTATTATATATATATATATAATTATAGTAAAAATAAAAATACGTTCACACAATGTATACTAACACTTATGATCGATTAACCTAATCTCTAATACCAAATATAACAACCCACACCCTAGTGAGTATGAATTTTCGCTAAATCGAAAACCCTAGTCCAACAAAGTATGAACTATTGGTGTTTGGTATCCTACAAATAACAAAAGTATATCAAAGCACTATCGATATAAACTGACCATGGAATAGTAAAGTTAATAAAACATATGATTACCGACCAAGATAGACACCTTCAATCTTTAGTATCTTTGTCAGTGTCAGGCATATTTAAGGAAATCCGTGTTCTACCCATCCCACCTTAAACCGATACATATCCCTCTAAAGCTATCATGCGAGTTGTAACGAGGAGGGGGTTAGACAACGTTCTGGTGAATAGTAAATTACACAGTTTATACATAACACTAGTTTATGATGATTGTCTTCCAATACATGTTATGCCTATTGTTTTGCTTAGTCGTCTTGACTCCACATACGCATATGATACGCCCCATCTACTCGAAGTAGCCTATAACTACGTATGTATATATATGTACCACAGTCCCCCCTTTGGACTAGGATACTTTCCCCACTAGTATCCATAACCTAGCACCTCGTTAGGATTCGTCGTCAATGCAGTATCACGTCTTCATCGTCGTGCATACCAAGGAATTCCCGTAGTGCCTAGTAACGGCGCCATAATTGTTTAGTTGTATTCTCTTCGCCTTTGAAAGACCTCCACAAATGAGTTATCTAGCCTTTCCTCCTAACAACAAATGCAAACAACTAGTACTTCTCATATTTGGTGCCCATTTCACTGTCATAGCGCCGAGCCTAACTTACCGTTCCATTTAGATTGCCCAATGCAATCTAGGAAATGCCGTTTGGTTACATAAAACGTACCCTAAAAGGTTGAAGCAGAATTTACTTGTCCTTTGGCACTTCGATTGGGGTGAACCATCCTAATTTGGATATTGCCTTCATTTATACATGAACGTATAACTTCATGGATCCTATAGTTGGATATATCCCACATCAGTATAATAAATACATAATTATTGGTAGCCCTTGCGGTGGGCAAAATTCGATTGTGTAACATTATCGACCTCACATTTCAACCCATTTTAATGATTATGTCATTCTTATTTAATCTAAGTTATTGGCTAAATTCAATAATTCACACCCGTCATAAATGCACACTTGAGGCTATGTCTGCTTACTTCACCTTTATTTCATTAGATCTATTTTACTATTCCTTTTCAATTCTTACTATCTTCCTTTGGTTACTAAACTTTCTTACTTACTCACTTCATTACCTTACCTACATTTCATCCTTTATTATTTAATTTCTAACTTGTCCTTATTGCATATATTCATTTTATAATTAGACTGTTGTTATTACTACTACTTACAATTTTTAGGTTTATACTTAGAGATTTCTGCATTTTATTGCGTTGGAATTACACCTTCTTAAAAAAGAAAATGTTAACACTGTAGAATTCTGTAACTTATCTAAAAGAGGATATGTGTTATGTTTGGAATTACAAGGAATTATCTTTTTTTTTAAATAAACAGTACAAAATACGGCAAACAATTATATTTTATACATCTCTTTCTTTTAGGCATATTCCTTGTTACTTCAAACGATACACTTTTATTCACAATTATAAAACTGGATAATTTATAGAAATTTACGTTGCAACATACTACATTCCAATGAACTAAAAATATTACTTAAATCCCAATAAATTTTATAATAACTTCTAATTCATATTTACCAACATATGCCATTTGACCTACAAATCCAAAATTTATGTACAATCTTGTTAATTAAGGGAGAACTACTTATACTCTAACTTCCAAATTCAAGTATATGAAATATTTAATTTAAGTTAATAATTCACAAAATATGTAGGCATAGTTTTCCATTTCATTTCACATATGATTAAGCCTATAACTCCAAAATAATTATATAAAGATCAAATTTACAACGAAACAAATTGTAACAACCCGCATATTTGTCGATTTTATATTTAAATATTTTTATTTAAATATTTCATCATTCGTCGGATATTAGTCCGAAAAGCTACTTTTTGCAAACAGTCGAATTAGGACTCGAGACCACCTCCATTGAGTTCAAAATGTCGTTTGCGAACTTTTTGAGTGTAAGCTTCGATATATTTGGAGCTAGTCAAAAATTTGACCATTTTCACTTTGGGTTTGGGTTTGGGTTTGGGTTCAGCCCACTAGCCAACTTATACTCAAATCTGAACCACTCCTCCCCATTCACTCTCACTTCCTCCTCTTTTCAGTTATAAAGCAACAATGGTGGAAGATAATGGGAAATAGAAATTCAAAACCCTAGTCTTCATTAGCAAATCCAACTTCTAGCTCCAAATTCAAAGAGAACCCATTGGTAAGCATCTCCTTCTTCTTCTCCAACTCCTTCTCCTTCCAATTTCAGAAATTCCTAAACCTAACTTTGGGAATGTTCTTCTTTTAAAGCTTAGATTGAATCTTCTTGAGTTGTTATTGAAGAGGAATTGATCTTAGCTTGTTTTAAAAGCTTCTTCTTTATTTGTTTGGGTTCAAAGGTGAGATTTTTATCTCACATCTATGACTATAACCATGTTTGATGTTGGGTATGAATTCCTAACACTTATTCTTGTGCAAATGCTTTTGGTTTGGATTGATTCGGTGAATATTCCAATTTTTAGTGTTTTGAGTTCAATTCTTTGAAAATCCTAACATTGATGTTTTAATCATGTTTTCGGTGATGAATCGGAGTGCCTATAGGGCCGTATTACCGATTGAAAAAAACCCCGAACTCCATTGCTCGACCGGGTGCAAGTGTGGGAAAGAGTTTGCTCTCCCACTAGGCTGAAAAACGATTTCAGCACATCACCAGACGTCTGCAGGTAGGCTCAGACGTCTGGAGACTGTTTCAGGCAGTTCCTGAAACTTGCTGCAGACGTCTGAGCATATACCCCAGACGTCTGGAGCCTGTGACCTACTCTATTTTGCCAGTTTTTGCCTATTTTATCTCGAGATTTCAATTTCCATCGATTCAAGGTTATCCGATAGGTCGAACCCCGTACCCCCCTTCGTAGGGGATCTTATCTGAAAAACATTCATCAGAATTCCTACTTTGATGGTTTTGGGAATTGGTTTCTTTGGATTTTTCTCACGTCTTCGAATGTGAATTTATGTGATTCGATTTGTTTCAACAATCGTTTTGTGACTTGTCACTCCAAAGATACGAAGGTTTTAATACTAGTAGTAAATATCAAAACCCTTTCATCAAAATGTTTTCAACTCTATTTTAATACCAAACTCGTTTATCAAACCGTTTTCTAATCTACTAGTATATACAAGCCTTTACTTCACTCGGATGAGAAATCGAATTAAACGACTTAGTAAAACGAGTGGTATGAAACGCTCGCGTTCACTTTGTTGGTTAGCTCTTGGACTTGTTCGATTGAACCCTTTTGTGACAATTTTCTAGTAAAGACCTACAACTTGTTCGTAAATATTTAAGTTAAGCAAGTGGTTATGGGACATGAAGCTAAACTCATATATTTACTAGCTTGGTGTGATTGACACTTCTTGATGATCGATGATGATCACTTTATGGTTTAGACTAGCAACGTGCGATGTCTCTTTGTCCACGTGGAGAACTGTTCCTCGTTTTAATGAGCTTCGTCTCACTTCTCGCATGGGTCGTACCTATTTAGGTGCGTCGATGTTTATTTCATGCATGGGTCGTACCTATTTAGGTGCGTCGATGTTTATTTCACGCATGGGTCGTACCTATTTAGGTGCGTCAATGTTTATTTACTCCGTGGAGCAATCGGCTCAATAAGTCGGGACATGGGGTGTATCTATTTAGGTGCGTCGATGTTCGTCTATGCATGGGGTGTATCTTTCTAGGTACGTCAATGTTCGGCTTTGCATGGGGTGTATCTTTCTAGGTGCATCGATGTTAGACATTACATGGGGCGTATCTTTCTAGGTGCGTCGATGTTTATTTATGTATGGGGCGTATCTTTCTAGGTGCGTCGATGCTAGAGCATGGGGCGTATCTATTTAGGTGCGTCGATGTTCGACTTTGCATGGGGTGCATCTTTCTAGGTGTATCGATGCTAGACTTTACATGGGGCGTATCTTTCTAGGTGCGTCGATGTTCAGTTTATGGGATTGGCCATCCTCTTTTCTTGTGATTTCTGGATTTCTAATGGTTGATTTCTAGAATTTGTGTGTCGTTAACTTTTGTGATTTCTGGATATTGATTTCTGGAATTTATGTTTCACCAGCATTTACGATGGGCATTGATATGTATGTCATTATTTGTGGCTTGGTGAATTAAATTAAGAATATGACGTTCTTTTCTCTGTTTTGAGATTATTGAGATATTGTATGACTTTTGTGGGATTTCTAAGGTATACTTATCATAGTATGACACCTTTTTGTTATCATACGTTTTATTATCATATCTCATATCCTATCTCACTTTATCTGATATTTATAGCTAGACTGATCCGTTTATTATTTTCTTCTTAAATAATACTCGGGTCAGACTGAGATTTTACAGGTGCTTCCTCACGACTTCGTATCTGGAGCCATCTTCTGAGTTTTGGCGAACTACTCTAGTTTAGTAGTTTTTGTTGTGTGCATTTGAGATTAGACTCCTTGATGTATATATATTCTTTTGGCTAGCACTTGTATCTATTCTTTTGTGTTATTGTGGATCTTATTTGACCACTACTCTGATGTACACTTTCATGTGTTATATTCATATCTATTTCCGCCTTTGTGATATGAACTGTCTGTGACTGATTTATGTTATGTTTATTTCTATATTTGTTTCCGAAGTCCATATAGCCACTGTGTAGTAGCTTTGAGTTTGTATCGGTATGTCGGATTTCCTCTTGAGGTGAAAAGTTATATTTTTATCTGTCATATCGGTACTCGCACAAAGCAATTATACAGATGGTCGCTCCTCAACAGCCTTATTCTCCGTGCTAGTTGACGACATTACCTCGTAGTGTCCTTGGCTAGCGTGGGTATAGAGGTGGAGCGTCACACAAATCCAATATTATATTAAAATATATAAGTTCCCACTCACTTTAAGCTTTCCAGATCTCTAGATCTAAACCCTGTTATTTCTATTTGACTCCTTTTTCTACCTAACGGAATATATACCACAAGCATATACATACGTATTAAAATTTTAGATCTGAGAAGGGATTTGAATTAAATTAAGATATAGTTTACCTTAGCTTTAGCAATTCGATTCGACCCTATTCTTCTTCTCTACTATTCTCTGCTATTCTCTACTTGTATATACTTATATAGATTATAATCTAATTTAGATTTAAGAATTTATAGAGAAAAGAAAATGGAAGAGCTTTGCCATACTTCAGAAAATATGAGAAGAAAAGTGAGGAGTTAGGCCTGTATTTATAGAGGTTCAAATCAATGCCAGCCGTTAGATTATATTCTTTTAAATCTAGGCTATTCGGCCTAGGTTCAATTCAAAGTCGATGGGCAAATAGCAGTCGACTACTATTTCCCTACCAGTCGATCGCTAGCAATCGACCAGTTGCCAAATTTTGTTATATTTAACTGATTACATTATTTATATATCACTACAAGAAAACTGCGGTTTAGCTACGCCAAAATGGCGTAGGCGGGGCGTAGGTAAATGCATTAACTACGTGACCCTTACGCCAATTTTGGCGTAGGTAAAACTCGCGTAGCTAATAAAATACCTACGCTTTACCTACGCCATCCGTTGGGTTGTTTCCTACGTCTTTCCTACGCCATGATTTTTCTACGTCTTTCCTACGCCTCGTTATTCCTACGATTTTGCTATGACATTTTTACTTCTTTCGTTACCCACGTCTTCCCTACGTCATCCGTTTACCTACGTTTTCCCTACGCCTATATACATTCATTCAAATGTATTTGTTAATATACTATCTTATTTATCACAGATTAAATAAATATTTGCTGAATAAAATAAATAACACTGAATTGGAATTCAAACGAATATTTTATTCAAACAAATATTTACTACAATTTTGATAATACAATTTCAAGCTCTCACTATAACTATACAAATTCAATTACAATACAATTTCTGATTATATCACAATTCATTTTTTACATTCATAACCTCACTACATATCACTCACACTCGTATTTTTATCTTCAACTTCTTTCCAGTTTGAATCCAGCATTCGAGCAATCTGCAAAAATAAAACACGGGTTCAACTCAGGTGCAACAAAAGTATACAAGCTCAAATAATCAAATATACAACAGAGCTCACTGCAACAACACATTGCAACAATACTTTTGAATGGAGGCAGTGCAACAGCACCAAACAAAGAAGATGATCAATACTTATGAATACAGACAGTTCAAAACTCAATACCTCCAGACTAAATACAAATGCTGGAAAATGCAGAGACCAGAGAAATGCAAATGAAGATCAGTAGTGTACAACAACAACTAAATGAAACAGTGGACAGAACTGCCTCAGCAATCAATACACGTGTACAACTAGTATACAATCAGACTCGACAACATTCACAAATGCAACTCACTAACCAGATGAAAAATGGAAGTGAGACACCAAAACCAGTTCAGTACAAATCTGAACCAATACATATGAATGCACCAAGCAACTACAGGTAAACAACCAAGGGCCAAGCAAACTGATATATGCAACAATGAATACAACTCACATGTAAGCACAGCCCCAAACCAAGCTCAAGTTATACAAGAAAAGAGACTCAAGGCCAAAACTACAAGTACATCACTACACAGTACAATATATGCTTACACACCAGCAATGAAGAACAAAGGAATGCAGACCTAGACTACATAGACATTATAGGCCGAGCACTGATATAAGGATCAGTGATGTCAAATTACAAACAGAGCTCAATGTGTACAAGACCAAAACAAAATGACAGCAAATGATACCACAAGCCTCAGCAATATGCACATAAACAAGATACAAACTGAGACAAGCCAGTGCAAGACAAGGATGCAAGTTCGAGTAAATTCAAGACAAAGCGAGAAATTCACAAAATCAAAACCGTGGTCATGCCGTAGTCAATAGAGAAAATCACAGCGAAGTCAAAGCATCAAAATTCATAGCCGTATGTAACCAAATGTCTGAGCTAAGAAATCAAAACCCAGTCAAAGTCTGAAAGCATCAGTAAAAGGCCGAGGAATAATGTATCAAAAATATTGGCCGAAGTCAAAGAAGATTAATCAACATCGAAGTATTTTAAACCAAGTCAACCGAGCAATATCAAGTATATTCGCATGTGAATCAGTCAAGAGAAATCATCAACATCCAAACGTAATCTAATGGCCAAAGCATAATATTGAAAAAATCATACGAACGAAAAACAAGGAGATCGGACTCCTATATAAACCCTAACATCATCATCGGCAACCATAAGAGTTCGAATACGAAAATCGAAAGGTAACAGAGCATAAATTCTTACCAGAAGCAAGAATCGAACTCGTCGAAGTAGCCAGAGAGAGCAACGAGAAATCGATCGAGCAAGGCAATTCTCGAACAACCAACGATACGATCGAAGTAGGAACGACACTTCGAAAAGCCCAAATTTCAGAGCGCAAAGAGGAACGAAAGCCCCAAATTTTCACAAAGCCCTAATTCAGTTGAACGAGATAGATCGAGGCCGCCATTTTTTTTCTTAAGGAAGAATAGAAGAGGATCGGGTCAACTAATAAAAAAAAGAAGGGCCGGCTAAATTATAAAAGAGAGTGAAAGGGTTTTCCTACGCCTTTCATACGACGCCGGTTTGAAAATGTAAAAAATTAATAGAGGCGTGAAAATGGCGTAGGAGATTATCTATGTCTTTTCTACGGTATAATTTTGGTGTAGGGAATTTTCTACAACTTTCCTACGCCTCGATTTTTTTTCTACGTATTGAAGTTGACGTAGGAAATTTCCTTACGTCTTCCCTACGCCTTTACCTCTTTCTACCTGTTTCCTACGTCTTCCCTACGCCCCGCCTTCTGGCGTAGGAAAGACGTCAGAAACTTTGCGTAGGAAATTGAAGTATTTTCTAGTAGTGTATATTTAACTAATTTGATTAACGTTAATTATTCTTAACAGTTAAGCAACTGTTAAAGCTAAAGAACGTTAATTAATTGCATTTATTTTCTAAATTACATATATTATTATTTACAATTCAAAATATTCAAATGTTAATAACTTTTCGTTTGAACTCCAACCGTAAAATTTTATATATGAAAAGTGACTAGAAAATCGCCACGAACGCAATGGTGTAGGTTTTGTAGGCAAATTCTGAAATTTACAAAAAAAATTATTTTCAAGCCTTAATAATTACTTATTAATTAATTTCCTTTTTATTTTACGGGGTATTACACCCAAGATGTAAATCAGAGATGAACACCCAAGATGGACTTATCTCGTCCAAGGTCTCGTTCGATATGAGAACGAGTCTTTACAATCTCTAAGATAAAATATGATCGAAATCTGAGATTTAAAATCTTGACTGGAGCATAAAAAATAATATTTTCACTAAGTCAAATAGTTTAAAGTTCGAAAATTTAAATTTATTGATAAACCAAAAATAAATTAATGTGTATATATGTATATAATATATATATATATATTATTGAATACAAAACATATTGCTCCAAAAAAATTTATTTTATTATTTTAAATTATAAATATTATATATATACATGTGTGTACATACACACACACAAATATATATATATATATATATATATATATATATATGCATGTATGTATGTATGTCTGTATGTATTTATCAAATATAATTATTATTAAATACTCAACTAACGAACAACCCCAATAATAACCCATGTTATTTCTGCAACATAGCATCTAAAACCACAATGCATTTATTCTTTGAATGTCACTTCACTCATTATATAGCCAATAATCTACTTGTTATTTCTAACCTTGACACAGATACTGCCATACGTTTCCCTAAAAGAATATTGGATCTTTTTCAGATTTAATTACAAATGTTCATCTGGGAAATTTTTGCATATTTTATATCACACATGAGGATCTGTGGAACAAAAGAAATCAACTACTATTCAACAATTCATATAAACATTCATCTGCTGTTATATTTTTCATTGCTTGGCATATTTCTCTTTGGGCAAGAGCGGGTAGAAGACATATAAATTGGGGTCTCATCTCCATCGAATTATGAGTAACACTACACCACAAGATGGACTTCCTCCCTTCCTATTAGAAAACCCTCTAGGAATCAGTGAGGATTTGCCTCTTATCATTGTTGCATATCATCAACCTAGTCAACGTTACTACCTCATTTCATGCAGTGCATCTTCCTCACATCTAAGATATCTCCGTGTTCTGGCCACAATTTAGCGTTTCAAACTATTTAGACTCATTTTGGCTGCCACCCTGTTTTATCCACCCCATGTCCCGTGCCATATTATAGTAGCATTCCCATAACCAAGAATCAATGCAATTCACGCATGCATACGACAAGTCCATGCTTAAGGCTCGTGTATCGGTATTATTGATGCATCAGTGCAACAAGCTTCTCTCGTGATTATGAAATATACTTATTCTTGCATCAATGCTGTTCATTTTGGGTGAACTTTATTTCGTATATCCCATGCATTGGTCCTTATTTGTTTCAATCGACATGCGACATATCCACTTCATCGCAGCTCATTGTTGTGTTATCTTCGGCTATAATTACCAATTTAGAGATGCCCCTTCTTCTTGCAGCTGCTACATAATTTTATCCCATTATGCTCCGTTGTATTCTCACTTGCCTTCTGTATATTCAGCTTTGTATCCAAACCATGGCAACCTACTCAGGTGCTACTTACTCCTCACGTCAACTTTATAAGCAAGCTCTCTACGTTTCAACTTTCTCTTTTGCACCGCTTTAACAAAATTTACTGAGCTCGCTACTGGTGTTCAACATGTGGTTAGTATTGTCTACGCACACACGACCATGTTTCATGGATCACACTGCATTATTTCTCCTGTCAATGCAAATATTCCTTCAGGACTCTATCTTCATGCCACCTTCAATTCCACCTCTACCTGCTTCAGCACGCTCATCTTTAACTACATGTTCAGCTCATTCACCGTGTACAAATTAACTCAATAGCAACCTGCTTGTTTCAGCACCTTTCATGTGCAGTAGTCTACTCCATATTATGCTTCAGCAACTTGTGCAATTCTTGCTTCAACAATAGTCTACTCCACATTATCATAGCTTCCTCTGTGAGAGTATTTCATCCTCGAAACTATATTGCTCCCTTTATGGCACGGAAGGTTCTGAGAAATTTGCTTCCTAAGATAAAATAGACTTGGTCTGCAAAGTAGTGATTGCAAGTGTAGAGCGACAACAAATGCAAGAGAAAACGAATTAGAATAGTATGAAGGCAGAAGGAGATAGAGTATATCTCTATTTTTCCGTGTTTGTTAAGAAAGTTCTGAGACCTATATGTAGCGTCCAATGATCATATCCTTTCAAAAAGACTGTGACTCTTTAACCTTTTTCTGACCATTGAGATGGTAATTTCATCTTGACGAGGCGTTGTGGTTTTGACCGTTTTCTGGTTGATGCTAAATAAAAAAAATCCCATTTGAATTTTACTAAATTTCCAACTACCAGCTGCCAACTGCACAAATGTCTACGCCTCCAATTCCTATTAACCCAAGGATGCAGACGTAGATGTGGGCATGGACATGGGCTTGAGGTGGTGCATTGCACCACTTGCTAAATTGGTACCTCTTAGTTCAAGTCTTAATGACCACATAATTATTATGGTCCTCACATCTTGAAATATATGCACATTTTTCAATGCTTATGACAAGATGTCGGACATTTCATATTTTCTAGGCAATTAATGCCTCATTTACTCCATTTTCCAACAATTCCCCATATGAATGAGCAATTCCTCACTATTCTTAATTCAATGAAACATTATTTCGTCATTTAAAGTAGCATGGGGTCTTGAACTTTCCTAGTGAAATGTCTTTTTGACTTACCGGCGAATCAGTGGACTTTGTGGTCTTTGGACTGTAAGCCTTTGGTGTAAGTCTGATTTATAAACAACACAAAATAACGTTTTCTTAATTTCCTTGGTTTTCTGTTGTGTTCGTTTTTGCTTTGAACACTTGGTCTCACGAGTGATTAGAGAATTTGGCCTTGCGGTTCTCTTTGAAGCAATGTCTTCATACTCACGTAGTTAATTCTATAAAGAGCATCGCACAATATTCTACCTGGTTCTTTTAGTTACTAAGTACATACATCATTAAAAGCTAATATTAACATGTTCTTCGATGGGTTATGCACTGACTTATCATAAAAATGGTTTAAATATTTACCAATGCAGCTAAGTTTATCCTAAACTTAGTTGTCCCTTTGAACCTAGATCTTGGAATCTCTAGTCAACTAGGTCGGGTTTCCATTGAGGAAAACTTTTGATTATTCTATAGGGCTTAAACCCATTCTCATCGATAAGGTATTAGTCTTCCCCTTAAGCAAGCCTTTTGTTAGTGGGTCCGCAGTACTATCCTTTGACCTTATAGTCTAATAACTCCATTAAAGGGAAGTTGTTTGATAATTTTATAGCTACGATGAAGTCTAGACTTTCCATTATAAAGTTTACAATTGGCTCTTCCAATGGTAGATTGCTATCATAATGTATGCTTATTAGTGACACGGGTTTTTACTAGTTTGGAGTATCCTCTACTGCTTCTTTTACAGCTTTTTCAAGGGAAATGAATTTTGATTCCATTGTAGATCTTTCTATGCAAGTTTTTGTTTTGAAGATTTCCAAGACATTGCCTCATACGCTAGAGTGAATACATATCCACTTAAGGATTTTGTGCATGTTGACCCAGTTATCCAATTTGCATCACAATACCCTTCTATTATAGAAGGATATCTAGAACAATGTAATCCATACTTTTTTATATACTTTAGGTATCCCAGTACTCAAATTATGGATTTCCAATGATTTTTTCCTAGGTTATATGTATATCGACTAAGTTTACTTACAACATAAGCTATATCTGGTCTAGTACAGTTCATGATTTACATAATGCTACCTAGTATACGAGAGTACTCAAGTTGATAAGTACTATCATCAGTATTCTTGATCCCAATTTTGACTCAAATCTACAGGCGATTTGGCAATTGTTATGTTATGTGGCTTGAAATTTTCAAGTATTTTCTCAATATAGTGCGATTGAGATAATACATGTCCTTGGGAAGTTCTATGTATTCTTACTCCAAAAATCACATGAGAAGTTCCTAAATCTTTCATGTCAAATCTGGTGGAGAGCATAATTTTTGTATATTTTATTATCTCTTTGTTGCTTCCTAGTATAAGTAGATCATCTAAATATAGATACACATTGACATATCCTTTGTCTGTTTGTTTTGTATACACACATTTATCACATTCATGGATACGAAATCCATTCGAAAGCATTGTTTTGTCAAACTTTTCATGCCATTGTTTTGGTGCTTGTTTAATCCCATATAGAGATTTTATTAATCCAAATACTTTTCTTTCATTTCTAGAATTTTGGAAACGTTCAGGTTGTTTCATGTATATTTCCTTTTCCAATTCTCCATTCAAGGATGTTGTTTTTACATCCATCTGGTGTACTTCTAATTTTAGTTTGGATGCAAATGCTATCAGCATTCTAATGGATGTTATTCGCGTTATAGGTGAGTGTGTGTCAAAAAAGTCCAAGTCTTCTGTTTTTTATAACCTTTTACCACAAGTGTCTTTTCTTAAAGATCAACTTATTTCCTAAAGCTTTGCATCCTTGAGGTAGATCCATTAATTCCCATGTATGATTATTCATAATGGATTCAATTTCAGTGTGAACGGCTTCCATTCAGTAAGGAGCCTCAAGGGAGACATTGCTTGTGTGTATGTTAGTGGCTCGTTTTTTAATATAAATGTAATGACCCGTTTTTCCATACCATTTGAATCGACAATAAACCACACATGTTCAACTCAAATTGCATGAACACGCGGATCAGTAAGAGTAGAAAGAAAAATAAAGATAGAACGGAATAGAAAAACAGAATCTCACACAAATGGAATAACATATATTATTCCAACAATAATATTTACATTGGAAAATTTTAAAACATATATCAGAATCTAACCTAGATTCAGCCTGGACAGTTATAACACCTGCCCTTACAAATGCTGACAAACAACAAAACAAATGCAATAGATGCAGCGGATAATAAAATACGTCCATACGATGATGAAGATCTCTGTAACATCCCCCTACTTGGAGGCCCAAAACTAACGGCTACGGATGATGCAGTAATCCATAGTTATTAATCTTCGACGACAAAATACGGCGGTGCTAGATACATTGATACACAAATCACAGAAATATGGAAAAATATTAGCAATTCAAAAACACATTTCCATATTCAAATGAAAACATTTCATGTTCATTACATAATCCCAAATTACGTTAACCACGTTCAGCAAAATATAATTATTACAATTATGCCAAGAGAGACATATGAAGATGCCCCCTTGGTTGATCAGAGTATATGGTAAGGCTAATAAATCTGCCTTTACAAACAAACACAGCGGAAACAGAAAACTCTAAATAACTATCTGCCTCCTGCACGCCTCCGGAAGCTTTATTCGTCTAAGAAGAGAACCTGAAAACCCTAAACCTCAAACTATGCAAAATCAATTGAGTACCCAAGATTTTAAGGGGAAAACAAAAACTTCGAGTCAGACATTAAGCCTGGTATGAATAATAATCTAACATCTCAAACCTTTTTAGATATCTAGTGAGACCGCGCCGCTTAGAGGAACGGGTTTTCCCCTCACTAGTATCCTAAAACCTTTAAAAAGCCATATACCATACTCTTGCATCCATAATGGTTAAAACATACATTTTCAAAATATTACGATAATATGCATACTAGAAAATAATTAGGATTTACCATTCCCAGTTTAGTCTGACACCCTGTCATAATTATAGTTTCTAGGGTCACTATTAATCTTTTAGTTTTCATGGGTTTATTAATAACCTTGTTATACCTAATAGACACCTGTCCAATTCAAAGTTTTCACAGGATCACTAAGAACCATAGGCTCCTGCCAGTTAACTTAATCAATTCATAGGTCCTCCTGAACCTATTAGTCCTTCCGATAACTAATCACCTTATCCTAGTATTCATGGGTTTACTAGGAACCTATGGATTTTTCCAGTAACTCACTTCACATCCTAGTTTTCATGGATTGACTAGGAACCTACTGATACTTCCATTAGCCACATTCTTATCCTAGTTTTCATGGGTTTACTAGGAACCTATTAACTGATGTTAATTCTTAATTCGGATATAGTTTTCATGGGTTCATTACAAACCACCTAGCTCATACTAGTCCTTAATACATAGTTTTCATGGGTTAACTATGAACCTGTTGGTTTCCTCCAATAACTACTTAATAATAGTTTTCGTGGGTTTACTATGAACCTTTTGGTTTATGCCAATAGCTACAAAGTTTAGGCATCCTATATTTTTGGTCACCCTGACACCATGGATGCAATTCTACTCATTCAGGAGTTTAAGTAATTTTATATTCACTATTGCATTAACCTAAATGGTTCTTCTACCCCTTTATACCCAAAATGTAGTTATAGGTTGTCATGTGAATATATTCATAATGGAAGAAGTAAAACAGCAATTTAACAATACCACTCCTATGGGTTTAACGTCCTTGAAATACATTTTATAAAACATAGTTAACACCTTTTAACTTATATTTTTATCAAGGCAGTACTTCTTCAAAGTCTTATACTTAAACTTATCACAAAACTCCTTTATATAAGCCATGGGTTTTCCTTAAACATTTAGAGTATGGGTTTTTAAGACCTTTCAAAACCTTTGGAAAGCAAACCTTTTGAAAGCTTAAACAACACTAAAAAAATTTTAAAACCCAACCCTTCGACCTTGTCGGGGGGTTTCCTAAATCCTTTCAAAACCAAACCTTCGACCTTGTCGAAAGGCCTTCAAAACCACCTTTTGAATCCAAATCTTTTGAAACCATTGAAACCATTCAGCAATTCAAACCTTTCGAAAGCAATCAACTCTTAAAATATAAACCTTTCAAAGACTTATTGGGTTCAATTTAAAACATGCTGAAAATTCTCTCTTAAAACCTTTCGACTACATTGGAAGCAACCTTTCGACTTTGTCGAAAGGTCTGCTTCGCAAGCTTTAAAACATTTCATTAAAACAATAGGCCTCCGCCTTTAAAGCAACTCCTTCGAAAGCTTGGGTTATACTTTAATTATAAAACAAGGGTAAATCATCTAAGTCGAAGGCTTTTATACCTTTTGAAAGCAATATGAGAAGCGGCTGGTTTTGAAAACAGGTAAACCTTTTGTCTTTGTCGAAAGCAACGACTTCGAAAGGTTGGAAAAAGCGGTGAATACCTTTCGACTGTGTCAGAAGGTTCAAAACAAAACAATGATAAGTGGCAGTAACCTTTTGACTTTGTCGGAAGGTTTAAAACCTTTATTTAAATAATTGACCTGGTCAAAAGCAACCAAGTCGAAAGCTCTTATTCGAAAGCAAAGCAGGCAATCTTTGGTTTATAAAACAAACATACCCCAACCTCTTCGGACCAACCTTTCGACTAAGTACCCTTCGACATTGTTCAATTCATTACGTACCAAGTAACCTAATACCATATGCATTGAACCTTGACCTTGTCGAGAGCTAACCTTTCGACTGCATTGAAAGGTCTGGTTTGGAAGGTCTGATGCTAAAATTGGCTGAAACGTGCTAAAAGTACGATTTCTTTGTTTTTTAACTTGAAAAAATAACTTTCAACTAACCTACCTTTATTTTTCAAATTCCTATTGGTTAACAAATACTTTTCAAAAAAGTGCTGCCACTAATTTCAGAACTTAAATAATACTTTAATTTTATAAAATGCCCCTTCTTCTTAATTAAATATATAAAACATTTAAGTCCCATACCTTAAATAATTTTATATATTCATCAAAACACTTAGGAAAAATCTGGAAAAATTCCAGAAAATCTATTTTATTATGTTTTCCAACATATAAAATTTCAAATCCAAATAATCATTATTTTAGCCGTAAATAATTTATAACCCAATAAATCATTTTCTTCACTAGAAAATTCTTATAAAATCCATCTCAATTTCGATAATTATGAAAATTGAAAATCATCTCCAAAATCATGTTTTCTATAACACAAAATTTTCCCATGGCATTTAAAAATCATTTCATCTCGGTTTTACCCTAAAACCTTGTATATCTACTTTTTAAACAACCTTGTTAAATCCAGATATAAATCAAAATCAAGCATATCATCATTCAATATATCATAAAACAGATTTATCCTAAAATCCGAGACCATATAATGTTAAAATCAAAATAGAGATGTAGAAATTATTATTCACCTTAGATTGAATAAGGAAATTGAAGTTTGATTGAGATTGATTCCTTCTAACTTGAATCCTAAGCTTTAAGTTGATTTTCTCTTCTCTTCTTCCTAATGGTTGGCCTTGCTTGCTTCTCATGTTTAAAAATTTTGTTTGAGATAAAATGAACGTGCATGACTAAGGGGATAGTATAAGGGTGGGAAATATGGGCGGCTAATCACCCCCAATGCCTTTGTGTTTAATATCCTAACCATTTATATATGTTCATTTGATTTAATTAAGCACGGCCACCTAGTTTATTAATCAACCTCAATCTCCTTATCTACATTATTCTATTTAATTTATTCTAATTAAATTTCCTGAATAATGTTAATAAAATTAGGGGTGTTACAGGCTCTACTCCTTAAAGAATTTCGTCCTCGAAATTCAATAAGGACTAACTAGCAAACATAGCAATCATTTGTAACATCTCCTAACAACCATACTAGCCTACCTGACTATCATAATCAATATAACACATATAGACATACCATCAAAGCAGATCAGGATAAGCCGCTCGAATCCCATCTTCTGTCTTCCAAGTACAGTCTTTCTCGTTGTTGCTCCACTGAACTTTCACCAACTTGACTGTCTTGGTCCTCAATCTCTTCTCATATCTCGCTACAACTCGAATTGGTTGTCTAACAAAAGTCAAATCAGGCTCTACTACCAAATCCTCCAACTCTGCCTGTGGAATAGTAGACTCTGGATCATGCACATACTTACGAAGATGAGACACATGGAATACATTATGAACACCTGCCAAACTGCTTGGTAACTCTACTCTGTATGCGAGCTTTCCAATCCTTTCTTTAATCTGGAATGGTCCAACATATCTTGAGGGCAACTTTCCCGACTTTCCAAATCGTACCACACCCTTCACTGGAGATACTTTAATGAAAACCCTGTCTCCCATTGATAACTCTAGTTCTTTACGCCTCTTATCTACATAACTTTTCTGCCAGGATTGAGCTTCCTTCATCCATCCTCGAATTAGCTCAATCTTTTTCGATGCCCCTCTAACCAAATCCAGACCTAAGACTAATCTGTCTCCAGTCTCTAACCAACATTCTGGCAATTTGCATGGCCTTCCATACAAAGCTTCAAAAGGCGCCATTCCTATACTAGTCTGATAACTATTATTATAGGAAAACTCAATCAAATGTAGGTAATCTTCCCAAGATCCCCCAAAGTCTAACGCACATGCTCTCAATAAATCCACAAGTACCTTGTTGACCCTCTCTGTCTACCCATCCGTCTGTGGGTGATATGATGTACTCATCTTGAGCTTGGTACCAATTACCTCTTGTAGACTCCTCTAGAATTCGCTAGTGAATAATGCATCTCTATCGCTGACCATGTTAGTAGGAATCCCATGAAGTCTAACTATGTTCTTCATAAGAAACTTAGCCAAAACAGGTGCCGTCCTGGTTGACTTTACCGGAATGAAATGGGCACTCTTGGTCGGCCTGTCCACAATAACCCATATGCTTTCATTCCCTCTATTTGACCTTGGCAACCCATTGATAAAATCCATCGATATCGAATCCCATTTCCAGATTGGGATATCTAAAGGCTCAAGTAACCCACTCGGCTTTTGATGTTCAGCTTTCACTTGT
Source organism: Allium fistulosum (assembly GCA_030737815.1). Lineage (NCBI taxonomy): Eukaryota > Viridiplantae > Streptophyta > Magnoliopsida > Asparagales > Amaryllidaceae > Allium > Allium fistulosum. Next base: position 295,492,474 of record CM060908.1, on the reverse strand, counting down.
TGACAGTTTACACACTGCCTAACCCACAAACCGACATCCCTCTTCATGCCTTCCCAATAGAAGCTCCTCTTCATATCTTGGTACATCTTGGTTCCTCCAGGATGAATCGTAAACTTCGATCGATGACATTCCTCTAGAACTTCCCTCCTTCAGTTCTCTACGTTCGGAACACACAATCTTCCCTTCTTTCTCAACCATCCTCTTTGGTCAAGACTAAAATATTTTAGGTCATCAACCTCTGATCCTTCCTAAAGCCTTCTAATCCTCTCGGCTAAAACTGGATCTTCTCTATGCTTTGAAGCTATCCTCTCAATCAGCACTGGTCAAACTTATAAACAAGATAACATGGCAGTACCTTGACTAGAACTAGCAGTAGATCTCAACTGCATACCAAAACTGGCCAAAGCTTCTAGATCCTTCCACTCTGCCAACATCGCTAACACCACATTCTGATGTTTTCTACTGAGAGCATCTGCTACCTTATTTCCTTTTCCAGGGGTATACTCTATACTGAAATCATATGCAGCCAAAAACTCTAGCCACCTCTGATGTCTCATATTCAACTCCTTCTGAGAGAATAAATACTTTAATGACTTATGATCGGTATACAAATCAAGCCTCTCTCCCAAAAGATAATGCCTCCAAATATTCAAGGCAAAAATCACCGCAACTAACTCCAAGTCGTGAGTAGGATACCTTACCTAGTGCAGTCTAAGCTCCTAGATGCGTAAGCGATAACTTTGCCCTTCTACATCAATACTGCTCCCAATCTAGTCCCACATGCATCATTGTATACTACCAACCCTTGGTTACCATTTGGAACTACTAACACCAGCGCATTGGTTAACAAATGTTTTAACTTAAGGAATGCTTCCTCACATTTACCGAACCAAACAAACCTCACGTCCTTCCTGGTCAACTTAGTCAAAGGCGCTGCTATCCACGAGAAATCCTTGATGAATCTCCAGTAATAGCCAGTAAGTCCAAGAAAACTTCTGATCTCGGTCACCGTTTCGGATCTCTTCCAATTGTTCACAGCTTCGATCTTATCTGGATGGACTGACAATCCTTCTTCTGAAATTACATGACCAAGAAACTTAACTTCTCTCTTCCAGAAATGACACTTGGAATACTTCGCCTTCACCTAATGCTCCCTCAACGTTTCAAGCACAACTCTAAGATGAACTTCATGCTCATTCTCATCCTTAGAGTATATCAAAATATCATCTATGAAGGCCAACAAAAATCTATCTAAGTGCTCTCGAAAAACCCGGTTCATCAAATCAACGAATAAAGCAGACGCATTCGTCAACCCGAATGGCAGTAATAACCACTCATACGAACCATACCTAGTCCGAAATGTCGTCAAAGGAATACTATCCTCCGCTACTCTCAACTGATGGAACCCCATCGCCAAATCCAATTGGGAAAATACTCTGGCTCGACTCAACTGATCAAATAGATCGTCAATCCTCGGCAGAGGGTACCTATTTTTGATCGTCCTTTCGTTCAACTTACGATAGTCAATGCACATCCTTAACTACCCATCTGGTTTCTTTACAAACACTGCAGCTGCTCCCCAAGGCGAACTGCTTGGTCTGATAAAATTTCTTCCCTCAAAATCCACTAACTGCACCTTTAATTCCTTCATTTCTATCGGTGTCATTCTGCTAGGTCGTCTACTAACAGGTTCAGCTCCCGGTACAAGTGTTAGTCCATAGGAAGTGGTTTTGATGACAACAACTATAGAAGTGTTATAAAATATATATGTGCAGGAAATCTATATGCAGGTATCAACAAAAGAAGACTGTACAGTAAAGAAAACAAAATTGATGAAGACAAAGATCAAGAGTTCAAGATTGAAGACTCATGAGATTCAAGATATTCAAGAGTTCAAGACAAATAATATAGTTAGGTTAGATATTTGTTAAAACTCCTTGAAAGCACTATCATTCTTTTTTATCCAATTTACTCGTGGAATGGAATCCACTTCGTTCTTGTTAAAGGGATGGAACCCTAGTGAGATGGAACTCACGAAATATCTAGTGGAACGGATAGTAGCCCTATTTTGTTATCCACTAATTTTGATTCAAAATGATTTTCAAAATTATCTCTTGTTTTATAAAATGATTTTCAAATATTCCTTTTCAAAAGAAAAACCTTCGTTCACATTTCCAAAAATGTTTTAGCCTCAAAATCATATTTATCATTTTGTTATATTTTGACTTCAAAATTGTCCTTGATATTTTAGCCTCAAAATCTATTTTAATATTATATTTACTTTAGTTTATTTACTTTGATTTTAAATATATTTTAGTATATATACATATATACATTCATAAGTATTTCTACTTCTAAAATACCTTCTACAAATACATAGAGTCCATTTGAATAAAGTTGCATATGTTTTAAATCATCATTTTCAAAGTAAAGCAAATCATCACTTTTTACTAGACCATGTCGACATCCTATTTACCTGTCATGTCGACATGCTTCCCGTTACAGCAAAGGTTGTTTTCAAAAGAAGTGTCTATTCGTTTAAACCTCTTCGAATGGACACATCCATTCATTCTCTATAAATAGAGACTGTTATGGACGTTTTCAAAAAACTACTTTCTTTATTTTCTCCCCTCTTTACTCTCTTATCTTATTTTCTAATCATCCTATCCATATTCTGCCGAAATCTTAAGTGAATCAAATCAGAATATCTCTAGTTTGATTCTCTGCCACACTCTTCAAAGAATCTCAGTGCTTATCAGAGTTATAGATACATTTGTACTCAAAGAAACTTGTGTGGGGTTATAAAGGTGTGATCGTGTCCTTGGAAATCGATCGGGTGAACTTGTGTCCTGTGAATCAAGTGGTTCTACCCAGAGACCTGAGAATCTGGAGGGTGTACCTTGTTTCCTTGGAATCGAGGGATTGTAATCTAGATTATTATTGAATAGAAAGCCGTACGGGTTGTGCGGGACTGGATGTAGGGTAACACCGAACCAGTATAAAATTCCTGGTGTGTTCTTTCCTTTACTTGCTTTTTATTTATATTTGCATCTGTTTGTGATTCTGTGATTTGATCTGTGATTGTGTATTTGCATTAAGTTAGTTAATTCAATTTAAATCAAAGAAGTTTTAAAGAAATTCTTAAAACACTATTCACCCCCCCTCTAGTGTTAAATAGCCTTAAGATCATCTTCCGCGTCCCTGTCATTTGGTATCAGAGCAAGTTTTTCAAAGTATTCATAATCTGATTTTTGAAAAGTTCATGGCTAAGTTTGAAATGTTTCCTAAAAATATTTCTTTAATGATCAAATCATTGTGGTCTCATAAATTGATGCATGATAGTTATATAGAATCAGGTAGTCTACAAAAGTTGCTCACTGTGCAGGAATCTTGCTTCATGGCGACAAATGAATCTATTCACAATGGACAAGCTGTGCAAATAAGGAAAAACAAGTGAATACTTGATAGTGGATGTTCAAGACATATGACAGGAAATCCAGAGATACTCAATGACATTATTTACAAGGATGGAGGATTGGTTAATTTTGGGGATAATTCAAAAGGTTATGTGGTTGGCATCGGCAATGTAGGTAATTCTGAAACTCCTATTATTTCAAATGTTTTGTTAGTTAAAAATCGACAACATAATCTACTTAGTATTAGTCAGTTATGTGATAAAGGATATAGGATTAAATTTGAAAAAGACAAGTGTCACATCGAAGATAATAAATCTAATATTATCTTTGAGGGAGTTAGGAAAAAGAATATCTATATTCTTAGTATGAAAATTTCAAATAATAATCTATGTCTTTTGGCCAATACAAGTGACCCTTGGACTTGGCATAAGAGATTTGGACATTTGAATTTTAAACTCTTATCTAGACTATCCAAACTTGATCTAGTAAGAGGCCTCCCTAAGATGCAATTTAAAGTAGATAGTATATGTGATGCATGTCAATTAGGAAAACTTAGAAAAAGTTCCTTTAAACTTAAAGATATGATCTCTACTTCAAAAACTCTTGAGTTACTTCACCTAGATTTATTTGGTCCATCTCAGATTCAATCAATCAACCATAGTAAATATGTCTTTGTAATTGTGGATGATTATTCCAGATATACATGGACAATCTTTCTGAAACATAAAAGTGATACTTTTGATTATTTTAAAAGTTTTTCAAAAAGAGTTCAAAACCAACTTTCTTCCAAGATCATCACTATTCGTAGTGATCACGGTGGTGAATTTGAAAATGAGAAGTTTGAGGAATTCTGTAATCAGAAGGGAATTACTCACAATTTTTCATTTCCAAGAACTCCACAACAAAACGGAGTAGTTGAGCGTAAGAATAGGACGATTCAAGAGTGTGCTAGAACTCTACTTTCTGATAGTAAATTACCAAAACATTTTTGGGCTGAAGCAGTTGCAACAGCCTGTTATATTTTGAATAGGATTTTAATTAGACCTCTAACCAATAAAACACCTTATGAACTTCTTTTCAATAAGAAACCTAAGGTATCTTATTTCAGAATTTTTGGAAGTAAATGTTTTATCTTAAATACAAAAGATAATTTAGATAAGTTTGATCCTAAATCCGACAAAGGAATCTTTATCGGATATTCTAACAGGAGTAAAGCTTATAGAGTTTTTAATCTAAGAACAAACACTATTGAAGAAACTTTACATGTTTCCTTTGATGAAAATTTCAAAGAAGTTGATCAGACTAATGATGAGGATGACTTAGTTATTTCTAATCATGAATCTGTAGATGCTACAAATGAAACTTTTCATCCAAATAAAAAGATTAGGCTTTTAAAAGATCACCCTGTAGAAAATATTCTAGGAGATATGCAATCGGTTGTTAAAACTAGGAATCAATTAAACAGTATGAGTCATGTTGCTTTTATATCCTCAATAGAACCTAAAAATCCAAAGGAAGCATCAACTGATGATTCATGGATTCTTGCTATGCAAGAAGAATTGAATCAATTCACCAGAAATGATGTTTGGGAACTTGTTCCTAGACCTGAGGATAAATCCATTATAGGCACTAAATGGGTATATAAAAATAAATTAAATGAATTAGGTGAGGTCGTTAGAAATAAGGCTCGACTCGTTGCACAAGGTTATTGTCAAGAAGAAGGTATAGATTATGACGAAACCTTTGCACCCGTAGCAAGATTAGAAGCTATTAGAATTCTGCTTGCTTTCGCTAATTTCAATAATTTCAAACTTTTTCAAATGGATGTCAAGAGTGCCTTTCTAAATGGTTTTGTAAAAGAGGAAGTTTATGTTGAACAACCTCCACTCTTTGAAGATACAAAATTTCCAAATCATGTTTTTAAATTAAAGAAAGCCCTGTATGGTCTAAAACAAGCTCCTAGAGCTTGGTATGATAGACTTAGGTCTTATCTTTTGCAATCTAATTTTGAAATAGGTAAAGTAGATAACACACTTTTTATTAAAAGAAACAAAAATGATATTCAACTTGTACAAGTGTACGTAGATGATATTATTTTTGGATCAACCAATTCTGACATGAACAAAGAATTTTCTGACATTATGACAAAAGAGTTTGAGATGAGTCATATGGGTGAACTTAACTTTTTCCTAGGATTACAAATCAAACAATTAGATAATGGTATCTTTATCAGTCAAGAGAAGTATGCGAGAGAGTTAGTTAGTAAGTTTGGCTTGACCAATGTGAGTGGAAAACCAACTCCTATGGCAACCAATATAGCGTTAAGTAAGGATGATCTATCCAAAGACGTAGATCAAACCTTGTATAGAGGAATGATTGGATCACTTCTCTATATAACTGCTAGTAGACCATATATCATGAACAGTGTCTGTCTCTGTGCAAGATATCAATCTCAACCCAAGGAAACTCATCTAAAAGCTGTGAAACGTATCATTCGATATGTTAAACACACCTTTGATTATGGATTGTTCTACCCTAAGAATGATTCATTTGAATTAGTTTCCTACTGTGATGCTGACTATGCTGGGTGTAAGTCAGACCGAAAGAGTACAAGTGGAACTTGTCACTTTCTAGGTCATTCCTTAATTTCCTGGTTCAGTAAAAAGCAGAATACTGTTTCCCTATCAACAACTGAAGTAGAGTATGTTTCTGCTGCTTTAGCTTGTTCTCAAGTTTTGTATATGCAACAAACCTTGAATGATTTTGGTATATCTATCACGAAATCTCCAATTTTCTGTGATAACACTAGTGCCATTAGTTTGTCCAAAAACCCAACTCTCCATGCCCGAACTAAACATATTGACATTAGACACCATTTTCTAAGAGATAACGTAAATAAAGAGAAAATTTCTCTTGATTTCGTTAATTCTGAAAATCAAATAGCTGATATTTTAACCAAACCTTTAGGAGAACCTGTCTTCACCAAGTTAAGAAGAGAATTAGGTATATGTTCTCTTTCTGAAATATAGTATATAGTATAGTAGTATACATAGGGTATATATGAATGTTTTCTTAACCATAGCATTTTGCAACACCATGTCGACATGGTATTCATGCGTCATGTCGACATGCAATGGTAAAAATAACAGTTCGTTTTTTTTCCCTCTAATTTTTGAATGGGTGGTTATTTAACTCACCCATTCCGAGTTTCTCTTCCCTCCAATCATTATTTCTTCATTCTACTTTCTGGAAACATCAAATCCATGGCTTCCACATCTAATCCTAATCAAATTTCACCGGTTTCTTTCCCTTCTCATGGCCCTTTCCAAAACTCCATACTCGCTCGTGTCATCAAAATAGAGGAGAAAGTTAATGATTCGCTGCAGATGTTAACTGAAATGCAAGTTCAACAATTGAGAATGGCAAGAGAGCAAGAGAAACAAGGGAAAATTCTGAGGAATCTTCAAAAATTCCTCATGGATAATCATGCCAATCCAATTGTAATTGAAGATTCTTCTAACATAGAAGCAAATGAAGAAGGAGAAGAAGACGAAGACGAAGAAGAAGAGGAAGAACCAATGGAGGAAGAAACTGATGATGAAGCAGTATGTGTAGGGGAAGTTTGTTTTGATGCTTATGGGAACATTGTGGAACAACATGGAAATTTCTGTTTCCATTACCCAAATTGTCCTGTCTACAAGTCTCCCATCATCAAAAACAACCGTTGAGTTGTTTATTTTCTTGTTTTAGTTATTTATGTGTTTATAAGTTTAAATAGTCATGTAAATAGTAATATTGAAATGAATAAAATAATCTGTGGTTACACTTATTATTCTTATTCTTATATTGCTCATATATAACATTCTAAGTATACGATGTTTAGTGCATTGTTATATCTAGTTTCAGTATTATTAATGATAACACTATCATTAATATCATAGATTTAGGGGGAGTTAGTGTCATTTTTTTTGTTGATGACAAAGGGGGAGAAGTATAAAATAGGTTAGTTAGGCATAGATTAAGGGGGAGTTATTAGATTTAGGGGGAGTTATAAGGAGAATATAAATATTTTATAAACAAAGGTTGTCATCATCAAAAAGGGGGAGAATGTTAGTCCACAGGATAGTGGTTTTGATGACAACAACTATAGAAGTGTTATAAAATATATATGTGCAGGAAATCTATATGCAGGTATCAACAAAAGAAGACTGTACAGTAAAGAAAACAAAATTGATGAAGACAAAGATCAAGAGTTCAAGATTGAAGACTCATGAGATTCAAGATATTCAAGAGTTCAAGACAAATAATATAGTTAGGTTAGATATTTGTTAAAACTCCTTGAAAGCACTATCATTCTTTTTTATCCAATTTACTCGTGGAATGGAATCCACTTCGTTCTTGTTAAAGGGATGGAACCCTAGTGAGATGGAACTCACGAAATATCTAGTGGAACGGATAGTAGCCCTATTTTGTTATCCACTAATTTTGATTCAAAATGATTTTCAAAATTATCTCTTGTTTTATAAAATGATTTTCAAATATTTCTTTTCAAAAGAAAAACCTTCGTTCACATTTCCAAAAATGTTTTAGCCTCAAAATCATATTTATCATTTTGTTATATTTTGACTTCAAAATTGTCCTTGATATTTTAGCCTCAAAATCTATTTTAATATTATATTTACTTTAGTTTATTTACTTTGATTTTAAATATATTTTAGTATATATACATATATACATTCATAAGTATTTCTACTTCTAAATTACCTTCTACAAATACATAGAGTCCATTTGAATAAAGTTGCATATGTTTTAAATCATCATTTTCAAAGTAAAGCAAATCATCACTTTTTACTACACCATGTCGACATCCTATTTACCTGTCATGTCGACATGCTTCCCGTTACAGCAAAGGTTGTTTTCAAAAGAAGTGTCTATTCGTTTAAACCTCTTCGAATGGACACATCCATTCATTCTCTATAAATAGAGACTGTTATGGACGTTTTCAAAAAACTACTTTCTTTATTTTCTCTCCTCTTTACTCTCTTATCTTATTTTCTAATCATCCTATCCATATTCTGCCGAAATCTTAAGTGAATCAAATCAGAATATCTCTAGTTTGATTCTCTGCCACTCTCTTCAAAGAATCTCAGTGCTTATCAGAGTTATAGATACATTTGTACTCAAAGAAACTTGTGTGGGGTTATAAAGGTGTGATCGTGTCCTTGGAAATCGATCGGGTGAACTTGTGTCCTGTGAATCAAGTGGTTCTACCCAGAGACCTGAGAATCTGGAGGGTGTACCTCGTTGCCTTGGAATCGAGGGATTGTAATCTAGATTATTATTGAATAGAAAGCCGTACGGGTTGTGCGGGACTGTATGTAGGGTAACACCGAACCAGTATAAAATTCCTGGTGTGTTCTTTCCTTTACTTGCTTTTTATTTATATTTGCATCTGTTTGTGATTCTGTGATTTGATCTGTGATTGTGTATTTGCATTAAGTTAGTTAATTCAATTTAAATCAAAGAAGTTTTAAAGAAATTCTTAAAACACTATTCACCCCCCCTCTAGTGTTAAATAGCCTTAAGATCATCTTCCGCGTCCCTGTCAATAAGATCTATCTGAAACTCAAAAACTTTTTTCGGGGGTAATCCAATGACTGGCTCAAATACATCTACAAACTTTCTAACCACACAAACTTGACAAAGCTCTTCTTCAACCTCCATGGCACTCAACAAAGAACAAACATTCTTACTGGAATTCTCCACTGAGATAATGATTCGGTTACGACTATCTGGGTGACTCGATGATATTTCCCGATCTTGGAAAAATATCCTAGCCTCATTCCTACCAAACCAATCCATACCCAAAATGATCCCGAAATCTACAAAATCAAAAACATACAAACTACATGCAAACTTATGACCTAACAAATCAAATTCTAACTAGTTACATCTCATCCCAAGAGTTGCATACCCTCCGCTTGGATTCGCAACTCTTAAGGAAGTAACAAGGTATGTGGGTTCTATACATAACTTATCAACCAAATACTGAGATATAAATGAATGTGATGCACCGGTATCGAAAAGTACCCTAACGGGTATGCTCTGAATCAAAATCGTACCTTCCATCACAGTTTTCCCTTTCTCTGCTGCAGTAGGTCTAGAAAAAGATGGTGGTCCAATTGCAAACACCTTCCCTCTGTCCGCCCTGACTGGCTCTGAACAGTGGTTCTCATGGTGCCCAACTTGGTCACAGTTGAAGCATTTCACATTCTTTTTCTCTTCGGGCTTCTTTCCTTTACTAGTTATGCACTCGTGGGCATAATGGCCCTTCTTATCACCCTTATAACACATCAAATTAGCCTTTGCCTTCTTAGCGGCCTCCCCTTTTTGGGCTCCTTTCTTCTTAAAGAATTTTCTTTTTCTTCCTTGAAAACCCTGGGACTCAACTGACTTCTCCCTAGCTGAAACAACAAGCATCTCCTCATGGAAGACGGTCATCTCCACCATCACATGATAAGGTTCTCTAATATGAGTCATAGCCATCCTGCCTAGCTCTATCCTCAAACCTCTAATGAATCTCTCATTCCTTCTGACATCAGTGTCAACCAAAGCATAACCATATCGAGATAGCTCATCAAACTTAGCAGCATACCCGATCACAAACATCTGTTCTTGGAAAAGATCCATGAACTTCCTCGTTAATGCCGACTTGGCAACCTCAGACAAGAACCTCTGCTCGAACCTCCTCCTGAAATCAACCCACATCAACTTATCTTTCGGCGCTCCTGCCGTCACACTGTTCCACCAATGAAGCGTTAACCCTTGCAACTGTCTAGAGGCTAGCCTTCTCTTCTCACCATCATTCAAGCCTAAGTTTGTAAAAATCCTTTCATAATTCAAAAGCCAATTCTCTACTTCGACAGCATCCTCTCATCCAAGAAACGGCTTCCCACCAAGACTGATATAGTCTCTACTCATCTTAGCATAATTATAACTAATTGGAACTAAAGGATTAGCTCCTCCCATATTACCAGCAGCCCCCGCTTGCAAAAGGTTAGCCAACAACTGATACACCATCCCCGCATCTATTGGTGGATTTGCAGCACCTACATTGGCCTCAACATTTTGGTTAGCATTAGCCTATCGACCTTGGTTCCTCCGGGTATTAGGTCAAGCATTTCCATTGGTTGTGGCGCTTCCTCCACCTAGATTTCCTCTTCCGTTTCCTGCCTCCATATCCTCTTTCTCGTATATCTACATACGAGCCTTAGTAAGATACAGAAGAACGATCTAAGAGAGAGAGGAATACGTACGTAGATATATACCTATATATCAAATACAAGTACGTTACTATAGCGTTAACCCAAACCCCGACCTTATTTTCAAATTCATTGGATTATGTTTCAAAAAGCTTTTAGATTTAACTTTTCTTTTAAAGTTTCATAAACCAATGCTCTGATACCAACTTGTAACATCCCCCTACTTGGAGGCCCAAAACTAATGGCTACGGATGTTGCAGTCATCCATAGTTATTAATCTTCGACAACCAAATACGGCAGTGCTAGATACATTGATACACATATCACATAAGTATGGAAAAAATTTAGCAATTCAAAATTACATTTCCATGTTCAAATCAAAACATTTCATGTTCATTACATAATCGCAAATTACTTTAACTACGTTCAGCAAAATATAATTATTACAATTACGCCAAGAGCAACATATGAAGATGCCCCCTTGGTTGATCAGAGTATATAGTAAGGCTAATAAATCTTCCTTTACAAACAAACACACAGTGGAAAAAGAAAACTCTAAATAATTATTTGCCTCCTACACGCCTCCAAAAGCTTTATTCTTCTAAGAAGAGAACCTGAAAACCCTAAACCTCAAACTACTCAAAATCAATTGAGTACCCGAGAGTTTAAGGGGAAAATAAAAACTTCAAGTCAGACATAAACCCTGGTATGAATAATAATCTAACATCTCAATCCTTTTTAGATATCTAGTGAGACCATGCCGCTTAGCGGAACGAGTTTTACCCTCACTAGTATCCTAAAACCTTTATAAATCCATATACTATGCTCTTGCATCCACAATGGTTAAAACATACATTTTCAAAATATTATGAAGATATGCATACTAGAAAATAATTAGGATTTCCCATTCCCGGTTTAGTTTGAAACCCTATCATAATTATAGTTTCTAGGGTCACTATTAACCTTTTTATTTTTCATGGGTTTATTAATAACCTTGTTATACCTAATATACACCTTGTCCTATTCAAAGTTTTCATGGAATCACTAAGAACCTATAGGCTCCTGCCAGTTAACTTAATCAATTCATAGGTCCTCCTGAACCTGTTAGTCCTTCCGATAACTAATCACCTTATCCTAGTTTTCATGGGTTTACTAGGAATCTATGGATTTATCCAGTAACTCACTTCACATCCTAGTTTTTTATGGGTTGACTAGGAACCTATTGATACTTCCATTAGCCACATTCTTATCCTAGTTTTCATGGATTTACTAGGAACCTATTGACTGATGTCAATTCTTAATCCGGATATAGTTTTCATGGGTTCACCATAAACCACTTAGCTCATACTAGTCCTTAATACATAGTTTTCATGGGTTAACTATGAACATGTTGGTTTCCTCCAATAACTACTTAATCATAGTTTTCATGGGTTTACTATGAACCTTTTGGTTTATTCCAATAACTACAAAGTTTAGGCATCCTATATTTTTGGTTACCCTAACACCATGGATGCAATTCTACTCATTTAGGAGTTTAAGTAATTTTATATTCACTATTGAGTTAACCTAAATGGTTCTTCTACCACTTTATCCCAAAAATACAGTTATGGGTTGTTATGTGAATATATTCATAATGGAAGAAGTAAAACAACAATTTAACATACCACTCCTATGGTTTTAAGGTCCTTGAAATACATTTCATAAATCATAGTTAACACCTTTTAACTTATATTTTTATCAAGGCAATACTTCTTCAAAGTCTTATACTTAAAGTTAACACAAAACTCCTTTATATAAGCCGTGGATTTTCCTTAAAAATTTAGAGTATGGGATTTCAAGACCTTTCGAAACCATTGGAAAGCAAACCTTTCAAAAGCTTAAACAACACTAAAAACCTTTTAAAACCCAACCCTTCGACCTTGTCGGAGGGTCTCCTAAATCTTTTCAAAACCAAACCTTTCAACCTTGTCGAAAGGTCTTCAAAACCACCTTTTGAATCCAAACCTTTCGAAACCATTGAAACCACTCAGCAATTCAAACCTTTCGAAAGCATTCAACTCTTAAAATATAAACCTTTCAAAGACTTATTGGGTTCAATTTAAACATGCTGAAAATTCTCTCTTAAAACCTTTCGACTACATTGGAAGCAACCTTTCGACTTTGTCGGAAGGTCTGCTTCGCAAGCTTTAAAACATTTCATTAAAACAATAGTCCTCTGCCTTTAAAATAACTCCTTCGAAAGCTTGGGTTATACTTCAATTATTAAACAAGGGTAAATAATTATAAAACAGCTACCATTACGCGACGTGCCTACTTTTGACTTGTTTTTCAATTTCTTTTCAAATTTCATGGAAACACTTTTAAATGTTTATGAAACATTTCTAAAGCATTTTAAACTTATTTTAAATAATATTTTTCATATTTCAAATTCATTTTCCATTTCATTTCATGCTATAATATTATATTATTATAATATCATTTTCAACCTTATTAGATATTTTAAAATCATTAAGAGGCTAAATAATTTCCATACACATATTTGTATGGATTTAAATTCTCTTTTAAATTAACTATGGTTAATTTATAACCATTCCTCTTATTATTTATCAAAACAAGTAATCATATGTATTAACAATCATGTAAACAACCAACTTTGCATCCAAGTTATCAAACATATTAATCATCTAAGATATTTAACTTTCATATTATTAAACTTGGAATTATTAGTTAATTCAAAAATGAGTACTCACCTTTAACTTAATCGATTCTTCCTACCAACATTCTTATAAATCCACACTTCACCTAAACTTTTGTTAATTAATCATCACAAATGCTCCCTCCTTTCCAAACTCCAGAAAATCCGGCAGCGCTTCTTCGATACCTTGAATTTCTCCTAGCTCCTTGGAATGAATTCAGCGGTACTTCTTTCTCTATTTCTTACTCCGAAGCTCTACGATCTTGCTCCTCTCTTCTTGGTAGGCTCGTCCTAGAGTGGTGGAGCTCGGGTTTGGGATGGTGGAGGGCGTACGACCTTGGAGGAGGTAGGGGAAGGTATGGTCGAAGTGAGGGGAGAGGAGGTGGTGGTTCGGTGGAGTTTTGAGGTGTTTTTATTTTTATTTTATATTTTTTTTCTAGAGAATGAAGATGGAAGCCATGGATATGGAGATGAAGAAGAAGAAGAAAGTGAAGAAAAATGGGGAAGAAATGTTGTGAGAAAAGAAGAGAATGGAGAGGCTATTTATAGTTGAAGTTTGCTAAAAAAATTACCATATTACCCTTAACATAAAAGACCAAAATACCCTTAGTGTCTAATTACTTTTTGTCCCCCCTTAAGTACATTAAAACACACTTTTCCATGCTTGATTTATCATGGCATTAATGAGGAAGTGATGTGGAAAAGGAGTGAAAAGATGGATGGATTTGATTTTTGTACTTAAAGAAATTATTTCTTATTTTCCATAATTTAAAAAATTACTTTACTAAATGAATTTGCTTCTTTTCCATGCTTGGATTAGACTCCTAAGTACAAGTCATTAATGAGAAAGAGATGTATGCATTGATTTATGTGAGATTTGATTTGATTTGATTTTGCAAAAGTAAACTTACTTTGTCATTTTGTGCTTTTCTTTACTTTAAATAATACTTAGGTTAATTAATCCTTGATTAAAATAAGAGAGATGTTTATATCTTTGTAAATGGGTTGACATGATACTATTCAAGTTCCAAAACGTTTGCACAACTTGTAAAGAACAAAACGTTGATTTTCGACAAAATGTTTTACGGTCACATTTTGACGTTTTAGTTAAACTATTTATTTATGTAAACTAAACTTGAAAATAAATTTCTTATCATCTTTAATTAATTAAAGTATATTTGACTTATAAAATAATATAAAACAATATCAAAATTCATTTGCAATTATACGACATTGATTTTGTCAATGCGCGACGAAATTTGTTAATCACTATAACATAAGTATATATTATAAAACTTTTATCAACCTATTATTATCTTTATATAATGATTTTAAAAGCAATTATTTATTTTTTTAAATAGTTTTTTTGGACTGTATATCCAACTTTATCGAAAACCGGCTTTTGTCAATTTTGTCAATGTTATGGTAAAAGTCCAAAATCTTTATTTAATTCTAAAAATAAGTTCACCATTCTTATTTATCACATGAAATATGATTATTTAAGTTTGAATATTCCATTTTCAAAGTGGTAAAATTACGAGTCATTATATACTTCCCCCTTAAAAGAATTTCATCCCCGAAATTACCCTAAAACAAAAGTTTGCCTAAAACATTTATCTTTAATCTTAATTCCATAGGATATACATTGATCATCCATATGCAATATATGATTTGATCTCCTATTCGAATTCACAACTTATTTTCTGAACTAGTATCGATCTCCCGACCCTCTAGTGCGGACTCTGATCAGGCTTCTAGATCAAAAACCTTTACTTTCCTTGCATAGTTCTCAACTATATGACAGAAAACTCAAGCACCTAACCACAAACCCTAATCAATGTTCGTCGTCAAGAATCGAGTGATAAATCCTTTTTCGGACCAGTGTAAACACCTCAAAGTTCCAAACTCGAATCTTAGATCACAATTGTATGATGAAATGATCTATGTAACTCTTACATACTTATTAATCTTCCAAAAATCTTTTATGAAAACATTTCATTAATTTCCAAATATTTATTATTTAAAAGTGATCATTTTATTCCAAATTATTTTTATTTTTTTCTTTATAAACGTCATTTATTATAACACTTTTTTTAAAAAAACATTTATACAAAATATCTATATCTTCTTTTCAAAAGAAATCAATTATCTTTTATTTGGAATACACCATTAAAATTTTATTCCAAAACTCTTTCTGAATTTTCTTTGTTAATATATGTTATTATAAATTTTATCTCCCAAAATTACCTCATGTTCAAATAACTTTCCTTTATTTCTTTAAACTTTTTCAAAAGACTATGATTAAATTTCCATATATTTTAAATTCATCCTTTACTTTATTTTATACAATATATTCTTACAAGATATATTCTTAAATAATTTTCTAAACTTTAAACACCCTTTTTCTTATAAAGCTATTTCTTTATAATATTCCTTTGAACTTTTTATTTCATAATATCTTATTAGATTTTATCGGATATAAGATAAAAGAAGTGCATCGAGAGGATAATAAAAAAAAGTTTATTAATTAATATCATATTCATACATTCACTTCAAACCCTAGCTTATATTGCAAAATTTAATAGACAATTCCTAAGGGATACAACTTATTTTACACTATCATTATAGATATTTGAACTGCTATACATACTATTCTTGAACTTCCTCTGAGGTAGACGGTGCTTTATCTTTGGGGCTTAAGTCATCCAACCTTTCCTTTGGACAGTCCTTCTCCGAATGTCCATATTTATAACATGGTCTGCAAGGCCATGAAATCGTGGCTATCTGAATGTATGCACCTTAGCCGACTTTTCTCCTTTCTTTAAATGGCAATCTTTGACTATATGTCCTAATTCTTTGCATCGATAACAACACTTTTCCTTCCCTTTTGGGACTTTGGGTTTCTTCTTTGTTCTAGGGCAATCATGTAGAAAATGTCCTAGCTTCTTACACTTAAAACAGCGTATATTTTTTCGAACAAGTTTTTCTTCCTTTTATTTCTTTATTTTCCTATCACAACAAATTGCATAATGCCCTTCTTGAAAACACCTAAAGCAATAAATGCCAGCATACGCTCTAGTTTTTGTTTTTCTTCTGATTCTCTTTCTCCACGTGCTCTTCGTGCCTACTTTGGAGTCATCCAAAACTCATCGCTCGTCCCATAATCAGCCATTCTACCCTTAAGCGATACATTAAGATATCATTAGAAGGTTTATACCATTTACTTCCTTGACTTAAAAATCTTTTAGAACTTAATTCAACTTGTTTGGATTTGAGCTTGCCTCCATAATACCTAAAAGATTATTCCAATCATCAGTAAATGAATCAAGACTTATTCAACGAATCTTAAAGGATTGTATCCTATAAAAAATTTCCCCAATTTACACTCACTTATATATATATAATATATAATTCCTTTAAAAAATAATGTGTCGATATGCCTTGTTAAAAGTTTAGAAATACCTATCGATATAGTTGTACATCCCATATCGACCAGAATTTATAAACCACTTAACCGATAAATCAATACAAAACATTTTATTAGTCACTAACAAATCACGCTCATATATATATATATAATACACTCAAACTCATTCTAGGGTGTTACTAACCCTATCTCTGATGAGACTTACCCCAACAAAGCCTAGGTGTTCGCTCAACCTAAGCACTGATACCAAATGTAATGACCCGTTCTTTTGTACCCTTTGAATCGACAATAAACCACACATGTCCAACTCAAATTGCATGAATAAGCGGATCATTAATGTAGAGAGAAAAATAAAGATCGAATGGAACAGAAACACGGAATCTCACACGAATGGAATAATATATATTATTTCAACAATAATCTTTACAGTGGAAAATTTTAAAACATATATCTGAGTCTAACCTAGATTCAGCCTGGACAGTTATAACACCTTCCCTTACAAATGCTAACAAACAACAAAACAAATGCAATAGATGCAGCGGATAATAGAATACATCCATATGATGATGAAGATCTCCAGCTCTCCTCTGAAAACTCCAAGCGTATTAGCTAATCCTGAAACTACTCGGATCTGACCCGATATTAAAAATACCCGAATCAGGCTTGATAATCTAGTGTGAGATACTCGAAATTTTAAATGTATAGCTCATGACAATGTTATCAAAACCTTTAAAAAGAACGGTTTCTCATAAGACCACGCCCACACATAAATACGGACGGGTTTTTACCTTATGATAACCAAAACACTTTTATTACCAAAATAACTTGATATTATCTTTAATGACATTCTTTTGGAAAACATCTTTCAAATAAACTTATTCAAATAAGGTATCAATACCCGGGCTAAGTCTAAGGTAATATATCCAAACTAGGTCAACGAAATATACCGGGCGTAATATATGATACCAAAAGGGGTAGCTGAAATATTTGCAAGTCATTACAGCTAGTTTAGGACTACAATCAAAACCGTAAAGCTTGTATTGGAATTAGATTTTCCAACATGATAAGGAACCTCGATAACCATGCATAGCAACCGAAACCCAGTGGTTTTTCATGCAAGGACTCACACACCACTATTCCTCATATTGCCACACTTCTTGATATCTGATGGCTTCTCATGCAAGGACTCGCACGCCACTATACCATAAAATAAGGATCCTGTATGGACACCTTGGTGACCTAGATCATACGCCACCAATCACCTTGAGGGATCATACGACACCCTCGTCATACTAAGCCTGAAATATGTAACATAGTTCCCGTATCATTTCCGAGATGTGAGGCTTGGGAGTGAGGTTACGCTCAACTTAGACAAAGCCACGCTTTTCATACAAAACCATGCTTTGATCATAACAGGTTCCACTTTGAATGCAACATTGCCATTCCTTAATCACACAACTGATTTCTACCAATGTATAACTCCTGAGCTCGTACATCTCAGGAAAAGGGTGTTAAGCTAAAAGAAGTTACCTTCTCCGCTACCAAGTAGATAATACGTTGATAGAGATCAATTTATGTGATCAAAAATGCCCTGTCAGACACTCATCCATACAAGTTCATTCTAGGACTGAACGAAACTGAAGGCACTCCTCCTACTACCATTAGTAGCGAGTAGTCCTTGCAATCCAAAGATTTCAAAACATGACAGGACCAGTGCTATAATAAATATATTTATATTGGGAGCTACCCAGAGAATGTCAATAAGCAGTCCTTTCGCTAATGAAGAGCTCATGCCTTCAATAATCATCATCTTCAACATGTCTTCACTTTCGAACGTATACATTGGTTCGAAGTGATTTTCGGATAGGAGTTACTCAAATCCGACCCTGGTTCCTTCGAAACCAATTATCGATAAAAAGATGTTTAGTTCATATGTGGATATCAATCATCAATCAATTACTTCATCTTTTAGTTAAATCAAATATCTTTCTTAGATATTTTTTTTTCAATTTATTCCATTTTCTTTTCAAGAGTATATGGAATTATTAAGCCTCATTTAACAAATCATTCGGTTTATTTAAACCTTTCTTAAATCTTTGAATAATTCCAAATTATTTTCTCTTCTACTTAGGAAAACATTTCAACATTATTTCTTTAAATCTTTCATTTAAAACTCCTCTTTAATCTTGGGAAATACCAAGTCATCTTATTTAAAATCACGTTTAAACCTTTAATAAAGATTTTCTACTTCCAAATCCTCATTTAAATGGATTAAAAATGATGTTATGTAAAACATCGTTACAACAAACCCAAAACCATTTTATTCAAATCCTTGTTTAACTCTTGGAAAACTCTTCACTTTTTACTTTGGGAAAACCTTTTTAGAGCATCTGGGCTTTCCTTTCGATTTGTCTCACCCCTCGTCTAAAAGAGAAAACAAAGGCCATGTAAGTTCAGGGCACTGGTTGCTCCATTCATAATCTTAGTTACACACCTTATTTTACCATTTAGATCTCACAAAAAGGACAAATGTACTGGTCGTTTCCGCACACTCAGTTTGTTATTACATCCAAGGAAATGATTTATATTATATTGTTTAACTGTTATAATAACCATTTATTTAAAATCTTTCTACAAGAATTATAAAACTTCCAATTTATATTTAAAACACTTAATTATTCATTTAAAAACATTTATAAATGATTCTAGAAAGAATCGTTAAGTTTAAATCGTTATTTCAAAAGTTATCGAAACTACAATAGAAATGTGCTGCGAAAAGTGCTTAAAACAGCTTATTTGATTAAAACAATTTTTTTAATGTTTGAAAATTCTTATTTTCCAATTCAAATATCTTTCAAACCATTTTAATAGATTTATCAAATTTATTTCATATTTTTAATCATTTAAAAATATCATTTATAAAGGAATTTCTTCTTGGATTCCGAACTGCAAAACCGTGATGTTTTTAGAAAATTGTTTTGGACATATTTCAACATCTACTTAATGAAATCTTTATATTCTTTCTTCATTGGAAAACTATGGATATAATAGTCCGGAAAATTCTTATCACGAAGGATTCCGAGTTATATTCCACTTTGTACACTTATTTAATTTTTATGGCGCGAAATCGCGAACTACCATTACGCGACGCGCCTACTTTTGACTTATTTTCCAATTTCTTTTCAAACTTCACAGAAACACTTTTAAATGTTTATAAAACATTTCTAAATCATTTTAAACTTATTTTAAACAATATTTTTCATATTTCAAATCCATTTTCCATTTCATTTCATACTATAATATTATATTATTATAATATCATTTTCAACCTTATTAGATATTTTAAAATCATTAAGAGGCTAAATAATTTCCATACACATATTTTTATGGATTTAAATTCTCATTTAAATTAACTATGGTTAATTTCTAGGGTACTTTTAGCACAGGTCCTTATTAAGGTTAAAAATACACGAAAAGTCCTTCACCAAATTTCAGTGTAAATTAGATCCCTGTTTTTTATTTACGATTATTGCAGAGCATGATGCAACTTTTCATAAAAGTTGCTGACATTTCCGCAACTTTTCTGTACACTGATATGAAAGTTGCTGAAATATCAGCATTTATTTATAAAAGTTGCTGACATTTCAGCAACATTTATGTATACTGTGAACACAATGTATGAAAGTTGCTGAAATATCAGCACTTATTTCTAAAAGTTGCTGACATTTCAGCAATAATTTTTCTTTGTTTCTAGAAAATAGGGACCAGATTTACAATGAAACTTTGACAAGGAAAGTTGCTGAAATATCAGCACTTATTTATAAAAGTTGCTGACATTTCAACAATAATATTTCTTTGTTTCTAGAAAATAGGGACCGGATTTACAATGAAACTTTGACAGGGACCCGCTTTACAATATGAAAGTATGATAGGGATGCCTCCCTAATTTCCACTAATTTCTAACCATTCCTCTTATCATTTATCAAACCAAGTAATCATCCGTATTAACAATCCTGTAAACAACCAACTTTGTATCCAAGTTATCAAACATATTAATCATCTAAGATATTTAACTTTCATATTATTAAACTTGGTATTATTAGTTAATTCAAATATGAGTACTCACCTTTAACTTTCCTACCAACATTCTTATAAATCCACACTTCACCTAAACTTTTGTTAATTAATAATCACAAATGCTCCCTCCTTTCTAAACTCTAGAAAATCCGACAGCGCTTCCGCGATATCTTGCATTTCTCCTAGCTCCTTGGAATGAATTCGGCTGTACTTCTTTCTCTATTTCTTGCTCCGAAGCTCTACGATCTTGCTCCTCTCTTCTTGGTAGGCTTGGCCTAGAGTGGTGGAGCTTGAGTTTGGAATGGTGGAGGGATACGGCGTTGGAGGAGGTAGGCGAAGGTATGGTCGAAGTAAGGGGAGAGGAGGTGGTGGTTTCGGTGGAGTTTTGAGGTATTTTTTATTTTTATTTTATATTATATTTTTTTCTTGAGAATGGAGATGGAAGCCATGGATATAGAGATGAAGAAGAAGAAGAAAGTGAAGAAAAATAGAGAAGAAATGTTGTTAGAAAAGAAGAGAATGAAGAGGCTATTTATAGTTGAAGTTTGCTACACAAATTACCCTATTACTCTTAACATAAAAGACCAAAATACCCTTAGTGTCTAATCACATTGTCCCCCCTTAAGTACATTAAAACACACTTTTCCATGCTTGATTTATCATGGCATTAATGAGGAAGTGATGTGGAAAATGATTGAAAAGATGGATGGATTTGATTTTTTTACTTAAAGAAATTATTTCTTATTTCCATTAATTAACAAATTACTTTAATAAATGAATTTGCTTCTTTTCCCTGCTTGGATTGGACTCCTAAGTACCAGTCATTAATGAGAAAGAGATGGCTTATTTATGAGATGTGAGTCTTGGATTTGAAAGTAGTACTTAAGGGAATGATTTTACTACTTTACATTAATTACAAAATATCCAAAATGAGATTTTTCTCATTTTCCATGTAATGATTTGATGGCTAAGTACATTAGTGTTAATGAAGAAGAGATGTATGCATTGATTTATGTGAGATTTGATTTGATTTTGCAAAAATAAACTTACTTTGTCATTTTGTGCTTTTCTTTGCTTTAGTTAATACTTAGGTTAATTAATCCTTGATTAACATAAGAGAGATGTTTATAGCTTTGTAAATGGGTTGACATGATATTATTCAAGTTGCAAAACGTTTGCACAACTTATATCGAACAAAACGTTGATTTTTGACAAAATGTTTTACGGTCACATTTTGACCTTTTAGTTAAACTATTTATTTATGTAAACCAAACTTGAAAATAATTTTCTTATCATCTTTAATCAATTAAAACAAGTGTATTTGACTTATAAAATAATATAAAAAAATATCAAAATTCATTTGCAAATATGCGATATTGATTTTGTCAATGCGCGACGAAATTTGTTAATCACTATAACATAAGTATATATTATAAAACTTTTATCAACCTATTATTATCTTTATATAATGATTTTAAAAGCAGTTATTTATCATTTAAAACACTTTTTTTGGACTGTATATCCAACTTTATTGAAAACCGACTTTTGTCAATTTTGTCAATGTTATGGTAAAAGTACAAAATCTTTATTTAATTCTTAAAATAAGTTCACCATTCTTAATTATCACATGAAATACGATTATTTAAGTTTGAATATTCCATTTTTAAAGTGGTAAAATTGCGGGTCGTTACAATAAAAGCATAGAAGTCTGGTCCAAAGGTTTTTGAAATCCTTTGCCTTTTACTTCTCCTTGGTTCATTTGTTTGTTCATCATTATCTTATTGATTATTGTGAATGTTTGTTCTTCATTACCCTCGCATGGATCAGAATTTTCCGTTTCTCTTTGTCTTTTTTGAATGTTGGGTTCATCATCCTGTTTTAGATGGTAAATATGTTTGAAAAATCTAGCATTTCTTGATTCAATGATGGTATTTTCGTGAATGTCATCAATTTCAGAATTGTTTATAAAGAACCCATATGCAGCACTATTTTGTGCAAATCCTATGAATACACACTACACAAAAGTTTTTTGTCCAATTTTGACCTTTTTGGTTTGGGAATCTCTACTTTGGCAAGACACCCCCATACTTTCAAATATTTGTATAATGGTGGTCTATTTTTCCAAAGCTGATATGGAGATTTAGATATTTTCTTTCTAGGAATATTATTTAATACGCAGTTGGCGCTTAGTGTATCTTCTCCCCAGAAGTTATCTGGTAGACCAAAGCTAATTAGTAAGGTGTTCATCATTTTCCTAAGAGTTCTATTTTTCCTTTCAGCTATTCCGTTAGACTGAGGAAAATATGGAGTCATATTTTGATGTATAATACCATGTTCGGCATATAAATCCTGAAAAGAAATTCATTTTCTCCATCTCTATCACTCCTTAATGCCTTGATTTTCGTATTGAGTTGATTTTCAACTTCATCCTTAAGATATTTAAACATTTCAAATGCATCATCCTTTGTTCTAAGAAGGTATACATAGCAATACCTTATACAATCATTTATAAACATGAAAAAAATATCTTTTCCCTCCTCTAGATTGGCACATTTTCAAGTCACATAAATCTGTGATTATTAGGTCTACAGATTCAATGTCTCTTTTAACATGATGAAATTAAGTTCTTGTCAATTTTGTTTCAGCACAAATTTGACATTTATCAGTAGAATCTATTTTACACTTTGGTATGAAGTCTAGGTTAATTAATCTTCGTAATCTATCAAAATTCACATGACCTAATGTCGCATGCCATATGTTTGAAGAGTTAAGAATATAAGTAGAAGATTTAATTTTATTCATAGCAATGTTTGGTATAAAGGTTGCTACATTTACTGTAAATAAACCATCACTCACATAACCCCTTCCCACATACACTCCATTCTTTGACAACAAAAACTTATCAGCCACAAGGTGAGTTTGAAGCAATGTTTGCTGAGTAAGGATCCTGAAATAAGTTTTTTGCATATTTCTGGGACATGAAGAACATCACTCAAGGTAAGTTCCTTTTCAGAAGTCAATTTCAGCACAATCTTTCCTTTGCCTTGGACATTTAAAGCGGATGAGTTTCCCATGAATAGTTGTATGTTCTTAGTAGTAGGTTTATAAGTTGTAGACATCCACTTATTCACACATATGTGTCTAGTGGCTCCAATGTCAACGAACCAATCTTTGGAGTTACTAACTCGGTTGCATTCGAGCACCACTGCACATAGATCCATCTCAAAAACATCGTCATAATTTCTATCATGCGTGCTTCTAATTTCTCAGACTTCTTCTTCTTCGGTCCACGACATTCGACTGCCTTGTGCCCTTTCTTTATGCAGTATGGCATGCTCCTTGGAATTTCTTTTACTTTATTAGGAGAGTGCTCACGTTTTCTTTTGTTGGATTTCTCTATCTCGATCACATTTTCCCTAGCTATCATGTTATGTGAACTCTTTTTCTTAGATTTCTTGTTATCTTCCTCGATTCTTAATTGAACTACCGGTTCCTCCATGGCCATTTAATTGCATTTGTGCTTAAGGTAATTTTTGAAGTCTTTCCATGATAGCGGAAGTTTCTTAATTGTAGTGGCAACTTGAAAGGATTTGTTTGAAGTCATCCCTTCATCATGTAATTCATGAATATTAACTTGTTATTCTTGAATTTGGTTGATTACAGTCTTCGAGTATATCATTTTTAAGTCAAGGAATATTCCTGCTATGGACTTCTTCATGCCTACATCTTCGATTTTGTACTTTTTATCTATGGCTAACCAAAGTTCTTTGGAGGTCTTTGTAGTACAATATACATTATACATGTTATTGTCAAATCCATTAAGGAAATAGTTTTTGCATATGAAATCCAAGTTCTTCAATGCATGGTTGGCAATAATTAGAGTTTGATCGGTCTCGATTTCTGCTACAAAATGAGCATCTTTAGTCAAAACCTTTTCCAGTCCTATCATGGTCAAGTAGAATAGCATCTTTTGTTGCCAACCCTTGAAGTCCATCCCAGTAAATTTCTGGTCTTTCTCCATGAGACAGTGCCACCGTTGGAACCATGGTTCTAGTTTGGCTATTGGTCACAATTTGTGTTGGCGTGGAGTTGTTGTTGCTTTCCTGAGACATCGTCGTCTACAGAAACATCCAACGGGTAATACTATTTCAAAAACATTACAAAAGGAGTTTAAGAAAATAGATAATGTGTTTAAACAATTACTAACTGTGTTGATAATCCGTTAATAGAATAGGAATGTTTTTATCAATAGAGTGCTATTTCCTTGAAACAATATGGCTCCCTCTATGACTTTAAAGGATCTGAGCAATTTGCTTTCTAAGATAAAAATGGACCTATTCCGCAGTGCTTGCAAGTGAAAAGCGATGACGAATGCAAGATAAAAAAGAACTAAATATGATGGAGGAGGAGGGAGACGGAGTATTTCTGATTTTTTGTGTTTGTTCAAAAAGTTCTAAGGCCTATATAGAGCGTCCGATAGTCATGTCCTTTCGAAAAGGTTATGACCCTTTAACCGTTTTTCTGAATGTTGAGATTGTACTTTTGGCTTGAAAAGGCATGACGGTTTTGACTGTTTTCTGGTTGGCCCAAAACTAAAAAAAATCCCATTTGAATTTTACTGAACCGCCAACTGCAAAGTGTTAAGTGCCACGATATGCCTCAAACGCCCATTCGCCCACGGACGCGAAGGCGGATGCGAGGGCGGGTTGGTGCATTGAACCACCCGCTAAGTTGGTTCCTCTTGGTTCAATCCCTTTAATAACCACATAATTATTATGGTCCTCACATCTTGATTTATATGCACATATTTCAATGTCTATGACAAGATGTAAGACTATTCACATTCTTTAAGCAATTAATGCCTCATACACTCCATTTTCCAACATGTACTTCTTTTGTGGATTATCTATGTGATGATCTTATACTTATATTCATAGTTTTTTTTATGTAACATCACCCATCAGACTTATTGATGGATTTAGGTTTTTTAATTTATTTAAATAATGAGTGCTCTTCTCACAACAAGGACCATTCTTTCATCAAAAAAATATAAAATATTATTTTAAAAAAATTCAATTAACCAAATTAAAAAATTATTATCATGTCATATTAGTATGGTATGATTTAATATGATATTTTATAACATTAAGTTGATATGTTTACATCACACCTTGACACTATATTGACCGTAGAACATAATTGTCAATTTTTCTCATGAACCCCTGAGATAGTTTTAATATTTATATTGTTGTGATTTCTATATTGTGAATATCATATAATATCAAATTATAAAATTAAATAAATTAATAAATTAGTTTTAAATTAAATTGTTAATAAATATTATTTTAAACAATAATAATAAATACATATTTTAATTAAATTAAATAAACTATATTATTTCAAAATTCTATTATTTAATTATATGTTAAATTTTATTTAATATAAGCAAAATATTATCTACACAAATACAAAATAAAGTTCTTGTGCAATTTAATAAAAGGTAACAAATTTGAAATTCACCGTTTTACCCCATTGCTAATGCACCTAATCCAATGATGGTACCAAATGTCGCATTGTGTTTGTGTGAGTAATTAACCAACACATAGGAAACTACTTTTAGAAAAGTTAAAAGTAAATAAGTGTTTGAGGAAAAGGTACTTAAATTAAGGATAAGGCTACCCAATTAAGAACCATTATTGAGTGGAAAACCTTCTGATCTCCCACCCTTTACGAAACCAGACGAAATAACCTATTTTTATGGTATGCCCACGTGGAAGACTCGGAAGTGTTTTTGAATCTTAGGTTGACTCAAAAATCATATTTGAATATTAAAAAGTTAACTTAAAATTATTTTAAATAATATAATTATATAATTCGACCAACACCATTATCCCAGTGGTTAGGCACTCTGACTTTGGCGTGAAAGGTCACAGGTTCGAAACTTGCGTAGCGTGATTCGAACCATTAGACATATATTGACATGTAGTATGTTGCATACTACCTAAAACTTGTAGTACTAATATATACTACCATCTAAGTATCCAATTTAATATATATATATATATATTAAATGATCCAATTTAATATATATATATATATAATAGTATGATATTAATTTAAAATTGTTTTAAATTTAATAAATAAATATAAATATTATATTTATAAATTAATTAAATTGTTTAAGTAGTAAAGTATTGCATATGAATATATATATTTATATATATATAACTTAATGAACTATAAATGTTATAATAATTGCGTGCGTGTGTGAACAAATTGGGAGGTTAATATATAATAGATAAAACCTATGAGACTTAAGAGAATACGCATTGGATGTATATAAAAAGATATGTGATACCATAAGTTATAACTCGTTATACTAACCCGCCTTAAATACTAAATAATACTCAATAAAACTAACGTTAAATTACAAATTTAAATTAATAATGCTCTCCATCAAGTATAATATAAATGAGGTATCTTACATATCTATGGTCGTTGAGCACTCTCAAACTATAGAATATCTAAGGTGATGTTTATATTATCTATAGATAAGCAAGAATGTATGTGTAACTTTGTGGATCACCCGCACGGGCTACATAACTCAACTTAGGATATCGTGAAATAATGAATTTAGGGTTTCTAATGTACTTTATGATTTACTGAACACTGTAATACCCCTAATTTTAGTGACATTATTCAGGAGATTTAATTAGAATAAATTAAATAGAATAATATAGATAAGGAGATTGAGGTTGATTAATAAAAATATAGTGGTCATGCTTATTAAACTTAATGAACTTAAAAATGGTTAAGTACTTAAATATAAGGGCATAAGAGTAATTTCCACCCATATTTCCCACTCTTATACTATTCCCCTAACCATACAAGTTCATTATTATTCTCAAACAAAAACTATAAACGTAAGAAGCAATAAGGCCGGCCATAAGAAGATAAAAGAGAAGAAGAAAATTTAAGAAATGCTTAGGATTCAAGCTAGAGGAAAATCAATCTCAAACAATCTCTAATCTCCTTATCTCAAGCAAGGTGAATAATAATTTCTACATCTCTATTTTGATTTTTACATCATATGGTTTTGGATTTAATGATAAATGTGGTTTTATGATATGTAGAATGATGATATGCTTGATTTTAATTTATGTATGTTTAAACAAGGTTGTTTAATAAGGGATATACACGGTTTTAGAGTAAAACCAAGAGGAAATGATTTTAAATGCCATGGGAAAATTATATGTTGTAGAAAACATGATTTTAGAATCGGGTTTCAATTTTTATAATTTTCCAAGCCATCGAGAATTTATTATGAATTTTCAAAGGAAAATAAGGTTATTTAGGTTTATAAATTATTTCGGAGAATATATTAAGAATTTGGGTCTAAATTTTTAATATGTTAAATAACATAATTAAAGTGAATTTCTGGAATTTTTGGGGATTTTTACTAAGTGGTTTAGTATGAAAATTAAATTGTTTTGAATGGAGGACCTAAATGATTTAATTGCTTTATAAGAGGAAGGGCTTATTTGCTAAATGTTAAATTGGTTTAGATCTGAGAAAATGGCGGCAAATATTATCCAAAATATTTAAAAAGTTATGAAAGCCAATCAATGTTTACTAGTAGGCAAGTTAGTTGCAAAAAGTTTACTTATTTTGAAAAAATCAGCTTTTACCCAGAAAAAGTTGGTTCCGCCTTCTTTGGTGAACCTTTCGAATCAGACCTCTCGAACAAGACCTTTTGACTTCAATTACCAACATGGTTGAAAGCAATGCACATGATATCATTCAGGTGGTATGTAGTGAATTGATCTAAGTCAAAAGGTATGGTGTCGAAGGGTTGCTTTCGAAAGAGATGGATCCTTAGTTTATTTTTATTTGAAAAGAGAAATCACTTGCTTGTCTTCTAAAGACCTTTCGACACAGTCGAAAGGTTTGGTTTTCAAAAGGTTGTTTTAAAAGACCTTTCGACGAGATCGAAAGGTATGGTTTTTATAAGTTGTTTTATAAGACCTTCTGTCTTAATCGAAAGGTTAGGTTGTGAAAGGATTTAAGAGACCTTTTGACATAGTAGAAAGGTTTGGTTTCGAAAGGTTGTTTCAAGGTGATTTTTGAAAAGAACTACCGCCTTTATTTTATTCAACCTTTCGAAGGGATCGAAAGCAGGAGCTTTCGACTTAGTCGAAAGGTTTACTAATTTTATAAATGCAAGCTGCTTCCCAACCTTCCGAAGGGGTCGAAAGCAGGAGCTCTTGACATAGTCGAAAGGTTTAAATGTTTTCCCCAACGTTTTATAAAATAGAGGGTGGTTTTGAAAACTTTCACCTATGACCCAAAGTAATATATTTAAGTGTAAACCCAGTGCTTTCAAAAGGATGAACTTTCAATGGTTTTGAAAGGTAGCCTTCATTGGTTTCGAAAGGTTTCGAATGAAGTGTTTTAAAGGATTAAAAAGGTTGGTGCCTATTGTTTTTAAATATAAGTTTTATGCTTTCGAAGGGGGTCGAAAGCAAAGCTTTTTAAGGGGTCGAAAGTAAAGGTTTCGACATTGTCGAAAGGTTTTAAAAGCCAAACTCAAATTTTTGAAGGAAAAACCCACGGCATAAATAAAGGAGTTTTGTAATGACTATTAGTATGTAATTTTGAAGAAGTATTGCCTTGATAAAATATAAGTTAAAGGAGATAACTATGTTTTATATGAATTGTATTTCAAAGACCTTAAACCCATAGGAGTGGTATTGTTAATTGTTATGTTACTTTTTCAAATATGAATATATATTCACTATATCATGAACCCATAACTGTATTTTGGGGATAAAGGGTAGAAGAACCAGCTAGGTTAACCCAGTAATGAATGTAAATTGATTAAACTCCTGAATGAATAGAATTGCATCCAGGAGGTCAGGAAGACCAAAATATAGGATGCTAAAATATAAAGGAAGGATATTGGTAGGGGCCAATAGGTTCACAGTAAACCCATGAAAACTGTATGATATTGGCAGGGGCCAAAAGGTTCATAGTTAGTCCATGAAAACTAGGTGTAAAGGAAGATGTCAGATAGACAGGTTCATAGTAAGCCCAGGAAAACTATGATTGAATACTGGCAGGGGCCAGTAGGTTTGTAGTTAGCCCATGAAAACTATATCCGGATGTAATATTGACAGATGTCAATAGGTTCCTAGTCAATCCATGAAAACTAGGATAAGAAAGAAGTTATTAGAATAATCAATAGGTTCAGAGAGAACCCATGAAATGATTAAGTTAATTGGCAGGGGCCAATAGATTCTTAGTGATCCCATGAAAACTATGAAACTGGGCAGGGAATCCGTAAGTTAAAAATAGGTTAATAGTTAGCCCATGAAAACTATGAAACTGGATAGGGAGTCCACAAACATTAAACATGTTATTAGTAAACCCATGAAAACTAATAGGTTAATAGTGACCCTAAAACTATGATTATGAAAAGGTGTTAGATTAAATTGGGGATGGGTAATCCTAATTGTTTTAAGTATGTATATTATCATAATATTTTGAAAATGTATGTTTTAACCATTGTGCATGCAGAAGCACATAATATGGTTTTATAAAGGTTTTAGGATACTAGTGAGGGGAAAACCCGTTCCGCTAAGCGGCGTGGTCTCACTAGATATCTAAAAGAATTGAGATATTAGATTATTATTCCTAACAGGCTTTATGTTTGACTCGAAGTTTTTTTCCCCTTAAACTCTCAGGTACTCAATTAATTTTAAGTAGTTTGAGATTTTAGGTTCTCAGGTTTTCTTCTCTGATGAATAAAGCTTCTGGAGGCGTGCAGGAGGCAGATAGTTATTAAGAGTTTTACTTTTTGATGTGTATTTTGTTGTAAAGGCAGATTATTAGCCTTACTATATACTCTGATCAACCGAGGGTGCATCTTCATATGTCGCTCTTGGCGTAATTTGGGTAACGTAATTTGAGATTATGTAATGAACATGCAAGGTTTTCGTGGAAATATGTTTTTGAATTGTTAAATTTTTCCATATTTCTATGATCTGTGTATCAATGTATCTAGCACCGCCCAAGGTCATAAAGATAATTAGAAGCCAGTACAAGAAAACATGCTTTTAGTTGCACTTATTTTAGTGTTTCGTAGCTAAATGCCAATATATTTGGTTTTTTAATATATTACGCTACCTCAAATTTTACATACTGCCTGCCTTTTTTTACGTGCTCTGCTAAAGTTACACGAAAATATTGCTCTTAGTATCCTCTCCACTTCTAAAACGTAGTTCACCATCTCCCGAACCCTAAATCTTTTCCTCCTCTGTCTTGTTTCCTAATCAGTCCACTCCTATGTCACTCTATTTGTCGTTCAACTTTAATTTTCCGTTTTTCTTCTCATTTGTTATTTTGATTCATGGAGACTAGGTTTTAATTCAACCTATATGATTCAAAAAATTCAAAACTTACTACCCTTCCATCATCACCTATTTGTGCTCTATATACGCAAATCCAGCTTCTACCAAAATTGACATCGAGCCTCAAGGATTTGGAGGTGAGTGCCAACCTATTTTTGTCTAAATCTTTAATTTTAGTTCAGTATCATTTGATTCATGTTAACTATTTTCGATTTTGATAATATATTCTCTTTTCTTTTGGAAATGTATGTTTTATCGTTGTGTTCTATGGTCGTGTTCAAGCTATTTCCAATCAGCTTTGTATTATTTGTTTCTAGGGTGTTCTTAGTGCCACTGAACATGATGGTAATTTTTCTACTTAAATCCACTATCTTCCATTCCTGCCTTGCTGTTACCTTTCGATTTTGATAGCTCTTTTATGCATTATTTGTATTTATTTCCCTTTTAGTGGTAAAATTTTAATATTGTTTGTTTATTTGTATTATGTATAGTTACGGTAGTAATACATGTGTGTTAAATCATTTTTTGACACAATCTTGACTTTAATTTACAAACTTATATATTCTTTCATCACAAACTGTATAAAATTCGTAGGTGGATTGCTGAATGTTTGCTTAATGATAATACTGATAGTCAAACTTTATTTGAGTTTTTAAATAAGGTTTAGTTGTGCTAATTAATTAGCAAACTTTTTCATAGTTTCCTTAAATAGATTTTAAGACATTCCAATATACTTAGCTTAAACATGTTCATTTGCTCAAGGTTCTTACATATGTCTTCTTATTTTGACATCATGCTACATTATAGGTTGATCTGCAACAAAAGCGCAAAAAAAATCCTCTATAATGGTATCTAAAAATTTGTTGATCAAAAGTTGTTTTTTGGAAATTAATCTTCTATCAGTGCCAATAAATAAAATAATTGAACTGATACACTTTGAAAGAATATGCTTATTTTTGTTATGACAATACCTTTTAAATGGATATTTTCACTTGTGCCCATTGGGCAGCTATAATCAAAAGGTTTCGTAATAAGATGATGGTTCATTTATTTTACATGGATTTATGAGTAACATATTATAATTTTGAACTATGTTTGTTAATGTGTGCTCCAATGACTCCTCCTCCAGTAACTCCTATACTATATATTACCATTGAACAACACTGCAGAACAACTGATCTTGCTTTGACTTTTGGTAATCAAAGTCAACTGAGAAATCTTCTTGATCGATCAATTAAGTACAATACATGTCCTTTACGGATCTATGCAACAAGTGTATGCTAATTAACTTCAATTTTAGAGCCCTTTTATTTGGGTTTGAAGGATCTTATTTGGATAGTTACCGACTTAAGTAAATCTTATTTTGGATCTATGCAATAAACGTATGCTAATTAAATTCAATTTTTTTTAAACCGATGCTATATTTACTGAAAAGAAAAAAACCCGACTTATAGTTAAAAGGCCATCCAGAGAACCAGGAGCATCACTATATTTTTGCACTTAAAAGCCACTTGCGATTCCAAAGTCCAAAAGAAATAAAAACAAGGACACAACACAAAGGAGAAAATGAAATAAAAACATAGCAAAGCCCATCGGCCCAAACTATCAGCTCTTATTTTGGAATTTTCTCCTTTCCTGAACACCATGTAAAGAAAACCTTCAATTTCCATCTCTACACTCGTAAGAGCACAACCAATAATGGCTTGTTCAGTTACTAAACAAGTCACGGAGCAACCAGGTGTGGCTTGTTCATTTCGCCGTGGCTAGTTGAAGCTGTTCTCGTTGCTGGTTCATTGAACAGAGGCTGGTTATTAAGCCTTTGCCGTTATAATGTTATAGCCGTTGCACCACAACGGCTAGTGCAACGGCTCCTTCCAAAGTTCAAAACTCATCCTATATCTTCCTCCATTCCACCATCTCCTCCTTACACACAACCTTATCATCTACTTCTTCATTCTCTACTTTTAAAAATGTCTTCATCATCCAAACGAACCAGCGAGAAAGTTATTGGCAAGAAAACCACGCCCAGGCTGCATTGCACCGGATTTTCCAATCAACGCCCACCATATCAACAATAACACTTCGTCCTCCACATGAGTATGTATATTCGCCGTATTCAAGCTTTTCCTACAGCCAACCTTACCAACTGCGCGCTCCTCCTGATTTTCTTCCCATGCATTCTACTGCCCCGCAACAATATTACCAACAACATCCTCCATTTGGAACATACGACGATCATTCGTCGTACATGTCTCTGATGATGCAGAACGATCAAATGCAACCTCAACATCTTAATGCGCAACAGTCAAAGATTTGTGATCGTTAAAAATTGCAGAACCTAGAAAAGCAATTTTCTTATGCCCGCAATGCTCCAACCAACGAAGAAACTGTTGATAGTTCGGAGGCAGAGGAGGATGAGGAGGAAGACGAAAACCAAGAGGCGGATGCAGTAAATACCGAAGAATTCAATGAAGAAATAGCTGCAAGGTTTGTTTTGCCGCCTAGCCCGGAATATAAAAAGAAGAAGAAGAAGTGGAAATCCTTAAGCGGCATTTTCGAAAGACGACACAGTGATTCACTTACAATGGAGATAGAACATGGCATAGAAGACATTGAGTACGAAAATGTCAAAGAGGAAGAAACGACAGCTGACGGTAGAAAAGAACGGTAGAAAAAAGCAATGTAAGTTTACTTCTGAGCAGTATGTTTCACATGATAAATCATGGACACACATCTCGCAAGATAGTATTTCTGGCAATAATACGAAAGATCAGAAATTTTGGACGGAGTTTTACAACTCCTTGGAACCGATGAAGAGAACATGGAGATCGCTAAGAGGAGGTTATCGGGTTACGAACGCCGTATGCCAAAACTATTTGGCAATACTCACAGATTGCAGAATATGCAACAAAGTGGTGCCGCTCCATACGACATTGTAAGTACAGTATTGTTTTAAATTTCTTTGATATTGTAATGTGTTTGAGTAGTTTTATATATCCATACACTTTTTGATTTGTCTTACAGATTGAAGAATCGCGTAAGGCCTATCAGCTACAGTACGGACAACCGTTCAAATTTCAAGAGTGCTTTGATCTTCTATCCAGTTTACTAAAATGAAAGAATCCGAAGTCCGAACAACTTCATGTTCGAGCAACACAACAAAGCCAGAAGAATGAACTACTCCAATTCAAGTCCGGGTAGCGATCCAAGTTTGCAGGAAAAATCTCCACTATACGGAAGCAGTGATGGACAACCTCTTAGTAGAGACAAGTCAATTCAGATGGACCAGCGTAGTGCAGAATTCTCTAGATTTGTAGGAACTTTAGAGACCTCTACTAGAGAAACAAGAGAGCACGGAGCCAACTTTTCAGCTCAAAGACCCCGCAACGAAGCTGAATTTCAAAAGGCTATCATGGACGATCGAGAGTTCAAGAGACGAGCACATGAGGAGAAGAAAGCTTTAATGCGAGAGAAGAATTACATCAAACTGATGACTTGTGATTTCAGTAAGATTTCTCCTTTACAACTAGAACTAGTAACCGAGCAGCTGGAAACGTATAAGAAAGTCAGAGGCGGCGGGAGCGGAAGTGGCTCGTTTAGGGATGAGTTTTAGATGTTTGGTTGCATTGAAGCGAAAGTGCATCTGAAATGGTGCACTGTATGTCGAGGCATCTGTACAAGTACGCAAGAATAGGCGTACCCCAGTCATATAAAATAGCACCATTGAAATTCAAATCAGATACCACTTCAATAAACCCAACAGCCAGGCTACCGCTCGATGTGTTGAAAAACAGGTTATCCATAAGGTATATGACAAATAATCGCGCAAGCTCCAGATCATCATCAAGGGAGTAATAAGCGAGTATGTTGTCCATGGCAGCACGAATAGCGCTGACTCTAATAGCGCCTCCTGCCTGATATGACGCATCGGAGGTGTCAAAATGAGGTAGAAGATAAGGAACGCGCTCGAGATCACGCCATCGAGCAGCATCGAAAAGAAGCGATGGAAAAGCAGTTACTCTAATGCTAATGCCGGTAAGCATGGAGAAATCAAGTGGTGTAATTCCTAACTCACCGCAAGTAAAGTGAAACGTATGGGTGGTTTTATACCACCGTAAAGCAATAGCCACACACAATTGCACATCACCTTTTATAACATTTGTGATTTCTAAAATTGTAGATTACATAGCAAGTTAAATTACGGAGTGATAAATTAACTTGTTTTTTAAGTAAATGGTGGAATCCAAGCCCGTGTAATAGTGCTACGACTCTATCTTTATTTGCTAAATGTTCATGAAAATATCTAAGTGTGTTCGCTAAAGAACCCCGTGAAAGGATATTTCGCGACTGTTAAATGTAAATAAAGTCATACTATATATTTAAACTAACAACGTATTGCAGTTATTTAAATCATATAAGGAAAATTTACAGCCAAACTCGTTTGCGTGCTGACATGTACTTCGTCATCCGGAAGTGCGCGAAAGTTGGAAAGCATAGGCAATTTCGCTGCTATAAGGTTCAGATCCTAAAATCCGTCATGCTCGGCGAGTCTAGCAGAAATCTGCCCCCACACCCCTGCGCGTCATACCTACTCGACCACCCCTACAGCCGCGGCGATCGCCTTCTTCCGCGCCTCCGCCCTGATTCTCGAGATTTTCAGCGGCCAAAAGCAAATCTTTTATTCCTGGCTCCTGCCCGTACAACACGATATCATGTCCCTCGCTCTTCCTACCGGCGCCGCCGCTACTGCCTTCTCCGTACATGAACTTTTTAGTAAAAATTTTAAGCAATCTGTACATCTTTTCGAGCGTGTATCTTAAAAATTGCCTTTGTTTCGGTTAAAAACGATCGGATTTGAACGCTTAGGGTGGAAAATGGAGTGGATTTGGGTTTCTCTCGGCTTGAAAACGAAATGGGAGATGGAGCAACAAATGAAAGTGGCGGAGCTGAGTGAATTATGTTATAAGCTTATAACGGCAAAGCTTCTGCCGTTATAAGCTTATAACGGCAAAAGTTTTACCGTTATAAGTGTTTTTCCAAGCCAATCCGTGGCTGGTTCTCCCTTCTGATTGCGTCGTCTGTTCGCTCATTTGCCGCTAATGCAAGAGAAAGGAAGAATGGATTATTGGTTAAGGTCCGAGCAAATGCACTTCTGTTCGTCCACTATCTCAAATCCATGCACAGATGATTCTCACTTCTCGGATTCTTCACGACAACTACGCCACGTCGCGTCTTCTTCTATCCTACTCCTCTCTCAATCGTCTCCCTTTTTCTTTCCTCATCTTAACCCAATCTTCTTCTCCCGATTCCTTCATGTACGACTCTCTCATTTGCCCTTTCTCTCTCTCCTCTTCTCCCTCGACTTCATTCTCTCTCTACTCCCATATGCTTCACAACTCGATATGGCTTGGAAAACAAACCTACCATTATTCATGCTGCATAAAATTGCGTTCTTTAATTTTGCTCATACATAAAGTCGCGTTCTTTAATTTTGCTCATACATAAAGTCGAGTTCTTTAAGCGAACAGGTGCACGCACACGTTTCTAGGCATGGATTTAATGAGGATAAGTGCGTAGCTAATGGGTTGATCCATGTTTATTCATGCTGCAGGGAAATTGGCAGTGCATGAAAAATGTTTGATGAAATTTCGATGTCGAAGAGAAATTCTATGATATGGGCTAATGGTTAGTTGGTACGTCAAAAATGAATTATGCGACAATGCAATCTATTTTTTTTTTGAGGAAATGGTGAAGATGGGTTCGAATGTCTGTGATGCTACCTTGTCAACTGTACTTTCTGCATGCACAAAGTCTTCCAGAGGTTTTGGAGATAGGTTGGAGGGTGCATGAAGAGTTTGTTAAGGGTAAAGGGGTCATTCTTGGTGCAGCATTGGTGGATATGTATGCAAAGAATGGTGCCATATGTGAAGCTAACGAGGTGTTCGATGAAATGGTGGAGAAAAATACAACGACTTGGAATACAATGATTTGTGGGTATGGACATCATGGTTACTCAAGCGAGTCTCTTGAGCATTTTAAAGAGATGCAGGAATTGAAGGTGCAACAAAATGATATAACTTTTACAGGTGTTTTAAAAGCTTGCTGCCATGGAAGGTTTTTTGAATTAGGCCGTGAAATTTTGACGGTATGAACGAAAAATATGGAATTTAACCTAAAAAGGAGCACTATGGATGTATTTTGGATATTCTAGGTAGAAGTGGGAAGTTAGAGGAAGCGGAAAAAATGGTTGAGGGATGAAGTGTGAGGCGGATGTTGCAGTTTGGGGAGCTTTGCTTACTGCTTGTCGTGAGCATGGAAATATAGAAATTGCAGAAAGAGTAGTTGAAGAAATAGTGAAACTGGACTCGAATAATCATAGTGTTTTTGTTCTTTTGTCCATTATGTATGCTGAGGTTGGTAGATGGGATGATGTAGAGAGGTTCAGAAAAGTTTTGATAGGCGGGAGGCTGTCAAAAATTCCAGGGCGGAGCTCGACTAATGGTTATGGTGGTAACATTTACAAGGAAAGTACATCATACGGGAATTTAATCGCTTGTGGGTAACTGCTAATGGCGTTGCAGGTACTCAAAATCTCTTCTACTATATGTATGGCTATGATTGATTATATTTGTGTTAACATGTATTTGCTTAAGAGACAACAGCAAAGAAAATATTTATTTCAGGCATAATTGAACCTGTGCAATTTCTGCTTAGGCATTTCTTTTTTACTACATTAATTGTATAGTACTGCACTTTCAAGTAGCATAAAATGAACATGATCAGCTAAATGCATTCCTATACTGCTGATGTAAAAACTGAAGAGTGAAATTGAGAAGACCGCTTAAATTAGTCCGAGAAATAGAGATAGAAAAACTCAGGTTAATGTTCCTTCAAAAAGTGTATCAAATTCAACGCACATATAAAGTAGCAGTTAACAACTATGGCTATTATTGACATACCAGTATAAACATATCCCCACAAATTAAGGGCATCCGTAAGCTATTATTAACCTGCACTTTCCTCCCAATATTAATTTCTCCACCACCACCTCCAAGTAGAATAATTCTTCTATTTTTATGATTTAAGCAAACAACTACTTACTGTTTCTGTCCTTCTATTAGAACTTATTATCGGTTGTTTACATGATCATTATATTAAACATGTATACAACAAAAATAAACTAATGTGAACCCTGTCACTTGCTGTATGCAAAGCCGATGCCGTCTCTACTAGTTTCGGGAGTTGTTTCATATGCATTGAGTCATATTATCATAAAATTGTAAAACATAATATAATACTGGCAATGTGTGTTATTATTTTTACTACTATTTTACATGTATGATGTATTTCTGTCATGTCTCAAAAGATTTTTCTTATAAGTAAGAAGATTTAATGAAGGGACAATGGTTTCCATTGATGTATTAACGTTAGCCTTTGTACTGGATGAATATTTGAGTAAACAATTATAGCTGACGTGTTGATCGTTCATAACAAATATAACGCTAAATGTTTCGCAATGAAAACATTGCTTTTAATGCCTTAAATTATGTTAGGAACTCTGCAACACACTTTATGTCAGTTCATGGCAATACTACATTGGTAATCCTTATGCATAAATATATAACACTATGTTCATATTACAGTTACTAAATATTTTGAATTGATTGATAAGTTCGAAACTCAATGTCTTTCACAGGGCAAGAAATCGGTTTTATTTTATTCCAAGATCATTACTTAAAAACCCAGACTGCCTTGTGATACATGAATTCACCCAAAGTTGAATAATTAGTTAGAGCACTCCCAACCGAGGAACGCAACGGGGGGTCGGTTCTGCTCTTCTGAGTTGCTTTGGCAACTCGAAAAGTTGCCAAAACAACCCAGAGGGTTGAAGGCTTAGCCGGCCATTTAAATGACCGTTGCCACTTAGCCGGCTATAATAAAACCGACTAAGTCTTCATTTTGCCAACGGCCATTTAGATGACTGTTGTCATTTAGCCGGCTATAATAAAGTTGGCTAAGTGCAAACGGTCATTTGGCTATCCCTTCCTTCCCCTTCTGTATAACTTATCAATTACAAAATTTTATTTACACCGCTTATTCTACATTTCTTACTCTCTTCAACAAATTATCTTCAAACAATCTCATTACAACAAAACAACTAAGCTATTATTCCCAAACAAGTTAGGGTCGGCTAGAGATGTAACCTAAAACTAAATGACAAAGTCAATTTAAAAGTCATAACAATAACAATAATAAAATAAAATCAAATAACTAAATTAATAATAGTAATAACTAAGTAAAATAAAAATAAAGATAAAAATTGAAAGAGTTTTTAAACTCTGAATTGGATCTGAACAAAAGATAAAATGCTTGTTATTATTTTTATTGAATGAATAATTATACAAGCATGAAGATGCTTCAGTTTTATAATACAGTTTGTACAATAATGGGCTACGGCCCAAAGACCAAAGAAAAGCAAATAAGCATCCTGTGGCTGAGATTATATGCTTGAGATTAGATGGTCCAGAATAGAAGCCACTCCATATATACTGTAGGTGAAGGGTTTTCTCACTTTGATATCCCCCCGCAAACCCTTCAGCATCCAGGGTTCGCAGACTTCCCAAAACGCATTCAAATTCACAAATCTCGATTCTTGCTAAGGGATAATTTGAGATACTCAGAGCAGATCTAAATATCCTCATTCAAGCAACTATCGACCACCAATTTTGCTGCAGTATTATTTGAGTATAGCTTTTCTTGATTGTGTGCTGGTTGAGATTTGAGATTGTTGGGTCCTGGGTTTTGTTCGAACTTGGTAAGAATCGTATTACAGAATGCTTGAGTCTTCTCAGTTGAATGACTTTTCAAGTTTGAGTTTCTGGAAGTACTTTGAGCTTGATTCTTCTGAGTGGGATTTACACTGAGGTTTAATGTTTTGTTGTTCTGAGGCTTATCTGGTCCCGTTGAGGTAGAACTTGACTCGAGGCTTTCTCTGGTGGAAGACTTGAGCATGATCTGTGACTGCTGTGATTTGGCTACCTTCAGCTTGTCCCTGAAGTTTGTAAAGTTTGTCTTTGACAGTGACTTGGTTAAAATATCAGCTATTTAGTAAGTTGAAGGTACGTGATTGATATTTAATTTTCCTCTAGCTACTTGCTCTCGAACAAAGTATA
This sequence comes from Allium fistulosum, assembly GCA_030737815.1. Lineage (NCBI taxonomy): Eukaryota > Viridiplantae > Streptophyta > Magnoliopsida > Asparagales > Amaryllidaceae > Allium > Allium fistulosum. The sequence goes on along the minus strand of CM060908.1, from coordinate 295,452,015 downwards.
AATCGAGTTCCATGTGCTTTGTTCTAGAGTGTAAAATAGGGTTTGCTGTAAGATAAATTGTACTTAAGTTGTCGCACCATATAGTTGCTTTGCTGTCTGTTTTAAACTGTAATTCATCAAGTAGTGACTGAACCCACATCACTTCAGCTGTTGCATTAGCGACACTCCTGTATTCTGCTTCAGTACTAGATCTTGACACAGTTGGTTGTTTTTTTGAACACCAAGATATAGGACTGTTGCCCAAAAATATACAATAGCCAGTAGTAGATCTTCTATCGTCAGGGTCACTGGCCCAGTCAGCATCTGCATATCCTGTAATATTGATGTATTTGCTTGAACTTAAAGTTAGACCAAAGTCTAGTGTCCCTTTGAGGTATCTTAGAATTCTCTTCACAATTTTCCAGTGTTCCGTAGTTGGTTTCTGCATAAATTGACTGACTTTGTTAACACTGTAGGCGATGTCTGGTCTTGTAATTGTTGCATATTGTAGAGCACCAACAATGCTTCTGTATTGTTTTTCATTTGATATTGCATCACCTTTAAACCTTGAAATGTGCAAATTGCTGACCATTAGTGTTGAGATAGGATTAGCTTGATTCATCTTTGCTCTTTTCAGTATTTCATAAATGTAGTTCTGTTGGCTTAATTGCAAGGATGAATCTGACAACCTCTTGACTTCAATACCGAGAAAATAGTTTAAGTTGCCAAGATCTTTGACACTGAATTTTTGATCAAGCTGATATATAAGTGCATTGATTTCTTCAGCATTGTTACTTGTAATAATAAAATCATCCACATATATTAGTACATATATTATTGTGGTTTTACCAAATTTTGTAAATAGAGAGTTGTCGGATTTTGTGGATTTGTAGCCTAGCCCAATAAGAGTTGTCTTGAGCTCCTCTGTGACGACCGCCCATGACCCCTGCACCGAATCTAGAGATAGTGCGCTGTAAAGTGTGCCAGGCAACCATAGACGATTGTCAAGGTAAGATTTAAAACAAAAGGATCTATCGTATTACTCACAGCGCATGGACAAAATACAATAGAACATATGTATAGTGAAGCTTTACAGAACAAAATGACATCATATAAAACTCCATAATAGTTGAATACAAGCATCCACATAGTCAATACATCCAGCCTCACTACAAATCTCTCAGAGAATACAAAACAGTGGAATATCCAGTACATATAAGAAAATAATATGCAACCCTCTAGCTCGTCTTCGATATCAGCATCGTGAGAAGAGAACAGCACCTGTCACCTGCTACCTAGTCTGCCCGTCCCAAAATGGACGAACAGCCCAAGGCAATAAGAATTTAAAACAAAAAGCCTTGAGTCAGACAACAGTCTTAGTGAGCAGTAAATTAACTAACAACATACCAAAAGAGCATAAAGGAAAAGGAATAGGAATACAACCCTCCCACTCCAACCTCATTCTACAGTGATAGCCCCCAGACACACACTAAGCAGAAGCAAACATAGCAGAGCATACAATTTAAAGTAAAGCTACTATCACTCGAGTCAAGGGCGATGTTTTCCAAGTACCAAGGCCTAAATCAGATAAGCACCCAGAAAATACCGCTCTTGAGTCCGAATGACGATACAACCACACATCCATGACTCTGGCTATCACTGTTATCATTGCTTCGATATCACCGTTAATTGAATGACCGGCACATTCTTTCAGCCGTCCGTCAAGGGCTAATGGAAACCCCGGTTCTAGACATAACTCCCGCACGTCGTCGCAGCCCGTGCCTAGGACTATCGAATCTGCCCAGAGTACTCGACCATCAACAGTTGGCCGTTGGGACTATCGAATCTGCCCAAACGTACTCTTGCTTAGAGCATGCTAGAACCTTCAACAACGATGCTATCCAAGCCTCCTAGTCATCCTCCTCGACGACTATTCTCATATCCATTCATTATCTTCAACTCGAATCATATCACCGAGTTATCAACATGCTTGGAATGATCCCGTCTGGATTAGACCAAGTCTTCATCATATGATGCCTCGCTTCATTACACCCTTGCAAAGCTTCATCTCAACTTCACATTATCAAATCTATGCATAAGAGCTTCATCATCCCGCTACATATGCCACGAGCAGCTTTTCCAATTCAAGAGCCTTTCCCTTAGCTTTTGAATCACCTTCGATCTAAATCTAGTCATCAATCATCTAGTTCATAACAATCAATCAAATCAAACATCAATCCAAGCAATCAAGCATTCAAAAATGATCTAAGTAGACAATTATAACAATAATGGCATTTTCGTAATTAAAGAGTTGAAAGTCCAATAAGCATGAAAACATGTATTATATCTCTACAAACTTGATGAATGAACTTGCATAGGTTAACATATGATAAAATGGATGCAACATCATCATGAACAATGGATCTATATGGATCTACACATAGGATGAAGAAAATGCATGGAAATCTCTATTTTAACACCAAAACGAGCCAACAATCCGATATACTCCTTTGGATCCGTGTGAGAGATAATCACCACTCACCAAATCACCTAAACAACCTCAAATCAACACACTTCAGATCTGGACAGCGAAGGATGAAGCTAGATCTATCACAAATCCGCTTCAAATGAAGAAATCTCTCTTGAAAAGATGAAGATCTTCAATCCAAGCTTTTGAATCTTCAATCTCGATCTTCGATTTGGATGGATGGAAGCACTAGATTAGAGTGGAGAAAAGAAGTGAAGAAGTGTAGAAGTCGAGCTCTCAAAATGGCAGCACTTCGTCGCTTCAAAATCCGGATCCCAAAAAGTGAGAACAACCCCTCCTATTTATAGCTGAAAACTGCCTGAGTCGTAACTCGGCTATCTCCTTAAGTCGTTGCCGACCTAACATATGCCGACCTACGACCTAAAAACCCCCACGACTTAACAGAGCCTCCGACCTAACCCTTAGCCAACAACTCCGACCTAACAGATACGCGCGCCTCAACTCCTACGATCTAACACTTCTGCGCATACGACCTAACTATTAAGTCGACCTACGACTTAACACATACTTCGACCTAACACTTAGACGAAACCCAGCGACCTACGACTTAACCGGTTACGACCTAATTCCTTAAGCCTCCACGCGACCTAACATAAGTCGCGAACAACTGGGATGCGACCTAACTCTACCCAGACTTACGACTTAACTCCTTAAGTCGCTCACTACTACTTAGGTCGTTGCCGACCTAACTACACTGCTAACTTCTATAGGTCGTCCCAACCGACCTAACAACTTAATTACTAAGTCGCTAACCCGGAACCACTAGGTCTGCCTACCCTTGAGTCGCCATATCCTTAAGTCGGTCAGTCTTTAGGTCGTTAACTCGCCCTGCCGACCTAATTACTTAACTAAATCCTAGGTTGCACAATTTTATAGGTCGCTCCAACTAACCCACGACCTAACACTAACTCGCAAGTCCTTAACTCGGTCACGACTTAGCTCTTAGGTCGTCCACGACCTAGGACTTAGACAAATTTCCCCAAAAATCTGAAATGACTTAAAAATGCAAAAATTCCAGATTTGACGAACTTTTCGATCCGTGAAAAATACGGGTCGTTACATTCTCTCTCCCTTAGGAATTTCGCCCCCGAAATTCCAAGCAAACAAAGCAATCAAAGACTATTCTGTACGCCTACCATCCATAGCAATCAACAAACCATGCATCCAATTCTAACTTAGCGTACAGAATTCTAAAATTAGAACAAGTTACAATATCGTGAGATGACACGACACCTTAGGGCCATACCTTGAAGAGTTCAGGATGAGCTGCTTTCATCCTCTCTTCCACCTCCCACGTACAGTCGTTATCATCATCACTCCATTGTATCTTGAGCAACTTAACTACCTTCCTCCTAAGCTGTTTCGTGTCGGTTTCCACAACACGAAGTGGCTTACGAGGTCTTCTATCAACTGGATCAACTTCAAAGTCTTCATAGCTATCAGCAGAAACCACTGCATTCGAGTCATGCACATACTTCCGTAGATACGATACGTGAAAAACATTGTGCACACCCGACATCTTCTCCGGTAACTCCAATCTATAAGCGAGCTTTCCAATTCGCTCGATGATCGGGAATGGTCCAACAAATCTCGGAGTCAATTTTCCTTTCTTCCCGAATCTAATAACATTCTTCAGTGGAGAAATCTTTACAAAAACCATATCCCCTACGTCGAATTCCAAATCCTTTCGACGCTTATCGGCATAACTCTTCTGACGGTCTTGGGCTGCCTTCATTCGTTGCCGAATGATCTCTATGCAATCTGAGGTCTGACGAATCATCTCTGGCCCAAGTATCAGCTTTTCTCCAGTTTCCAACCAACATGTCGGAGAGTTACACGGTCTTCCATACAACGCCTCATACGGTGCCATACTAATGCTTGACTGGTAACTGTTGTTGTACGCAAACTCCACCAAATGAAGGTGATCTTCCCATGATCCTCCGAAGTCCAAAACACATGCTCTGAGAAGATCTTCCAAAACTCGGTTGACTCTCTCGGTCTGACCATCTGTTTGGGGATGATAAGCTGTACTCAAACACAACTCGGTTCCCAAAACTTCCTGGAAGCTCTTCCAAAATCCACTAGTGAACAATGGGTCTCGATCGCTCACTATGCTCTTCGGAATACCATGGAATCGAACTATCCACTTAATATACAACTCAGCCAACTTTGATGCAGTCCTAGTCGATCGAACAGGAATGAATCGTGCACTCTTAGTCAGACGATCCACAATGACCCAAATCCCTTCATTTCCCGTTCTGGTTCTAGGCAATCCATCGATGAAATCCATCGACACTTGTTCCCACTTCCATGTAGGAACTTCTAATGGCTGAAGCAATCCACTTGGCTTCTTCTGTTCAGCTTTAACCAACTGGCAGTTCATACACTTGGAAATAAAATTTCCAACATCCTTCTTCATACCTTCCCAATAGTAGGTTCTTTTCATATCCCGATACATCTTATTTCCACCTGGATGAATTGTCAACTTCGAGTGATGACTTTCCTTCAGAACTTCACTCCTCAATTCATCTATATCGGGAACAACTAGTCGTCCTTGCTTCCGAAGCCAACCCTCTTGATCGACCTCGAATCCTTTATCCTTTTCTGGATCCAATCCAGATTCCAACTCACGGATAATCTTGACAAGCTTATCATCTCGCTTTTGGCTCTCACCAATCCTTTCCACAAGAGTGGGTCTTATCGATAAGTTTGCCAACATCTCAGGTTCCAATTCACATCTAGGCCTGAAGTCAAATCCAGCTAAATACTCGAGACTCTTCCATTCTGAAAACATGGCTCCCAATCCTGCATGTCTTCGACTTAACGCATCTGCCACTGCGTTACCTTTTCCCGGAGTATAAGCTATACCAAAATCATACGATGCCAAAAACTCTAACCAACGTTGCTGCCGAAGATTCAAATCCTTCTGGGAGAAAAGATACTTTAACGACTTATGATCCGTAAACAACTCGAATCAAACTCCCAACAGATAATGTCTCCACATCTTCAGAGCAAATACAATCGCCGCTAATTCCAAATCATGAGTTGGGTAATTCCTTTCATGCGGCTTCAGTTGTCGACTGGCATACGCAACAACTTTATCCTTCTGCATCAGCACTGCTCCAAGTCCAGTACCACATGCATCGGTGTAAACCACCATCTCATCATTCCCACTTGGAATAGTCAAAACAGGAGCACTCGTCAGTCTCTCTTTCAGGATTCCGAAAGCTTGCTCACACTTAGCATCCCAACTGAACACTTGGTTCTTCTTCGTCAATCCTGTTAATGGTGCAGCTATCTTGGAGAAGTCTTTGATAAACCGTCGATAATATCCTGCTAATCCAAGAAAACTTCTCACATCTAATGCATTCTTAGGTCTAACCCAATCCTGGATTGCTGCCACCTTAGCGGGATCAACCGCTATTCCACTTCTAGAAATCACATGGCCTAAGAACCTCACTTCACTCTTCCAGAAGTGACACTTCGAAAACTTAGCCTTCAGCTGATGTTTTCGCAAGATCTCCAAAACGATACGCAAGTGCGTCTTGTGCTCTTCTTCCGTTCTGGAATAAATCAGAATATCATCCACGAACACAAGTACGAACTTGTTCAACTGATCTCTGAACACTCTATTCATAAGATCCACAAAATATGCTGGCGCGTTAGTCAATCCAAACGGCATTACCAGCCACTCAAAGAAACCGGATGGTGTCCTAAAAGCAGTCTTCGGCATACTATCCTTAGCCACTCTCAACTGGTGAAATCCCGTTGCCAAATCCATCTGAGAAAACACCTTAGCTTCGTGAAGCTGATCAAACAAGTCGTCTATCCTTGGCAATGGATACTTGTTCTTCTTAGTCACCTTGTTCAGCTCACGATAATCGACACACAATCTCAATGATCCATCTGCCTTGGTTGCAAACACAACTGGTGCACCCCACTCGGACACACTACGCCGAATGAATCCTTTCTGTAAAAGGTCATCAACTTGCACCCTCAACTCCTGCTGTTCCCTAGGCGCCATCCGCCTAAGAGGCATCACAACAGGTCTGGCTCCTTCAACTAGATCTATACGAAACTCGATCTCTCTATGCGGCGGCAACCCTTTGACTTCGTCAAAGACATCCTCGAATCTATTTGCGATCGGCACTAAAGACAGTCCATCCCGTGGAACAACTAGCGAATACATGAAGCTCATGAAGACGCCTTCTTCATGCTTACATCGTATCACAATCTTTCGCCCCTCCACATTCTCGACTGTCACCTCCAGCCTCTCACAATCAACCTTAGCCGCATACTTCCTAAGCCAGTCCATACCCAAGATAATTCCGAACCCCGCAAAGTTCAGAACAAAGCAATCACAAACAAAAGAGCAACCATGACTCGATACAACTAGACCACGGCATAACATACACAAACAAGACGAACCCCCAACTGGATTAGTCACAACCAGTGGCCTATCAACAATATCCGGCTTCAAATTTAACCGGCCTACTAGTTCATTACAAACAAACGAATGCGAAGCTCCAGTATCAAACAAAACTCTAACTGGAACACCACATAGGAAAAGAGTACCTTGAACAACCACACTCTTTCCCTTCTCTTCAGCAGTAGGAGCTTTCGAAGACGACGGAACAGCTCCTAAAGCATAGGCTTGCACAATCTGCCTGTCCTTCCTTGGTTCTGGACAATTCTTCCTGAAATGCCCCGGCTTGTCACAGTTGTGACACTTCATCGGTGCCTTCGGATTCTTACAATCCTTAGAGAAATGGCCCTTCTGTTGACAATTGTAGCAAGTCACCTCGCCTTTCGGCTTCTTCTGGCCATCCTTACCTTTCTGCTGCTGCTGCTTCCTCTTCTGGTTTCCACCCTGCTGTGGTTTAGATTCTCCCTTGGTAACAGCAACAACAGGTCCTTCCTTAGGAAACAGACTCTCATGCCTAAGAGCTTTCTCCACAAGCTTCTCAAATGAATCGTCCAAATGATCCACCAACTGTCTCCCAAGATAACTATCCAAGCCGGTCACAAACTTCTCATTCTTCTGATAAGCAGATTCAATATATGACCGAGCATACTTGGACAAAGCTTCGAACTCAGAAACATACTCAAGAACAGATCTTCCACCCTGCTTGAGCTCTACAAACTTCTTGAACAGAACAGACTTCTGAGCTGTAGAAATGAACTTAGCTTCAAATCTGACTTGGAATTGCTCCCAAGTAATCTCTTCTTCCGGAGTAGTGATGGTAATAGAGTTCCACCAATCAGAAGCTCTCCCTTGAAGCTGCCTCGATGCCAACTTCCTCTTAGTTGCATCATCAATTCCCAAATCACCAAAGATCCTTCTACAAGCATCTATCCACCTCTGGACTTCAATGGTAGATTCTGTTCCCAAGAAAACCTTCCCTCCAAGAGCAGTATAATCCTTGCACAGCTTAGCAAAATCCACTGGTTTCGAAGTTTGGACTTGAACTCCAACATCAACTGCCGCCCCCGGAACTGGTATCCTTCTCATGATCGAAGTCATCATAGCTTCGAACATGGCTGCATAATCAGCAGTCTCTTCAGTAGCACGATCTCCCCTAGCAGCTGGTCTCCCTCTTCGACTCATTCTCAATATCTATAAAAAGGAATGATTAGAACATCTAGAGAAACAACTGCATAAAGGACTCAAACTCTACTAAGCTACTATATTATATATAGTAATCATCCATCAAAATACAATTACGTCTCTCATACGTAGTTATGACAACGAGCGTTGGGTAAAACCGATTAACCAATGCTCTGATACCAAATGTGACGACCGCCCATGACCCCTGCACCGAATCTAGAGATAGTGCGCTGTAAAGTGTGCCAGGCAACCATAGACGATTGTCAAGGTAAGATTTAAAACAAAAGGATCTATCGTATTACTCACAGCGCATGGACAAAATACAATAGAACATATGTATAGTGAAGCTTTACAGAACAAAATGACATCATATAAAACTCCATAATAGTTGAATACAAGCATCCACATAGTCAATACATCCAGCCTCACTACAAATCTCTCAGAGAATACAAAACAGTGGAATATCCAGTACATATAAGAAAATAATATGCAACCCTCTAGCTCGTCTTCGATATCAGCATCGTGAGAAGAGAACAGCACCTGTCACCTGCTACCTAGTCTGCCCGTCCCAAAATGGACGAACAGCCCAAGGCAATAAGAATTTAAAACAAAAAGCCTTGAGTCAGACAACAGTCTTAGTGAGCAGTAAATTAACTAACAACATACCAAAAGAGCATAAAGGAAAAGGAATAGGAATACAACCCTCCCACTCCAACCTCATTCTACAGTGATAGCCCCCAGACACACACTAAGCAGAAGCAAACATAGCAGAGCATACAATTTAAAGTAAAGCTACTATCACTCGAGTCAAGGGCGATGTTTTCCAAGTACCAAGGCCTAAATCAGATAAGCACCCAGAAAATACCGCTCTTGAGTCCGAATGACGATACAACCACACATCCATGACTCTGGCTATCACTGTTATCATTGCTTCGATATCACCGTTAATTGAATGACCGGCACATTCTTTCAGCCGTCCGTCAAGGGCTAATGGAAACCCCGGTTCTAGACATAACTCCCGCACGTCGTCGCAGCCCGTGCCTAGGACTATCGAATCTGCCCAGAGTACTCGACCATCAACAGTTGGCCGTTGGGACTATCGAATCTGCCCAAACGTACTCTTGCTTAGAGCATGCTAGAACCTTCAACAACGATGCTATCCAAGCCTCCTAGTCATCCTCCTCGACGACTATTCTCATATCCATTCATTATCTTCAACTCGAATCATATCACCGAGTTATCAACATGCTTGGAATGATCCCGTCTGGATTAGACCAAGTCTTCATCATATGATGCCTCGCTTCATTACACCCTTGCAAAGCTTCATCTCAACTTCACATTATCAAATCTATGCATAAGAGCTTCATCATCCCGCTACATATGCCACGAGCAGCTTTTCCAATTCAAGAGCCTTTCCCTTAGCTTTTGAATCACCTTCGATCTAAATCTAGTCATCAATCATCTAGTTCATAACAATCAATCAAATCAAACATCAATCCAAGCAATCAAGCATTCAAAAATGATCTAAGTAGACAATTATAACAATAATGGCATTTTCGTAATTAAAGAGTTGAAAGTCCAATAAGCATGAAAACATGTATTATATCTCTACAAACTTGATGAATGAACTTGCATAGGTTAACATATGATAAAATGGATGCAACATCATCATGAACAATGGATCTATATGGATCTACACATAGGATGAAGAAAATGCATGGAAATCTCTATTTTAACACCAAAACGAGCCAACAATCCGATATACTCCTTTGGATCCGTGTGAGAGATAATCACCACTCACCAAATCACCTAAACAACCTCAAATCAACACACTTCAGATCTGGACAGCGAAGGATGAAGCTAGATCTATCACAAATCCGCTTCAAATGAAGAAATCTCTCTTGAAAAGATGAAGATCTTCAATCCAAGCTTTTGAATCTTCAATCTCGATCTTCGATTTGGATGGATGGAAGCACTAGATTAGAGTGGAGAAAAGAAGTGAAGAAGTGTAGAAGTCGAGCTCTCAAAATGGCAGCACTTCGTCGCTTCAAAATCCGGATCCCAAAAAGTGAGAACAACCCCTCCTATTTATAGCTGAAAACTGCCTGAGTCGTAACTCGGCTATCTCCTTAAGTCGTTGCCGACCTAACATATGCCGACCTACGACCTAAAAACCCCCACGACTTAACAGAGCCTCCGACCTAACCCTTAGCCAACAACTCCGACCTAACAGATACGCGCGCCTCAACTCCTACGATCTAACACTTCTGCGCATACGACCTAACTATTAAGTCGACCTACGACTTAACACATACTTCGACCTAACACTTAGACGAAACCCAGCGACCTACGACTTAACCGGTTACGACCTAATTCCTTAAGCCTCCACGCGACCTAACATAAGTCGCGAACAACTGGGATGCGACCTAACTCTACCCAGACTTACGACTTAACTCCTTAAGTCGCTCACTACTACTTAGGTCGTTGCCGACCTAACTACACTGCTAACTTCTATAGGTCGTCCCAACCGACCTAACAACTTAATTACTAAGTCGCTAACCCGGAACCACTAGGTCTGCCTACCCTTGAGTCGCCATATCCTTAAGTCGGTCAGTCTTTAGGTCGTTAACTCGCCCTGCCGACCTAATTACTTAACTAAATCCTAGGTTGCACAATTTTATAGGTCGCTCCAACTAACCCACGACCTAACACTAACTCGCAAGTCCTTAACTCGGTCACGACTTAGCTCTTAGGTCGTCCACGACCTAGGACTTAGACAAATTTCCCCAAAAATCTGAAATGACTTAAAAATGCAAAAATTCCAGATTTGACGAACTTTTCGATCCGTGAAAAATACGGGTCGTTACATCCTCAAACCACACTCTCGGGGCCTGTTTAAGACCATAGATAACTTTATTCAATTTGCAAACCAGATTCTCCTTTTTGCTTTGAACAAAACCATGTGGTTGTTCCATGTAGACCTCTTCCTGTAAAACACCATTCAAGAAAGCATTATTAATGTCTATTTGTTTGATGATCCAATTTCTGCATAAGGCAATTGTGATTACTATTCTTATAGTAGTGGGCTTTACAACAGGTGAACAAGTTTCATTAAAATCAAAGCCACTCTGTTGTGAAAAGCCCTTAGCTACTAGCCTTGCCTTATACTTAGAAATTGTACCATCAACATTCCTTTTTAATCTGAAAGTCCACTTGCAACCAACAATATTTTTATTATTTGGTAAAGGAACAAGACTCCAAGTCTTGTTTTTTATAAGCGCATTGTATTCATCTGACATAGCTGATTTCCAGTTCTGATTTTCCATAGCTTGGCGATAATTGCTTGGCTCTTCTGTATTCAGAGTGATATTATAAATTTTGGGTTTAAAAATACCACTTTTTGACCTTGTGATCATATGATGACCTGTTCCTGTACTTTGTTGTTGAGGAACACTTTCACTTGACTGAGGTTGCTCATAGTGATGCATTGTTTCCTCTGGAAACTGTTGTGAATCATACTGTTCACTAACACTTTGCTGAGATGTTTGAACAGGTGTATCAGTTATCTCATGACCTGGTCCACAACTGGACACTGTGTGTTGTGAGTGGGCACTGACTTTTGTCATATCTCTGTGAGCTTGCACAACTTCCTCAGGTAAAACAGGTATAAAAGGTAGACTTTCCTTTGAGTTGTAAATCTTTCTGGATATTTTAATTTCTATATTCTTAAAAGGAAACACTCTTTCATTGAAAACAACATGTCTGGATATAATCATTTTTCCAGTACTGTCTAGGCATTTATATCCCTTCTGATTAGTTGCATAACCAAGAAAAGTACAGGGTGCAGATCTAAAATTTAATTTGTGAGAATTATATGGCCTAAGATAGGGAAAACATAAGCAACCAAAAACTCTTAGACTTAAATAGTCAGGTTTGACACTATATAGTATTTCCAGAGGACTTTTAAGCTTCAATGCTTTTGTTGGCAATCTGCTAATTAAATATACTGTTGTAGACAAAGCATCAGGCCAAAATTTTAACGGCATAGCTGCCTGAGCTAATAATGTAAGACCAGTTTCAACGATTTGCCTATGTTTTCTCTCAATTATTCCATTTTGTTCAGAAGTGTATGGACATGTAGTTCTATGAACTATACCCTTCTTCTGAAAGTAAGATTTCAGTGGCATGTACTCTGTTCCCCCATCAGATTGAATAATTTTGACCTAACAATTGGTTTGTTTTTCAGCCTGAGTAATAAACTATAACACAACATTATGAGTTTCACTTTTTGACTTTAAAAAATATATCCAAACATACCTGGAAAAAGCATCTATAAATGATATGTAGTATTTATACCCATAATCACTATGAATAGGTGCAGGACCCCATAAATCTGTTGCAACTAGTTCAAGTGGCTTACTATAAACTGTTTTTGAATTCAGAAAGGGTAGTTTGTGTGCTTTACCCATTTGACAGGATGTACATATATATGGTATAGAAACATTCTTCTCATCATTTGAAGAATTCATTCAACTCGATCCTGTGCCTCGCCAGTATTCAACAGGCTGCAGCAGGATTTCCTCGTTGAATTTTGAAGATCTCATTCAAATTCTCAGAAAATCAGATCAAGAAATCAAGAAAAAAATGATAATAATAATAATACTAATAGTAATATTGATCAAAGACCAAACGCTACGTCTTAGGTTCTTGTTCCCTAGTCATATAATCTAAAACTTATAAAACTCATAGCTCATGGTTCTGGTACGTGGATCCCTAACTTCCACGCGCTCCTGTCCGTCAATAGCTCTTCGGGTATATTCCAATCCTTCAAGTCCATTTTTACTACTTCCTCCCATGTTAACCTTGGTCGACCTCTACCTCTTTTTGAGCATTCAACGCGGCCTATAATTCCAACGCGCATAGGTGCCTCGGGCGGCCTCCGTTGGAGATGTCTAGACTATCTTAAGCGACGTTGAATTAGCTTCTCCTCAATTGGTGATACTCCAAGTTTATCATGTGTATCATCATTTCTAATTCGGTCTCTTCTTGTATGACCGCAACTCCATCGCAGCGTACGTATCTTTGCTATGCTTATCTTCTGGATGTGTTGGTTTTTAGTAGGCCAACATTCTGCACCATACAACATCGCAGGCCTGATTGTTGTTCTATAGAACTTTCCTTTAAACTTCTGTGAGACTTTCCTATCACAGAGAATGCAAGACGCTTATCGCCATTTCACCCATCCCGCTTGAATTCTAAAACTAACATCTTCATCAATCTCACAATCATACTGCAACATTGATCCTAAATATCGAAAGGATTCCTTCTTGGGAACTATTTGTCCGGCCAGAGTGACATTTCCGACCTCTGACCTGATACCGCTAAAATCGCACTTCATATACTCTGTTTTAGTTCTGCTAAGCCTAAATCCTTTTGATTTTAAAGTCTATCTCCACAGCTCCAGTTGTCTATCAACCACAATCCTACTTTCATCAATTAGCACAACATCATCAGCAAATAGCATACGCCAAGGAATCTCACCTTGTATGCCCTTCGTAACCTCATTCATCACTAGGGCAAAAATGTAGGGGCTCAAAGCTGACTCTTGATGTAATCATATGTTAACGGGAAAGTCACTGGTTTCACCATCGCATGCTCTGACACTAGTCACAATATCATCGTACATATCTTTGATAAGGGTAATGTACTTTGTTGAGACTCTTTTTTTTTCCAGAGCCCACCACATCACCTTTCATGGTACTTTGTCATAATCTTTCTCCAAATCGATAAATATCATGTGTAGATCCTTCTTTTGCTCCCTAAAGCTCTCCATAAGTTGTCTTATCAAGAAAATCGCCTCTATGGTCGACCTCTCAAGCATGAAATCAAATTGGTTTTTTGAAATGCTTGTCATTCTTCTTAATCGATGTTCAATGACTTTCTCCCAAAGCTTCATTGTATGACTCATAAGCTTAATTCCTCTGTAGTTTGTGCAACTTTGAATATCTCCTTTATTCTTAAAAATTGGAACTAATATGCTTCTCCTCCACTCATTTGACATCTTTTTGATTTGAAAATATTATTGAACAACTTAGTTAGTCAGGCTATCCCTGCATCTCCAAGATATTTCCACGCCTCAATGGGATGTCATCAGGCCCCAATGCCTTGCTTGCTTTTATCCGTTTTAGCGCCTCCTTTATCTCGGATTCTTGAATTCTCCGAACAAAATATCTACTGGTGTCACCAAAAGAGTCGTCTATCTCGATCGTAGTGCTATCACCTTCTTCATTAAATAGCTTGTCGAAGTAATCTCTCCATTTATTTTTTATCTCATCGTCCTTCAACAAAAGTCTATTATTGTCATCTTTGATGTATTTAACTTGTTTGAAGTCTCTTGTCTTCCTCTCGTGGAGCTTAGCTATCACCTTCAAACAATCTCATTAATGTCAAAAAATCTAAAAGGAAAATCTTAAAAATCTTCATCTCCTAGATTTCTATCTCAACTCAGATCCGATAATCAAAATCCGACTCAATTCAAGCAGAATACGTTCGATTTTCAACACGGTCAAAATCAATATTATTCTCAAAATTTTCAACAGCAAAATCAAAATTTAAATTTTGGTTTTACCCAACAAGCTCCAATTTCGTATCATCCACAACAAAATCAGAATCTCTTTCATTCTCAACAAGATTCAAACCATTCTCAAAATTCGAATTATTCGCAGAATAGTTCGTTTCAACAAAACTATAACAATGATTAAAACTACGTATCTCCCAATAGCCAATAACTGTCAGTATTGCCTTATCGTTCTCAAAATTTATCAAGAAATCCGATCAATTTGGAGACAACAGATGTGAAAACCAAGAAACCCAATTGGATGACAATGAAACAATAACTGTCAGTATTGCCTTATTGTTCTCAAAATTTATCAAGAAATCCGATCAATTTGGAGACAACATATGTGAAAACCAAGAAACCCAATTGGATGACAATGAAACTGCCGAAGAAGAAGATGTTTATAGGAATTCTAATTTGTCTTCCACCTCAGCTTGGGGAAAGCAAACAACGTGAATCAACATTAATGAATCTTCAAATGCGAGACTAAAAATCCAAATGTAAGAGCATCTAATCTGCAGTCGATAACGCGTTCGATGCATTTATAAAGAATAAGTTCCCCATCATGTACAGAATAAACAGTCGAGCAATCTGCAAATGGTTGTCTGTGCTACGACCGTGTATCAATTCATAGATTGCTTGTTTAATGTAAGAGTATTTAATCTGCAGTCCAGATGACAGTCCATCTTGTAAGTCAAGATGTGGAAGTACACTAGATAAACGATCAAAGTGCTGGTACTCCTCGTCATATGATAAGGTCTCCCCCCGTTCGATGCCTAAACCGGTAAGCATAGTAAAGTCTAAAGGGGAAAAATCTAACTCTCCAAAACTAAAATGGAATGTATGAGTGGTCTTTCATCAACATGCGGCTAAAGCACCACATAACTGAACATCCGAATTTAAAAGATTATCGATACATGTTAAAACAATTTACAATTATTGAAAGCACTAAAAAGTATTAAATAAATAAAAAGTATTATGTAAATACTACTCAAGAAATTTTCAAATCCTATATCTTGAAGAAAAACATGAATAATGTTGTTGGCATCATAAGATCGGATCACTTTATATAGGTGGATTACACTAACCCAAAAGCCATGAGTGCACTCACGACGAACCTAATTTTAAACATGTGGCATATTCAATTTTTATTATATAATTTTAACTAAAAACATAATTTGAAGGTAGATAACTTATAGAATTTTCGACACACGTGCTGACTTGTACGTCGTCGTTGTGGAGTATACAAAAATTGACCAAATCCTTGTCGGGTTTCAAATTTTATTCGATGTGGGGTTACAAAACCGTTTTTGTTGTATTTTTAGCCACACGTCTTCGCCTCACCACTGAGCTTCGTCGACCTCCAGTACCGGTCGTCGGTGCGTCTAGGGGTGTTTTCTACGGTCGATAGAACGTTTCCACCGCTGCGACTGTTGCTGCCTCGGATGCTCCTCCAAGCTCTTCTCATTTTTTAATTTTTTTTGTCGAAATTTAATCGACCTCTCTCGGATGGAAGTTGGAGGACAAGGAAGAATGAGGATGGAGAAGGAATAAGGTAGACGGCTTATTTATAGCCGGCTACCCCTGCATAAACTTAGCTGGCTAAGTCTATGCTCTGGATTGCAATCCAACGGCCGTGGATTGCAATCCATGGGTAATGCCTTAGTCGGCTTTAACTTAGCCGGCTAAGGAATTACTTCGTTGGGGTTGGTTTTCGTTGCCCTTATTCGAATTAATGGGTTTGCATTGGGAATGCTCTTAATAAGAGGTCTTTTTAAATATTATTGGTAGGTTTCTTTTAGCTTCCAATATGGAGCTTTTCTATAGAAGCACAATTACTATGAACTTAAAAGGATGTATAAATCAACCTTGCTCATACAAAAGTTCTTAATGTTGCAAGTTATGATTAGTTAATAGCAATATAATGTTTTCTACTTATGATTCTTTGTGCATGTATATGCAGTATGTCGGCACATCCCACTGTATGTGTTTCATTTAATTCTTGGATAGGAATACATTTATATCTGTTATGACGATATAAATTGAACAAAAGTCTTGGATTGGTATTTTGGAGCATATGAATAATTGAACATGATAAAAGTTTGTATGGCAAAACCAGTATGATAAAAGCCTCTTACTCCATTAAAGAAGAGTTCAAGAAATCGTAGAGTTAAGTTTTACTCTTATTATATCTGTTCTTAAAATAAAAGCCATGTAAGTAACAAAATATGTCATTCAAGTATAACTTCTACCTTTTTGGATAACCATCTTAATCTACTTCAACTTCTTGTCTTCTTTTCCATGCAAATCTTCTATTTCATTTATAGTAATTGAATCTGCATACATCCACTTGATACAATTGTACTTCAAAATGCAATGTTGTCTAACATCGCCAGAGCTTGATATGCTGAAAGTGGTCATTTGCATCATGTGTACCATATTCAGCACACTACAAGTAATAGGACTTTTTAATAAATATAAGCATTTATAGTCAGACACCTTACCTAGCTCATTGAATATAGCTGAATGCTTAGGTAGTTGAAGTAGTTATTGAATATAGCTGAATGCTCATTGAATATTTAACTGTATGCAGTCCAGAAGAGCAATTTGTACATTTGATATTTTGTCAATTTAGCTATATGCAGTCCAGAATATTCTTCTATTTTTTTCTCATTTTTCCGTACATTTGATATTTGGTCAGTCCCATCATTTTTTTTGTTACTCTTTTCTTCCTTCGAGCTCATCTTACTTCAATCGCGTGAGAACTGCACAGAGCAGTAGCAATTAAGATTGGGTTAACTTGCATGAATTTTCTACCTTGAGTACATTGGTTCTTTATTTATGGTCCAGTTCAAGACGAAGAAATTATTGATACATGTTAATCCCTACTATTTATACATACATGTTCATTATCTTCTATATATTATATAATGCAATTTAAATTGGTTACATACTATATTTTTTAGAAGATTTTTGACAAGTTCTCGTTTTCTATTATCATACTTGTCTGTAGATACATAAGCTTTTCTGAAGAAATGATCAGCTGTAACAATGAATTGGTACTTGCTTTTAATCGTCGTCTATATTATAACATTTTGTTAGCACTAGTTGTGCAAACTTCTCAATGTAAGATTATGGATTTTACGTTAATTTGGTTGTCTTGAAACTACTGTATCTATACGGTTATGTATTTTATGTGAACGTGGTTATTTGTTTAAAGTATTTTGTATCAAAATGTTTGTGTATCGTATTTTATTATGTGATTAATGTGTTTTTTAGTTGTTTGGATATGATAATTATACGAGTGATTGTTGGTTTCGTATTGAAATATGTTAATTATTACTATATAATATATATGTTGTGAACAAAATATAGTGGATACTGAGCGAGCTACCATAACGTGAGAAATTTGCGCAAAAATTCCACAAATATTAGCAGCATTTAATAAACGCTACCAAAATATATATGCTGGCAAAAAAAAACGATACTATAATATTTTGTAGTAGCGTCAACAATACATTTTAGTGGCGTTTATATAGTACTTTGATAGAAAAAATTGATTGCGTTTGCAGAATGCAGTAATAAGTTCCTTTTCAGTAGCGTTTATGAAAACGCAACAGAAAATCCTAGATTTTTAGTTACATGTATAACGGTGCTTTTTAAAATGCTACTATAAGTTATGGTAGTGTTTTTTGTGCGCTACTAAAAATATTTTTTTAGTGTAGTGAGTGTTTGCGCCAAAAATGGCCACAAACCCCAAATTTCGTGAAAGCACCAATGTATGAACACAAATTAGCAGTATGTAATCACAGATCTCAGATCTAAGTAATGTAGAGGATAAAAAAGTGAAGAATAATAAACTTAAGACGGAAAGAAATAGCAGTATGTAATCACAGCTATGGAGTTTAGATCTGGATCCGGCAGAGTCTGGGCGTTGGAGATCTCAAAGAAGAAGAAGACCCCTTTTCTGTTGGCTTTGGGGGTCTATTTATAGGTGTAGGAGGCTGGTATTTCGCTCAGATCTCGGGAGACCCTCTCTGGCACGTGACCAAGCCCGCGCGCCCAAGCCCGTGAAGTTTCGGTCCGATCCGTGATCGATATGAACGGATTTCGTATCGATCAAGATTTCATCCAATGGAGTCGAAATTTGGCGTGGGCATTCTTTAGCATGCACGTAGTCTTCTGTCAAAATTTGATAGCATTTGGACTTGTAGATTAGGAGATATGATCGATACGAAATGGGATTCTCGGTTGGCTGTTTCGTTCGACTCGCTCTTATTCGACTCGCTTTTATTCGACTCGGTCTGGTTTGACTCGCTGTTCGAATCGCTGATTGACTCGCTTTCGTTCAAATCGCTGTTCGACTCGGTCTTATTCGAATCGATAAAAGTGATGGTCCAATTTGTATTGGCTGAACTAGCCCAGCTCATATCGATAAGAGTCCCTCTGTTCGTATCGATGGCCAAGCTTTGTTTGCATCGATTGCCATGCTCTGTTATGTGGATTCGAATAAAGGCTTCGTGATGGATACGAAGTGGTCACTGCACGATCGATTCGAACAGTGCATAGCTGACGGAGTCGAAATAGATGGATTCAGAGTAGGCCTTAGGCGATCGAGTCGAACTGTTGTTTTCTGAAGGATGCGGAGTGAGTCGAACAGAGGCTCTAGGATGGAGTCGAAGTGGAGCGAGTCGAACAGTGGTTCTGGGATGGAGTCGAAGTGGAGCGAGTCGAACAGTGGTTTTGGGATGGAGTCGAAGTGAGCGAGTCGAACGCGAGGCTGTTTTTTTTCAATTTTGCATCGGTCGTAACTTGAGCATACGAACTCGGATTGATTTGAGATTTGGGACGTTGTCTCTCATAGCTTCGCTTGTCGTGTCATATCAATTTTGGCTCGATCCGGACTCGGACAAAATTCGTCGATACCCATAGTGAGCCTGTGTATAACTGATCTCTGGGATGGACCGTCATTGGTTACTAGTCAATTCCTTGGTGTCACGGCCTTGCCAAAAGGCGGGATAACATTTGCCCCCCAAAACATGCCTTGTGGGAGGAAGGTGTGTTTTGTAATGCCTTGAGCTGGATGTTCGTATCCTGTTGATGACCTGCAAAGAAATTGATAGTCTTATCTGACCACGAATGACGATCGTTCGGGATCGTATGTCATTTGAGGTGATATGTGACCGTTCGCAGTCGGATGCCGTTCGTGGCGAATGGTGACCGTTCGCGGTCGGGGTGCCGTTCGAGGCGATTTGTGATCGTTCGTGATCGGGTGCAGTTCGAGGCGAATTGTGACCGTTCGCGGTCGGGTGCCGTTCGAGGCGAATTGTGATCGTTCGCGGTCGGGTGCCGTTCGAGGCGAATTGTGACCGTTCGCAGTCGGGTGCCGTTCGAGGCGAATTGTGACCGTTCACGGTCGGGTGCCATTCGAGGCGAATTGTGTGTGCCTGGGGAGGGACTTGGTATCATTGGTGCCAGAATTCACGTTCGAGTGAGTTTCTGAACTGTTTGTTATGACGATTTATCGCCATCTCAGAGCATGCCTGAGGATCATTCGCGGTCCCGTACATGTGTAAGTAGCTTAGCCGTTGTGGAATCATAGGTAGTGGATTTTTATTCAGAATAAGTCTTCCAATAGAAATCTCAAACTAAATCGAGTCTAAATATGAGAAACAGAAAACAAAAGCAAAACAGGGACGTCAAAGTGCAAACACCTACATTGATGCGGTTTGTGGTCATATCAGAGTATGCCTAAGGGTCGTTCGCGGTCATGTACATGTGTCAAAAGATTTAATCGCGTCGGTGTGGTGTTTGCTACCTATTCGTCATTATCCCAATCAATTGATGACAAGTTGACGCCTTGATCCTGAGCCGTCCCCAGCAGGTGTAGGTGGTGGCCGTTCGCATTCCACCGTTGTTGTTCCCCTTCTTACATACTGCGATAGCAAACCATTCCGGATATGTCCCTTAACCTCATCCCTCAAGTGTCGGCAATCATTCGTGCTATGACCATTCAGCTCGTGGAATAAGCAGTACTTGTCTGACCTTCTTTCGTTGTTGGTCGGATCCCTTCTCATCGGCCTTCGATAGGGAATCTGCCCCCTAGTATCATGGTAGATTTGCTCCAAAGTCCCATTCAACTCCGTATAAGAGGTGAATCTTGGTTCCTTTCGTGGTCGCGTCGGTCCATCACTATTATCCTCAGCCTTTCGTTTCCCTTTACCATTCCCTGAATCTATTCTAGGAGGGTTTTCACCCTTGACTGCATAAACCTCGGTTCCTTCTCCTTCCTCTCTTTCAGCATTTGCATCCTCTAATCGTAAAAATCCTTCAGCCTCGTGATAAAATTCTCCCAGATCCATAGGTGGATCCTTTGTCAATGAATTCTTGAATTCTGTGCCATCGGCTATGCCAAATACAGCTGCCATCAAAACCATGGATAGATCGGGTCGATCCACCGATGCTGCTGCCGCATTGAACCGCGTCAGAAAGTTCCTCAAAGATTCTCCGGTTCTTTGCTTTAGCGTTGCCAAACTCATCACATTCTTGGGGTCTTGAGATGTGAACCCTGAACTGCCTCATGAACCTTTCAGTCAAATCGATCCATGTTCTAATGGAACCGCTTTCCAATTGTCTGAACCATAATGTTGCTATGTCTGTTAGATACAACGGGAAACACCTGGCCATGACTTCCTCTGATGCCCCCAGTACCTCCATGTGTCGCATATACCCCGTCAGATGAACAGTAGGGTCTGTCCTTCCATCATACACTTCCAATGTCGGTAGCTTGAGCTCTGGTGGGTTTCTGGCTTGCCTGATCATAGGAGCAAAGGGACTCCTATTCACATCCTCCAGATCTCTATTCACTAGTCCGCCCCTCATGGCTCGTATGACCATCTCCGCCAATCTGTCACTATCTCCAAGTTGCAGTCCTTGTCCGTTGTTTCCGATTTGCCCCCCGAGTTCACGAGGGATTCCCGGAATCTGCTCTCCTGGCTGAGCATTCATTTCTCTGTCAATGTCATGTTGCACAGTTCCACCTGGTACTCCGCCCGGGATTGGGCCAACATGTTCTGGGTTATTGCCCCCTATCTCTGGCGCTGTGCCAGATAGTCCCGCTCCGTTCTGAACTCTGGTTGCTCCTTGATTTTGCGCTCCAAGTTGCCCAATCTGAAGAAGCAAGTTCTGGATCATTTCCTCTTGTCTTTTCATCATTGTCTCTATCTCATCCCTGGTGATGAAGATTGATGTCTGATTTTCACCTGAGGAAGCCTCTTGACTCCCTTCATGCTGACCTCTCTCTGGCCTTTGTCTTCGATTTGATTGCCTTGTCATAGCTTTTCAGATCTGAATTCTCTAAGCCTTCAAATTCAATTTCCAAATGATAGGATTCCTGAATTAGCCCTCTCAGTGAAAGCACCAAAGTGTTTGCGCCAAAAATGGCCACAAACCCCAAATTTCGTGAAAGCACCAGAGTATGAACACAAATTAGCAGTATGTAATCACAGATCTCAGATCTAAGTAATGTAGAGGATAAAAAAGTGAAGAATAATAAACTTAAGACGGAAAGAAATAGACGGAGACACATAATTTATAGTGGTTCGGCGATCTTGCCTACATCCACTTGAAGTTGATGACTTTATTGATGTTCACTTGATGATTTCAATTGATTACAGCAGATTACAATCGATAATGATGATTTACCGCAATGAAAGTAGTTAGTAGCAGCAGCTATGGAGTTTAGATCTGGATCCGGCAGAGTCTGGGCGTTGGAGATCTCAAAGAAGAAGAAGACCCCTTTTCTGTTGGCTTTGGCGGTCTATTTATAGGTGTAGGAGGCTGGTATTTCGCTCAGATCTCGAGAGACCCTCTCTGGCACGTGACCATGCCCGCGCGCCCAAGCCCGTGAAGTTTCGGTCCGATCTGTGATCGATAAGAATGGATTTCGTATCGATCAAGATTTCATCCAATGGAGTCGAAATTTGGCGTGAGCATTCTTTAGCATGCACGTAGTCTTCTGTCAAAATTTGATAGCATTTGGACTTGTAGATTAGGAGATATGATCGATACGAAATGGGATTCTCGGTTGGCTGTTTCGTTCGACTCGCTCTTATTCGACTCGCTTTTATTCGACTCGGTCTGGTTTGACTCGCTGTTCGAATCGCTGATCGACCCGCTTTCGTTCGAATCGCTGTTCGACTCGGTCTTATTCGAATCGATAAAAGTGATGGTCCAATTCGTATTGGCTGAACTAGCCCAGCTCATATCGATAAGAGTCCCTCTGTTCGTATCGATGGCCAAGCTTTGTTTGCATCGATTGCCATGCTCTGTTATGTGGATTCGAATAAAGGCTTCGTGATGGATACGAAGTGGTCACTGCACGATCGATTCGAACAGTGCATAGCTGACGGAGTCGAAATAGATGGATTCGGAGTAGGCCTTAGGCGATCGAGTCGAACTGTTGTTTTCTGAAGGATGCGGAGCGAGTCGAACAGAGGCTCTGGGATGGAGTCGAAGTGGAGCGAGTCGAACAGTGGTTCTGGGATGGAGTCGAAGTGGAGAGAGTCGAACAATGGTTCTGGGATGGAGTCAAAGTGAGCGAGTCGAACACGAGGCTGTTTTTATTCAATTTTGCATCGGTCGTAACTTGAGCATACGAACTCGGATTGACTTGAGATTTGGGACGTTGTCTCTCATAGCTTCGCTTGTCGTGTCATATCAATTTTGGCTCGATCCGGACTTGGACAAAATTCATCGATATCCATAGTGAGCCTGTGTATAACTGATCTCTGGGATGGACCGTCATTGGTTACTAGTCAATTCCTTGGTGTCACGGCCTTGCCAAAAGGCGGGATAACAGTGAGCATAGTTAAAAGTACATTAGGAATTATATATGTGATATATTTAGCAAAATGTTTCTTGTGGACTGCAATTTGTTGAATATCCTCAAGGTTGTAGTAACATGATAAACAGATCCTAGTACCCACTAATTTCTTTTATGCCTCATTTCTCTTTTAGTGTTTTTGAGAGATGCAAAATTTAGTAGGAGCCTTATTTGATTAATATAACAAACCATTTTAATGAGTATAAGAATATAAGCAATGAAATTTAATTCATTATAATGAATATTTGTAGATCAAATGGCAATAATGAAACTGTTTTTCAAAAAGAACATACCGAGGTGAACTATAAGGATTAGCTAAGGAATGTTAAAATAATGCTCACATATGAAAAGCTTGGGTACATGTTGCAAATGGTCCCTTTAACACTCGAACGAACTAAGGGTTATGAAGGTTGGTCAATGGATTGGGACTTGCTCATTGTTATATGTTACCCACTATGTGCATCAGTTCCAAAGGAGGCATAAAGATATGAACATTCAAAAAATATTCAAACATCTAAGTAAGCAATCTCGTACCGCAAAGTATGAGGTATCATGGAAATTGTTTCAAACAAAACCGAGTCAAAGATCATCAGTCCAAGATCATGTGCTCAAAATGATTGGGTACATTTAATGGTTAATCGAGCTAGGCACCGCACTGATACCGAGCTTCAGACCAACTTGATTCTTGGGTTGATAACTGCATAGTTCGATTCGTTAATATTGATTTTCAATACAAACTCACTAAAGTGTACTATCATGGACCTTCTTAATATGTTAAGGACAGACGAAAGTACATTCACAAAGGAACCAAGTGTTGCAGCTACTATCAAGGGTAGCTATTCATCGAGTAGTTCAAAGAAGAGAACATAATTCAAAGGGTGGCAATGGGAAGTCAAAGGCTTAAGAGAAAGGTGACTGTCTTTTTTGCACGAAGAAGAGATATTGGAAAATGAACTATCTATAGTACTTAAAGATGCTAAAGGGGAAGGAATCATATTTTTCTCCTAATCATATTTTACATATAGAATTTTTTTTATCTATTTGTGCTTCTAATTGGGTTTTAGATACCGGACTCATATCTGTAATTCACTATAGGCATTTAGGAGCAAGAGGCTCGTTGCTTGAGGAAGCAAAGCTAGTATAGCTATGGTTACAAAAGGAGAATATCATGTGAAACTAGTGAGTGGATTTGATCTAGTTTTGACCAATTGTTATTTTGTACCCAATTTTATTAGTGGAATAATATCCATTTCTTGTTTTCCACAAGACGGATACAATTTTATTTCTAAAGAAAATATTATGAATACTACTTGTGGAAATAAAACAATTGGATTTGGTGCTTTGAATAATGGTATTTATGTTCTTAATTTAAATCATGTATTTTCCATCAAAAAAAATAATGCATCTAAACTTAATGGTAGTTACCTTTGGCACTGTAGATTAGACTATATTAATAAGAAATGACTTAACGAGATAAGAAACCAATGGTTTCTATGATCCTTTTATTTTGGATCATCTGATGCTTATAAGTCGTGTTTTAAAGGTAAAATGGCCAAACACCCATTAAATGGTATCAATGAAAGAGTAATGAACTCTTAGGACTAATACATATGATGTATGTGGTCTGATGTCAACAATTACGATAGGTGAAACCTTGTACTTCATGCATTCACCCCAAGAAATTCTAATGGATACATATTCTATCATAATAAAGAACAAAAGATTTTTGTTTCTAGAAATGTTACCTTTTTACTCATAAGAAGTTAGTGACACTTAGATAGACTTGGATAAGATCCAAGAAACTTCCAAAGAGATCGAATACATTGGTAGTAAAACACACATTGAAAATACGCAACTTATTAGAAGGTCTAATCGAAAATTTCAAATGCAGAGGATACTACGGATTTCTCATTAACTACAAGAACATGGATTGTGTCATTCATAACGATGACCCCCTCACGTATTTGATAAGCCCTGGAGCCTGACTCTGGTTAATGGCTTGGTGCAGTGAAACCCAAGATGGGTTTCATGTACAAAAACAAAGTTTGAACTATGGAGAATGTATTCGAAGGGGTAAAATCCATTGACTGCAAGTAGATATTTAGGAAAAAGAGTGGTGTAGATGGAAATGTTGAAACATATAAAGTGAGGTTGGTTGTGAAAGGGTTTAATCAAATTCATGGTGTTGATTTTGAGTAAATGTTTTCACCAGTTGCCATGCTTAAATATATTGGGATGCTACTTGCAAATGCCACTTATTATGGCTACCAAATTTCAAAATTAAATGTTAAAATAGCATTAATTATGAAGAGACTTTATAAGTTACAATTGGAGGGTTTCATGGCGATAAGGCATATCAACTCTTGAGATCAAATTTTGGTCTTAAGCAAGCATAATGAGTTTGAACAAGTGTTTCGACAAGGTAATCAAATAGTTTGGTTTCTGTCATAACAAAGAAGAAGCGTGCGTATATAAGGAAGAACAAAATGGTGCTATTACAATCTTTATATTATATGTCGATATTTGTTATAGATTAGTGATGATGTACCGATATTACAATCAAGGAAAGCTCGGTTGTTAAATAACTTCTTTGTGAAGGATTTAGGTGAGGCATCATATATACTATGTATAAAGATATATAGAGAGAGATCTAAAAAGATGTTGGGACTGTCCTAATCAGTGTACATGGATATACTACTAAGACAATTTATAATGGAAAATTCAAAGCATGGAAATGTTCTATTATGACACAAAGTTGTGCTTTCTAAGAAGGACTCCCCTGAAGGAATCAGGGCAGTCTGTAGCGGATGAAATGGAAAGATTTTAAGAAAATCCTAATTTAGACGCCTATGAAGCCTAATGGGTTTTACTAGATCCAACTTAGTTATTTAATAAAATCATATTTGTTTGACATTATTTTATATTTAGTTATAATTAGTCACATCAATTAAGTTTGAATTAATATATGTTTCAAATACTATATATATATATATATTATGGCTGAATTTGCCACATTCTTCGAAAAGACTTAAACGATCGAATCAGACGACCAAATGAAGAAGAAATGACCTAAGGACTTGGGAAACATCGTAAAAAGGCAAGAAAAAGAAGTATCAAAAAATGAGTGAAAAAAGTTGAAAATTTGGATGTTTAAGTTTTTGGAAGAGCTGACATGGAGTAAACCCTCAAAATCCTCGAGACAAACTCGAAGCAGAAGAGAAAAAACTTGAAGCACAATAGCCTTGGAAAAACTACAAGCAAGACTCGAAGGTACCCATGCAAAAATCCCCAAGCGCGACCGTTTGGTACCGAACCACGAAGCATGGATTGGTACCGATCCATGGAACTCGGGTTGGACATACAAAAATATCAGGCCAGACTTGAAGCAAGAAAAGGGAAACTCAAAGCTCAGCAACCTCAGGAATATCCTAGTCATGACTCGAAGCAAACACACAAAACCCTCGGGTCTGACCCCACGTCAGTTCGGTACCGATCCATGAGTTATGGATCAGTACCGATCCATGGAGTCTTGGATTGGTTGAGCCTGAGATTTTTGTGGAAGAATGTGCACGACGTGATGGACGTGTGGAGCAATTTTCGGAGATTATCTTGATGATTTTCGCCTACAAATAAAGGTAGGGTGCACTTGAAAGGGGACTTTTTTCACTCTTCTTCTTTTCTGAATTTTTAGACTTTGCCATGGAACCTTGTTTGATCTCCATCGATACATAGAATACTGATCCATAAAATAACAGTTTATAAAAGTTACAGAAATCGAATAACAAAGTTTAAGTGGACGTAGGCCGAAGTATTTGTCGAACCACTATAAAATTACGTGTTCTTCTTTATTTCTTGCTTTTTTTCATAGTCTTCATATTCACTACTATATTAGATGTTTGTGCCATTTTTGATGAAAACATTTTGGTGCTTTCAGTGAGAGGACTCAGATTTGATTTGAAACTTGGATTTATGAATATGACAAGACTATCAACTAGGAGACTTGTTGTTAGAGAAATCCAACAAGGACAAGGGAGCGGCCAGGAGGCATCTTTAGAATCTAACCCCCTTCCATTTACATAACCAGAGATAAGATGAAGGAGATGACAACAGAAATAAAAGAGAGATTGACAGCCTGATAGGAAGAAATGATGGACAGATTCCTCTTAAGGGTAGGGCAACAAAGAACAGCCGGAGTTGCTGCAAACCTGAACTAGAGGCCAAAAGGAAAAATAAATGCACTTGGAAATAGAATGGAATGAAGTGGAGCAACCCTCAAAGAGGCACCCCAACTCAGTAGCGATCCCTGAGCATAAGTCAGTACTAATCCATGAAAGCCAGAGGCATGATTGATCTGGACTTGGAATGTAGGCGAGATGGACCATGTTTGAGGAATGATGTTAAGCCACGGAGCAGAGATCAGAGTGCAAATTTATAACAATAGGAATTAGAGTTGGAAAGCCTCACGGGAACAAGGGGCATGACAGAGAACTAAATCGAATAACATGTTTGGAGTAACCGCTCACAATGATATGTCAAAAGTCAGATTACCAAGCACAAACTGTTGTAATGCCGCAAGAGTGACTACCATCCATGACAGATATATCTATATGCAATCATGGATCTTGGTCGAGAATGGTCATCCCATGGTCGAGATGGATAGATGTAACGACCCGTATTTTTAACAATTGGATATTTAAATAATTTATTTAAATATCGAATCGTTAATTAATTGACGGTCCCAAAATATCTTTTTTCGCATACGATCAAATCAGGACTCGAGACTACTTCCGTTGAGTTCGTATCGACGTTGCGAATTAAAATAAGTATATGGATCCCTATATTTGAAGATCGGATGATCAGATGGCCAAAACGGTCGTAAAAAGCATGAAATTATAATCCTGGAGCGCTGTCTCGAATACCGATGAAATTTATACAACCGGGACAAGAAAATGAGGTGATGCACACAGACGAGTTTTGTGATGATTAGATGCATCGTTTGATCGTAAGAGCTCAAAACACGCACCGTTTTATTTGGAGAATTCAAATAAAAGAAATATTATATCATTATTCAAATACCCAAAACCCTTCTCTTTTATTGGTCGTTCACTATTCCATCCATCTCCAATAAACAATGGCCGCCTCCTCATTCCTCTCTTCAAAAATTAATGTTCATTAACCCGCTTAACTAAAAATCATGAGATCGGTTTCATTAAATCTGTATCGAAGACATCTTTGCTTTGACTATGGCGGAATATGATATAGTGTTGTTTGGTCGAGATCGACATTAATGGAAGTGATTAGGGTTTCACTTGGTCGGAGATTTAAGCGACGAGAGGCGAAATGGATAGTATGGTTGAGTTTCTCTCGGCGAAGTGCATTTTCTTCCAAAGTTTGGAGATCTGTGGTGCAATGAGGTGAAACACGACATCATGAACCCACATGCGATACCATCAAGTCAAAATCAAGAGGAGATGGCCGGGCTTCAAATCATTGTATCCGTCGTGAAGAGAACGCAAAATGGAGCTCATTGGCGAATTTGGCGTCAAGAATCATTGACCGAATTAGGAGAAATCGATGGATGGAGTTTCAGGTTTTAGGTGTACATATTTTGTGCATGTACATACAATCCTTAGCATTTGGGGAAGAAAGATTAAGTGGGGGATTAATCTAATTAAGGTAATTAGTGTTATTATTAGTGAAGTAATCGTCTAAATATTCCGATAACTTATATATTGCATATCTTTTGCATACGAGATCCATTTTGAATGCAGTTTCTTGCATTGCGCTCGTGATGGAGAGCTCTACGATTTGGTGATGGTTCGGTCAGATTTGGTAGGGGTGGGTGATATTGTCTCTCACCATACTATGATTGTTAGTGTAGTATTTGTTTTGAAATTTTTTCTAACTTTAAAATAAGATTTCTAAAATAGTTAAACCTATATCCTATTTTATAAAAAGAATTAAAAGTGTTTTAAAATGATTTTAAATTAAAATTACATTTTTCCCATTGACACACTATTTTGACGATATTGATAGATTTAGGCTATTTTTGACATTTATCCCACATCGATTACTTGGATGTATTATATTGTATTATATTAGACGTTTGTAGGCTATTATAGATATTAGTATGCTTGTTGGTTGCATGTATGCTAGTTTGTTTGTTAGTTTGTTAAAAATGCCGTTCGAAGGCGATATAAGATTAGAATATGTCCCATAGGCTATGATTTCATGAATAGATTATCGTGCACGTTGATTGATCTGAAGATGAAGCATGGTGGACTTGGAGATGCGGGACTTCAGGGAAGACTCCAGACGTTTTCATTTGGTTTGCATTTAACCACTTTTTGGTTAAGTACATGACCAAAGCGGTCATTATCGATTACTCTGAAGTGGTCGATATCTACCACTACTGATGATGACCGATTTTGCTAATTTTGACATGGACGACAGAGATGCTTCGAGGAGCACGATGTGATGGTTCGTTCGTTCGACGTTCGATTTTGATGATATGGCTCTTCGACGAGTGGTTTTGGCATTGAAGCGAAGATGTTACACTTCGACGCGATGACTTCATGATTTGACGATGATGATTCCATGATGGGAAGTGACAGCTTGAACGATGGATGGCTGTACTTCGAAATGCAGAGTAGGCGATGATGAGTCTAATATATGGAACTATCGAAGGAAGGTTATGGGATGAATGATGACACTCTATGACTTATGATGGATTGTCTAGAGCAGTTCCCAACTACAATGACTTCAGACGGGAGTTGTAAGGACAGTTCCAAGATGAGCTCTTCTATGAATGACATATGCAAAGGGATCATTGATATTCATAGGTTTGAATGTGTACTCGTAAAGCAGGGGTATGTGAGGACGCTTACTTGGGTCTATGATGGGTGCCCCGGATTACATGATGTTTCGATCTGAGTACTCCGGGCTATCTACGATGGGTGCAGTCTAGTTCTTGGCCCACTGAGTGGCATGAATTCGAGTACCGAGAAATCGGGACGTTGACCAGTCCTTGACTATATGATGGGGATCATATGAGTATCATATATCCAACGCACTAAGTGAGTGAATGTGAGGATAGATGATGGATGTTATGTTTTCTTGATTGTCTATCACCTTAAGGATGTCACACGATGTATATATTACCGATGCCCATATCTAGACACCCTTAGTACTTTGATGCATAGTACGCCCATGATGACTATCATAGAGTAGCATATATTCGATGTTTCGTGCTAACTCTGTGGATGCAGGGACATGTCAGGTATGACTCTCCATACCCTCTGTTCCATATACTGTACCAACTTTTATAGTGTTTTGAGATTTTATCTTTCACACGAGACTGACTCGAAGTTTTATGCTTTGCTTCTTATTATCTCGGGTACTCTTAAATGAGTAGATTAGATAGTAGGTGTAAATAGAACTTGGAGCTGTGCAGATGGACTAGCAGACAGTGATGCTTTCTCATATTTATATTTTGAGTTTATCATTGTTTATTCCACCATGTGACACTGTAGAGCCTAGACAGTGTTGACTTACTATTGTTAGAGGTAGTTTATCAGTTGAGTTTATTTATCCGTTTTATAAACTCTATTACTGTTTTGTATAACAGTATGAGCATGTATACTCTGATTCTATGGTTTATATAGTTATATGGTTTATATAGTTATGACTGTCTCGCCTATTTTATATCTATGATGACTATTATATTTTATCTGATGCGCTGTGAGGTATATGGCAGGTTATGTGATTGTGTGATGTTTTATTTTTTTCCTCTTCTCTTCTATTCTTTTCCCTTATTTTCTATTCCTCATCTTTATTTCTTTTTTCTTTCTCTTGACAATCATCCTTACATTGACCGGACGCTCCAGTAGTGCACTATTCGGTTATATGAGCATCGATGGTGTAGGGCAGTCGTCTCAATAGGTGTCTGGTTCGATTCCTTCATTTTACTTTTTATTTTGAATGGATGATGCGATATTGCTATCAGGTCACTTACACGTGTTTGAGATTTCAATCGGTCTCTAGGCACGCTCTGAGGTGGTAATTTTAAAGTGATCCTCGATAGGATTAGATAATTTGGACGTTTGATTGGTGCATTTAGTTTAAAACTCATGATTGCTTGATTTTGAAAATCACTCAAACATGATAACCGACATTGATCATGATACACCAACATAGATTGGTTACTCGTTGATATTGATTTATGAATTTATTGGACACGGTTCTCCTGACCGGAGAGATGGGGCAATGATCCGTAAGGTGCAAGTTTCCTTATCGGAGAGCAAGTAGATTGGACTTGAATAGGAAAGCGAGTTCCCTGATAGGAGAGCGAGTGGATTGGACTTATGTAGGATAGTGAGTCCCTTCACCGAAGAGCAAGTGGCTGAACTTGTAAAAAGACCCAATTCGCCGTAGTCTTCGAACAGACTTAAATGATAGAATCAGATAAGAAAACGATGAAGAAATGACCCAAGTACCCGGGAAACATTGTAAAATGGCAAAAAAAAGGGAATATAAAAAAATGTGCAAAAAGTTGAAATTTTGGATGTTCAAGTTGTTGGAAGAGCTGACTCACAGCAAACCCTCAAAATCCTTGGGTCAAACTCGAAACAAAAGAGAAAAAATTTGAAGCACAATAGCCTTGCAAAAACTCCAAGAAAGACCCTGAATAATCCATGCAAAAACCCCAAGTGTGACTGTTCGGTACGAAACCATGAGTCATGGATCGGTACCGATCTGTGAAACTCAGGTCAGATACACAAAAATATTAGGTCAAACCCGAAGCAAGAAAAGGGAAACTTGAAGCTCAGCAATCTCAAGAAAATCCATGTCATGACTCGAAGCAAACACACAAAACTCTTGGGTCCAACCCCAAGTCAGTTCGATGTATCCATCAGCTATGGATTATTACCGATCCATGAAGTCTTAGATCGACTGATCCTGAGATTTTTGTAGAAGAATGTGCATAACATGGTAGACGTATGGAGCAATTTTCGAAGATTATCTTGATGATTTTTGCCTATAAATAAAGGTGGGATGCATTTGAAATGGACTTTTTTTCGCTCTTCTTCTTTTTTGAATTCTTAGACTTTGCCACAGAACCTTGTTGGATCTCCTCCGATTCATAGAATACCAATGCATAAAATCACAGTTTGTAAAAGTTACATAAATTAAATAACAAAGGTTAAGTGGACGTAGAAGAGGGTATTTGCCGATCCACTATAAAAATTGTGTGTTCTTTTCTATTTCTTGTTTTTTCTCGATAATTTTCATATTTATTACTTTATTGGGTGTTTGTGCCATTTTTGAGGCAAACAATATCTGTGTTTGTACGTTTGTGTGATTTAATTAGGTATTTGTGTTCTATCATCTTGGTATATGGTGGGTCAAATTGCTAATTTAAAAACAACTTAATAGATCATAAATATGCCAACCGTGCAATTAATTACAGGATGCATTTATCACTTTTGGATATGAGAAAGGTCACATGAGCATATATGGTTTAAATTGTAAATGAATGACATGATTACAAAAGATGCGTAGGCATAGAATAACGATTCAACTATATATAACATGGTGTAATATATATGAGTAGATATTGGGATGTATATCTATTATGAATATACTAAGCATATATGTATGTATGTATGTATTAATTACCTTATTAAATTATTTAACATAAGTGTAATGGGCAATAATTTTGAAATTTTGATTAAATATACAAATTTTGGTTTTAAAGGTTTCTAATTATAAACATTAAACTTTAAATTTTCCATATGTTGCCTATGATTCAAGATTTCTCCTCAGATATCATGTAGATCCACACCTAGCTTTAAAAGAGAAGGATGAACCACAAAGCTTTATTTATTTTACTTGATGTTTCCATTTGATTTGGAGTTGTAATAGAATTTACTCATGGTAATTTCGGCTATGGATGATGAGGAGGAGGGAAAAAATGAATGAAAAAAGAATGAATGAAGGAAATGAATTAGTGGATTTATTTTAATCGAAAGAATGGTACTTTTCCCATTCTTTCAATTGGAACTACCTTAATCAATTCGTTTACTTTTCTCTCTCTCTATCCACCTCTCTAATTGCCCTTATATGGCCGGCCATAGATGGCCATTTATGGTGCAAAAGTACCAAAATCCCTTTAAACAATTATCTCTCATTTAAACCCTATTTAAAATTACACCGTTATCCAATATCAACACATGCATATATAACTTTAATGCATGCATCAAATAATTACGAAATACTCCCAACTTTCAAGTAAATTAAATAATAATTTTCAAATATTAATTAATTTAGTTAATTTACAATATTTTGTAAATTTATCAAATCGTGTGGTTTTTCAGAGAATTCACAAATATGGTTGTGTGGCTCACTGGTGTGAATGTGGTCAGCATTCATGTTGTACCATTCAAATATTAATGTTTTACGTTACCTTAGCTAGTGGTGTGACATTTTTTTTTAAATTAATCACTTACAGTCCTTTTAAGTAAAAGCATATTTTATAATTTCTTAAGCGGTGCCATTTAGTAGCGACTATTTACACACATTCTCTTTGCAAACATTACATACACTAAGAATTATGTAATTTGGTTTTGGTCCAAATTTCATTGCCATCCTTATTCAACTTAGTTATTCCATAAACAAAGTCCATGGTTTAGTAATAATATATATTATTAATCATACAACTCTGGCTAGTGGTTTTTACTTTGAGTTGATTACAGTTGACCGTGATACTAATCTCATTCAACCGAGGAGAAGAATTCTCTATTGAATAATGTTTCACTTCCAATGCTTCAACTTAGACCCAACTACAATCATTCGGTGGATGCTAAGCCAGTATTTAATTATAATCAAAGTGGAGTTTCCACATTGAAGTTCAATAATATTCTCAAGTCGAGAAACTATGTAATATCATTACTTCGAGATTTCCCATTTGACCTAGTTGTTATTAATTAATATGAAACTTTTAGACGAGTCATTCTATAGTTATCCAATAACTATCAGTATGTAACCTCTTGGTTCCTGTAATACCCCGTAATTTTAATGATAATTAATTGAAAAGAAATTAAATAATAATTAGTAATGTCGAAAAATAGGATTTTTACAAACATCAGAATTTTGCTATATATAAAGTTGGATTCATGGCGATTTTCTAATCAATTTTCATATATAAAGTTTTTTGGCCGGAGTTCAAACGAAAAAGTTATCGACGTTTGAAGTTTTTGAATTGGAAATAAATATATATATAATTAAGGAAATAATAATAATTAACTAACGCTAATTATCCTTAGTTAAAGTTAATAGACAGTTAATGTTAATTAAATGTTAATAATAGTGAAAGTGGAAACAAATGATGTCAATCAAAAGAAAATGGAAGAAAATCGAAAAAATCAACAACGAATCGAACAGTAAAAAATTAAACACCTAAAATAAGCTACACGTCGACCCATAGTGCACTCAGGTCGACTGGTAGTGGTCGATCCAGGGCAATAAGCAGTCGACTGTTGGTTGTGTCAAAACAGCAGTACCGTGGGGCCAAACAGTCTGGATTTAATACAGTTTAATCTAACGGCTGACATTGATTTGAACCCTTATAAATATAGACTTAGACCTTCACTTCTAAACTCATATTTTCAGGGCGATGCCAGAGCTCTGCCATTTTCTTCTCTCCTCAAAATTCTAAATTCTTCTAAATAGTTCTAGTTTATATGTATGTATAATTGGAGAATTGTAGAAGATGAATGGGAAGAAGAATATGGTCAAATCAAATTGCTAAAGCCAAAGTAAATTGTAATTCCGGATCCAAAATATAAATCAAATTCCAAATCTCTTTTTTAATCTACATCTATGATAAATCTGTGTACGCTTGCGGTGTTTAAATAAAAATAGGGAGAAAAGGAAGTCAAACTAGAATAACATGGATTAGATCTGGAGATTTAGAAAGCTAAAAAGGCGAGTGAGAAATTATATATTTTTATATAATATTAGATTTATATCATTGTAAATCTATTCTTGTATTCCTAAAATGTTAATTAGAGTTATAGGCTAAAAATTGTATATGTGAAATAAAATTATAAACTCTACCTACATATTCTATTATTGATAACCTGAAATTATATGTTGCATGCATATAGAAAATATTGGGTATTGATAGTCCTTGAATTTAGCCTTTGAAATTTATAGAATATGTGATAGCTCCAGATTTCTAAATATAACATGACTTGTGCAAATGAAAATAGATAAATTGCGTTATCATAGTAAATTGTAAGGATTTAAGTAGTATTTTAATTTATTGGATTATATAGCATGTTGCAATGTGAATTCCTATATTTTATCAACTTTCAGATTAATAAATAAAAGTGTAACGGTTGAAATAACAAGGAATACACTTAAAAAGAAAAAGATGTATAAAATAGGGATATTTATCGTATTTTATACCGTTTCAATAATTATGAAAAGATAATTCCATATAATTCCAAACATAACACAAATTCCCTTTTTGGATAAGATATAAGAATTTACAGTGTTAACCATTCATTTGGAAGAAATATAATTCCAATGCATTAAAATATAGAGATCCCTAAGGATAAGTTAAAAGAATTGTAAATATGATAAAAACGGTCTAAGAAAAGAATATGAGCAATTTAAGTAAAACAAAAGTGAAATAAAAAGAAATGAAAAGATAGACAAATCATAATTTAAAATAAAATGGGTACAGACAGTCCTCTAAAATAAGTTAGGGAATTAGAGGTTAAAAAGGAATAGAAATAGGAAGTTAAATAACGAGGGTAAGGGAAAGTAAATGATACAAGATATTTAAAAGAAAGCGGTAAATGACCTTAAATTAAGTAAGATGTAAATGCATAGAAAGCAAAGAAATATTGTCAATAAGGAATAGTAGAAGCACAATAATTAAATAAGAATAAATGAATATATATATATATATATATATATATATATATAAACATACGTATGTACATAGCCTCAAGTATGCATTTATAACAAGTGTGATTCATATAAGTATGTAAATAACTTAACTGGATAAGAATGGCACAGTCATTATTATGGGTTGGTTTGTGAGGTCAGTAGTGTTACATAGTAGAAGTATACACACCGCAAGGGGTCACCAGAAGTTGTGTATACATTAGGGTTGTCAATGGATATTCGAAAAATCCGAAATCCGTCCGCATCCGCATCCGAAAAGCGGATAAATATCCGATATCCGAAAAACGAATGTGGATGCGGATATGAAGACATCCGCATCCGAAAATTATCCGTTCGGTTTTTTTCAAGATTATAGTTCAAATTATGTGTATTTTAGTGCAATGAAAGATATTTGTTTATTATTTTATTAAGTTAGTAGTTTATATTATATGCACTTAATGCTTGGTAACTGCTCGAAACTATTTATTATCATCATATTTGTTAATTTTTAGCACTTTTACAATAAATGGGATTGAAAAATATTTATGTTAAAATAAAATTTTCTTTTTATAATTCTTGATTTATCAGTCGTTAGCGGATAAGATAATTATTCGATATTCGTCTATATCCACGGACGCAGATATTCGAAAATGATTTCGGATGCGGATACGGCACTATCCTGCATCCGAAAACATCCGTTGACAGGCCTAGTATACATTATATTAATGTGGGACATATTCGACCGTAGGGCTCTTGGAGTATATACGCTTGCATATAGGTGAAGGAATACACTTAGTAGAGTCTACTTCAATAAATTAAGGGGAGGGTATTGCCTTTATTTTGTTAGGCAATTTAAATAGTATGGTGAGAGGCTCAACGCTATGTCAATATGTGTTAGTACCAAATCAAGAGTAGGAGTTATACATAGGTTGAGTGTGTCATCGGTCATATGCGGTCAACGAGCAAGACGAGGTTACACCTAACGGACTACGCCTCCTACTAGGGTAGGTCGCATTAGGTAATGCACCGCCACAGTTGTTTGCTAGTTTATTTATTAGGGCAAGGCTAGTTAAACCATAAAAGAATTCTTTCATAAACGAATGGGGTAGTCCGAGGAGTTGAATCTTCTATAATCAATGGAGCTTAGTCCATAATAGGAAGCAAACAAGTAGTAAATCCCCATGGCAAGATAGAATACGACTAAGCTATTGTGGTGTCGTATTAGGCACTACAAGACGAATGATGGGGCATAAACTACCATCGAGAGGTAGACACGGATGAAGACGATGAGACACATTGACAAGTCAACATTTTGGATTCCCCTCCCCACTGCGTAGTTGTACGGGTAGTCGTAATACGAGATGTAGTTCCAATCTAACGTGATATTGCGTTGATGATGGATCCTAATGTGGTGCCAGATTATGGATACTGGCAGGGATAGTATCTTTGTCCAAAGGGAAACTGTGGCACTTATATATATAATTATGGTCTATTTTGAGTAGATGGGGCGTATCGTACACGGTACGTGGGGTCGAGAAGACGAAGTAAAATTAAAAGGCATAACATGTAATGGAAGAAAATTGGTATAAACTAGTGTTATGTACAAAATTTATTATTCATCAGTCACCAGAACGTTGTTCTGACCTTCTCCACATTACAACCCACAGGATAGCTTTAGAGGTGCAGGTATTAGTGCATGGCAAGAACAGTAGAAGGACAAGTTTTCTTAAGCATGCTCGGCACTGATAAGGACACTAAACATCAAACGTGTCAATCTTGATCAGTAATTGTATGTTCTATTATACTTTACTGTTCCACTGTAAGACATATCAATAGTGCTCTGATATGCAATTATTTTTTGTTTGTAAGATACCAAACCAACGATCCATGCTTTGGTGGACTTAGGTTTTTGATTTAGCAAAAATTCGGGCCCATTGGGGTGTGGATTGTTACATTTGGTATCAGAGCTTAGGTTAGTCGATCTTAAAATTAGGAAACGATGAGTGAACGTATTTGTATTTTGCATATAAATATAAATATATTATACGTCAAATCATATAAATTCCAACTATAGAGTAGTTGCAACCATACACTAAAAGGTGGATAAGTTAATTATAAATCAGAATATTGGAAGAAGTTAAAGATATACACTTACCCCGATTACCCTATGGGAAATAGGTTGTATGGAAAGGCATTGACTTAAAAGAGCATGAGTGCAGCATATGGAAGGTCCCTGAAGCTGGATAGTATGTGACTCCCTAGTTGGACTTTCAGTAGTCCAATGATTATAGATCCCTGTATGATGCCGATTGTGATGTACAAAAGGTCCATATTAGACGAAAGTAAGAGTCCATATGTTGTAGATATCTAGAAGCAATTGAGTTCCTGAAGGATGGTGTGTAGTAGTCACTCCAAGATGATAGCCAGATTTTATAGTTGAAAGAAGATAAGTTAACATGTAAGTTAAAGGAAGAAAAGTCCAAAAGAAGGGACGAATAAAAGTCCACCCTTAGTCCGACCCCATAGGATTAATATAAAAGTGTAATTGTTTTAATATAAAGGTTGGACACACACACATAAATGATATATTTGAAATGATTTAAAATGTTTATTTAAAATAGAGAAACCCAACTTTTGAAGAGTAAGTAAATGTTAAATTTTCAGAAATATAAAATACCTGCATTTTATTTAAATATAAAATTCTAGTAGAAATTCAAATTGTTAAAAACTAAAAATTTTAGTAAATGGGTTTTTATAAATTGAAAAGGTTAATTGGTTTGAAAATATAATAGAGTGTATATAGCTCATTGATTTTTTTAAGATGAAAAATTCTTTTTAGGGATGGACAATAGAAAGGGGTACAAGTTTGAACCGGGGTAAAAAAGAACATGAAAGAAGATTACAACTTAAGGATAAAGTAGTAGGCGATCGCTCTGCAATAGTTCAACTAAGGAGGTAGTAAATTAAGAGAAAAGCAATTGGAATTAGGGTAGTTTAGGTAAAGGAAGGGTTGAATAGTAATAACATTATAAAATATAAACAAAAACAATATTAGGAATTTATATAAATAATGTTAGTAATTAGAAATAATGTTAGGAGATTATAGTAAAAATAATCCTAGCAATCTAATTAGAAGCAATATAGGAAATAAAAGGCAAAACAAAGAAAAATAGACATTTTCCATTGTTATATGCGCATTTTATTACAAGTATCATTTAAAAGTCCCACTCATACGATATTAGAGACTCTGGCAAGGATTGGAAGTGGAGATAGTGTGAGTGATAAGAAAACGATAGAACAAAATTTTTTCTTATATACTCTAATTTTTGTTGTTTAAAATTATAAAAAATGTTTTAGAAACATTGTGAAGTGTATTTTTGAACAGAAATGGTTTGGTGTAACAATTGAATTTTTAAAAGAAAAACTTAATAAACAGTTTGAGTTAAAAATCCAAATTTTAAGGAGTAAAATTTAAAAAGGTCTTCAAAAGAAAATGAACTTAAAAAAATTAATTATAGTTTCAAAAGTTAAGGCACCAAGTTATTTTTGAATTTGGTAAAAACTTTCTAAGTTGTACTTTTAAAGACAAAATTTTTGAGATTAAGTACTTCAAATTTTTAAGTTTTAATTTTTGAAATTTTTTTTCGAAGACCAAACCAAAATTTATATAAAGAGTAGATAGAAATGACTACCTAGGTAAGACTGTGTAAAAGATAAGGCTATGAAGAAGATAACAGTCACTACTCATACATTAGCAATAAGAAATCCCCGGAGAGTGTAAAGAATACCGATGAGAACCTAGCAATGTTTTGTTAGACATGCAAGCCATAAGAAGAACTCGCAAAGGAATGATAAATGGTATTAAGCACATTGCCTATGTTAGTATGTTTTGGTACCAAATCAAGAGTAGGAGCAATACATTGGTTCAGTGCGCCATCGGTCCTATGCGGTCAACGGGGAAGACAGGGTTACACCTAATGGACTACGTCTCGTATTAGGATAGGTCACATTATGCAATGCACTGCCACCATTATGTGCTAGTTTATTTGTAATGGCAAGGCTAGTTACTAATAAAGTGTTCTTCCAAAAACGAATGGGGTAGTCCGAGGAGCCGAGTCCTCTATAATCAGTGGAGCTAAGTCCACAATAAGAAATAGACAAGTGGTAAATTCCCAAGGCAAGATAGAATACATCTAAGCTATTGTGACGCCGTATTATGCACTACTAGATGCATGACGAGGCATAAAGTACCACTGAGAGTGGGACAAGGATGAGGACGATGAGACACATCAGCGAGTCGGTATTTTGTGTTCCCCTCCCTAATGCGTTGTTGTATGGGTAGTCGTAATATGGGATGTAGTTCCATACAGATGTGATATTGCGTTGATGATAGATCCTAACGTAGTGCTAGATTACAAATAATAGCGGAGATAGTATCTGGGTCCAAAGGGGGATTGTGGTACTTATATATATATATATATATGTATATATATATATATAGTTATGGTCTACTTTTAGTAGGCCTATCAATGGATACCCGAAAAATCCGAAATCAGTCCAGATCCGTATCCGAAAAAACGGATATTATCCGATATCCGTAAAGCGGATGCAGATATCCGATATCCGAAAAGAAAATCGAATGCGGATGCGGATATGGGCATATCCGTATCCGAAAAACATCCATCCGATCCGAAATTAATTATAATAAAAATTGTTATTATTATTGATTTATTATTTTAAGATGACCCTAAGTTATAGTTAAAATATATTTAGAAATGAATTGGCCCAAGCCCAAATTGCTCAAGAAAGAAAGTAAAACCCTAACTAAGCAAGTAACAATATCAATCTAAATTTATGTTAGAGGAATATGTATGTTATTTGGTTTATTAACTGATATTTGATTTTCTAATGTGCTATACTTTGTATTTTGTTTAGATTATTAGTTACTTTATATGAGATGGCTAAGATGAAAACATATGAAAACTGAAAACAAATATTATCTATTGTTTTTGTTTATTTGAATTGTTGTAATATCGTACGAACTTGTTTGACATTATGTATGTTGCTATTTTGTATTTGAATTGTTGTAATATCGTATGAATTTGTTTGACATTATGTATGTTGCTATTTTGTCATTTGAAAAACTGATTAGTATTGTAGTTTGTGTGTATTGTCGTTTGAGAAAGTGATTGTTTTAGCTGTGATGTTTTAGTTCAAAAATATTTGCATAATAAAAATCTTATTCAATTTCGGATGCGGATATTTAGGATATTTTCGAATATCCGGAAACATCCGCTTTTTATTTTCGGATGCGGATATTTTCGGATATCCAAAAAATATCCGTGGATGCGGATGTTAATTCTCTGAAATCCACGGATATCAGATGCGGATTCGGATGTGGATTTAAATTTTCGGATGCAGATGCGGATACAGCCATATCCACATCCGTTTGCATCCGTTGACAGCTCTAACTTTGAGTAGATGGGGCGTATCATACGCGTACGTGTAGTCAAGATGACTAAGTAAAATTAAAAGACATAACATGTAATGGAATACAATCAACATAAACTAGTGTTATGTGTAAAATGTATAATTCACCGGTCACTAGAACGTTATTCTGACCCCCTTCTCATTACAACCCACAGGATAGCTTTAGAGGTGCAGGTACTGGTGCAAGGCGGGAACAGTGGAAGGACGGGTTTTCTTAAGCATGCTCGGCACTAGTAAGGACACTAGACATTGGAAGTGTCAACCATGGTCAGTAACTATATGTTCTATTATACTTTACTATTATGATGTGAGATATATCAATAGTTCCCTGATATGCAATTATTAATTTATTTGCAGGATACCAAACCAATGATCTGTACTTTGGTTGGCTTGGGTTTTGGATTTAGTGAAAATTCGGGCCCACTGGGGTGCGGGTCGTTACAGTTCCACTAACAGCCATGAGTAATACACTGTCCAACATTTGAATAGCATTACATACTCTAGTCTAAATAGATGTATCGATATTCGTTCTCAAAATATTTTGATCAGAAAGATTTAAAATAAAATGCTATTTTATATTATGATTAATTATTCACTTCTAACTATTTGCAACTATAATCACATGACATTTCATTTAAGCATTTTTCATATCACTCTATAATCAAGTATATAATGGAAATCAAATACCTTTATTTTGAACAAGATTAACCACAAGTTAAATATATGTAACAGATTGCATAATTGCCCGTATAACATACCTAAACTATAACAAGCTTTCCTAGACGAGGACGAGGGTGGTGATTGCTAAAAGTAAAGTGACTCTCGGTAGAAAATATAGACGGGGATTAAGGACTTTCAGAGACTGTAATGGATGATAAGGCTTAAGATGACCGAGATTAGTATTAGATACATGGATGATAATGTAACAAACAATATTAATAACTAAAAGACGGTTAGTTGAGATATCAACTTAGTAAATAGCTAAATGAAAATCCTAAAAGTTAATGGTTAAGTAGAATTCTAGGTAAACAACATAAGGCTGGAGGTGGTAGTCGAGGAACCGACAATGATGGTATAAAGCCTATATAGCAACTGAAATACGAAAGTGTGGGTGTAAGTTCTGTGTGGCAACTGGAACCAAAAGCGCTGGTGTAAGTCTTAGAGCAACAACCAAAGGAATGGTAGAAGACATAAATCATAGGGTGGCCGTCTAGCATCATAGCGAAGTAGGTGTAA
Organism: Allium fistulosum; assembly: GCA_030737815.1. Classification (NCBI taxonomy): domain Eukaryota; kingdom Viridiplantae; phylum Streptophyta; class Magnoliopsida; order Asparagales; family Amaryllidaceae; genus Allium; species Allium fistulosum. Next base: position 295,408,697 of record CM060908.1, on the reverse strand, counting down.
GGCCTCAACTGTCAGCCAAAATATAAAATCATTGGTGCAAGGCCTTGGGGGGTCAGCCGAAATACGAAATCATTGGTGTAAGGTCTGAGTCGCAACCAAGAATGACGTCGCGTAATATCTTAGTGGAAACCGAGTGCTAAGTGTAAATGTATATAATGTAAGTGTATATAATGTAAGTGTATATAGTATGTAGGCATAAGGCCTTAGTGGCAACCAAATTCTAAGTGTAAATGAATATGATAAATAGGCTTAAGGCCTTAGTGGCAGCCGAAAACTAAGTGCAAATGTAAATAGTATATAGGCATAAGGCCATAATGGTAGTGAAATAGTAGAAATTTAATGATATATATCTGCCGCAAAAGTACGTAAGCCTTAGGGGAAGTCAAGGGTAGGGTATATTGGTTATATTGAAACACTATGATAATCATGTAGGACAAACCGAGAGAGCTCTTTTAGTTATGGCTTCATAATATTGCTTTGATATTTAATTAATGAACCAAGTTAGGGTTAATTGTAAATATGATAATATACTAGTATTGTAAAGTGGAGAAACCGTCTCGCATATCAGTGGAGCGGTCTTTCTATTTTCTTTCTTAGGGTTATATGTTACTCATACCAAACTATATGTCGGATCCGTGTTTTTATTATTGTCTTCCCTATAAACTCATGGGTACTCATTTAAGTAGGATGAGTTTATGGGTTTATGGTTTACTTTTGGGTTGGCCGAATAATGCAAGCTAAGAACAAAATAGGAGGCTTGGGCGTTATATGTGTTTTAGTTCCACCGTATCCAGTGTTCATGTCCACATCTTCTTATGTGGTGTGTGACACTAATAACTATGTAGTACTATAATTTTAACCCAGCATGGGCACGAATTTAGGATGTAAAAACAATTGCTAAGCTAAATCTGTAATGATTTTTTTTCATTTTCTGTATCTACTCTGTTTATTTAAGATTGTATAGTATAACTGATCTCATCTATGTCACCAAAAGATAATTTCAGGATGACTGCAGCACATTAGGGTTCCATCTTTGGGTTTCCAAATGAGGAATGTTACACAAGCCCTTAAACCTAATTTCCATAATACTAACCAGGTGGCCTCTACACAAAATCCTAATATAAACATTCCTTATTCTGCTACAATTTCAAAAATAAGTAATGGAAATTTCAACAAAAAACCCTTCTAATCATGATACAACCAGTGATGAGGAGGGAGAGGAGGAAGATAGGCACAACCTAGTGAGCAGGAGGAGGAAAGAGGTGTAGCAAGGCCCAAATATAGTCGCAAGCTAACAATAGAGGCACCAATGGGTCCCAAAGACTGTCCATATCAGATCAGAATCAGGGTAAATGTAACACCCCTAATTTTTATTAGCATTATTTAGGAGATTTAATTAGATGAATTAAATAGAATAATGTCGAGACTAAAGTGATAAGGGGATTGAGATTTGAAAACTAATTAAGGTCGTTCCATAACTAAATGAATATATATAAGTGTGATTTATAAATTAGAAATTTAAAAGAATAACGCAAGGGCAAAGAGGGAATAGCCATATAGCATAACCCCTCACCTCATTCTCATTCACATTTTCATAAACCAAAAATATAAAAGAATGGAAAAAACATGGTCAGCCGTAACCCTAACAAGAAGAAAAGAAAAATCCAATTAGAAGCTAAGATTAATGCTAGGAAGATTAAAGCAAGAAAAAATCTCAAGTTCCTTATCCAAACAAGGTGATTAATGATCTAAACTATCTTATATAAGCCTTCTTGAACGTTTTAATTCTGGTTTGAGGTTTAAAACCATATAATTGGATGAATGATGATATGCTTTGATTTATATGCCATGTTATAATCGAAACAAGGATTTCTGTGGGATAATATAATTCAATTTTAAAGTTAAAATCATGCAAATTGATTTCCAAATGCCATGATGTTTGAATATATTATGTAAAACCTTATATTGCAATTGGGTTTAAATTTCATAATATTCCAAGCTATGGATAATTTATTATGAATTTTGAATGAAAAAATAGATAATTTTCGTTTTAAATTCTTTAAGGCAATCAAGTATTGTTTTCGGGTATGAAATTTATGTATGTTAGAAAAAATATTAAAAGTGAATAATTGTGATTTTTGGAGATTTTTCCTGAGTGTTTTACTATGGTTATTAAATTATTTAAATTAGAGAACTTAAATGTTTGGTTAAGGGGAAGGGCTTATTTGTTAAAATGATTTCATTTGTTAATTGTTGAACTCGGTACCCTTTTAGAAAATAATTTTTATAAAGAATTGGTAACCAATCATATTTTGACAAATTAGGCAAGTTAGGTAAAAAGGAATTACTTTGAAAGGCGGAAAAATTAGTTTTGTTTCGAATTACATCTGCGCCACTTCCATTAGCTTGCTTCCGTCACCATACTTCCGCTAATTACCTTTCGTACCCATTTGAAACCAATGCACATGGTATAGAGCAATTAATACGTAGTATATTGGAGAAAGGCAGAAGGGACTATGTCGAAGGCATGCTTTCGAACGGGTTGAAGCCATTTTTATAATCTTTCGAATTAATCCAACTTGCCTTTGTTTTTAAAGAAGCTTTCGAAAGAGTTGTCGCATTATGAACTTATTCGATACCCTAGCTACCGCATTCATACCTTTTGAATTGGTTAAAGGCCACTTTTCGTTATAGCCTTATAATAATGAGTTCGAAAGGAAGGCTAACATTTTATTAACATTGAAGCCGCCTTCCCAATGCTTTTGAAAGGGTTGTTTTAGCCAGTTTTAATAAGAGTTTTGGAGGCAATGGTTTCGAAAGGTTGGTTTCGAAGCTATCCTCTTCCCCAATTATTTTATTTTAAGATCAATGCTTTCGAAAGGGATACTTTCGCTTCTGTTCTCTTTGACCCTATAGTTATACTAAATGTTAAACCCAATGGCTTCGAAAGGAATACTTTTAAATGGTTTCGAAGCTGTGTTTTCACAAACTCTTACTTGAACCCAATGCTTTCGAAGGGTATGTTTTAAATATTTCAAAATGTTTATTTTTTAGTGTTTCGAAAGGTATATTTTTCAGTGTTTCGAAAGGTATATTTTTTAGTGTTTTGAATGGAATGGTTCCAAGTATTCGAAAGATATGTTGGATGGTTTCGAAAGAGAACATCTAAAGTTTTAAGTAATGATACAAAGGATATAGTCGAAAGCCTTAGTTATCAAGTTTGAATACCCAATCTCATTTTTAATGTAAATACATGGCAATATGAAAGAGTTTTGAAATGACATTTTAACTATGTAATTTAGAGGAAGCTTTTCTTGATAAAGATAGTGGGTTAAGGTTATTAACCATATTTCATTAGAAAAATGATTACAAGAAATTTAACCATGGATATTTATATTGTTATGTTATTTGATCAGTTGTCATTAATGCTGTGTAACTATATTCAATTCATTTATAACCCATAACAGCATCTTGGAGTAAGGGAAAAATAATAGGCTAGGTTGGCCCAGTAGTGGATATGTATATATTGAATTTAACTCCTGTGTGAGTAGAATTGCATTCTGGAGGTCAAACAGACCAGATTATTGGATGCCCAAGACTGATCAAAGGATTATTGGTTTAGACAGGTTCTTAGTAAGCTCACGAAAGCTGTGTATGGAAATTGTTATTGGCAGTGGGTCAATGGGTTCTTAGTTATCCCATGAAAGCTGTCCGGAACAAATTATTTATAGAGATCAATAGGTTCATAGTCAGCCCATGAAAACTATGACATGAGAGATGTTATTGGAGAATCCAATAGGTTAGTAGTAAGCCCATGTAAACTATGTTTGGATAATGTTGTTGGTGGATGCCAATAGGTTCTTAATAATCCCATGTAAACTATGAAATCGGACAGATAGTCCGTAGGCTTGGAACTGGTTATTAGTTAGTCCATGAAAACTAATAAGTTAATAGTGACCCTAGAAACAATAATATGAGGCAGATAGTCAGGTGAGTGGGGATAAGAAATCCAGAGCATATTGCATGTTTGCATATCATCATGATACATTTATTATGTTATGTCTTAACCATTGTGGATGCAGGTGCATAATATATGGTTATTATAAATTGGGTTAAGATACTAGTGAGGGGAAAACCCATTCCGCTAAGCGGCATGCTCTCACTAGATATCTATGTGGTTCGAGATGGTAGGTTATTATTCACACCAGACTTTTTGTCGGACTCGAAGTTTATGTTTTCCCTATAAACTCTCGGGTGTTCAATTGATTTTGAGTAGTTTGAGAGTTAAGGTTTTCAGGTTCTCCTTTAGACGTATAAGATTTCAGAGATGTACTGGAGGCAAGCTAGATATTAGAAGTTCTTTCTGTTTGATTCCGCTATATTATTGGATGAAATGGAAAAGTTGTTTAGTGCCTATATTTAGACTCTGATCAACCAAGAGGGCATCTACATATGTCGCTCTTGGCATATTTTGTAATAAATTATAATTTCTCTGAACATGGCTTATGTGTGGAATTTTTTAGTGAATCTGAAATGAAATGAGAAATTTGTTTTAAATTTAGTTTAATTTTTTTTTCCGTATTCATGTGTTTCTGGTATATCAATGTATCTAACAGTATCGCATTTGTCACCGAGAATCAATATATGGATGACTGCAGCATCCGTAGCGGTTAGGTTTGGGCCTCCGAATGGGGGATGTTACAAGTTGGTATCAGAGCATAGGTTTATGTAAAATTAAACTAAAGTTTGAACCTAAAAGACTTTCAAAACATAACCCAAAGAATCAGAAAATGAGATCGAGGTTTGGGGCTTACACTATAGTAATGTACTTGCATTTGTTATATATATATATATATCTATAAGTTCGTATTCCCCTCTCTCTTAGACCGTTCTTCTGTATCTTACTAAGGCTTGTATGCAAATTTATGAGAAAGGAAGATATGGAGGTAGGAAGCGAAAGAGGAAATCTAAGTGGAGGAAGCACCACAACTGATGGAATGCTCGACCCAATACTAGAAGGAATCCGGGTCGACAGGCAAATGCTAATCCAAACGTAAATGCCAATGTAGGTGCTGGAACCCCACCAGTAGATAAGGTGGTGATGTATCGGTTCTTCGTCAATCTGATGTAAGTTGAAGCAGCTGTAGGAGTAACTGGGTGTAATTCTGTGAATGTTGGAGGAGCTAATCCTGTGGCCCCAGTTGGCAAAAACTATGCCAAGCTGAGCAGGGATTATACCAGTCTTGGTAGGAAGCCATTTTTGAGAACAAAGGATGTTGTTGAAGTAGAAAATCGGCTATTGCACTATGAAAGAATTTTTGCCGACTTGGGATTAGATGATGAGCAGAAGAGGAGACTTGCTTCACGAAAGTTGCAGGGAGCAGCACTTTATTGATGGAATGGTATTACCGTGGGAGTTCTCTAGGAAGAGTTGACTTGGGCAGAGTTTCGAAGGGGATTCGAAGAGAGGTTCTTGTCTGATGTTGCCAAGTCAGTATTGCCGAGAAAGTTTGTGGACTTAGTGCAAGGTGAGATGTCAGTGGTTGAGTATGCTACAAAGTTTGATGAGTTGTACAGATACAGATATGCTACCATTGACATCGTCATTAAAAGGAACGAGAAGTTTATTCGAGGGTTAGGACTCGAGATTGCCATGGCAACTATGCCACCCCTCCGTGATCCAAGTATAGTTGTAGTGGAGATGACAATCAGGAATGAAGAGATGCTTTCTACTTTTGGGAAAGAGGAGTGGGTTGAAACCCAGGATTCTTAGGGCAAGAAGAGGAAATAATTTAAGAAGAAAGGAGCTTAGAAAAGATGAGTTGCAAAGAAAGGGAAGGCCGATGTAGTTTGCTACAAGTGCGACAAGAAAGGACATTATGCTCATGAATGTCGAACATGAAAAGGGAAAAAGGTTGCAGATAAGAAAGGAGTGAAGTGCTTCAATTGTGACCAGATTGGACACTACAAGAATCAGTGTCCAGGATCAATCCGAGTGAACAAGGGAAAGGTTTTTGCTTTGGAACCATCATTTTCTAGACCAACTAATGCTGAGAAGGGAAAGGCTGTGATGGAAGATACGCTTTTGATTTATAGTTTACCAGTTAGGGTACTATTTAATACCGGTGCATCGCATTCATTTATATCTCAGTGTTTGGTAGATAAGTTATGTTTAGAACCCTCATACCTTATTACTTCCATGAGGGTTGTGAATCCGATAGGAAGGTATGCAACTCTGGGGATGAAATGTGATCAGTTAGAACTTGAATTGTTAGGTCTTAAGTTTGCATGCAGTTTTTATGTTTTTGGTTTCGTAGGCTTCAGCATCATTTTGGGTATGGATTGGTTAGATAAGTATGATTCTAGGGTATTCTACTAAGATAGGGAATTATCGTAAGGCACCCCAATAGTCATGACTGAATTATAAACTCGGTGGAGAAGTCAAACTCAAGTGCTTGGGCTTTGCTGAATGAAATGGAAGTAGAAGAAGAGTTAAATCAGGTTTTTGTAGTAAGAGGGTTTGTAGATGTTTTTGACCCAGGCACAAGACTACCACCGAAGCGAGCCATTGAGTTTCGGATGGATCTTGTGCCAGGAGTAGAACATGTAAGTAGACCACCTAGCAGGATGGCACCTACCGAGATGAAGGAACTGAAGGTGCAACTAGTGGATTTAGAAAGAAAGAATTTCATTAGGCCAAGCAGTCCACCTTGGGGAGTAGCCATGGTGTTCGTGAAGAAATCGGATGGGTTGTTAAGGATGTGTATCAACTATTGTAAGTTGAACGAGAAGACGATCAAGAATAGGTATCCTTTGCCGAGAATCAATGATTTATTTGATTAGTTGAGTGGAGCCAGAGTATTTTCCCAATTGTATTTGGCGATAGCTTTCCATCAGCTAAGAGTGGAAGAGGACAATATTCCGTTGACGGTGTTTCAGACTAGGTATGGTTCGTACAAGTGGTTAGTGATGTCATTCGGGTTAACGAATGTGCCAATTTTTTTCGTGGATTTGATGAATCGAGTTTTCCGAGAGCACTTGAATAGGTTCGTATTGGTATTCATAGATGACATTTTAATATACTATAAGGATGAAAGAGAGCATGAATTTCATCTTAGAGTGGTGCTTGAGAGGCTAAGGCAACATCAACTGAAAACGAAGTTTTCAAAGTGTCATTTCTGAAAGAAAGAAGTTAAGTTTCTTGGTCACATGGTTTCAGAGAAGGGTTTGTTAGTTGATCCGGATAAGATTGAGGCTGTTAACAACTAGAAGATACCAGAGACGGTGACTAAGATTAGAAGTCTTCTTGGGCTTGCTGGTTACTACCGGAGATTTATTAAAGATTTCTTGCGGATAGCAGCGCCTTTGACTAAGCTAACCAGGAAGGACGTAATGTTTATTTGGTCTGACAAATGTGAGGAAGCATTTCTTAAGTTAAAGCACTTATTGACCAACGCGCCTGTGTTAGTAGTTCCAGACGAGAATTAAGGATTAATAGTGTATACCGATGCATATAGAACCAGATTAGGGGCTGTGTTGATGCAGAAAGGTAAAGTTATTGCCTATGCTTCATGACAGCTTAGACCGCATGAAGTGGGATATCTTACTCATGATCTTGAGTTGGCAGCGATGATCTTCACACTAAAAGTATGAAGACATTATCTCTTAGGGGAGAATTTGAGTTATACACAGATCATAAGTCCTTAGGTATTTATTCTCTTAGAAGGAGTTGAATATGAGGTGACAGAGGTGGCTGGAGTTTTTAGCAGCTTATGATTTTGGTATAGAGTATACACCCAGAAAAGGAAATAAAGTAGCGGATGCTCTTAGCAGAAAATAGCAGATGTGGTGTTAGCTATGTTAACAGAATGGAAGGACCCGGAGGCTTTGACTACTTGTACTGTGTAGTTAAGATCGACTACTAGTTCTAGTCAGAGCACTGCCATGTTATTCTGCTTAGAAGTTCAACCAATTCTGATAAAAAAGGATAGCTTCTAAGCAGAAAGAGTATCCACTATTAGCCGAAAAATTAAAAGGCTTGAGGTTGGATCAGAGATTGATGATCTAAAAGATTTTAATCTTGACCAGAGGGGATGGTTGAGAAAGAAGGGACGGTTATATGTTCCGAATGTTGAGGACTTAAGGAGAGAAGTTCTTAGGGAATGTCATCGATTAAAATTTATGATTCATCCTGGGGGAACCAACATGTATCAAGACATGAAAAGGAGGGAAGGTTTGAAGATGGATGTTGGCTTATGGATAAAGCAGTGTGTGAACTGTCAACAAGTGAAGGCCGAACATCAGAAGTCGAGTGGGTTGCTTCAACTTTGAGGATACCGGTTTGGAAATGGGATTCGATATCCATGGATTTTATAGACGGGCTGCCAAGGTCTAATGGAGGAAATGAAAGTATATGGGTCATAGTGGATAGGTTGACTAAGAGTTTCCGTTTCATTAGTCAACCAGAAAGGCACCTGTTTTAGCTAAGTTGTTTATGAAGAACATAGTTAGACTACATGGGATTCCTAGTAGTATAGTAAGTGATAGAGATACTTTGTTTACTAACGAGTTCTAGAAGAGTCTATAGGATGTGTTAGGCACCAAGCTCAAGATGAGTATTGCTTATCACCCTAAGACAGATGGGCAGACAGAGAGAGTCAACAAGGTACTCGAGGATTTGTTAAGAGCTCGTGTGCTAGATTTTGGTGGATCATGAGAAGATCACCGACATTTAGTTGAGTTTTCCTATAATAATAGTTATTAGACTAGTACAAGAATGGTTCCTTTCGTAGCTTTGTATGGAAGGCCATGCAAGTCACCAGAATGTTGGTTGGAAACTGGAGACGGATTAGTCTTTGGTCCAGATCAAGTAAGAGAAGCAATGGAGAAGATTGAGTTGGTCCGAGGTAGGATGAAGGAAGCTTAGTTTAGTCAAAAGAGTTACACAGATAAGAGGCATAAGGATCTAGAGTTCTTTGTTGGAGATAGAGTTTTCATTAAAGTATCACCGATAAAGGCTGTGGTATGATTCGGGAACTTAGGGAAACTAGCGTCAAGATATATTGAACCGTTCCCAGTTATAGAGAGGATCAAAAAGCTCGCATACAGAGTAGAGTTGCCCAGCAGTTTTATAGGTGTCCATAATGTGTTTCATGTGTCTCATCTTCATAAGTATGTGCACGATCCAGCGATTACTATCCCACAAACTGCATTAGAAGACTTGATAGTAGAACTGGATCTGACTATTGTTTTGCAACCATTTTCGGGTTGTAGCGAGGGATGGGAAGAGGTTAAGAAACAAGATAGTAAAGTTGGTGAAAGTTCAGTGGAGCGACAACGAGAAGGACTGTACTCGGGTGACAGAAGACAGGATTAGAGATACTTATCTTGATCTATTAGAAGGGTATGTTCGATAACTCTTATATATGTATAAACTATTTGCTAGTCAATTAGGCTAGTATGGTACTTAGGAGATGTTACAGATGATTGCTATGCTTAGTATTTAGTCCTTACTGAATTTAGAGGACGAAATTCTTTAAGGAGCGGAGCCTGTAACACCCCTAATTTTTATTAGCATTATTCATAAGATTTAATTAGATAAATTAAATAGAATAATGTCGAGACTAGAGTGATAAAGGGATTGAGATTTGAAAACTAATTAAGGTCGTGCCTTAACTAAATGAATATATATATATATAAGTATGATTTATAAATTAGAAATTTAAGAGAATAAGGCAAGGGAAAAGAGGGAATTGCCGAATAGCATAACCCTAAACCCCTCACCTCATTCTCATTCACATTTTCATAAACCAAAAACATAAAACAATGGAAAAAACATGGTCAGCCATAACCCTAACAAGAAGAAAAGATAAATCCAATTAGAAGCTAAGATTAATGCTAAGAAGATTAAAGCAAGAACAAATCTCAAGTTCCTTATCCAAACAAGGTGATTAATGATCTGAACCATCTTATATAAGTCTTCTTGAACGTTTTAATTCGGGTTTAAGGTTTAAAATCGTATGATTGGATGAATGATAATATGCTTTGATTTATATGCCATGTTATAATCGAAACAAGGATTTTTGTGGGATAATATAATTCAATTTTAAGGTTAAAATCATGCAAATTGATTTCCAAATGCCATGATGTTTGAATATATTATGTAAAACCTTATATTGCAATTGGGTTTAAATTCTCATAATATTTCAAGCTATGGATAATTTATTATGAACTTTGAATGGAAAAATAGATAATTTTGGGTTTAAATTCTTTAAGGCAATCAAGTATTGTTTTCGGTTATGAAATTTATGTATGTTAGAAAACATATTAAAAATGAATAATTGTGATTTTTTGGGATTTTTCCTGAGTGTTTTACTATGGTTATTAAATTATTTAAATTAGAGAACTTAAATGTTTTAAATGTTTTGTTAAGGGGAAGGGTTTATTTGTTAAAATGATTTCATTTGTTAATTGTTGAACTCGGTACCCTTTTAGAAAAGATTTTTTTATAAAGAATTGGTAACCAATCATATTTTGACAAATTAGGCAAGTTAGGTAAAAAGGAATTACTTTGAAAGGCGGAAAAATTAGTTTTGTTTCGAATTACATCTGCCCCACTTCCATTAGCTTGCTTCCGTCACCATACTTCCGCTAATTACCTTTCGTACCCATTTGTAACCAATGCACATGGTATAGAGCAATTAATACGTAGTATATTGGAGAAAGGCAAAAGGGACTATGTCGAAGGCATGCTTTCGAACGGGTTGAAGCCATTTTTATAATCTTTCGAATCAATCCAACTTGCCTTTGTTTTTAAAGAAGCTTTCGAAAGAGTTGTCGCATTATGAACTTATTCGATACCCTAGCTACCGCATTCATACCTTTTGAATTGGTTAAAGGCCACTTTTCGTTATAGCCTTATAAAAATGAGTTCGAAAGGAAGGCTAACATTTTATTAACATTGAAGCCACCTTCCCAATGCTTTTGAAAGGGTTGTTTTAGCCAGTTTTAATAAGAGTTTCGGAGGCAATGGTTACGAAAGGTTGGTTTCGGAGCTATCCTCTTCCCCAATTCTTTTATTTTGAGATCAATGCTTTCGAAAGGGTTACTTTTGCTTCTATTCTCTTTGACCCTATAGTTATACTAAATGTTAAACCCAATGGTTTCAAAAGGAATACTTTTAAATGGTTTCAAAGCTATGTTTCCACAAACGCTTACTTGAACCCAATGCTTTCAAAGGGTATGCTTTAAGTTCTTCGAAAGGTATATTTTTTAGTGTTTCGAAAGGTATATTTTTTAGTGTTTCAAAAGGAATGGTTCCAAGTATTCGAAAGATATGTTGGATGGTTTCGAAAGGGAACATCTAAGGTTTTAAGTTATGATATAAAGGATATAGTGGAAAGCCTTAGTTTTCAATTTTGAGAAACCAATCTCATTTTTAAAGTAAATACATGGCAATATGAAAGAGTTTTTAAATGGCATTTAACTATGGATTTTAGAGGAAGGTTTCCTTGATAAAGATAGTGGGTTAAGGGTATTAAGCATATTTCATTTGAAAAATGATCACAAGGAATTTAACCATGGATGTTTATATTGCTATGTTATTTGATCAATTATCATTAATGCTTGTGTAACAATATTCAATTCATTTATAACCCATAACAACATCTTGGGGTAAGGGCAGAATAATAGGCTAGGTTGGCCCAGTAGTGAATATGTATGTATTGAATTTAACTCCTATGTGAGTAGAATTGCATCCAGGAGGTTAGACAGACCGGAATATAGGATGCCCAAGACTGATCAAAGGATTATTGGTTTAGACAGGTTTTTAGTGAGCCCATGAAAACTCTGTATGAAAATTGTTATTGGCAGTGGGCCAATGGGTTCTTAGTGATCCCATGAAAGCTATGTTTGGAACAAGTTATTGATAGAGATCAATAGGTTCATGGTCAGCCCATAAAAACTATGACATGAGAGATGTTATTAGGGAATCCAATAGGTTCATAGTAAGCCCATGAAAACTATGTTTGGATAATGTTGTTGGTGGATGCCAATAGGTTCTTAGTGATCCCATGAAAACTATGAAACCAGACAGATAGTCTGTAAGCTTGGAATGGGTTATTAGTTAGTCCGTGAAAACTAATAGGTTAATAGTGATCCTAGAAACTATAATATGAGATAGATAGTCAGGTGAGTGGGGATAAGAAATCCAGAGCATATTGCATGTTTGCATATCATCATGATTCATTTATTATGTTATGTCTTAACCATTGTGGATGAAGCTGCACAGTATATGGTTATTGTAACATCCCCCATTTGGAGGCCCATAACTAACCGCTACGGATGCTGCAGTCATGCATAGTTATTAATTCTCGGTGATCAAACTTTGTATTGTTAGATACATTGATATACCAAAAACAAATGAATTTAATTTTTTTTAAACTCAATTAAAAACAAATTTCTCATTTCATTACAAATAGCATTTCTGATTCATTACATAATCCCATACGTAAGTCGTGTTCAAAGAAATTAAAATTTATTGCAAAATATGCCAAGAGCGACATATGAAGATACCCCTTTGGTTGATCAGATTCTAAATATAGACACTAAACAACTTGGCCATTACATCCACAACACAGTGGAATCAAACAGATGAGAAAAATCATAATAGCTAGCTTGCCTCCTGCATGTCTCCGTAAACTTATTCGTCTAAACGAAATCCTTAAAACCTTAACTCTCAAACTACTCAAAATTAATTAAGCTCCCGAGAGTTTAAGGGAAAAAAATAAACTTCGAGTCAGACAAAAAGTCTGGTGTGAATAATAACCTACCATCTCGAACCATATAGATATCTAGTGAGACCACGCCTGTTGATTAACGGTGGTTTTTCTATCATTTTAGAAAATCGCCGAAAAATTGTAATAAAAATAACTGCAAGCGCACAACATACAATTTTAGTACGTGTCGAGTACGGGTCGATCCGTAGGGAATTGAAGTGATTAAAAATTCTACCCAATCAAATTAAACAAAGATTTGAAGTTGTTTAAGCTAAAAAATATGTAAAAACTAAGAAAAGAAATTGAATAAAAATACGAGAGTAGAAGGCAATTTAGAGGCAATTTCCTTCTCATGATCACATAAATCAACATAATGAAACTATGATCTCTCTTTTTTGGTCATTAGTGAAATTAATTGATGTGTTTATCATAAGTATGACCTATTTGTGCTATTATTTAGCCCAACATAAACCATCAAACTTTAACACACCCACTAAACACTTGTTAACTCTCACGAAAAAGATAATGAAATCAAAAATAAAATCTATTCTAAGCATGATCTATTTACTATTGATTAGTAATATAAACCATCAAATTTTGATTCTAAAATCAACTTCATTACCATAATCATATGTAGATGAAGAGGTAATTTATGTTTATGTTTGTTTAAGCATAGCCTATTTGGTGTCAACAACTAAGCTATCAAATTCAAAGTTAAACAACAATTTTTTTTACCAAATCAAACATTCCATTAAGCACGAAAAGAGATCATAATTAGAAAATATGTTGAATCTACATGATTAAGAGAGTTTCATTACCCCTAAATTGAAGGGGTTTAGCTTCTCATATTTGCTATCATGTCAACAAATGTAGATTGCAACATAGAACAAAAACAAAAGAAAAACGAGAGCTAATTAAAGTAAAAAGAGAATTAATCTACTTTCATAAATAAATAGATCTACACTACTAACATGAAAGGAAAAAGAGCATGCAAGTAAAAATTAGCATGAAAATACAATAAAAGCAAAGAAGAAAAAGAGGAAAAATAGGAAAAAGAGGCTTAGGAAGCAATCTTATTTCTCATATAATTTGTTGCTACCACTAAACTAAACTAAAGAAGGTGGTGCTAAAAGCTTCATTACATGAAACATAAGGGGTATTTATACATGCCTAAAACCCTAATCCATATTTTAGGAGACTACCCAAAATACCCTTTAGGAAGTGTGGCCACCAAGTTATCATTAGCCTCTAATTAATCCTCCATTAAGTATGCATGTAACTTTAATCTCCACTAACATGTGCATTAGCTCCTAATTATAGATAAGGTAAGTGGGTAGGTAGGGTCCTATATGATGCATGAGTTGATTTATTTCCATCTTCATTTGCCTTCTTCTCTTGTACACGCATGAATACATGAAAGCCTCTTCATATTTCCATCCAAATTTCTACAAATAAAAATAAAATTTGCAAGTGAATATTCTCAAAATTAATATATGCACAAAATTACAGTTTTACCCCTATATGAAGATGAATAAACGATGATTTGAAAATAATTGAAATTTTGGTTTAAACATGTTAAAATACCCTATATGCTCATTTATTCAATTGAATTATATTAAATATGGAAGTAAAAATATGCACATTTACGTGCACATCAAATACCCCTACACTTATCTTTTTATTCATCCTCGAATAAACTAAAACTAAGATAAATCTGTATTGTAGGAAACACGATTGCATTGAGCGTATGTAACAAGCCGTTAAACCTCTTCGTGTCCCTAGTAGGATGATTTTTGTCTTGTGAGGGTTTTCAGCGGATACTACCCACAAATCCAAATGCAACATGAAAAATTCCTAAATGCAAGATTTATTTACAAAGAGACGAATGCAAGTTTTTGAAAATATTTACAAATGAAGAATTTACTTTTAAATTGTCACGAATAAGTTAAATATAAGTTCTGGTCATTATCAAGAAATTTAAGTCCTTTTACTTGTCAAAATTTCGAACAAAAATTAAGGTATCATCACAATTAGACTCTAGTTTGACTAGTTGTTTCGGTTGATAACATAGTGCAACTATGAAATGGATTCTTATTTAATTATCAAAGTTTTTCAAAGCGGTATTTTTATTTCTTTTGAGTAACAAGTCAAATCAAAAGAGTGAAAAATAGTACTTGGATTTCAATTGCTTACTCTCTCTTTATTTGAAGATTTAATTGATATTAACAATATTTACATATGCCTAACTCAGAAAACTGAGGCTAGATATATTATCCATGCACTGCCTTGCGGGCTTACGTGAGGGGAATACAGAGCATGGCGAGTGTACAAGTATGTACACCTATCAACTGTAGGCGTTATTAATGAAAGAATTTTTATATATATACACCTAACTTAGATAAACTGAGGCCAAATATACCGATAATGCACTGCCTTTCGGGCTTACGTGAGAAAGGTACAGAGCATGGCGAGTGTATACACTTACGTGTGAACACATGACCCTAGGTCTTCCTTATTATAAAAAAAAACCATTTTTTTTTGTTTTATATTTTTTTTCTTTTTGTTTTTTGAATTAAGGGAGATATTTGCAAAATCATCTTAACACCACTTTACTTAGAAGATTAAAAATGTTATAGCCTTTACTTTAAATCAACCACTCTTTTAAGTAAAGATTTCAATTAGGATATACTTCATAATTATCACCTATGAACCTTCCTATATACTAGATAAACCAAAGTTACTTGTAATCAAACTTTATTTTTATTTTTGTTGAGACAAATAAATTTTCAAAAATTTCAATTTAATAACCAAAATCCTATATTTATCCTATAGTTTTCTTGAAAAATAATTCAAAATGCTAAAAAAAGAAAATTGTTTTGGAATTTTTTTTGAATTTTTTTTTAAAATTTTGGAAAGAAAATGCAAAAAATAAACCATGAAAAATAAAAATGAACATGAGACTCCCCTCCACACTTGATTTTGACCGTGTCCCCATAGTCAACCCAAGTGAAAGGAGAAAAATAAAAATATGACCTATATTTACATAAAAATGAAACAGTTATTATTCACATGACATCGGAAAGTATATCGTCAAAGAGTATATGAAACGGACTTCTAAAGACCAATTCATTTGTCTTATCAAATACAAGAGACATAGCTTAAGCTCAGAAAACCAAACCACAAAAGATTTCAAAGTTGAATGTTGATTTGGAAAAACGAATGTCGTTTTATTAAAAATCATATGAGTTGTTTATTTTCGATGATTTTTGTGGTTGATAGAACAATTGGTTGAAATTTAAGTTTATTTTCACCAAATTTAAATTCAAATTCTTCCTTGACAAATTCTTCAAAGTTATTGATTTTAAAATCAAAATGGTGATTTAAATTTACCCCTTTGGAATTCAATAACTCATCTTCGAAAAGTCCAAAAAAATTTGTTCACAAAATTCGTCTTCCTTTGTAGAATTATTCACAACTTCATTGCATATTTCATGTTCAAAACTCAAAGTTGTTGTATTCAATTTTTCAAAATTGGAAAAAGGAAGATCGAATTTTAAATTTCGTTCCACACTCTCAAAAGAAGTGAAATCCAACTCAATTACCGCATTTTCAACAACTTCATTAAGATTGTCATTTTCAATTTCAAAAGTTGTTATTTGAAAATCATCAATTTTGGTAAAAGGTGGATTATCACTTGACTCGTCACATGTTGGGATTCGATTATGTTTCTCACGTTGTTTCATGTATGTTTCAAACAAAAAATCCATGTGATCTTTGTGAATTACTTCCATTTTCTCAACAAAATCAAATTTATAATTATTAACTTGAGAATTTTCAATTTGAAATTGTTGAGAACAAAAATTATCCATTGCAACATAGTTGAGATTATTCTCATTGCCAAAGTCATTTAAAAATTGGTTCACATTTTTATTTTGAATTCATTTTGGAGTTTGAAGTTATATTGGCATGAGTAATAATCGAAATCATTTGAATTTTGAAGTGAATTCAAATTTTGATTATTTTGAAATCCTTGACTTGAGTTGTTGCGCAGATTACTCAAATTATTTATCATTTGATTTTGTTGTTCAAGTAAGGACCAAATCGTTTCAATACTATTTTCAAGAGTTGAGGGTTGCTCACTATTTTGAAAAGTTTGTTCTGCAAAATCTAAATTGTTTATATAATAGTTGTTAAAATATCCATAAGAATTTGGTGTGAAATTATATGGATATATTGATTTTCACAACTATTGTAAAATTCTGGCAAGTAAGAAAAATTGGACATTTAAAAAAAAAATATAAAGGAAAACTATTTACCAAACGGAAATTATTTTTCAAAAGGGAAATTTGATTTTTGTTTTGTTTTTTGGATTTTTCAAATTTTTTTCTTTTTTTATATGTTTTTTTTAAATCAAAGCACAAAAAAATAAACACCCGGCCCAAACAAGATACACCCGGCCCAAACAAGCTACACCTGACCCAACTTCTTAACGCAAAGTTAACGCAAATCCACCTTTCAGCAAGTTTTTAACCCAAACGCAAACCACTTTCAACAAAATCGCGTTTTTAAAAAGAAATCGTTGCCAAAGAAAATTCCAAACCAAATTCTCATTTCACACGCTCATTTCGATCTCCCAAAATCGCGTTTTAAAAAGAATCCAAAATTGAAACTAAATTTGATTTTCAGGAGATTTAAGGTAGCGATGGAGGCGATTGAATGGGAGTCTGAGTCTGTCTTGGGTTCGCGAATTGCTGGATCGAATTCAAGATTGATGGTGATTTATGGTGATAATTATGGTGAGGAATTTTTTATTGAGTTTGGATGATTGGTGGTGGCGATTGGGTGAAGTGGTTTGCAGAGGTAGGTGAAGCAATTGACAGTGGTGGAGTGGCACAGTTTTGAGGTGGTTTGTATATGAGTTTGGGTGGCCGTAAGGCAGTGGGGAAGATGTGCATGTATGTTGCAGTAAGGTGATAAAAGAGAGGGATGTTGTGATGTTATTGATGTTGATGGAGATGGAGATAGTATTGGGTATGGCACTCGGTAGGGCAGTGGGATGGTTATGTATGTAGGCAGTTGATATGAGATGATAAGATATGTAATATAGCAGCAATATGGCAGATGTTTGTACCAAAATTGGGCACAACACTTTTCGGAAGTTTTTGAAGAGATAAAGTGAAGAAATTAAATGGAAAAAGAGGATTATCTAACAAAAACTCCAAATTTCAGATATGAAAATAATTATAATGCAAGAAGACACAAGAATTTAGAGTGGTTCGGCGTATCGCCTACGTCCACTATGAAGTTGATAGCTTTATTGATCTTTCTTTGAAGATTACAAGTGAATTCAGAAAGTTACAATAGATAATTATGATTTGCAGTAGTCAATTTCGTTGTTAGCAGCAGCGATGGAGTTCAGATCTGGATCCAACAGAGTCTGGGCGTTGGAGAATTCAAAGAAGAAGAAGCCCCATTTTCTGTATGCCCTGGGGCTCTATTTATAGGTGTAGGAGGCTGATATTCCGCTCAGATCTCGGGAGGCTCACTCTGGCACGTGACTAGGCCCGCGCGCCCAAGCCCGTGAAGTTTCGGTCCGATCCGTGATCGATACGAACGGATTTCTTATCGATCAAGATTTCATCCAATGGAGTCGAAATTTGGCGTGGACATTCTTTAGCATGTACGTAAGCTTCTGTGAAAATTTCATAGTATTTGGACTTGTAGATTAGGAGATATGATGGATACGAATTGGGATCTTCGGTTGGCTGTTTCGTTCGACTCCCTCATTTCGACTCGCTCTTATTCGACTCTGTTCTGTTTGACTCGATGACGTGGCGTTTATTCGTATCGACTGCTGTGCCTTGCTTCGCATTGATGGACACGAAGTGGAGCGAGTCGAACAGTGGTTCTCTGATGGACGCGAAGTGGAGCGAGTCGAACAGTGGTTGGTTTTCATCCATAGCTTCGGATTGACTTGAAATTTGGAACGATGGCTCCTATAGCTTCGCTTGTCGTGTCATATCAATCTTGGCTCGATCCGGGCTCAGACAAAATTCGTCGATATCCATAGTGAACCTGCGTATAACCGATTTTCTAGACGAATTGTCTTTGGTTTCTAGTCAAGTTCTTGGTGTCACGGCCTTGCCAAAAGGCGGGATAACATTTGCCCCCCAAAGTACGTCTTGTGGGAACATGATGTGCTTTGAAATGCCGCAATCTTCATTCTGAATATTTATTGTCTTTTTGATGAAAGCTGTAATCTTCGATTGATTTTCAGTAATATAAATGTTGATTTGTTGACCGCCAATGATTATGTAGTGCATTGTTGTAACTAAGTGTCGAGTGCTAGCGATTTGTTGTTCACTGTTGTAATTGTCATCAAGTAAGCATTCAACTACTGTAAATTTTGAAAATTGAATGTTAGTCTGTCATACATGCATGTATGTTAGCCTGATTCCCGTCAATGTTTGCACGTTCACGGGTCATTGTCAAGTTTTTTTATATCGAGTTTCGCAACGATCCTCTCCTGGATCTATGTGAAATTCGAGTTGTAACAACGTTCGATTGTTGTTTTAAGTCCTTCCTTTGTATCGATCCTCTCTTGGATCGATCTGAGATGTTGGAATGTATGCTTCGTATCGATGAATACGTCATATTGGGTCTCGGATCGATGGATACAAAAGTAATGCTTTGTATCGATGGAGTCAAACGATCCAGACATAATCATGTAGTGATGCTTCATGGAGGATATGTCATTCTTATTCCTTTATTCAATAAGAATCCCCGATTGTGGATTATCTTTGATAGGAGTCATCCATGACTCTTTTTCTAGATCCGTCTCCAAGATCTAGTTGATCTTCATATGTCAATGCTTAGAATAATAAGCATTTCAACTGGAACAAAGTCTATTTTTCATGCATCCCCAGAACTGGTTAGCTTGGCGAGTGATTCAGCATTTTTGTTTAGTTCTCTGAGGATTTGTGTAGTGGTGTAATAGTCGAAGCCGGCTAGTAGCTTTTGGACCCGGTTGAGATAAGGAGCAAGACGTTGCCCCCTAATCAGATAATCTTCCCTAACTTGGCGTACTACTAACCAGTAATCACATAAGACATGTAAAGTTTCCACTCGTAGTTTTCTTGCAAGTTTGAGCGCCAAGGCTTCATACTTAGCTTCGTTATTTGTCGTAGGGAAGTTGAGTTTCAGGGTGTAGCAGATCGTTCGTTCCTCAGGAGTCATTAACACAACTTTGATGTTAGAAAGCTGGTTATTGGAAGTTCCATCGGTGTACGTTCTCCATCGGTTGGACGGTTCTCCACTGTTCTTCGGATAGTCGTCTGATGTGGTGGATTCAGATGTGAAGTATGCTAATGTTTAACCATGGAGAGCTCTCCGAGGGAGATAAGTCATATCAAATTGGCTTAGCTTGATACTCCATTTGAGTAACTTTTCAAACATCTAAGGTTTCTATTGGACCTATCGTAACGGTTGGTCGATATGGACGTTAACGAGGCGAGCTTGTCAATTGCCAACCTTCATCATATACTGGTCTTTGGATTCGTTTCTCTTCACATAGCATTGCGACGCTTATGGCGTGTGTTGACACGGCCCAATTGATATATAAATCTTCGCGATCCAAAGGTTTGGGTAAAATGGGAGGTCTCTTTAAGCGATCTATCAGAGCTGCTTGGTTGTCCTCGGTACATGGGTGTCTCTAATTGTCGGAATTATCTAGAAATTAGTCTTGATTCGATGAGAATTGATGATGAAAATGAAGAATCTTTTTGATGTAATAGTGAAAGAGCATTTCAAAGGATCGAGTTTCATCCTGCATTTTTTGGAGAGCGCTGAATACCTCTGTCAAGTCATCGATATGATTGTTGATAGTCGTGATCTCACGAGCATATCAACCACATCTACTTTCATTGACCGACCGACAAGATTTTTGAATGATCTGTTAATCGTCTTTTGGTAAGTAGCATAAGCGTTCTCAAGTTTGAATCCAGGGATTTCAGCATAGCACTATAGGCCCAGGTCAATAATGAAACAGTTGTATTCCTGGTCTAGGACATGCTTCAGTACCCGATTGTATCTGGAGTTTGCATTCATGGATGTGAGTAATTCATGTCTGATGGTCAAGTCCATCAGTTGGTTGATCATTGGAAGTGGAAAGCTGTGCTTTGTCATACCCCATGCAAATCTGAGTAGTTGACGTATGTCCTCCACTCTCTGATCTTTTTTATTATAAGTAAAGGATTGGATACTCATTTTGGTTGGAGGGCATCATGGATAAACCCACTGGTTTTGAGCAGATTCGCCTCCTCTTTAAGTACAACAGATCTCTCCGGATCCATGTCGCATCGTTTTTGTTCACCAAGACATGCCTCGGGTCGACATTTAATGCAGGGTTCTTCATGGCTAGCGAGAGTCCATATATATATATATGTATGTATGTATATGAGATCGAGTCCAAGCGAACACATCAAGATTCAACTGAAGTAAAACAGTTGACTCTTTCTTCATCATTGCGCAGAGTTGTGATCTGATCTACAATAATCGTGATGGATTGTAGGCGCCTCATGTGTTTGTTTGCAATGGTAAATGATCAGGCTTATAAGGACGTTGAATCAAAGGATTAGTAGAACTTAGCCTTGTACTACATGCTGCTACATAGCTGGCTCCAGCTTTGAGATTGAATTTACTTATGTTTCTGAATGATGCGCTTTTCATGCAATCTACCTGCGATCCATTGCTCATCGGAAGGGTCAGAATGATGATCAGTTGCCCATAAGTCCGGGTATTTTTCTGATGAATCTATCTCTAGGCATCCTTTCGGTCGCAACCTTGAGTTGTTATGAATATCAGGCATGGGTCATAGGTTCAAGTTGTCATAGTCAACTCTCGGATAATTACTCTTTTGCCCCCAGTCTCGGGTTGGCGGATGCATTACGCGGACAGCCTAGTCTCGTCCTAGTTGTGTCTATACTGTAGTTTAAGCTTTAAGAACCAGAGTTGACTGATGAATGGTTGAATCATATCAATCTTATCTTCTTGTTCGTGCCCCCAAGTCTGGGGAATATCTCGATAAGTGGTAGGGTAGATAATGTCCGCTTCAATTCTGTATATTATCCCATTGAACCATGGGATCGAGTTAACCGATGGAAGGCTGAGTCGTGCCTATCCTGTATTATGTTCTAGTTCTTTCCTCTTAGCGGAATAGATTGTTACTTTGCCAACATTCGGACATAAGCTAGATTCTGGACGGTCAATGACATTCACTTCGCCGCTTATGTTGCCATACTCTGGGCAAAAACTGAGGAGTGAATCGTCCAGTTAGATCCAATGCAGGTGCTTCCCTTGTCGAATCCAGGGTAAGAATCAGTGTGCAAATGTTTAGGTTGCACTTGTTTTGAATTGTTCTTTTAGCCGGATCATGGTAAGAGTCAATGAATGAATGGTTGCGTTGCATTCATTTAGAGTTGGGTGATCAACCATGTCCGTTTCGATTTACGTTCTCCTGTCAGATCTAGGGATAAAGTCAGCTCAAATGCAGTCATGTCATGCTCATTTGGTCTCATGTTCTTCCTGACGGATCAAAGGAAGGCAACGGAGGACATTGGTCAAGTCACACTCATTGGTGGTCTATTCTTCTATCCATGCTCTGTTGGTCAGAGGTATTCGATGGACGTTCGGGTCACATCGATTTGTAGTCGAAGAGGGTCGATATTGATCGTCGATTCAACGGCACGATGTAGAATGCTCGGACCTCATTTCCTATCGATCCAATGGTATGATATGAAAGGTGCAGATCGATATTTCCCGTCGATCCGGCGGTACGATGTAATTGGTTGCTCAGAACTTCGGGCATCATTCTGATTGGTTAGCATTAAGGTCTCCTTGTAGTCATTTCCTTAAGTTGTAAAGGACGCTAATCTGGAGATGTAGCGAGTCACCTTTCTCTTCTTTCGGTTATTTGTACTTTTGCCCCCAGTCTTGCGTTAGCAGAGTTAGTTCGTGGATGGTCTAATTGCACATGTGGTGAGTTTATACTCCTCATGTCGAGTTTAGGTCAGAGTTGGTGAATGAATGGTCGAATCACATTCATCCGTTTGTCTATTCTTGTAGCCCACTATAGGGATTAAAGTAAGTTAAAGGACCATTAACCACACCTATTTGATGTTTATACCCATGTCCGCACTCTGGGGACTAAGAGTTTTAGTAGAAAATGGTCAGACCGCGTTTTCCTCGGTCAATTCCTCTGCCCCCAGTCAAGGGCAAAAGTCAAAGTGTGGCCGGTCAAATTACAACAACCTTAGTTTGATGCTTCTCCCATTGAACTGTAGGAAGGAATTGATTGGCGGATGATTAGGTCACATCCGTCCATGTTGCATGCACAACCCGTCGGATCACATGCGAGAGTTAGCAGATGAACGGTCATGCCACATTCATTTGCGGTTGAACGGGTAGTCACATCCATTTAGAATAGGACATTCAGCTAGGTTCATTTTGCGAATCTGCGTCTCCCTATCGAATCAAGGAAGAAATTTTGTCTTGTACGGTTGGAGTGCATCCCTGTAAATTTACATTATGGGTCCCGTGCCGGGGACAAGAGTTGATGCATGGACGGTTGTGTCACGCCCGCTTAGTGCTGGATGGTCGGATCGCATCCAATTTTGTGTATTAAGTGTGCCCCCATGTCAGGGGAAGATTGGAAAGTAGACGGTCGTACCACATCTGCTTTTTGTACTACAGAACTTGATGAGGAACCATAGCCGATAGATGGACAATCGAATCACATCCCTTTTGGTATTCATACTCCAAACCATGCTTTGAGGACTGGAGTTGGTTAATGGGTTGTTAGTCACACCCATTTGGTGTTTATACTCTAGCCTGCGCTCTCGGGATCGAATTAAGTTTATGTTTATACTCCAGTTCGCACTCCGGGAATATGGATTTAGTTGATGTTTATACTCAAGTTCGCACTCTGGGAATCTAGAGTTAGTTAATGTTTATACTCTAGTTCGCACTCTAGGAATCCGGAGTTAGTTGATGTTTATACTCCAGTTCGCACTCTGGGAATCTGGAGTTAGTGGATGTTTATACTCCAGTTCGCACACTGGGAATCTGGAGTTAGTTGATGTTTATACTCCAGTTCACACTCTGGGAATCTGGAGTTGATGTTTATACTCCGACTCGCACTCTGGGAGTTCAGAGTTGATGTTTATAATCCGTTTCGTGCTCTAGGAATCCGGAGTTGATGTTTATACTCCGACTCGTACTCTGGGAGTTCGGAGTTGATGTTTATACTCCGACTCGCACTCTGGGAGTTCGGAGTTGATGTTTATACTCCGTTTCGTGCTCTGGGAATCCGGAGTTGATGTTTATACTCCGACTCGCAATCTGGGAGTTCGGAGTTGATGTTTATACTCCGACTCGCACTTTGGGAGTTCGGAGTTGATGTTTATACTCCGTTTTGCGCTCTGGGAATCCGGAGTTGATGTTTATACTCCGACACGCACTCTGGGAGTTTGAAGTTGATGTTTATACTCCGACTCGCACTCTGGGAGTTCGGAGTTGATGTTCATACTCCAAATCGTGCTTTGGGAGTTCGGAGTTGATGTTTATACTCCGTTTCGCGCTCTAGGAATCCGGAGTTGATGTTTATACTCCGACTCGCACTCTGGGAATCTGGAGTTGATGTTTATACTCCGACTCGCACTCTGGGAGTTCGGAGTTGATGTTTATACTCCGACTCGCACTCGGGGAGTTCGGAGTTGATGTTTATACACCGACTCGCGCTCTGGGAGTTCAGAGTTGATGTTTATACTCTGTTTCGCGCTCTGGGAATCCGGAGTTGATGTTTATACTCCGACTCGCACTTTGGGAGTTCGGAGTTGATGTTTATACTCCGTTTCGCGCTCTGGGAATCCGTAGTTGATGTTTATACTCCAGTTTGCATTCTGGGAATTTGGAGTTAGTTGATGGGTGGTCAGTCACACCTATTTTAGTGTTTATACTCTAGTCCACGCTCTGGGGACTTAGAGTTATTTAATGTTTATACTCCAGTTCGCACTCTGGGAATCTGGAGTTAGTTGGTCAAGTACGTGGACGGTTGAATCATATCCACCCTGAGTAGGCAAGCGAAGTCATTAGATGGACGGATCCATCCTCCTCGAGCTTGTAAATATGGAAGGCGAGGTCGTTAGATGGACTGATCCATCCTCCTCGGGTTTAGGTTGAATACATGTGAAGTCGTTAGATGGACGGATCCATCCTCCTCGAGCCCATGTCCGTAATTTTATACTCCTGCTCACACCCTGGGAGCCGGAGTTAGTTAGAGGATTATCGTGTATCAATCCCTTATTGCCGCAGTGTGATGGCTTGTCCCTGAGCTGAGGGTTTCACTTAGCGAGTGATCGGTTGGATCCCGATTAACTTCCACTCATATGCCCCTCAACAAAGGATGAAATTTAGTTTATGGACGGTTGGATCGCGTCCATGTTCATTTGGATTCCGCTTTTGCCAAGCCTAAGGAGTAAGATTAGTGTTCTGGCATGCTTTGTGCTCGAGCATAGGAAGGGATGGTCGAACTACATCCACTCTGAGTTGTGTATTTTCCCTTAAGTCGGGTGCAAGAATTGGAGAGCAGACAGTCGAGTCACGTCCAATTTATACTTTGCATTCTTTCAATCGAGCTAAGGAAGAGAGTTGAAATGACAGCTTGTGATGGTTAGCGAGTAGGCAGTCAGTCGTTGATGACTTTAAATTGAGGGTTGGACCCTTATGAAGTTGGTTTAAGGCATGACTGTTTTGCCAAATTACAGAAGCAAACTGGAGAGAGTGAACGGTCAAATCATATCCACTTTAAACATGTGTTCTCAAACAATCCCAAGTGTCTAATGTAGGATTGGATGCATGGATGGTGACGTCACGTCCACCCTTGGTGTGATTCCGATTTTACCAAGCATCAGAAGAAGCATAAGTATTTTGGCGAGCTTCAAGTACGAGATGGAGAGTACATTGTTGGGATATATCACTCCAAGTCTTTCCCAGATTTCCAATTAAATTGCATAGGCGGATGAGTGGATGGTCGGTTGCATCCACTTTGCACTAGAGTCTTGACCTTGTCGGTCTCTTCCGCTTTGATGCCTTGCCCCCAGTCAGGGGGATATAGTAGCCGATGAGTGGTTGAATCATGCTCGTCATGATGATACCTCAATGATTTGATCATAGTCCGCGGAGGTTGTTTTGCACCCAATCTTAAGTAGTCGGTTACCTGCATCATTTGCAAGTAGTTTAATTCA
This sequence comes from Allium fistulosum, assembly GCA_030737815.1. Taxonomy (NCBI): domain Eukaryota; kingdom Viridiplantae; phylum Streptophyta; class Magnoliopsida; order Asparagales; family Amaryllidaceae; genus Allium; species Allium fistulosum. The sequence goes on along the minus strand of CM060908.1, from coordinate 295,382,620 downwards.
AGTAGGTCCTAACGTAAATGAAATTGAATTAGAAATAATTCAAAAGAGATCAGATCAAATCTCATTGATAAGTGAGGTAGCGTCGTATGCTCGCTATTGCACTTCAGTCCAGCCCTTCTCAGTTGGAAGTCTAACGCAAATGGTTCAATTTGATCAAAGTCCTTGATCGATAGGGGTCGGATGTTCCCGGTCCTTCGTTTTATGGGGCTTGCACATATTGTCGGAGCTATCCTTCCCAGAGCAGCCTTATGGCGTTGGCGTTCAAGGTAGCCATCTAGAGAAGAGGAGTTTTCCGATCTAGAGTATGGAGTAGGTCCCCTCCTTATCCTGCTATGTTGATCCTTCATCTGATTCACCAACTCAATATTAGCCTAGACATGTTGATGGCATTCATCACCCTTGGAGAAATCCACGCTCCATTCCCACTTCATAGGGTAGTGTCGGGGGTTGTATTTCCATAGTACACCGACATAGTTAACATGTTGAATTTTCACTGGAAGTTCTGCATGTAGGATGGTTTCAACGAATAGGTCACGACTGGGAAAGATTCTCCAATCGACATTATGATCAGGTTCATTTTATTGCCAAGGGGTCTTGTAACACTGTTGAATGATGTATGCATGATTGCCCGATGTTCGAGTGGTTTGGTGATGCCGATTGGATGGTGAGTTGGTAAAGATGGGCTCATAGATTGGTGATTATTTCTAATTTTCACCCAGGTAGGAGGCTCATATAAGATAGTGAGGAAGTCCTCTTAAGGTTGTATGTCGTGCATCTAGTCATATGGACACTGTATGATTAGGACGCGGGCATTTGAAGATGGTTCAGCAGTGACCAGCTATGTTTTGAGTTAGTAGAGTAGACAGCGTTGGGCAGTCGTCATATTAGCCATCGTACCATAGTTGTCAATTCAGGAGTTTAAAAGCTAGTCAATTGGGGAAAGTTGCAGTTCACCTTAGAAGCATGACATATTAACCAACTCTAGTTCTTGGCGTATTAGCCAGGTTCTCCAACCTCTGGGAGCACCGGTTGAGTAGTATTCCTTTACCCATTCCTTGATTGCAAGTCGGCATTTGTTGTCGTGATCTCCTGTGTCTTGTTCAGTCATGGAACAATCAGACGTACGAATGGAAAGTTCCTTCATTAAATTGAGCTTTGAATTCACTATGCGGGTGCTCTGCGCTGCGGCAAGGAATGTTCCTTCAACAAAATCGTGTTTTTAAAAAAGAAATCGTTGCCAAAGAAAATTGAAACCAAATTCTCGTTTCACACGCTCATTTCGATCTCCCAAAATCGCGTTTTAAAAAGAATCCAAAATTGAAGCTAAATTTGATTTTCAGGAGATTTAAGGTAGCGATGGAGGCGATTGAATGGGAGTCTGAGTCTGTCTTGGGTTCACAAATTGCTGGATCGAATTCAAGATTGATGGTGATTTCTGGTGATAATTACGGTGAGGAATATTTTGTTGAGTTTGGATGATTGGTGGTGGCGATTGGGTGAAGTGGTTTGCAGAGGTAGGTGAAGCAATTGACAGTGGTGGAGTGGCACAGTATTGAGGTGGTTTGTATATGAGTTTGGGTGGCCGTAAGGCAGTGGGGAAGATGTGCATGTATGTTGCAGTAAGGTGATAAAAGAGAGGGATGTTGTGATGTTGTTGATGTTGATGGAGATAGTATTGGGTATTGGGTATGGCACTCGGTAGGGCAGTGGGATGGTTATGTATGTAGGCAGTTGATATGAGATGATAAGATATGTAATATAGCAGCAATATGGCATATGTTTGTACCAAGATTAGGCACAACACTCGTCGGAAGTTTTTGAAGAGATAAAGTGAAGAAATTAAATGGAAAAAGAGGATTATTTAACAAAAACTCCAAATTTCAGATATGAAAATAATTAAAATGCAAGAAGACACAAGAATTTAGAGTGGTTCGGCGTATCGCCTACGTCCACTATGAAGTTGATAGCTTTATTGATCTTTCTTTGAAGATTACAAGTGAATTCTGTGAGTTACAACAGATAATTATGATTTGCAGCAGTCAATTTCGTTGTTAGCAGCAGCGATGGAGTTCAGATCTGGATCCGGTAGAGTCTGGGCGTTGGAGAACTCAAAGAAGAAGAAGCCCTTTTTTTTGTATGCCCTGGGGCTCTATTTATAGGTGTAGGAGGCTGATATTTCGCTCAAATCTCGGGAGGCTCCCTCTGGCACGTGACTAGGCCCGCGCGCCCAAGCTCGTGAAGTTTCGGTCCGATCCGTGATTGATACGAACGGATTTCGTATCGATCAAGATTTCATCCAATGGAGTCGAAATTTGGCATCGACATTCTTTAGCATGTACGTAAGCTTCTGTGAAAATTTCATAGCATTTGGACTTGTAGATTAGGAGATATGATGGATACGAATTGGGATCTTTGGTTGGCTGTTTCGTTCGACTCCCTCATTTCGACTCGCTCTTATTCGACTCGGTTCTGTTTGACTCGATGATGTGGCATTTATTCGTATCGACTGCTGTGCCTTGCTTCGCATTGATGGACACAAAGTGGAGCGAGTCGAAGTGGAGCGAGTTGAACAGTGGTTCTCTGATGGACGCGAAGTGGAGCGAGTCGAACAGTGGTTCTCTGATGGACGCGAAGTGGAGCGAGTCGAACAGTGGATCTCTGATGGACGCGAAGTGGAGCAAGTCGAAGTGGAGCGAGTCGAACAGTGGTTCTCTGATGGATGCGAAGTGGAGCGAGTCGAACAGTGGTTGGTTTTCATCCAATTTTGTATCGTTCGTAACTTGAACATACGAGCTCGGATTGACTTGAAATTTGGAACGATGGCTCCCATAGCTTCGCTTGTCGTGTCATATCAATCTTTGCTCGATCCAGGCTCAGACAAAATTCGTCGATATCCATAGTGAACCTGCGTATAACCGATTTTCTAGACGAACTGTCTTTGGTTTCTAGTCAAGTTCTTGGTGTCACGGCCTTGCCAAAAGGCGGGATAACAGAAGACAGTTTATAACAGGGGATGGTGGAATGAAGTTGTCAGGTTGAAGTTTCAAGGGAAGTTGTAATAGTGGTGATGTATGTTGTGTATGGGGTGATGGCAGGCAGTTGCAGGTTTGTAGAAATGTTTGCAGAAATTTGTACAAATGGAGATTGTTGTTGTGCCAGAGGAGATGGAAGGCAGGAGGGTGATATAGCAAGCAGTGTGCAATGGTTTATGTTAAGTTGTTTGGTGGATGTTGCAGCTGGATATGCTGTGGTAATATGTTGCTAGTGGTATGTATGCAGATGAGTGAACCGAGTGAACTTGTTGATCAGGTGTGCAGGGGATGGAGTGGTAGTAGCAGCAGAATAGGAAGATGGAGAAGTTTTGCTGGCAGAGGAATTTTATAGGCAGTGTTTGGTTGTGACTGGGGTATGGAAGTAGATGGAAGATGGTAGAAGTGTTGTACAGGCAGAAGTGGTTTGTGGCTGTAGTAATGATGGTAGTGGCAGGGGGATGATATGACAGTGATGCCAAGTTGTTGTTCTGTGATGTAGGTTGTATGGCAAGAAGTAGTAGTTATGAATGTAGCTTTTTGATGTGGTGAAGTTTTAAAGTGAACAGAGATGTATGTAAGAAGGTGGCAGGCTGTAGTTGTAAATGGAGAGGAGTGGTGTGGTTGATAGTTGGTAAGGGGTGATGTTTGATGGACAGATGAGTTTGAGAAGTAGTGTGGCAGATGTATGATGGTCAAGAGTATGTGATGGTTGTAAGAAGGAATGTGCAGTGTAAGCAAGTTGAAAGGATGTGGGTTATTTGATGTTAGGGGTGGTTTCAGGTATAGATGGCAGAAGAACTGCAGTTGGAAATAATGGATGGAAGTTGATGAACTGGGATATATGTGAAGGAAATGTAACAGTGGTTTCAGGTCTGGTAACAGTGGGAAGTCAGGGGTGGTTTCAGGTTTGGTAACAGTGGCAGTGAAATGTAACAATGGTAGGTTTGGTAATAGCAACGCACAGATATGCAAAGAGACCAGGAAGTGTGCAGTTTTGATGTGAATGCAGGGGGAAGAGGGAGGAGTTGCACTGATGTGTAGGCAGTTTAATTGGTGGCAGAGTGGTGAGCAGCAGTACTGATGTGTCGATGGCCAGAGAAGGCAGTAAAAGGGATGGGCATAAATATGCACAGTGCACAGTTTTGATGAAAAAAGAAACATGTAAATGTAAAATGTGCAGATATGCACAGTTTAGTACAAAGAAATATGTAAATGTAAATGTAAATGCAAACAATAATTTTTTTTTGAAATTGTGTACAATTTTTTTAAATAGAGATGCAAATGAAAATAGAACTAGAAAACAAGCGCACAAATCAAATCACACAACAAACATACACAGAACAATTTATTTTTTCTCAAATGCAATTCAATACACAATAAAATCAAACAAAAATAATTCGAAGAGTAGAAATAAAATCAAATTAACTCCCCGGAAATGGTGCCAAAAACTTGTTGATTAACGGCGGTTTTTCTATCGTTTTAGAAAATCACCGAAAAATTGTAATAAAATAACCGCAAGTGTCCGGCGTTTAATTTTAGTACATGGCGAGTACGAGTAGATCCACAGGAAATTGAAGTGATTAAAAATTCTACTTAATCAAATTAAACCAAGATTTGTAGTCGTTTAAGCTATAAAAAATGTAAAAACTAACAAAAGAAAGTGAATAAAAATATGATAGTAGAAAGGCAATTTAGAGGCAATTTCCTTCTCATTATCACATAAATCAACATAATGAAATTATGATCTCTCTTTTTTGGTCAGTACTGAAATTAGTTGATGTATTTATCATAAGTATGGCCTATTTGTGCTATTAATTAGCCCAACATAAACCATCAAACTTTAACACACCCACTAAACCACTTGTTATATCTCATGAAAAAGATAATGAAATCAAAAATAAAATCTATTCTAAGAGTGATCTATTTACTATTGATTAGTAATATAGACCATCAAATTTTGATTCTAAAATCAACTTCACTACCATAATCATATGTAGATGAAGACGTAATTTGTGTTTATGTTTGTTGAAGCATAGCCTATTTGGTGTCAACAACATAGGCTATCAAATTCAAAGTTAAACAACAAATTTTTTACCAAATCAAACATTCCATTAAGCACTAAACGAGATCATAGATCAACAAATATGTTAAATCTACATGATCAAGAGAGCTTCATTACCCCTAAATCGAAGAGGTTTAACTTCTCATATTTGAACAAATGTAGATTGCAACATAGAACAAAAACAAAAGAAAAAAGAAAGCTAATTAAAATAAAAAGAGAATTAATCTACTTGCATAAATAAATAGATCTACACTATTAACATGAAAGGAAAAAGAGCATGTAAATAAAAATGAGAACGAAAATAAAATAAAAGCAAAGAAGAAAAAGAGGAAAAGGAGGCTTAGGAAGCCATTTTATTTCTCATATAATTTGTTGCTACCACTAAACTAAACTAAAGAAGGCATGGTGCTAAGAGCTTCATTGCATGAAACATAAGGGATATTTATACATGCCTAAAACCCTAATCCATATTTTAGGGGACTACTCAAAATACCCCTTACGAAATATGGCCACCAAGTTATCATTAGTCTCCAATTAATCCTCCATTAAGTATGCATGTAACTTTGATCTCCACTAACATCTGCATTAGCTTCTAATTGTAGATCAAGGTAAGTAGGTAGGTAGGGTCCTCCATGATGCATGAGTTGATTTATTTCCATCTTCATTTGCCTTCTTCTCTTGTGCATGCATGAATACATTAAAGCCTCTTCATATTTCCATCCAAATTCCTACAAATAAAAATAAAATGTGCAGGTGAATATTCTCAAAATTAATATATGCACAAAATTACCGTTTTACCCCTATACGAAGATGAATAAACAATGATTTGAAAATAATTGAAATTTTGGTTTAAACATGTTAAAATACCCTATATGCTCATTTATTTAATTAAATTGGATTAAATATGGAAGTAAGAATATGCACATTTACATGCACATCAACGCCGCTTAGCGGAACGGGTTTTCTCCCCACTATTATTTTAACCCGATTTATAATAACCGTATACTATGCAACTGCATCCACAAGGGTTAAGACATAACATAATAAAATGTATCATGATGATATGCAAACATGCAATATGCTCTAGATTTTCCATCCCCGTTCACCTGACTAGCTATCTCAAGTTTTAGTTTCTAGGGTTACTATTAACCTGTTAGTTTTGATGGGCTAACTAATAACCTGTTCCAAGCTTACGGACCATATGTCCGGTTTCATAATTTCCATAGGATCACTAAGAACCTATTGTTGTCTACCAATAACATCATCTAATCATAGTTTTCATGGAGTCACTATGAACCTATTGGATTCTCCAATTACATTTCTCATGTCATAGATTTTATGGGATCACTAGGAACCTATTAATCTCTTTCAATAACTTATTCCAGACATACTTTCATGGGATCACTAAGAACCTATTGGCCCCTCCCAATAACACTTTCCATACATAGTTTTAATGGGCTTACTAAGAACTTGTCTAAACCAATAATCCTTTGATCAGTCTTTGGGCATCCTATATTCTGCTCTGTCTGACCTCCTGGATACAGTTCTACTCACACAGGAGTTAACTCAATGTATATTCACTTAGATCAATTTAGTTGGTTATTCTACCCTTAACACCCCAAAATGCAGTTATGGGTTAACTATGAGTGAATATGTTTATAGAAGGATACATGATAACCGATCAAAACATTATTATATAAACATCTATGATTTAATTCCTTGTAATCATTTTTCTAAGGAAACATGGTAATACCCTTAACCCGCTATCTTTAGCAAGGAAAGGTTCTTCAAAATGCCAAAGTTAAATGCCAGTTTAAAACTCTTCCATATTGCCATGAGTCACTATATATCTATATGGTTTGAGATGGTAGGTTATTATTCACACCGGACTTTTTGTTTGACTCGAAGTTTATGTTTCCCCTTAAACTCTTAGGTGCTCAATTGATTTTGAGTAGTTTGAGAGTTAAGGTTTTTAGATTCTCCTTTATACGAATAAGCTTCCAGAGATGTGCAAGAGGCAAGCTAGCTATTGGGAGTTCTTTCTGTTTGATTCCACTGTGTTATTTGATGAGGCAAAGTTGATTAGTGCCTATATTTAGACTCTGATCAACCAAGAGGGCATCTTTATATATCGCTCTTGGTGTATATTGTAATAAATTGTAATTTCTCCGAATGTGGCTTACGTATGTGATTATGTAATGAATCTGAAATGAAATGAGAAATTTTTTAAATTGAATTTAATTTTTTTTCATATTCATGTGTTTCTGGTATATCAATGTATCTAACCTTACCGTATTTGGTCATTGAGAATTAATACCTATGGATGACTGCAATATCCATAGCGGTTAGTTTTGAGCCTCCAAATGGGAGATGTTATAGTAAAGCTAGGATTGGGAAGCAGAATCATAGTATAAAAAAGCAATTCTTAAAACCAAGCTTTTATATTGACCAAAATTAATGGTCAATTGCATGGAGGTACATTGTAGTCGCCCGGAGGAATTATGATATACTTAAATTCTATAACCCAAACAAGATGAGTGATAAAAAGATGGTGGTGATAAGTGATAGGAATTGGGTACTATGGAGAAACTATCAGAGAACGAAATGTGGGTAATTCTGGTTAACACATCTATTATTACCCTTCACCTTGCATAACCTCGAAGAATAATTACACCCAGTTTATTAATTTTATTTCCCCAATAAATTCCAAATTTACCCTTATATTTTTACAATCCTCTTCTCTCACTTTGGATATCCCTCTTTAATTATTCTTTCCTACAACTATCCTTACAAAATACAATTTATCTTTACAATTTCACTAACGTTAGAGTAGACAAAATCTTACTTTAATGTAGATTATTTTTGGTTCATTTATTTGTAGACTTTGATATAGAGCTTTCTTTTCCCCACATCTATAGTTAAATCAATTTAAAGTTAGATAACTTGAATTTAGAGTTCCTTATATAAAATTTGAGTTTTAATCTTGCAATATTATGAGGCTTTTATAATTAACATTGTCAAACTCCAACCTAGTGTTTTTCAACGACTTCTCCCTCATCTCGCCTTTCTGTTTGTGGATTGAGTTAGAGCAACGACCTTTTTTGTATCATCATGAAATTTAAAGGTAAAAAAATAGTATTTTTACTCTTTTAGAAGTGTATGTAAGGAAAAAGGCCATGGATTGGTAGAATCAACTATACAATTTTGTTGTATAGTAGACTAAAAGGACAATACTATTTGCAATGTCAAAGCATATATTATTAGAACGGTAACTTCTAATTGGCCTTTAGATATTTTGAAGGAATAATGGTTTATCTAGCAAAAATAAAGATTGTGGTATTGTTCGGCAAAGGAGATCTTGTTTTATAGCCAGTAAACAATTTATTTTGAGAAGATGGACTACCAGAATTAAGTATGGTAAGAAGTTATTGATATTGTTACCCATTTGGGTAAGATTTCTAGGGTTGAATATTATATATTGGAATCCAAATCTTCTGAGAAATGCGGATTACGGATCTTAAGGCTGGAATAACACTAGAGGGGGGTGAATAGTGTTTTATGTATTTTTAAAATCTTTTTGAATTTTGTTCAATTTAAACACCAACAAATGCAATTCACAAACACAGATATAATCACAGAATCAGACACAGATGTAAATAATAAATAAAAGTAGTAATGGAAAGAACACACCAGGATTTTATACTGGTTCGGAGTTACCCTACATCCAGTCCCGCACAAACATACGGATTTCTTATCAAAAATAATCTCCCAGATTACACCCTCGATTTCAAGGCCACGAGGTACACCCTCCTGTATTCGAGTCCGGGGCAAACTCTCTTGATTTACCAGGCCACAAGATCATCTAATCGATTTCCGAGGCAACAATCACACCCAATTGATTTCAAGGCTCAACCGCACCTTTTACTCAATAGTTGATTTACAAATAATCCTATAACTCTGAATAGCACTGAGATCTTATGGAGAGAGTGGTAGAGAATCAAACAAGAGATAATCAAGTTTGATTCACTTGGTATTTCGGCAGAATATAGTTTGGGATTCTTTAGGATAAATGTGGAAGATGAAGAGAAGAGAAAACAAGTGAAATCTGATAATAAATTTGTTTAGAACTACTGGTATTTATAGGAAATCAACAGCCATATCTATTCGTGAAAGGATACGACGAATAGACACTTCTTTTGAAAATTTGAATTTTGAATTTAACGGGCACCATGTCGACATGGGGGGTTGAGGGATGTCGACATGCTTTAGGCAAAATTGGTGATTTTGATTTTCTTATTAAAATTGGTTTTTATAATTTGTCAAAACGATTTCTAAAACTTTGTAAATATATTTGAATATAGTTTAAACATATAAAAGAGTTTAGAAAGTAATTTCTAATATATATAATCTTAACCTATAAAGTGATTTAAAATTTGAGTAAATATTTTAAAGCTAAATATTTAAAACAAGAGATAGTTTAAAATCAATGACAATTTTGAAATCAAAATATTAAAAATGATAAAGATAGTTTTGAGGCTAAAACATTTCAAACAAGAGAGATGTCTTTTTGAAAAGAAGGTTTTGAAAACATTTAAAATAAGAGATATATTTTTGAAAAACATTTTTATAAAATTAGTGGATATCAAAGCAGGACCACTATATGTTCCACTAGATATTGTCGTGGGTTCCATCCCACTAGGGTTCCATCCTTTTAACAGGCTCGAAGTGGATTCCATTCCACGAATAAATTTCAAATAAAGATGTAAGTGCTTTCAAGAAGTTTTAACATAATTCTAGACTAACTACATTATCTTGTACTGTTTAAAATCTTGAACTCTTGATAAGTTGATTTCTTGATACTCATGAGTCTTCAATCTTGATATCTTCGATCTTTAAATTCATCAGTCTTGTATCTCTATACTGTACAGTCTTCATTCTTGGTACCTGCATGTTTATATCCTGCATATACATATATATCTAAACTATAATGTTAGTATTTATATTTTATAACAAGTCCTAAGGTTGTTTTCATCAAAACCATCCTTCTCAAGGACTAACAATCTCCCCCTTTTTTATGATGACAACCTATGTTTATAAAACATACTTCTCCTTCACAATAACTCCCCCTAAAACTAATAACTCCCCCTTAATCTAAGCCTAACTACTCTATTTTATAATTCTCCCCCTTTGTCATCAACAAAAACCATCCTAAAACCATAAAACTATAAGACTCCCACTTAAACTAATACTAGAACAAAGTATAGTAAATGGAATGTGAAAGAGATTAACATAATTATGTTATAATTATTCGATACATAAATATGTATAAGTATATTTCAGACAATCCAATCAACACACACATCAAATCCAATCATGTCAAACAAGTCAAACAAATCAATCAAGTCAAATAAGTCAATCAAAACATACCAAACAAATCAAAAACTAATAACCCTATACTATAAGACAATAATACAAACTCCCCTTAAATAAAATACACTTGTTATGTGTACATGTATGCAATATGTAGTATGTAATGCATTATGAAATGTATGACATATGCAATATAGCATGAAATGATATGTAGAATGAAGCGCAACTTAAGATGCAAATGATTATGATATTTCATGCATTGTAATTAATGATGTAATATGCAATGAAATGTGATATGAAATAGGATGCACAATGATATGTAATATGAAATAAAATGATAATGAAGTAAAAATAATAATATGCAGAATGATATGATGATATATATACTATGGTAAGAGATATTTAGATTATAAGATAAACATGAGTGATAAGTAATATCTAACTAACAAGCATATATATATATATATATTTTTGTAAATGGGTAAACTTTTATTAAGGCGTTACAGCCCGAAACCAAAGGCAGCCCACGCTGGACCAATACAAAGTACAAACATTCCAAAGAGTAACTGAACCCTTTCCAAAAACAAACTTTACATCTTCCTCACTCAGACAACACGGATTCATGGCGGCTGATAGCTCGTTCCTGGGTTTCCTTCCTCTGGATAATTTTGATCCTCTTCTACAACACGAGCTGCGTCTCGTACCTGCCTGGTAAGAAGATTCCCCTTAATCCTCTTAAGAATTAGCTGAATGTCTCCCATTGCTAGCTTACTGACTTCCATTTCTTTTCTATGATTGCTTTGGAAAATTCTATGATTCCTCTCCTTCCAAATACTCCAAACAGTCGCAGTGATGGCAATTTTGTTCAATTTGGATTCAAAGTCTTTATCGCATCCACTCCGAGTCAGGTAATCGGTTTGTTCAGCTAAGTTATTAAAGTGAGGGGTTAGGTTTAAATACTTGTTGCACGCAATCCACACCAATTTAGCGAAGTTACATTCGAAGAATAATTGTTCATGTGTTTCTAAACTCTGGTTGCATAGGATGCAATTAGTCTCATTAATCAATCCCCATTTCGATAATCTACCTCTGGTAGGTAATCTCTTCAGAATCGCCTTATAAGCAGTGAAGGCCATTTTTGGGTTGTTCACATGGTCCCATATGATTTTGCTCCATGTTGCCTTACTGTCTTTTAGCCTAATTTCATTCCAGGTAGCCTTAGTGGAAAAATCATTGCCAGTAGGCTTCCAGACCCATAAGTCCATCTCTCTGCCGTGATAAATAGGCATGTATTGAATGACATCCTTTTTGTCTTGATTTATTGGAAGTGATGAACAATCCCACCCATTATTCTTTATCACTTCTTTCACTTTAGTCTTCGGGTATCCAAAATCGGAGAAGGTATGAATTCCCAGTATATCAATCAATGATTCACCTTGGATCCAAGGATCACTCCATAAATCAGTTTCCATTCCATTTGCTATTTCACGAGTACACTGTGACGCTAATGTGTCTCTGGTCTTTAAAATTGCCTTCCAGTTTGTAGAAGCGTTGTTATCAATGGGCATTTGCCAGAAATTGCCTTTGATGTATCTTTTCCTCATCCAGTTACCCTATAATCCTTTACCATTAATAATTCTCCAGGCTTGTTTAAGGGTATGAATAGTTCTCATATCTTTAAGTCTTCTAAGACCCACACCCCCTTCGTCTTTGGGCCTGCATAATTTATCATATTTGATTTTATGTATACCACCTTTCCAAATGAAATCAGCACAAACCCTTTCAATTTTTTGGATAGAAGCATCAGGGAGTTGAAATGTCTGCAGCCATAAGTTAACTTTAGAATGAATAACAGTGTGTACCAATTCTATTCGACCTGCAAGAGATAGCAGTTTGGAACTCCATTCCTGCATTCTATCCCTGATAGATGATATGAGGACTGCACATTCTCCATCCATAATTTTATTTGTAGATAGTGGGATCCCTAAGTATTTGACTGGCAGGTTCCCTTCCTTCACTTTTAGGATATCCATCACATCTGCTCTCCTTCTACAAGTTTTGTTAAAATAGCATTTGGTTTTCTGTTCATTCAGTTTTAATCCAGCACACTTATCTAAATTATTAAAACTTTCTTTGATAGCTGAAGCTGATTCTTTACAGGATTTTATACAGATGAGCAAATCATCTGCATAGAGTAAGTGGCTCACAGTAGGCTGGAAGTTAAAAATAGTCTGAATAAGCTTGTGATGAGTAGCCAACTCCATTTGTAAGGTGAAGTATTCCATGGCAATTGCAAACAAATAAGGGGATAGAGGATCACCCTGCCGAATGCCTCTATTGGACCCAATGAAACCTTTTGGTATACCCTTAATCAGTATAGAGAAGGTAGGAGTAGATATACATTCGTTTATTAGATTCACAAATTTTGTAGGGAATCCCATAGCAAAGAGCATGTGGATAATAAATTGTCTACTAATTTTATCATATGCTTTGTGAAGATCAACCTTTAGACAGAATTTATCAGTGCCTGGTTTATTGAAATTCCTTACCAATTCATGAGCCATAAGCGAATTTTCAGAGATGCTTCTACCCTTAATGAAAGTGCTTTGACACTCGAAAATGAGATCAGGTAAAATCATCTTCATTCTGTTGCATAGAATCTTGCTTAGAATTTTGTATATCACATTGCAACAAGCAATAGGCCGATAATCTTCAATCTTTGAAGGATTATCTACTTTAGGAATAAGGCAAATGAAGGTGTGATTGATTTCTTTGGGAAACTTTCCTGTTTGAAGAATTTCCTGCATAGCTGAAATAATATGTTCTTTCAGGTCACACCAATGGAGAATGAAGAATTTGGAGCCGAATCCGTCGGGTCCTGGACTGGAATCAATATGGATGGAATTCAGGGCTTCCAAGACTTCAGCTTCAACAATTTGCCTTGTCAACATCCTTTTGCCTTGGGAGTTAACCTGCCTCCTGCATTGTATGGTTGGTAAGTTAGTACAAACTTCACCATTAAACAAATCATTATAATATTTGATTATTTGTTCTTCAAACTCTGCCGCATTAATAGTTAATTCTCCTTCCTGGTTAATAATGTGTATGTTATTATTCTTGTTGTTGCGAATGGCCATTTTTGCATAAAAGAATTTAGTGCATTCATCCCCTTCAGTTAGCCATTTCTCCTTTGCTTTTTGCTTGAGTTCAGCAGCTTTAGTTCTGAGAGCTTCTTTTAGGTTGCTTTGATTTAGGTAATAGTTATGCCATATGTTGTCATCATCAACCCCATTATCTATCATAGCCAGGAGTTCTTCACTTTTCCCCTGCAGATTAGAGATCATTTCTCCTTCCTTTGGTCTACATCTATTCCAGTTCTTTAAGCCAATTTTAACCTTTTTTATGAGTTGAATTAATTTATAGCATTGGGAACCCTCAACCCTTGGCAAATCATTGAATTTTGTAACTTCTTTGTAGCCGTCAAATTCATGCCAGTGATTGCAGTATCTGAAAGGCTTGCCTTTGACAGCCAGCCCTTTGTCTACTAAGTCAACAAGGATAGGACAATGATCACTAGTAGATGGGGGAAGGATATTTACTTTAATATTGGAAAACATAGTAATACACTTCACATTAACTAGCACTCTATCTAGTCTACAGGAATTTTTTTTGTTTTCACCACCTCTCCATGTGTATTTCAAGCCACTCTGGATTGGTTCAAGCAACCCCACTTCTATAATGCAGTTATTGAATTCCTTTAGCTGGGAGACTCTCATGGTAAGACCTCCTTTCTTCTCCTCTGCTCTGAGAACTGAATTGAAATCCCCTAGTGCAATCCATGGGTTGTTATTATTTTTACCTATATCCTTGATAGCTTGCCACAGATTAATTCTATGAGATGCCAAGTTACTAGCATAAACACAACTCAGAGTTATTTTCAGACCACCCATATTGATAGCTTCTACTGTTATGTGTTGGTCATCTTTCTGCTGAAGTCTAATCTTCCAATTTAACTTATTCCATAATAATAAAATGCGTCCTTTACCACCTACATCATTATTATGCATACATGTCCATTCCTCTCCCAGAGAATCAGTAAAAAAAGATAGATTATCATTATTGATTTTATTCTCTAAAACACTTATGATTGAAGGAGAGTAAGTTCTCCTCAAGTTTAAGAGGTCTAAATGTCTAACATCATTATTTAAACCCCTTACATTCCAACTAATTATTGACATTTAGAGATTGAAGGCCTACTCCTCAATTTCATAGGAGAGACCTCGCGATTCAACATCGCCTTTCCTTTAACCTCTTGATTCTGGAATTGCTTAGAGTATTCTAAGTTGGTCTTTGTGAATTTATTAGGTGTGCTTTCCTCTATATCTGTGTCTGAGTCCAGTTTATCCAGTTCAATTTTGTTGAGCTCATCTATTTCATGTGTTATATCAGGCACTAACTCTGGCGACTTCCCAGCAAGGGTACGGTCCGTTGCAGTTTCCACAGTATTTGCCAATGTTGGATCATCCGACTTTTTTTCATCTTCCAGTTCATCAGGGATTGCCACAAATGTTTCCTTTTGATTACTAGCTACAGTGCTTGAAGATTCTATGTGTATAAGGGTCTCTTCAGTACTAGGTTCTGTCTGTGCCTCATTTTGTTGTAATATAGGCTCAGATTGACTGGTCTCTTGTATTTGTTTTTGTCTCCACACCTGCTTAACAGGTCCTATTACAGTTTCACACTGTTTTGTGGAATGTCCAAAGCACTTACAGTTGATGCAGACAGGTGGGATGTGATCGTACTCTACCTCCTGTATATATATTACCACTTCTATCTTTTGCACGCACTTGTTTTTTGATAGGTTCACTAGCTTTAATTTCTACTAAGACTCTGGCATATTTCAGTCTTTTAACATTTCTAGCGCAATCATCCATGGCCAGGGGGTTCCAATAAGACTTGCAATTTTACTAATACCACGCGCATTCCATAAGGATAGATCAAGATTCATCAATTTAACCCACACAGGGTGTGTTTCCAACATATCCCTCTCTAGTCTTAGGTTAGGTTCCCATTTCTTAGTGAAAATTAGTTTACTATCAATAAACCAAGGACCTCCTTCCAGGACCTTTTTACAATCCACTTCACTGCTAAATTTAATAAGGTAGAAGCCATTTTCTCTTGGGAATACATCCCATTTACCAGAAGGTTTCCATTCTCTTTTAATGTAAGCATTGAGATGTATATAATAAGGTCTTTTCCCAGCTACATAGATATAAATGGATGTACCCCACATGCTTTTAGCTGAATTAAATACCTCTTCATCCAGATCCACGAAGGGATCCTCAGCATCTTCTAGGGGTTCGAAATTATTAACCCCACCTTCAATACACGTATTACCTGCAATAGCATCAGCCCATGTCCTTTTCCCTTCCTTGAATTCTTGTTTTTTGATTCTAGATCCCACCAATGGTACTCGCTGTTTTGGATTCTCTCTCCTAAGCTGCTGCAGATTCTCCCCGATTGGAAGCTTACCTTTATTTTTGTATATAACTTTTTGCCATCCTGTGTCGTCTACGTCTTCGATTGCGGAGGTTTCGCCATTAGGGTTTCCTGCAGATGAGGGAGATGTCGCCATTTTTAATCGAGAGGAATTTATAAGTTTATATATATGTTATATATATATATCTATCTGTGTGTGTATGTATGTATGTATGTATGTATGTATGTATCAAACTATTTATTATAAATCACTTCAACCAAACAAAGGTAATACACACCAATTACTAGACTTAGGTTAAGGAAACTAATGAATGGGACTGAAAGAGTAGTAAAGACAAGAGTTTAAAGGTAATAAATGTATTAAAACTATAACATATTCATGAAAGGTAGTAATCAAATTCAATATCAAAATCAAAATTAAATTGCTAAGAAATATGGATTTAAACTATATATATATGATCAATATGGTTTTAAAAATTAATATCCTCATTTAATTTCTTTAAAATAATTTTGTTAACTTAATTGTTTTTTTAAGAATCCAAACTTCCATGTTTATAAAATACTTAACTTACTAATTAAAACCTATATATTAAATTGTTATTGATTAAAATATTTAGACACATGTTTAAACCCCTTTTAAAAAAATATTATAAATAAAATAATAGAGATTGAAAAACTAAAATAAACATGTGTTATATTAAGGCCTCTTACATTAAACATTTTAGTTAATTATTAAAAAATATTTAAACATGAAATTAATTTTAAAATATTCTAATATAAGTTAGAAAATAACTCTAATAAGAATAGAGAAAAATACTTAATTTAAATATCATTTTTACAAAGTTTAAAGTTTCAAATAGAAATGGCAATATTTACAGAATGCTAAAAAAATTTTGCAGTAAAATATATTCAAAAAATTATAAAATAGAAACTGCAACATTTAACAAATGCTGTGAAAAGTTTCTAAAACACTACAGCGTTTCATAGCACAGTAATGCTATAAAAACGAATTTGCGGTGCTTAAAAAACATTAACATAAGCAAAGACAGCATTTCAGAAATGATATCTAAAGTTCTGGGCCTATTTTTTAACATGAATTTGCACTAATTTTACGACTAGATTTTGACATGTAAATAATTGATTTTTGACCCAATTGTTTTTATAGTAGTTAATATAATTAAAGTAAATAAAAAAAATAAAGAAAAATAATGAAAAAACATGTGTAAAGACACTTGGCATTATGCACCTAAAAATGCTTTTATTAAAGAACAAATGTAACGACACGTGTCATTTTGCATGTATGTTACTATCTATTTATATGACAAGTGTCATGTGATGTGGTGCAATCTTATTAAATGAAGAAATCTATAAATAGAGCCTTATTATAACATTCTAAATTCATTTTATCATTTCTTAAAGACATAAAATTAGTATCTTAAAAGAAATAGAGTACGAGAAGTAAAAACAACATTAGAAAAGTTGAAATCACGAATGAATGTATGCTTTTCTACTTAGTATAGTTGTAATAAATTACTAGTAAGATTTTATTTGAAAGGAAACACATTTTAAAAGTCTTTAAAAAAAATTAGACTGGTATATTGATATGTATACCATGGTGTGTCGATATATAGACTAAAATATCAAAACTTATAAAAGAGATGAATTTCTATACCTAACTAAATGCATAAATATATATTCCTAAATGTAACAATAAAGATGAAATAATAGTAAAGCGTACCACTATTTGCAGTCCTCTATCTTTCTAACTTTTTTGTTCTTCCATTGTCGTGAACCACACATTTATATCTTTCAGAATTTGAGGATAAGATCTGTTCTATTGCGACGGGCTTGTTTTTCTGATCATCGTAGTATATTCATTTGCTAAATTTGAAGACCATATGAGAAAGATACAGATGATTTAGTAGGTTGACCAACTTGACGCCAAAACTTTGAATTTGAATTTTGAATGAATGGACACTTCAACCACTATAAATAGACCTAACGGTCACCATTTTTCATAAAACTATCTCTTCTTCTTCTTCTTCCCGTTTTTCTATTTACTATCAAACTTCTAGAAGACATATCTCCTTCGTTTCTTAACGGAATTGGATGAAACCAGTGGCAAATCGAAGAGGAAGGCAAGGGCTACGATCTAGTAATAGTTTGGTGACGAATTTGGATGGTATTGTGGTTCAGCAGGCCGAACAGTAAGAGAAATGCAGGAAATTCCATACACAGTTTTCAGTTTTGGATAGCCAACTTCAAACTGTCATATCTTACTCAATTTTGATCAGAATTTGATGATCCACCCATAAAAACGACCGTGAGACCAAGAACTACAATCTGGAAAAGGAGTTGGGAAAAATACTCAAATCTATGGATGAAATTTGAAGAATACCAATGACGGTTTTGCTTTCTTTTTCTCTTTGTTCACCAAAACTTCATTTGACCATAACTTGGTCATTTCTTGACGGATTCGCACGAAACCAGTGCCATTGTGAAGTAGATGGAGAGAAGTATAGTATCAAATCAAGTTGTAGATGAGAATAAAAAGTTTTATATCGATCTAGTACCCATTTCATTGTCGATTGCCATTATATATCCATTTGTTCTTCTTGATCGATGAATGATTATCTGGTATTTTTTAACCAACAGTCATTAGACATAACTCTTCTCCTGCAAAACAACATAACCTTTTAAAGAATCAAGTGACTTTTCAAAATAACAAAATATAGTTTTAAACAACAATATCATGATGATTCTGTAACATATTCATATGAAAATAGTGTTAATAATTTTATCAAAAAAATATTGCCATTTTAAAAAATTTCATAAATCAGATTATGAGAATATTGAAAACCTTGCACCGATACCAAATGTGAGAAACATGGATTACGGATCTTAAGGCTGGAATAACACTAGAAGGGGGTGAATAGTGTTTTATGTATTTTTAAAATCTTTTTGAATTTTGTTCAATTTAAACACTAACAAATGCAATTCACAAACACAGATATAATCACAGAATCAGAAATAGATGCAAATAATAAATAAAAGCAGTAAAGGAAAGAACACACTAGGATTTTATACTGGTTTGGAGTTACCCTACATCTAGTCCCGCACAAACGTACAGATTTCTTATCAAAAATAATCTCCCAGATTACACCATCGATTTCAAGGCCACGAGGTACACCCTCCTGTATTTGAGTCCGGGGCAAACTCTCTTGATTTACCAGGCCACAAGATCACCTAATCGATTTCCGAGGCAACAATCACACCCAATTGATTTCAAGGCTCAACCGCACCTTTTACTCAACAGTTGATTTACAAATAATCCTATAACTCTGAATAGCACTGAGATCTTATTGAGAGAGTGGCAGAGAATAAAACAAGAGATAATCAAGTTGATTCACTTGGTATTTCGGCAGAGTATAGTTTGGGATTCTTTAGGATAAATGTGGAAGATGAAGAGAAGAGAAAACAAGTGAAATCTGATAATAAATTCGTTTAGAACTACTGGTATTTATAGGAAATCAACAGCCATATCTATTCGTGAAAGGATACGACGAATAGACACTTCTTTTGAAAATTTGAATTTTGAATTTAACGGGCGCCATGTCGACATGGGGGGTTGAGGGATGTCGACATGCTCTAGGAAAAATTGGTGATTTTGATTTTATTATTAAAATTGGTTTCTATAATTTGTCAAAACGATTTCTAAAACTTTGTAAATATATTTGAATATAGTTTAAACATATAATAGAGTTTAGAAAGTAATTTTTAATATATATAATCTTAATCTATAAAGTGATTTAAAATCTGAGTAAATATTTTAAAGCAAAATATTTAAAACAAGAGATAGTTTAAAATCAATGACAATTTTGAAATCAAAATATTAAAAATGATAAAGATAGTTTTGAGGCTAAAATATTTCAAACAAGAGAGATGTCTTTTTGAAAAGAAGGTTTTGGAAACATTTAAAATAAGAGATATATTTTTGAAAAACACTTTTATAAAATTAGTGGATATCAAAATAGGACCACTATATGTTCCACTAGATATTATCATGGGTTCCATCCCACTAGGGTTCCATCCCTTTAACAGGCTTAAAGTGGATTCCATTCCACGAATAAATTTCGAATAAAGATGTAAGTGCTTTCAAGAAGTTTTAACATAATTCTAGACTAACTACATTATCTTGTACTGTTTGAAATCTTGAACTCTTGATAACTTGATTTCTTGATACTCACGAGCCTTCAATCTTGATATCTTCGATCTTTAAATTCATCGGTCTTGTATCTCTGTACTGTACAGTCTTCATTCTTGGTACCTGCATGTTTATATCATGCATATACATATATATCTAAACTATAACGTTAGTATTTATATTTTATAACAAGTCCTAAGGTTGTTGTCATCAAAACCATCCTTCTCAAGGACTACCACATCTTAGGAAGGATAACAAGTCTATTAGGTAAGCTTATGACAATGGATAAGCCTATAAGAAGTAAGAGAGGTTTTCAGATATGAGAGTCTCATAGAGGTAGAAGTGGATCGCAAATTTGAGGAGGTAGTTAAAATTATGTGTAAGGATAAAGAAATAGTGTTGTAACTAGTGGAATATGAATATATTGCCGAGTGCGTGAAAATTGCATATGCTTTAATAATCTAAAAGGGATGTCCAACCAAATTTGTTGGGATAAGAAAATAAAGAACGTAAAAAACCCTAAATCGAATAATGAAATGTTGGATTAGGTGTTGTGCTAAAATTAAGGAGGTACCTTATAGGCAATTAGGTAATTTGCTTATATAATTAACCCTAATAATTAATCTTTTTCAAAATAATGTTTGTTTCTGGTTTTATTTCTGTTGTATGTATGTATATTTTGATATACATAAATAACGTTACGAGTATATTTCAACCTACATCTAAACATACAGAGGGAAAATGTTAAGGCAAGATAAGTTACAAACAGGTCTGAGACATTGAGTATTGAATCATGCATATAAACACTTATCTTTGAGTGTTCCTAGTCGTAGGTTCTTGGAGAATATGATGTTGATTAGGAATGGCAATGGGGCGGGTTGGGGCGGGTTTCTTGTGCCCCAGGCCCACCCCGGGGTTTTTAGACCCCGCCCTAGACCCGCCCCGTAGACCCGGTGCGGGTCCAGAATTTTGCCCCAACCCGAGACCCGTACGGGTCAGGGTAGACCCGCCCCGCCCCAAGACCCGGTGAAGGTTTTTGTATTGATTCAAAATTGTGTGCTAATGTACATGTATTTATATTTGTTGTCACTAAATGATACTTTAAATACAAATAACAATGTGTTTACAATTATAAAGGAAGATAATAAAAATGTGGTGTACAAAATAATTCAAAAAAATATGCATATGTTATTTTATAAATATCAATGATGCAGCTTAATACTATAAACTTTTTATAGCTTATTGATTGTAACATTATAATATCCATGTCATAATCAAACATACACACACACACACACACACACACATATATATATATATATATAAAGATTTCATGAGATCTTAGAAGTGCGGGTCGGGTTGGGGCGGGTCAGCCAAGCTCCGACCTGACCCTAGACCCGGAGCTATCAAGAACGGGTCACGGGTCTACCCGCCCCAATGACCCAATGGGGCGGGTCTGGGCGGGCACAAACAGGGGCGGGTCAACCGGGTTTGGACCCTAGACCCGCCCCATTGCCATCCCTAATGTTGATGCACTGTAATATCCCAAATTTTTGATAACATTATTCAGAAGATTTAATTAGATAAATTAAATAAAATAATAAGGATAAAGAGATTGAGATTTGATCAAATAACATAATAGGGCCGGGCTTATTAACGAAGTAATGGGGCTTTAAATTGGTTTAAAGGTTAATTAAACAACACATGGGCATATTAGTAAATTAGCCAATTAATTATACAAGGCTATTCCTTCTCCTCTATGTCCATTGACGTTTCATTTTTCTCATGGTCACAAAATCTAAAACCTAAATCAAAGTCGGCCATTACAAAAGAGGAAAAGAAGGAATTTTTAATCTAAAGCCAAAGATCAAGCTAGGAAGGATTAATCAACATCAAATCTCAAGTTCCTTATCAAATTTAAGGTGAATAATAATTCTTACCATCTCCTTTTTGGTTTTATAATCATGTGATTACATATTCGAATATTTATTTTGTTTCCATGGTATATTGGATGATGATATGCTAAAAATTATGGATTGTTTGATTTAAACAATTATTTAAATGCACAAATTCGTACGGTTTTAAGAGTAAAACCATGAGATATTGATTTCGAAATGCCATGGAAACTTTTTATGCTAAGTATAATATAATTTTGGAGATGGGTCTTGAATTTTAGAATTTTCCAAGCTATGGAAATTTTATTATGAATTTTTGATTGAAAATATGATACGATTGGGTTAAATATTTATTTTGTGAATTTCAGGAAGAAATTGAGTCTAAAATTTTAATATGTTTGATTACATGATTAATTCGAATTTCTGTGATTTTTGGGGATTTTTCCCAGTTGATTTACTAGGGGAAATAAATTATTTTAAAAGAAGGGCTTTTCTGCAAATGTCGGTTTTGTTATATGGAAAGACTTTAATGTTAAATTCCTTTGGTTATATCAAAATAAATGCAGCAGTTTTAGTGAAAAAGTATTTGAAAATTTTAGAGCAGCAAATCAAGGAGTTACAAGTGGCAGGATTAGTTATAAAGAAATTACCATTTTCGGATATAAAACAGCTTTTCAGAAAAAGGGAGGTTCCGCCTATTTCGAGAGGAATACCTTTTGACTCCTTACCTCCGCTATCTTAGTCGAAACAATCAGTGTCGAAACCCATAAAGCCGGAGCCAAGGTGCATGGTATAAATGGGAATTGGTACGAAGCGTGTTGGTAACAAAGCGGAAGGTAGGGTGTCGAAAGCTATGCTTTCATCATAGTCGAAACCAAGGATTCAACTTTAAAAGATCAATGTATGCCTAGTTTTTGAAGAGGCTTTCGACTAACCTATAGAGTCGAAACCTTAGCTTGTTTTCTAAAGCTAATTTCCTGCTTTGATTTACTTAAAGTTTTCAACATAGTCGAAAGCTAGGCTTTCGAAAGGAATTTTACAAATAGCTTTCGAAGGGTTTTTTAAGTAAAAGCTTTCGAAAGGGGGTTGGTTTCGGCCTAGTCAAAGCCTAGCCACTACTCTACCTTCTGACCATGTTGTCCAATAATGCTTACGAAGAGTTGCCTTTGTTTTTACTTTAAACCAAACTTTTTTCTTAATTGCTTTCGAAAGGAATTGGGGTTTTGAAGGAGACGGAGTCGAAAGGGGGTTTCGACCCAGACCTTTGAAGTTTTGATTTTTAAAGTCTTTTGCTTTCGAACTAGATTCTCCAACACTATCAATTTTCCCCCAAACTAATTTATGTTGGTTTCGAAAGAGATACTTTCGTATATAACCATTTTGACCCAAATAATTTTTAAGGAATAAACTCAATGCTTTCAAAAGGGGTACTTTCATTTTTTTCGAAGCTCTATATTTTAAAAGATGATTTGATATCATCGAAAGGTATGTATTCAATGTTTTGAAAAGAGATCTTTTCTTTCGAAAGGAAGCTATCCAGAGGTTTTAAAAGAGATGTTTTTGGTTTCAAAACATAAACCCAATCCCAATTTAAAGTAATAACCATGGCATGAATAAAGATTTTGAAATGTTATCCACTTTGTTATTAACCCATAACTGTATTTTTGGGAAATGGCTGAATAACCAGTTAGGTTGACCCAATAGTGAATATAACTTAACAGATGTTAAAATTTAATTAAAGATATTGGCAGGGGCCAATAGGTTTGCAGTAAGCCCATAAAAACTGTATGATATTGGCAGGGGCCAATAGGTTCATAGTCAGCCCATGAAAACTATGATTTGATACTGGCAGGGGCCAATAGGTTTGTAGTTAGCCTATGAAAACTATACCTGGATTAAGAT
Organism: Allium fistulosum; assembly: GCA_030737815.1. Lineage (NCBI taxonomy): Eukaryota > Viridiplantae > Streptophyta > Magnoliopsida > Asparagales > Amaryllidaceae > Allium > Allium fistulosum. The sequence continues at coordinate 295,358,656 of CM060908.1, read as the reverse complement.
GTTGGCAGTCAGCCAATAGGTTCTAAGTTAGCCCATGAAAACTAGGATAAGAAATAAGATATTGGAGTTACCAATAGTTTCTTAGCGATCCCATGAAAACTAAGCAATTGGATCGATAGTCCTAAACATTTTAATAGGTTAATAGTAATCCTAGTAACTATAATTGAGATAGATAGTCAGAATTAATGGTGATGGGTAATCCAGAATTGATTTAATTGTTTTGCATATCATCATAATGTTTTGAAATACTATGTTTTAACCATTGTGGATGCAGGTGCACAATATATGGTTTTATAAATATTTTAGGATACTAGTGAGGGGAAAATCCGTTTCGCTAAGTGGCGTGGTCTCACTAGATATCCAAATGGTTTGAGATTGTAAATTATTATTCATACCCAGCTTTATGTCTGACTCGAAGTTTTTGTTCTCCCCTTATACTCTCAGGTACTCAATTGATTTTGAGTAGGTTGAGAGTTAATTTTTCCAGGTGTTCTTTTAGACGAATAAAGCTTCCAAGGACGTGTAGGAGGCAACTTGTTGTCACAGTTCTTTTATTTTCGCTGTGTGTTTTGTTTGTAGCAAATTATTTTCTTGCCTATCTATATACTCTGATCTACCAAAGGGGCATCTTCATATGTCGCTCTTGGCGTATTTTGTAATAATTATATGTTATCTGAACGTGGTCTGTGAATTGGGATTATGTAATCAATTTGGAATATTTTGAAATGGAATGTGGAATTTGTTTTGCTGTTTAAATTTTTTCCATATTATTGTGTTCCGTGTATCAATGTATCTAATATTGTCGTGTTTGGTCGTCGAGGATTAATAACTATAGATGACTGCAGCATCCATAGCCATTAGTTTTGGGCCTCCAAATAGGGGGATGTTACAAGTTGCTATCAGAGCATAGGTTTATGAAACTTTAAAAGAAACTTAAACCTAAAAGATTTTTCAAACATAATCCAATAAATTAGATAATAAGATTGGGGTTTGGGTTAATGTTATAGTAACGTACTTGTAATTGCTATATATAGTTATATATATATATATGTGTGTGTGTGTGTGTGTGTGTGTACGTATGCCTCGCTCTCTTAGGCCATTCTTCCGTATCTTACTAAGGCTCGTATGCAGATTTACGAGAAAGGAGATATGGAAGCCGAAAATGGAAGAGGAAATCTCGGTTCAGGAAGCACCACAACTAATGGGAATGCTCGACCCACTACGAGGAGAAACCCGGGTCGACCGGCTAATGCTAGTAACCAAAATGCTGAAGCCAATGTGGGTGCTAGAAATTCACCAGTAGATGTGGGGGCGATGTATCACTTCTTAGCCGGCTTGATACAAGCTGGTGCTGCTGCTGCTGGAGTTGCTGGAAATGGAGGAGCAAATCATGTGGCTCCAGTTGGGAATATTGCTTTGCTGAGTAGAGATTACACCAGTTTGGGTGGGAAGCCATTTTTGGGAACGGAGAGTGCCGTAGAAGTTCAGAACTGGCTGTTGCATTATGAGCGTATATTTACTGATATGGGACTGAGTGATGGAGAAAGGAGGAGGTTGGCCTCAAGACAGTTGCAGGGGTCGGCACTGCATTGGTGGAACAGTGCCACTGCCGGAGTTCCGAAAGAACAGTTAACTTGGAATGATTTTAAGACGAGATTTGAGCAGAAGTTTGTATCTAAGTTTGCTAAGTCTGAGCTGATGAGGAAATTTATGGATCTACTGCAAGGAGTTATGTCAGTAGTTGAGTATGTTACTAAGTTTGAAGAGCTGTCTAGATATGGGTATGCTCTTATAGATACTGACATTAAAAGGAATGAGAAGTTCATTTGGAGACTAAGGCCCGAGCTTGCTAGAATGACCATGACACATATCCATGATTCTTGCAATATAGTGGTGGAGATGGCTATTCGCCATGAGGAGTTTCTTGCTGATTTAGCTAAAGAAAAGTCAGTGGAAACCCAAGGTTCTCAAGGGAAGAAGAGGAAGTTCTTTAAAAAGAAGGGAGCCTAGAAAGGAGACATAACTAAGAGGTCGAAGGCTGAGGTAGTTTGTTATAAGTGTGACAAGAAAGGTCACTTTGCGAATGAATGCCGGTCAAGAAATGGGAGGAAAGCTGCAATTAAGAAGAATGTGAAATGCTTCAGCTGTGATCAAGTTGGGCATTACAAGAATCAGTGTCCAGAGCCAGTTAGGAAGGACAAAGGAAAAGTTTTCGCTATAGGACCAGCTAGGCCTACTACAACATATAAGGGAAAGACTGTGATGGAAGGTACGCTTTTGATTCAGAGTATTTCTGTTAGAGTACTTTTTGATACTGATGCATCACAATCATTTATATCTCAGTTTCTGGTTGATAGATTATATCTACAACCCACCCACCTTGTTACTTCCTTAAGGGTTGCGAATCCAATAGGAGGGTATGCAACTCTAGGGTTAAGATGTGACCAGTTAGAACTTGACTTGTTAGGTCATAAGTTTGCATGCAGTTTGTATGTTATTGATTTCGTAGATTTCAGATCATTTTGGGTATGGGTTGGTTGGGTAAGTACGAGGCTAGAATATTTTGCCAGGATAGAGAAATATCACTGAGACACCCTGATAGTCATAATTGAGTGATATTCTCAGTAGAGAATACTAACCGGAGTGTTAGCACTATGCTTAATGCTATGGAGGTAGGAAATGAGTTATGTCAAGTTCAGGTAGCAAGAGAACTTGCAGATGTTTTTTAGCCAGTCACTGAACTACCTCCGAAAAGAGCTGTTGAGTTTAAAATAGATCTTGTGCGAGGGCTGAACCTGTAAGTAGACTACCTAGCAGGATGACACCAACTGAGATGAAGGAATTGAAGGTGCAGCTAGTGGATCTAGAAGGAAGGAATTTTATTAGACCAAGCAATTACCCTTGGGGAGCGGCCGCGGTGTTCGTGAAGAAACCAGATGGGTCGTTGAGGATGTGTATTGACTATCATAAGTTAGACGAAAGGCCAATTAAGAATAAGTACCCTTTGCCAAGAATAGATGATCTATTTGATCAATTGAGTGGAACCAGAGTGTTTTCCCAATTGGATTTGGCGACAGGCTTCCATCAGTTAAGAGTGGCAGAGGACCGTATTCCCCTGAAAGCATTGAGGACTAGATATGGCTCATATGAGTGGTTGGTGATGCTATTTGGATTGACGAATGCACCTGCTTTCTTCATGGATTTGATGAACAGAGTTTTCCGAGAGTACTTGGATAGGTTTGTACTAGTATTTATAGATGACATTCTAGTATACTCTAAGGATGAGAGAGAGAGCATGAAGTTCATCTTAGAGTGGTGCTTGAGACGTTGAGGCAGAATCAGCTAAAGGCAAAGTTTACCAAGTGTCAATTTTCGAAGAAAGAGGTAAAGTTTCTTGGTCACATGGTTTCATAGAAAGGATTATCATTCGATCCAGATAAGACCGAAGCTATGAATAATTATAAGAGACCAGAGATGGTGACAGAGATCAGGAGTTTTCTTGGACTTGCTGGCTACTACAGGAGATTCATTAAGGATTTCTCGCGGATAGCAGCACCTTTAACTAAGCTGACCATAAAGGAAGCGAGATTTTTTTGGTCCGACAAATGTGAGGAGGCATTCCTTAAGTTAAAGCATTTGTTGACTAATGCACCAGTATTAGTAGTTCTAGACGGAAACCAAGGATTAGTGGTGTACACAGATGCATGTGGAACTGGATTAGGAGCAATGTTGATGCAGAGTGGTAAAGTCATTGCTTACGCATATAGGCAGCTTAGACCACATGAGGTTAGATATCCTACTCATGATTTGGAGTTGGCATCTCTGATCTTTGCATTGAAGATTTGGAGACATTATCTCTTAGGGGAGAAATTTGAGTTATATACCGATCATAAGTCTTTACGGTATTTATTCTCTCAAAAGGAGTTGAATATGAGACAGTAGAGGTGGATGGAGTTTTTGGCTGCATATGATTTTGGTATTGAGTATACACCAGCGAAAGGTAATAAGGTGGTTGATGCTCTTAGCAAGAAACATCAGAATGTGGTGTTACAATGTTGGCGGAGTGGAAAGATTTAGAAGCTTTAGTCAGTTGTGATATGCAGTTAAGGTCAACTACTGGTTCTAGCCAGAGTACCGCCAGGCTGTCTTGTTTAGAAGCTCGACCAGTATTGATTGAGAAAATTGCTTCTAAGCAGAAGGAGGATCCAGTATTAGCCGAGAGGATCAGAAAACTTGAGGTTGGAACAGAGATCGATGTTTTAAAGGATTTTAGCCTTGACCAGAGAAGGTGCTAATAAAGAAGGGACGGTTGTGTGTTTCAAATGTGGAGGACTTAAGGAAAGAAGCTCTTGAAGAATGTCATCAATCCAAGTTTACGATTCATCCTGGAGGAACCAAGATGTATCAAGATATGAAGATGAGGTTTTATTGGGAAGGCATGAAGAGGGATGTTGGCTTGTGGGTTAGATAGTGTGCAAACTGTCAACAAGTAAAGGCTAAACATCAGAAACCAAGTGGGTTACTATAGCCTTTAGAGATTCCAGTTTGGAAATGGGATTCGATATCCATGGATTTTATATACGGGTTACCAAGGTCAAATAGAGGTAATGAAAGTATATGGGTTATAGTGGACAGATTGACCAAGATTGCCTATTTCATCCAGTTAAGTTAACCAGAATGGCACCTGTTTTAGCAAAGTTGTTTCTGAAGAACATAGTTAGACTGCATAGAGTTCCCAGTAGTATAGTCAGTGACAGAGATGCATTGTTCATTAGTGAATTCTGGAACAGTCTACAGGAAGAGATGGGTACCAAGCTTAATATGAGTACTACATATCACCCTCAGACAGATGGGCAGACAAAGAGAGTCAAAAAGGTACTCGAGGATTTATTGAGAGCTTGTGTATTGGACTTTGGTAGATCTTGGGAAGTTCACCTACATTTGGTTGAGTTTTCCTATAATAATAGTCATCAGACTAGTTTAGGAATGGCGTCGTTCGAAGCTTTGTATGGAAGACCATGCAAATCACCAGCATGTTGGTTGGAGACTGGAGACAGATTAGTCTTAGGTCCAGATTTGGTTAGAGAGGCATTAGAGAAAATTGAGTTGATCCGAGGTAGGATGAAGGAAGCTTAGTCCAGACAGAAGAGTTACGCAGATAAGAGGCGTAACGACCTAGAATTATCAGTTGGAGACAAGGTTTTCATTAAGGTATCACTTATTAAGGGTGTGGTATGATTTGGAAAATTGGGGAAGTTAGCCCTAAGATATGTAGGTCCATTCCAGATTATAGAGAGGATTGGAAAGCTCGCATACAGAGTAGAGTTGCCAAGCAGTTTGGCAGATGTCCATAATATATTTCATGTGTCTCATGCAAGTATGTGCATGATCCAGAGACTACTATTCCTCCGACAGGGTTGGATAACTTAGTGATAGAGCCTAATTTGACTTTTGTTAGACAACCAGTTCGGGTTGTAGCTAGAGATGAGAAAAGATTAAGGAACAAGACAGTTAGGTTGGTGAAAGTTCAATGGAGCGACAACGAGAAGGACTGTACTTGGTAGACAGAGGACAGGATTAGAGATACTTATCCTGATCTGCTTTAAGGGTATGTCTATATTAGATTTATATAGATAGTAGCTAGTTAGTTAGACTAGTATGGTTGTTAGGAGTTGTTACAAATGATTGCTATGTTTAGTATTTAGTCCTTTACTGAATTTCGAGGATGAAATTCTTTAAGGGGGGAGCCTCTAACATCCTTAATTTTTGATAGCATTACTTAGAAGATTTAATTAGATAAATTAAATAGTATAATGAGGATAAGGAGATTGAGATTTGATTAAATAACATAATGGGGCCGGGCTTATTAACGAAGTAATTGGGCTTTACATGGGTGTAAAGGTTAATTAAACAACACATGGGCATATTAGTAAATTAGCCAATTAATTATACACGGCTATTACTTCTCCTCTATGTCCATTCACGTTTCATTTTTCTCACGATTACAAAATCTAAAACCTAAATCAAACACGGCCATTACAAAAGAGGAAAAGATGGAATTTTTAATCTAAAGCCAAAGATCAAGCTAGAAAGGATTAATCAACAACAAATCTCAAGTTCCTTATCAAATCTAAGGTGAATAATAATTCTTACCATCTCTTTTCGGTTTTATAATCACGTGATTACAGATTTGAATATTTATTTTGTTTCCGTGATATATTGGATGATGATATGCTAAAAGTTATGGATTGTTTGATTTAAATAATTACTTAAATGCACAAATTCGTATGGTATTAAGAGTAAAACCGTGAGATATTGATTTCGAAACGCCATGGAAACTTACCACGTGTGACGACCCGACTTTCCACTCCCGGAAAATCGCATCGACAGTAAGAAAGAAAGGGGTGAGAAATAGAAAGAAAATGAAGTAAGGAGAATGCATATGTTTATATAAGTGGAGTTTATGATTTTATAAAAATAAAAGAAAATAAAAATAAATGAAGACACTTGTCACATATACTTGTTACTTAAATTACACATGTTAAAATGAGTCATTAGATAAAGACACATGTCTTTTAAGTATTTATCTTATTTCTATTTATTTTAAAGTATATAAAATGGCTTTTCTTATTTATAAAATACTTATCTATATATATACAAATTACTTTTTAAAGAAACAAAACCAATTATATTTAAAATTAAAAGTTATACAAATATTATAATATCCAAACAATTTAAATATTTATTCTCTTGAATTTCAAAGCTTAAATTCAAATTCAATTAAATTAAATCCTAAGATTCAATTTAAAAAGTCAAGTTATATATATATATACATATATAACTATTTATTCAATTAAATAACAATTTCATATTCTTTAAAATCCATTCATATTAATAAAAATAATACATTATACTTATTATATGAAATTAACATATTTGATATTTAAATAATTTATATAAGAGATTATATTATCAAGTGATATTTTAAAAAGAAACAAAACAAGCCTTTTTGTTAACTCTTATATAATTTTAAACTTAAGTAAAAATATCTTAAGCAATTAAAGTATTTTAAAACTATAAATTTACTAATTTAAATAACTTTGAAAAGTCATATTAAATTAAATCTAAATTCCCAATTTACCCAAAGCTTCTATTTGAATATATATATATTTATGTTAAGTAAAACATGATTTTGGAGATGGGTCTTGATTTTTAGAATTTTCCAAGCTATGGAAATTTTATTATCAACTTGTGATTGAAAATATGATACGATTGGGTTAAATATTTATTTTGTGAATTTCGGAAAGAAATTGGGTTTAAAATTTTAATATGTTTGATCACATGATTAATTCGGATTTCTGTGATTTTTGGGGATTTTTCCCAATTGATTTACTAGGGGAAATAAATTATTTTAAAAGAAGAGCTTTTCTGCAAATGTCGGTTTTGTTATATGGAAAGACTTTAATGTTAAAATCCTTTGGTTATATCAAAATAAATGCAGCAGTTTTAGTGAAAAAGTATTTGAAAATTTTAGAGCAGCAAATCAAGGAGTTACAAGTGGCAGGATTAGTTATAAAGTAATTACCATTTTCGGATATAAAACAGCTTTTAATAAAAAGGGAGGTTCCGCCTATTTCGGGAGGAATACCTTTCGATTCCTCAACCTCTGCTATCTTAGTCGAAACCATCAGTGTCGAAACCCATAAATCCAGAGCCAAGGCACAAGGTATCAATAGAAATTGGTAGGAAGTGTGTTGGTAATAAAGCGGAAGGTAGGGTGTCGAAAGCTATGCTTTCATCATAGTCAAAACCAAGGATTCAACTTTAAAAGATCAATGTCTGCCTAGTTTTTGAAGGGGCTTTCGACCAACCTATAGAGTCGAAACTTTAGCCTGTTTTCTAAAGCTAATTTCCTACTTTGATTTACTTAAAGTTTTCAACATAGTCGAAAGCTAGGCTTTCGAAAGGAATTTTACAAATAGCTTTTGAAGGGGTTTCTTTTTTTTTTAAGTAAAAGCTTTCGAAAGGGGGTTGGTTTCGACCTAGTCGAAGCCTAGGCACTACTCTACCTTTCAACCATGTTGTCCAATAATGCTTACAAAGATTTTCCTTTGTTTTTTTACTTTAAACCAAACCTTTTTCTTAATTGCTTTCGAAAACGGTTGGGGATTCAAAGGAGACGGAGTCGAAAGGGGGTTTCGACCCAGACCTTCGAAGTTTTGATTTTTAAAGTCTTTTGCTTTCGAACTAGATGGCTCCGACACCATCAATTTTTCCCCAAACTAATTATGTTGGTTTCGAAAGAGATACTTTTGTATATAACCATTTTGACCCAAATGATTTATTAGGAATAAACCCAATGCTTTCAAAAGGGGTGCTTTCATTTGTTTCGAAGCTCTATATTTTAAAACATGATTTGATACCATCGAAAGGTATATATTCGATGTTTAGAAAAGAGATCTTTGCTTTCGAAAGGAAGCTATCCAGAGGATTCGAAAGAGATGATTTTGGTTTTAAAATATAAACCCAATCTCAATTTAAAGTAATAACCATGGCATGAATAAAGGTTTTGAAATGTTATTTACGTTGTTATTAACTCATAACCGTATTTTGGGGAAAGGGAAGAATAACCAGTTAGGTTAACCCAGTAGTGAATATAACTTAACAAATGTTAAAAATTTAATTAATGATATTGGCAGGGGCCAATAGGTTTGCAGTAAGCCCATGAAAACTGTATGATATTGGCAGGGGCCAATAGGTTCATAGTCAGCCCATAAAAACTATGATTTGATACTGGTAGAGGCCGGTAGGTTTTTAGTTAGCCCATGAAAACTATATTTGGATTAAGATATTGACAGTCAGCCAATAGGTTCCGAGTTAGCCCATGAAAACTAGGATAAGAAATAAGACATTGGAGTTACTAACAGGTTCTTAGTGATCCCATGAAAACTAAGCAATTGGAAAGATAGTCCTAAACATTTTAACAGGTTAATAGTAATCCTAGAAACTATAATTGAGATAGATAGTCAGAATGAATGGGGATGGGTGATCAAGAATTGATTTAATTGTTTTGCATATCATAATAATCTTTTGAAATGCTACGTTTTAACCATTGTGGATGTAGGTACACAATATATGGTTTTATAAATATTTTAGGATACCTATTAGGGGAAAACCTGTTCCGCTAAGCAGCGTGGTCTCACAAGATATCCAAATGGTTTGAGATGGTAAATTATTATTCATATTAGGCTTTATATCTGACTCATAGTTTTTGTTTTCCCCTTAAACTCTCGGGTACTCAATTTATTTTGAGTAGGTTGAGAGTTAAGGTTTCCAGGTGTTCTTTTAGACGAATAAAGCTTCTAAGGACGTGCAGGAGGCAACTTGTTATTAGAGTACTTTTATTTCCACTGTGTGTTTTGTTTGTAAAGGCAAATTGTTTTCTTGCTTATCTATTTACTCCGAATCTACCAAGGGGGGTATCTTCATATGTCGCTCTTGGCGTATTTTGTAATAATTATATGTTATCTGAACGTGGTCTACAAATTGGGATTATGTAATCAATTTGGAATATTTTGAAATGGAATGTGGAATTTGTTTTGCTGTTTAATTTTTTTCCATATTCTTGTGTTCTGTGTATCAATGTGTCTAATATCGCCGTGTTTGGTCACCGAGGATTAATAACTATAGATGACTGCAGCATCCGTAGTCATTAGTTTTGGGCCTCCAAATAGGGGGATGTTACATGCATTGATAAGGTAGAAAATGTAATACGTTTCACATAAATAATGGTAATTTACTCATGGTGTAACAACCCTCTCCGGAACGGGCTTAATTTTCGAGCAAAATAAAGCCCATCAAACCTTAGGTGTAACATTCCCCATTGTGAGGCAGCTAAGAATGATGTTGTCATCTATAGTATTACTTTTCAATGATAAAATGCGAGTATGTTAATCATATCAGTAACATCAGAAGCACATGAATATGAAAATTTTTAAACACAATTTAATAGCAAACTTTAACATTTCATTTCATAAATAACATTTCATATTCATTACATAATCTCATTTGCAATCCCACGTTCAGAGAAAATATAATTATTACAAAAATACTCTAAAAGCAACATACGAAGATGCCCCCTTGGTTGATCAGAGTTTTGATACTTGGCAATAATATAACTTGCCATTATATCCATATTGACAAAATCAAATAACACAACGAATTAGATAAGAATTCCTACATAGCTAGATTGCCTCTTTCACGTTTTCAGAAGCTTATTCGTCTTGTTGGAAACATGGAATCCCTTACTCTCGACCTACTCAAATGAGTAACCAAAAGTTTAAGGGGAAAAACAAAAACTTCGGCTCGGACATATAGTCTGGTGTGAATAATAATCTACCATCTCGAACCAAAAATAGATATCTAGTGAGACCATGCTGCTAAGCGGAACGAGTTTTCCCCTCACTAGTATCTTAATCAAAACACATTAACCATATACTATGCTCCTACCAAAAGTTAGAAGATAGAAAATAAGTATTTGTGGTCATGCAACATATATTGGACTACCTATCCCAATTTATTAGACTATCTATCTTAACTCTTATCTAACTATCTGTCTTAATTACAAGTGACTATCTGTCTTATATTTATGTGGACTACCCATCTCACATGTAAATATTTGGATTACCCATCCCCTACCATATGGACTACCCATCCCACATGGTTTCATTATCAAAGTTATATGGACTATCCATGTCACATATAAACATTTTTATGGATTACCTATCCCCTCCCATATGGACTACCCATCACATATGGTTTCATTCATTTAAAAGGATGTAGACTATCCATCACACATACCATTATTTTCCTAGGATGACTATGAACCTTTTAATAACCATATACAGACTATCCATCTTCGGCATGATATGGATTATCCATCACACATCCCATAGTTTTCATAGGATGACTATAAACCCATCACTTGTTAATTTAATTCATATGTAGCCCAAATGTTCAACCTATGTCCGTTGGTGTCCCCAATAGGGTTGTATGTCCCTTAACTTATAACATGTCGAAATGGTGTGCATTGGTATCCCCAATGATTAATGTCAAATTCATGAAACAATTAGCTAAATTAAATAACATACATTGGTATCCCTAATTAATGTCGAAATAAAGACCTATGGCTCGCCATCGTTTATATAGAAGACTTGTGGCATTCATGTCGCACTATATAATGCTGAACCTCTATCCAAGGTTAGAAAACAAAATTTTAGATTTTTATAAATCATATGGCTAACTGCCAAAATTAGAAGGTTATTGATATTCTTAACATTGGCTATCTTTCCCTTTAAAACATAGTTTGAATTTTCATAAAACCAAGCATTGCCGACATATAAAATGAAGAGAGGCGGCGCACATACCCCTTGACGAACCTCTATCCAAGGTTGAAAGACAAAACTTAAATTCTTTTAAGTATAAAACTTTATGTCGAAGATGAGGTTGTCGACATACATGCGATATAGGCTATCCACCTTTTTAAAACCAAACTTTTGTCAACATAAAAACAAGGCTAAATGGCCTATAAAGCCTCAGTAGCGGTTTAGAAGAAATGCGACACCAATACCGCTTGGCAAGGTCACCGAAACAAAGGATTATAGAATGCCGACGCTGATGAATGGCAGCATTATTACTTTAAGTCAAAACAGTTACTTATGACATTGTTAAAGTAATAGCAAAATCATGGTACTTTGGCTATTATGTCGCAAAGCATATAATGTCGACATTGATGACTTGCGCCATCAATGATTCCCACAACCCTGAGACGCGCTATTCCTATAACGACCACGCCGCACGCGTGGCCCAACACATCCCATACTTATGATATAAGAATCCGATGCATATCCACGTCGATGCCACCTTTCATTACTGACACCGAACAACATGGGAATGTCACATATTAGTGGCTTAGTTGTAATTATCATAAAAACTATTTTCTTCTCTTTTAAAGTAAATTCCTTTTACCTGCTACTAATTCTTGTCAAAATATGATTGGTCAGCAACAAAACTTTGCATTTTTGTTTCAGTTTTGTTGAAACAGAATTTACTTTCCCAAATCATTCATTAACTTAATTAATTAATTTCCTTAATTCATTAATTATTTAAAAATTTCTTTCTAGCATAATAAGTCCATAGTAATTCATCAATACCTAGGAAAAATCCTCAAAAATCATAGAAATTCAGAATTTTCATATTCTTTACTGTATAAAAATTTCAGGGTCGAAAACATTATTTAATTATTTTAATAATTAAATTCGAAATAAACCACATTTCCACCTTAGGAAATTCATAAAATATTTATTTTAACTTGGTAAATTATGAAATTATAGAAACCATCTCCAAATATCATTTTATATGACAAATCAGATAATCAAGGCAATTGGAGATTAAAAACTTCGGATTTACCCTTAAAACCCATTCACATAATTTTATAAAAATTCCATAAAACATTGTTCTATCCAAACAATGATTATATCCGTAACTTGGCAAAAACTGTCAAAATAATTCAGATACTACCCACAACCAAATTCAAGAACAAGAAATAGAGATGATATACTTATTATTCACCTTAGATTTGATGTTGGAGTTGAGATTTGATAAAGCCTTTAATTCCCTTGGTTTCCCCTTTGATTTCCCTTAGTTTTCCACTTTTAGTTTCCCTAGTAATGGTCGGCCTCTTCCCTTAGGTTTTTGATTGTTTTGATGTTGTAAAATGAGAATGAATGAGAGGGTGAGGGTTTTAGAGGCAAAAGGTAGATCTATTCCTAATATACCCTTCTCATTTATTCCTTCTTAGATTAAGTTTAAACAATCTTGCTTAATTGATTGATAATGGCTTGACCTTATAAATTTTCAAATTTCATCTCCATGTCCCACTACATTATTCTATTTAGTCTATCCAATTAAATTTCCTGAATAACCTTAAACTAAAATTAGGGGTGTTACATTAGGCTCATTCCGAAGCTGGCTATTGGTTAGTATAATTGATTAAACAATATGCAGAGTTATCTATTTATACTTTCAAGGTCTCATAGCAGAAGAAATAAAATAAATAATAAAATAAAGTACTCATCTCATAAAATCAAACCGCAGAAGTACATTGCCTTAATAATACATAAAACATGTCTGATACATAATCTGGGTATATCATAACAATGTAAATAGAGAACGATAGTAGATAATTGCACGCTAATTCTCTCACCATATTCTCTACTCTCATCACTATACCAAACTTGTAGTTGTAAGGAGGAGGGAGTCAAAACAACCATGTTTGGTGAATGAAAACCTCAAGTTTTACAATAATAGCCTATGAGAAGTAAGCATTTAGATAAGTGTTATAACTTATGCATTTATTATATTACTCCATGTATACCTCCAACTATGGGCTAGTGGTCCTACGAGTCCTACTCCATGACTATAAAAGCAGGTGCGATGCAACTAGGGAGTATATTGGGTTCAACAACCCATCTCTCATCCAATTATATCCTAACGATGCAAGAGGAAGTACCTGGGCTACTTAATACCCTTTAAATGGGAAGTAGGCAGACCCCCATGCATTTAATACCTAAACCCAGGCAAACCCCTCATGGTACTCCCTAATCGACAACGTACAAAATCTCTTCTAGGCCGCTTAATACTTCTTAGATTGGGAAAGGGCAAACTCTCAAATATCCATTTAATACCATAACCACGAAGCAGACCTCCCCTAAGATATTTTTACTAATGCACCTAAAAAATAATCCAGACCATTTAATACTTCTTAAATTAGTAGAGGTAGACCCTAACATAGCCATTTAATACTCAATCCCGAAGCATACTCATCCTGGGATTACCCCGTCCTTATGGCCTATAATCCAACCGTGACGTCCCATGTTAGTCCGACTACTTTGTAGGTGCTGATAGCCAGATTAGCTGAGCAGACATACCCTATAAAATTGAGACTAACCTCACATTCACTATGGGTGCTTGTTATAGACAATGTCCTACATCAGTTACAAAATTCACACAGTTAGTAGTCAGATTAGTTGGACACACTTAACCTTGCATTCCTATAACTTAGCCATATTTCAACTATCCAACATTTAATGTAAACTTTTATCAACACACATTTATATAATATATGTACACCTCGCCCATATTTATGCATTAAAGGAGTTATAAAGTGAACTCCTTATTTCACCTTCATTTATGGATTAATTTCTATAACTGTCCCTAACTCATTTTATTAGATTGATGGTTGATTGTTAATTACCATTTAATTTGTTGATTTCTTTATTTAATATCTCAATTATTATATACGTTACTGGTTTATAATTTAATTGTCAGTTTTGAGGTTTAAAGAAAACATTATTATTATATTTATGCCTAATATTAAATTATGCCCAATTAGTTTTATGTGTATTTAGATAACTTGTCTGTTTCTTATTTAGGCTGTTATATTGTTTTAATGTTCGCAACTATAATTACTATAAAAGTCTTAATTTAATACAATAATGACATAAAAGCCAATATCGTAAATAAATTAGCTATACAAAATAGACTTGTATATATATTTAAAAATGGAACACAAAACATACAACTTGTTTTACATTAATATAGTATAATTATAGTCCTTATTTCCAAAGAAGCAGATTTACAATGCAAATATTTTATATTCAATTCAACCTTTAAATGAATAGAATTGAAATAACAAAGAAATCATACTTGTTTTAACTGTAGAAATATGCGGTGCAAACAACAGACAAGAGGAAAAATCCCTTTTTCTCTACTTAGCACACCACTTTCTATTCCTTGTTTTGGAATTCTTTGTCATTATAATAACAAATTGAAAAGTGGAATCAAATAAAATACAAATATTTTTATCATAAATATTTATGAACCAAATCCTACCATATTAAAGCAAAACAACTAGGATTCGAAATAATTCAAAAGTGACATATTATGGGGAGATTTTAGGGTTTTGGGTGACAAAATTTTCACATACAAAATCTCTTAAGGCACAGTACAATTCCAAACATCAGACTACAATGTATTATTAAGGAAAATTAAGATTTCCACTCGCATATAATTCCCAATGGATCTCCCTGGATTTACTTTGTGCGATAGCCTTATTTCTTCCTCCAATTTATCCTTTATTTATTTTATAACATATAACCATTTTATCTTTACATATTAGATTCTGAACTTGTAGCTAGATTAAGGAATATATATAGGGTTACTTATAAGTCAAAGAAGCAATGAAGATATTTGGATTATAGTGGATAGGCTCGCTAAATGTGTCCATTTTACTCTGGTAAGAAGTAATAGAACCACAACATCTTGAGCGTAGATTTACATATAGGAAGAGGTCTGATTGCATGGCATTTCGATCGGTATTGTCAGGGATAGAGACTTCATATTCACTAGTGATTTTTGGAGGAGTTTGTAGTAAGCTTTAGGGATGACGTTGAATCTTAGCACCGCTTACCACCCTCAGACTAACGAATAGACGAATACGGTCAACAAGGTCTTGAAGGATTTATTGAGGTCTTGCATCATAGATTTCATAAGATATTGGAAGCAACATTTACCATTAGTAGAGTTTACCTATAATAACAGTTATCAGGCGACGATAGGTATGTCACCCTTTGAAGCCTTATACGGAGGCTATGTAAGTCACCTAATTTTTGGTAGGAAAATACCGACAAATTCTACTTGTGTTAGAATTAATACGTGAGAACATGGAGAAGGTTAAGGTAATCAGGTAGCGAATGAAAACCACTCAGGTTCGATAGAAATCCTATGCTGATTGGCGGAGGAAAGAGTTGGAAATCTTGGTTGGGGACATGGTATTTGTTAAGGTTTCGCCACATAGGAACGTTATGAAATTGAAACCACGGGGAAATTGGCGTCAAGATTTGTTGGGCCTTTCTCGATTTTGGAGAGAATGGTAAGACTTGCGTATCGAGTAGAGCTTACAACTAAGTTAGCTAGAGTTCATAATGTTTTCCATGTATCGCTGTCGGTGATGTATCTACATGGCACAGTCACCATAGTAGAGCCTGATCGGTTAGCTGATATAGAGATGGAGCCGGTAGCACCTTGGACCGCTGCACATACAGTGGGGTATAGAGTTAGGAAGCTTTGAAATAAAGAAATAAGCCTGGTTTGAGTGCAATGGGAAGATAATCCGTTAAAGAGCACCTGGAAGACAAAAGAGAAAATGAAGGCTTCCCACCCAAAGCTTTTTTCTGGTAAATTTTCTCTCTCTAAATTTAGTGTCATATAGGTTTTGGTTGCTTCATGGTTTCTAGTTTGGATTGTAGGGAATGATTGCCATGACTTTTTTCTGTTATTTTCGCACTCATATAGAATTTTATGCATATTTAAGTTGTTTGCATACATGCTTATATGTCATGATCTTGCATTCATGCTAGGTTTGAGATCACCTATAGATATGTTGCATACATAATCACATTACATTTTTGGTTAAGTAGATGGTTGTGTAGATAACTTGGCTATACAATATGGTTGTAGAGTGCGCGCTACACCCTCTGCCAATTAGGAATTTCAGGGACAAAATTCTTTTAAGTGGGGAGAATGCAACATCCCATAAAATTAATAGAAAATTAATTAAGAAAAGTCAATTATTAATAATAATACTAAAAGAGGAAATATACCAAACATCAGAATTTGACCATGAAACTTATATCATTGTGTTCGTGGTGGTCTTTTGAGCAACTTTCATATATAAAACTTCACAATCGGAGTTCAAACGGAAAAGTTATTGATGTTTGAAGATTTCAGATCAAAATAATTAAAAAAGGAATTAAGGAAATAAGTATTATTAAATGTAATGGTGAAGAAAACGTTGGACATAAAATTGAATGTTAAGAAACCATTAAAAATAACGCCAGGGGGACCACTGGTCGATTGCAAGCGGTCGACCGCTCGAGCGGCCAACCAGTCCTTTTTTGACGACTTGGGTTTTGAGCAGCCTGAATGGCCCGGATTTAAAATTATTAAAAGATTCTCGATCTGATGGTCCTGACACAGCCCAACAACTATAAATAAGAGGCTAGCTCCCTCATTCTTTTCACATAAACCTAAAGTCGAGAATGACGCTCTGCCAACTCTCTTTCTCCATAAAAATCTCTTTAATTCAAAATCAAAAATAAATATATATCTTTAAGGATTAGGAGAAGATTTGAATGAAGCAAACCAAAGAAAAAGGTAATATATATATATATCCCTAATCTACAAATTCTGAATCTAATATGCAAAACTAAATCAGTTATATGTTATACAATAAATAGAGGATAAATTGGAGGAAGAGAGAAGGCTATCGCATAAAGAAAATCCAAGGAGAATCGTTGGAAATTACCTATGAGTGAAAATCTTAATTTTTCCCTAACAGTATATTGCATAGTATAACGATCTGAAAATTCGACACTGCAAAATATTAAATTGATTAAAACTGAATTTTTAATAAGAGGGTGAATCGGGTAAAATATTTATAATCTTGTGTAGGTCTTTCCAAAATGATCGGTTTGATATATAATTTTGATATATTTAGAGTTATAGTTTGAGAAATAGAAGCGTTACAATGCTCGAACAACGTACACAGCTATTTCAGGCGAAACTAGATACACGGCCCATAACCCAGCCTAACGACTATATATATTTGTGGCTATAAAACCCTAGTCATCACCTTTGTCTTTAATTTTCTTCTCTAATCTTGAAAATAACCTAGTTATTGTTTAATGGTGATTAACAAATTAATTAAAAAGTGAATCAAATTCGAAGTGTTCAAAGCCTATCGAATTATATATCTTAGAAAGCTCTCAGCGAATGGAATATACAACAAGCATCCACTTTTGGGTATGAAATTTGTGGTGGCTAGAAATTAGTGATTAAACGTCGGTCGTCCATTTTTTGGTTTAGAGATCGATAGTGAAACATCGACTACGAGTTAATCGGAGGTTACTGGGTTATAGAAGAGGACAAAGGGAGTCTATATATAAAGTTGGATTGAGTTAGAAACATCTTGAGTTGGCCAAAAAATTTGATGAAGGGGTATGTTTTCATGGTGGCACGATCAGCTAGAGGGTGCAGGAGGTGGTCTTGGAGGGATTGGCAAGGTGTCTCGTAGGCAGTGGAGGCCGGTGGTGAGGATGGATCAAGGTGCATGCATCGAGATCGATGATGGTCGCCGATGGAAAGGGGCGGCTAGATTTTGGGTTCGAATGTGAGTTCGATATTGGGGAAGGATGAGATACGTATTGTATTTGGTAATTTATTTTTTTAATAATTTCACATATCTTTTAATCTTTATATCTCTTACATACGAACTTTGATTGATGTGTTGTTTCTTCCATTCTACTCGTGCAGAAATTCCGGACAATATGGAACTAAGTTTGGAGACTATTGGAAAAGGCACGTTGGTATGATTTATTTATTTGATTTAATGAATTCAAATTATAAAATAGATACCATTTGATGGAAAATTGTAAGCATTAATATGTTTTGTGATATATTAATAATTGTTTGATATTGGGACTATTTTTTATATCTTTGCCATGTTGACTATTTATTGTTGATTATTGTATTATTTGGTGTTTTACTATAATTAAATGTTTGTTTAAATTTTGGATGTAACTGGTTGATATAAAATGGATGAAATTGGTCGGATTGGATAAATAAACTATAAATAATGTGGTTTATGGATTTGTATAGTGTTTGAATGAAATAAAATGAAATAAAATGGAGAAATATAATAAGGTTATTATTTATGAATTTCTGGAGAAATCCATAAATAATAATGAGAATATACTTTAAACTTATATAGGAATGTTGTGAGAAATGCGGATTACAGATCTTAAGGCTAGAATTAACACTAGAGGAGGGGGTGAATAGTGTTTTAAGGAATTACTAATTCTTTTTGAGTTTATATTAATTTGAACACAAATGTATGCAATATTCAAACACAGATATGATCACAGAATCAAACACAGATGCATATATAAAGTAAAAGCAATAAAGGAAAGAACACACCGAATTTTATGCTGGTTCGGAGTTACCCTACATCCAGTCCCGCAACACTAGTACGGATTTCCTTTCAAAATCAATTCTTACAATTACACCCTCGATTTCAAGGCCACGAGGTACACCGCTCCAGATTCACAATCCTCTGGGTAGAGATACTTGATTTTACGGGCAACAAGTTCACCCGATTGATTTTCCAGGCTACAATCACACCTTTTCTCGCTCGATTGAATACAAAGAAGTCTATAACTCTGAATAGCACTGGGATCTTGTTGAGATAGTGATAGAGAATCAAACTAGAGATGATCTAGTTAGATTCAATGGTGATTTCGGCGGAGTAATGGTAAAAATGTATATAAAGAAATGTGGAAGAAGAAGAGGAGTGAAATCAGAGGAAAAAATGATTATAAATTCGTTTAAAACAGCCCCTATTTATTGTAGAACAACAGCCATGTCCATTCGTGAAAGGATATGACGAATAGACACTTCCTTTGAAATTCAAAATTTTGAAATAAACTGTCACCTTGTCGACAAGGGTTCCTTGGAGTTGTCGACAAGCCTAAGTTATTTTTGGTAATTGTTTTTCTTTGAAAATAACTTCTATCTTGTATTAAAACTATTTTAAACTTTATAAATATACTTAACTATAGTTAAAATACATAAATAAGTATAGAGAGTAATATTTTGGTATATATAAAATTTTACTATAATTTTATATTTAAATCAAAGTATAAATATTAAAAGTTAAGTATATTATAATTAAAAGAAAGTTTAAAACCAAGGATAATTTGATATTGAAAATAAAGATTATTTTGAGGCTAAAAGTATTTTAAAACCAGGATAGATGTTTTTGATTTAAAAAGGAAGATTTTGAAATCATTTTAAAAACAAGATATAATTTTGTAAAACATTTGAATAAAAGTTAGTGGATACAAAACAATGTTCCACTAGATTTTTCGTAGGTTCCATCCTACTTAGGGTTCCATCCCTTTAACGGGCTCGAAGTGGATTCCATTCCACGAATAAAATGGATTTTAAGATGTCAGTGCTTTTCTAGGAGTTTTAACAAAATTCCTAACTAAATTACTTATCTTGAAATCTTGAACTCTTGATAATATTGATACTCATGAGTCTTGAATCTTGATATCTTCGATCTTGAGTTCATCAGTTCTTGAATCTCTATACTGTACAGTCTTCATTCTTTGGTACCTGTATATATATCCTGCATATACATATATATCTAAACAATAATGTTAGTATTTATATTTTATAATCTTATTTTATGGTTGTTGTCATCAAAACCAACTTCTCAAGAACTAACAAATGTTTATTAATACTGTTCAGTAAAGTAAGATTTTATACATAATAATGCGGTTTTTATGGAAATTATACTTATTTGAGATAAATAGTAATGAATTGGTTTTAGGGTATATGAAAGAGATTTAATATGAATATTATTACTTTGATGAAAAATAATAATATTGTTGATATGAAGGGTAATTTGACGAAATTACTATTTTTGATATAAAATACAATGTTTGAAAAGATTTGATGTAATGAGATTACAATGAAGTATTTTAAAGTATATTATCAATTTGGGAGAATTACTATTGTTTTTGATGTAAATGAAATGGAAACTTTATAATAAACAATAATAAAGTAATTTAATACTTAAGAGAATAATGGATGCACATATATATTTTGGATTGTTGTTGAATGTTATTTAAATTATCACATATTTGTTGTTCTACGATGATGGGATCGCATTAAAGATAGTCATGCAATGTTTTACCATTATAACTACGGGACGAAGTGTAGGTAACTATGGTTATATGGTGTTTGAGGTTGTGTTACTAATGTTGTTTGGATTAGTACACATTTGATGGTTGATGTTTTGACACTATTATGGTATGTTTAACGTACATTTAATGAT
The DNA here is from genome assembly GCA_030737815.1 of Allium fistulosum. Classification (NCBI taxonomy): domain Eukaryota; kingdom Viridiplantae; phylum Streptophyta; class Magnoliopsida; order Asparagales; family Amaryllidaceae; genus Allium; species Allium fistulosum. The sequence goes on along the minus strand of CM060908.1, from coordinate 295,337,637 downwards.
TTATACTTACATTGTGAAGTATTAATATAATGGATGATTAGTATGAGGTTGTGTTACTAATGTTATTATTTTCTTACTTAATAATTGAATACAGTCAAATGTATGTGATGTTACATGGCTAAGTGTACTACTATTGATGTCGCCTCATATGATGATCCATTATGATGGACGAGTAGGAATATTTTTTTATGCTTCTATTATTTGCATTGGTGGCATTGGTTGTATTGATTGCATTGGTTGAATTGATTATAGTGATTGTATTAATTTAATTGAATTGCATTAGCTACGTTGGTTGTGATGGTTGCAATGGTTGAATGGATGCAATGGTTGTTATGCACTAACAAGTATTTAGATGCAAGAGGAGAACATGAAACAGAACTATATGGGTCTGATCCTCCGAAAGGGGTACTTAAGCAGACTTTTTCTATGCAATAGCTATCGAGCCTTTGACCATAGTGTATAGGGTTAGGCATAGTCCAAACATAGTTGAAGCCTTTCCTTTTCTTTTTCTTCTTTTATATATACACACACATAAAACTATGAAGTTGCAGGTAGGAGTAGAAGTGGAAATGGTAGTGTGGCTTGTTAGGCTATACACAGATAATCGACTTGGTATATTCTTTTGTGCATGATTATATCATTAATGAGTTAATGATAGTTGATGTATTGAAATGGAAATTGATGTAATAAAGTTGTAAAATAATCGTATTATTAAGATAATGTTTGTTTCTACTGATGTTTGATTCGGTTGTCAAGCCTTCCCTTTTTGTTCATTATTTTTGAAATTTTTAATTTTATCTACCCACGGTCTACTGTTTTTTAATATCTGAAATTAGTTGTAAGCTATTACCTTAGTATCAGAGCTTAGGTTTAGCTATTACCTTAGGCTTGAGTAAGTTTGACCATTAGATCATAATGACTTATACCTTAGGTTGGGCTATAATATAGAATGGGAGAGCATTTTGATTAATAATTGTATGCTTTATGTGCATGTAATTGTTTGTCAACCTTCATTATCTCATCGAAAAATGATTTTTTATTATGATAATAGAAGATAAATAAAGTATGGATGAGGTATGACGAACACTTATAAGAGGGGTAAAGTTTGGATTTTAAATCGAATGACACATTGGATGTTAAATTATAATTGAAACCTGACCTTAATAAAATGAAACCATATTTTTAACATGAAAAATATTTTCTTAGAAATCTATAAAACATACACTTTTGATTTCAAAGATATGGTTATTTCTGGGCAAGAAAGTGATTTGTTGAAATTTATGATGCGTAAAGGCCCAAAACTTATCGCTTTGATCTGTGAATGTTTGATAAATTATAAATATTCAATTAATGGTTTTTAATGGTCAGATAACCCTCTTTTTTTATTAATAAGTAATAATGGTGAACTCATTTTGGAAGTTTATTTACAAAAATAGTTAGTTCGATGAAAAAATGAAAATGTGACTGAAAATCGTTTTTTGGATTTTCGATATATATATATATATATATATATATATATATATATAATATACCAAATCCAGACTGATAATAATAATCAATTGCAATCAATCATCCAACAATTTAAATTAACTAGTAATCCAAATGAGTTAATCTCACTCATTTGGATTACTAGTTAATTTAAATAGTTAAATTTAAATTGTTGGATGATTGATTGCAATTGATTATTATTATCAGTCTGGATGTGGTATATTATATATTATATTTGAATTATTGTTATATATTTTCAAAAATCCTTGAAATCAAAGGTATCTCGTAAGACCACGCCACAAATAAACATGTCGGGTTTTTACCTTACGATAACCAAAACATTTTTATCAAAACCATCTGATATTATAATAGTGTCTATAGAAAGTAAAATAGAATCTAGCTGAAATGCTTGCATCTCACGTTCCAGCAATAGTTGGGCACAATCAAAACCATACAGGTGCTTATTGGAGATTGGATTACATACAATGGCAGGACTACTGGGGTACCGCCTGTCACAGTACCTGGCCTAGATCAGAGTACCGAGGATCACTCCCGACCTCCTGCAACACAAGACCGGAGCTACCCCTTACTGGATAGTCCGAATAAGATCACCCCGCGGTTGGGATCAGCAACCGCCACTAAGCCGAAATCAAAAAGGGACATCTAGACAGGGATGACCTTACCCTAATTTGTTGCTAGCCACTTAGCCTTGCTGCACCTCCCCTGTTTTAGCCATTCCCGGTTGATGAGGCTTGAGGCTATGCGTTACCTTTTTTGAACACATTTCACTTAGAATGCTCATCGTCCTCCTGACGATGGTCTGAAAGCATTCAATCCATACAAGTTCGTTCTGGGATCTGGACAAACCAAAACACCATCTTCAACATCTTCACGGTCTTCATTCTCAACCTTCAAATCAGATCGATGTGGTTTTCGGATAATTAAATCCGATCCCGATCTCTTCGAAACGATCAGCGTATTGGCTAATATTGATTTACTAAGTTATCACAACATTATTGCACATATATGTACAATTTTGTAACATACAGTTATATATATAATAAGTGATTTACTAAAGCAAAAAGGATTTGTATAATTAAAGACATGATTAGTTAAGTTGATAAAGTAAGGAAAGGCACTTCTTTCTTATTTTAAGTGTAAAGTACTTAAAGGACTTAAGTAAAAGAAGGTGGTAATGGCAAGTGTTTTAGGGAAAGTGTGTTGCATAAGTTAATAAATGATAGTAGCTTTTTAAAAGGAAATGAGTTGCTTAATTTAAGAAAGGTTATTTGAAGTAATTTTCCACTTTTCATTTCTATAAAAGAAATCCCCTCCTCTCATTTTCTTCACTTTATTTCATTTGCATCTTTTGATTTCTTTCTTTATCTTCTTTTCCCATGTCTTCCTCCTTGATCCATAACTCAAAACGATGTCAAATTTCTTTTCTTCTCATACTTCTTCCATAGTTTTAAAATAACATAGCAACCACCAACACCATATCAAAGATGTAAACTATATCGCCAAAACCCGTTATTGGCCTAGGGCCGTGAGCACCAAGGGAGAGGGGGGACTTGCATGAGCATGAGGGAGGAGGAGGAAGTGGCTTACTATTAGTTTTTGGTAGAGTTCGGTCGTAATAAAAGTGAGATATCCCACTTTAAAATAGTTTTAAAATTGGCAAAATGTTGTAATAATTTAGTGCTAGCCTATATTGTTGTGTGTATGTATTTGTGATGTGTTTATATTTTTGTTGACCATTCCTGCTAGAAAGTAGATGAAATAAATAACCACTGTGTTGCAAGGGACAAAAGCAAAGTGAATGGAAGTCAAAGTGTCTTCATAGCGAATAGGTCGCTATGGAAGCACTTCGAAGAATGGATGTTTTGAAAGGGATCCTAAAGGATTCTTCGCCTTGTTGATTTTTATTTACATATATTATTAGTTATGTAAATACCTGTGTATATGGAAAGTGAATGTTGCTTAGCTATAGTTAACTTACTTATTGTTGGGTTTTTGCGACACTGAAATCCCGTGCCTGCCTTTAAGTGATTTACCACTTGTTTTCTTAAAGTGTTTGAAATGGTTTCCGAATTTGACTTTTGTTTTCAAAATTTTTTGCAAAATTATTAAAGTGGTTTAAAATATTTAAAGAAATGGGGTTTAAAACTTTTTCTCTTCAAAATGAAGTTTAAAAGTTATGGTCCATATAGCGACAGAAGCTATGGATGTAGTTTGGAAATCGATGATTTCTGTAAAGTAAAATGAGTTGTCTATTTTAGATATTTTGAAAAGTCTGTTCAAACGTGTTTATAAGTATTTAAAAGGAAGTTTTAATTTTTAAATATATTTAAGAATTTATTTAGTTATTTAAACAAAAAGTTTAAATTTTACTCCCTTGTTCAAAAGTCAAGTTTTGTTAAAAGCGACCATCTTTAAAGGGATATTTTAAATACAAGTTTCAAAATTATTTTAAAGAGTTTTAAAAGTAATTTTAAAATGAGGGAGGAAACATGGATTTCAACACTATTGTTGTGATAAATGTTTCTGAGAAAAGGAAAGAGATTATGGACTATAACATTTTTGTTATAGTAAATGGTTTTGGGAAATTGGAAAAAAGAAATTGATTTATAACACTTTGTTTTTATTATATAAGTTGTTTACTTCTGTGAAGGGAAGAAGATGTTTAGAGTGGTTTGGAATTTATCAACTAAAAAAAGTTTACTTTTATAAAGGAAAAGATGTTGCTCTTTCATCAAATTTGGTTTAAATAAGTGATTTTTGGAAAATGTTTTTTAAGAACAAGTATATTAGAACTCTCAGATCCTATTTTAATTTCTAGACTTCGAGTTATGGAAATGTTTTCTATTTTAAAAGTTAGAAGTATTGTTGAGTCAAGGTTTGAGAGGTAATGATACCCCCAACTTGAACGGTTTCATTCCTAATCGATGAAAAGTACTAGTTTGAAATTGAAGACTTGAAATGAGTTTTCGGAGTTTATTTTTTAGATTGTTTTAAAAAGACTTTGTTTTATGCAAAGGATTTCTTTGACTGTGCTATTAAGCAACAAAATACAAGTATGATAAAATAGTGCTAAAATGTTAACACATATATGGAAAGTAAGTCATCGTATATTTAGCACTAAAAGTCGATGAGTAAATTTTACTCTATCTATAAGATCTGGAATCATAGTATTTTAACTAGGGCAAGGCCGGAACAACCAGTGCTCTAACTTACCTAACTTCGATTCTAGGCGAGGGATAGAGAAATAGAAATGACGAAAATGTGATAAATACAAAAGCGTTAATTTTAATAAATGGGTCATGATGAATTAAGTATGTGGAAGGTACTTCATCTTATACTTGATACTAAATTTCAAGGTATTGAAGCATGTTTCTATCTGTAAGAGTTTAATAATGTACATCATGGCAGCAGTAGTTCTCTAACTTGTACGACTTCATTATTAATCGAGTGATAGCACAGGGTTGAATTAAAAAAGCGGTGATAAATATATGATATCTGATTTACCATATGCAAACTATATACTTACACCAGGTAGTTGTTTGTCAACTATCGATAGCTTCACCTATTTTGACGTAGGAAGTAAATGAAAGCTTCGCAATTTTATATGGTTTGAGGTTCCCTCAAGAGAACTAATTCCGATGAAATGTATCTCGCTTAAGGGGTATATTAGAGATTCCTATGGGACTCTTATATAGTATGCTTATTTCTGAAAGAACTAGAATTGAGTCAACCGGAAACTATCGATTGTTGGTTCGGAGAGACCGGGATCGGATAAGCATGAGTTATCCAAAAACCACTTTGAACCAGCATAAATGTTCGATTGGAGACATCCTGAAGATGATGGAATCGAAAATGGAGTCTTTGAAGTGCAAGGGCTACTTGCTACTAATCCTGAGGATATAGTAGAAGTAGTACCTTCAGTTTGTTCATATCCTAAACAACTTATATATATGAATGTTGGCATTGGATTGTTGCCTGGAGGGAAGTGCTAGCATTCTAAGGGGGATCTACTAAAAAGGTAAAACATAACCTCAAACCTCACACCCGGTAATGACTAAAACATGGGATATGCTTCAGGGCTATGTGGTTCGCTGCCATTAGGCTATGGTCATCACCCGATCTAGATCGATATTTATGGATTTATGTATACTTAGGACTCGATATGGTTGTTGGCTGAAACAAGGGCGATGACATATTTGGTACTACCTAGGAAGGGTTAGGCCGGTCCATGATTCAAAGGGAGTCAGCTAAGGCTATCGATACATTTTTTATAGAGGTGTACTGTAGCAGGCGGTAACCCAGTAGCCTTATCATTGTACGAAATCCATTTTTGTATATGTGCCTTTATGGACTTAGTTGTATACTAAATATGCTGTTGAATGTAATTAATGTAACCATTTCGGCTATGATTCAATGTTTATTTTAACCCTAGACATTATTATACGTCACTGGAGTTTCTATTTGAAATGGTTTGGTTAGCATAAGGTAAAAAATCGTCCGTATTTATGTGCGGCGTGGTCTTACGATATTCCTTTATTTTTGAAAGGGTTTTATAAATATAACAATCAATATGATTTGAGTTTTTCACCCTGGTTTACCAGACTGATCTAGGTGTTATTTTCTTATAATATTTGGATCAGACCCGAGTATATTCCCAAATTTAGTGATGGACGCTTTGGAGCTTCAGGACACGAGTTGGATGCCTTCAAGACTTGACGTATTTCATTTTCAGCTGTATTTCTTATTTTTTATTTATCAGCAATTGTAAGGGCAGACTATTATAACTGTCCAGGCTGATGATAGGTTAGGCTCTTATTGTTGTATGAATATTAAAGTTCCTTTTGTAAAGATCATTTAGATATTATATATTACTCGTAACGATATGAGATTATGTTCTGCCTTTCTTTTCTTTTACCCTAACAATCTGTCTTTCTGACACTTGGATGCCAAGCATTTGAATATCGTGGATGTATTAGTGTCGACTTTTGAGGGTTGAGAAGGCAAGTTGTCACATGATGAGAATAAAGTATTTGATTTGGAAATAAAATATTTTTATAAACATATTTTCAAAGGGGGAAAAGTGAACATTGTAAAATTATTTTATTTGAAAATACTTTTAGTAAAAAGGTGTTTTAATTAGCAATTGGATGTTGAATTCAGCCTTTGAAGAAACATTTCAGTGTGTGAAAATTTGTTTATTTTAAAACTTCTTTTGAAATGTATTTTTTATAATGGTGTTGTTGTTTGGGAACGCCTTGTTAACAAAGGAAGATTTTTGGTGAAAAGTTCTACATCTAACCTATTTTTATAAAAGGATGATTTGGTTTAAAATATTTTGGAAGGAAATATTTTTGTTAAAGAATATTCTGGAGTATATATTACAAGTTATAAGGAATGCTTATTTAACAAGTTGTTTTGAGGAAGAGAAGACTATTTTTGATATTAGTATAGAATCTAAATTATTTTTGTCAGGTGAACTAAAGAAAATAAAATTTTGTTGAAACATTCTTTATAGTAAATATAATATGGTTTGAAGAAGGTTTATTTAAAGATACTTTATAGTAAGGTTATTTCCACAAAAATATTTTTTACTCTAAAGGAATTATTTTCTCAACAGAAGTATTTTAAGGGGTGTGTGTATATGTATATACAGAAGATATATTTTTAATTTGAGAAATTAGATTTTTGGCGGAAATAATTTGGTGAATATATTTTTGAAAAGTATCCTTTTGAAATAAAGAAGGCTATGAAGTATGTAACAACCCTGTATTTTGAAATTATTTTAAATTGAATTTCCTGATTTAAAATCTTTATTTTATTTATTAAAATGGATAATTTTTGTTATTTTAAATATAAATTTTGATTTGTATGTGAATTATAATTCCAAACATGAATAAATAGAGTATTTTATAAAACTGTGAATTTTGGTCAATATGGTCAAACTTTGACTTTTAGTTTAAAATTTTAAAAGTTTAAATTTTTTAATTTTATCTTTTATTATGAAAGTAAATAAAATTTTAAGAATACTGCTTTTCGTTTCGATGAAATCCGATTTATATTGTGAAAGTTATGCTTTTTACAATATTGTATGTAAATTGATTTATTTAACAAAATTGTTTATTTTAATTTATATAAATAATATTTTTGGTTGTCATATCTTGTTCTAAATTTGAATATATGTGTAATATGACATGTTATATATATTTTGTTTTTAAAACATTTTTAAAAGTTTTGTTATAATTTTTAAATGTTTATTATACATTGTTTATATTTTTAAATGCTAGTTTCAATATATTAGCTATTTTCTTAATTATTTTCTATTTTTTTTACTTAAATAATTTTTTATTTTCTTTTACACTTTATTTTTTTCAGCATTTATTTTATTTTACTTGACTTTTTATTGGATTAAAAGTATAGTTATAATTTTCCAAAGTTAAGTGTATTTTGTTTGCAAATTTTAAAGCTGGTCTCAATATAATAAGCTATTTTCTTTATTCATTTTTCTATTTTCCAAAAACAAATTATTTATTTTCTTTTTCACTTTATTTTTTTTTGTTTTATTTTTATTTACTGAGTTTTATTTTGTTTATTTTGTAAAAAAAGGATATTGGAAATTCAAAGAGACAAGTCTCTTCATTTGCTTGTGACTTTTCGATTGCTTGACTTTTCATTTGCTTGACTTTTCCTCTTCACTTGCTTTGGCCGTCCATTTCCTCTATGGTAGCCGTGTATTTTTCTTTGTGTTTCACGTGAGAAACTTTCTCATTTTCATTTCTCACGGCCAAAACAAAATTTATGAGCAATGACTTCTCTTTTTCCACTTTTCTTCTTCTTTTTCCACTTGATTTTGCTTTGAATTCTTCTTGCCTTGCTCGGCCATAGCCACCACCATCTCCTCCGACCACTACCACCACTTCCTTCCCCACCTAATCCATGGCCTGACCTTCCCATCTCTGACCAGAAAGTGCTGTGACTTCCTTGTGAAGCAAACTCCACAAAAGTTGCAAACTCTCTTCCAAAATTGCATAGCCAAGCCTTGAGATCACCATCCCCTTCATACCTTGCCTCGGCCACCCCTTTGCCACCACCACCAGCACGTGTAGGACCTTTGGCCATTCCCCTAACCTCTAACCTGACCTGAACCAGTGATGGTCGAACGCAATTGTACCATAGGCCGAGCCTATGATGATGCAAAACCCCTTACTTTTGTCTTGACCCTTTGTATTCTATGCTTTACAACTCCTACCTCTTCCCATTCCTATGCTATCCGTGCACATTTGTGGTCCAAACCCGATCTATTTCCACATGAGAACATGTTATGGCCGAGCCATATACATGTATGGTTGAGCACAAGTTGAGGCAAAGTCAAGCATAAATTGTTCAGAGACTTGGTGATGTTATTTGTCTATCCTTATTTCAAATTGTTTCAATTTAATCTTTGTGTTGAATCTATATTTATATATTGCTTTGTTTATGGTTGTATACAAGATCAATATCAAGGCTCTCCATCCATTCAAATCAAATCGTGCTATATCGTGCTTTCTGGAATTCATCTGTGTATTTTGTTTTGCAAACTCCAACGTAAAAAGGTGAGTAATCACACCTAACATTTATACTTATGCAAATGTGAAGTGACAACAACTGAATGTGTAGAAATTATTATATCATGTTATACCTTCCTGTGATGTAAATTATATGATGTTAAACCCTGTTATTAACTTGTCACATCATCTGTTATATTTTATTTTAATTTACTGTTATTTATTTCTGTTAACCACACTGCAAGTTCCCTGTGGAATAGAATCACTATGGGTTGAAATGATACATACCCGAATGGACTTTAGAATAAGGGAAAATCATTATAGGCTGAAATGATAGGCTTGAGTGATTTTTATTTATTTTTATTTAACTTTGGATTGCGGGTTTGAAATGATAGAACCCAGATTTTTCTTTGTAAATTACGGATTGAAATGATATATTATCCGTATCACTTGACCTAGGTTAGAAAATATTATACAAACCCGTGGTTATTTTATATATTTTTCTGGAATTTTTAAGTATTTTTAAAAATGTAAATTTTGATATTTTAATTTAAATTTGGTTTTTAAAATGATTTAATAAAGTAAAAATGATTTTTCTATGTGTTAAATATGTTAAATAAATGAATGGAAAAATTGTGATTTTTAACATAACTTAATTTGGAAATTTGTGATTTGATTTTTTTCATGGAAGTTTAAGTTAATTAAATAAAAATGGAAATTAAGTTTTATTTATGAAATGAAATTTAAATTTAAGTGTAAAGAGAAATTGTTAAAATGAAAAGAATAAGAAAATGGTACACTTGAATTTATTTTTGTAAAATTGGATTTTATTGTAAAAATTCACTTTATAAAAATCATAAGTTAAAGGTATTTAAATAAACATTTTGAGGTGGAAAAATATGATTTTTATAAGTTTAAATGATTTAAATTGAAGTTTATTTATGGTTGGAATTCTATTTAAAATCTGAAAATTCATTTAGTAGCACTTCAGAAATGCTATCGTTTCTGGAAATGAACAAAAATCTGAACTAAATGAATCTGCAGCACTTTGTAAGTGCTGTAGTTACAGAAGTAAACTAAAAGGAAATTTAACTAAGGGCTATCATAGCACTTTGCAAGTGCTGTCTTTGCTGAATTGAACTAAAATCTTTAAATAGAACCCTGAACTATTACAGCAGTTTTGTAAATGCTGTATTTTCTGAATTGAACTATTTTTCAACTAAAACTGAACTATTACAGCAGTTTTAAATGCTGTCTTTGCTGAAATAAATTGTTTTCAAATGTAACTTATTGTTGCATTTTCTAAGTGCTGCGAAAGCTGAAATTTAAATTGTTTGAAGTATTTAAGTGAATAAATGAGCTTAGAAAAGGCTAAATTTTTGGGAATCGAATATTTGATTTGTAAGTATAATGACTCCATATTTAAATGATGTAAATGAATTATTTTGATTTGAATATTTGATTTGTAATTATAATGACTTCATATTTAAATGGTGTAAATGAATTATTTTGATTTGGATATATACCACTTTGAAATTTATGAGTTAATACAATGTTTGAAATTGGTATAATTGAATGAATGAACTTAAAATGTTATAACTTTGGTAATGAATATTAATTTAGAAGTATTATGATTTTTCTAAGTATTATGAGGTCATAATGAAAATATTTCAAGTGTTATGATTTCCAAGTATTTTGGTTTCAAAAAGTTTGGTTTTAGAATTGCTATGACTTTGAAAGTACTATGGTTTGGAAATGAAATTAATTGGAATTGTATTTAATTAAGAATTGTCTTTAAATATATATTAATTTGAAACTTGTTGAAATTGAAGATTCAAGGATATGACTTTATAAGGTGTTTTGGTTTAATATGATTTAAAAGAATATTTCAAGTTAAATAAATTGAAAGAAATATATTGATTTAGTTTGGAATTTAAATGATATATTATTGCTTTGATTTTTGAAATGGAAATGATATATTATTGAATTGATTTTTGAAATGGAAATGATATATTTTTGAATTGGTTTTGAAATGGAAATGATATATTGTTGAATTGGTTTTGAAATGGATATGTTTTGGGTTTGAAAGTATGTATTATTTTGAAATAAATGATATGATTTTGAAATGGTTTAAAGGATGTATTTTGATTTGAAACATAAACTATTTTGAAATTTATAACCACGAGTTATAATAACGATTGTTTGTTAAAGAGATCGGGATCGGATATGGACATACTCTCTGTCGATACCGAAAACCACTTTAACAACTGTGTACGCGGTGGAGTTTCCAGAATGAAGTAGGATGGTGGCGACGATTCTAAAGTTATATACGTGGACCCAACTCCCGTGAGTTGGCATAAAGTGGCTAAAATAGGAGCGATTGACGGGCCAATGAGGTAGCACCTCTGATCGGACACACTTCTTCGATACCATTCTATTACTTTGTGATTGATTGGGTGCACCCCTTGATTTTGGAGTGTTGTTCAAGGTGGGCGGTAGTGGCTGCTATGCGTCACCACTAGCCCGGATGCGTAATTGGTATATCTACCCTGGCATTGCCTAGTTGTGCCGCGTCACTTACCATATCGAGCTTTACTACGATTTGTGATTTCTCCCGTAGCCTGTGGAGTATCGAGGGTAGCCCCCATTTTGGGAGTATGCTAATACTGGATAGACTACTGGGACTATTATGTGTTAAGGGGAATATTGGGTCACTCCTTAATGCTATTTAAAAGTATGTTTTTATATTAGACATTATTATAATAGCGAATATTACTACATAGTAGATAGTTTAACGGATCCTTAAAGAATGGGCGATCCCAAGCATTCTTTAAGTTACTTGTACCTTTTGTTACAGTTCACTTGAGTTGGTTTACATTGTATAAGTATGTATGTCCTGACTCGAGTGTTTTGTGTTTTGCTTTACGCTCGGGTTAGACTGAGTGATACAACATTACAGACTCACCTTTGGAGCTGGAGTTTTGCTTTGAAGAACCAGATATCTATTCATTTCGTTATCTAGTTGATTCCTGTTGTATTCTGAGTTGTACCTGATTATCATACTATTACTCATGTTGTATCTTGTTATTCCTATTGTATCTTACTTAACTCTGATGTATTTATATAGTAGCTTCATGAACTACTATTTTCTTTGTTTTCGCTGCATTATATTACTCTGTGTTTGTGATATGTGATTATTTATTTACCGTATATGATGAGTTTGCCAAATTTTTATTTACAGCGCGGTATTTTGAGCAATTCAAGTCTGACATGTGCGGATGCGAATGGTTGAAAATATCGGGTCGTTACAAAGTATTTATTTTAGACAAAAGTCTATCATAAGGGCATATTTGATTACAAAATTTTTTTATATAGAAATTGGTCCCGATTGTATAAATATACACTTAAAGGATGCTTTGATAATTATGTTTTGAAAAGAAAAACATTTTATTTAGGCAAAGAGTTTTGGTTAAAAAGGACCTAATTGGAAATTTGTTTATTTTTGAATATGTTTAGGGATATAATATAAAATATCTAGTTTTACCATATTTTTGAACCAAAAATTGCACAAACACCCAATAGAAAGTAGAAGAGAATAAAAAGTGAAGAAAATAAATTAAAATGAGTAAAAAATGAACACACAAAAATTTATAGTGGTTCGACAAACTCTAGCCTACGTCCACTTAATGATTTTATTGCTTATCTTCTGACTTGAGGGCAGAAGTCCTTAGGGGTCGGTACAATTACAACACTTAGATTTTCCAAATCACAAGAATATAGAGTAGAGTGGAACTAGAGCCAAAAGATCCTGAAAAATGAGCCATACCCCACTATTTATAGAGGTAGGGAGCATAATATCTCGCACAACAGATCTCCATACTATTCTCCTTGCTATAAACCAGTTCTTCAGAAAATATAGGTGCCACATTATCAAATGTTATGGGTCGGTACGACTCTATGAGTGTTGGTTGGTACCAACCCCTAAGTTAGGCAAATTGGCTACTCCAACTCTTTGCTTCGGCTCGTCTTGTGGCTAGCTTCGTGATTCCATAGTTGTTTGCATCAATAATAGCTTGTTTCTAAGCCCAAATAATGGAGTTGTGGAAGAAAAAAATTGCCGATTCAGGAGTTCATGGAGATTGATATAGAGTTGTATGGAATTGACAGAACAACACTAAAAATAAGGTTCTAGCGTCATGGAAGGGTCATAGGCAGAAGATGGGCTCCACTGGGTCAAGGACTATAGGTCGATGCCAACCCATGGGGTGGGGTCGGTACCGACCCCTAACTTGGGTGGTTCTTGGTCTTGAATTCTTGGAATGAGCACATATTTACCTTATGGTCTTGGTGTACTTGGGTTTTGGACTTTGTGGTCATCTCTCCGGACGTTCTGCCTAGATAACTTCGAAGTTTAACTCGTCAAGTTCGTCCATATACTGCCTGGTCAAAAGACGGGATAACACTTGCACCCCCAAAACACGCCTTGCTACTGGAAAGTATGCTTTTCTTAAAAAAAATGTGATGTCAATCTTCGATAGCTGAGCTCTCATGCTAAGTAACTCTTGGTGTATTATCTAGTTCCTTCGGATTCTCTTGTCATTCACGGGTTGTTCCAAACCTAATATAGCCTAAAATTCTAGACTTTTCTTAAGTGTAATCTATACATCATCATCATTTCGATTTCAGTTGAAGTTATTACATCACATCTCAAAGTCATTCCGTGTTCACCGGGATTTGTCAATTCTATTCTAATTACAAGGCGTTCAAATCCTTGTCTTTTCTAAGGTTCGATATCTCCAGATCGTTTTTATATTCAGTTTAATGCATAATCTCTCTAGATCATTCGATGTTTAGTTTAACGTGCAATCTCTCCATATCTAGGTTGTTTAATGTTTAAGTCAAGGGGACGATTTCTCCGAACCGTTATTCAAATCTTTGGCCATTCAGGGCGAATAGTTAAATCCACGATCTCTTCAGATCGTTAATTAAGGTTATGGTCATTTGAGGCTGGTAAGTAAATCTGTGGTCTTGCCGGACCGTTAATCAAATCCATGGGTTCGAGGCCATTAATCAAATCCATGGCTGTTCAGGGCCAATAATCAAATCCATGGCTGTTCGGGGCCGATAACCAAATCCACGACCATTTGGGACCGATAATCAAATCCATGGTCTTTTCGGACCCTTGCTGAGCCCAATCTGCTCGCTCTCCGGCAAAAGGACTCAACAACAAGTAAGCCCATCCAATCGTACTCTGGCAAAGTGACCAACCTCCTGCACTCTGATCCTATCTTTCACGTCTTAAAGCAATAAATATCATACAACTCCATCCGGTCGCTTTACGATAAGGGGACTTGCACCTTGCAGTCTGGTCCTGCCTTTTCGAATGGGACTTCAAAACGATTAGTATTGTACAAGTCCATCCACTCACTCTCCGACGAGGGGACTTGCACCTTATACTTCTGTTATGTTTTTTCGAATAGGACTTAAAGCGATTAATATCAGTCATCATGTTTGAGTGGGTTTCAATAATCAAGGGTTTGTCTAATGCATCAAATTCAAATACTAAAAAACAAAAAGTCAAACATTACAATAGATGCCTCTCCGGGAGTTATAGTCCGGCATCCAGCTCAGAGCGTGCTTAGGGATCAATCAAGATCCCATACATGAGTAAGTGTCTAGACTGTATTATTGCATTATTTATTGAATGGCAAAGATAGAGTGTGAGAAACGAACCTGATCCCGTGTCATCCCAATTAAGAGATGACCATCCTTGACTTTTGATCCAATGCCGTTTCCATTTGCCGTGATCGATGGTTGCTCTTGTTCCACTGTCGCAAATTGATTTCTCACATACTGCTGTAATCGGTTATCTCTAACCTTTTCCTCGATCAGATTTCGTAGATGTCTGCAGTCATTCATGTTATGCCCATCTAGCTCGTGAAATAAGTAATATTTTCTGGATGTCCTTTCATGATCAGTTGGCTCTCTCCTTGCCGACTTTCGGTAGAGGATTTGCCAGGCCCTTGGTATCCAGATAAATATGCTCCGAGGTTTCATTCAAGTCCATGTAAGAAGAGAATTTTGGTTCCCTCCTTTGCCGCTTTCATCCATCAAAGTCGTCGTCCGTCTTTCATTTTCCTTTGCCTTTGCTGGACCCTTCTATAGGCGGTCCTCCGCCATGCACGGTATTGATTTCTTCCCGATCAACCTCGGCGTCCTCCTGATGCAGGAATCTCTCAGCCTCATGATAAAATTCTATGAGATCCCTCAGAGGATCCCATTCTAGTGCAATCTTGAAGTCCATCTTAGTGGTTATTCCTGAAATCGCCGCCATCAGAACCATTGAAGGGTCTGGCTTATCAACCATAGCAGCCACCGCATTAAACCTCGTTAGAAAGCTCCAGAGGGTCCCTTTGGCCCTCTGTTTCACACTTACTAACATCATTGCATTTTTAGGTTGTGAAATATGGACCCAGAATTGCATTACTATTCTATCTACCAACTTGGCCCATGTGCTAATGGAGCTGTTCTCCAGCTTCCTAAACCATTGTGCGACTAAACTTGTCAGATACAAAGGGAAACACCGTCTTATTACCTCTTCTGACGCACCCAGCACCTCCATCTATCAGATGTACCTCATCAAGTGAACTGTTGGATCTGTCTTCCCGACATACATTTCCAACATTGGTAACTTGAAATTAGGCGAATTCCTAACGTACCGAATATTTAGAGTGAATGGACTCCTATTCACATCTTCCATATTCAGATTAGGCAATCTACCCCTCACAGCTTGTCTCACCAACTCAGCAAGTATGCTATCATCATTCAAAGGAACTCTAAGGTTAGCATTCTTAGCCTGCCCCCCAACTCTGTGAGGGAATTATGGTACATACTCTTCTGGCCGTGCTTCTGCATTTTGATCCACGTTCAAACGCTCTGCTTCACCTCCAAAATGTACATCATTCCTTCCTAGGGTAGGACGACCCATTTCCCTAAGGCCTTGGGGGTTGGTACTGACCCGTGATTGGGGGTCAGTTCCGACCGGTACGCTTGGATTGGGGTTTGTCCAAGGTCGCTCTACCCCACTCCTAGGTAGCCGTGCTTTGGCTTCAGATCTTTGATTCTGATTTGCAGCAACTACGGCTATTCCCATCTGTCCTATTCTCTTGAAGAAATTCTTCGTCATCTCTTCATATCGAGCAATCATCCTATCCTACAATCCACTCATCATGATTTCCATCTCATCCCTGGTTATGTACACTGATGGGGGTTAGATCCTTAGGATGGCTCTTAGCTGCCCCCTTATTGATTTTCTTTAGAAAATAGTCCTTCTAGTTGATTGTCTAATCATTCTGAATCTTTTTCAAATCCCAAATCAATGAATTCTCATGATTACTCAGTGAAAGCACCAATGTTTGAACCAAAAATAACACAAACCCTAATATAAAGTAGAAGAGAATAAAAAGCGAAGAAAGAAAATTAAAATGAGTAAGAAATGAACACATAGAGATTTATAGTGGTTTGGCAAACTCTATCCTACGTCCACTTAATAATTTTATTGCTTATCTTCTAATTTAGGGGCAGAAGTTCTTAGAGTAAAAATCTGATAACTAGATTTTCAGAATTACAAGAATATAGAGTAGAGTGTAACTAGAGCCAAAAGATCCTAAAAAATGAGCCCTACCCCTCTATCTATAAAGGCAGGGAGCCTAATATCTCACGCAAAAGATCTCCCGACCATTCTCTTTGCTATAGACCAGTTCTTCAGAAAATATGGGTGCCACATCATCAAATGTTATGTGTCAGTACGACACCATGGTTATGGGTCAGTGCTTTTAACCGGGTTTTTAACCGAGCAGAATTCAATAGGAGTTAAAACATTCGAATTAAACAAGAATGACTCGAAACTTGATCGAAAGTCCCAAAAATACAAGACAAAGGACCCCAAGAAGTTTGATCCAAAAATATGCTATCTTTTTGGATTGGCACCAATCCAAGTTGGTGGTTCGTGGTGGCCCCAATCCTTTTCCATTATGACTCGATGCCTCAACCAAGCTCACCCAACAAGTTTAGTAGCATTCCAAGCATCCTAATTCAAGAAGTGAAGGTTCAATCTGATTTAGGATGTAGTTCAATCTGACCCACAGGTGAATCATCATCAAAGCAAGTCAACAAGCTATGAAATTATACAGAGAGCATCACTATGAAGTAAGAAGCTTGCCCAAACATTTCAGAACAATAAATTGGCTAAGGAATTGGATCGGTATCAACCCAATTGGGTCAGATTGGTACCGATCCAAAACGACAGCCAATTTTGGCTCTAAACTTTCTGAGCTCTCTCTGCATAACGACTATAGGCTTTTGACAAATCGATTCTCGACCCAAGTACTCTCCAACCCCTATAAATACAATCTCATCTGCAACCGAAAGGGGACCTTCTGTACTAGAAACTGCAACCCTGCCATTGTTATTCTTCCCTCTTCTTCTCCCACATAACAGCCATTAAGGAGCAACTGAGATCCTTTCGGTTGTCTCAAACAATGATGGCTTGATCCAACTTAGGAAATTCAACCATGTTGTAATCCAAATCAATCTTGTAACAATAGTCAGTTAATAAAAGCTATAAGGTCGACGTAGGCTTCATTAACAGCCGAACCATAATAAAAATCTCTTGTCTCTTTACTATTTGGGCTCCTTTTATTTTATTTTATTTTATTTATTTTCTATATTGTTTGCTCTGAGAAACAGGGTTGGTGCTTTCACACTCAACACAGGGTGTTGATCCATTTTTTAGGTTAACATTTTGGTTCTTTCATTGAGAGATTCCTCTTTGGATCCGCTAGATCCATCAAATCAGCAATGGGAAGTTTGAAGCTTGTCGTTAAAGATCAATGGCGGGTAGAAAGAGAACTGCTTCCGAAAGATCCATAGGAGATGTAATAGCTAGAGAAGAAACCAATCCTTAACAAGTTGAGGTTAACTGCGCTAATAATCCATTAATCAGAGCAAATTCTTGAGCAAAGACTAGAGATCAGGTGCTGGGATCTTCTATGCAGCATGAAGTCATCACTAAAGGCGAATTAAATAAGATGGTTGATAAAATAAATCAAAAGATGGAGATTAGCCAAAAAGCTCTCATGGAAAAATTAAATGCCCTCCTAACCTTGCAATCACTAGCTGCTCCAAGAACCATGTCAGAGCCCGTGGCTGCCACGGAGCAGGAAAACTCTTCCGTTTCTAGCCTAAACAACAGAAATGGAAGGCAAAAGCAAAAAGGAATAGTGGGTGGAGCTGTAGGAATCACCATAGAAGGAAACGCAAGCACTCCACCAACTGCAAAGCAACCTGCTAGCAATTGAATCTAGGGGCGAAAACCCCACGGGAAGATATAGCAGGGGATCTTTCTGACTCTGAAGATGGTGAGATATTTGACGATGACAAGTTGGAGGAAAACAATAATGCACTCAATACTAGTAGGGAGGTCCAAACTGCCCTTAGCCGACCAACCCAATGGAACTCCGAGGGAGTGGCTCTCCTGAAGACAGGAGAGCCTAGGTTTCAGCCCACTTACCAAGATCGTTTGCAAAATCAAACACTTGGTATAGTCACTAACAGTTAAACCATGGAATACCGGACATCAGAGGCATATATCATGGATATGATCAAGCGCTTGATGGACAAAAGTAAGGATATGAGGTATGACAAATAGGGATCCGATCCAACCGGACTCCCTTCACTGATAACATTCTAAATTAACGATACCCTGAAAAGTTCACTATGCCGACTATTCTGTCTTATGATGGAACTAGAGATCCGAAATCTCACTTGTACAAGTACAGTTGGTACATGGATGGAGAAAATGCTTCAAATGCTATTCGATGTAGATGTTTTCCAATCTTCCTAGAGGGAATTGCTTCTATGTGGTTCACGAGGCTCCCAACAAAGTCCATCTCCACTTTCAATGAATTAGCAGCAAAGTTCTTGATCGATTTAGGCATCTATTATCTTAAGATGTTCGCTAAGACGTGATGTCCTTATCCGACCTATTCCAGGGATGAAATGAATCTTTGAAATACTTCATAAGTCAGTTCAATACCATGGTGATTGAAGTAAGTAACCCAAACGAAGATATGGTCTTCATGGCCTTGGTCCGCGCTATCTTTCTCGACACTAAATTCAGAAAATGGATCAAAATAAAACAACCTACCACTAGAATGGACTTTAATTGAAAGGCAAGCCAGTACTTGAGATTTGAAGAGGTGGAATAGCTAAAAGGAAAACCTGCTATCCAACAACCAACCAATGCTAGCCAGAATGGTATGGCAGCTAACCAAGGCGCAAACACCTCCGGAACCGTTGCGGGAAACGTAGGGAAGGATGGGAAGCAAAAAAGGAAGAAATAGAATTCCAACAAGCGAAGCGGAGGTAGCAAGCGACTCAAAGGCTTAAGGCCTGAAGACTACACCCTCCTCAATGGTACTTCGGAAAACATCTACCTTGCGACACAAGGAATGAAAGAGTACAAGAAGCCGCTATAAGCGACTGAATAGCAAAAGCATTCCGAAAAGTACTGTCTCTTCCATGAAACACATGGTCACATCACGAATGAGTGCCGACACCTGAAGAACCTGATTAAAGAGCTGATTTTAGAAAATAAGTTTCAGCAGTACGCGAGGGAACCACAAAATCCTGACTAGCCTACTACATCCCAAGCCTTTAAAGACCGGGGAAACCAAACTTGAACCAGCAAAGAGGGATCCAAATAGACTGACCAGAGACTAATCATCAGAACAATATCTGGAGTACCTCATCCCGTGCAGAAGAGTTCGGGAGGAATGGAGCGATATGTAATCTCATTAATACATGCTCCAAATGGTTCATGCTTTGCGGTCGAAGACGGAATTCCTGCTAAGCAACAAAGAACCCTGAACGATGACACAGTATTATGGAATCGAGACACTGAAGGAATAGAAGCTCTGACCCTCGACCCCATGGTCATGACGGTAGGAATCGGACCAGCTATGGTCCGACAAGTATTGGTGGACAGTGGCAGCTCTGTCAATATCCTATTCAGACACATGTTTGATCATATGAAGATCGGTATAAAAGACGTATCTACATGTCGGATAAAGATCCAGGGATTCATCGGTAAACCTAAGCAACCTGTTGGAAAAATTAATTTGCCCGTAGAACTTAGAGAAGGAGACCGAAGAGTCGTCCTCATCTAAGCCTTTATGATCGTAGATGAAATATCCGCCTACAATGCTTTCTTAGGTCGGCCCACTTTGGCAGATTTTAGGATTGCTTTAGCTCAGTGGTGTTTAACCATGAAATTTCTAACAAAGAATGAAGTTGGGTGATCAAAGGAGACCAAAGTGCCAATAGAGAATGCTACATCGTAGAATTATGCGAGTCTAGAAGAAAATAAAAATGGAAGACTATGGGTAGAAATCTCCACATTCGTGAACCTACCGAATAGCAACTATAGAGCTGCCCCTGGCTTGGGGACCATAACCGATTTGACAAGGCTTTGGACCCAAAAAAGAAGAGTTTAGGGGAGGATCAACCAGCACCAGCAGAATTGATGGTGTCTGTCCCAGTCGATATGTTTGACCAAACTCGGGTCTTGAAATTTTGCGAGGTGTCATCGGAGATTGCATGCTAGGCACTCAATACGATCCTAAGTATACACCAGTGAAGAAGAATAGGCACAACTTAGGGCCTAAATAGTCCAAAGCACTAAGAAAAGAAGTGGATAAGCTGATGACGAATGGCTTTATCCATGATGCATCCTATCCTGAATGGGTATCCAACCCACTCTTGGTCAAGAAATCCAATGGAAAATGGCGAACTTGTATAGACTACTCGGACCTAAACAACGCTTGCCTAAAAGATAGCTTTTCTCTGCCTAGAATCGACCAACTTGTGGATGGGACAGTTGGACATGAATTGCTCTCATTTATGGACGCTTACTCGGGATAAAACCAAATTATGATGCACGAACCTGACCAAGAAAACACCAGTTTCATCACTGATCTAGGATTATACTGCTACAAAGTGATGCCATTCGTCTAGGGCATCCTACCAACGACTAGTAAACGCTATGTTCAAACATCAGATCAGGAAGACTATGGAAGTCTTTGTAGATGTTATATTGGTTAAATTGTGCAAAGCTGCAAATCACTTAGACAACCTCGCCAAAATGTTTGAAATACTCTACAAATATAGAATGAAACTCAATCCACTTAAATGTCACTTCGGGGTAACCTTTGGAAAGTTCTTGGGATTCATCGTAAGCGCCAGAGGCATTGAAGCAAATCCCAAACAAATTACCGCTTTACGAGAAGTCAAGGCCCCAAGGAAAAAGGAAGAGTTACAAAGCTTGAATGGAAAAGTTGCAGCAATAAGCCGGTTCATCTCAAAAGAAACCAACTAATGTATACCGTTCTTTAATGCACTAAAGAAGGGAAAGAAGAACTTCGAATGGAATCAGGCTTTTAAGACTGCCTTCGAAGAACTGATGTGACATATGAAGACTCCGCCAATCCTATCCAAGCCAGTAGATGGAGAAGATTTATTTATCTACTTAGCAGTCTCACCCCACAAATTAAGTAACATGCTTGTACGTGCAGAAGCCAGGGTCCAGCGATTTGTATACTACATCAGCAAACGATTCACTAGAGCTGAGAAGAACTATCCGAAATTGGAAAAACTAGTATATTGCCTCTTGATCGCATCCTAAAAGTTACGACTATACTTCCAGGCACACCCGATCAAAGTACTAACAAATCAACCCTTGAAGCAGGTGTTGTACCGCCCCGAGACCTCTGGACGGCTTATCAAAGGAACATTGAATTGAGTCAATATAAAATCACTTACCACCCTCGAAAGGAAATTAACGGGCATGCGCTGGCAGACTTCACTTTCGAGTTTACAATACAAGATAACGAAGAAAAAATTACTCCGGAAGTGGAGACACACTGAAAGTTGTTCATCGATGGTGCATGTAACAACTTTTTCTCGAGGGCAGGAGTCGTACTCGAAACTCCTGAAGAATGACCCATTTGCTATGCCTTATGCTTGGAATTCCCTGCAACAAATAATGAAGCAAAATATGAAGCATTGATAGCCAAGCTGAAAATGGTGAAGGAACTCAGAATAAAGTCCATGCATATCTATAGCGACTCTCAGCTAGTAGTTTATCAGGTGAGAGGCGAATATCAAGACCAGGGAGAGAACCTTGCCTCATATCTATCTAAAGTGCAGGAATTGATGAACGACATCGAGCATTACACCATCACTCATATCCCAAGGGAACGAAACACAAAGGCGGACTATCTAGCTAAACTGGCCAGTTCTGGAGAAGCTCGGTCAATGGGACTGATCCCAGTTGAAACTTCAATAGATGCTATCGTAAAGAACAAAGATTCTGTAAGATCAAAAGAACACCTTCAACAGAGCTAACGCAGATGGTTAGCCCGTGGCCATTCGCAATTTGTGGAATCGATTTTATTGGTGTATTCCAATAGCCAAAGAAGTAGCCAAATATGCTATCGTTGCTGTTGACTACTTCACTAAATGGGCCAAAGAAGAACCACCGGCTACTATTACCACAAAGAAAGTTATTAACTTTGTCACTAAAAACATTATTTGTAGGTTTGAAGTGCCATAAAGAATCATCACGGATAACGAGACTCAATTCGAAAGCGTTGAGTTCAAAGACTTTTGCAAATGCTTCCGAATTGAGAAAAGCTTTTCAGCTGTTTCATATCCATAGGCAAACGGGAAAGTGGAGGCAGTAAACAAGGTCATAAAGTTCACCATCAAAAAGTGGCTAACTAAAGCTAAAGGAAATTGGGTTGATGAACTTCCACTTGCACTAAGGGCTTATAGAACAACGAATAAATATGCATCCGGGCACTCCCCATTTGCCCTGGCATATGGTTTAGAAGCAATGATCCCGGTCGAACTGTAAGTCACTTCTCATCGAAGACAAAACTTCAATCAG
The DNA here is from genome assembly GCA_030737815.1 of Allium fistulosum. NCBI lineage: Eukaryota > Viridiplantae > Streptophyta > Magnoliopsida > Asparagales > Amaryllidaceae > Allium > Allium fistulosum. The sequence goes on along the minus strand of CM060908.1, from coordinate 295,314,579 downwards.
AGGCAGAACGAACAGCTCCTGCTCGATTCGCTCGATATGGTCGATGAGAAGTGGGAAGAAGCCGAGCTACGGACTGTAGCTCGCCAGAAAAGGGTCGCACGACATTTCAACTCCATGGTTTGTAACCGTACTTTCAAAGTAGGAGGCCTTGTCCTCAAAGGGGTCTATCCTATACTAGGAACATTCAGACCAAATTGGGAAAAGCCTTATGTAATATGCCAGAAGCTAGGGGATCACATGTTTAAGCTAACAACCGTTGATGGAACCTAAATTCCCCGTGCTTGGAACAACGAAATCCCTCCATCATTACAATATCTAGAATTATCTTATGTATTTCCTATTTCCACAAATAAACCATTATGGGGTACCGGAAGCATTGTAACTAGGCAGAACTTTCCTAACTTTTATTTCCATTATTGACATTGCTTTGCTTTTTGAACCAATAAAACTGTGTTCACATAAGTAACGTGCCGAGTCAAAGGGGTCAAATCGACTGAAAACCATCTGATAATTACTTGAGATAGTGGAACCAGGCTCAAGTATGCTTCATTTGCCCACTGAGTCGACGGATGTAAATTGACACAAACCGCTGATCGACGGAACTCGATCCCGGCCTTCTAAGAACCAGTATTGCTCCGACGACACTAGGAAGGTTCGAATCAAAGCCGCGCACTGCCTCATGGATTGTGAAATCACGACCAAGCGAACACAATTACCTAAGCCGTACATCTCGTAGGCTGCGGATCGCCTCTTGGTTCACAAAACTGAGGCCATGTAAGCCTCGATCCCACTATGATCATTTCGTAAGCTGCACACCACTACTCGGATAAAAAAATTTATATCCAAAGATGAGGAACTCTCATATTACAAAAAGCCACGTACCGCCCCCGGAGCAAGGGAAATAGCACTCCAAGGAGCGATACGTATGCAATAGCCTTAACATCAGCATTATATCGGAATCACTTAACATAAGTTCTAGTAGTCGGTGTTACTCCGGCATCACCAACGAAATAATTCCCAAAGATAGAAGCTGCAGTATAAATCCGACTATGGGCATCTGGAAGACAATAAGGGGCACATAGTCTCGTATCAAGTGTTCGGAGTAAACAGTTCCGTGAACTAGGGGCACGCACACCAAAACTCAACCAAAATAGCAAATATCTCATAGTTCTATTACTACAAATAAGATATTTTGGCAGTAATTACATAACTAAGTAAAATAGTGCATGAAAAGTAGATAAGTAGACAAGTGAAGTTACAATCAAAATTTCAACATTTTTATTACATATAATGTTTTTCATGTACAACAACAAACAGCGAGGGTTGTACCCGCACAATATCGGCCAATAATAGGAAAATACAGACACCACTGTTGCAACAACAAGAAGAAATGCTAAGTGCAGACTCTGCACTTATACAAAAAGCAACCAAAAAAGAAAAAGCTTCGCTTCACGGGTACACAAACAGATAATGACTTGGTGTCGCTACTTCCCCTGTCGCCTTTCCTACCTTTGATCGGCAACTTCTCAAGCTTCTCCCTTCTCGGGGCGATCTTGCTTTCTGAAACATTGCCACTGGCAGATCCTCCTTTGCCCTTGTGCTTGCGAGATTTGTGAGTGCTCTTCAACGACCTCCTTTTCTCTTCAACCTTCTCCTTCTTCACTACTACTATTTGTTGCTCGGTCATCGGCTGCTCTGCCTCTACTTTGTCTAGTTGGCTAGCTTGGTCTTCCTACTCCTGTGTGTCAGTAGCTGCAAAACCCTCCTCTTGAGATATAGATGGATCATCCAAACCATGCAGCGCTGCAATTTTCTACGAATCGGGCTGCGAGCCGGATGCGGAGACGAGAGTTGATGCGGTCAAAATGGCAATAGATCCAGCACCATGAGGAGGAGGTAACTTGGCAGGAAGAGGGAGTTGATCTATAATATTAGAATAAGTGGTGATTATCTCGGCAATTTCATCCGGCGTCAATTAGAAGTCTTCGAGCATGAGAGAGATAAGAAAATTACCTACCGTGAGGATCTTTTCATGGGCCACAACTTCGAAGCCTTCGCCATTGCCCTCCTTTGATGGCTGCATAACCACGAGAGATGTAGAAACGATCCCCTCATCAGCGCGAAGATGGCTCACTAGAGCCTGAAGGATAATGCCCGGTTATAGCTTTAGCAGCAGCTGTTGCATCAATAGCTTCTCGTTCCCTCTCCAGTCTCAATATTTACTGGCCCTCCCCTAAAGCTTGGCGGGACTCTTCATTCAGATATGCTGAACCAACTCCTCTTCAGTATAACCACCACTTATGTCTTGAAATCGGGCTAGAATCTCTTTCCAAACTACAACAAGCATACGAAGGAACAACGGACCCAAGTAACTAAGGCTCCCTTGATGCAGCATGGAATTGACATAGAAGACTAAAATAGTAGCATCCAAGCCTTTCATCTTCTTTGTAAAGGTATCTTGAAGTTCTGAAAAGCTGGCATCCGTGCTAGCCTTCTCTACCGGCAGCTGTTTCTTCTCAGCATCCAAATTCGAAACTTGTTCGCGAAGAGAGGTAATTTCTTAAGCCTGCTCGGCGATGGTTTTCTTCTTTATCTCAACCATTGTCTCGCTTATGCTCAACTTTTCTTTTAAAGCTACCTCATTAGTATGGAACTTCTTTATTTCATCTCTAAATATGAGTGCGGCTCGGTCAATGGATTCTTTCAGCTCCTTAAGCAAAAAAGCACTTTTGCTCTCCCTCTTGAGGGCATCACCTCTATTTTTCTTCAGCCTCTCGATCTCCGCGTCATGATCTGCAAACTGCTTCTCGTACTTATCTTTTTCAAACTCAAATGAGAGAATTTCTTGGTATTTGTTCTGATTAACAGTGGACAGCTGCATGCATAACTTTTCCCACCCCTCGGCTTGCTCCAAACCACTCTGAATTGCTTGGAGATAGGGAGAATAAGATTCGGCGTGAATTGAATTCAGATTGGGCTTATCAAAAACAACCCCCCTTAAGAACAAATTAGGGAATGCAGCTTACAGATGTGGGGGACCAATGGAAAGAATGTAAAGCGCCTGCCTAGAAATCTGGGGAGAGGCGGTCATGACAATATTAGTGGAGGAGGTCACGACACCAGAAGCAGGGACGTTTATCCCAGTGGAAGCAGGAGGCTGTGAAGAGGATTCTCGCTCTTGGTCTCTTTTCGACCTCTTTGATGGATCTCCCTGCTCGGTCGGGCTCTTCCTCTTCTCGTAGCCACTTCCCCTATCACGACCTTAATCTTTCTCGGTATGGCGACTGTTTGTACCAAAAATGGGCACAACACTCTTCGGAAGTTTTTGAAGAGATAAAAGTGAAGAATGAAAATTAAAACTGTGGGTTATCTAACAAAAACTCCAAGTAACAGAAAGTAAATTGCAAAGACAAGCGATTTAGAGTGGTTCGGCGTTTTGCCTACGTCCACTATGAAGTTTTATGATTTTATTGCTCGATACTTGAAGATTACAATTCTTGATAACGTAGTACAACTGAAATTATATGCTAAGTCTCAATCTAAAGCAGCGGTGGTGTTCTGGAGTAAATCTGGCAGAATTTGGGCGCTCTTTAGTACTTAGAATTGTCCGACCCCTTTTCTGAATGACCAGGGGCTCTATTTATAGGTGTAGGAGGCTGATATTTTGCCTAAATTGAGGGGAGACTAGTTCTGGCACGTGAGGGGGCCCACATGGCCGAAATCTGGAGATCCGGGCCCACTTTGGGATCGATTCGACCCTTGGTTCGAATCAATCAAGAAAGAGTCCGATCGAGCTGAAATTTGGTGTGGACATTCTTCATCATGCGTTTAAGCTTCTGTGAAAATTTCATTGCATTTGGACTTGTAGAACTCGAGTTATGATCGATTCAAGTGGAAGATTTTCGTGCTCTTCGTCCTATGGATTCGTTCGAATCGATATCGTTCGAATCCATAGGGTCGAATCCATGCTCCTGCATGTGAAGGCGATGATGTGGCGTGCGTCCCTTAAATCGATCCACTTTTCGCTCCGAATTGACTGGGTCGACTCCATGTCCTTTGCAGCTTTGACTGGGTATCCTCGTGATAATGGATTCGAAGATGCGGTCCTTCGAATCAATAGGAGGGATGTTCCTTCGTATCGATCAGGACAGTCCACAGTCGATCGATACAAAGACTTCCCAGCTGGATGGATTCGAAGTGCCTTACCTCGAGGGATTCGAAGAGAGGTCATGTGCTGGATTCGAGTGGTCTTTGACTTGATGGATTCGAACCGAGGTTGGGTTTCCTAGATTCGAAGTAGTACACGTCTGATGGATTCGAACTAAGACCGGTCTACTCCATCTTTTGTCGATGATATCTTGAGCTTATGAACTTGGATTGACTTGAAACTTGGATCGTTGGTTCCCACGGCTTTGCTTGACGTGCCTTATCAATTGTAGCCCGATCCGGACTCGGACAAATTTCATCGATATCCATAGCGATCTTTGCGCGTAGCTGGTCTTCGAGACGATCTGTCACCGGTTTCTAGTTAAGTCCTTGGTGTCACGGCCTTGCCAAAAGGCGGGATAACATTTGCCCCCCAAAGTACGTCTTGTGTAAACATGACGTGCTTTGACAAGCTGCAGTCTCTTATTGGACAGCTATGACATGCTTTACCGAAAGTTGCATTCTGTATCGCTGTAATCGACCGTCGTGTAATTGTGACTGGCTGTTAGTTTTTTGAGTCGTGACGAGATGAACATTTGATCCCTATAAATGAAAAAGATCGAACATTAGTCAGAGATATGTGCATACGTGTATTATCTTGACTTTGGTTAACGTTGCGTGATCGCAAGTCGTTGTTAGTTCGGTTTGTCATTGAATTCTGCATCGGTCCTCTCCTGGGCCAGTTTGAGATTCGAGTTAAAACATTGATTTTATGATTGTCTTATGATCATCCCCTTGTATCGATCCTCTCCTGAATCGCCATAAAGAGTTGGTAATCAATTTTTCATATTGAAACGATTCGTCCACTTGATCGGTGGCATTTGATGGATTCGAAGCTATGCTTCTTCGAATCGATGACCTTAGAATCGAGAGCCCTAGGGACCTCGTGCTTCGAGTCGATAAGACTCTCAATCCATCCTCTGTTTGGCTACTCCTTCGAATCGATGATGCTTCGCATCGATACTGTATGAATGGATTCGCCGTTGTAAAGGGTTCGAAACCGGATGGATTCGAATTAAGGGATGGATTCGAAGCTGTGAAACGACTCTGTGTTGTGATGGACTCGAAGGTAATGGATAATTCAGCATACGTTCGAATCGATGGGGCTGCGACCTGCTGTGAGCGGTCATCATGACCGGGAGACGAAGAGCCTCGAGTCGCCCTTGGAACCCATATAAATACGCGAGGCTAATTTCACTTTTACTTTTTACATTTTACTGTTGCAACTGATGCTCCTTCGAATCGATCCTTCAGAGCTCCACGTCTTGCACGAATCAATCAGATTACACCGAGTCTTAATTTGCAATCGAACCCGTCCAGGTACCTAAGGGACCGATTCGAGTGTAGAACGATGAAACCGGGATTCAAACATTGACTTCAATCCTTTCTTTTGAGAAACATGAGGAGTAGTAGGAACTGAAATGGGTCGACTCGATGGATTTGAAAGAGAAAGCTTTTTCGACTCGTATTGATTCGGGGACAAGTAGCCCGAATCGATCGAAGATGCAAGATTTCGAATCGATGCAGGGTTAAGTAGAATGAATCGATGAAGAATATAAGACTTCGAATTGATTCAGGGATAGGTGGTTCGAATCGATACGAAACTTCGCACCGATGGTTTCGAAAGATCGTATCGATCGATTCGAAGTAGCAATATCCTAATCGATTTGAAGGTTCTGAGCATTGATCGATTCGAAGTTATGCATAGCTCATGGATTCGAAGTGCTTCTCCACCCCAAGATTTCATCGAGTCGAACTTATGCAGAGTCGAATCATATCGATTCGACCTTCATCGATTCGACTCATATCGATTCGAGTCGATCGATTCAAACACCCTTGCTTCAGGGGCTTCTACTCTTCTGATTTGCTCCAACATCTGAACCATGACCAATTTCAAGTTGAACTTTGATGAACTCAATGAATTTTAGCACACTTGACTACGACGAGCTTCGGCCTTGCATAATCGAACTTGACTGAAAGATTAAACTTGAATTTCCTTTGAGGCTTGTCGATGGAACTATGACTTAACCAATAATATGACTGATTTATACGTGAAGTGGTCAGTGGCGTTTGGATGGTGCAGAAGTGACGGTCAGCGATGATGGTCATCTTCGTTCCCAAATCCCCAAGTTTTTGTCGTACGGACATCTTGCTTTAATCTGTAGAATCTGCTTAAGTAACGCACAGCACTTGCACTGCACGACACGTTCATACACTTCACACTGGGGAATGCACGGGCTCTTTATGTACTTAACATTTCTTTATGATGAGTTAGTTAATTATGGAATCTTCGAGCTCACAACAAGAGGTACAGAGCTCGACTCCTCCGGTGCTTGAGATTCCCGATATTCCTGCCGATGTGATCGATCCAGCTCCAGATGAATTGCCAGAGGCAATATTTATCGAGGACCCCGTTGACTCTATCCAATCTAACATTTCCGAATCCTTATTGGGCCGAATTTGCTTGAAACATAACATATCTCTGGACGATGTGTTATTACCCAGTGCCGCTGATAGACCGCACAATCCGCCTGAAGGATATACAGCTTTCTATCGCCATGCTTGCACGGCCGGAACTCTCCCTCCTTTCAATCAATATATCAGAGGGATGCTATCATATTTAGGAATCGCTCCTTCACAACTTCATCCCAACGGGCACGCGTTGCTGAACAGTGCCTTTGTCATATTTATGGACTGTCTCTTTCGCCCGCCAAGGCCAACTGAGATTAGACATATATTTAACTTCAAGAGTAGGGGTGATAGTCCGTCTTTTACATTTCTGGAGGCAGTTAGAAATTGCCAAGTTGTTGTCGGAGCCTGGACCCGACTGAGTTATTTCAAGAACGAATGGTTCTATGTTCGATGCCCTTCGGGTTTTGCTAGGCGATGGTTGTCTAGACGTAAGCGCCTTAACCTGTTCTCTTGACCGATAGCTTTTTGGCGTTAGTATTGACATCTTATTTCTTTCACAGCCATTATCTCCAGACCCAATGGTGGGTACTTCAGGGGTATAGTCCGAAGTCTTCAAGAAGTTCCGAGTGAGCTAAGACATATCGACTCGGTGATGGATGACTATAACTTAAGAACTCTTGGTCTGATCGAAACCAATCAAAGTATAGTTATCGAAGGGTTGGCAAAGCCCACCTCCAAGAAGGAAAGCAAAAAGAAAACCAAGAAGAAAATGGCGAAGAAACCGCTCGGAATCACCATAACCGAAGCGAGTGACGAAGAAAGAACCCATACAGATTCGGAGCCTATGGCTGATCTCTCGGGAAACTTTGAAGAGTTGGGAAAAAAACGGAAAGGCAAGGCCGCCGTTTCCAAAAAACTTAAGTCCAAGGGGTGGACATCTGTAGATGTGTCTCCTCCCACTTCCGCAGTCATGATTTCTGAGGCTGCCCCTTCTCATTCGAGAGATTCTTTCAAAGGGCTTGACGATATTCCTATCCCAGATTATATATCGATTTCTCATAATCTTGGGTTGGAGGAATTTCAAGATGTCCTAATTATGAACGAGCCCTTTCCTTTAAGTGCGGTCAACACTTCCGATCGGTTTGGGGGTTTACACATTTACACACACTTCCACAGCACTTCATGACTTTTGCATAGTAAACATTGCTTTGTCGGATCCTAATCCGTAATTCTTTTTTTCGCAGGTGAAATGTCAGGCAGAGGATCTACTCTGGATAGGCTCCGTAATGTGCGCCAATCTTCCCCATTTTATGATTTTCGTAGGAGAGAGGCGGATAGGGATCACGGGCGAGGCTATTCAAGTCAAGAACGTTATGATAGAGATAGAGGTTACTCGCACGGCCGTTCTGGCCATGGTTACTCTGACAGAGATCGGGGATACCAGTACCAATCCCGATCTCGCTCTCCTCCGCCTCCTAGGGCCCCAGTTGATCTTCCCGGGCCTTCTCAACAGCAAAAGCCACCTTCTCAATCTTCTCGGCCTGATACTCAGCAGCCAAGAATGGAACCGACAACAGCCGCTATAATAGAACAAGCTCCGGCTGAGTTGACAAGTGAGGGAGCCATCAAACTTGCGCAAATGAAAAAAGATTTTCCTGAAATTTGTATGGATGCCTATGTCTTCCCTCCTAATCTTAAAAGAATTCCTCCAGATGCTGAGAACATTGCTCATAATTATATCCGTGACTTCTATTCTCAGTATAAGGAGTGGTACAAAGCGGCAGCGAAAGCATCGAGAGTAGCTTTTGACCGGGCGAGGATTATTGCTGAGCGCGATGCTGACATTGTCAAGAAGGACCGCATCATTCAAGTTCTCCAATCTGAAATGGAGACGTCTCGAAATTCGGAACTTCGAGCACTTCAGAAGCATGAGGATGTCGTGGCCAAAATGGCGAGGATGCAACAGGAACACTGCGCCATGGTAGAAGAGATGGGCCACCGCAAGACCACCATTGCAGTTGAGCGAGACTTAGCCGTTAAAGAGCTGAACGAGCTCAAGGCCAAATTTGCTGAAATGGTGAAGGAGAAAGATGACGCAAATGCCACTGCACAAGAGGCTTGTGACCAAGCAATATCTCTCAGGGCCGAACTTGCTGCGGCGGCGGTCAAGACTAAATCTGTGGAAGCAAAAATCCAAGGAAAGATTTTGGAGGAGAGGTCCAGGCTGGATGCTGAGTTTGATGATCTCTTGGTCACGTACAACGCTAATGTTCTGGAGCACAGAAATTTAGCGTGGCTGGGAGATGACTCCATGATCCTGTACATCGCCTGGACCCGGCTGGTGGATGAGAAGAGAGCAGCGCATCCAGATGAAATACTTGATGACTTTGAGCTGGAGATGCGTTTGCTCACCGAGGATGAGAGGAAGGTCCTTCATGAGGCGGTGATTTCTATGGCGAAAGAAAAGCTTGGTGTTCAATCTCTAGAGACAGGCGAAGGCTCGGGGATCGCGCATCACGAGGCAAGTGTTGAAGCTGTAATTCCAACATTGCCCGAAACCACTGGTGCGGTAGATCCCCAGTCTGTTCCTGCATATAATCCTGACCAACCGCTATTATCTTCCGCCGATGATTCTGCCCACGTTCCGATCCAGACTAAGGAAGGTATTTGAATGCTTCCCGCATTTTAGTTGTGAAGGACCTTAAGCAACACACTTAGCTAACAATCTTCGCTTTGTCGCATTTCAGTGACTGAAGTCGTTGTTTCTGCGCCTCTTGCACTATCAGTTCCATATCAAACACAAGGGGCTGTTTTTACTGAAGTCATCACGACTTCTACCTTGGTTGGCAAAGAGGGAGATGCAAACATGTTTTCTTTTAGTGCTCAAATGATTAAGGAGCTTCTTAATGAACCCATCAATCCCTCAGTTAATCCGTCCGATGCAATGAGTGGGGCTGCTCTGGCCGTTAGTTCATCTATGCCAGCTACTGGTACATCCGATGTGGCCCAAGCATCCCGCGAGGACGAAGTTCTTGCTGAGATTGGTGCCGAGATGGCAGCAGGGACTGCTGGTATGAATCCGTCAGGGCCTGCCCCATTAATGGTGATCTCACCGGGCGGTACTGTAGTTATTGAAGCTGCTTCTGCCCCACTCCCTATTACTGTTCCCATGCCTTCAACTCGTCCTTCGAGAAGAATTTCCGTCGCCTCAAGCTCTGAGGAAGACGTTGATATTATGTCGCTGCCGGAGGACAAGCCTGAAAAGAGTAAGCGGTTGAGGGGAAAATCAGGCAGCGGATCTGGCGAAGCTACCCCGAAGAAGAAAATAAGGAAGAAGAAAGATTGAACTCTTTCTTTAATTTTCCGTTGCATGGGGTAATATTTTGTTGACTTTTCTGCAGCCGTGTATAGATGTGGATTCGGCTCCCACTAGTAGAAATTTTTTGAACCACTTTGTAATCAGATTCTTTTTGTTGATAGTGGAAATGAAAATTTATTCCCTTTTGTCTTCAACTTGTTATGTGTTATGGTTTTGCCCCTAGTATTGGGGATAAGTGTGGAGTTGATGTATGTTTATACTCCGCCTCGCACTCTGGGAGTCTGGAGTTCGTTGATATTTATACCCAGCTCGCGCTCTCGGAGTACTCTGGGGTTTTGTGAATGTTTATACTCCATTTCGCGCTCTGGGAGTACGGAGCTGAATGAATGTTTATACTCCGCCTCGCACTCTGGGAGTACGGAGTTAAGTAAAATGTTTATACTCCGTCTCGCGCTCTGGGAGTACGGAGTTAGGAAAATGTTTATACTCCGTTTCGCGCTCTGGGAGTACGGAGTTAGGAAAATGTTTATACTCCGTCTCGCGCTCTAGGAGTACGGAGTTAGGAAAATGTTTATACTCCGTCTCGCGCTCTGGGAGTACGGAGTTAGGAAAATGTTTATACTCCGTCTCGCGCTTTGGGAGTACGGAGTTAGGAAAATGTTTATACTCCGTCTCGCGCTCTGGGAGTACGGAGTTAGGAAAATGTTTATACTCTGTCTCGCGCTCTGGGAGTACGGAGTTAGGAAAATGTTTATACTCCGCCTCGCGCTCTGGGAGTACGGAGTTAAGTAAAATGTTTATACTCCGCCTCGCGCTCTAGGAGTACGGAGTTAAGTGAAGGGTTGTCGTGTATCAACCCGTTTCTGGCCTGATGTGATGGCTTGCCCCCGAGCTCGGGTATCATTTAGTGAGTGGTTGATTGCTTCATAGCCACTCCCTACTTGAATAAATTCCACTATGTGATGGAATCTAGCTCTTCGTGCATCGTGATGTTGTACATTGTATTTAATGAATCACAGCTCTGGCTCGAAGAGATGGCATTTTATTGCTGAAATAAGAAAATATGGCAAGTTAGTTGCCTTATTACAAATTCTAATTTCGAAATGCAAAAGTAAATTGCTGAATAAAAAACATAATGAAATAAATAAAGCCTGTCATATGTAGTAGCGACGGAGACTCTCGCTGTTCCAGGCCCTTGGTAAAACTAGACCGTCCACGGTTGATAGTTTGAATGTGCCATCTCCAAGTCTTTGTGTAATCACATACGGTCCTTCCTAATTTGGTTTCATGTGTGAAGGAACCGGGTAGATTCTCTTGAGGACAAGATCACCGAGTTCAAAGGTTCGGGGTCGAACTTTGGTATTATATAACCGGGCGACCCGACTTCGGTATGCGGCCGCTCTCAAATCAGCTTCTTCCCGTTTCTCGTCTAACAGATCCAAAGATTCAGCGAGTAATATAGCATTTGTTTTTGGATCGTAATAAGTTACGCGGTGAGAAAATACTTCTGCCTCGACTGGGATAACGGCCTCCGAGCCATAAGATAAGGAAAATGGGGTGTGTCCAGTTGCGGTCTTGTGAGTTGTTCGATAAGCCCATAATGCCATAGGAAGTTCATCAACCCATTTGCCCCCAGCCTTTTCCAGTCGTTTCTTTAAGATGGATTTTATAACTTTGTTAACTGCTTCGACCTGACCGTTTGCTTTTGGATGCGCGACCGCTGAGAACTTTTTATGAATATGAAACCGTTGACAGAAATTCTTGAACTCCGAACTCTCGAATTGGGTCCCATTATCGGTGATGATGGTATGCGGGAGTCCAAATTGACAGATGATATTGCGGACCACAAAGTTTATTACTTTCTTCGTTGTAATCGTTGCGAGAGCTTCGGCCTCGGCCCATTTTGTAAAGTAGTCAACAGCGACGATGGCGTACTTTGCACCACCTTTTGCCAGAGGTAAAGCGCCAATGATATCGATACCCCACATAGCGAACGGCCAGGGACTGACCATTTGAGTTATCTCGGTAGGTGGGGCTCTTGGAATTCGAGCGTGTTTCTGGCACTTGTCGCACTTTCTGGCATAATTGGCTGCATCTCGGTTCACTGTCGGCCAGTAATATCCATATCGGAGTATTTTCTTAGCAAGCGCTTGTCCACCGGTGTGATCGCCACATTCTCCTTCGTGCACGTCATGTAACACTCGTTTGAATTCGTCGTGAGCGATACACCGGAGGAGTGGAACAGAATAACCTTTTCTATACATGATCCCGTCCTGAATGATGAACCGCGAAGCTTTACGTAGAATTTGCCTTTTCTCATTTCGGTGCTCAGGCAATATCCCATTCTCAATATAATTTCGATATGGAGTCATCCATGATTCTCTGCTGGGAGAGGTTTCCAACACATCATTCGTTTTTATTTGATCGGTGCTTGGGAAGGACAAAGTTTCGACCGGGACAAGTCCCATTTGCTGTGCTTCACCTGTGCTGGCCAGCTTTGCCAAGGAGTCGGCCTTTTGATTGTGATCTCGAGGTATATAGTAAATGGCGTAATAATCAAATTGATACAGTATTTCTAGAACTCGAACCAAGTAAGCAGCTAATCTCCGGTTTCTTGCTTGATACTCTCCCCGTACCTGACACACAACCAACTGTGAATCGCAATAAATTTCCACAGCGATAATTCTCAAATCTCTGGCAAGTTTTAATCCAGTCAATAGGGCTTCATATTCTGCTTCATTGTTGGTTGCGGGAAAATCAAACTTCAAAGCATAACATATGGATCGGCCTTCGGGGGTTTCAAGTACAACACCAGCACCCGAACACCGATCGTTTGATGCACCATCTGTATAAAGTTTCCAGACATATTCAGGAGATTCGCTGGCTTCGGGTAAGTCGTCCGGAATAATAAATTCAGCTATGAAATCAGCTAGGACTTGCCCTTGAATGGCTTTCCGCGGAGCATAAGTAATGTCAAATTGACTTAGTTCGATATTCCACTTGAGTAACCTACCAGACGTCTCAGGCCACGTGAGGACCTGTCGTAACGGCTGATCGGTATACACAGTAAGCGGATGAGCTTGGAAATAAGGACGAAGTTTCCTCGAGGCAATGACCAGGCAATAAGCCAGTTTCTCCAACCTGGGGTAATTTCTTTCAGCTCCGGTCAATCGTTTACAAACATAATAGACCGGTTTCTGCACTCGATCTTCTTCTCGGACCAGAGCAGCACTGATCGCATGCTCTTATACTGCCAGATAAAGGTATAATTGTTCGTGATCAACTGGTTTTGACAAGATCGGTGGTGTAGAGAGATGCTGAACCAGCGATCGGAATGCACCTTCACACTCCATGGTCCATTCAAAGTTTCGTTTTCCCTTCCGGATCAAATCAAAGAAAGGAATGCATTTATCAGTGGATTTTGAAATGAACCTGCTTAACGCTGCTACCTTCCCGTTGAGACTCTGGACTCGCTTTATGGTCCTCGGAGTTTGCAAATTCCTTATTGCCCAGATTTTTTCGGGATTTGCTTCTATCCCACGAGCGTTGACGATGAAACCGAGGAACTTTCCGGATGCAACGCCGAAATGGCACTTCAATAGGTTGAGCTGCATCCCGTATTCTCGTAAGATGCGGAACATTGAATCTAAATCTCTGACGTGTTCTGTGGAAAATCGGGACTTTACCAACATATCATCCACGTAAACTTCCATGGTCTTCCCGATCTGGTCAGCGAACATTCGATTAACCAAGCGTTGGTAAGTTGCTCCGGCATTCTTTAAACCAAAAGGCATGACTTTGTAACAGTGGAGTCCCAGATCGGTCACGAAACTGGTATGTTCCTGATCGGGTAAATGCATAGGTATTTGATTATAACCAGAATAAGCATCCATAAAAGATAACAATTCATGGCCCGCCGTTGAGTCTACGAGTTGATCAATTCGAGGAAGTGGAAAACTATCTTTTGGATAAGCTTTGTTTAAGTCGGAGTAGTCGACACAAGTTCTCCATTTCCCATTCGGTTTTCGAACCAACACCGGATTTGACACCTACTCCGGGTACAGAGCATCTCGGATGAACCCATTTGATTGCAACTTGTCAATCTCTTCTTTAAGGGCGGCAGATCTCTCCGAATCCATACCACGCCTTTTTTGCTTGACCGGAACATGTCGCGGATCAATATTCAAGGAGTGACTCGCAATGTTCGGCGAGATTCCGCACATATCAGAATGCGTCCAGGCGAAAACATCGAGATTCGCTTGGAGAAATTCAACCAATTCCTGTTGTATCTGTTTTCCCAGTTGAGATCCAACTTTTAGTACTTTGGAGTCGTCATCCTCACTGACTGGGACGTCCACAGTCAGTTCGGCTGGAGACGCTTGATTCTCTTTGACTTCATCTTTATCTTTGTTATCTCTAGGGTCAAGATCTTTAAGGAATTGGTAGTGGTGCCCGGGCCGGGGCCCAGGCGCTAGTTGTCAATTATCAGTAAAACGGACGCAGAGAGATTCCTCTACGTCCTTTCCTTTCTCCTTTCTCTGCGCCTCACGCAGTTCAGCAACATAGCAGGCTCTTCCTGCTGCCTGATCTCCTTGAATGATTCCAATCCTATGATCAGTTGGGAATTTTAAAGTCAAACACCACGAGGCAATGGCTGCCCTGAATTCAGCAAGGGCTGGTTGACCCAGGAATGCATTATACGGTGAAGCGATGTCAAGAACAACAAATTGCAGCAGTCGGACTCTCCTGCGTTCTCCAATCCCCAGTTCCACTGGTAGTTCCACTATCCCAGTGGGTATTGTTGCACTCCCATTAAAGCCGTGAACTCGAGATTGGCAGGGTTTCAAGTCTTTTGCTTCCATCTTCATTAAATCATAAGCTCGTTTGAATAGAATGTTTACAGAACTCCTACTGTCAACCAGGATCCTCTTCATCCAAGTAGGACCAACCTGGGCAGATATGACTAGTGGGTCGATTGTTGGAGCTTCGATTTTGTCAGCATCTCTGCTTCTAAATATGATGTCATCAGACATTGTTTTTTGTTGTTTAGCCGGAGTTCCATCCTCACAGTTACTGCAGCATTCGAAGCTCGCATGCCTGATAGAGCTAGCATACGACTCCATTTCCCTTCAGCTTCTGTCTACTGGATGAGGACCACCACTTATGGTATTGATAACTAGCCTCCCGCCTGTACGAGCGGGTTCCTCTTGTCTTTCTTGATCCTGTGTACGGTTTGGATTTGACGGGCCCGCTCCACCAGACTGTGGTGCCCGCACGAATTGATCTAACTTCCTCTCCCTGATCAGCTTTTCTACGAGGTCCTGCAAATGTCGACAGTCATTTGTATTGTGGCCATAACTCTCGTGAAATCTACAAAACTTTCCTGTCTGAATCTGCCTCTCCGATGACCGCTTCGGAGCGGGTTTCTTATACTGTTCAGTGTTGCAAGTTTGTAGGTACACATTTTCCAGCGATGTATTTAATGGTGTATAATTTTCGAACATCGGAGCCCTACGCCGTGGGCTTGGATTCGGATCTCTCTTCTTATTCTGACCATTGCTACCTCTTGGCTGAGTTTGTTTGTTCTGTATGTTTAACTGAACTTTTCCGGAATTGTCACCGGACTGTTTAACTGCTACATTGCTTTGTATTCCCTCACTTCCGGGCTTCGCATCGTCCTGCTTCCTAGACTGTTTCTCGTCCTCTTGCCGTAAGAATTGAGCGGCTTTGGAGTAGAAACGGTCCAACGATGCGGGTGGTTTTCCGGCTAACCAGTTTCCAAATTCAGAATCGGGATCAATTCCCTCTGTCAATGCCATTAAAATTGAGTTATCGTTGGGATTACTAATCTCCACACATGCCGCATGGAATCTCACCAAGTAACGCCTTAGCGTTTCCCCACGAGCTTGGGTAACACTGGACAGGGTGTTAACATCTTTGGGTCTAGCGACATGCATGCGAAATTGTTCAACAAATTTCTCAGCCAATTGGTCAAATGAAGAGATAGATCTTGGAGGTAATCTTGTAAACCACATTGTTGCAATTCCTCCCAGTGAGATGAGGAAACTTCGACATTTCACTGCATCGTCGGCCCTTGCGGCGCTCATTGACCATTCATATTTCAATATGTGCTGATTGGGATCAGAATTTCCTTCGTACATAGGGAGAGTTGGCATTCTGAATCGCCAAGGAGGTTCAGCGTACAGTATCTCATCCGTGAAAGGAGTATGACTTCGAGAAATCCCCCAATCGTCGTTGGTAAGACCTTGGCTTTCACGGATCATTTGTCGTATCATAGTCGAAATGTCAGGCATTGCTACATTTTGGGCCTGTTGAGCCAAGGTGTGGTTGGGTTCCACAGCGCGAGTTCGGACCGGGCGCTGTCGACGGTCCAAATGTCGCCTCCTTGGCTCAGCGTCTTCTGGGACGTATGGTTCAGGAGTACGCCCACGTTGCTGATTATTTGGCTCTGAAAGATTTTGGGTATCAACCCTTGTTTCTGTTGTGGCTGCTGCGGCATGATTGTCCGTGGTATGCTGTGTAGTAGGGCCTCCTTGTGTTGAGGGCCCGGCCTGAAAGCTGGTCGACGGTCTTGCCCTCAACTGTCCAGCAGTCAAGGTGGGTTGATATCCGATCGTTTGTGCATGCGTGACTCCCGTCTAATCGAGGACGGGTAGATCTGTGATAATGGTCCGATGAGGCGGAACTTTCAGTAGATGATCGGGAGATATCATCCCGTCTGGACCTTCTGCGGACTTGGCGGTTCAGTTGGTTTGTTAATTCAATATTAGCACGCAACTGTTCGGCCAATTGTTGCCGACTTTGAGTCAGTTCTTGAAGCAACACATGGAACTCCTGTCTGGTGACTGGTCCAGATGGATCTGAATGAGCAACGTTGTCTTGGTTGGATGGCTGTTGTTGAGCAGGATTCTGTCCATCCCTACCTTCTTGTCCAGCAACTGTAGAAGTGGTTCTTGTGCTAACCATTTTGAATGATGAATCCTTTTCCTAGACTTTATGCAAATCTGAATAGAATGGAAGGATTATGAATTAGAGATCTGGATCTTCCTCTTAGATTTATGCAATCCAGTATCGATGATAGATCCAAGGAGCAGGAGAAAAAAGCAGGGTTTTTCTCAGTGAAGCACCAAAGTGTTTGTACCAAAAATGGGCACAACACTCTTCGGAAGTTTTTGAAGAGATAAAAGTGAAGAATGAAAATTAAAACTGTGGGTTATCTAACAAAAACTCCAAGTAACAGAAAGTAAATTGCAAAGACAAGCGATTTAGAGTGGTTTGGCGTTTTGCCTACGTCCACTATGAAGTTTTATGATTTTATTGCTCGATACTTGAAGATTACAATTCTTGATAACGTAGTACAACTGAAATTATATGCTAAGTCTCAATCTAAAGCAGCGGTGGTGTTCTGGAGTAAATCTGGCAGAATCTGGGCTCTCTTTAGTACTTAGAATTGTCCGACCCCTTTTCTAAATGACCAGGGGCTCTATTTATAGGTGTAGGAGGCTGATATTTCACCTAAATTGAGGGGAGACCAGTTCTGGCATGTGAGGGGGCCCACATGGCCGAAATCTGGAGATCCGGGCCCACTTTGGGATCGATTCGACCCTTGGTTCGAATCGATCAAGAAAGAGTCCGATCGAGCTGAAATTTGGTATGGACATTCTTCATCATGCGTTTAAGCTTCTGTGAAAATTTCATTGCATTTGGACTTGTAGAACTCGAGTTATGATCGATTCAAGTTGAAGATTTTCGTGCTCTTCGTCCTATGGATTCGTTCGAATCGATATCGTTCGAATCCATTGGGTCGAATCCATGCTCCTGCATGCGAAGGCGATGATGTGGCGCGCGTCCCTCGAATCGATCCACTTTTCGCTCCGAATTGACTGGGTCGACTCCATGTCCTTTGCAGCTTTGACTGGGTATCCTCGTGATAATGGATTCGAAGATGCGGTCCTTCGAATCAATAGGAGGGATGTTCCTTCGTATCGATCAGGACAGTCCACAGTCGATCGATACAAAGACTTCCCAGCCGGATGGATTCGAAGTGCCTTACCTCGAGGGATTCGAAGAGAGGTCTTGTGCCGGATTCGAGTGGTCTTTGACTTGATGGATTCGAACCGAGGTTGGGTTTCCTGGATTCGAAGTAGTACACGCCTGATGGATTCGAACTATGACCGGTCTACTCCATCTTTTGTCGATGATATCTTGAGCATACGAACACGGATTGACTTGAAACTTGGATCGTTGGTTCCCACGGCTTTGCTTGACGTGCCTTATCAATTGTAGCCCGATCCGGACTCAGACAAATTTCATTGATATCCATAGCGATCCTTGCGCGTAGCTGGTCTTCGAGACGATCTGTCACCGGTTTCTAGTTAAGTCCTTGGTGCCACGGCCTTGCCAAAAGGCGAGATAACAACGACGATCTTCTGCCTTCCTATCCTTCCTCCTTTTCCACTCCTTGTCAGTCTCCTGGGAAGCATGGTACCTTGAAGAGTATCTCTGTAAACACTGAGACTCCAAAACTCGATCAAGATCGCTGTAAAAACCATGGGACATGATTCCTGCAGCAAGCGATGAAATGTCTTTAGGAAGGAAGCGTTTGATGAACTAAAACATCCTAGAAAATAGTAATAATATAAAGTGTGCGATCCTAGTGAAGTATGTGTTGCAGCTTAACTACTCCGGCAGAATACACAAACCAGATCGGTCGCCGATTAATGTTAGGACATTGATCACTGCAGGGATGATCTGAGTAGGCTGGGGAGGTAACCTTTCCGAAATGAAGTCATCCTTCAAGTCAACCATATTCACAAAATGTCACTCGTATCTCCCAAATCAATGTCAGCACCTTCCGGTAGAGAGCTGGGAACAGGCTCATTCTTGGGAGAAGCTCCTTCAATAGGCTCTTTCAAAGGAGGTGAGGTGCATGTGCAAGGCTCAATTCCGAGGCCTTATCGCCTAAGTTGATGTCACCCTCATCAGTGTCCCAATCTATTTCTTCCTTATTTAGAGGATACTCCTCACTGATTTCTCCTTCCTCTTTCCTTTAATAAACGGAGCCTTGCCCTTCCATTGAATAAACTCTTCTTCTTTCTCTTCTGGGATTGATGGAATTTTGAGTGGACTGTTGACCCCGACTTAAATGTGGATCTCCTCAGGGGTCTTCTTTGACCCATTAGATATGAAACTTTCTTCTTCAACATCATCATCATCTCACTAGAGTTATGGGAAGAGGAAAAAGAATAGGTTCTAGCTCTAGAGTGAGAAGGAGCGCTGACGAATACAATGGACCTCCTAGGGTGTAAAAGCCCACATCGGCGAAAGTTCACATCTGCGAGCAAGAACCTAATTGTGCGCTCCTGAGCATTGATCGCTTTCAAGGTGCTAAGAACAGTTCCTAGTGCCGGGTCCTTGTTAATCTTCGAAAGAACTATAAAGAATATATAATCGTTTGGAAAACTTATAGCAGTTAAAGGAAATTCCGAGCATGGTGAAAGAGACTTACCCCACATAGTCCATAAACGGGTGAATTCTTTTGGACATTTAGCAAAAAAGAACTGATTCTTAAATGAAGGAACTTTGCTGGAAAGATCCAATATAAGTTTCCGGCTACGCTGCGCCTCAATATAAACAAGTGATGGATTAGACTCTCTCTTCTTGAACAATAGAAGATACTGCAGCTCAGCGAAGCTCAGTGCATGATTAAGCGTCTGCATGAACAGCACGTCAGCAAGGCATGTCCATTTGGAAGAATTTGGAATGGGGCCAACCCTATGTTCTGAAGTGTTGTCAATAAGAAGTGGTTGAACGGGGGCACTACATCATATATGAACACATATCGGTGGCAGGCCACGTATCTAGATGGTTCCTATGAGAAAATTCTCCTCTCGATAGCGGAAGCATGTCATCCTCTAGGATACTAAATTATGAGCAAATGATTTGAAACTTCTTGTGTGTGAGGATTGAAGGAGCTTTCTTTGGATGGTCAAGCAAGACTCTAAAGTTAGGAGGAGTGCGATCGACGACAGGACCGACTGGAACCAGACGACCACATTGACTTGAAGTTATGGAAGCGACGGATCCAATAGGGATCCACAATGACTCCGCTTCAAAAGGAGGTGAGTTCCCCTCGACTGTTTTGCACTAGGAAGATTTGTGCGTCATTCTATATAGGAAAGCTTGTGTTCAAAACAGTCAGGTACGCCTAATCTCTGAAATATAGACCCTTACGTGGTTGGTACTTGAAATCCGGGAGATAATTAACGTGTACCAACCAACGATCGGATCTCATGTATCAACCAGGAGTGTGTGTGATGTGTAATCCAAGTAAGAATGAGTTCGGTGTCGTGAATGTTGTGAATAAACCATTCGTGTAGATGGCTCATTCACACCAGAAAGAGCGATCCATATCGCCTGTTAATTTCATGTCTTCTATACTTACCCATTATCGATCAATGATCGATAACGGATCCGTTGTCTGAAGCGACATAGAAATCCCTTCCTATTCTAGGTAGACCGACTGTGCAATGACATGACCCATCCGAAGCGAGCAACTATGGATCGATGGGTCCACTTCTCAACATAAGTAGATTTTAGTTCTCTAGAAAGTGACAATAGCATGAACTACATACAAGACGCTACCCTAAACTATTATCATCTACCAGAAAAATTAAAATCAATCCACAAGACGCTGTGGCGGGATCGACTGTGTAACTCGGTGCAAGTTAGTTTTTACTCTGTGGATGAAAATAGCAAAACATGTCGAGAACCAAGGAAAATCCCTAGCTTCATTCAATGAAAAATTCGAGACTCGGTTTGCTATCTTCCTCCACAAAGTCACATTCAGCTCGAATCTTCCATTGTGTCCGCCACTAACACAACTTCATCACCAATCGTTGATGTAGTAATACACCAAAATCCACATCACCAACCTTCAAAATTGAGAAAGCTGATTTGATCTCTAATTCAAGACAAACCAAACTAGGGTATTGGATGGATCAGATCGGCAATGCATCAAAAAGGAGGAGATCTTGATGGCAGGACCCACATAGAACGGCGGCGGTTGATGGAATTGGTGGGGGAGATCGATGGCGGCAGCTCCTTAATAGATGTAGTGCTTGAATCGACTAGCTAGTATTTGGAGAGGTCGGATCGGTTGAAGAAATGAAGGTCGGATCAAATAGAAATGAACTGAAGTAAGGGGTCGGCTTGTATATAAAAAAAAGAAAAGAAGAGAAAGATTGGAAAAATTATCAAGTACTTGGATCGGTATCGACCCAAATTTACTCCTCCAAATGGTCCCAAATTTTCCCTATGCGACCTATTCGATGCTCGTATTCATTCTGGAAATTATCAATTCAATATCACTCCGTAATTACAAACAATGGAGATTCACACTAAGGATTGAACCGTTTGCTGGTACATCATAGATAGCTTTTCAAGATAGCTCGATACGACCAATGAAACTCCTTAAAACGAAAACCCAAAGATAAACAATTCTAGAGCACACCTTATTTTTTAAAGAAAGCGTACTTTGGGTGCAAATGTTAACCGGGTTTTTAATCCAGCAGAATTCCATAGGAGTTAGAACATTCAGATTAAACCAGAATGACTCGAAACTTGATAGGAAGGCCCAAAATTACAAGACAAAGGACACTAAGAAGTTTGATCCAAAAATATGCTATCTTTACGGATCGGCATCTATCAGATTCAATGTTACCTATCCGAGCTGGTGGTTCGTGGTAGCCCCAATCCTTTTGCATTGTGACTCTATGCCTAAACCAAGCTCACCCAACAAGTTTGGTAGCATTCCAAGCATCTGAATTCAAGAAGTAAAGGTTCAATCTGATTTAGAATATAGTTCAATCTGATCCACAGGTGAATCATCGTCAAAACAAGTCAACAAGCTACGAAATTATACGGAGAGCATCACTATGAAGTAAGAGGCTTGCCCAAACAAATCAGAACAAGAAATTGGCTAAGGATTTGGATCCGTATAAACCCAATTGGGTCGGATCCGTACCGATCCAAAAGGATAGCCAATTTTTGCTCCAAACTTTCTGAGCTCTCTCTGCATAACGACTTTAGGCTTCTGACAAAGCGATTCTCGGTCCAAGTAATCTCCAACCCCTATAAATACAATCTCATTTGCAATAGAAAAGGGATCTTCTGGACTAGCTGCTGCAACTCTGCCATTGTTATTCTTCACTCTTCTTCTCCCACATAACAGCCATTAAGGGGCAACTGAGTTCCTTCCGGTTGTCTCAAACAATGATGGCTTGATCCAACTTAGGAAATTCAACCATATTGTAATCTAAATCAATCTTGTAACAACAGTCAGTTAATAAAACCTATAAGGTGGACGTAGGCTTCATTAACAGCCGAAACAGAATAAAAATCTCTTATCTCTTTACAATTTTGGCTCCTTTTATTTTATTTTATTCATTTTCTATATTGTTTGCTCTGAGAAACAGGGCTGGTGCTTTCACACTTAATATAGGGTGTTGATCCATTTTTGGGTTAATATTTTGGTGCTTTTATTGAGTGATTCCTCTTTGGATCGGCTAGATCCATCAAATCAGCTCTGAAAAGTTTGAAGCTTGTCATTAAAGATCAATGGCGGGTGGAAAGAGAACTGCTTCCAGAAGATGCATAAGAGATGTAATAGCTAGAGAAGAGACCAATCCTTAACAAGTTGAGGTCAACTGCTCTAATAATCCATTAATCAGAGCAAAGTTTAATGCAAACACTAGAGATTAGGTGTTGGGATCTTCTATGCAGCATGAAGTCGTCACTAAAGGCGAATTGAATAAGATGGTTGATGAAATCAATCAAAAGATGGAGAATAGCCAAAAAGATCTCATGGAAAAATTAAATGCCCTCCTGATCCTACAATCACTAGCTGCTCCAAGAACCATGTCAGAGCCCGTGGCTACCATGGAGCAGGAAAAATCTTCCGTTTCTAGCCTAAACAGGAGAAACGGAAGGCAAAAGAAAAAAGGAGTAGTAGGTGGAGCTGTAGGAATCTCCATAAAAGGAAACGTAAGCACTCCACCAACTGCAAAGCAACCCGCTAGCACTTGAATCTAGGGGCGAAAACCCCACGGGAAGATATAACTGTGGATCTTTCCGACTCTGAAGAGGTGAGCAATTTGACGATGACAAGTTGGAGGAAAACAATAGCGCACTCAATACCGGCAGGGAGGTTCAAACTGCCCTTACCCGACCAACCGCAACCATTGGAACTCCGAGGGAGTGGCTCTCCCGAAGACAGGAGAGCCTAGGCTTCAGCTCACTTATCAAGACTTGATGGGTACCATTGAGGAATTAATGATAGACAAGAGGTTCATTATAGGTTTTCCTTTTATATTAAAAAAATTGTGCTTAGAGATCTTTTTTTAAAACAATTACTGGCTTCCATAAATATTTTAAAACAAAGAATGCATATTTAAAAGAAAATTTTATGATTTAATTATATATAATAATGGTTTTTCAAAATTAATTTTTCCAAAAAGATTGTTTCATATATCGGTATAAATAGAAAGAAAAAATATTTGTTTTAAAAAGAGTTGGAAGCTTTGATCTAAAAATGAAATTCTTTTGGTAAATGTTTTGCACTTAAAATGTATTAAATTCTCTTCACTAGTAGGTCCCTCTTTGGCCTTTTGGGTAAGTTATCTCTATCATCATATGAAGGAAGCACTACAAGAGGATTTATTAATCAGATTTGTTTGATGGGATCTGTAGATTGGAATAAGATGACTCTATGACTTATAATGGTTATATAGAGGTGGTGTAACAACCCGTATTTTTGGACCAGTCAAAATCTCTGTAAACCTGCACGTTCTAAAACTATGAATGAAAACTACCAACTTAATACACAATATTATTTGACAAATATTCAACATTACTAAATGTATAATATAACTTTCAATTATACAAGTTATCAGAGTCATCATTTATTCTATAGGTGTGCTTAAATATAAAGAAGATTCAATATACAATAAAACTACCACTACACACCTCTGATGAGAAAGACAACAATATCATATTCCTGCAAACTCAATAAACATGTCAAATGCAGAATAAAATAGTAAGCAGGAAAGATACAATAACACAAGACAAATAGCAACCAATAAATGGATAAACACAAAAGGGTTATATTTTTATTAGGGCTGCATCACTACCACTTGTGACTGCTTACGTACCCCTATCTAATTATGTAATCAATTAGAAATGGGATCTACCCAATGTAGTTCTCCTACTGCAAATACAACTCATGGGGCATATGATGCAACAAACAATATGCAATTCCCAACCACATAGCATAACACATCTAAATGTAGCTTTCGAATCTATCCACTTAGACTTAATCCTTACATTTAGATTTAGGAAATCTTATTAACATTATTATTTTTTCAAATATTTTTTTTTCGAAAATAATATCTTTGAACTAAATTCCCAATTTTATTTCAAATTCTTTTGAAATAATATATATATATATATATATATATCTCTTTTGTATCACATCATACTTTACTTCGAGATCTTAAAACAAACCACTTTTGAAATATTTATTTGGAAATCCTAAAATAGTACTATTAAAGCATATCAAAGTATATGCAACTAAATCAGGAGGTTTCTCCCAATAACAAGGCAACTGGGTCCCAGCCTTCCAAAAAACATAATAGATATGTATATCCCTAAGTTCGTCGAGCGAACTATACCGAGGCTACAGAACATCTGCACCTCCCTTGCCCACCTCTTTATTTATGGGTTACCCAAATCATTGTTAACATAACAAATCATTTTACATCCCAAAGTGATAAATCATTTTCACTAATATTCACAATTACTTTCAATCATAGTATTTTCATTTTCCAAAAACTTTTGAAATCATTTTAAAACACCAAGTTTTTAGTCCTCGAAATTCTCTTCGTTTATAAAACACTTTTATAAACTATTCTTTATATAAGTCACTTTTATGATCACTTCAAAATATTTATTCCCAAAATATTTCCATTTCTTTTCAAAAGAAACCATTTCACTTAAAAGATAAAATATCTTTTATTTTCAAAATTATAATAAACATCTTTTACTACAATATATGCTTAACCAACATTATCATCGAACACCTTATAGTCAAACTGTTAAATTCTAATCACAAGGTATCCACGTTAAACCTTCCTTAATTTATTGTCTACCCAGCCTATGGATATAAAAAGCATTATTTCTCATAAACTGGCTAAGTTTAATCCAATCAAGCAATCAATCAGTTAAACATAACAATAAATGCTAATCAACACCTCATTCTGTCAAACATTTATAACACTTCCTATTTTATCTCGGTTAAAATGGTTTGAGTAAATCAATTTAGCTTTTCCCTCCGTCGGGCCAGGCCAAGTAGCAAGGGGGAACATAAAACTGGTTTCCCAAACTCCAGCCTAGAGACTACCATTTTGTCACCCATAAGGCAGTCTAGTTATTTAATCGACTCAAACGTTATTAATATTTCAAAACTAATATAACATCAACATCCAGGCATGATAACAACATATCATTGTTAACAATTCAATAAATAGAATAATAACACATAAATCAAAATTAACTGGTATATAAATAGATATCCAAATTATTCTATTCAATTTATAATAGCAGAATGAGGATTTGCTCTACTAATTAAATGTCATTAATGAAAGTTTAGTGAATCGTATACTATCTAACTTATGTGTAATATGAAGGTATATAAATCAATGCAATATTATACAATATATAATAAAATGTAAAAAGCGTGCAAACCAGAGTTTTTATACTGGTTCGGACCTCTCGTCCTACGTCTAATTCCGAAGTTCCCATTTGGTATTTCCTTTAAACAAACCGCCTCACTTTGCCCAGAGGAACGGGCTTTATACAAAAGTGTCTTTGACAATCTTATGTTCCAATAACACAGTTTTTGACTTATAGTACAAATCTTCCTATGATCTCCTTTGAGTATATGAATACGATTGCTCTGAGTTGTAGGAAGTGATATAAACAAACGGTTATAATGGATTGAGAGTATGTAATCAGTGTATGTGCAAGAGAGTGCTTCGAAATAAAGAGAGCAAAGAATAGATCGAACATAGTTAGGTTGCTTATTTCTATTTCTCAATCAATATGTTATTTATAGAATTAGAGAGGTACAGATGAAGAGTTATTACTCTTCAAAGAAATCCTTTTGTTTTAATGGCAGCAACACTTCATGAAAGATGATATCCTTTAGATTCAAAAAGAAGTGTTTTTTCAAATATGACAGTTTTTGCCATGACAAATGTCAATGGTATAGTGACAGACGTATGTGACTAGTTTTTATTTTTAACCTGAGACTTGTCGCAGCCGTCTGTGAGTATACCTTAGATGCCTGTGAGATGAAAATGTAGTTTTCCACTAGATTTTGATGTATATAAAATTGTGTGTGATCGTGTATGCATATATACTCAAGGGGACCTTAACTATATTTTATCTAAGACTCTTTTACAGTAGAATAACCTTAGTATGGTCAATGAATCTTTGATCGTGGTGTCTACTTGTAGTATATACCTGCAATCTTGATAAAGTCCATATATGTATATGATTGTATATTTGTTATCATTGAAACATAAGTTGGAGGTTCTATGAATCTCCCCCTTTTTGATGATGATAACTATACAATCAAAAATCAACTATATATTTAAATATTAACCATATAATTTGATATCAACAATAGAATAGAAGTATTATCATGTCACTACAAGAAAAATGGTCTTTCGCAGCGTTTTAAAAACGCTGTCAAATCCTTTCGCAGCGTTATGAAGAACGCTCTCTAACGACAAGCTGTAATAGAGTCAAGACATATCACAGCGTTTCTAAAACGCTGCAAAATTAGCAACATATTACAGCGTTTTCTTATTACAGCGTTTTAATGATGGTTGTAATATGTCCTTACCCATTGTTTCTTCTTCCTTTAGACAACATTTTAAAAACGCTGCAATACCTTTTTACAGCGTTTTGAAAAGCTTGTAAATGAGCATTTATCACCATAAAGCAAACGCTGCATATGGGTGGATGTTTCACAGCGTTTTCCCTTTGCCTGACATCTGCAGCGTTTTTCCTTTTTTACAGCGTTTTTAAAACGCTGTTAAATATGAAAAATACCATGCACAAAAGTTTATATTTACAATCATCCCACCAGCTATAAAATTTTATATCTGATAATATCAGTTAATTAAAAACACAATAAATAAATATAATCTTCGCATGTTATATTAAACATAATAAAGTTGCACCAACTCCATACTCAAAGTAAACGATAATCATATATTTTATACATAATGTTGTAAGCAAATATGATAGTAACATTGTTTTACATAAATAGCATATTAAATTAAGCAAAATATGAGTTGTGAGAGTCCAAGCTAATCCTCTTCAACAATTCAACCTCCACTAGCTAAGATAATAAACTTCATATAAAAAAATTAATAAAAGATATGATAAACATAATTAAGAAAGCACGGTGCATAAAACCAGTGCACGCATACTTCATTGCTTCGACAGGTACTGTGTCTGTGCCATCATACTCAACAAAACCACCTCTACAGACTTCCCACCCATACTTCAACCAATTCACTGTGCCACAATCCACTGCTAAACTAACCTCTTCCAAGCTACAACTTACTCCTACATCCACAGTGCACTACCGTACAAGCACTGACTGCTATCATCCACCCACACTTCATTAACACAACCATACCATCTACTCTAGCACTGGCCATGGTTCTATACTTCAACCTCCACTTGCATCTTCAACATTCAGCAAAAAGTCCAGCCATAGCATTGCTCATCAACCAGTGCACATCAACCTCAACCACACCACTTACCTGCCAACATTACTGCCCATACAATTACCACCATCTCCAAGTCCTCCAAAAACGCTTCATCACCTCTCCATTAAACTGCACCTCAAAACGATTACAACACAACTCTCACACTCCACAAACACACTACACCTCTCCTCACCGTCCAGTCTTCTGCAATCATTCAATTTAATCACCTGTCAACCGCATTCAACCTGAAATAATCATCACCCTTAACTGCCTGCTGTCAATCCAACAACCTCCCCACCTCCACTTACAACCAATCACCCCTTGTCTGACATCTATGCTAATGCAATCTGAATAGGATGTATTTCTGAAATCATATATAGGCAGTGTTATTATCTTTTCAAGTGAAGCAACATTAAATAGGTATGGGTTATTATAATTTTAGTAACAGATATATTGCTAGAGATTCAAAATCATAATGCCTAAATAAATGAGTATCATTACAGCTACAGTGATTAGTGAAAACTAACATTACGCTTGATTACCACTAATAATCCTCTTTGTGGAGAGATTGCTTTTTCTCATCAATAAAATAATTTAAGGAGTCAATAAAATATAACATGCATTCCAGACTGTAGTGCTAAAGATATCTAGTTACAATTGTTTTCCTATGTTTGTTAAAGTTTCCAGTACATGAAATATTTCTCGAATTGTTTTGAAATGCACTAGCTTGTGTACATGCTTGCTTTTTTAATATACTAGCTGGTTAAATTGTTGAAGTCACATAAGCACAATTATCTCTCCCCTATGGCATGCTCCCTCCTTGTGTCTAATATATGTTACATGCATAGCTTCAGAAGTAAGTTATGTTTTATAGTGTGTGTGTAGTACAAAAAACATTAATTGCTTTGCAAAGCAGCGCACCTAACATATATTGAAACTGTGAAGGATATAGATACAGGCATGTAGTATAAAAAATGAATTGCTTTGCAAAGTAGTGGATGCTTAATACTTTGTTGAGCACCTTAACCAAAGTTTGTTGGCTAACCAAAAACTTGGCAGACTTTGATTTAAAATGACATTTAGAAATAAAGTTTCAATGGCCCAAAACGAGGTACAGTGCTTGTACAATTCATCTTTTTAAATCAAAAGGGCAAGAAGCAAGCACCTGCAACAACTGTAGCAACACGAACTACTGTAGAAGGAGAGGACATGCTATCAAAATGGCATCTGATCATAGCTGAGCAAACTCGAAGATACCTCCTCCCATATCTCAAATAGTTAAGCCAAAACTCCTGCTTACAAATAATGAATAGCATCATCACTATATCCATAAGTTAAACAAGAAAAGTATGAGTTATTTAACTTTTGAAAAATTACTTAACATATTTTAAATCGTTGTAAAAAATTTGATGAAATTATTCATAACATTTGAAAATATGATATTTAATTTCAATTTCAACTATTTATCAATTATAACCAAATCTTCCTTTATTATTTGAATTTACTCAACTGTTATTTTATACGATATCAATGTTAAAATTATCAACTTACCTCCATTCATGGGTATTGATATATTTATGCAAAGCCTATAAAATTAGAGATTACGAGTAATCTTTATAGATCTAGATAAATAACATAAAATATCTTGAGAGAAAATATTTGAATAAATGCAATATGTAAATAAATAAAAGTTCGGGCTTTTATGTTAACGTGAAATTAAATAATAGAGTGATGTTCTTCTTCTGCTTCTCTCCTTCTCCTTCCATCTTCTACCACCAATTCAACCTCCAAACCCATCGAGCCCAACTAATATAAACTAAAATTTTGTAATTTAAATTTTCAACTTGTTCTTATCTAGATCTGATGCTTTCTTTTTCAAATTATTTGCCTAAAAACACCCAATCTATAGAGGCCCTCTCCCCTTGTTTTGCCAATGGGGACATGGCCACCACTGGTCGATGGTTGGCTCTGCACTAACAAGTGCAGTGGTGTATTACAAGTTTCCATTCTACACTCTAAAACATATGCATAAATGGCTACATATGAGATGAGTTTTCTACACAAAAACAAACTTGCTTGTGTTTGATAATCGTAAATTCCAACAGTCCCTGAATAAAGACTTACAAGAATCCTGCATCATATATCCTCGAATCAAACAAACACATGGGAAAAACTAAAATAAACAAAATGAAATAAAATAAAATAAAATACCATGGCTCTGTTGGATGCTAATGGACAGATTTCACTCTCCGATCTTTGTGCAAGTTTTCTCTATATTCGTTCAAAAATTTACATTAGCCTCGCAAGATCTATCATAGAACAACAGGTTTCGAAGAAGAAGAAATACCTTGATCTCGAGTCTAAGAGGCTGCGGAAACATCAAATTACAAACCAAAGTCAGATCTCATAGTTCAATTCAATGCAAATAAAAAACTACGATGAAAATTTTCATGGACTGAAAAGCAGGAAAACCTTACCATTTTCATAGATTTACTTGAAAATAACTTTCAGAATCGAAGAGAAAAAATGGTGAAATTTGGGTGGAAACATTGTGTCGATATTTGAGCTTACTTTCTACACAAACATGTTTACTTCGTGTTGGCTATAGCTCCCCGCAAACGCATCTAAAATTTACTAAGGCTCCTGGTGAAAAAGTCCTTATAAAAAAATAAGTTAAAGTTACACTGTATTTGAAAAAGTCCATGTAGCAGTTAAAATACCATTGTTCATTTTTATAAAGTTATTTAACTTATTTCATTTTTTAAAACTTGTTTATTTTTTATAAACTTGTTTAGTTTTTATAAACTTTCATCCCTTAATTACAAACAAAGTAAATCAAGTCCCTCTTTATATATTTTGTTCAAAATATTGTTAAAAAATTTGCTGTAAATTTCACTCTGTTCAATATTGAATCTAATTAATTTTAAATGATTTATGGATGGCATCATATCAAATATATTCAGAAGTTGTTACATATGTGTTTAAGAAATGCTCTTTTTGTAGTGCAAAATAATTACAGTGCAATTTTTTGCAATTAAACTGGCAAAATTCAAATACATGCACTGTCAATACTTGTATCTTATAAAATAATTAGTCCTGTTCTACAGAAAATATGAACAAAACAGAAAATGTCTATAAATTTCAAACATCTACTATGCATAATTGCCTGCCTTGTACCAAAGGTATGTGCGATCGAAGAACGCATCAAAAAAATTGGAAAAGGAAAAGCTCCAAGAACTGTTGGTAAACATAGATTTACATTGTCTTTTTAACTTCCCAGAAGATGAAAATGGGTATTTGATATCTGTAATTAATGGAAGATGATATATGGTATATTACAATTTCAAGGAAGTATATGTCGATCATGATGTACAAGAGAATAATAATGAGGTGTTCAATCATTAAGCAAGACATTTCACTTTGTTTTAGCCATACAATAAGGTGAAATTAGTTTAGGCCAGAGGGTACTATAAATGAGAAAAGGAGTGATTGCATAAATCTTGTGAACTCAGTCGATATACCGAAAAGGTAATACGCACTCAACTAAACATGAAATTGGATATATCATACAAATTAGCTGTCCTCCAGCAAATTTTTAGATTTGAGACTAAAATGAATACAGATAATTATGATATAAAGCACAAAAAATGGGAATTTTTGTTCTCATTTGTGAGTTTGAAACAAATTTAAAGATCAAAGGTACAAATTAATGATCGTAAGTCATGGTTAGTTTACATTTTTCAACTCCGAAAAGAGTTACTCTTGCAAGTTAACATGCAGCTTCCAATTTAAAGTAAGAGACCAAGTACTCTAATCTCCCAAGAATTTAGTTACAATTGGATGGTCAGTAAATTTTAACTCAAAGTTATAATAAACTTTAACTTAATATACAAACAAGCAAAAAATTAAGAAAAAGAATTGAATGGTCAGTAATGGTACTAAGATAGATAACAATTTAAAAAAATTTAAAAAAGGAAGTTGTGGGTATGGGTCAGCATCCCAAGAAGTGTAGTTCCTTGATTTCTTTTTTCAAAAATAAATAAATGAATCCCCTAACTAGAGGCAACTGCATCCTTTGCACGGTTGCTAAAAGAAGACAAACAAGTAAGTAGTAAGCTTAATCAAAATGCCGTGTGAAAAGACTCGGAACACATAATCAAATAAGAACATGTTTCCCATATCTCAGGTTCTGAACCATGAATAAAGCAGTGGAGTAACAATTTTAAATAAAAACAACACACATAACAAGACCAACACAGTCTAGACATGTTGATGGAAAAGTTTTAATGTGCAAAGACAAAACTCCACTGGACTTTAAACTTCTGATTCGTTAAAGCTATAAACCAGTTAACTTGCAATAAACTGTATAAGCTCTTTTAAGAAAGAAATTAAATCAAACAATGATAAGAGCTCGCTCATTAATGGTATAGTCTATTGTATAAACTAATAATACTCAGCATATTTTCCAGCAAGGAAAGAAATTTCTAGTTGATAGCACCTGTGTACAAAAGGTACCCTAATATGTTTTCTATTGAACCATTTCATTCCAAAGTTAGGTATTTTTATTTTGTTTTGGCAGATTCAACGATTGGCTAGTACTTACCCAAAACAAAAGGAATTTAAAATGATGGAACAAATAGATACAAATGCAAAAAATGGTACATCAACCTTAGGAACAAAACACAGATGTTAATAAAATATGCATATTATGTCTAAATAAGATAAGATAGTCACATTAATTCATTGAGATTTCAAAAAATTAATACAAAGTTAGTTAATGAAACAGAATCAATGACTACATTAATTCATCATTATAAACTAAGGTAGTAATATACCAATGAGCCTTATCTATGCATGACATATGTGATATCTAATTAGCAGATCCTAGTTCACTATTTAGCGAAATCAAGAAAGGTTATGTAAACCAGATATGTATTTTAACGTGATTCGTTAATTCTAACAAATGTTGATGTCGAGATTGTGAACTTTAATCTTTGTTCGAACATTTGAGTATTAAAAAACGAGACTGAGATTAAACCAACTGAAACAAACCAATTGCCGACATGTCGCTCAAAATTCTTTACGAAATACCTAAACTACAAACATAAATGAAATTGAGAAGAAAACTACCTCGACAGTACTATCTGCTACAACATGCAATTGATGCAAGTGTATTAATATGAACTAATATATCTATGAGGTAGATAAATAAAATACAACGAAATTAAACATAGCAAACAGAAATCTAGTGGTACCGTAAATCAAATCGGTGAAGTGTTGAGAGGACGCAGTGTTCGTATGTGAAGGAAAAGAGTAGCAGTGTTGAGAGGAGGGCAAAAGGAACGACGTTGCATGTTTTGGGGAAGGAAATTAGGGGATTTGAGAGGGAAAAGAAATTGGGTAAAAAGCAGAAGTGAGAGGGAAAAGAAATTGGGGAGGGAAATGAAATTGGGAAAAACAGTAGAAGTGAGCGGGGTATAGAAAAAAGCGTGCGGGCAAGGTATTTTTTGGGTAGAGGCAGCGTTTTAGTTATATTTAATATGTTTTCAGGTATAATAAACAGCATTTCGTATTAAACGCTGCAATTTAATGCTGCTAAAAATGATTTTTCTTGTAGTGTGTTTGTTTAAGTTTTATCTCCCCTTATGTATATGCATAGATTTCCCTCCTTTCTCATTATCAAAATGGAGGGAAACGATAAATAATATGGATATAGTAAATAATAGCTTGTTATCATCAAATGTTAATGTTCATCATAAAATGGAAAACAAAAGTTGTTAAAAATAGGAAAGCAAATAAGTATCAGAGTTACAAAATAACAGAAAATAAAGTCTAATTACACTGATTGTGCGAATAAGATAATCCTCCGTAATTCTCATAATATTCCTAGTAGGAAGATGGATCCTTCTCATATGTACCTGGCCACTGCATCTGGTCGTTGTACTCCTCATCTTCGTGAATAGAAAGGCATTGAATGCCATGTTTGGTTGTTGAAAATGTGGAGTATCGAACACGTACATCTCATCACTGTCTTCTTCCTCTTCCTCAGGTTGTACGTCAATAGGTGTCTTCCCTTGAGCACTTCGATCATGTGATGTACCTTCGAGAGAGGGTTGCACGTGATAAACTGGTGTTTGAACATGAGGTGGAGGTGTTGGGAAAGGCGAGGATAATGATCGTGGGGAAGATCAGTCATGTACCTTACGCATTACTTCCCTAAAGTGGACGCCACTTTGTCCATTGTCTTCTCCATCTTTGTCATCCTAGTGGAGAAAGAACATTCCAATCCCATCATCTTTCAATTTAAAGCTCGCTGATTGGCCGTGATTATTCTTTGATTTTTGATGGCCAAATCAAAAGGAGATTCGTCCAGCGTTGGTTCAGGACGAGCTTCTTGTATTTCGAAGTTGGAATAATATTCGGTATGATGACTGGACGAAGTTGGTTGTTGGGAAGTATGAGGGGAACAGGTTTGCTGAGGTGTGCTGGGTGGAGGACCATGATGTTCTTCTTCTTGTAGTTGTTGAGTCCATTGTCTAAAGGGGATAATACGAGGAGGGCTTTTGGGAAGATGCATTAGTGACAAATATCGCGGACCACTATCGTTTGTGGGAATTTCTTCGTATTGTGAAACATGCGAAGGAATGCCAAGATTTTGCAGGATGCACATGATATAAGGAGCATTATTAATAGAGCAACGGTGCTGCGACCAAAATCCTTTAATTTGGTCGTGAATAAATTTTGCCCAATTAACCCATAGGCTAATTAATATGGCATACAAAGCTCTATGATCATTGGGATAAATTTGTTCATGACTACCTAGGCGAGGAATAATGGTATTGATTATCATACGATTTAAAAGTTTGGCACGAGGTCGAAGATAGATAGATTTCCATTATGCCATTCTATCCTCTCATAGTTGATGGGTAACTTCATCCCTAGGTAATAGACCGTGGTCCGATATATAGGTCAAATCATTCCCCTCATAAGAACATACTAAAATTCGAGCAATCATATATACATCTATTTTAACTACTTTTCCATACACCCTGGACCATAACCAACCCTCATCATTCTCAGGATTCCAAATCTCTGAACTACATAGATTGGAGTAGAAGAGGTAAATAGTAAGAGGGTCAATGATTACCTTATTAGCATCATAGCTAATCAAATTGCAACAATGGGCATCCATTGTAATTCTAAGAATTTCATATTCCATAACATCGGTAAGGCGGTAAAAAGGTCCGGAGCGAATCTTCTTTTGGATAAGAACCTCTAACCATCTAATTGCGTTGGGATTTTTTTGAAGCCATTGGGTAATATGAGCTTGTGTAACCGGTGCTTGAGCGGAGGAAGATGATTGGCCTTGTTTTGGCTTTTTGAGACGGAAACCTTCTTGGGAGCCATTGATTTGAAAATTTGGAAGTTTTGGGATCCAGGGTTTTAGAAATCAGAAGTTGGAATGGAGTGAAGGTGAAAAGAGGAGTAAATTTCTTTATATAGAGCTGTTGGTTGAGCAGCTACAGATGTCTGTGAAGAAGGCACAAACGTCTATGGCTTCAGTAATTTTAAGGCCGAGAGTTTGGACAGACGTTTGTGTTGGATCCACAGACGTCTGTGGCCAAAACAGTTTTAAATAGAGAGTACTCACAGACATCTGTGATGTATCCACAAACGTTTGTGGCTACAGGGAAATTTTTCCCGAAAGAGTTGACAGACGTCAGTGGTCTATTCACAAACATCTGTGATATGCAAATTCTGACATATATGGAAAATTTCAATATAATTTTTTTATTAAAATATATTAACCAGAATACATATCAACCATAAATAAATAAATATAATGTAATGGTATATAACAAAAGTTTTTTTAGTTCTTGTTGGAAAATTCAAAATTATTGTTTTGTTGAATATCCCATGAATTTGGTTCAACTTTTGAATTGTCAAGTAATAGCTTGAGTGGAGACCAACTTGGACGAGCTGGGGTGTCAATCCAAGGTTGGTTTGATGGTCTTGGTTTGCATAGGTTTCTCAGAGTAATGTTATGTGTTTTTGTAGGAGTTTCTCGTAGTCGAGGAGACTTTTGATGTACGCAACCTGTTATTAGTGAATGGACACAAATTGCGAGAATACACTTTTCAAGAAAATTTTGATGGAATCCTTGATGAAATTCCTCGTAATACATTTCACGTTGAATGCCAATCATCTCTTGTTGATAGTGATATCTCATCGACTTTGTCGGAAAGAGATGATGATTTCAGATTAATTGATTGTTTAGCTTTCTTTCCTTCTGGAGAAAAGCCAGTATGGTACGTTGGTGAAGTGATAATGTTTAGAGAAGGAGATGATGTAGGAGTGGTTTTTTTGGAGATACGTAAGTGCTGTCGGATGAGGGAAATTTGTAGTCGATAGCTGAATAGGTGGAGTCGTGATCGGAAGACATCCATTTATTTGTTTTTAGAAAATTTATCTGTGTTTATTTATTTCTAGGTAGTATATAACTGAATTTATAAGATAAAATTTAGCTATATTTAGAAAAGTAGTTGAGAAAAATGAGTCAAACCATAAGATTTTAAATGGTTGTTATTTGATTACCTGTTTTTAAATGGTTGTAATTAAAATAGATTTATGTGGTAGTGGTTAATTCGAAGTTATAAAATTAATTTTTAGTTGAAATTTCATATAAGCTATCATAGACTTAAGTGAACTAAACATTATTTCTATAACTTTAGTTAATCAAGTCACTGAATGAACAAATTCCTAGATCCCGTCTTAACTTAATAAAAGTTTGTTCACTTAATGGTTTGTAAAAATATCAGCTATTTGATTTTTGGTATTAACAAATTCTAGGGTTATTATTTCTTTTTCAACACTATCTCTCAGAAAATGGTGACGAATATCTATATGTTTTGTTCGAGAACGACTAATTGGATTTTTAAATAAATTTATAGCACTAGTATTATCGCAATATATTAAATATTTATTTATTATTTTTCCATAGTCTTTAAGTGTTTGCTGCATATATATTACATGAGCGCTAGCTAAGGAAGTAGAATTATATTCGGCTTCACATGTTGAAAGAGAAACATAATTTTGCTTTTTACTAAACCACGAAACTAACGATTGACCAATAAAGTGGCATGTGATACTTTTACTTTTTCTATCTGATCCACCAAAATCTACATCACTATAAGATACAAGTTCAAACGTACTTCCTTTTGGATAAAATAGTCCAAAATCTTTAGTGTTGGCTAAATATCGTAAAATCTGTTTAACTGGCCGATGGTGTGATTCTTTAGGTTATGCGTGAAATCTTGCACATAAACAAACACTCATCATAATATCTAGTCTACTAGCGGTTAAATATAGTAATGATCCTATGATGCTTCGATATAGTTTTTGATCAAACTATTTTCTGTGTTCTTCTTTGTCTATATGAGTAGAAGTACTCATTGGAGTGGGTTTACTAGATGTGTTATCCATTACAAAACGTTTTAGTAGTTCTTTGCAGTATTCTTCTTGATTTATTATTTGTAATCCTAAAAAGAAATTTAATTCACCCATATGAGACATTTCAAATTCCTTTGTCATTGTTGTAGAAAATTCATTACATAAGTTTTCGTTAGTAGATCCAAATATAATGTCATCAACATAAATTTGAACAATTAATATATCCTTCTGTTCTCTTTTAATAAATAATGTTGTATCTATTTTACCGATTTGAAAACTGGAATTAATTAAATGTGATTTTAATTTATCATACCAAGCTCGAGGTGCTTGTTTTACACTATGTAATGCTTTTTTAAGTTTAAAAACATGATCTGGATATTTTTCATGAACAAATAGTGGTGGTTGTTCTACGTAAACATTTTCTTTTATAAAACCGTTTAAGAAAGCACTTTTAACATCCATTTGAAATAGCTTAAGTTATGATGACACGCAAAAGCAATTAATTTTCTTATGGCTTCAAGACGTGCCACAGGTGCAAAACTCTCTCCATAATCAATGCCTTCTTCTTGATTGGATCCCTGTGCCACTAATCTTGCTTTATTGCGTACAATATTTCCATTTTCATCAGCTTTGTTTTTAAAACCCATTTTTTTCTGATTGATCGTTTGGCCTTGGTACTAATTCCCAAACATTATTTCGTTCAAATTGATTAAGTTCTTCTTGCATTGCTAAAATCCAAAAATCATCATTTGATTCTTCCTTATAATTTTTTGGTTCAAAACTAGATATAAATGCTACATTACTCATTTGATTTATTTGTCTTCTAGTCGAAACTTTGTTATCTAGATTTCCAATTATGTTATCAATAGGATGATCTTTTAAAATACTGGGTGGTGATTTCAAATCATTGTTATTTTGATTGTTATTATTTTCAATCATATTATTTTGATTATTATTATTTTCAATCATATTATTTTGATTATTATTATTTTCAATGATTCTATTTTGATTAGTGTCAAAAATTTCCTCGTCATCCTTACTTATATTTTTGAAGTTTTCATCAAACGAGACATGAAGACTTTCCACTATAACATTTGTTATTTTGTTAAAAATTATGTAAGCTTTAATTTGATCAGAATTTCCAACAAAAATTCCTTCATCGGCTTTTGAATTGAATTTTCCAAGATTATCTTTTGTATTTAGAATAAAGTATTTTGATCCAAATATTCGATTTTCTTTTTGAAGAATATTTCATAACATGTAATTTTAGTCATAGGTCTAAGAATTACTCGATTTAATACGTTACAAGCAGTAGCAACTGCTTCGGCCCAAAAAAATTTTGGTAAGTTACTGCCATTTAGGAGAGTTCGAGCACATTCTTGCAAGGTGCGATTTTTTCTTTCGACTACTCCATTTTGTTGTGGTGTTCGTGGAAATGAAAAATTATGAGTAATTCCCTTCTTATTAAAAAAGTTTGTAAATAATTCATTTTCAAATTCTCCATTGTGATCACTTCTTATACTTTTTATTTTTAAATCCATTAGAGTTTTAATTCGTTTACCAAAAAAATTAAACATTTCGAATGTATCACTTTTATGTTTTAAAAATAGCGTCCAAGTATACCATGAAAAATCATATACAATTATAAAAACATATTTAATATGATTTATCGAATGTACTTGAGTTGGACCAAATAAGTCCAAATGAAGTAATTCAAGAGGTTGTTTAGTAGAGATTTTCGTTTTAGATATAAACGAGCTTTTCTTTAATTTTCCAAGTTGACATGCATCGCATAGATTTTTAACTTTGAAATTTGTTTTGGGTAATCCTCTTACCAAATTTTTTTTAGCTAATTTGTTTATATATTTGAAATTTATATGACAAAATCTTTTATGCCATATCCATGCATCATCATGATTTGCGGTTAAACATAAATCATTATTATGATTAATATTCATGTTAAGAATATAAATATTTTGATTTCTTGTTCCTTCAAAAAATAAAATTTTATTTTGATCAAAGATATTGCATTTATCTTTTTCAAAATAAATTCTAAATCCCTTATCACATGATTGGCTTATACTAAGTAAATTATGTTTTAAGTTTTTCACTAATAAAACATTTGAAATAATAGGAGAAGTAGATGTACCGACATTGATGGCATTTCCAATTCCGATAACATATCCTTTGGAATTACCCCAAAAGTGACTATGCCTCTGTCCATGTAAGTGATGGTTGATAACATTTCCCATCATATGTTTGGAGCATCCACTATAGAGTATCCATTTCTCCTTATTTTTGTTTTTGGGTACCTACAATAAAATAAAGAGTTTTAATTGGTACGCACATCCTCTGTTAGGGTCCTATGGGTCAGTAGGAGAAGGTAGCCATATCCATTAGGGTTTGGAACCTTTAGAAATGTAATTTTCATTATGAACCATCTCTTTTAGATATACATCTATGTGTATTTGTCTAATCAATTTGTTATTTGTTTTAGGAATCCATACCTTAATAATTTTTATTCCCTTATTTTCATATTTAGATTTTGTTTTTCTAAAATTTGTATACAATGTAATATACTTCTTAAAAGTTTGATTATTATTAGAGACCAGATTATTTTTAGAACGTTTACAATTATTTTTATTAAATACTAAACCATTCCAATTTCCTGATGGTTTTGAAATCTTTATCAAATTATCGAGATTTTGCTTTCCTTTATTAAACTTTGAAACATTGTTAGTAATTTTATCTAATTTATTTCTTAGATCAGAAATTTCTATATTAGATAATTCTAAATTTTGTTTTAATTCATACTTTTCTTTTTCAGTTATAATTCTCTATATCATGTGTTAGAGTAGCATTTTGAGATGATAGTTTTTTGCATACTTTTTGTGCTAAGTCTAATTCTTCTTCTAAAATACTTTTCTCGTCTTTAAACATTCCAATTTCTAATTTAGCACCGTTTAATTTTCCTGAATTTTCTTTATTTAATTTCTTTAATTCTCTATATTTGTCATCTAATTATATACTAATTTCAAGAAGTTCATCATATGTAATTCAAGATGTATCTCATATGTGCTGGCCATGAAACAAACATTTGCTTTTTCTATGTCACTGTCACTATCGGATGAAGAGGAAGAGTCAGAGTCATCCCAAGTTACTTGAAATGCTCTTCTCTTTTTCTTGAAATTTTCGAATTTGTTTTTCTTTTTATCATTGTTGAGTAGTGGAAAGTCTTTCTTCATATGGCCAAATTTATCACACCCGAAGCATTTTATTTATGTTTGATTTGAGGACTTAGTGTTGCTGTTGTTTTGAAATTTCGTCATCTTTTTGAACTTCTTGAACTCATCTTCTTCCAAGTCGGATTTTTCATTGTTTGCCTGAAATGCAGTGTTTTTCCATTCTTGATTTTGTTCTTTTCTTACCTGTAAATTTGCTTCATATGACATCAGATTTTCTATTAACTCTTCAACTTTGAGTTGGGAAAGATCGTTAGCTTCTTCGATGGCTAAAACATTCTTTCCTATTCATTTTTCAAAGAGTTCAAAATTCGTGTGACTAAATCAAAATCAGTGAATTTAACTTCTAGTGCCATAAGATCGTGTTGTATAGTTTGAAATCTAGCATACATGTCAATAATTGACTCATTTGATTTCATTTTAAAAGATGAAAATTGATTTTGTTGAATAGAAATCTTCGTTTGCTTGACTTTATTTGTGCCTTCATGGGTAATATGTAATGTATGCCATATATCATAACCAGTAGCGCACAACATGACTCGTGAAAATTTGTTTTTATCGAGTGAGCAAAATAAAACATTCATGGCTTTGGCATTGTTAGATGCCTCTACTTTTTGTGCATTAGTCCGTGTGCCTATATCAGTGTTAGATGCTTCATATTTATTTTGAGTTGCTAACCAAATTTCTAAACCATTTGCTTTCATAAAATTTCGCATGCGTGCTGACCAATGAGCATAATTAGAGCAAGTGAATAGTGGAGGACGTGTAGTTGATTGACCTTCTTGAAATGTACTTTCCATATTAATAATTTCAATTACATGTTACTGTAGATTGAAATGACCAAGCTCTGATACCAATTGAAAGTTTAGTGGATCGTATACTATCTAACTTGTGTGTATTATGCAGGTATATAAATCAATGCAATAGTAGACAGTAAATAATAAAATGTAAAAAGCGTGCAAGCCAGAGTTTTTATACTAGTTCGGACCTCTTGTCTTACCTCCAGTCCTGAAGCTCCCCTTCGGTATTTCCTTTAAACAAACTGCCCTCACTTCGTCCGGAGGAATAGGCTAGTACAAAAGTGCCTTTGACAATCTTGTGTTCCAATAACACAGTTTTTGACTTATAGTACAAATCTTCCTATGATTTCCTTTGAGTATATGAATATGATTGCTTTGAGTTGGAGGAAGTGATATAACCAAATAGTTATAATGGATTGAGAGTATGCAATCAGTGTATATGCAAGAGAGTGCTTTGAAATCAAGAGAGTAAAGAATAGATCGAATCAAGTTAAGTCAGTTATTTCTATTTCTCAATCAGAGAGGTGCAGATGAAGAGTTGTTTCTCTTCGAAGAAATCGTTTTGTTTTAATGGCAACAACTCTTCATGAAAGATGATTTCCTTTAGATTCAAAAAGAAGTGTCTTTTCAAATATGACATTTTTGCCATGACAGATGTCTGTGGTATAATGACAGACGTCTATGACTACTTTTAATTTTTAACCCGAGACTTGTCATAGACGTTTGTGAGTATACCTCAGACGTCTGTGAGATGAAAATGCAGTTTTACACTAGATTTTGATGTATATTAAATTGTGTGTGATCGTGTATGCATATATACTCAAGGAGACTTTAACAATATTTTATCTAAGACTCTTTTATAGTAGAATAACCTTAGTATGGTCAATGAATTTTCGTTTCTCTTTGAGTCTTAATATCTTCGATCATGGTGTCTGCTTGTAGTATATACCCGCAATCTTGATAAAGTCTATATATGTATATGATTGTATAGTTGTTATCATTGAAACATAAGTTGAAGGTTCTAACAATTAATGAAGTATAGTTATATAATTACGTTTATCGTAATTAAATTCAATCCCTAACAATTTATCAATATTTTATACTTAAACAAAAGTGTCAATAAATTACATTAGTGTGTTCTATTCATCAGTACGAAGCTATCGTCGAAAACCGCGGGTTAAACGGATTTCGTATATGTGAGATAAACATTTTTTAAAGTTAAACTTTTTAATAACTTAAATCAAAACAACTAATTTAATTCAACTAAATATCCTCATCCATGGCCTAGAGGCCCAAAGGCATGCAACCTCACATTTCCAACTTGCCTGTACACAAATTTCCCCCTTCCCCATGCGTCCATGTATGCACCCGTATGAATCTCATGGCCAGAACCTTCCTCCACCTTTCTCTTCTCCCTCATATACACCATACACGCACTGCACACTCATACACAAGCAAGCAAAGCCCAACAAAGCCTATGCTAACCCCTACTACTTCCACTGCTGCATGAACCTCCAATCAGCAAAACCATGCACAAACAATTTTCAAGGCTATTCCCACAGACGAAAAATATGTACATAATTTTGTATTATGCCATTAGAAAAATGTCCAACCTCCTTTTCTTTCTTCACGTCAACACTTACAGCCACTACAACCACCATAAGCCACCATTTAGAGGGCAACTAAAATGAAAAATGTAGATATTTTCGCCCTCTAAAACTTTCATTTTGGAAATTATTGCTAATACTTAGTGTAGAGGAAGTTATTGTAATTATTAAAGGGAAAGGAGAATGTAACGACCCGGGTATTTCGTGCCATTCGCATCCGCACATGTCGGACTTGAATTGCTCAAAATATCAGATTGTTCATTTATATTTGGCAAAACTCAGCATATACAGTAAATAAATCAATCACAGAATCATAGACACAGAGTAATATAACAATAATGCAGCGGAATAGATAATAGTAGTTCATGAAGCTACTATATAAACAACAGAGTTTGAAACAAAACATAACAGAATACAGACCGATGACATCTCTGAACAAATCAACTGGAAGAGCTGAAAGCTGAATCGATAGTTGGATCTCCAAGCGAAGCTCCAAACTTCAAAGGTGAGTCTCAAATGCTGTATCACTCAATCTGACCCGAGCGTAAAGCAAAACACAAAACACTCGAGTCAGGATTAACATTCTTATATTAATAAATCCAACTCAAGTGAAATATCAACTGAAACACAATAATCTTAAAGGATGTTTGGGATAACCATCCTCTAAGGATCCGTGGAAATATCTACTATGTAGAGATATGCGCTATTAACAACCAAACGTCATTATAACACCGTGGTCATTTCAAAATAATTTATCTTCAAAACCATAATATCATTTCCATTTCAAATATATATATTCCAAATTATAGCACTTTCAAAACTAAATTGATAATTACATATATATCTTATTTTAGCTTTATTATTATTTAGTTTGAAATATTTACTTAATAAATCCATTATCATTTAAATAACCTTAAATTACATTAAACTAAATATTTTAAAATAAAATTTTAAATAAATACTTATACATATTATATATTAATTAAATCATACTTTATTAAATTAAAACTTATTATTAAATCTACTTTATATTAAAACCTATTTATATATAAAATATTACAATATTAAATAAAACCATATATATTTCCTTTCAAAACCATAGAAATCATTTAAAAATTATTTATATATAGACCAACGGTGTCTATATAAATTTTTCTATCCTATGGTCAAGTGATACGGATATTTATCATTTCAATCCGTAATTTAACTATATATACGGGTATACATCATTTCAACCCATAATCCTAAATTCAATTCAAATGAAAATCACTTGGGTTTATCATTTCAACCCATAAAGATTTTCTCCTATTCTACAGATCGTTCGGGTATGTATCATTTCAACCCATAGTGAGTTCTATACTAATAGGGAACTTGCAGAGTAATAACAGATAATATAATAATATAACAACATGCATATCATCAATATAAATAACAGATAATGGTGTCAGATGTCACAGGTGATTATATATATAGATAACATCCTATAAATAACAATGTAAATAACTAACAGCAGCATATTTCAATTGTCGTTTCAATTGAAATCAAAATTAATAAATAAAATAACGTTAATCTTGAGTGATTGCTCACCTTTTGAGGCTAGAGAATACAGAAGATGAAATAGATACGTGCACTGATACGGACACTGGAATTGAATTATGAATCCAAGCAAAGCAAAATCGGCACGAATTCAACGATCAAAGCTGATAACAGGAATTGATGGAACAAATCAGAATTGGATCGATGATGATAAATGGTATAATATATATATATATAAACATATCTTCATAATATAATTTGACAAAAATACATATATATAATACTTAAATAAAATGCAGAGAATACTTACCTATATTGTATGCTTAGTTAAATATATATATATGTGCCTTAGTTTTGCTGTGTACTGTAGTGCTAAGTTATGTATAATATATATATAAATCCAACAATAAACATATATAACACTGTAAATATATTTGTGCTACAAAACATGTATAAACTGTCATATTAAAACTATATAGATACTACTAAAGTACTGCGT
Organism: Allium fistulosum; assembly: GCA_030737815.1. NCBI lineage: Eukaryota > Viridiplantae > Streptophyta > Magnoliopsida > Asparagales > Amaryllidaceae > Allium > Allium fistulosum. Next base: position 295,269,644 of record CM060908.1, on the reverse strand, counting down.
AACTTTATATATATAAACAAGTACAATATATAACCTTATATATGTATTACATTCTAACATAGAAAAATCAACTCTTTATATTTGAAAACGCATACATTCAAAATTTAGTATGTATATATATAGTACGCATATTGTATTTGTATAATTAGAAATATATATACAACATATAGCATGACACTTATAATATAACTATAAATATATGCCTATACATCTTCTTAAACGAGTACTGTCATATGTATATATACAAAACAATATACATAAAATATATTTAGATTTATACTCAAAACAAAACTCACGTATATATAAACTAACATGCCTTATATACATATGCATATAACCTATACAACCTATACATACATATATATACATTAATATATATACAAAGGAATAAACTGAAAATACATATATACGAACAAACGTACAAGTATATAACTAATATAAACTTTATATATATATATACAAATTAATACTGTGAACATCAGACTGCTAAGATAACTTTTATAACCTTATACTTTATAACCTTATATATATAATATAACAACAAATCCCATATATATAAATATATATTTTATATGAAATAATTATCAAAAACATATATATATATATATATAAAAGTTGAAAGAGATATAGTTGTAAAGGGAAGAGAATAGTAATGTACGGTAGAAGAACAGAGCAAGGCACGAGCTACAGAACTTGTAAACTAATATACATAAATGCACAGTTGTACAAGCTTTCACCTTTTTCTATACAAACTGTTTTTTTTATAAGGAGGAGGCTGCCTCGGGGATGCAGCAGCAAGTTGCAGGGTTGCGGCCAAGGTGATGCATACGACGGCTATGGTGTGTGCTGCGGAGGAAAAAGGCGGAGGCGTGTTTGAGAGTGGGTCCGGAGACTAAAAACGGATTGACATAGCTAAGGGGGTAGGCAGGGAGGAAGTGATGGCCGGTGGCTCGGCCAGGGCGGTTGCCTGTGTGCGCCGCGAGGAGGAAGGTGGCGGAAATCGGTTGTGACGAGGCAGCATAGAGGTTTCGGTCAGTGGAAGAATCAGATGCGGAGTGAGATGGTGGATAGGCGTTGTGGAAGGGTGCGAGGTCGGGCTAGTGTCGGGTCGCTGCGGGAATTTCGATCGGAGGTGGAAGTGCTGTTGCACAAGGGATGTTCAGCCATGAAATAGATCTGGGAAAAGTATGTATAAGCTTGGGAAAAGGGCGAGCTACAAGGAAAAGAAGAAGAAAAAATGAAAGCCTATGGATTACAATGCAGAGAAGAAATGAATGACCAACAGAGAAATGGAAGCTGAGGAAATAGTGAAAATGAGAGGTTGGGTTTCAAAAGCAAACGAATCAGCAAAAAAAAAAGAATATATATTAAAAAGAATAAATGTGATATGAACGGTAGAGCTATGATTTTGCAGAAAATTATTAAAGCGAACTGTTTCAAAATAATCAACAGTCTTATACAATGAAATAGCAACCGTCAAATGCTTTGATTTGGTGAATAATTAAAGCAAATTATTATTGTGGTACAGGCCGTACGTTACAACTTTGAAAAGTAAAGCAAAGTTAACGGTCACAATTTATGGTACCAATACGACGTACCGTTTCATCGTTTCCGTCACGTACCGGACCTCAAAACACAGAATTGAATATAACATGGTGATCAGCGCGATGAGACAGACAAAAGAAAACAGAAATATCTATGTCAGGACCTTCCTATCAAAAGTCCATACGGACACCGATATGCGTTGCTATTTCGTACGAAAAATCCAAACGGAGCTAGAAACGTCCGAATTTCACAAAACGAATTTCGCAGTCTGATTCAGAGTGTTCTAAATAAATTTTCTCATGTTGACATATTTAGTTTTCGGAATACTTTTAAATTCAACTTTTATTAACTGATTTAAATTGGAAATAAATTGTACAAGAAAATAAACTTCAATATTATCTGATGAAAATTTACCAATTTCTATGTTTAAATAGACATATTCCAAATATAAAATTTTTATTTCAAAATTCAATTATAAAAAATTTCATAAAATTTCCAGTTAATTACGTTATTAAAACCATTAAATTTTTTGGGTCGTTACACTCTCCCCCACTCAAAGCTTTTCGTCCCCGAAAAGGAAGATGGTAGGAGAATAGAAACAACCAAAAAGAAAAATAGATTGAAAGACAAGGGTAAACAATTTATTTAAAACTATATAAATTTTGCTTGAAATATTTATTTGAAAACTTCATTTGCATTGTAGTTCAAATATTTTTAATACTTTAAAACTTTTCAAAACCCATTTGAAAAATTTCCTGCTTCCTTTATAAATAGCATTTATATGTTTAAATAACACCTTTATAAATATATGAAAACAATTTGAAAACAATTATTTACATCATTACTTATATTTACAAAGAAGCTATTGAAAACATTAAATCCATAATTCTTAAATTTATTGATTTATCTCAAGATACTTTTCAACATTATTAATAAATCAATAATCATTTTCTTTAAATATGTTGTATTTAATTAATAACTTCTAAAATATTTACAACACTAATAATTTACTATTAAACCATGTAGTATATAAATAAACAATATTTCAAAAGGATATATTCAAAAAGGAAAAGAAGGTAGATTCGGAAAAACAGAATATAAGTGAATAGATAAAGCTGAGCAGATAAGGTAGATTCAAAAGAATAGTATCGGGCACGAATAATTAATTTAGAACCATAAGAATTTCAATTTCAAATATTAATACAGAATTCCTTTGTTGAAAAAAATACTTTTCTAATAAATACCTTTATATCGAAAATAATTTTCCTTCCAAAATACTTTTATAACTCGATGTTTTAACAGGTTTATCCTCGTTCTTGCAGACTCTGGCTATGCGTTGATCAGGCGCATAGCTAGAATTCTCCAAGTACTTAGTAGACCTGTTTCAATACACAGTGAAAATACTGGAAAAACCTTCAAAACCGATATGGAAAGTACAATCCAACAAAACAAACAACCGAAACATGTCGAATCATGGATCGCAGATACACAATGGTTACGCCTGGATCCCCCAGGAAACATCCGTACCCGTAGGCCACCGTAGCCCTGCGATTACGCCATGATGACTGGTAGACCGCAGATACACAATGGTTACGCCTGGATCCCCCAGGAAACATCCGTACCCGTAGGCCATCTCAAGACCTGCGGATTACGCTACCAAGCGACCCAATGGATCGCAGATACACAATGGTTACGCCTGGATCCCCCAGGAAACATCCATACCCGTAAGCCATCTCAGTCCCTGCGAATTACGCTATGCAGTCATGCTCGTAAGACCATGGAGATCGCCATGGAATTCGATGGAGACTCGAGTATCATATCCGAAAAACCCAAATCAGAGAGAATAATATCGATAGAATGAATCCACAATGTGGCCACAAAGCGGATAGCAAGCAGAAGGCACTTTCCATATCTTTACTTTGAAAATATGTATCATATAGTACCTTTTCAAATCAATTTCAAATATCATACTTATATAAAGTCCATTATATATAAGATTTCATTTCAAATTAAATACTTTCCAAAATCAATAGTATATCAAATCACACTTATATAGACTTCGATTATATAAGATTTCGTTTTTCAAATTGAGTACCTTTCCAATCAACAGTTTTCGAATCAACTTCATACTCATACAAATCAATTTTATATAAGTTCGATAACTCCCAAATCAAGTATTTAGTAACACAAGGTTCTCAATTTCAATTCGGTTCAATATCAGTTCAGTTTCAAAATCATATACGATTTCATCAAATTATTTCTTCCAAATTAAATATCTCCGGTTTCAAAGTTTCCAAGGTAATAGGTTTAGAAAATAATCCAAGTTTGTTTCCAATCAACATATTTTATGTCAAACAAATTCATTTCCAAAATCATAGTACTTTCAAGGATATAATACTTTCGAACCCAAAACAATTTGAAATAATAATACCATGGAAATCATAATACTTTGAAATTCAAACTTGGGAAATCATAACACTTGAAATCATAACCCTTTCCTTCAACAGTTTAGATATTAATAATAGTATATAAAATAAAATAGTTTGTAAAATAAAATATTTAAATAAAATAGTAATAATTTAAAACAATTTATATTAAAACAATTAGTATTTTTAAAATAGTTTATATTAGAAATAGTTATATTAAAATAGTTTATATAAAAAAATAGTTATATTAAAAATAGTTTATATTAAAAATAGTTATATTAAAAACAGTTATATAAAAAATAGTTTATATTAAAAATAGTTTATATTAAAAATAGTTTATATTAAAAATAGTTTATAAAATAATATAAAATAGTTTTAAAATACTTTATATAATACAATAGTTTCTTCAAATTCCACAAATCGATTCAACTCAACTCAGATTCCAAAATTCAAATTTAATCCAATCTCAAATCCTCAAATTTCAATTCAATTCAGTTTCTCAATAAACCATTTCAAATTTTATCGATTTCAAATACAGATGTGAACCACAAAATAAACCATTTCAATATATTTCAAAGCTTTATATATTCAATATTTCAAAACTAAATTTGATAATTTCATTTATATCTCAAATTCACTTTACTATTATTTAGTTTGAAATATTTACTTAATCATTTCAATAACATCTAAATACAACCTTAATTTTCAAATTTAAATAAACAAAATATCCCATTCAAATTTATATAAATTTGAAAGATGCATTTAAGTCATTTTTAATCAAATCCAAGTTATAAGAATAATATCTTTGAAATTTCAGTTTTTAATAAATTTCAGATCAAACTTATTTAAGTATAATTCTTAAATAAATATAATTTCAAATCAATCACAAATTTATCTTTCCAACCCGAGTCATAATAAACTCTATATTTGAAAATATATAGATATCAAATAAATACTAGGTTTTAAATCCCAATCTATTTTCGAAATCAAATCTTTTTCTCAAAATCAATTATACCCCAAAAATGATTTCCCACTTTATAACCATCCCTTTAAATCCTTTAAACTATTTATTTTTATTTGAAAGATCCACTTTACCCTTTGAAAATTATTATTATTATATATATAAATAGTTTTATAAAAGATGTTACTAAGTTAAAACATTTAAAACTAAATTTTATTCAAAATATTTTAAAACTAACTTTCATATTAGTATAATTCAAAATAGTCTTATTTATTTACTTAACAAAACAGTTTCAAAGTTATTTAAATCATATTACTTCATACTTAAACATACAAAACTAGACTTATATACTTTATCCAATAATTTATACTTTTCAAAATTACTTAGCTTTGAAAAATAAACCTTGATTTGGAAGTGTTCAAACATTCAAAATGGTCGGAGAAATCAAATTTCCAATCCAAGAGTTGGAAATCAGCAACAAATCAGTAAATCAATTTCAAAAGATAGGGTTATACTAAATCAAATCCAAAACTCGAGGACTGAACACCGGGGCTCATTCAAACTGTTTCAAATATATATACATATATCTTTCGAACATCAAATCATACTTCGGAATTCGAAATCAAAATTCACAAAATCAATCGCATAGCAAAGCTGCTAAAGTGGCCTCTCCCCCACTTTGAAACTTGAAAATCAATGTCGATGATGCATGCACTCATCACCGAAATCATTCTCTAGCGACATAAGTGGGTTCTGGACTTCTATTTTCTTGAGAACTTCTTTGAAATTTCTTTGAAATCATTGGAACTCATTTAAAGTCATTTGAAACATTTCTTATTCGGAAAATACTTTCAAATCGTATTATTATATATTTTCAAAATCTTAAAACCAGTTTCAAAATGCCAAAGTTTAATATCACAAATTTCAAATTCAAAACCCTTCAATTATAAATCATTTTTATATAAATCAATTTCTTATATAACTTCCAAAATTTCAAATCCTTTCGAAACTTCAAATTCTCATTTTTTAAAAGGTATATAATTCTTATCTGAAACATTTCACTTTTATATAAAATATAATCATTCTTATCAAAATTCTAATTTCGATATATAAACAATCTCAAAATACAATCAAACACAAATTTTTCAAGGGATGATTCAAGAATGGATTTCAAAACAAAGATAGAGATTCAAATAATAGGAACTCTAATCAAATAGAATTCTGATTCGAAGATAGGCTCGAACGAAGATGAGATAATTAATTGCAAAATAGTAGATGGATATACTTATATAAATCATGGGCAACCTTAACCGGGTCAACCGTGACTTCAGGAACATGATCGATGCAGAATTCTAAGGCGAATCGACCTTCGATCATCAGAGATAGAATTCGGTATAGCAAGATATAGCAGCATCTAAACCGAGGGTACAGAAATCTCTGGTGAATCGATGTCGGTTGTAAAGGAGTTTCACCCCTTTACAAATCATTCAAAGATTGGCGGAATCGCCGATTTTTATAGAGATCATTCGAAGTGGAGTTATGGGATACTCCAGAATCAAAAGAATACAAATAGGGGGAGACAAGAATGGATTTCAGAACAAGTAAGAGCGTTCCAAAATACAAAGGAAACCGAATCAAAGAGGAAGAGATTCAAGCACGAACGAAAGTAACTCTGTGATTAAATCTACTACATATGCTAAGTTTTGCCTAAAACCTGGCTCTGATACCAACTGTAACGACCCGGGTATTTCGTGCCATTCGCATCCGCACATGTCGGACTTGAATTACTAAAAATATCAGATTGTTAATTTATATTTGGCAAAAGTCAGCATATATAGTTAATAAATCAATCACAGAATCATAGACACGGAGTAATATAACAATAATGCAGCGGAATAGATAAATAGTAGTTCATGAAGCTACTATATAAACAACAAAGTTTGAAATAAAATATAACAGTATACAGACTGATGACATCTCTGAACAAATCAACTGGAAGAGCTGAAAGCTGAATCGGTAGTTGGATCTCCAAGCGAAGCTCCAAACTTCAAAGGTGAGTCTCAAATGCTGTATCACTCAGTCTAACCCGAGCGTAAAGCAAAACACAAAACACTCGAGTCAGGATTAACATTCTAATATCAATAAATCCAACTCAAGTGAAATATCAACTGAAAACAATAATCTTAAAGGATGTTTGGGATAACCATCCTCTAAGGATCCGTGGAAATATCTACTATGTAGAGATATGCACTATTAACAACCAAACGTTATTATAACACCGTAGTCATTTCAAAATAATTTATCTTCAAAACCAAAATATCATTTCCATTTCAAATATATATTCCAAATTATAGCACTTTCAAAACTAAATTGATAATTTCATATATATCTTATTTTAGCTTTATTATTATTTAGTTTGAAATATTTACTTTGTTTGTACAAAAAATGGACAAACACCTCGAAATCGTATGGTTTAGTGGATCTTGTATTATTCTTAGTGATTTGAGCGATTTATGCAAATATATAAAGAACAGAGGCTAAACTGTAAAAAAGACACGCAGATTTATAGTGGTTCAGCCAGAATGTGCCTACGTCCACTTTATATGTTATTTCTCTTCTCTTATTCTGATTACAAGTACATAGCCTTGATACAAGTAAAAGAAAGTTGTTTGAAAGTTCCTTCCGTGCTTGAGCTCTCAAAAAACCGTCCTGATTGCTGTACCCCTGCCCCTCTATTTATAGAGTGAGGCTGGGGGTAGGGGTCTAGGATATGTATAGTTGCTGATGGGCCTGGGCTGATGTGATCTGGCCTGGTATGACTTGGTTCGGCATCGCTTGGTTCGGAAGTGGTTGGAGTGTAGAGTGGACCGGTAGTTGCTTAGACCGGTGGTGGGAAGGTGAGGTTGGTCCGGTGGCAGTTGGTCCGGTCGTGGTGTTAGGAAAGTTTTGCCGAATGAGGTCTGCCGAATGGCTTCGAAGGAGGTCTGCCGAATGGCTTCGAAGGAGGTCTGCCGAATGGAGTCTGCCGAATGGCTTCGAAGGAGGTCTGCTGAATGGGGTCTGCCGAATGGATCACGCTTCCTGGTCTCGAGGTCTTCTGGGTGAGAACACGCCCAACATTTGCCCCCCAAAGTGGGGCATATTCTCGAATATGGCGTGCTTTGTTTGACATTTCCATTGGGTTCTTGGATGCCGAACCAGATGATCCGGTCGCGTCCTTTTGTCTATAAGTAGGGGCCGTACGCCTTTGCTATTCCTACCTACCGAACTAACATCTGCTCTTGCCGGATCAAACCTTGTAGCTGAATTGAACGTGGTAGCCGAACCAACTTGGTAGCCGAATCAGAGGGGTAGCCGAACCAACTTGGTTGCCGAATCAGAGTGGTAGCCGAACCAACTTGGTAGCCGAACCAGAGGGGCAGCCGAATCAACTTGGTTGCCGAATCAGAGTGGTAGCCGAATCAACTTCCCTATTTTCACTGAATCAGGTGAGATCCTTACCATGTTGGTAGTTGTATATCTGTATCGACGGGTGGAACTGGGAATGCCGAATGGATATGAGAACTACCGAATGGCCTTGAGAATCTTGCATTTACTTTATCGAATGACAACGGGAGTTTGAGCCTTTTGATTTCATGAGTGGAATTCCATGTTATATACTTACTTTTTTTTTCACATCCTTCGCTCTAACAGCATGTTTTTCCGGTGTTGTAGATAATGTCTCGCAAAGTAGAAACTCGATCAGACAAGAAGAAATCCGGGGGTGAAGGAGGTTCCTCTGCCGTGCCTCCAGCTCAGCCGAATCTTGAACGTCACGGACCAATCCCGAGATCACTAGTGGACGGGTACGGCCCTCAGGAAATTCTGAACTCCCCGCCCGACTGTTTTCCTAGTTCCCTCAAGGAGGAGCAGCTTGATGCCATCTCTCGTTCTTTCGGAATTGATAGGGCGCGAATGCTGTTGCCAGGGAGAGATGTTATGCCCTACGACCCCCCTGAAGGGTACTTTGCTTACAGCAGATACCACTGTATGTGTGGTGCCATCCCGCCTCTTAATGCTTGGGTAATCAGCTTCCTCACATATCTCAAGGTGGCCCCATTCCAGCTTCAACCCAACTCCTACGCTATCCTGGTGAGCCTCTTCGTCATTTTCCAAAGGAAGTATGGTCGCGCTCCTTCCAACCGGGAGATCCGGTACTTGTATAATTTGAGGGGCTATAAGAAGGGGTCCCCATACATTAGCTTGGAGTCAGCCGTGACCTTCAAACCGGTCTTGGATCTGTATTCTAAATTCAGCATGTTCAAGAAAGAGTGGTTCTTTGTTAGGGACGACTCCGTTTCAATCCGGCGCTTTACTTCTGGATGTAAGTCGATGCTTTTACTTATAATTTCTATTCCGATTGCGATGCTTCTTCTCATTCTTTCCCATTTTTGCTAGCGACAGGTGGCTTTCCGGTTGTGGAGACTGACCGCCTGGTTCAGACGGCGGCTGAGATAGAAGCTATTCTTGGGAAATATAGATCATCTGCCTTCTTGATCAGAAATGCGATTCTTCTGGAATATAACTTAATCCTTCCGCAGCAGTCAGTAGTTAAGCTGAGGGAGACGGCGGAGGAGAGGGCGGCTGCTCAGACCAAAGAAGGTGTTTCGGTGGAGAGTAGTAAGAGGAAACCTTTCTCAAAACCTCCAGCCGTCGGAGGTAAGAAACTCAAGAAGTCGGACGGTCCCTCCCCCAACAATTGTCCACTTACCCGGGAGGAGGAAGACATAGAGGAGGAAAGAGGCGAGGGTGGAGATGGTCGGGATGGTGACAAAGGTGGCGATGGCATCGGGGCCCTACTTCCTGGGCAAGCGGGCGAGATTCAAGAGTGGACGGATGATGCGTTCCGCCAGGCTTTTGAGGGGTTGGATGAAGATCCGGCTTTGGTAGAGAAGACCGGGAAGGCGAACAAAGCCGGGACTGGTGCAAGTGAGTCTTCTCCGACCATTCCAGCCAAGGTGGCTCCGACGACTCAAGGTGAACTCTTGACTCCTGCATGCTTCATTAATGATAGGGACTTAGGAATATTTTATGACCCGCTCCCGTCCTGGAACGAAATCCAGGACTTATTGCAGTATCCCACTCCTCCCCAGGGTTTGTACAACCACAGCTGTGTTTCTTTTCCTTTTTTAACTTGTAATTTACCGCGTTTCTCGAATCATATAGTGATGTAAGTTTGTGACACTTGTTCTTTATATCAGGAGCAGGCAAGACGTCCAAAGCCTCAGACCTTCGACACAGGCTTGAGCAATATAAGCTTTCCAAAACTTCTGCTAAGCCGAAGCCCTCGACCCAACGCTCCGGGGATGTAGTCGGCTACCGCCCTCTTCTTGGGGTCATCGAAGAGGGTATTCAGCAGAGGAAGAGGAGTCATCCTTTATCCGAAACTTCGCCCGGTCCTCAGCTTCCGGCTCAGCCTCTTCATGATATCACTGAAGAGGGTAGCGAGTTTGCACCCTCTCCGCACCCGTCCAGAAACCCTTCCGTTACTTATATCGACCGTCCTGACTTGGCTCGTAATCCATTTGCGGGTCATCCTGATCTGGATCCAAGCTCCCACGACATTACCTTTGATGAGGTTACCGGTGAGCACCTTCTTCCCCGCAATCCCATGGTACGGGTGCTTGATGAAGCTAAGTCCTTAGATCTTGATCTACTTACCACTCGGATAGTTACCATGGGAGATGAGGCCAAGGCTAATATTGATCGGGTGGCGGAGGAGACTAAAAAGCTGATGGGGCATCATGCCCGGCTGGTTAAGGCCGGAGAGGAGATTGGGAGTGCCAATATCCGACTTCGATTGGTGGTTTCGGATCAGGCCAAATAGCTTGCGGATCAGGCTATTCAGATTTCTCAGCATGAGGCGGCTACTGGGCGACTAAGGAAAACCATGGAAGAGGCCAGTCGGGCCGAATTGCGGAAAATGGAAGCTACTTGCAAAGAACAGATTGACATGGCTATTGCCACGGTGGACGAGGTTCGGAAAGCGGATCTCGAGCAGGTGGAGGAATTGTCCGGGAAACTTGAGGCTGCAGAGCTTGCTCAAGCCAAGTTGAGGGAGGAGATGGAGGCAATGCGGGGATCCCTTCTGGTTGACTGCTCGAGATACCGATCGGAGAGAGATGCCGCCGTTGGGAGGTTGTCGGCTTCCGAGGCCCGGATGAGGGAGTTTGAGGAGAATGAGGGGATGATGGACGAAATGCTCCAGGATATGTACTTCCGTACCTGGAAGCAGGGCAACCTGTCCTGGATGGATGATTATCCCAGGGTCATGGCTAAGATTTATCTCCGGGCTCTGGAGGAGGCTAAGGCTGATGCAGATAAAGAGGGTGGAACGGTCTTCAGTATGGATGTGGTCACTGCCCAATTTACCAAGGAGGAGAAAGTGGCGGTAAAGGAGGGTATGCGGCTGCTTGCTGCTGAGGAGGCAGGTGTGCAGGTAGAGGATGACGACCAGGATGGTCAAGAAGCAGGTGCTGGTAAGTCTTCCTTTCTAGTCTTTCTGTTAACTTGGTTACTTATCGCTAATGAATTCTTTTTATGACCGGACAGGTGGGCAATAGAGCAAGGACAAGACTCCGACGCAACCGGCTCCCTGATTTGACCTGGAAAATTCTTTTTGTAGACTTGACATGGTTGTATATGTTAGTCTTAAGACAGTAGAGTAACTTCTAAGTTGTAATTCTTGCTACTTGTAATAATCAACATTATTCTGGACGTGTAATTTTTTTTTAACTTGGGCTGATTTTCTTGAATGTTCGTTGCTTTTTCGACATGTTGTATGAGAAATATAGCTATGCGTATTCTTGCAATTGAGTCGTGTTTGATGTTAGGTTTTGGTTTTAAAACATAATTTCATGTCTTGTAATATTAGTGTGTGGTGTGAACAAATTAAAGTTATGCATCTGTACATAAAGGAAGAAAATACCGCCTTTCATGTTCTGTTTGTAGATGGCAGTTTCGAATATCTTGTGTGACTGAGCATGGAAAGTAGTTGAATGCCTTGCCATCTGATTGTGGATCCACGCATCCATTGGCGAGTGTCTTCTGCTCCGTATTCTGTACTTTATGGATTGTTATAGAGGATAGGAGGAAAGCTTTTTAAGTAAAATTGAAATATGTGAAATAGTAAAACTTCCAATCACGGAAGGCCTTCAATGTGCTTAAGTTCGTGGCAAACGGGTTTTGTAGTCACTTTCCCTAGCTGTGGGTCTTGGAGACATTTGTCACCCATCTTACGCCTCCGCGGGGAGTTAATTCTTTTTTACCACAGCCGCACTTAAGACACATCGGAGCCGAGATCGCGCACAGTAACTACCCGGGCCATTATGGCCCGTAATCGTGGGTATTATTCGATTTACTGTGGCCGGCTAGCGTGGGTGCCGATCGTCAACTGTGAACTGCCCCTGGCTGGCCACACCTTATGTTGGGGCTTATAGTCGGTTCACAGTCGCCGGCGAGCCTAACGTCGTAATGAGCTGCCTCGGCTATAGTCGGCCTTCTCGGTGGCTTATAATCGGCTCATTACAGTTGGCTTTCAGGGCCGTCGCGAGCAATGAGTTAACCCGCAGCAGAGGTATGCTGGAGCAAAAGTGTCTCATTGGCGAGGGCATAGATTCGCATAGTACCTGTTGGGTCTTGTCCAGGTGAAGTTGTGTTGTGGAGTGCTTTGAATAGAAATGCTGTATACTCAGGATTTTGTTCAACAGAAAAGGATAAAGTTAACAAGCAGCCAAGATACAAAGGAACAAGTTAAAAAGGAGACAAGGTTTTTTAAAGTGGTTCGGCACAAAAGGCCTACGTCCACTGATTCTCTTTGTTAATTCACTTCATATGGGAAATACAAGTTAAGAAAAGTATCGACGGAGGTGTTGGATGTTCCATGCCCTCTGGAACACCTCTCCGTCCACTGTTGACAAAATGTAGGCTCCGTTGTGGAGATCTTTATGAATTACATATGGTCCATCCCAGATTGGGTCTAGTGCTCCAGGGCGAGGGAAGATTCGTTTGAGGACAAGATCCCCTTCCTGCAAGGTACGATGCTTGACTTTGGAGTTGTATCGCGCTGCCACTTTTTGCTTGTGGGCTGCTGTTTTGAGGACTGCATCGTTTCTTCTCTCCTCGATTAGATCCAAAGACATGTGAAGGAGTTCTTCATTCTCTTCTGGGTTATAGTGGATCCGATGGTGGGAAGGCACAATAGTTTCAACTGGGAGCATAGCCTCCGATCCGTATGCCAAAGAGAAAGGAGTGTGCCCTATCGATGTTCTGAAAGATGTGCGATAGGCCCATAGTGCCGTAGGAAGTTCATCCACCCAAGCGCCCTTTGATTTTTCGAGCTTCTTTTTGATTAGAGTTTTCAGAATTTTGTTGACTGCTTCGACTTGTCCGTTTGCCTGGGGATATGCTACGGATGAGAAGCTCTTATGAATTCGGTGTTCTTGGCACCAGTTGGCGAATTCCTCGCTGTCAAATTGAAGTCCATTGTCTGATACGATTTTGAGTGGGACTCCATACCTGCACAGAACATTTTTGATTAAGAAGTTAATAACTTTTGCTGAAGATACTTTATTCAGAGGTTCTGCTTCCACCCATTTGGTGAAATAATCAACTGCCACTATAGCATATTTGGCCCCGCCTCGGCCATCGGTAGTTCGCCGATTAAGTCAATTCCCCATATTGCGAAGGGCCAAGGGCTGGTCATTTGAGTAATCTCAGTTGTTGGTAGCCGTGGAATCTTAGCAAATTTTTGGCATCTGTCACATCTCTTGACGAAATCTGAGGCGTCCTTGCTTAGGGTGGGCCAGAAATATCCGTATCGGAGTATCTTTTTTGCTAATGTTTGTCCCCCGGTGTGATCTCCACAGCTCCCCTGATGGATGTTGGATAAGATTTCCTTGGCTTCCCTTCCGGCGACACACCTTAATAATGGGTTGGAGAAACCGCGCCGATAGAGGATGTCTTCTTGTATTGCATAACGGGACGCTTTCCTCAAGATTTTCTTGACTTCATTACGCCCGTCGGGTAGTGTGCCACTTTGTAGGTAGTTTCGGATGGGAGTCATCCAAGTTGCTTCTTCGGCTGCGGCTATCAGATTCACTTGCTCAAAACTTGGGACTGTTTGCTTTGAGATGGTTACTGCCCCGAAGATGGCGATGTCTCTCATACTCGCTTGCTTTGCCAATTCGTCGGCCTCTTGGGTCTCTTCCCGAGGGATGTGTTTGACTAAGTACTGATCCAATCGGCTGAGAAGCAACTTGGTCTTCTTTAGATACGCTATGAGTCGTTCCTCTCGAGCTTGGAATTCTCCTAGTATTTGATTAACAATAAGTTGAGAATCGCTGTGAAGACACAAAGAATTGGCTCCGATTTCTATGGCAATTTCTAGTCCAGCTATCACCGCTTCATATTCCGCATCGTTGTTGGTGGCAGCGAACTCCAACCTTATAGCATAGTGCAGTTTATTTCCCCTAGGAGTGATTATTACCACACCTGCCCCCGAGCCTTGTTCGTTAGATGCACCGTCCACAAAGAGATTCCACTTGATATCTTCTGCTATGTCCAATTGCTCCTTATCTTCGTTGGTAGTGAATTCTGCAATGAAATCAGCCATGGCTTGTCCCTTGATGGCGGTGCGGGGGTGATAGGTGATATCATACTGACTTAGTTCAATGCACCATTTAAGTAGTCGCCCAGAAGTGTCAGGACGATGGAGTACCTGCCTCAGTGGTTGATCGGTCAGGACTTTGATGGAATGGGATTGGAAGTAGTGACGTAGTTTTCGTGAAGTGATTAGTAAACAGTATGCTAACTTTTCAAGCTTAGGATATCTGACTTCTGCCCCAGTAAACCTTTTACTGACGAAGTAAATTGGTCGTTGCGTGCGGTCGTCTTCCCTTACCAAGGCAGCGCTTAAAGCGTGAGATGACACATCAAGGTATAGGTATAATTCTTCGCCTTCGCTTGGGGTCGAGAGTACCGGTGGTTTCTGGAGGTGTTCGATTAGGCTAAGGAAAGCGGTTAAGCATTCGTCCGTCCATTCGAACTTTCCTTTATCTTTCTTTAGAGCTTCGAAAAAGGGGATGCACTTGTCCGTTGCTTTAGAGATGAATCGGCTTAGGGCGGCCACTTTTCCATTTAGGCTTTGCATTTCCTTTCGGGTGGAAGGTATCTTGATGTCCCTTAATGCTCGGACTTGTTCAGGGTTTGCTTCAATTCCTCGGGCATGGACGATGAACCCTAAGAATTTTCCCGATGACACTCCGAAGGAGCACTTTAGTGGATTCAACTTCATTCCATACTGTCGAAGTACCTGGAACATTTCGCTTAGGTGGCTTACGTGATCTTTGGCTTTCCGTGATTTCACCAGCATGTCGTCCACATATACTTCCATGGTTTGTCCTATTAGCCCTGCAAACATCTTGTTGACGAGGCGTTGGTAGGTGGCTCCTGCATTTTTAAGTCCAAAGGGCATTACCTTATAGCAGTATAAACCCCGGTCGGTGATGAAACTAGTGTGGTCTTGGTCGGGAGCATGCATAGGAATTTGGTTATATCCTGAGTATGCGTCCATAAAAGATAGGAGCTCGTGCCCGGCTGTGCTGTCTATAAGTTGGTCGATTCTGGGAAGCGGGAAGCAATCCTTTGGGCAGGCGTCGTTTAGGTTGGAGAAGTCGATGCAGGTCCACCACTTCCCATTAGCCTTCTTTACTAGTACTGGGTTGGCGATCCATTTCGGGTAAACAGCTTCTCGTATGAAGTCATTGGCGAGTAGATTCTTCACTTCTTCATCGAGGGCTGCTGATCGCTCTGCCCCCATACTTCTCTTTTTTTGTTTTACAGGCGCCTTGGTAGGATCAATGTTTAATACGTGGCATGCTATGTCGGGGGAGATTCCGGTCATGTCAGCGTGTGACCAAGCGAATACATCCAAGTTGTGGCAGAGAAAATCAATGAGTTGTTCCTTTAATTCAGCTGGGACCCAATTTTCAGTAGCCTACTTGAGTCGTGCTTGTCTACGGATATAAATTCCATAGCCTCTGCAGGCTCGGCGGTGGCCTCCTCCTCTTTGTCCCTAGGGTCTAATTCATTGAAGGGGTCGCTGGTGTATCGAAGAGGAGGGGCTTTCTTTAGTTGCTATGCTTCGAGGCTTTTTGTGCAGAGGGCAATCTCTACACCTTTCCCTTTATCCTTCCTGTGGTTGTTGCGAAGTTCGGTTACATAGCAGTCTCGTGCAATATCCTGGTCTCCTTCCACTTCCCCTACCCCATTGTCTGTTGGAAATTTCATTTTCAGGCACCATGGGGCTAGGACAATTTGGAAGTCAGACAAGGCTGGTCTTCCTAAGAAGGCATTGTAGGCCGAATGGTTTTCTATCAGCACAAACGTCTGTTTCCTTACAACGGAGCGGGGATGGCTTCCAATCTCAACAAAGAGGTCCAGCTGCCCGAGGGGCATCTTCGCATCTCCAGTGAAACCGTGTAGTGGTTTATCGCAGGGAGATACATCCTTCATTGATAGCTTCATTTTGTCGAATGCGTGTTTGAACAAGATATTTACAGAGCTTCCAGTGTCTACCAGGATTCGGTAAACTTTGGCGGGACCGAGTCGGGCAGAGATAACCATGGGATCCATGTGAGGGTACTGTCTTCCTTCTAGGTCACGCTTACTGAATGTGATGTTATCACTTTCTTTCCGCTTTGGGTGGCGCTCTTCTATAACCGTATTGACACAGTCTATACTGTCTCTAAGCGACTTCCCATATCTTTCCATCTCTCTCCAACTTCTGTCTGCGATGTGCGGACCTCCTGAGATGGTATGGACCACTATCTTCTCTTGACTAGAGCTGCTAGCGTTGCGGTTTCCTCTGTCGGTCCTTGGTGAGGGTAGCCTTGGGTTTTCATTGGCAGGAGCTGGAGTCCTGTCTTGACTTTTTACATAACGTTCCAGTTTCTTCCTTCTGATGTGTTCCTCAATCAGATCTCGGAGATGATGGCATTCGTTGGTATCATGTCCGTGAGATTCGTGGAAGCGGCAGAACTTTCCAGACTTCTGTGCGTTATCTGATTCTTTCTTGTATGGTGGGCGTTTGTACCTAACTTCGCCTTGGGTGGCAAGGAAGATATTTTCGACGGTCTCGTTCAAAGGGGTGTAAGTGTCGAATCTTGGTCCTGGCCGATATAGGCGCTTTTCTACCTTCTTGCCCCCAGCATTGTCTCGGGAATCATTTCTTCGAACGTCTCTTGCCACGGCAGGGGCATTGCCCTGGGTCGTCCTATTTTGCTGTCCGGATGGCCCCTCAACGGCAGCATCCTCAAGCCTCATGTATTTTCCGGCTTCATGGAAGAAATCGTGTAAAGTAGCTGGTTTTTCTTTTGTCAATCTTCTAGCGAATTTAGTGTCCGGATGCACACCACTGCAGAGGGCCATTAGGATAAGCTTCTCATCGGCATCTTGAACTGCGGCTGCTGCGGCGTTGAATCTGGTTAGGTATTGCTGCAGCTTTTCTCCAGGTTTCTGTTTGACGCTGGATAAGGAATAAGCGTCCTTAGGTTGCTCCACATGAATGCGGAACTGACTGATAAATTTTTCTTTCAACATTTCCCACGAGCTGATGGATCCTTGGGGTAGATGACAGAACCAGGAGGTAGCAAGATCTGCTAAGAAGAGCGGAAAGCATTTGCAGAGTACTCCCTCTGTTGCTCCACTCATGAGCATATGCTGCGTATACCTCTGTAAGTGTACAACGGGATCGGAGGTTCCTTTGTAGGGTTCCATTGTTGGCATCTTCCATTCTCGGGGGGTGATAGCAATTTCGATATTGCGGGCGAAAGGGCTGGTTACCCTAGCGCCTATCCCTCGATCTCTTTGCTCCCGTTGGACACACTCTCTGAATAAGCGTGCCATCCTTTCATCAGAACTTGGAGCAGATAGAAATGAGTTTGGTTCTGTTCTGTGGGATTGATTCCGTCCAGACGACCTGTAGGGATGGTATCGTCTATCATTCCTCATATTTTCCAGTGGCTGCCTTTGATCTTCTGGGAGCATGCTTGGGTCAGCTACAGTTGGCCCTTGCCTTGATCTCCCCCTGTTGGGTTCTGATCTGAGCACTTCCTCGGGTCCAACTTCGGGCTGAACTCTAGCTCGGCCCCGTTCACTGGTGTTTCTGTGGTTAGGAAGCATGACAGGCTCAGCTACAGTTGACCTTCGCCCGGTACCTTCCCCGTTGGGTCCGGTACCAAACGTTTCCTCAGGCCTAACTTCGGGCTGTGCTCGGTCTCGGCTCCTACCACGGCTACTTCTGCCGTTAGCTCTTTCGAAGAAGGAAGATCTTTGCTGTCTTTGAGATCCTCCAGACTGGGACTCGCCCCATGATTCAGTGTTGCGGTTGGATTCTTCAGCGTCCCTCAAGCGTGACATGAGATGGTCCACCAAGGCTTCCTGCTGGGACGTGAAGCGGTTAGTTACTTCAACCACAATTCTGTCCAGATCTGCTCTAGTAATTGCTGCAGGCTGTTCTGTGGCAGGAGTAGTTGGGTTAGCCTGTTCTTCATTCGTTACTGTTGCTGGAGGAGGACGATTTGCTTGATTCGTGACAGCTGGATCTGGGAGACTGCTGGATGCGATGTTTTTTCCTTTGTTAACATCTTTTCTCTGTTTGGGAGGCATGTTTTCCAAGCGGCGAACGATGTTGTTAGGAAAACTTGTTAAGCGGATGAAGCTGAAGCTTCGAGCTTCTAGTTCTCAGTGAAAGCACCAAAAATGTTTGTACAAAAAATGGACAAACACCTCGAAATCGTATGGTTTAGTGGATCTTGTATTATTCTTAGTGATTTGAGAGATTTATGCAAATATATAAAGAACAGAGGCTAAACTGTAAAAAAGACACGCAGATTTATAGTGGTTCAGCCAGAATGTGCCTACGTCCACTTTATATGTTATTTCTCTTCTCTTATTCTGATTACAAGTACATAGCCTTGATACAAGTAAAAGAAAGTTGTTTGAAAGTTCCTTCCGTGCTTGAGCTCTCAAAAAACCGTCCTGATTGCTGTACCCCTGCCCCTCTATTTATAGAGTGAGGCTGGGGGTAGGGGTCCAGGATATGTATAGTTGCTGATGGGCCTGGGCTGATGTGATCTGGCCTGGTATGACTTGGTTCGGCATCGCTTGGTTCGGAAGTGGTTGGAGTGTAGAGTGGACCGGTAGTTGCTTGGACCGGTGGTGGGAAGGTGAGGTTGGTCCGGTGGCAGTTGGTCCGGTCGTGGTGTTAGGAAAGTTTTGCCGAATGAGGTCTGCCGAATGGCTTCGAAGGAGGTCTGCCGAATGGCTTCGAAGGAGGTCTGCCGAATGGAGTCTGCCGAATGGCTTCGAAGGAGGTCTGCCGAATGGGGTCTGCCGAATGGATCACGCTTCCTGGTCTCGAGGTCTTCTGGGTGAGAACACGCCCAACATACTTAATAAATCCATTATCATTTAAATAACCTTAAATTACATTAAACTAAATATTTTAAAACAAAATTTTATATAAATACTTATACATGTTATATATTAATTAAATCATACTTTATTAAATTAAAACTTATTATTAAATCTACTTTATATCAAAACCTATTTATATATAAAATATTACAATATTAAATAAAACCATATATATATTTCCTTTCAAAACCATAGAAATCATTTAAAAATTATTTATATATAGACCAACGGTGTCTATATAAATTTTTCTATCCTATGGTCAAGTGATACGGATATATATCATTTCAATCCGTAATTTAACTATATATACGGGTATACATCATTTCAACCCATAATCCCAAATTCAATTCAAATGAAAATCGCTTGGGTTTATCATTTCAACCCATAACGATTTTCTCCTATTCTACAGATCGTTCGGGAATGTATCATTTCAACCCATAGTGAGTTATATACTAACAGGGAACTTGCAGAGTGATAAAAAATAATATAATAATATAACAACAGGCATATCATCAATATAAATAACATATAATGGTGTCAGATGTCACAAGTGAACATATATAGATAACATCCTATAAATATCAATGTAAATAACAATGTAAATAACTAACAGTAGCATATTTCAATTGTTGTTTCAATTGAAATCAAATTTAATAAATAAAAGAATGTTAATCGTGAGTGATTTCTCACCTTTCGAGGCTAGAGAACATAGAAGATGACACGGATACGCGCACTGATACGGACACTGGAATTGAATTACGAATCCAAGCAATTCAAAATCAGCACGAATTCAACGATCAAAGCTGATAACAGGAATTGATGGAACAAATCAGAACTGGATCGATGATGATAAACGGTATAATATATATATATATATATAAACATATCTTCATAATATAATTTGACATAAATACATATATATAATACTTAAATAAAATGCAGAGAATACTTACCTATATTGTATGCTTAGTTAAAATATATATATATATATGCCTTTGTTTTGCTGTGTACTGTAGTGTTAAGTTATATAATATATATATATATATATATATATCCAACAATAAATATATATAACACTGTAAATATATTTGTGCTACAAAACATGTATAAACTGTCATATTAAAACTATATAGATACTACTAAAGTACTACGTAACTTTATATATATAAACTAGTACAATATATAACCTTATATATGTATTACATTCTTAAATAGAAAAATGAACTCTTTATATTTTAAAATGCATACATTCAAAATTTAGTATGTATATATATACAGTACGCATATTTTATTTGTATAGTTATAAATATATATACAACATATAGCATGACACTTATAATATAACTTTAAATATATGCCTATACATCTTCTTAAACGAGTACTCTTCTTAAACGAATATTGTCGTATGTATATATACAAAACAATATACATAAAATATATTTAGATTTATACTCAAAACAAAACTCACATATATATAAACTAACAGGCCTTATATACATATGCATAGAACCTATACAACCTATACATACATATATATACATTAATATATATATATATACAAAGGAATAAACTAAAAATACATATATACGAACAAACGTACAAGTATATAACTAATATAAACTTTATATATATATATACAAATTAATACTGTGAACATCAGACTGCTAATATAACTTTTAAAACCTTATACTTTATAACCTTATATATATATAATATAACAACAAATCCCATATATATAAATTAATATTTTATATAAAATAATTATCTAAAACATATATATATATATATATAATAGTTGAAAGAGATATAGTAGTAGAGGGAAGAGAATAGTAATGTACGGCAGAAGAACAGAGCAAGGCACGAGCTACAGAACTTGTAAACTAATATACATAAATGCACAGTTGTACAAGCTTTCACCTTTTTCTATACAATTTTTTTTATAAGGAGGAGGCGGCCTCGGGGATGCAGCAACAAGTTGCAAGGTTGCGGCTAAGGTGATGCATACGGTGGCTATGGTGTGTGCTGCGGAGAAAAAAGGCGGAGGCGTGTTTGAGAGTGGGTTCGGAGACTACAAACGGATTGACGTAGCTAAGGGGGTAGGCGGGGAGGAAGTGATGGCCGGTGGCTCGGCCTGGGCAGTTGCCTGTGTGCGCCGCGAGGAGGAAGGTGGCGGCAATCGGCTGTGACGAGGCAGCATGGAGGTTTCAGCCAGTGGAAAAACTCAGATGCAGAGTGAGATGGTGGATAGGCGTTGTGGAAGGGTGCAAGGCCGGGCTAGTGTCGGGTCGCTGCGGGATTTTCGATCGGAGGTGGAAGTGCTGTTGCACAGGGGATGTTCGGCCATGAAATAGATCTGGGAAAAGTATGTATAAGCTTGGGAAAAGGGCGAGCTACAGGGAAACGAAGAAAAAAATGAAAGCCTATGGATTGCAAATGCATAGAAGAAATGAAGGAGCAACAGAGAAATGGAAGGTGAGGAAATAGTGAAAATGAGAGGTTGGGTTA
Organism: Allium fistulosum; assembly: GCA_030737815.1. Taxonomy (NCBI): domain Eukaryota; kingdom Viridiplantae; phylum Streptophyta; class Magnoliopsida; order Asparagales; family Amaryllidaceae; genus Allium; species Allium fistulosum. The sequence goes on along the minus strand of CM060908.1, from coordinate 295,247,690 downwards.
CAGAAGCAAATGAAGCAGCAAAAAAATGAATATATATATTAAAAAGAATAAATGTGATATGAACGGTGGTGCTATGATTTTGCAGAAAATTATTAAAGCGAACCATTTCAAAACAATCAACAGTCTTATACAATGAAATAGCAACCGTCAAAAGCTTTGATTTGGTGAATAATTAAAGCAAATTATTATTGTGGTATAGGCCGTACATTACAACTTTGAAAAGTAAAGCAAAGTTAACTGTCACAATTTATGGTACCGATACAACGTACTGTTTCATTGTTTCCGTCGCGTACCGGACCTCAAAACATAGAATTGAATATATCATGGTGATCAGCGCGATGAGACAGACAATAGAAAACAGAAATATCTGTGTCAGGACCTTCCTATCAAAAGTCCATACGGACACCGATATACGTTGTTATTCCGTATGGAAAAATCCAAACGGAGCTAGAAACGTCCGAATTTCGCGAAACGAATTTCACAGTCTGATTTAGAGTGTTCTAAATAAATTTTCTCATGTTGACATATTTAGGTTTCGGGATACTTTTAAATTCAACTGTTATTAACTGATTTAAATTGGAAATAAATTGTACAAGAAAATAAACTTCAATATTATCTGATGAAAATTTACCAATTGCTATGTTTAAATAGACGTATTCTGTAACAACCCAGGTTTTCGTATTAATTAATATCGTCGTTAGACGATTAAATCGGGTTGTAGATTTCTATTGGAAATTCTTTTAATAATTTGATAAAGGGTATGCGGGCTGTAAGCGAAACTTGGCCCATGTTTTATCCTTTGTGCCGTGATAAATAAAATAACCGTTTCCCTTTACCTTTGCATTCGAAAACCTAAACCTAATCAAACGAAGACAATCGAACGAAAATGGCGGCTCCCTCGTCTTCTTCTTCGTTCGCAAATTAGAACTTCGGCTTCGTCTCTGTCGATTGATGGATGCTTCGTTGCTTGCCTCTTCGAAAAGGTGAGTAATCACATCTAATTCAAAGCTTAAGTATAGAGTTTGAATTCTTGTTTGAAATTGTCGATCCCTTTCTGCTCGATTGTTCGACTTCGTTTGTTTGCTTGAGATTTATCTGGCTTCTTCATTTCGTATATATTGTTCGACTTTGATTACTGTCTTAGCGTGACCACCACGGCTTTGAATAGTTGCAGATATCTGCAATTTTGGTACAGTATGATTTATGTTGTTTTGTATTGATTTTGAACTGTTTGATCGTGCTTACACTTCACTTCGTTCACTGTGACTTGTTCGTACAATTCAATTTCGCCTTGCCTTGACAATGGCTTCGGCACTTGATATTAATCGAACTTGTTTGGTTGACTTCGCCCTTGGCTTGTGTCTTTTTGATAAGATACTGCAGTTCCATTTCCCTGTAGCATACCGTGGCTTGTGATAATATTGTCCTCGACTTGATTTTTGGTGATGTTAATTCCACTATGAACTTGTTCTGTTCACTGAGCCTTTGGTTCTTGATGTTGTTTCTCGGTTCTGAATCTGTTCATTCACGGCTTTAAGTAAGCCTAGGCATGTCTGACTTTTGTGGTGTATTGGCTTTACTTGAAGTTGTAGCTTGCACTTTTATTGTTTCCAGTTGCACTTGGTCGTTTTGTATCTGCATCTTCAGTTGAGTAACTGCCACTATCTTCTTTGTACACTTGAAGTTCATTGTTGGGACCTGGTCGATAGTCATGGTATATGAATTCAGTTGTATCACTGGTCTTTGGTTTCTGTTGATCTCATTGTATTTGAACTCTGATTCATTTTAAGTTGTATTTCTTTAATCTTTTGCGCTTCACCTGTGATATTGCTTGGTGGTCTTTGTGGCACTTTGTTGTTGTTCACTGATGCAATTGAGGTATTTTCCTTGTACGTGTTGCCTGTATGGTTGCTGTGCACATGTTTGAGTTTCATATACTTGAGTAGATTTTGTGTAGTTGCCTTATCTTGAGTAGTTGCACATCTGTGTTAGTTGCATTCTGGTTCATGCATTCACTGTTGCCGTGCATTCATATGTGCATTGATGGTCTCTTGAGTCTTTCAATTCAGTCTTCATATATGACTTTGGTCTAGGTTGATTTTGACCTGTCTGCATGATTTCCTTGTCACTGCATTCTTTACCCACTGATGTTGTTTATCCTTGCACACTGATGCACTTCATATTGGAACTGGACCATTTACTTGTGTATTCAATATGCATTCATTTCAGTAGCCATTCTGTTTAATCTTTGGTCATGTTGAAGTTATTTGCAATTGCTTGCATCTGAGTGTACTGTGAACTTCGCCTGAGTCTGTTGTCTGCCTTCTGATATCTTGTAGCCTTGCTTCCTGTCGTCTGGTCTGCATATTGATGTTGTCTTCACTTTGCAGTTTCATTTCACTGTGACCTTGTTCATTTCAGTAGTTTGTGATGTTGGCATTTCACTGTGTCACTGTCCATATTTGTTTGTGACAGTCTCTGCATCCATGTTGATGTTTCGTATGTTGAAGCTTTGCATTGATATGCTTGACATCTCTGAGTTCTTCCATGTTGATCTGTTGTGATATTGTTCTCTAGATCACTTCTAGTTGTACTGCTATTTGAAATGCAGTGCTTCATGTTGTAGCTTCTCTTGAGTTTCGTTCATCCCCACGGCATTGATGTTGACTTCGAAATGTTGACATTAGTTACTTGAACTTTGGTAGTATTGCAGTGTTGTTTATATGCCACTGTGTACATCTTTGTTGAGTCTGGGCATTTTTGTTTTCCAGACTTGATACTTTTTCCCACTTCACTGCTTTCCTGTGTGTACTTGCTATCATGTTTACAATTTGTATATTCATGTTTTGAGGCTGTTTGCATGCAGTTGCTTTTTAGACATTTGTGTTGTTCTCACACTTGAGTTGAACCCGATTTCGGGGGTTTGACCTTATGATTACTTATGACTTTCACTGTGCTTTTGTGTATCTCCTACGATAGTGGCGAGGCAGTACACGCGTGCATGTACTGCAGCCCTATCAGATTTGACAGTTTTAAAATTGAGGATTCGATCTGCTGAATTCTTTCGTTGGTTGAATTCAATATTTGATTTGTATTCTGATTTGGATTTGCTGATTTATCGCTTAACACTATTTAGTGTTACATATGCTGTTATCCAATTCTCGTATCGAGAGTTGGATATACGAGGTTTCTGTGACTGTCGTCTATTTGACTATCTGATTATTATCGCTACTATGCACTAATAACTGAGTTTGAATTAGACTGACCCGTGTATTATTTTCTTCTGAATGTAATACTCGGGTCAGACCCGAGTTATTTCAGGTTGTAGATTTTCTTCTTTGAGTTGTTGTTCAGGATATGAAGACTTTTCACATCTTCTGAAGTTGTCAGTGTCATTTTGTAGTAGTCGTGTCATTGTATAGAACGATATGTATTCATGTATATTAGTCGATAATGTACTTGTATATATAACTTCTAGAGTCGACAGTTGTAGTTGTATCATATGTATCGTGTCAACTATATTGTAACTGACATCGGTTATATATATATGAGATTTTTGTTAATCTGTGTTCCTCATTTATATTATCTGTGTTGTTATTATATTCATTGTCCTAAACTATTATGAACCATCGTAGTTCGTTTTATACTAGAATTGGGTGTGTCGATGGGAGTAAATAAATAATAGATGAAAAATAAAAAGTATATACCACTCCTATCGAGATAACCAATGTTAGTGTAAGGCCAACTACGGATGGTCGCTCCTATCCAGCCTTATTCTTCGTAATAATAGACAGTATTTCTTTTAATACTCTTTGTTATTATGAGCATAGAGGTGGGGCGTCACAGTTGGTATCAGAGCCTGGGGTTTTTTGACATAATATAAAACTTAACTCGGATGGAACATATGTTACAACTATTGGTCGATGTTTTATTTGTGCTTGAGTCAAAACTAAAGTTTTGAAATTTGGATGAAATTTTTAAATTACTTTATTTAAAAATAATAGTGAAATTGTGTTTTGATGATTTGATTGATTTGTGTTCTGTTTATCAGAGTGCGCAGCGGGAACAGTGAAACTGTCTTCGCTGAGTACAACTGATAATCTTTTTGATTTAAAAAATCAAAATACGAAATTGATATGAATTTCATTTGTTGTCTACGTAGCTGTAATTATTTTGTTTCTTTGAGAATTTTGAATCCGAATTGAGGATTCGAAGAAATTGCAGATATGTGATTTTTGTTGAAATTTCCGCTGGCTTTCTTTAGTACTAATCATCTATTGATTAGATTTTTGCTGTTTTAAATTATCTTCATTGAAGATACATTTGAATGATTCTTTGTTCATTTTGTAGTACGTACAAAAATTTAAATTGCACGTTATTTCATTTATTTTACGTTGAACCGATGCTTGGTTATGAAACGTATTTTGTTGCCGTTATTTTTACAACGGAATTTTACACCAATGCTATATTTTGAAGTACGGTGTTTTGTGGCATTTTGATGAATGAGAATTCACTGATATTACATTTTGATGTAGATTGTTTTGATGTGATTTTGACGTTTTAAAACTACTGTCGCTTTGGCTTCCGTAACCGTCAAATTTTAAAAGTGGATTTTCAAACGGTTATTCCGCAATGCTGATTTGTAACCGTTTTTACGGTATTTTGAGAAGTACAATTTCCTTATCGAAATTGTTACTGATTTGCTGTTTTAATCACGTGATTGGAAAATCATTTTAAAATGAAAATTGTTTTATAAAATTTTAGCAGTTTGCATTTTCAAAAGAATGAGAAAGCGACTTAAACGATTCAGCAAAATCGAGGATTATGACCCCTTTCTTTTACTGTTTCGCTTAACTCCGGACTTGTCCAGTTGAGAATGTGAATTGTTATTTTTACAAAATAAATAAAATTGTTTTCAGAAATTTTAACAGTTTGCGCTTTCAAAAGAATGAGGAAGTGATTTAAACGATTTAGCAAAAGTACGGAGTATGGAACCACACTTTTACTATTTCGGTTAATTCCGGACTCGTTAATTGAATATCTGTTGTTTTGATGAATTTGATGATTTCACACTTTCAAGGAAACGATGAAGAGAATCAAACGATTTAGTAAAACACGTGGTATGGGACATGTGCGTTTGCTATTTCGGTTAATTCCGGACTCGTTAATTGAAACATTTTGATGCTTTCGTGTGCTTTCGAGCCACTATGAGGACCTTCGGGTCATTTGTTGGACCTTCGGGTCATTTGTTGGGCTTTCGGGCCACTCTGCGGACTTTCGGGTCAAATACCAGTACTAGACCTTCGGGTCACTCTGCGGACCTTCGGGTCAATCTGATGGGCGCCAAAATTATGTTGAGTACTTGGTAGGCTTCGGCCACTCTGAGATGCACGTGCGGCAAATTAAAAACTCGCCATCTGATGGGATGGATCCAAGCTTTTATGTTGATTTTCTAGTCTTCTTAATTGATTTCTAGATATTTGTTGCATCCAATTATCTGCAGGTAATTGGATATTTGTTGATATGAGTTCTGATTATCGTTTTTGATAATCAGATATTTGTTGTTTCTAATTATCGCTTGTGATAATTAGATATTTGTTGATATGAGTTCTGATTATCATTTTTGATAATCGGATATTTGTTGCTTTTAATTATCACTTTAGATAATTAAATATTTGTTGATATGAGATTTAATTATCGCTGTTAGATAATTAAATATTTGTTGATTTGAGATTTAATTATCGTCTTTGATAATTAAATATTTGTTGATTTTAGATTTAATTATCGTTGTTAGATAATTAAATATTTGTTGATATGAGATTTAATTATCGCTGTTAGATAATTAAATATTTGTTGATTTGAGATTTAATTATCGTCTTTGATAATTAAATATTTGTTGATTTTAGATTTAATTATCGCTGTTAGATAATTAAATATTTGTTGATTTGAGATTTAATTATCGCTGTTAGATAATTAAATATTTGTTGATTTGAGATTTAATTATCGTCTTTGATAATTAAATATTTGTTGATTTTAGATTTAATTATCGCTGTTAGATAATTAAATATTTGTTGATTTGAGATTTAATTATCGCTTTAGATAATTAAATATTTGTTGATTTGAGATTTAATTATCGTCTTTGATAATTAAATATTTGTTGATTTTAGATTTAATTATCGCTGTTAGATAATTAAATATTTGTTGATATGAGATTTAATTATCGCTTTTGATAATTAAATATTGGCTGGTTTGAGATTTAATTATCGCTTTTAATAATTGAATATTCGTTGAATTTGAAATTTGATTATCGCTTGTGATAATCGAATATTTGTTGATTTGAGAAATTTGACTATCGTTTGAGATAATCAGATATTTGATTGGTTTTCTGACTATCGTTTAAGATAATCAGATATTTGATTTGTCTTCTGATTATCGTTTGAGATAAGTAAATATTTGCGATTTGAAAATTCAATTATCGTTTTTGATGATTGAATATTTGCGATTTTTAAGATTTGAGCTTCGTCTTTTTTCTCTGGCGATTCAGGTGAGTAATTTGATTTACTCACATTCAATTCGTGCTCTGTATGGGATTTCTGCTCTGTTTTTCCTTCTCTTTTAGTTGCTGGAACTCGATTGTTCTTGCTTTTGTTAGTCGTCTGATTTTGATCCCTGATTCCCACGAGGTTGATTCTTTTGATTTGAAGCAGTCGAACCTTTCGATTTCTTATCTAATACTTCCCCACTGACACTTGCTTTGCTATACATTCGACATTGCCATGCTCTTTTGGTTGTTACCTTTTTCCCATTTATTCCCTATGATTGTGTGGACGCAATTTTATAAGGAGGGGAGTCTGTAACAACCCAGGTTTTCGTATTAATTAATATCGTCGTTAGACGATTAAATCGGGTTGTAGATTTCTATTGGAAATTCTTTTAATAATTTGATAAAGGGTATGCGGGATGTAAGCGAAACTTGGCCCATGTTTTATCCTTTGTGCCGTGATAAATAAAATAACCGTTTCCCTTTACCTTTGCATTCGAAAACCTAAACCTAATCAAACGAAGACAATCGAACGAAAATGGCGGCTCCCTCGTCTTCTTCTTCGTTCGCAAATTAGAACTTCGGCTTCGTCTCTGTCGATTGATGGATGCTTCGTTGCTTGCCTCTTCGAAAAGGTGAGTAATCACATCTAATTCAAAGCTTAAGTATAGAGTTTGAATTCTTGTTTGAAATTGTCGATCCCTTTCTGCTCGATTGTTCGACTTCGTTTGTTTGCTTGAGATTTATCTGGCTTCTTCATTTCGTATATATTGTTCGACTTTGATTACTGTCTTAGCGTGACCACCACGGCTTTGAATAGTTGCAGATATCTGCAATTTTGGTACAGTATGATTTATGTTGTTTTGTATTGATTTTGAACTGTTTGATCGTGCTTACACTTCACTTCGTTCACTGTGACTTGTTCGTACAATTCAATTTCGCCTTGCCTTGACAATGGCTTCGGCACTTGATATTAATCGAACTTGTTTGGTTGACTTCGCCCTTGGCTTGTGTCTTTTTGATAAGATACTGCAGTTCCATTTCCCTGTAGCATACCGTGGCTTGTGATAATGTTGTCCTCGACTTGATTTTTGGTGATGTTAATTCCACTATGAACTTGTTCTGTTCACTGAGCCTTTGGTTCTTGATGTTGTTTCTCGGTTCTGAATCTGTTCATTCACGGCTTTAAGTAAGCCTAGGCATGTCTGACTTTTGTGGTGTATTGGCTTTACTTGAAGTTGTAGCTTGCACTTTTATTGTTTCCAGTTGCACTTGGTCGTTTTGTATCTGCATCTTCAGTTGAGTAACTTCCACTGTCTTCTTTGTACACTTGAAGTTCATTGTTGGGACCTGGTCGATAGTCATGGTATATGAATTCAGTTGTATCACTGGTCTTTGGTTTCTGTTGATCTCATTGTATTTGAACTCTGATTCATTTTAAGTTGTATTTCTTTAATCTTTTGCGCTTCACCTGTGATATTGCTTGGTGGTCTTTGTGGCACTTTGTTGTTGTTCACTGATGCAATTGAGGTATTTTCCTTGTACGTGTTGCCTGTATGGTTGCTGTGCACATGTTTGAGTTTCATATACTTGAGTAGATTTTGTGTAGTTGCCTTATCTTGAGTAGTTGCACATCTGTGTTAGTTGCATTCTGGTTCATGCATTCACTGTTGCCGTGCATTCATATGTGCATTGATGGTCTCTTGAGTCTTTCAATTCAGTCTTCATATATGACTTTGGTCTAGGTTGATTTTGACCTGTCTGCATGATTTCCTTGTCACTGCATTCTTTACCCACTGATGTTGTTTATCCTTGCACACTGATGCACTTCATATTGGAACTGGACCATTTACTTGTGTATTCAATATGCATTCATTTCAGTAGCCATTCTGTTTAATCTTTGGTCATGTTGAAGTTATTTGCAATTGCTTGCATCTGAGTGTACTGTGAACTTCGCCTGAGTCTGTTGTCTGCCTTCTGATATCTTGTAGCCTTGCTTCCTGTCGTCTGGTCTGCATATTGATGTTGTCTTCACTTTGCAGTTTCATTTCACTGTGACCTTGTTCATTTCAGTAGTTTGTGATGTTGGCATTTCACTGTGTCACTGTCCATATTTGTTTGTGACAGTCTCTGCATCCATGTTGATGTTTCGTATGTTGAAGCTTTGCATTGATATGCTTGACATCTCTGAGTTCTTCCATGTTGATCTGTTGTGATATTGTTCTCTAGATCACTTCTAGTTGTACTGCTATTTGAAATGCAGTGCTTCATGTTGTAGCTTCTCTTGAGTTTCGTTCATCCCCACGGCATTGATGTTGACTTCGAAATGTTGACATTAGTTACTTGAACTTTGGTAGTATTGCAGTGTTGTTTATATGCCACTGTGTACATCTTTGTTGAGTCTGGGCATTTTTGTTTTCCAGACTTGATACTTTTTCCCACTTCACTGCTTTCCTGTGTGTACTTGCTATCATGTTTACAATTTGTATATTCATGTTTTGAGGCTGTTTGCATGCAGTTGCTTTTCAGACATTTGTGTTGTTCTCACACTTGAGTTGAACCCGATTTCGGGGGTTTGACCTTATGATCACTTATGACTTTCACTGTGCTTTTGTGTATCTCCTACGATAGTGGCGAGGCAGTACACGCATGCGTGTACTGCAGCCCTATCAGATTTTACAGTTTTAAAATTGAGGATTCGATCTGCTGAATTCTTTCGTTGGTTGAATTCAATATTTGATTTGTATTCTGATTTGGATTTGCTGATTTATCGCTTAACACTATTTAGTGTTACATATGCTGTTATCCAATTCTCGTATCGAGAGTTGGATATACGAGGTTTCTGTGACTGTCGTCTATTTGACTATCTGATTATTATCGCTACTATGCACTAATAACTGAGTTTGAATTAGACTGACCCGTGTATTATTTTCTTCTGAATGTAATACTCGGGTCAGACCCGAGTTATTTCAGGTTGTAGATTTTCTTCTTTGAGTTGCTGTTCAGGATATGAAGACTTTTCACATCTTCTGAAGTTGTCAGTGTCATTTTGTAGTAGTCGTGTCATTGTATAGAACGATATGTATTCATGTATATTAGTCGATAATGTACTTGTATATATAACTTCTAGAGTCGACAGTTGTAGTTGTATCATATGTATCGTGTCAACTATATTGTAACTGACATCGGTTATATATATATGAGATTTTTGTTAATCTGTGTTCCTCATTTATATTATCTGTGTTGTTATTATATTCATTATCCTAAACTATTATGAATCGTCGTAGTTCGTTTTATACTAGAATTGGGTGTGTCGATGGGAGTAAATAAATAATAGATGAAAAATAAAAAGTATATACCACTCCTATCGAGATAACCAATGTTAGTGTAAGGCCAACTACGGATGGTCGCTCCTATCCAGCCTTATTCTTCGTAATAATAGACAGTATTTCTTTTAATACTCTTTGTTATTATGAGCATAGAGGTGGGGCGTCACATATTCCAAATATAAATTTTTTATTTCAAAATTCAATTATAAAAATTTTCACAAAATTTCTAGTTAATTACGTTATTAAAACCATTAGAATTTTTGGGTCGTTACATATGTGCTTTGTTTAAAGTTTGAATATTAAGAAGTTTTAGGGTACTGATGTGCATGTAAAAGTGTATATTTTTACTCCCATACTTAATCTAATTTTATTTAAATAAATGAGCATATTATGGTATTTTACATATTTAAACAAAAATTTAAATTGTTTTCAAATCATCATTTATTCATCTCCATTTGGGGGACAAAATGGTAATTTTCTATATGAATTAAGTTTGAGAAAATTTATTTGCACATTTTTATTTGTATTTGTAGGAAATGGAGTGCAAATATGGAGAGATTTCATGGATGTATGCATGCACACATCTTGAAAGCTAATGAAGAAAGGAAATAAAAGAATTCATGCAACATAGAGGAGCCCACATACCCACTAACATATGGTCCATGATTAAAAGTACTTGCACAAGTTAATGGAGGCTTAAAGCCATGTTAGTAGGGATTAATTATTTTCCTAATGATTACTTGGAGGTTGCACTTTCTCAGATGGTCCCCTAAAATATGAATTAGGGTTTTAAGCGGGTATAAATACCCTTATGTTTCATGTAATCATCTACTTTTTTATGCAAGTTGTAGCACAAAATTTATGATAAATAAAATAGCTCTTTAATGGCTTCTTAACCTTGTCATTACTTTCATGCAATTTATTTTTCATGCTTTCTTTTATTGCTATTTTTTACAATGCTCTCTTATTTACTTTATGCTCTCTAATTTCATGTTAGTAGCATAGATTTAGTTCTTGTAATTAGTTTAGTTTTATTTCATGCATGAAGTTAGCTCTCTTTTCTTTTAATTAGCTCTTATTTTTCTTATTTATGTTTATGTTGAAATCATTTTGTGTTAACATGTATTCTAATATGGGTAGCTAAACCCCTTCAATTTAGGAGTAATGAAGCTCTCATGAAACATATTAAATTAACATAATGGTTTCATTTATGATCTCTCTTTTGTGCTGATGGAAACTTTGAATGATAGTGGTTTATGTCTTTTTTGTCTATGTAAACATTTCAAATAGGCTATGCTTATTCCATTGTAAACATACACTATTTGATCATTTGCCTAAGTGATTTTGATAATTAAAGTTAAACTAGAATCAAAATTTGATGATCTATGTTACTAATTCATAGTAAATAAATCATACTTAAAATAGATTTTATTTTTAATTTCATGTCATTTTCATGACTATTGATAAGTGGGTTTGAATGGTGTGTTAGAGTTTGATGTTTTAAGTTGTGTTAATTAATAGCAAAATAAATCATACTTATAATAAGCACATCTATCATTTCTACTTAATATTTTAATGAGAGATTATAAATGAATTTTCTGTTGATTTATATGATTGATTGGAAGTGGATTTGCCTCTAAATTGTTCCTTAATCACATAGTTTCATTCACTTTTGTTCTTGCTTAATTTCTACAATTTTCTATTTTAAAACAATTTTAAAGACTTTGGGCTAAATTGATTAAGTATTATTAGAATTTAATTCTTTCCCTGCGGATCGACCTACATACTACAATTATACGCCGTGCGCTTGCGGTTTTTATATTGATTATATTTTTCAACGGTTTTCTAATTGATAGAAAATTCGTCGTTCTTACAAGTTTTTGGTGCAGTTGCTGGGGACAGCAATTTGATTTTAATTCTACTCTTCGAATTATTTTTATTAGATTTTATTGTGTGTTCATTTTGTGGGTTGATTTGCATTAATAAAACAACAAAAATTTGTGTGTTTGTATGTCATTTTTTTCCATTTATTGTGTGCATCTGTTTGTTTGTTTCATTATTAAAGAAAAAATTTATTGCATTTCTGTGTTTGTGCTTTGTCACTGCTTTGTGCATTTGTTCACATTTTTTTCTCTATTTTCATCATTTTTTTGGTTCTATTTTATTCTCTGCACTATGCATTTCATTCTATCCTCTGTTACAATTTTTGGTTCTCTGTTTATTTTGTACATATCCCCATCCCCTTCCCAATGCAAGTGCTGTAGGTTTTTAGGTTGAGTGCAATTGCACCGTCTTAAAGAAAAAAGAAAAAAAACATTCAAGGCATTTTATTTACTAATTCAATTTCAATTACAAGTTTTTTTTCTATTTGCATACATCTGTTTCACTTCCATCTATCTTCCTTTCATCACCTCATTACCACCCTCTTACAACCTACTCCTCTTCATCACAGCAACTAATCACCATAATCTCACTTCCTGTCATAAATCCAAACTACTCTTCCACTGCCTATATCATACACAATTCCATAACAATCACCAAATCTCCACAGGCATCAACAAACTGCCATCAAAACTGCAGTACCACCTGATCACTTACATCAACTACACAGCAACTTCTTTACCCACATCCTCCTCAAACAAGCTCTGCCTGTCTTCCATCACCAACCATCCACCTCCTTTTCAAACAACCTGCTCCTTCAACCATCATCATCAACTGCCTACCTCAGCAAACTACATAATACCACACATCACCAAGGACCACCACACCATTCCAATCAAAACTTCCACATAGCACACCATCCACTTCAAACATAGCCCACCTCTGCCAGCAAGTTCTGTTAGTCCCTGAGAAGTTGGTTTTGATGACAACAACCATAGAATAAGATTATAAAATATAAATACTAACATTATTTTTTAGATATATATGTATATGCAGGATATATATACAGGTACCAAAGAATGAAGACTGTACAGTATAGAGATTCAAGAACTGATGAACTCAAGATCAAAGATATCAAGATTCAAGACTCATGAGTATCAAGATTATCAAGAGTTCAAGATTTCAAGATAAGTAATTTAGTTAGGAATTTTGTTAAAACTCCTAGAAAAGCACTGACATCTTAAAATCTATTTTATTCGTGGAATGGAATCCACTTCGAGCCCATTAAAGGGATGGAACCCTAAGTAGGATGGAACCTACGAAAAATCTAGTGGAACATTGTTTTGTATCCACTAACTTTTATTCAAATGTTTTACAAAATTATATCTTGTTTTCAAAATGATTTCAAAATCTTCCTTTTTAAATCAAAAACATCTATCCTAGTTTTAAAATTCTTTTAGCCTCAAAATAATCCTTATTTTCAATATCAAATTATCCTTGGTTTTAAACTATCTTTTAATTATAATATATTTAACTTTTAGTATTTATACTAAGATTTAAATATAAAATTATAGTAAAATTTTATATATACCAAAATATTATTCTCTATACTTATTTATGTATTTTAACTATAGTTAAGTATATTTATAAAGTTTAAAATAGTTTTAATACAAGATAGAAGTTATTTTCAAAGAAAAACAAATTACCAAAAATAACTTAGGCTTGTCGACAACCTCAAGGAACCCTTGTCGACAAGGTGACAATTTATTTCAAAAGTTTGAATTTCAAAGGAAGTGTCTATTCGTCATATCCTTTCACGAATGGACATGGTTGTTGTTCTACTATAAATAGGGGCTGTTTTATACGAATTTATAATCATATTTTCTTTGATTTCACTCCTCTTCTTCCATATTTCTTTATATACATTTTTACCATTACTCTGTCGAAATCACCATTGAATCTAACTAGATCATCTCTGGTTTGATTCTCTATCACTATCTCAACAAGATCCTAGTGCTATTCAGAGTTATAGACTTCTTTGTATTCAATCGAGCGAGAAAAGGTGTGATTGTAGCCTGGAAAATCAATCGGGTGAACTTGTTGCTCGTAAAATCAAGTATCTCTACCCAGAGGATTGTGAATCTAGAGCGGTGTACCTGGTGGCCTTGAAATCGAGGGTGTAATTGTAAGAATTGATTTTGAAAGGAAATCCATACTTGTGTTGCAGGACTGGATGTAGGGTAACTCCGAACCAGTATAAAATCTGGTGTGTTCTTTCCTTTATTGCCTTTACTTTATATCTGCATTTGTGTTTGATTCTGTGATCATATCTGTGTCTGAATATTGCATACATTTGTGTTCAAATTAATATAAACTCAAAAAGAATTAGTAATTCCTTAAAACACTATTCACCCACCCTCTAGTGTTAATTCTAGCCTTAAGATCCGTAATCCGCATTTCTCACATTTGGTATTAGAGCAAGGTTTTCAAAGTTTCATAATATGAATTTTGAAAAAGCTTTTAAAATGGCTATGTTTGAAATACTTGTTAATACTAGTTTAGAAATATTCAGATCATCATTGTCTCATGAGTCTGCATATAATCGATATTCAAATTCAACTTGTCTACAAAAATTGTATGATGTATAGGAAACATGTTTTATGGGTGTTGAGGAATCAATCCACAATGGACAATTGTGCAGATTAAAAAGAATAAATGGATACTCGATAGTGGATGCTCTAGACACATGACTGGTAATCCGGATATGCTGAATTATATAATATACAAAGACGGAGGACTAGTTAACTTTGGAGACAACTCAAAAGGATATGTGATTGGCATCGGCAATGTCGGTAACTCTGAAACTCCTATTATTACTAATGGTTTGCTAGTTAAGAATCTAAAACATAATCTGCTAAGTATTAGTCAACTTTGCGATAAAGGATATAAAATTAAATTTGAAAAAGATAAGTGTCACATTGAAGATAATAATTCAACCATAATATTTGAGGGAATTAGGAAAAAGAATATTTATATTCTTAGTATGAAAGTTTCAAATGATAACCTGTGTCTTTTGGCAAATACAAGTGACCCTTGGATTTGGCATAAGAGATTTGGGCATTTGAATTTCAAACTCTTATCTAGACTGTCAAAACATGATCTAGTAAGAGGTCTCCCTAAAATGAATTTTAAAGTAGATAGTTTATGTGATGCATGTCAATTAGGAAAACTTAGAAAAAGTTCCTTTAAATTAAAAGATATGATTTCAACTTCAAAACCTCTTGAATTACTTCATCTTGATTTATTTGGTCCATCTCAAATTCAGTCAATAAATCACAGTAAAAATGTTTTTGTAATTATAGATGATTATTCTAGATTTACATGGACAATATTTTTGAAACATAAAAGTGATACTTTTGAAAGTTTTAAAAACTTTACAAAAAGGATTCAAAATCAACTTTCTATAAAAAATTATAACCATCCGTAGTAATCACGGTGGTGAATTTGAAAATGAAAAGTTTGTGGAATTCTGCAATAAAAAGGGAATAACTCACAATTATTCATTTCCAAGAACTCCACAACAAAACGGAGTAGTAGAACGTAAAAATAGGACGATTCAAGAGTGTGCGAGAACTATGCTTTCAGATAGTAAATTACCAAAACATTTTTGGGTAGAAGCTGTTGCTACCGCCTATTATATTTTAAATAGAATTTTAATTAGACCTTTAACTGATAAGACATCTTATGAACTTCTTCACGGAAAGAAACCTAAGGTATCTTATTTTAGAATTTTTGGAAGAAAATGTTTTATTTTAAATACAAAAGATAACTTAGATAAATTTGATCCTAAATCCGACAAAGGTATCTTTATCGGATATTCTAATAGAAGTAAAGCATACGGAGTGTTTAATTTAAGAACTAACACCATCGAAGAACCAATGCATGTTTCATTCGATGAAAATCTCAAAACTTTTGAAGATACAAATGATGAAGAGGATTTAATTACTCAAAATCAGGAGTCAACTGAAACTAATAATGAAATTAATCATCCTAATAAAAAGATTAAACTTTTAAAAGATCATCCAATAGAAAATATACTAGGAGATATGCAATCTATTATTACAGCTAGAAATCAACTAAGTAAAATGAGCAATGTAGCCTTTATATCAACTATTGAACCCAAAAATCCAAAATAAGCATCAACTGATTATTCATGGATTTTGGCTATGCAAGAAGAACTAAATCAATTCACTAGAAATGATGTTTGGGAACTTGTTCCTAGATCTGAAAATAAAACTATAATTGGAACTAAATGGGTTTATAAAAATAAAATGAATGAACAAGGTGAGGTCATTAGAAATAAAGCCCGGTTAGTCGCTCAAGGTTATTGTCAAGAAGAAGGAATAGATTGTGATGAAACCTTTGCTCCCGTAGCAAGATTAGAAGCCATTAGGATTCTACTTGCTTTCGCAAATCATAATTTCAAATAATTTCAAATGGATGTTAAAAGTGCCTTTTTAAATGGATTTGTAAAAGAGGAAGTATATGTTGAACAACCACCACTTTTTGAAGATGAAAAATTAACAAATCATGTTTACAAACTTAAGAAAGCTCTATATGGTCTAAAACAAGCTCCTAGAGCCTGGTATGACAGACTAAGATCTTACTTATTACAATCAAACTTTGAAATTGGTAAAGTAGATAATACTCTTTTAACTAAAAGAAATAAAAATGATATTCAACTAGTACAAGTTTACGTAGATGATATCATATTCGGATCAACTAATTTTGAAATGAATAAAGAATTTTCTGAAATAATGACAAAAGAGTTTAAGATGAGTCATATGGGTGAATTAAACTTCTTTCTACGATTGCAAATAAAACAATTAGATAATGGTATCTTTATTAGTCAAGAAAAATATGCTAAAGACCTAGTTAGTAAATTTGGTTTGACTACTGCAAGTGGAAAACCCACTCCCATGGCAACCAATGAGTACCTAAGTAAAGAAGATCTCTCGAAAGATGTAGATCAAAAATTATATAGAGGAATGATTGGATCACTACTCTATATCACTACTAGTAGACCTGATATCATGCATAGTGTTTGTCTCTGTGCAAGATATCAATCCCAACCTAAAGAGACCCACTTAAAAGCTGTAAAATGTATCATAAGATATGTTAAACACACCTTTGATTATGGCTTAGTTTATCCTAAAAATGATTCTTTTGAATTAATATCGTATTGTGATGCTGACTATGCTGATTGTAAATCAGATCGAGAAAGTACAAGTGGAACCTGTCACTTTTTGGGGCATTCTCTGGTTTCCTGGTTTAGTAAAAAGCAAAACACAGTTTCTTTATCAACAACTGAAGTAGAGTATATTTCTGCTGCTTTGGCTTGTTCTTAAGTAATATATATGCAACAAACTTTAAAAGATTTTGGTTTAAATATCTCAAAATCACCAATTTATTGTGATAATACTAATGCAATAAATTTATCCAAAAACCCTACTCATCATGCTCGAACTAAACATATTGATATCAGACATCATTTTCTCAGAGATAATATAAGTAAGGAAGTAATTACTCTCGATTATATCAATTCCGAGAATCAAATTGCTGATATCTTAACAAAACTCTTAAATGAATCTATATTTACTAAATTAAGAAGAGAATTAGGTATTTGTTCAATAACTGAAATATAGAATATAAATATATAACAAGTATAATTAAAATTAAATTAAAATAAATCAAATAGCAAAAATATAAGTACCTTGTCGACAACCCTCCTTTACCCCTGTCGACATATAACGAATTTTTTTTTCTTTTTGAAATTATCCCACCAAAATTCAAATGGGTGGTTATATATTCTTCTTATTTCAAAATTTTGTTCATTCTTTCTGTTCTTTCTCTGTTCTAACTTCTGAAAACATTAAAACAATGGTCTCCTCCTCCAAATCAAACAAAAATTCAACCTTTTCGTTCCCTTCTCCTTCTACCGGACCATTTCAACGAACTACGCTTGCACGAGTGATGAAAATGGAGGTTTCCTTGAAGGATGCACTGCAACTTATGACTGAAATTCAAGTGGTGCAAATCAGAATGGCCAAAGAACAAGAACGGCAAGGCAAAATCCTTAGAAACTTGCAAAAGTTTCTAATGGACAATCACGCCAATCCCATCTTGATCGATGAAGAATACTCAAGTGTTCAAGTGCAAGAGGACAGCGAGGAAGAAGAAGAAGAAGCCCCCATGGAAGAAGAGCACGTTGAAGATGACGACAAAGTTTTTTGTGTTGGCGAAGTGTGGTTTGACAAGGATGGAAATCTAGTCGAACAACGTGGAAATTTCTGTTTCCACTACCCAAATTGCTCGGTTCATAGATCTCCCATTGTCAAGGATACACATTAGTTTCTTTTCTCTCTTTCTTATCGTTATTTGCATATGATCTTACCTACGTTTTCTACGCAAATGTAAATATAACATTATATAATTAATAAATGATTTGTGTTCTCATATTTGAATTCTCACATTATCATTATTATAAATATTATCATATATGGATTCTTAGTTAGGAGAGTTAGTTATTAAGGGCTAAGTATTAGTTTCAGAATTAAGTGTTTATTATTTATGATAACACTATCATTATAATCACATGTAATATAGTATTAGATTAAGGGGGAGTTGTATAGATTTAAACTTTGTTTTTGTTGATGACAAAGGGGGAGAAGTATAAAATAGGATAGTTAAGCATAATATTAAGGGGGAGTTATTAGTTTTAGGGAGAGTTATTATGATAGAAGTAATATTTTACAAACAAAGGTTGTCATCATCAAAAAGGGGGAGATTGTTAGTCCCTGAGAAGTTGGTTTTGATGACAACAACCTTAGAATAAGATTATAAAATATAAATACTGACATTATTGTTTAGATATATATGTATATGCAAGATATATATACAGGTACCAAAGAATGAAGACTGTATAGTATAGAGATTCAAGAACTGATGAATTCAAGATCGAAGATATCAAGATTCAAGACTCATAAGTATCAAGATTTCAAGATAAGTAATTTAATTAGGAATTTTGTTACAACTCCTAAAAAAGCACTGACATCTTAAAATCCATTTTATTCGTGGAATGGAATCCACTTCGAGCCCATTAAAGGGATGGAACCCTAAGTAGGATGAAACCTACGAAAAATCTAGTGGAATATTGTTTTGTATCCACTAACTTTTATTCAAATGTTTTACAAAATTATATCTTGTTTTCAAAATGATTTCAAAATCTTCCTTTTTAAATCAAAAACATCTATCCTGGTTTTAAAATACTTTTAGCCTCAAAATAATCTTTACATTCAATATCAAATTATCCTTGGTTTTAAACTATCTTTTAATTATAATATATTGAACTTTTAATATTTATACTTAGATTTAAATATAAAATTATAGTAAAATTTTATATATACCAAAATATTATTCTCTATACTTATTTATGTATTTTAACTATAGTTAAGTATATTTATAAAGTTTAAAATAGTTTTAATACAAGATAGAAGTTATTTTCAAAGAAAAACAAATTACCAAAAATAACTTAGGCTTGTCGACAACCTCAAGGAACCCTTGTCGACAAGGTGACAATTTATTTCAAAAGTTTGAATTTCAAAGGAAGTGTCTATTTGTCATATCCTTTCATGAATGGACATGGCTGTTGTTCTACTATAAATAGGGGTTGTTTTAAATGAATTTATAATCATATTTTCTCTGATTTCACTCCTCTTCTTCTTCCACATTTCTTTATATACATTTTTACCATTACTCTGACGAAATCACCATTGAATCTAACTAGATCATCTCTGGTTTGGTTCTCTATCACTATCTAAACAAGATCCCAGTGCTATTCACAGTTATAGACTTCATTGTATTCAATCGAGCGAGAAAAGGTGTGATTGTAGCCTGGAAAATCAATCGGGTGAACTTGTTGCCCGTAAAATCAAGTATCTCTACCCAGAGGATTGTGAATCTGGAGCGGTGTACCTCATGGCCTTGAAATTGAGGGTGTAATTGTAAGAATTGATTTTGAAAGGAAATCTGTACTTGTGTTGCGGGACTGTATGTATGGTAACTCCAAACCAGTATAAAATCCGGTGTGTTCTTTCCTTTATTGCTTTTACTTTATATCTGCATCTGTGTTTGATTCTGTGATCATATCTGTGTCTGAATATTGCATACATTTGTGTTCAAATTAATATAAACTCAAAAAGAATTAGTAATTCCTTAAAACACTATTCACCCCCCTCTAGTGTTAATTCTAGCCTTAAGATCCGTAATCCGCATTTCTCACAAGTTCAACTACCCTCCAAGCACTACCATTCACCTGCACTACAGCCAACCTTCACCAAACAACTCAACTTCCCACCACTGCAAACATCATCTTCCTTAAGCTTGCCTCTACAAATGCCATCTCAAACCTACTGCCACTTGCCACAATCTTCAACATCCCACCATGACTATCCAAACAACCAACTTCCATCAACCACGCCCTTTTAGCAAACCACATCCCCACTTCATTTTTTCAAACTAATAACAACCATCACCATCATACTCCTACGGTTCACTATAACCAAGAACAACAACACCCTTCCCACGTGCATCACTTTTTCCCTCTGCAACCACGTTGTACTACTACATCGCCTTCTCTTGAACACTGCTACCACTTCCTAAAACTATCCTTACTGTTTAGTTTCCAAGTCCATTATACAAACTTCCTTCACCATTCAAACTGCAGCAGCACTCTGCCATTCCTACAACCTACCCATCATCGCGACTGCTCCTCCTTACATCAAATACTAACAAACATAACCCTACGCAACCACAACTTGCTGCCTGCTTCACAGACCTTCCTCCTCCAATATTCCTAGCTCGCCTTCGAACCAATCGAACCACCCAAAACCTCTTACACTACAATAGCAAGCCATCTCTTCCCTCCCCCTTCTTTATCCTCTGCAAGCAGTAAGCATCTACAGCAATCCCCAACTCAAGCAACATCAAATGCAATAATCCGGTCGCAACAACCTCTGCCGAAATTTGCAACCCCTGAAACATGAAAAACCAGACTCCATCACTCAAAACCCAAACTCCAGCAAATCTGATTTCAAATTTTGTTTTCTTCGACTTTGACTTGACTTGGAATTCGCGACACTCAAAATTTTTGTTTAGGAATTTTTATTAACTCTGGAGCTGTGATTTTGTAATTTGATTTCGATAGCTAAATTTGTGTGCGTGTGAGTGTTTGGGCTGTAATTTTTTTTTTGGGCTTTAGGTGTTTGATTGTTTGAGCTAAGTTGAATATTTCATTTTGTTTTAGACCTTTTTGTTTTCTTTTGCTAAATTTTCATTTCTCTGTGCAAAAAAGGGTTATATGTACATATATATCTTGTTCAAAATTTTCAGGTAGCAGGAAATCAAAAGAAGGAGGAATTGCTTGTTTTGCTTTTCTTGCCAAATAAAGTGCTTGCTAAAAATCATTGTTTTTAAAAGAAAAAAATTGCCTCTTTAAAATAAATTGCTAATAATTCTGCATGCTTTGGTATCGTGCTCTTATCTCTTGTTTTTATTTTCCTTGCATTGTTGGTTGCATGCATTTTGAAAAAAAATTCAAAAAACAAAAACAAAATCAAATTTTACTCATAGTTGCATTGTTAATGCACGTTTAATTTCTGTTTTGCATTTTCATCTTATTTTATTTTCTGTTAACCCACCTTTTGCCAAGGCAGTATACAGGTGGATTTAACCCAATAGACTTTACAATTATTAAGCCCAATGAGTCCAGAGGGACGATTGTAGGGCCCAGAAATCAAGTATAGATAATAATATCAAGCCGAGGTTGAAGGAAATTGATAGATATGCCAGGAAGAATGTTCGAAGTGTGGAATATGGCTCAATGTATAAGAGGAATCGGCGTAGATTGGCTCAAACAACAGGGATCGGCATACTTTAAAGTACAAAGGAATTCTTGTGGAAAACAATCAATATCTCACGATCTACAAGTCCAATACATATGAAATTTTGTGAGCAAGATGTGGGGACCCTAGGGATGCTACCCTAGGGATCACATATCATTTAGATGAAGAAAGAGGGATCGGTACCTTTCCCTCTTAGAGGTCGGCTAAACCCAACTTCATAGCAAAGATCGACCAATATCTCAACATCTACACATCCAATTGACATGAACCTTGGAGGTCAAGCTAATTAGAACATGTGGAACACCCGACAGGGATCACATGGAATTTGGAGAAAGTTGGAGGGATCGTTTATCCCTCCATAGGGATACGCTATAATCAGCCTTCACAACATATTGCAACAGAGATTGATCAATAATCGAGTTCTACTAGTCCAATTGGCATAAAACTTAGAGGCTAAGCATAATACAACATGAAGAAGCTCCCCTAGGAATCACATGGTATTTGGAGCAATTTGGTGGGATCGGTACCGGTAGAAATCAGAATTCGAGTAATACTACTTCACGGAAAATGCGATATCTCATAAATCGTATATCAGAATTGCACGAAATTTAGGGAGCAAGTAGCAAACACCATGGGGAACCGCCCAGAGGGATCGCACCCCATTTGGACACCAAAATAGGGATCGGTACTGATCCCTATTGTGGGCCTTAATGGGCCAGGAAATTTTTTGGTGGCCTCATCTTGGTCTTCCAAACCTTCTATCAAAATTTCAACTCAATCCGTGCACGTATTCCCCTATAAATATAGCAAGCATGGCATCGAAAAAGGGACCTTCTTTCTACTTCTCTTTATCTTCAACCTAGGCTACACTCTATCAATTTTGTTCTTGGATTTCAGATTGTAACTATAAACAAACTTTAGTATAATAAAAAGGATTATTTAGGAGCGGATGTAACACCCCATATTTTGAGTGACATTATTTAGGAAATTTAATTAGTTAAATTAAATTGAATAATGTAAGATGATTAATGGATTGAGATTTGTGATTTAATTAAGGGGAATTTATGCAATGTTAATGAGTAAATAATGAATCAAAGAATTAAGGTGTTAGGAAATAAGGGAGGGCGAAATAGGAAAATGATTAAACTTATACCCTAAACCCTTAGGAAACCAAAACACACATTTATTTCATATTTTCTCAAACAAAAACACTTCTAAGCCCGGCCACCATTAAAAATCCCAAGAGAAGATAAAGTTAGGATGCAAGAGAAGAATGAAATCTCACATCCTTAATCACAAAGCAAAGGTGAATAATGACTACATCTCATTTTTCTTAATGATTTTCAGTTTTAAGGTAAAATTTGAGTTATTTGCATGATTATCCCATGTTTTTGAATGATTAAATGATTATATATGCTTATTGATGATTTATGCTTATTTATACAGAATTTATGATATGTTTGATGTGAAAACCCTATTTATTGACATCCAAATGCCTTGCGATCTTAGATTTAGACCAAAAATGATATTTTAAAGATGGGTTTCAATTTTCATAATTTTCTAAATTAATGTGGATTTAATATTAATTTTCTAGTGAAGAAAATGATTTATTGGGTTATAAATTATATACGGCTAAATAATTAACTATTTGGGTCTGAAATTTATATATGTTTGAAAACACATTGAAAATGATTTTCTATAATTTTTATAGAATTTTCCTAAGTGTTTTAATGAATATATAAAATTATTTAAGGTATGTGACTTAAAGGTTTTATATATTTATAAAAGGAGAAGGGGTATTTTATAAAATAAATTTAATTGTTATTTCTGGTATTACGGTAGTGCTTTTAGAAAAGAAAATTTTGAAACCGATAAGATTTTGATAAACAAGGCAGGTTAGTTAAAAAGATTACTTAAAAAGGTTAAAAAACAAGATTTTCATGCCAAAAACATGTTTCGCCACTTTCGAGACCCTGCCTTCGACTTTGATGGCTTTCGACTTATTGGTTCCAGCTTTTTCACCTTCAAACCCAATGCACTTGGTATCAATTCAATGGTATGTAGCGAATTGGATAAGGGGCGGAAGGTACAAGGTCGAAACTAGGGCTTCCGAAGGAGGTCGAAGTGCCACTTTGTTTTAAATGAAAATTGCATCTGCTTTTCTTTCGACTATATAGCTTTTGACACAGTTAAAAGGTTTTAAAGTAATGGTTGTGCCTTTGTTTTGAACAAACTTCTTTAGATTTAGTTGGCTTTCTTCATTAATCTCACTACACAATTCTATTCAAGGGTGTTAGTGACCAATTTTGGTGCTAACATTTTGGTGCTTCCGCTAAGAATTGGATTCTCAGCTTGATTGGATCTCATCGTCTACTAGTGGATTTCCATTTTCGTGAGATAGATCCAGTTGTTTACCAGAAAACTTTCTATTCTACTCAGATTTGAAAGAGATCTAAAGGAAGCTATTAGCCATGGGATTGGATTCACTGATGTACGCAAGTTTTTGAGATTAGATGTTGAAGTTTGCACTGGAGTTATATGAAGGTCGACCCCTCTCTGAAGGCAATTCAGCCAATCTCTCATATAGCCGACCTCTCACTCATTGTAGATATCCGACCCCTCACAATAAAATCTTACATACTGATCCCTCTGAAAAGCTTGTATACCGATCGCTCCAAAAACCATATGTCCCGTTCGCTCCAAAAACTGAATGCGCCGATCGCTTCAAGAACCACATGCACCGAACGCCCCAGTGTATACCGACCCAGAGTATACCGACCTAGTGTTACCGACCCAGTGTACAGACCCAGTGTATACCGACCCAGTGTTACCAACCCGGTGTATACCGACCCAGTGTTACCGACTCTGTGTATACCAACCCAGTGTAACCGACCCAGTGTATACCGACCCAGTGTATACCGACCCAGAGTATACCGACCCAGTGTTACCGACCCAGTGTATACCGACCCAGTATATACCGACCCATAGTATACCGACCCGGTGTTACCGACCTAGTGTTATCGATCGCATGTATATCGATCCATCCAGTGTATACCGATCCCTCTACTGTATATCGATCCCTTTCTCAAAAAACCATGTTACCGAACCCTAGTTGCAGCGTAGTGCCACCGCATAGTGAATTCAAAACTCAACCTAATGAAGGAACATTCTATCCACTTCCCTTACATCCTATGACCGACCAGGGCATAGAGGATCAAGCGGAAGCTTCTGAATGGAAACAAGGGAAAGGACAAGCAGCTGCTACTCAAACGATACTCCCAAAGGTTGGAGAACATAGATGATATGACTCTAGGAAAACACCAAGGTGACTCCAAGCACCATTCTTCACTGACCCAACAGTTCGAATTTAGTGACTCCAAGCAAACCAAAGTTTGACTCCAAGCAATTTGTTCCAAATGCTAACAAGGATATCATATTGATCGCGTTTGAGGGGAGTCGACCTCTAGATATTATTTGGCAGCTAGTTAGCTGGAGAGCCTCATACGACCATGGATCATTTCTGTTACAAAATGAATCAGAACCAAAGTGAGGAGGAGTGGAGCAGGCTAGGAAAAATAACAATGCATGCCCGTTGGCTAAGGACTCTGATTCTATTAGACAAAACAAGATCTCAAAATTCGACCCATATGCTCTTTGAAAGATTCAATCGATAGCCTCTACTTAGAGACTCACGACTCAGAGTGGTATTGAAAACCAACCTCGGGAGAGTCCACCAATCCACGATGCAGGTGACCAAGTACTCAGAGTTGGCCGCCAACCAATCCACGCAGACCTTGATCGGACCTGTGGAGTTTCATCAAGACGAGCATGATTTGATCGCTCATCATCAACCATGTGCCTTTGATTTGGGGCGTTGGACTAGAGATTGAAAAGCTCGTCATGGTCAAAGCCCAATACAAAGCAAACATGACCAACCATCCATTCATCGACCTCCACATTTGACTTGGAAACCTAAGCAAGGCTTGGAATGAATATGGCCCGATCATCCACTCAAATAGAGTCATAAAACAAAGTTCAACAAAATACATATGCCTCTCCTGGAGCTCAGTGATGCCGAGATCTTACCAGAGTGGACGTGATTTTATTATCTACACATCAACTCATGCCCTGAATATAAGAAGCACTTCGAAAGCCCGACTTGAAGTGGCTGTGATGGACTACCTACTCGTCAACCACCGCTCTCAATACATGGACACAAATGCATCCTGAAACATATACGACTTAATTTGTCTGCTCAGTAATCCATTATCCTTGTTTTCTAAAAAGAGATACGAAGAAAATTGTGCAAGACTTGATTATCCAACCCAAGCATGGATGTGATTAACCATCTATCATATACCTCCTTCCTAGACTTGATTGGAAGAGCTACAATCACCAAGCGGACGAGAATCGACCATCCATTTTTCAAGTTTCATCCTTGATGCTGGGGTAGAATCCTATTCCATGAGCAAACGTGGTTCGACCGTTCATTCGACAACATTAGTCTCGACACAATAAATAAAGTACAAATCAAATGGATGGAAATACGAATGCTCTCAAAAAAAAGATCTCTAAATCCCCAGAGTGGGGATTAGAGTACTCTGAGTCCCCAGAGCGCGGACTAGAGTATAAACGATTCTAAAATCTCCAAATCCCCAAAGTGCGGATTAGAGTACTCGGAGTCCCCGGAGCACGGACTAGAGTATAAATGACTTGAGAAAAATCTCTAAGTCCCTGAAGCAGACTAGAGTACTCTGAGTCCCCAGAGCGTGGACTAGAGTATAAATGACTTGAAAATCTCTAAGTCGCTAAAGCGGACTAGAGTACTCTGAGTCCCCAGAGCGCGGACTAGAGTATAAACGACTTGAGAATAATCTATAGGTCCCTGAAGCGAACTAGAGTACTCTGAGTACCCATAGCACGGACTAGTATAAACGACTTGAGAAAAATCTTTAAGTCCCTGAAGTGGACTAGAGTACTCTGAGTCCCCAGAGCGCGGACTAGATTATAAATGAATTGACGAAAATCTCTAAGTCCCTAAAGCGGACTAGAGTACTTTGAGTCCCTAGAGCGCGGACTAGAGTACTCTGAGTCCCTAGAGCGTGGACTAGAGTATAAATGACTTGACTAAAATCCCTAAGTCCCTGAAGCGGACTAGAGCAGAGCGCGGACTAGAGTATAAACGACTTGAGAAAAATCTCTAAGTCCCTAAAGCGGACTAGAGTACTTTGAGTCCCTAGAGCGTGGACTAGAGTATAAACGAATTGACAAAAATCTCTTAGTCCCTGAAGCGGACTAGAGTACTCTAAGTCCCCGGAGCGCGGACTAGAGTATAAATGATTTGACGTAAATCTCTAAGTCCCTGAAGTGGACTAGAGTACTCTGAGTCCCTAGAGCGCGGACTAGAGTATAAACGACTTGAGAATAATCTCTAAGTCCCTGAAGCGGACTAGAGTACTCTAAGTCCCCAAAGCGTGGACTAGAGTATAAATGAATAGACAAAAATCTCTAAGTCCCTGAAGCGGACTAGAGCACTCTGAGTCCCCGAAGCACGAACTAGAGTATAAACGACTTGAGAAAAATCTCTAAGTCCCTGAAGCAGACTAGAGTATAAACGAATTGAGAAAAACCTCTAAGTCCCCGAAGCGGCTAGAGTACCTTGAGTCCCCAAAGCACGGACTAGAGTATAAACGACTTGCCAAAAATCTCTACGTCCCAAACTGTGGACTAGAGCATAAACCGTTCGACAAATCTCTAAGTCCCCGGAGCTTGGACCGAAGCATGAACACAAATTGGGTGCAAGTCGACCGAGGGAAGATAACTCTAAGTCACCAGAATGCAGAGTGGCGTATAAACATCGATAAATAGATGAGTGGATTCCGACCATTCTCTAGTCCGCAAACTTCGACCTGAAATCAGCAAGAGGAGTATTAACTCTCTAAGGATGGGGTTCGACCATCCAACTTGTGGCCTGGCCAAATCAATGCTGGGAGCGGGAGTACAAATCACTAAAAGCTGAATACGATAGCTCATTATAGCTCTAGCTTGGCGTTCTTTACAACTTAAGGCAACAACTACAAGGATGCCTCAATACAGAACCAATCGAAACAGCACTCAAAGCTACGGGCAACCGACTATATCATACCTCAGATCGAGAGTCAATATCGATCCGCACCAAGCACATATGAATGTGACCCGAATGTCCCTTGAAAAACTATGACCACCAAACTGTGGAAAGGAGAGTAAACCACGAAGACTTGGTCATTAATTCTCTAGCACCCTCCTTCGATCCGTCAGGAGGAGTATGAAACTGGATGAGCATGACCCGACCGCACTTGAGCAACCTTTACCTCGAGATCTGATTACAGAACGTGAACCAAAGTGGACATGGCCGACCGTCCAGTACCTAACTTACGCCCATAAACTGAAGAGGCATCGAAGTATTCCCCTTGGAATGAAAAACCACAATACAATCCAGAATAGGAGAGACTCGGCCTCCCATCAACTGACCTGATTCCACGATTCAACGGGAAAGAGAGTAAAGCTAAAGTGGGCATGGCTGGCCTTCCTACTTATTAGTATATGCCCCAGACTTGGGGGCACAAGTGAGAAGTAGGATGAATTTGAACCGACTATTCACCGATCAACTCTATGTCTTAGGAGTTTAGGTGGGAATATAAACATAGATAGGACGAGACTCAACCATCCACATACTACATTTATCAACCCGAGACTGGGAGCAGAAGCATGATCATCCAAAGACTGGCTACAATAGCTCAATATTGAAACTTATATATAGTGTTTACAACTACTCAAGGCTACGACCAAAAGAATGCCTAGAGATAGAATCATTAAATCGATGCCTAAGCTCATGAGCAACTGACTATCACTCCAACCCGAAGGACGGGTAAAGGATCATGAATGCGTTGAATGGAAAGCACGTTACTCGAATATACAAGCAAATTCAAACTCAAAGCAAGATCCAGCTATGCAGCTTCACGCAACTCGAGGCTGGACCTTACTCGACATTTTCTTCAACGTGCTTCTTAGCCTGATCTTTGGTCATTTGCAGAAAATCGTTCAGAGCATTCAGAGCCCTTTAATATCATACTACTAACTCATGACAAGACTCTAGGATTCAACCATAGTAACCATCAACATTGACCGTCACAACCATATTTCACATTGACTGTTACGCAAAATAGTTACATCTGAACTCAAAGAATCCGAGATTGCACCCGCTAAGCTGACAGTTGACATTACAGTCAGCCATGGCGACCCTTCACGGGTGCTGAAGATCGGATCACACCTCAGTGCAATGATGATAAAAGAATTAATTGCATTTCTCTGAATAAATTATGATATGTTCCCTTGGACCCATTCTGATATGCGTGTGTGATTTCATCGACTATCGCGAGCCATGCATTGAATATCGACCCGAAGCTACAAAAGATAGCGTAATGTCTATTGATTTCATCATGAAAGCTCCGCTCTTACTTTTAGGCTCACCCAATTAACGTCTATGCCTAACAGCCATTTGACAAGTCATACAATGACCTGAGACGTTTGAAAGACTACTTAAATAGAATATCAAACTAAGCCAGTTTGATATCACTTATTTCCCTCGAAGAGCTATCCGAGGATGGAAATTAGCAGACCTCATATCTAAATTCACCGCATCAGACGACTACTCGAAGAGTAGTGAAGAACCAACCAACAGATGGAAAATGTACGTGGATGGAGCATCCAATGATCAGCGTTATGGTGCAGGAGTCGTGTTAATGACTCCTGAGGAACGATCGATCTGCTACGTCTTAAAACTCGATTTCCTTGTAACAAACAACGATGCTTATTATGAAGCCTCGACCGCCAGCCTCAAAATTGCTAGAGAACTTGGAGTGGAAACTTTACATATCTTTTGTGATTCCTGATTGGTAGTATGCAAAGTTAGGGAAGTTATCTTACCGGGGGAATTGTCTTGCTCCTTATCTCGGCCGGGTCAAAGAGCTACTAGTCGACTTCACGTATTACATCATTACACACATTCTCAACGAACGAAATGAAAAGAGTCAAGTCACTGACCAAGCTGGCCAGATTCAGGGATGCGCAACGGAAATACTTTGTTTCGGTTGAAATACTTAATATTCCAAGCATTGATGGATGGAGATCGGCTAGATCTTGGAGGCAAAGCCAGAAAAGGGGCCATGGTTGACTCCTATGAAATACTATCTACAATGAGGAATTCTTACTCAACGGAGGAATGGAAAACGTTAGGTCCTCCTCAAAGCTTCACGCCAAGTCATCCAAGAAGAAGTCATGTGTAGAAAGGAGTTTATCCATTCCCATGCTTTGGTGTATCACCTATAATGATATCAAACGAGTCTTGAGCGAAGTCTATGAAGAAGAATGTGGCGATTACATCAGGGGGCAAACCCTGAAAATGAAAATACTCTGCAATGGGTATTACTGGCCAACTATCAATCAAGATGCGGTTGATCATGCTAGACAATGCGACGAGTGCAAGATGTTTGCAAAAAATCCAAGAGCCCCGCCGATGGAAATTACTCAAATGGCTAGTCCATAGCCATTTGCCACTTGGGGGCAATTACATCATCGTCTTCTTGCCGATCCTAAAAGTGCTGCGAGATACGCCATCGTAGCAGTTGATTACTTCACAAAATGGGTAGAAGCAAGACATTTAACCATGACCAAGATGAAGAAAATAATCAAATTCATTGTCTGGAATGTCATTTATCATTATGACCATCCACGAACCATTATAACTGGTAATGAAGCTCAATTCGACAAAGCTAAATTTCAAAACTTCTACTATCGGCATCACACTGAAAAGAAATTTGCGGTATTTGCTCGCCCTCAAGCAAATGGATAGGTTGAAGCTGTGAACAAAATCAAAAACTCTATTTTGAAAAGAGGTTTAGAAAAGGCTAGAGGTAAATAGGTGAATAAGATATCAGTAGCATTATTGGCTTGCAGAACCACTGTGAGTCCACAACTTGCCATACTCCATTCACCCTTACTTACGGCTCCAAGGTTGTCATCCATGAAGAACTTGGAGTCCCTCGCATCGAGTGGCTGATTACAACCCTTATTTCACAGAAAATATAAACAAGGAATTGCAATCGAATTGCAATCACACTAGAAGAAATCTGTGGCGACTCATGAGCATGTAAAACGCATCCGGGAACCAATGGCAAAAACATGTACCCAAACATGCACGTGTATATTCAAAAAATTCGATTTCTTGAAATCGATAGAAATTGATTTTTCGCTTGGAGTTATTAAAGAAAAGACTGGATCAGATAGCCAAAGCTTACTAGTCATGTAGAACCGGACACGGATGGCCACTGATGGAATGCAATCTCGGATTTATACTATTGGGAATCGACCAAGCGTCAAGACAACCAAAGAGGGATACGACACTTTGGGAGGATGAAATTGACGGATAACGACTATTCAGGGAACATGATGGATTTCTTTATGGTGACTTTAACCTGCTTTGATTCAAAGCACGTCATGTATGCAATAAGACGTACTTTGGGGGGCAAATGTTACCCGGCACCTTGGCCCAGCTATAAAATGGAGGCTGTAGAAGTTATATTGAACGTAAGCGAGCATAACATCAAGGATTGGTCCACTTCAAGTCATAATGGCGATTATTCTGAGTCGGCCTCGATGAATATGGGTCGATGTGTAATGGATGATGGGTCGGTACTTGGAGTGCAGTTCGGTTGTTCTCGGTCGGTTATTCTCGATCGGTTATATGCACTAGGTCGAGTCAACACAATGGTTTGGTCAAAGTATGTCGGCTATAATGAAAGAC
The DNA here is from genome assembly GCA_030737815.1 of Allium fistulosum. NCBI lineage: Eukaryota > Viridiplantae > Streptophyta > Magnoliopsida > Asparagales > Amaryllidaceae > Allium > Allium fistulosum. The sequence goes on along the minus strand of CM060908.1, from coordinate 295,216,136 downwards.
TACATTGGGGTTGGCCTTGATGTGATCGGCATGTTTAGGAGGTTCGATCTGGATGGTTCGGCCTTGGAGAGGTCAGATCATATGGATTGGTTGTAAGTGGTTCGGCTTATGTGGGTCGGCATGTATCATTCGGTCATGGTAGAAAAGTTAAGGTGGGTCGGCCAGATATGGTTCGGCCTTAATGGGTTGGCACATATGTATCGACATACCTGGTTCGGTGCACAACAATGGAGTTAGCATATTTTTGGGGTCTACAACAAGGTGATGTGATCGGCATAGTTTTGCTTTGAGATACACCACAAGTTGCTCCCGGTCCCTTGAGATCTTGCTTCGAGTCAGCTACGAGACAACCCCGGTTCGGCTATAGAGTGTTGGCAGCACGTGGTTCGGCATTGCCTGGGTTGGTCAATCTGAATTAACGCTTGTGGGTCGAGCTACCTTGGTCATGGGCCTGCACAGGGGAACCAGCCTATCTTCGTCTATAAATAGAGGGGAAGAGGTCACAGTTGGATGGACCTTTTTTTTCGAGAACTCCAGGGATACTCTGCCATTTTCTATACTCACTTATTTTCTGTAAAAATTTGTACTCAAGTCGTTTGTTTACGGATGGTATATGTACTCAAGTGATTGGAAAAGTAATGAATATTATATTCAAAGTGGACGTAGGCAATTATGTTGAACCACTATAAATCTGGTGTTCTTGTTTTTGTTATTCATTTTGCTTCAACTGTGTTACTTCTCTGCTTTAATTTACTTTCTTCATTAATCTTTCTACACAATTCTATTCAAGGGTGTTAGTGACCAATTTTGGTAGTAACGGTTTATATAAATTGTTTTGAAAGGAAGGTTTTGGCCTTTCGGTCTAGATGAAGGAAAAGGTTTATTTGGTTATGGAAGGTGTACTTACAATGGGATCGAAAGGGGTACTTTCAAATGTTTAAAGGTTTTCATCAACAAAGATTTTGGTAAAGTATATATATAACATGGCAAGGTGATTTTGAGTAAAGCATAGAGTATATGTGTTTTCCTTGTTTAAGTTTGGTTTAAAAGGTTTTAAATCAATTCAGATGAAAAGGTTTTCAAGGAAAATTTGGGGAAGGTATTCCTAAGTAAAATGACTCAGATATTAGAATACCTGATGGGACTGGTATAGGGTCGTGCCCTATACATTAGCTATTGACCCGAGCTAATTTAGTCCAAAATTCCAGTGTGTATGGCTTTGTCACAGGTAAGACTAAAATTATGATTACACACGGAAGGGAATATATGTTTGTACACAGGTAGGTTATTGGTGAGCCCGCAAAACCATTAGGATCAGGTGACCTTGGGAGATGTTAAGTTAAGGACAGAACATCCAGAAGAGAAGTATTTAATAGATAGTTAAGGGCAGGCCGTCCAGAAGAGGAGTGTCTAACAGATGTTAGATTATTTTGTTATATTTTTTGGTAGGCCCGAGTCAACCAAAGGTTAGTAGTTAGCCAAACAAAACTATAGTGTTCGGACATATAGTCCATTTGTTACCTGATATGTATGTTTACATAATAATGCTTTACATTTTTAACCAGTTTTGGTTGCAGGTTTATGATTTGCATAAGATATGTTTTAAAAGGATATTAGTGAGGGGGAACTCATTCCGCTAAGCGGCGTGGTCTCACTTTATATCGTAAATCCAAGATGTATAGTATTATTCACACCAGGCTTTGTGTCTGACTCAAAGTTTATGTTTTTCCTTTTAAACTCTCGGGTGCTCAAAATTGATTTGAGTAGGCTGAGGGTTGAGATTTTGCAGGTTTTTAGTAGGTTGACGAATAAAGCTTCCAGGGACGAGCAGGTGGCTGACGGATAGCTATTTAGGAGTTGCTGTTTGTTTTATTTTCCGTTGTGTTATATCTAAGACAGTTATGTCTATGTAGTACTCTAGTCAACCAAGGAGCATCATCATAAGTCGCTCTAGGCGTATTTATGTAATAATTATATTTTATCTGAATCTGGGAAACGATTATGGGATTATGTAATTTGAATGTGAAACATGTGTTTTGAAATGTAATCAGTAAAATGTTGTTTTTGAAATCTGTGATTTTGTTTCATATTCAAGTGCTTCTAATATTATGGATACCATTAACAAAGCCTTATTTAGTCACCGGAAGTTAATACTATGGATGACTGCAGCATCTGTAGCGCTTAGCTTTGGGCCTCTAGATAGTGGATGTTACAACTTGGTACCATAGCATAGGTTTGTGAAATACTTTAACTAAAAATGATTTTGAAAACATAATCCTTAGGAATTAGAGTTTAGATTGGGGTATGGGATAATGCTATAATAACGTACTTGTATTTGCTATATATAAGTATATGTTATATCTCTATTCTCCTATACTATTTAGGCTATTCTTCTGTATCTTACAAGTCTTGAATATAGATATGGAGCTAGAAGAGGCAGAGGTAACCTAGGAGGGGACAACACCACCACCAATGGTAGTGCCCGACCCAATACAAGGAGGACTCAAGGTCAGGCTCAAGCTGAAAATGTTGGTGTTGGAGTCCCATAAGTGGATATGGGGGCTATGTATCAGTTTTTCGTGAACATGGTGCACGCTGGGATTCCCGCTGGGGTTGTTGGAGGAAATGCTGGAGAATTAGTTCAGGAAGCTCCGGTTGTCAACCATTATGCTAACTTGAGTAGAGACTATGCTAGGCTTGGAGAGAAGCTGTTTATTAAAACTGGGGATGCTATAGACGTGGAGAACTGGTTGTTACACAATGAAAGGATATTTGCTGATTTAGGGCTCAATGACGAGCAAAAAGGAAGACTTGCTTCGAGACAGCTTCAAGGAGCAGCTTTGTTTTGGTGGAATAGTGTGACTGCTGGAGTAAACGAAGAGGGGATGACATGGGCTAAGTTTAGGAGAAGGGTCCAGGAGAGGTTCATGTTAGTAATGGCACAGTCTGTTTTGATCGGAAGGTTTGCTGAGTTAGAACAAGAAGAAATGTCTGTTTTGGAGTATGCTAGCAGGTTTGAAGAGTTGGCTAGATATGGGTATGCCACTGTTGATACAGTGATGAAATGGAATGAGAAGTTCATTAGGGGATTGAAGCCTGAGTTGGATAGGGCTACTTTACCGCATATCAGAGATCCCTATGATGTGGTAGTGGAGATGGCATTAAGACATGAAGAGATGCTTGCTTGTTTGGAGAAGAAGAAGGAGAAGGAGGTCGAGGTTGGGCAAGGTCAAAAGAGAAAGTTCTTACATAAGAAGGGTGCTCCAAAAGGTGGAGCAGCAAAGAAGGGGAAATCTGAAGTAGTCTGTTACAAGTGTGATAAGAAAGGCCATTATGCTCATGAGTGCTGGACAAGCAAAGGGAAGAAGGCTGTTGAGAAGAAAGGAGTTAGATGTTTCAACTGTGATCAAATTGGGAACTATAAGAACCAGTGCAAAGAGCCAGCTAAAGGAGATAAAGGCCAAGTATTTTCATTGGAGCCTGCTACTTCGAAACCGACAGTGCAGGAGAAAGGAAAAGTAGTTTTGGGAGGTACGCTTTAGATCCATGATATATCTGTTAGCGTTTTGTTTGATACCGGTGCATCACATTCTTTTATATCTCGATGTTTGGTAGATAAGCTTAACCTAGAACCCACTATTTAGTTACTTCCTTAAGAGTTGCAAATCCAATAGGAGGGTATGCGACACTTGGGATGAAGTGTGACCACTTAGAGTTTGACTTGCTAGGTTACACCTTTGTTTGCAGTTTGCATATGTTTGACTTTGTAGGGTTCAGAATTATATTGGGTATGGATTGGTTAAGTGAGTATGATGCTAGAATATTTTGCCAGGATAGGAAAATATCACTTAGACACTCGGACTATACTGATCGGATAGTTTATACCGTAGAAAATCCTAGCTATGAGGTGGATGCTTTGTTGGGTGTCGTGGAGTTAGAGGGTGAGTTAAATCGCGTTTTCGTGGTTAGAGAATTTGCAGATGTTTTCGAGCCGGTGGTTGGATTGCCACCGAAACGAGCCATTGAGTTTCGGATAGATTTGGTGCTTGGAGCAGAATCAGTGAGTAGACCGCCAAGCAAGATGACACCTATAGAAATAAGGAGCTAAAAGCTCAATTGGTAGAGGAAAGCAAGAGTTTTATTAGACCAAGTAGTTCACCTTGGGGAGAAGCCGTATATTTGCGAAGATGCCGGATGGATCGTTAAGGCTATGTATCGACTATCGTAAGTTGAATGAGATAACGATAAAGAATCGATATCCGTTGCCTAGGATTGACGATTTGTTCGATCAACTGAGTGGAGCGAAGATATTTTCTCGGTTGGGTTTGGCTACAGGTTTTCATCAGCTTAGAGTGGCAGAAGATAGTATATCTTTGACGGCATTTAGAAAAATGTATGGGTCATACGAATGGTTAGTTATGCCATTCGAACTACTAATGCGCCGGCATTCTTTGTGGATTTGATGAACCGGATTTTCCGAGTGCACTTGGATAGGTTCGTGTTGGTTTTCATAGATGATATTCTAATATATTCTAAGGATGAGAAGGAGCATGAAGTTCATCTTAGAGTTGTGCTAGAGACGCTGAGGCAGCATCAGCTAAAGGCAAAGTTTTCGAAGTGCCATTTTTGCAAGAGGGAAGTGAAATTTCTTGGTCATGTAGTTTCAGAAAGAGGATTGGCAGTAGATCCAACTAAGATCGAAGCAGTTAATAGTTGGAAGAGACCAGAAACGGTAATTGAGATAAGAAGTTTCCTTAGATTGGCTGGATAATATCAGAGGTTTATTAAGGATTTCTTGTAGATAGCAAGGCCGACCAAGCTAACGTGAAAGGATATAAAGTTTGTATGGACCGATAAGTGTAAGGAAGCATTCCAGAGCTTGAAACACTTGTGGACCCATGCACCGTGTTAGTGGTTCCGGAGGGGAAACAGGACTTGGTAGTTTATACAAATGCATGTGGAACTGGATTAGGAGCTATGTTGATGCAGAAAGGTAAAGTGATTTCCTATGCTTCTAGACAGCTTAGAATGCATAAGGTTAGATATCCAACGCATGGCTTGGAGTTAGTTGCATTTATTTTTGTTTTGAAGGTGTGGAGGCGTTACCTTTTGGGAGAGAGGTTCGAGCTTTATACGGATCATAAGTCGTTGAAGTATTTGTTCTCCCAGAAGGAGCTAAATAAGAGATGGTAGAGGTGGTTAGAGTTTTTAGCCGCTTATGATTTTGGAATTAAGTACACACCAGGGAAATGCAATAAGGTTGCAGACGCGCTTGGTAGGAAGCATTAGAATGCAGTATTGGCTATGATAGCAGAATGGGAAGACTTGGAAGCGTTGTCAACTTGCAGAGTGCAGAGGAGATCCGAGGCTGGGCCTAGTGGAGGATCTGTTATGTTATCTTGTTTAGAAATCCAATCGGTATTGATTGAGAAGATTGCTTCTAAATAGGAAGAGGATCTAGTGTTAGCTGAAAGGATCAGGAGGTTAAGAGAAGGAACCGAGAGAGATGACTTGAAGAATTTCAGTCTTGACCAGAATGGGTGGTTAAGAAAGAAGCGTAGATTATGTGTTCCAGATATAGGAGACATAAGGAAAGATGTTTTGGAGGAATACCATCGTTCAAAGCTCACTATTCATCCAAGAGGAACGAAGATGTATCAAGATATGAAGAGAAGTTTCTTCTGGGAAGGAATGAAGAGGAATGTTGGCTTATTGTTGAAACAGTGTTTGAACTGTCAGTAGGTGAAAGCCGAGCATCAGAATCCAAGTGGACTGCTTCAGCCATTGGATATTCTGGTTTGGAAGTGGGATTCTATTTCTATGGATTTCATAGACGGGTTGTTGAGATCTAATAGAGGAAATGAAAGTGTATGGGTCATAATGGACAGATTGACAAAGAGTGCCCATTTCATTCCCGTTAAGTCAAATAGGACGGCACCTGTATTGGCTAAGTTATTTATGAAGAATGTGGTTAGACTTCACAGAATTCCTAGTAGTATTGTTAATGATAGAGATTCTTTATTCACTAGCGAATTTTGGAAGAGTCGACAGGAAATTTTAGGAACTAAGCTAAAGATGAGTACCGCTTACCATCCGCAGACAGATGGGAAAATGGAACGAGTTAACAAGATCTTGGAAGACTTGTTAAGATCTTGTGTATTAGACCCCTCTGGATCATGGGAAGACCATCTACACCTAGTCGAGTTTTCGTATAACAATAGTTATCAGACTAGTATAGGGATGGCACCATTTGAAGCATTGTATGGAAGACCGTGCAAATCTCCCGTATGTTGCTTTGTTAATCGACGGAAATTCTATCGATTTAGAAAACCGTCGAATTTTTTTGAAATAACTTTAACCACAAGCGCACGGTGTGCTATTGAAGTACATAGCGAGTACGGGTCGATCCGCAAGGAATTGTTGATTTAAATTTCCTATTCAATCAAATTAACCAAAGTTGAAAAGTGTGAAGCTAAAAATGTAAAAAAAATGACAAAAATAAAATGATAGAAATATGAGAGCTAATTACAATTTAGAGATAAATCCACTCTCTAGATCATGTAGTTCAACAAATTATGAAACTATTATCTCTCTTTTTTGGTCATAAGTTAGTTTAATTGATGTGCTTGTCATAAGTATGGCCTATTTGTGCTATTAATTAGCTCAACATAAGCCATCAAACTATAACACACCATTTAAACTATTTTTCAACTTTCATGAAATATGACAACAAAGTTGAAAGCAAAATCTATTTTAAGTATGGTCTATTAACTATTAATTAGAAATATAGACCATCAAAATTCAATTTAAACATTCACTTCTTTGCCATAATCATATATAGATGAAGAGGCAATTTTTATTTGTGATTGTTTAAGCATAGCCTATTTGTTTTAAACAACATAGACTATCAAATTCATCATGAAACAATAAATCACATCAATCATTCATTTAAGCACAAAAGAGAGCAATAATTATCAAAATGTTGAAGCTACATGATTAGAGGTTTCATTACCCCTAAATTGAAGGGATTAGCCTCTCATTTGTGTTATCATATCAACACTTTTAGCTTGCAACATGAAATAAACAAAAACAAAAAGAAGAGGAAAATGAAAGCCAATGGAAAAGAGAAGCTAATTAACAAGAATTAAACTAATCTACTTTGCATGAATGTAAATCTACACTACAACATGAAAGGAAATAAACAAGAAAGGGAAAAGATCATATATTAAATTGCATAAAAAAGAAAAGAAAATTACATGAAAATAAAAATGGCTAAGTAGCCATGAAAAGAGAAAGAGAAAAGCTTGTTTATTTGTGAGCCTAAACTAAACTAAAGAGAGACTAAGGGGGAGAACTAGTTACATGAAGATATGGGGTATTTATACAAGTGTTAAATCCTAATTCATATTTATGGGGAATGCCCAAATTGCCCTTGAGAAAGTGTGGAGGCCAAGTAATCATTAGCTTCTACTAATCATCATTTAAGTGTACATGAAGCCATTAATTCCATAAGCATGTGCATTAGCCTCTAATTTGTACATGAAGAAAGGTGGGTAGGTGGGGTCCTCCATTATCTTCACTTTGAATTATTTCCATCTTCATTTGTTTTCTTCACTCTTGTGCATGCATATATCATCATGAAACCACTTGTATATGAATTTAAATTCCTACAAAATAATATAGAAATTTTCAATTAAATTTTAGAGAATTAATATATGCACAAAAATGACCATTTTGACCTTGGATGAAGATGAATATGTGACAATTTGAAATAATTTGAATTTTGGTTTAAACAAGTTAAAATACCCGATATGATCATTTATTTAATTTAAATAAATTAAATATGGTGGTAAAAATATGCACATTTACGTACACATCAAATACCCCAACACTTATCTTTTTATTCGTCCTCGAATAAAGGAAAAGCTAAGATAAATCCATTTTCGTAGGGAGCACAATTGCATTGAGCGTACGCAACAAGCCGTTAAACCTCTGGGTGTCCCCAGTAGGACGAGTGTTGTCTCGTGAGGGTTTTCAGTGGATACTACCCACAAAATCCAAATGCAGGATGAAAATATTTACAAAATGCAAGATTTATTTACAAAGAGATGAATGCGAGCTTTTGGAAATATTTACGAATGAAGGATTTACTTTTAAATTAACACAAATAAGTTAAATATATGTTTGGTTATTATCTTGAAAATTTAAGTCATTTACTTGTCAAAATTTCCAACAAAAATGAAGTTATATAACAAATAGACTATAGTTTAACTCGTTGTTTCGGTTGATAACACAGTGTAATTATAAAATGGATCCTTATTTGATTATCAAAGTTTATCAAAGTGGTATTTTCATTTCTTTTCAATAACAAGTCAAATCAAATAAGTTAAAATAGTACTTGGATTTCATTTGCTTACTCTCTCCATTTTTTTCTTTTGGAAATTTTATTGATATTAACAATATTTATATATGCCTTATTCAGATAAACTAAGGCCAGATATATTACCCATGCACTGCCTTGCGGACTGATGTGAGGGGAATACAGAGCATGGCGAGTGAACACACAAGTGTGATCACTTATTGACTGTAGGCATTATTAAAAAGAATTTTTATATATATACACCTAACTCAGATAAACTAAGGCTAGATATACCGATCGTGCACTGCCTTTCGGGCTTACATGAGAAGGGTACAGAGCAAGGCGAGTGAACACACGAGTGTGAACACATGACTCTAGGTGTTAAAAAATATATACATATATATAAATGTTTTTTTATACTTATATCATTTTTGTTTTTTTCCTATTTTTTTTAAAAGGGAGATAATTTTGCAAAATCATCTTAGCACCATTTAACTTAGAAGACAAAAAAATGTTTTATCTTTTTATTTGAATTCACCACTTTTTAAAACAAAGATTTTCAATTAGGATATTTCATAATTAACACGTATGAACCTTCCTATATACTAGTTAAACCATCGTTATTTGTAATCAAACTTCATTTTTATTTTTGTTAAGATAAATAAATTTTCAATAATTTCAATTTAATAAACCAAAACCATATATTTATCCTATATTGTTTCTTTAAAAATAAACCAAAAGAAAATTTGTTTTTGGGAATTTTTTTTGAGTTTTTAAAAGAAAAATCAAAAATAAACCATGAAAAATTAAAAATGAAGATGAGTCTCCCCCCACACTTGATTTTGACTGTGTCCCCACAGTCAACCCATGTGAAAGGAGAAAAATAAAAATAAAAATGGACTTTATTTATATGAAAATAAATGGTATTTACACGAGATCAGAAAGTATATCGTTAAAAAGTAAATGAAACGGTCTTCCAAAGACCGATTCATTTGTTTCGTCAAATGTGCGAGACACAACTTAAGCACGAAAAACCAAACCATAAATGATTTCAAAGTTGTGTTGATTTGGGAAAACGAATGTCGTTTTATTAAAAATCTTACGAGTTGTTTCCCTTTCGATGATTTTAGGGTTTGAGTCGCTGGTGATGGTCAATGAATTCGACTATGGTTATCCGGAATTCGATTGGGTTGAAGTTCAGAGATGTTTTGTAGTAGTGGGTCCTTGATGTTTTAATGAAAATTGATGCTCGATGTTGGGTATTTGAGGTTGCTATGAGATGGTATGTGAGCAAGTGCACTTCTGGTGTTTGTAGTGGCTGATGGTGATTGCCTTGACAGATATGATATTTGCAGTGTTTCAGGTGGGGCGGGTTGATGCTAGGTTTGTTTGTGAGTTGTCGGAAGGTGTTCAACAGGAAGTTGTGGTGGATGGTACTGTTAGTTTGTGTGATAATGGCAGTAGGAAGATTATGGCAGAAGGTTGAAAAGACTTACAGGCAGTGATGCAATGGAGTGACAGGTGCTAAGATGGCTGTTGTTGTTTGCTGAAGTAGGAAGAGAAGATGGTCAGAGGGATGGGTGGTAGTTGCAGTCAAGTGGTGATTCAGGGATGTTAGTTGTTGTCGTTTGTGAAGCAGTAGTTGATTGTTGCAGCAGCTTGTGTTGAAATAATGTGGAGCAGGGGTTATACACAGTGGTGCACAAGTGTGAACTGAAGTGAGTCACAGCAGGCTATGGTAGTTGCAGCAGCAAGATGGTGAGCTAGAGATTGTTGAAGTGGTGGTGATTTGTATGCGCAGAGGATGTGGTGGTTAATTGGTTGTGATGATGTTGTTGTTATGAGGGAGTGAACTGCTTGATGGCACAGAGGAGTAGTATTGTTGTACAGGGGAAGGCAGGTGTTTTGGCAATATGTCTGGTAACAGAGGTGAAATTTTGTAAGCAGTTTTGTAAGGCAGGGATTGTGTGGAAGGCAGAAACAAGAAACTACACTGCACAACAATGCACAAGTGAAAATTTGTAAAAAGAAAGCAAAACTTGTAAAGTGAAAATGATGATGAAATAAAATGAATTTTTTTTCTATTGTGTATGATTTTTTTTTATATATGCAAATGCAAATGAACACAATAAAAACAAAAAAAAATTGCAAACAACAAAGTCAAACTACACACATAATTTTTTTTAACTTGCAAACAAACACACAAAATAAAAACACAAATAAAATCATACAAAAATCAAAGAAAAATAATTCGAAGAATAGAAAATCAAAATCAAAACAAATTCCTCGGCAACGGCGCCAAAAACTTGTTAATCGACGGAAATTCTATCGATTTAGAAAACCGTCGAAAATTTTTGAAATAAATTTAACCGCAAGCGCACGGCGTACTATTGAAGTACGTGGCAAGTACGGGTCGATCCGCAGGAAATTGTTGATTTAAATTTCCTATTTAATCAAATTAACCAAAGTTGAAAAGTGTGAAGCTAAAAATGCAGAAAAATGACAAAAAGAAAATGATAGAAATATGAGAGCTAATAACAATTTAGAGATAAATCCACTCTCTAGATCATGTAGTTCAACAAATTATGAAATTATTATCTCTCTTTTTTGGTCATAAGTTAGTGTAATTGATGTGCTTATCATAAGCATGGCCTATTTGTGCTATTAATTAGCTCAACATAAGCCATCAAACTATAACACACCATTTAAACTATTTTTCAACTCTCATGAAATATGACAACAAAGTTGAAAGCAAAATCTATTTTAAGTATGGTCTATTAACTATTAATTAGAAATATAGACCATCAAATTTCAATTTAAACATTCACTTCTTTTCCATAATCATATATAGATGAAGAGGCAATTTTTGTTTGTGATTGTTTAAGCATAGTCTATTTGTTTTAAACAACATAGACTATCAAATTCATCATAAAACAATAAATCACATCAATCATTCATTTAAGCACAAAAGAGAGCAATAATTATCAAAATGTTGAAGCTACATGATTAGAGGCTTCATTACCCCTAAATTGAAGGGATTAGCCTCTCATTTGTGTTATCATATCAACACTTGTAGCTTGCAATATGAAATAAACAAAAACAAAAAGAAGAGGAAAATGAAAGCCAATGGAAAAGACAAGCTAATTAACAAGAATTAAACTAATCTACTTTGCATGAATGTAAATCTACACTACAACATGAAAGGAAATAAACAAGAAAGGGAAAAGATCATATATTAAATTGCATAAAAGAAAAGAAAAGAAAATTACATGAAAATAAAAATGGCTAAGTAGCCATGAAAAGAGAAAGAGAAGAGCTTGTTTATTTGTGAGCCTAAACTAAACTAAAGAGAGACTAAGGGGGAGAACTAGTTACATGAAGATATAGGGTATTTATACAAGCATTAAACCCTAATTCATATTTATAGGGAATGCCCAAATTGCCCTTGAGAAAGTGTGGAGGCTAAGTAATCATTAGCTTCTACTAATCATCATTTAAGTGTACATGAAGCCATTAATTCCATAAGCATGTGCATTAGCCTCTAATTTGTACATGAAGAAAGGTGGGTAGGTAGGGTCCTCCATTATCTTCACTTTGAATTATTTCCATCTTCATTTGTTTTCTTCACTCTTGTGCATGCATATATCATCATGAAACCACTTGTATATGAATTTAAATTCCTACAAAATAATATAGAAATTTTCAATTAAATTTTAGAGAATTAATATATGCACAAAAATGACAATTTTGCCCTTAGATGAAGATGAATATGTGACAATTTAAAATAATTTGAATTTTGGTTTAAACAAGTTATAATACCCGATATGATCATTTATTTAATTTAAATAGATTAAATATGGTGGTAAAAATATGCACATTTACGTACACATCAGAGACCGGAGATAGATTGGTCCTTGGTCCTGATTTGGTGAGAGAAGCAGCAGAGAAAACTGAGTTAGTAAGGGCAAGAATAAAAGAAGTTTAGTCTAGGCAGAAGAGCTATGCGGATAAAAGACGGAAAGATTTTGAGTTCTCTATTGGAGATCATGTTTTCGTCAATGTATCGCCAACGAAAGGTGTTATTCGGGAAGACAGGGAAGTTAGCACCGAGATTCGTAGGACCGTTTCCTATTTTAGAAAGGATCGGGAAACTCGCGTATAAAAAAGAGTTACCAAGTAGTTTGGCAGGAGTCCACGATGGTTTCCATGTATCTCACCTCAGTAAGTGTGTTAGGGATCCAGACACTACTATAGCACCGACGGTGAGAAGATTTAGTAGTGGAACCAAGCTTGACTATAGTTAGGAAGCCTATCTGGATAGTCGCGAGAGACAAGAAGAAGTTGAGGAACAAGACAGTTAGATTAGTAAAGTTCCAGTGGAGTGACGATGCTAGAGACTGTACTTAGGAGACTGAGAGCAGGATTAGAGGCGCTTATCCTGATTTATTTGATGGTATGTTTTACCTTTGATTGTTTGATGTGTACCTTATCGTAATTTCGAGAACGAAATTCTTTAAGGAGGGGAGATTGTAACACCCCGTATTTTAGGTGACATTATTTAGGGAATTTAATTAGTTAAAATAAATTAAGTAATATAAGATGATTAATGGATTGAGATTTGTGATTTAATTAAGGGGTAGCCGTGCTATGTTAATGAGTAAACAATGAATCAAAGAATTAAGGTGTTAGGAAATAAGGGAGGGCAAAATAGGAAAATGATTAAACTTATACCCCAAACCCTTAGGAAACCAAAACACACGTTCATTTCATATTTTCTCAAACAAAAACACTTCTAAGGCCGGCCACCATTAGCAATCTCAAGAGAAGATAAAGCTAGGATTCAAGAGAAGATAAAGCTAGGATTTAAGAGAAGAATCAAATCAATTAATCAAGATCAAATCTCACATCCTTAATCACAAAGATAAGGTGAATAATTGCTACATCTTATTTTTCTTAATGATTTTCGGTTTTAAGGTAAAATTTGAATTATTTGCATGATTATGCCATGTTTTTGAATGATTAAATGATTATGTATGGTTGTTTATGATTTATGTTTATTCATATAGATTTTATGATATGTTTGATGTGAAAATCCTATTTATTGGCATCTAAATGCCTTGCGATCTTAGATATAGATCGGTTATGATATATTAGAGATGGGTTTCAATTTTTATAATTTTCTGAATTAATGTGGATTTTATATTAATTTTCTGGTGAAGAAAATGATTTATTGGGTTATAAATTATTTACTGCTAAATATTTAATTATTTGGGTCTGAAATTTATATATGTTAGAAAACATATTGAAAATGATTTTCTTTAATTTTTGTACAATTTTCCTAAGTGTTTTAATGAATATATAAAATTATTTAAGGTATGAGACTTAAAGGTTTTATATATTCACAAAAGGAGAAGGGGTAGTTTATAAAATAATTTTAATTGTTATTTCTGAAATTATGGCAGTGCTTTTAGAAAATAAAAATTTGCAACCAATAAGATTTTGACAAACAAGGCAGGTTAGTTAAAAAGATTACTTAAAAAGGTTAAAAAACCAGATTTTCATGCCAAAAACAGGTTTCGCCACTTTCGGGACCCTGCCTTCGACTTTGATAGCTTTCGACTTAGTGGTTCTGCCTTTGTCACCATCAACACCAATGCGCCTAGTATTAATTCATTGGTATGTAGCGAATTGGATAAGGGGCGAAACCAAGGGTTCTGAAGGAGGTCGAAGTGCCACTTTGTTTTAAATGAAAATTGCGCCTGCTTTGCTTTCGACTGTATAGCTTTTGACACGGTTAAAAGGATTTAAAGTAATGGTTGCGCCTTTGTTTTGAACAAACTGCTTTCAATTTAGTTGGCTTTTGACTAGGTCAATGGTTTAAAAAGAATGGATCTATAGGGGGCTGCGCCTTTGTTTTTAAGTATAGACTTTCGACTAGGTCGAAGCCTTTTAGATGTCGCTTCTTACCTTTCAAAGCAATGCCTTCGAAAGGGTATACTTGCTATTATAAAACCCTGCCGCTTCTCTAATGCTTTCGGAAGGATGGTTTCGACACCATCACTTCTTGGCTTTGTTTTTGGCTTTCGAAAGAGTTGCTTTCGACCCTGTTGGTTGTGACCCTTAGAGATTTTTAAAGATTAACCCAAAGGTTTTGAAAGATAAGGTTTTGAAAGGTATTTCCACATGTTTTAAAAATTTAACACTAATGCTTTCGAAAGGTTTTAAGGAAGATTTTTTATGGGTGGTTTCCCAAGGGTTTTGAAAGGTTTAAAGGAAAGGTTTTTCCAATGGTTTTGAAAGGCTACGTTTAAAGGTTTTAAAGAGAGGATGTATAAGGTTTTTAGCTTTTGATGGAAAAGGTATTTCAATGGTTTCGAAAGGTTTATATAAATTTTTTTGAAAGGAAGGTTTTGGTCTTTCGGCCTAGATGAAGGAAAAGGTTTTTTCTGGTTATGAAAGGGGTACTTTCAATGGGATCGAAAGGGGTACTTGCAAATGTTTAAAGGTTTTCATCAACAAAGATTTGGGTAAAGTATATATAACATGGCAAGGTGATTTTGAGTAAAGCATAGAGTTTATGTGTTTTCCTTGTTTAAGTTTGGTTTAAAAGGTTTTAAATCAATTTCAGATGAAAAGGTTTTCAAGGAAAATTTTGGGAAGGTATCCCTAAGTAAAATGACTCAAATATTAGAATACTTGATGGGACTGGTATAGGATCGCACCGTATACATTAGCTATTGACCCGAGCTAATTTAGTCCAAAATTCCAGTGTGTAGGGCTTTGTCATAGGTAAGACTAAAATTATGATTACACAAAGAAGGGAATATATGTATGTAGACAGGTAGGTTATTAGTGAGCCCGAAAAACCATTAGGATTAGGTGACCCTGGGAGATGTTAAGTTAAGGACAGACCATCCACAAGAAAAGTATTTAACATATAATTAAGGAAAAGCCGTCCTGAAGAGGAGTGTCTAACAGATGTTAGATTATTTTGTTATATTGTCTGGTAGGCCTGAGTCAACCAAAGGTTAGTAGTTAGCCAAACAAAACTATAGTGTCCGGACAGATAGTCCATTTGTTACCAGATATGTATGTTTACATAATAATGCTTTACAGTTTTAACCAGTTTTGGTTGCAGGTTTATGATTTGCAAAAGATATGTTTTAAAAGGATATTAGTGAGGGGAAACTCGTTCTGCTAAGCGGCGTGGTCTCACTTGGTATCGTAAATCCGAGATGTATAGTATTATTCACACCAGGCTTTATGTCCGACTCGAAGTTTTTGTTTTTCCCCTTAAACTCTCGGGTGCTCAAAATTTATTTGAGTAGGCTGAGGGTTGAGGTTTTCCAGGTTTTTAGTAGGTTAACGAATAAAGGTTCCAGGGACGAGCAGGTGGCTGACGGATAGCTATTTAGGAGTTGTTGTTTTTTTTATTTTCCGTTGTGTTGTATCTAAGACAGTTATGTCTATGTAGTGCTCTGGTCAACCAAGGGGGCATCATCATATGTCACTCTTGGTGTATTTATGTAATAATTATATTTTATCTGAACCTGGGAAACGACTATGGGATTATGTAATTTGAATGTGAAACATGTGTTTTGAAATGTAATCGGTAAAATGTTGTTTTTGAAATCTGTGATTTTGTTTCTTATTAAAGTGCTTCTGATATTATGGATACCATTAACATAGCCGTATTTAGTCGCCGAAAGTTAATATTATGGATGACTGCAACATCTGTAGCGCTTCGCTTTGGGCCTCTAGATATGGGATGTTACAGTGGACGTATGCCAGAGTTAGCTGAACCACTATAAATCTTGTCTCCTTTTACTTGCTTTCTAATTGTTTTAATTTTGTTCTTCATTTATTTCTCTTCATATTTCTGTAATTGGATATTGAAGTTTTTGCATAATTGGGTGTTGGTGGCCAATTTTGGCGCCAACAATTTCTAAGGGCAACACCCAAATCAACATAATGTGGGGGATTTCATCACCCCTTCGTTGGCCTACAAATTGCATTTCATCGTAGAATTTAACTAATAAAAACGGTTAGACGTTGGACTTAAGGGTGTCGCGAGCTCATCTAGGGCTTAATTGTATCTTGACAAGTTGTCTTCTTTCGAAAATTTAACTTCTTGGTGTCTAGGCTACGGCAGAGCAATAATCATTTATAAATATTACGGTGATTTGTAAATATCATAGTGATTGTTTCTCTGAAGGTACTTTAAACCTTCGGTTGCATTGCTACAGTAATTCGTGGTACACCAATAACCCCTTGTCTGTTACCTGGCTAAAAACTATTTTGTTGAATTAAGACAAAGTGTGATTATACAATTTTGGGTTTGGAGCTACTAGGGACCGAAAATTTGTAATTAAGTCATTGCATTCATTTAGTTGCATTAGTTCATGCATGTATAAAAAAACAAAATCCAAATGTAAAAAATTTTACATTTTACTTAAATTAGTCTTTTTTTTACAAAAATACAAAAAAATCTTTTCAAATCTTTTCCTTTGAAAAAAAAAATCAAAATCCAGAAACAAGCATTTTACCTAAAAAAGGTAAGGTTAAGTCTAAAAAATCGACTATTCAAGTTTTACCTTTCCTAAGAATAAGAAAAGAAAGGAGCCCTACTTGGTTTTGTTGGTCTTTTTTTATGTTATTTTATTAGTATACTCTTTGTTTTGTTGGATTGGAGTTGGAACAAAAATCCAGAAAAATCTTTTCAAAAAGAAAAACAAAAAAACAAAAACATATACATATTCTATAGTGTTTCTTCAAAAGTAATTCCATACTCTGAAAAGAAAATTTGTTTTGTGATTTTTTTGTGTTTTGGAAAGAAAATGCAAAAAATGAACCATAAAAAAATTAAAATAAACATGAGACTCCCATCACACTTTATTTTGACTGTGTTCCCACAGTCAATACATGATATAATGAGTGTAACGGTGAAACATATATACATATTTACAATAGAGGGTTAAAATTTCTTACTTGACGTAGTATGGCTCATGAAGAGTCATGAGATCCTCCTCTCGATCACTTGCCAATTCCAAGTAAGGTTTTAAACGATGACCATTGACTTTAAATATCGAACTTTCTATTTCTATGGAACCGTGTGAAAAAACAGTACGTACAACGTATGGTCCTGTCCACCTTGATTTTGATTTCCCAGGGAACAAATGAAGTCGAGAGTTATACAAAAGAAATTTTTGATTTGGCGAAAATGTTTTTCTTAGGAATGACTTGTCACGAAAAACTTTTGTTCATTCTTTGTAAATTTTCTCATTTTCATACGCATCATTCCTAATCTCCGCTAATTCATTGAGTATCAACGTATGCCATTTGGCCATTTGGCACCTTTGTGTATCGACATATGCCATTTGGCCTTTGTGATGCACCTGCTACTTTCCAAAAATGCATGGTCAGCATCTCTTTCGACATGATCGAACGATTTCTGGAAGTGTTTATGGACGATTTTTCCATCATTGGAAACTCTTTTTCCGAGTGCTTACACCATCTCGAGTCGATGCAAGGACAAACACTTATTGTTAAACTAGGAAAAATGTCATTCATGGTCAAACATGGCATTATCCTTGAACATGTCATTTCAAACAAAGGCATTGAGGTGGATAAAGCAAAAGTTGACGTAATTGCGAATCTACCCATTCCCAAATTTATCAAGGACATTCGATCATTTCTTGGACACATTGGTTTTTATCGACGCTTTTTGAAGGACTTTAGTAAAATTGCTCAACCTCTGACGACTCTTCTTGGAAAAGACGTTCCATTTGACTTTAGTTCTGACTGTGTTTCTGCTTTGGAACATCTCAAAAATGAACTCATTTCCGCTCCCATCATTTGTTCATCCAATTGGGATCATCCTTTCAAAATAATGTGCGACGCCTCTAACTTTGTGGTTGGTGCTATCTTAGGACAACGAATCAACAAAATTTCATGTCATCTACTATGCTACTATGACTCTAAACAATGCTCAACTCAATTACACGACCACTGAAAAATACCTTCTAGCGGTAGTCTTTGCGCTCGAAAAGTTCCTGCCTTATTTGATTGGCTCACACATTACGGTTTACACTGACCACTCCGCTCTTAGATACATTTTTGCTAAAAAGAATGCTAAGTTTCATTTGATCTGTTAGATCCTTTTACTACAAGAATTTGACCTTACAAACAAAGACAAAAAAGGATCCGACAATGTCATTGATGATCATCTGTCACGTCTTCCAAATGCACCATCTTATTTACCAATCAACGAGAACTTTCCTGATGAACAACTCCTTTCTGTTTCCATCGATCCATGGTATGCCGATATAATGAACTATTTAGTCACTAAGGAAACTCCTTCATTTTGGTCGAAACAAGATAAATATAAATTTCTTTTCCAAGTCAAGTACTTCTATTGGGATGATCCATACTTGTTTAAGTACAGTTCCGACCAAATCATTCGATGTTGCATCCCAAATTGTGAAATCAAAAGTGTTCTTTCATTTTGTCATGACCAAGCTTGTGTTGGTCATTTCGGTCCAAAGAAAACATCTGAAAAGCTGCTTCAATGTGATTTTTACTGGCCTACACTTTTCAAAGATGCATTTGAGTTTTGTAAAACTTGCGATCGCTGCTAAATGTTAGGAAAAATATCTCGACGAAACATGATGCCTTTGAACCCCATTCTTACAATCGAAATCTTTGATATTTGGGGTATTGACTTTATGGCACCGTTTTCCAACTCTTTCGGAAATTTGTACATTCTTCTTGCTGTTGATTACATCTCTAAATGGTTTGAAGCCATTCCTAGTAAAACAAATGACCATAAAGTTGTTGTGAAATTCATAAAAGAAAACATCTTTTCGAGGTTTGGAACACCTCACATAATAATAAGCGATAATGGAACCCATTTCTGTAATCGTTCATTTGAAACTCTAATGAAGAAATACTCGATAACCCAGAAGTTATCACTCCTTATCATCCTCAAACTTATGGTCAAGTTGGAAGTTTCAAATCACCAAATCAAGCAAATTTTGGAGAAAACTGTGAAAAAATTCGAAAAGGTTGGTCATAAAAATTAACAGATGCGCTTTGGGCTTATAGAACTACGTATAAAACCAATCTTGGGATGTCTTCTTTTAGGCTAGTATATGGCAAAGCATGCCATTTACCTATCGAACTTGAACATAAAGCATTGTGGACGATTAAGAACATTAATTTTAACCTTGAAAAAGTAGGCGAAAAAAGAAAATTGCAACTCAATGAATTAGAGGAGATTAGGAATGACGCGTATGAAAATGAGAAAATTTACAAAGAAAGAACAAAAGTTTTTCATGACAAGTCGATCCTAAGGAAAACGTTTTCGCTAAATCAAAAAGTTATTTTGTATGACTCTCGACTTCATTTGTTCCTTGGGAAATTAAAATCAAGATGGACAGGACCATACGTTGTACGTACTATTATTCTACACGGTGCCATAAAAATAGAAAATCCTAGGGATGGTTTGATTTTTAAAGTCAATGGTCATCGTTTAAAACCTTACTTGGAATTGGCAAGTGATCGAGAGGAAGAGCTCATGACTCTTCATGAGTCATACTACATCTAGCAAGAAACTTTAAGCCTCTCCTATAAATATGTACAAATTTTCTTCGTTACATTCATTACATCATGTATTGATTGTGGGGACACAGTCAAAATCAAGTGTGGGGGTAGTCTCATGTTTATTTTAATTTTTCATGGTTTATTGTTTGCATTTTCTTTCCAAAACACAAAAAAAATCCCAAAACAAATTTTCTTTTTAGCATATTGATTTACTTTTGAAGAAACACTATAGGATAAGTATATGTTTTTGGTTTTTAATTGAAATTTTTGAAAATTTAATTGTCTCAACAAAAATAAAAATAAAAGTTTGATTACAAGTAACTTTGGTTTAACTAGTATATAGGAAGGTTCATAGGTAATAATTATGAAGTATGTCCTAATTGTAATCTTTGTTTAAAAGAGTGGTTGATTTAAAGTAAAGACGATAACATTTTTGATCTTCTAAGTTAAGTGGTGCTAAGATGATTTTGCATAACTCTCTCTTTTCAAATTTTTATTATAGAAATAAGAAACACCTAGAGTCATGTGTTCACACGTAAGTGTGTGCACTCGCCATGCTTTGTACCCTTCTCGCGTAAGCCAGAAAGGCAGTGCATGATCGGTATATTTGGCCTTAGTTTATCTGAGTTGGGTGTATGTAAATAAAATTATAATAGTAATAATAATATACACCTATAGTCATGTGTTCATACGCAAGTGTGTACACTCGCCACGCTCTATACTCTTCTCACGTAAGCCCGAAAGGCACTGCATGATCGATATATTTGGCCTCAATTTATCTGAGTTATGTGTGTAAATAATAATAATGTTAAAAAAATTCAAAATAGAGAGAGCAAGCAATTGAAGTCCAAGCACTATTTTCACTTATTTGATTCGACTTATTATTCAGAAGAAATAAAAATACCATTTTGCAAAACTTTGTTGATTAACTAAAGAATTCATTTCATAATTGCATTATGCTATCAACCGAAACAACAAGCCAAACTAGAGTTTAATTATGATGATATTTGTTAGAAGTTTTGATGAGTAAAAGGACTAAAATTTCTTGATAATGACCAAAACTTATATTTAACTTACTCGTGTCAATTTAAAAGTAAATTCTTCATTTGTAAATATTTTCGAAAACCTACATCATGTAGTCGCATTAGAATTTGCATATAGCATTTGGATTTTGTGGGTAGTATCCGCTGAAAAGCCTCACGAGACAACACTCGTCCTACTAGGGACACCTAGAGGTTTAACGGCTTGTTGTATATGCCCAATGCAATCGTGTTTCCTACGAAAACGAATTTATCCTAATTTTAGTTTATTCGTGGACGAATAAAAAGATAAGTGTGGGTGTATTTGATGTGCATGTAAAAGCGTATATTTTTTACTCCCATATTAAATCTACTTTTATTTAAATAAATGAGCATATTAGGGTATTTTACATGTTTAAACCAAAATTTAAATTGCTTTCAAATCATCATTTATTCATCTTCATTTGGGGGCAAAATGGTAATTTTGTGTATGAATTAAGTTTGAGAAAATTTATTTGCACATTTTTATTTGTATTTGTAGGAAATGAAGTGCAAATATGAAGAGGTTTCATGGATTTATGCATGCACACATGTTGAAAGCTAATGAAGAAAGGAAATAAAAGAATTCATGCAAAATAGAGGAGCCCACATACCCACTAACGTATGGTCCATATAACAAATGCACATGTTAATGGAGGCTTAAAGGCATGTTAGTGAGGATTAATTATTTCCCTAATGATTACTTGGAGGTTAAACTTTCTCAAGGTTATTTTAGGTAGTCGCCTAAAATATGAATTAGAGTTTTAAGCATGTATAAATATCCCTTATGTTTCCTGTAATCGTCTACTTTTTTTATGCAAGTTGTAGCACAAAATTTATGATAAATAAAAATAGCTCTTTAATGGCTCCTTACCCTTGTCTTTACTTTCATGCAATTTATTTTTCTTGCTATCTTTTATTGCTATTTTCTATTATGCTCTCTTATTTCTTGTTAGTTGCATAGATTTAATTCTTGTAGTTAGTTTAGTTTTATTTCATGTAATTTGTCTGCTTTCTTTTCTTTTAATTAGCTCTCATTTTTCTTATTTATGTTTATGTTGAAATCATTTTATGTTAACATGTATTTAAATATGCATAGTTAAACCCCTTCAATTTAGGGGTAATGAAGCTCTCATTAAACATATTAAATTAACGTAATGATTTCATTTATGATCTCTCTTTTGTGCTTAATGGAAACTTTGAATGATGGTGATTTATGTCTCTTTTTTAGTGAATTTGATAGTCTATGTTGACATTTCAAATAGGTTATGCTTATTCCATTGTAAACAGAAACTATTTGATTATTTGCCTAAGTTATTTTCATAATGAAAATCAAACTAGAATCAAAATTTGGTGATCTATGTCACTGATTCATAGTAAATAGATCATACTTAAAATAGATTTTATTTTTAATTTCATGTCATTTTCATGAATATTGATAAGTGGTTTTAAATGGTGTGTTAGAGTTGGATGGTTTAAGTTGTGCTAATTAATAGCACAATAAATCATACTTATAATAAGCACATCTATCATTTCTACTTGATATCTTAATGAGAGATTATAAATGAATTTTGTGTTGATTTATATGAATGATTGGAAGTGGATTTCCCTCTAAATTGTTCCTTAATCACATAGTTTCATTCACTTTTTCTCCAGCTCAATTTCTATAATTTCGTAGTTTAAAACAATTTTAAGGAATTTGGGCTAATTTTATTGAGTATTATTGGAATTTAATTCTTCCCTACGGATCGACCTGTACTTGCATATGTACTACAATTGTATGCCGTGCGCTTGCAGTTTTTTATAACGGTTATATTTTTCGACGGTTTTCTAATCAATAGAAAATTCGTCGTTTTAACAGGTTCTTCACTACACAATATTCCATTCTCGTACGAGTCATGAACAACATAAATAAAAATACGATCGCGCACAACAATGTGACATGAGCACAGAACAACAATAAAATAGACTGGTTATTTTATTTTGTAAGGTTTCAAAAGTACCGATGGTCACCGCAAAAAGTGTTAAACGAAAATTTAATTATTTTCCAAATTAAAAATTATATTAAAATCCTATAAAATAAATTAAAAATACGTCAACAAAAATCAAGTCTAAATTTGAAGCATAGATTTTTATTATAATTTAAATTCAAATTCGAATATTTAAATAAATTAATATTCAAATTCGACGACTCAAAAGACATAGGTCGTTACGTTGTTCCCTCCTTAAAAGAATTTCGTCCCAGAAATTCCAAGGATAGAAAAATATAATGAAAACCAAACAATTAACAAAAGCTAAGCACACCAAAAAATTTATCACCCATAACTCCGGTCGGAGGTAAGATGCCTTATCCTATCCATTTTTATTTATAAAATTAAAGTGGTTTCATTAAAATTCCTAGGTTGATTTATTAAGCTAGACAAATTTTACTTAGGAACCCAACCTAAGCTTTGATACCAACTGTAACGACCCGGATTTTCGGACCAGTCAAAATCCCCGAAAACCCGCCCATTCTAAAACTATGAATGAAAACTACCAACTTAATACACAATATTATTTGATAAATATTCAAAATTGCTACATGTATAAGATACACCTTTCAATTATACAAGTTATCAGAGTCATCATTTATTCTGTAAGTGTGCTCAAATACAAAGATACAAGTTATCAGAGTCATCAATTATTCTGCATGTGTGCTCAAATACAAAGAAGATTCAATATACAATAGAACTACCGCTGCATAACTCTGATGAGAAAGACAGCAATATCATATTCTTGTAAACTCAATAAACATGTCAAATGTGGAATAAAATAGTAAATAGGAAAGATACAACAACACAAGACAAATAGAAATCAATAAACATGTAAACACGAAATGGTTATACTATTATTGGGGTTGCATCACTACCACTTGTGACTGCCTACTTACCCCTATTTAATTGGGTACCTAATTAGATACAAGATCAAGCCAACGTAGTTCTCTTACCGCAAATAGGACTCATGGAGCCTACGATACAACAAACAAATATGCAATTCCCAACTACATAGCATAAACCATGCAAATATAGCTTTCGAATCTATCAACTTAGACTTAGTCCTTACGGTTAGATTCATGGAATCTTATTAAATTTATTATTTTCAAAATATAATTTTTTTTTGAAATATCTTTGAACTAAATGCCAGGTTTTATTTCAAATCCTTTTGAAATAATAATATATATCTTTTATATCAAATCATACTTTACTTCGGGATCTTAAAACAAATCATTCTTGAAATATTTATTTGGAAATCCCAAAATACTACTATAAAAGCATATCAAAGTATATGCAACCAAATCAGGAGTTTTCTCCCAATAACAAGGCAACTGGGTCCCAACCTTCCAAAAAAAATAGATATGTATATCCCTCTGTTCGTCGAGCGGACTATACCGAGGCTACAGAACATCTGCACCTCCCTTGCCCACCTTTTTAGTTATGAGTTACCCAAATCATTAGTAACATAACAAATCATTTTACATCCCAAAGTGATAAATCATTTTCACTAATATTCACAATTACTTTCAATCATAGTATTTTCATTTTCCAAAAACTTTTGAAATCATTTACAAACACCGGTGTTTAGTCCTCGAAATTCTCGTCGTTTATAGAACATTTTTATAAACCATTCTTTATATAAATCACTTTTATTATCACTTTAGAATATTTATTTCAAATTCCATTTCTTTTCAAAAGAAACCATTTTATTTAAAAGATAAAATATCTTTTATCCCCAAACCTATAATAAACATCTTTTATTATAATATCTGCTTAACCAATATTCTCATCGAACACCTTATAGTCAAACTATGAAATTCTAATCACACGGTGTTCGCATTAAATCATCCTCAATTTATTGTCTACCCAGCCCATACGTATACAATGGTTATTGCTAATAAACCGGCTGAGTTTAATTCAAACAATCAATCAGTGAATTAAACATAACAATAAATGGTAATCAACACTTCATTCTATTAAACATTTATAACACTTCCTATTATATCTTGGGTAAAAATGGTTGAGTAAATCAATTTAACTTTTCCCTTCATTAGGCTGGGCTAAGTAGCTAGGGAAGCAGGCAATTGGTTACCCAAACTCCAGCCTAGAGACTACGATTCTGTCATCTATAAGGCGGTCTAGTTATTTGGTCAACTCAAACATTATTAATGATTCAAAACTAATATGACATAACTATCCAGGCATGATAACAACATATTATTGTTAACAATTCAACAAATTGAATAATAACACATAAACCAGAATTAACTAATATATAAATAGATATCCAAATTATTCTATTCAATTTATAATAGTGTAGTGAGGATTTGTTCTGCTAATTAAATGTCATTAATGAAGTACAATTATATAGTTACATTTATCGTAATTAAATTCAATCCCTAACAATTTATCAATATTTTATACTTAACAAAAAGTGTCAATAAAGTACACTAGTGTGTTCTATCCGTGAATACAAATCTCACGTCGGAAACCGCGGGTTAAACAGATATCGTGTGTGTGAGATAAACATTTTTAAAGTTAAAGTTTTTAATAATTAAAATCGAAACAACTAATTTAATTCAACTAAATATCCTCACACATGGCCCAACGGCCCAAACGCATACAACCTCACATTTCCAGCTTGCCAGTACATAAATTTTGCGCTTCCCCATGCATGCATGCCTGCACCATATGAATCTCATGGCCAGAAGCTTCCTCCACCTTTCTCTTCTCCCTCGTACACACCATACATGCACTCACACACTCATACACAAGCAAGCAAAGCCCAACAAAGCCCATGCTAACCCCAACTCATTCCACTGCCGCATGCACTTCCACTCGGCAAAGCCATGCACAAACACTTTCCAAGGCTATTACCACAGACGAAAAATATGTACATAGTTTTGTATTATGCCTTTAGAAAATGTCCAACCTCCTTTTTTGTCTTTACGCCAGCACTTACGGCCATTACGACCTCCATAATCCACCATTTCGAGTGTAACTAAAACGGAAAATGTAGATCTTTTCGAGCTCTAAGGAAATTTTTGCTAATACTTAGTGTAGAGGAAGTTATTATAACTATTAAATGGAAAAGAGAATGTGACGATATGGTTCTATTCATTTGCATGCAAGAAAATATCAAAAGTGAATGTGTGTCCCTCCTTTTTCAAGCATGATGTGTATAACTATATATACAAAGTTTTACTTCAATGCTAAGGAAAGGAAGTACAAACAATTAAATAATAAGTAAACAAAGTCCTAACATTAAATGCAAAGCAAACAGCACTCAAGTGCAAGTACATGCGGATGTTCAATATATAGAGAAAGATACGTTCTTTGTTTAAAGTTTGAATATTAAAAAGTTTTGGGGTACTTCACTACACGATATCCCGTTCGCATACGAGTCACAAACGACAGAAATAAAAATACAATCATGCATAACAATATGACATAATCACAAAAAAATAGACTGGTTATCTTATTTTGTAAAATTTCAAAAGTACCGATGTTTGGCGTAAAACGAAAATTTAATTATTTTCCAAATTAAAAATTATAGAAAAATCCTATAAAATAAATAAAAAATGCGTCATCAAAAATCAGTCTAAATTTGAAACATGGATTTTTATTATAATTTAAATTCAAATTCCAATATTTAAATAAATTAAATATTCAATTCGAAGACCCAAAAAATACGGGTCGTTACATTTTTTCCTCCTTAAAAGAATTTCGTCCTCGAAATTCCAACACCGAAAAAATATATCGAAAACCAAACAATTAACAAAAGCTAAGCACACCAAAATTTTTATCACCCATAACCCCGGTTGGAGGTACGATGCCTTATCCTATCTATTTTTATTTATCAAATTAAGATAGTTTCATTTTAAAATTCCTAAGTTGATTTAGTGACCTAGACAAATTTTACTTAGGCACCTAACCTAAGCTCTGATACAAACTATAACGACCCAGATTTTCAAACCAGTCAAAATCTTCAAGACCCGCCTATTCTAAAACTACGAATGAAAACTACCAACTTAATACACAATATTATTTGTTAAATATTCAACATGGCTAAATGTATAGGATACAACTTTCAATTATACAAGTTATTGAAGTCATCAGTTATTCTAGAGGTGTGCTTAAATACAAAGAAGATTCAATATACAATAAAACTTCTGTTTCATAATTCCGATGAGAAAGACAACAATATCCTATTCCTGCAAACACAATAAACATGTTAAATGCAGAATAAAATAGTAAGCAGGAAAGATACAACAGCACAAAACAAATAACAACAAATAAACAGATAAACACGAATGCGTTATATTATCATTGAAGTTGCGTCACTACCACTTATGACTGCCTACGTACCCCTATCTAATTGGGTACCCAATTAGATACAGGATCAAGCCAACATAGTTCTTCTACCGCAAATAGGACTCATTGGGCCTACGATGCAACAAACAAATATGCAATTCTCAATTGTATAGCATAAAACATGCAAATGTAGCTTTCGAATCTATCCACTTAGACTTAATCCTTACATTTAGATTTATCAAATCTTATTAACTATATTATTTTCAAAATATAATTTTTTTCAAAAATAATATATTGGAACTAAATTCTCGGTTTTATTTCAAATCCTTTTGAAATAATAATATATATCTTTTTTATCAAATCATACTTTACTCCGGGATCTTAAAACAAATCACTTTTGAAATATTTATTTGGAAATCCCAAAATACTACTATAAAAGCTTATCAAAGTATATGCAACTAGATCGTGAGGTTTCTCCCAATAACAAGGCAATTGGGTTCCATCCTTCCGGAAAAAAATAGATACGTATATCCCCTGTTCGTCGAGCGGACTATATCGAGGCTACAGAACATCTGCACCTCCCTTGCCTACCTTTTTAGTTATGGGATACCCGAATCATTGGTAACATAACAAATCATTTTACATCCAAATTGATAAATAATTTTCACTAATATTCACAATTACTTTCAACCATAGTATTTTCATTTCCCAAAATCTTTTAAAATCATTTTTAAACACTGGGTTTTTAGTCCTCGAAATTCTCTTCGTTTATAAAACACTTTTATAAACCATTCTTCATATCAATCACTTTTATTATCACTTAAAAATATTTATTCCCAAAATAATTTCATTTCTTTGCAAAAAAAACCATTTCATTTAAAAGATAAAATATCTTTTATTTCCAAAATTATAATAAACATCTTTTATTATAATACCTGCTTAACCAATATTCTCATCAAACACCTTATAGTCAAACTGTGAAATTCTAATCACATGGTGACTAATTTAAATCATCCTCAATTTATTGTCTACACAGCCCATGCACATAAAAAGAGTTATTGCTCATAAACTGGCTGAGCTTAATTCAAACAGTCAATCAATGAATTAAACATAACAATAAATGATAATCAATACTTCATTCTATCAAACATTTATAACACTTCCTATTTCGACTTGGGTAAAAACGGTTTGAGTAAATCAATTTAACTTTTGCCTTCGTCAAGCCAGGCCAAATAGCTAGGGGGAGCAGGCAACTTATTTCTCAAACTGTAGCCTAGAGACTATGATTCTGTCACCCATAAGGCTGTCCAGTTATTTGATCGACTCAAACATTATTAATATTTCAAAACTAATATAATATCAACGTCCAGACATGATAACAACATATTATTGTTAATAATTCAACAAATTAACTAATAACACATAAATCGGAATTAACTGGTATATAAATAGATATCCAAATTATTCTATTCAATTTATAATAATAGAATTAGGATTTCTTCTGCTAATTAAATGTCACAAATGAGGTATAGTTATCTAATTATGTTTATCGTCCCTAACAATTTATTAATATTTTATACTTAACCAAAAGTGTTAATAAATTGTAGTAGTGTGTTCTATTCGTCAATACGAATCTAGCACCGAAAACCGCGGATTAAATGGATTTTGTATGAGTAAGATAACCATTTTTAAAGTTAAGCTTTTTAATAACTAAAATCAAAACTACTAATTTAATTCAACTAAATATCCTCATCCATGGCCCAAAGGCCCAAACGCATGCAATCTCATGTTTCCAACTTGTCTATACAAAAATTTCCCCCTTCCCCATGCATCCATGCCTGCACCACTATGAATCTCGTAGCTAGAACCTTCCTCCACCTTTCCCTGCTCCCTAATAAACACCATACATGCACTCACACACTCATACACAAGCAAGCTGTAATGACCTGCCAATTCATCACCTCAAAAACATTCTGACACTACAACAAACAGGCCTTTAACAACGTTTCAAAAACGCTATAAAGCTATTAACAGCGTTTTTACATACGCTGTATATCGACATGCAGTTATATGTCAGAGATATACAATGACAAGGAATAAACGTTGTTAAATGTCCTTTTTACAGCGTTTCCTTGGTAGAAATCATTTAACAGCGTTTGGTCTAATTTAACGGCATTTTTAAAAAACGTTGTTAAAACAATTCAGCGGCATTTTTAAAACGCTGTTAAAACATTCAACGGCGTTTAAAAAATGCCGTGGAATGTTTTAATAGCGTTTTAAAAATGCCTTTGAATTGTATTTGGTTGTGTTTTTATATACAATTTAACGGCATTTTTAAAACGCTGTTAAAACATTCAACGACGTTTAAAAAACGCCGTGGAATGTTTTAACAGCGTTTTAAAAATGCCGTTAAATTGCATACAAAGCTAAGTCAATTAGGCTTTTTCTACTTTTCTGTAAATTCCATTTCAGTAAACATCAGTCACAATGTGTATATATACCACATTTCAAAATTAGCATATTATATCAATACCACATTTCAAAATCAGCATATTGTATCAATACCACATTTTGGGCACATATTTGATAACCAACGTATGAAATTTCGTAATCAAAATACACAATATTCTTACACCAAACATAAATAGTTCATCATCAATAGTTCATAAACAAAATATAGAACAAGTAGCAATAGCAAAACAAAAGCAAGTAGTACATACGTTAAAACCAAAAAGTAGTTCTAGCAGCAAAAATAACTTCGATCCATAACTCATTGCAACCTTTTTTTGCATCACAGTCATCTATCTACCTGTAAAGCAAAAGTAATGCTTGAGAATCAATTCATCAAAAAAGTGTGCACAAAGTTAAATCGGATTCATAATGCAAACACTAAATTTTCATTACACTATTTCATTAGGCGATTGACTAATACAAAGTATACAACATGCCATAAAATCAAGTAGCATTTACATGTGAAGTAGAGTAAAAAATAATAAACGAACTCGGTAATTTACTTGGAGTAAAATCAAGCTACATATTATCGACGTATGAAGTGGTCTGTTTACAAATCACGTAAACTAGTCGTCGATGTTGTTAACTAAGTGGTCCTCTCAGTATACCAAATTTTATATAATTTAAATGATTTTTATAAACTTAATTAATTTTTATAAAACTTAGTTAATTTTTATAAACATAGTTAGATTATATAAACTTAGTTAACATAGTTATTTTTTATTAAACTTAGTTAACTTGGCTAATATTTTATAAAAAATAGTTAACTTTTAAAAACTTAGTTATTTTTAAAATTTTAATTACTATTTATGAAACTTATTTAACATAGTTAATTTTTATACATTTAATTAATTTTTTATAAAACATAATTAAGCCTTCCAATTAATGTAAGTAATTTTTTTTATAGCATGTGGTTTTAAAAGAAGGTTAGTAAGCACTGTGCATTATGCAAATTCGAAAGGAAGTGCGAAAAGTATATATTAATGTAAGTAGTTAAAGGATGATGATCATTAAATGAGAATGAAATTGCAAGCAAGTTAAAAATACATACATGATTGATAAATTAATCATTTTTATTTACATCGATTGATAAGGTAAGGGGAAGTTTTCTTCATGTACTTTTACAATAAATAATGTATTTTCTTCTTTTATTCTTTTTTGAAGCGAAAATAACAATTAATAGAGTTATTCAATTTTGGTCAAATACTGTTCACCACTACATGCATATATGCATGCCCATGAGAACTGAAACATTAAATCATAAGGGCATACTTGATAACGAAGATAAATCAATGTCAACATGTATAGTTAACAAAGATTTGCAAGATGATTTTTGACCAAACCAAATCATATAAGGAAAATCATGTTAAAATTATAATTAAAACATCAATAATCTTACCCCATGAATATCACCCAAGGTGTTCTTTCTCTGTTGACAGATGACAAATCCTTTTTGATCCATTCATTCTGCAATGCAAGCGTTACATTAATAAATGAACACTAAGAACTATGTCGGTGCCTTCATGATATTTCAAAACGAGAAGAAGAGAAATCAATTACTTGTTCAGAATTTTGAGACCTGTCATTTTCTATGGATATGATGGTGAAATGAACGCTTGCTTGTTCTATGGAATACCATGGCTTATCCTTTCCAGCCATACGCATTGGGAAGCAAGTTTCGTAAGCTACACCACATTCACCGCCTGATTCTGGAGTTATGTATACTGATCCTGACCCTCCATAGTCCCTGCATTATATTTCATCTTATCATCAATATACTTATTGTTATTTTTGAACACAGAATGATTATATTGATATTACCTCTCATGGTTACCAATAGCTGTCATGTAAGGCATACGGCCAACGAGTGGAGTGATCAAACTTAGAAAAAGTCCCACTCTACTAAAAAACCAGTTGCATAACTTATGTCTCCAATGTGAAAAAATTAAATCATAATTTCCTGACGCCACCTCCTTTTTCAAAGCATTAATCACAAAATGCGATCCTGGCTGTAAGATATTTCATATGTAGAAGGGAGTTAGGTTCTGTAGTTTCCCTTAATGAATCACTGGATACATATTTTAGCATAACTTCTTTATAAAGAAATGTGAAAATTTGATGAAGAAAAGAACCTGGATGTAATGCTCTGCAGATAAGTTTAATGG
Organism: Allium fistulosum; assembly: GCA_030737815.1. NCBI lineage: Eukaryota > Viridiplantae > Streptophyta > Magnoliopsida > Asparagales > Amaryllidaceae > Allium > Allium fistulosum. The sequence goes on along the minus strand of CM060908.1, from coordinate 295,184,095 downwards.
AGCTTTTCCCATATCTCCATAAGCAAGAAACTGCAACTTATCCGATCCTGATGCAGGTGGTGTTTTGGATGTATTTTGATTGCTCCACCCAACCAAGTTACTGTTAATTATTTAATAATTAGATGAGAAAATTAAATTGAATGCTAAATATAATGAAGACTGTGTGTGAAAGTTGGAGAAGGTTGTTGCCCAGTCAACTATAAATAAAAGTAGTACCTTCCATATTTATAAGTGTAAGTTTGAGAAGGTTGTAGCCCAGTCATAATTGATGTATGAATAAACCCTGAATCATGCCATCCAAAATCTTTTGCTGGACTTGCCAAAACACTGGCTTAAAAAAGCAATTGTTAGTTATTGACTTTTATCTCTCCATGGTAAAAATAAAACAAAATAAAAAGTAAAAAATAAATGCAATTATCCTCTCTAGGCAACTTACCGCACATATCATCCTTAGTAAAGGTTGTGACAGTAGAAGTAGCAGATTATCCGCCTCCATATTGAACTTGTTGTGGTTTCTTATCACCACTAACCCATCTAAGTTTCATCTATATGCAAGTGAAAATATTCAATACCAATACTAGTATGTATTTATATGCTGAATCATTTTATTACATTACCAGTTATCCATAGCAGAGAAATAAATTACTCTGTTATACACTAGAGATTTTCTATCTTATCAGTTATCACACACAAATGTCCTGGGATCTTTTAATAATTAAAGAAGAAAACAATTACCAAGGTTCCAATGGAGTCAATACTAGATAAATGACCATACAAAGGCATGGAAAGATTTTCAAAATGCATGGGTTGCATTCTTTTCAAAATACAAGGTGTCTTAAACCCTCATGTGAAGAACACAAACTCAACATCAGTTCTAAAATTGACGACATGAAACGTTAAGGTTGCAGCACAGGTCTCTACTGCACAATGGCCTTCCTCGTCCTTCTCTTTGCACAGTTTGTTTTGACAACTCAACTAAGATGGATCATTTTTCAAGTATTGAGCCTGTATATGACAAAAAGACATTAATAATGATATTTAATACGTATAGTTCAGTGTATTTGTAGCTAAATGGAAAAATGCAAACACATAACAAATTAGGTACCTTGACAGGATAGTGACATAGTAGAGGCAGACTGCTTAGATCTCCAGTTTGCACATAATAAAAGTCGTTGAGTATGCAATCTTTAAAGTTGCCATCAATTTATGTACATAAAATCAGCTTCTTATAAACTATAACATAATAATCGAGCTTACATAAATTTCACAGTTATGGAGATTGTAAAATGTTCCATTGATGTTATAGTATAGCGTCACGATAGGACAAAAATACTCATGGAAAATTATGGAGTGCTTCATAAAAACAATAGTTGGGTTTCACCAAAATCAATCACATGGAAGCAAGGATTCAGAAATATATCAAGTCCAGTATCATTTGATAGCAATATACAAAAGGTGTAGTAATTAACCAAATGAGTATAAAAGTCACTGGAGTAAATGCACGAGCATGTTTCCATAGTAAACTTGCACGTATAGGCTTAAATAACCTGATAGAGCTAAGTCTATCTGTAGCCAACATAATTTGAGATTGTATATGTTCATACTCTATTATAATATAATATTAAATAAAGTTGATTTGATGATAAATCCATTTCAAGGGAAATTGCAAAAGTTAATTTGGTGAGCGGAAAGCTAAAAGTACCTGTAAGTGAAATACAGAGACATCATTTTTGTGATGACCCTGAAATCGGCCTTCGAAAATCGGCACCCGTACTTCACTTGTAGTCAAAATGCCGTAAATTCAAACGCCGAATCTGGTTCACCGGAGCTTATAACACAGTAAGTATAACAACACAGCGGAAAAAAAGAAAACAATGATATCATATACAACTCCAATGAATACAATATCCAGAATGATATACAACAATAATATCAATAAGATACAACAATATCAGAGATAAATAATGATATAGCGGAAAGCAGAAATGATAACTTCAAATAATCAGTCAGAGAGACTAACTCCAACCACTCCAATGTCAAGCTCGAACCATAAAGAGAAGCAAGTGCAGTCCTGAACTCCAAGAACTGAACCAGCTCCAGATAATCTACTAAACCTGAATATCTGAGAAACCCAACTCTAGACTGCCCGTGTGGAAAATGATGGGCACCCGGAGTTTAGGAAGGGAACAATAAACTCCGAATCAGTCATGGGACTGGTATGAGCAAACAAAAACAGTTTATCTTTAAAACAACAACAAAAGGATTTTAAACATTGAAATCCGCAATGCTTATGGAAAATGAAACTACCATAAGGCCTCCCGCCACACACACAATGCAATCGCAGAATTGGAGGAGATTTCTCCTTATGATAGTCAAACATGCTCACTACGCAAACAAAACTCCTTTGATATTATTACTAGTGCATAGTGTGAAAATATTACGAAAGTATAATATCAATCTTAGCCAGCATACAACATTTCATCGTATGCCTACTATAGCTACCATGTTCAATAACAGGTTACCGCCACATTCCATGGCAGGTTATACAACTAAAAAATCGTACAGGGTTCGTATTGCTTCTTTGGATTTCCAACAAATGATCAGGCTAAGGAACTTCCTTACACCGAAATAGAAACGCCTCTGGAAAGACGCCCCGAGAACCTAACCGGATCTCTGCAAACACAAGGCCGACGCTACCTCATGCTTTAACCAAGCTGTAACTAGGTAACTAACACACGAGTCATGTCATCCCCCGGTCGTCACCGACCTTTATCCGAGACGTCTCGATCATAAAGCAACAACCACAAAGTATAATAACTGTGCAGCATCAACATAGGTAAAATATCTGAACTCCATACCATGATATCACCTTTTATCCAGAAGGAAATGACATACCCTAGGGGCGCTACCCCTACAAACCTTTTGCCGCAACATTCCTGTTTCGACCATTACCGGGTTGTGAGGCTCGACGAAGTCTCGTCCACAAAGCTACGCTTTTTCACAAAGCCATGCTTTTTCACAAAGCAACTCTTTTTCACAAAGCAACGCTTTTTCACAAAGCAACGCTTTGACCAACAAATGATCATCAGCACTTCGTATGCCACATTACCAAATTGGGAATGTATCACTAGTAACCATCAACTACATAACCTCTGAGCTCGTACGTCTCAGAGAAGGGTGTTAAGCTAAGAAAATAAATTCTCCGCCACCAACAGAAATGTATTTGATAGAAACCAGCTTTACATCTCAAAGTGTAATGTCAGACACACATCCATACAAGTCTGTTCCGGGTTCGAACAGAACCGAAGGCACTTCCGAAGAAGCCCTTGCAATCCGGATATTCACAATCCCGATCGGATTTCCCATCACTTAGGGAATCTTTATACCGTAGCTACTCAGTGCAGAGACAATCGATAGGTCATCCTATCGCTCTCGCAAATACCCGGTCTTCAACACCGGTCTTCAAATGCTATCCATATACGACATATCATTTATTCGGAATGGGTTATATGACACAAAGGTCCTTTCCCGGCTAAACCGAATAACGAGCGCAATTAAAAATCATATGGATACTGGGGTCTCAGTTAAATCACAGCTTAAAGCCCAAAACTTTTCATTCGAATGGTTAAACCAAATTACCATTTCCAATCTTTTAAACAAAAAGATTCATTTCAAAAACCTTCAATGGTTTAAAAAATTTCCACACTTTTAATCTTTTAAACAAAAAGATTCAATTCACAAAATTTACCCCGTTCACAAAGATCCATTCATGGATTTCAAAACAGTTTCCATTTCAATTGGATTAACTCGTTAAATCTTTAAATCAAGATTTAACTTATAGCTTTCAAAACTCGTTTCCAAAGATTCATTCATAGTCTTCCAAAACAATTCTATTTCAAGTTGGATTAACTCATTCGGTCTTTGAATCAAAGACTCATTTCATAATTTACAATACATTTCAATTCTATTTCAAACTTGAAATTCATTCAACACAAATTGGAAGTTCATTACTTATGTGAAAGCTTTTACTATTTGAAAACAAATAGTTTCGTTTCAGAAAAATCCAATTATATTTACACGAGTTAAAACCCTTGAATTAAATTCAAATTCCCAAATCAATACCTTTAAAATGGTTTAACCATATATAACTTGTACAGCATCTTTAATCCCTAGTTTCAAATCATAGAATTCAATTTCAAACTTGAATTCAAATTTAAATCAAATTATTTAAATTTTCAAAACTCGATTAAGTTATTTGAAATAACTTTTATCTTTAAAATTCCATTTCAAAAGCTTTTCACTTTAAACCCAAATTTCAAATTTCAAAATCAATTGAAATTAAAATTTCAATTTCAAAAACATTGAATTAAAATCATCTGTGACTTAACCGATTTCCACGTGAAATCCATATTTGTGTGCGTATGGTGTAGTCCAGGGGTTTCACACAATAGTGCACAACATCAATCATTACAGATATATCGATAATCGGTATAATCCATAACTCTTATCTTCATTCACAGATTCATAGATAAAGTAAATTTATCAATCACAAAGATTTACCATTACGATTCGATGTGGGTTTCGGAAATCCAACTGGAATCCGACTCCCTGTCGCATCGAATTTCAAATGTCGTTTACGGATCAAGGGGTTTGCATATTTATACAACAATATATTTATCATAGATATAACAGCTTAGCACAAAGCATTGCATAGCATCACATCACATATCAAATATATCAATCCATCACATAGCATTCAATAGAAATCAAACATCTACAACTAAGATGAATAAATTGGGTGGTTTTTAAATTTATCAACCACCTAATTACTTTCACTAAGTATCTATTATTTTTATTTAACCATTCATTTATTACTTGATTAATTAGCTTGAATTATTAATTAATTACTTTAATTAAAATTCTTCTTAAATCCTTTATTTATACAAATTTTAAACCAAAACAATTGTTTAAAATATAAGTGTTAACATGCTTTGAAATGGGTTTCAAAGTTTAAAACTGTTCCCTTTATATGCCTACCTGAGACCTGCTTCCAACATCACCCGAGAAAGCACACTCCCTGCTTCGAGTTTCAACCAAAACTTACCCGTATACATATAATTTTTTCAACTTAAAATTTGATTAAGTGTTAAACCTGGTATAACTTAAATGTACTTCGAATCAACACACGAGCCAACATCTTAAACCCCCGAGAATGACTTCGAGTAATCTTCTTCTTCCTCAACCATCAGCCCTGACTCACGTTCACTGAAACGTGCACATGCACACGGCTCCTCCTCACCGGAACTCGATACCGACCATATCCACAAACTACCTTCGAACTACTGAATCTCCTGATCATCTCAACATCCCACAAAAATTCCTACATCAAAGTTCGAACACTCGAGATCCCCTTATAGGAACCAGAGCCCTCGCATTTCCACCTCGTTCAGGCAACGTCAACATCCATACGCCTCTAACCTCCGCCTGGAGCATCACCGACACCTTAGCCTTCGATTCCCCCACGACCAGTCCTTTCCGGGTGGCTCCACGGTGGCGCGATCATCGATTTCCTGACCTCGACGAAAATAGCATGCTAAACCCTAAATTCGATTCGCTTCATCAATTCGTACAATGGAAAAATGTATTCAATAATTTTCCCATTGTTATCGATTGCCAAACTTGCTTCAAGCAAGATTTCAGCGTTCAAAATGGATTCGATTATCAAAAATCGATCGAAATGCAAATTTTGTTTCGAGCATGAACTGCAACTGGAATACTTTATTTAAAAATCATCATATTGATTTTAAAAATCCAATTTTTTTATGCTTATTAAATTTATATAATCAAATCGATAGTTTAAATTACTTGAATAAATCATATGATTTCTTATTTGACTGTAAAATAATTTACAGGGTCAAGTTCTTGCATATTTTTTTTAGCTAAAAGGAATTTGGACCATGGTTTAACTTTAAACAAACTTAATTTGTTTAAAAATCTTAAATTAAAGATGTTCTTGTGAAAATTTGATAAAATTTTCCTTATTCATGTTCACTATGTAAACCTGGAATACTTTATCTGCCTTTAACAAAACATACAGACTGTTCTTGCCATGACTACATATACAAACAAGCATACACAAACACTTATTGATCATCACAGATAACAGAGTCAAAGAATTAGTTTAAAAATTAAAGTTTGCTCACCTTGTAAAAGCAAAAACAGAGAACTCAACTTGTATAGGCTTGAAAAACTGGAATTTTGAAACAGAGGAGCTTTGAACCAAAATCTGGAAATGCTTTTGGCCTATGATTTGTTTTACTTCGTGAATCTAATTGTTGTTTGTTTCTATAGATTTCTGAGCTTTGCTATGTCGGGTTTGAACGAACAAGAACTAAAAAGATGCATATCTATAGAGGAAAGTTTGGTTTAAGTTTTAAAATGATACTTGCTTCAGTTTTTGTTTAGTTTGAAGGAACGAATTGAAATGAAAAGCTGTTATAAAGAAAAGAGTTTACTTTTGCAGGTTGATGATGATATTGTACAAGGTAATGTATATTTTTATTGGTTTGTACCAGAGGATAATATGGGTTTGTACCCTATGCCAGAGTTTTTTATCTCAAATTGGAGGCTGAAGTGATCTCTTTGCTTGTACTAGAGATGATAACATTAAATTGCCATGCACCACATTACCTTATTTTATTTCCCTTTTTCTTGCTTGTCTCGGCTGAGATGATAGGTTTAAGTACATATGTTTCCATTTTTGTTTACATGCATTATCATCTTGCTTTTCCAGGTTGATGAATTCTTCTTGTATACATTTGTTTCTTCTTTTGCAAGCTTCACTCATATGTATATATTTTTGTTTTACTTTGCAAGTTAATACATACTTAACTATACATTTTTGTTCTATTGCTTTGTAATTTAAATGAAGTTCTAGTTACATGTTGTTATAATTTATCTAATAGATTGACTTTTTTATATATAATTTATCTTATATATATTTATTTATTTTTCTAACTTAAAGATGTATTTCTAACTTAAATATTTATTGTCTTGTATTCTTACATATATATTTTTATACTTTATTCTGTAAGTACAATTTGTTTGTATTTTATTCTACTTATATATTTTCATTTTTTAAACCATTTATTTACAATTTAAATTCAAATCAAATATATATATATATATATATATTATTTCAAATCTACTCATATATGCTCAAATACATATATATTCACATATATACAATATTTACAATATTTTTAAATTTAGATGATTTATACAAAATTTATTTTTAGCTCGGGGAAACTCGCATCACTTTACAATAAATTTTACAATTATAATTCAAAAATCCAATTAATTATCAATTTAAATTTATATAAAATTCAGGGTCGTTACAATTTTGATTAACTTGCTCCTGGAAAGAAAAGGGAGCACATTATTGGGCAGGATTTTTAGTGGAAAACATTCTAACCAAATAAAATATATTATGGTGCAACGAAAAGAACTTTGGAACTAAGATGGTAATAAATTGGTGGAGGAAGTAATAAACTGAAAAAGAAAGCTCAACTGGCCAAGAAGCATCTCATTTAGCTCACTTAGAGGAGGAGTTCTCTCTATAGCTCATATCTGAGAAACTGTGAACAAATGAAATAAGAAAGTCGCACAGAGGGACCTCCTCTCTTTTCTGTGTGCAGAATTCATACACAAATTGAACAGTGTTTTTTTAGGAGAAAACGTACATTTTGGTTTCTAATAAATCATACAGTCATATAAAATAAAAACTAAAACATGGAGGACAATGCATGAATATCTTATACAGAATACCAGTAAGATAATAATCAACATTTACATAGGTATATAACTCCCTAAAGTTGATAACCGTAACTCTTTAATATCAACTGTGCCCATGTGAAATTTCCAAAATACCTAGCCCGGATAACCCTGACCCTTTGATATTTGTTATCATTGATGGTATGATTACAATCAATGCATCCAACGTAAATACCTAGTATTCATTTTACACCAATATTAGACAATAAAATAGTGAAAACCCGTAGTTTGCTGCTCACACCTTTTTGTAATCCATTATCTTTTGTGTTCTTCCATGTAGGAGTAACATAACCAAAACCATGTATTGGTTTCTTTTTGTATTAGAAAGCGACCATTTTATATAAGTATTTTCATCATGAAATCGGTACCCTTAATTTGAATCCATCCAATTTCTTTTTCTTTGTAATAAATTTACTGATGGTTGAATTTATAACACATAGTAAATGATGTATTTTGATGGTATAAAGCCAAGGTCCCAAACTACTATCAATAAATATTAGTACGAACGATGAAGACAAAACGTAATGGTTAAAGCAAAACAATATGCCATACCTATTTGCTATTCATGTTCTCCTATTCTCTTTAGCCCTTTCCCATAGCTTACCACCTTCGAATGTTAGTATTTCATGTTGAAGTTGCCGGTCAATGCAGTTAAAGATGCTTTCACGTTGAAGTTGATATAAATGCAAGCAGCTACATGCACTAACATTAAGTTGTTGTCCAACAGGTCATGCCTTGTTGTTGTGTAGTTTTTTTCATATTGACACTCCTTGTAGCTCACTCATTATAGAATCCAGAAACGACTCATGCTTTCACTAACCTTGCACAGTGATAAAACCACATTTACTTCTTAGATTACACTCTACTAGGCTATTAATGACGCGGTATTTTCTCTCTTTGGCATCGCTCAATGCAGCAAATAGGCATAGCACATTCTGTACCCTATTCATACTTAGAGTTATTAGTTTGCAAGTCATTCTTTACTCTGTTCATATTTTTATTCCAGAAATTAATAAGAAGAGAAGGAAAAATATTACAGGTCTAATAAAGTTTCACATATGGTAAGCATAAATTGCATATTTTAGCAACTCGTTAGTTGAATTTCTTGCAACTCAACTCTGTAGACTTGTGGTTCTAGTGCGGTTATGTAGTATCCTCGACTTAACTAATATGGAAGACATCATTGCTACCTATTTAGCTATTTAACGGCTTATGTGTAGGCTAAGATTAATTTGTCAGTAACAATTGGAAAATTAAGTATTATGTTAAGATGGGTTGATGTTGATGCACCATAAATACGTAAGTTCAACTCTGACTAGGCAGCTAGGCTATGCAGTGTACAACTAACGTATCCTGATCTTTATATAGACTTTATCCTACATTACAGTTTTAATTGAATAAAAATGGTTTGGGTTGTTTAAGCTATACTTGTTAAATAAATGAAAGTACTCTAGGTAAAAACATATGATATTAGTGGATGTGTTCAGTAACATGGAAGGACATTATACTACATTAATAATCCAAATTATGATGCTACTACCTATCAATGCTATTTAATGAACTATGTGCAAGTTCACACTAATTTCTTTAAAAAAATTAAATGGAATCCAAAGTTAGCTTTTGTTGAAATCATTTTGAAGTTTCAGCATTAAGTTCAGAATCTCTCTGTAGACTAGATTGGGCACTATACAGCTAATATCTATTCAATCTCTCTTTAGAATATATCCACCAATACAGTCCTAATTGATTTAAAATCGTTAGACCATTTTTGCTATATAATTTAAATTGGTTAACGAAATACTGTAAAACATTTACAATATATCAGAATATATGTTCAGTAACATGGTAGTACAATATACTATATCAGTAATCCAAGCGATGATAATGTTGCTACCTACTTATGATATTTAACCAGTTAAATGAAAAATCAAACCAATTTTCCAATAAAGCAAAAATAGACACTAGAGTTGATCCTTGTAGCAATCACTTTGAAGATTTAATATTAAATTCAGAAGAGATCATGGTGATACACCATAAATACATGGGCTAAAATGTATTTTTATAGAAGTCTTGTATTAAAATCTATTCAATGTAGAAACACATTGAACACAAATTAATAGGAATTCTTGTATTAATCTGGTTATCAATATCCTCTTTTAAGGATTCTAGAAACTTTTCACCTCGTCAAACAACCTCTATTGTCTCTATCTTACTATTTGTTTAGTATTAAAACTACTCTTACCATTTAAACAATCGTCCAGTTATACTATTATCTTTTTCTTCATTTTATTTCATATAATCATTATTACGTAATAGTCTCTTACAAACATATAATATTTGAGAAATGGATAATCATAACACACTTATTTTCACGACCGATTTGTTTATTGAAGGAGATGGACATGATGTTGCTAATAAAAAAACTATAAAAGGAAAAAAATGGTGGGGAAAACAAACAAAATGAGAAAAAATAAAATGCTTAGAAATAGGATAAATTAGTTAAATAAAATTATATTAGCTATGGTGATGATAAGACTATAATCTTTTGATTAAAAAAACCATTACATGCAGTATTTCATTATAGGTTTGGTGATACATTTGTTTTGTAATTAATACACTAATTTAATTACCTGAAGAAATGAATGTACAAGAGGACTTCAAAAAAAATTATAGTAGGAGATAGAAAGTGACTCCATGACCATTAATGCATGGGTACTAAATAACGTATCAGAACCGAAGTAACAATTTGAAATCAGCTTGTTAATTGTTGAATTTAATCAAACATTTACATCTAAAAAAGGAGTAGAAATTGCTCATTTTATATGAAGTTAAATGGAGCTTTCATTGATTTCATAGAACATGCATTTGCAACATGTGACTTCACTACATTTTATAGTTATCAACTAAAGTTATGATGTGAGCTTTAGAAAAGAGTTAAAGACTTAGTGTTAGTTGTGAGAAAATAACCATTTTTATCACTAAAATACATAGATATTATACTACTATACGTTTTGAATTATTATTCCAATCAGAGTGCACTCTAAGATGAATTAATAATTTAAAATAGATTAAAAATGAACTTAGTTAACTAAAAAAAGTAATCTTTGGTCACATATTATTACATTACAAAATAAAACAAACTTTATTCAGATAAATAATTTTCCTTGTAACCCAAGAAAGGGAAATTGGACCATGAAAATAATTTTAAGTCCTAAGTCCTAACTAATTATAGTAATGCATATACATAACCAACTGTGATATATATCAACAATAATGCCTGAGTTATGATACAAGAAAAGTTTACAGTTTAATAATATTAATAATAAAATGATTTTTCTAGAAGCGATTCAACTAAAGGAGGTAAGTTTGTAATCTGAAACTAATATTTTCTTATTTTAGTTTCATGAAAAAACACCTTAACATGGCTAACATAAAACACTTCTATAAAATTTAAGTGATCTGTCAAAATCCCAATGGTAATCTATCAAAATCTAACATAGAGGGTTGAAACCAAACATAAAAGCCCTAATTTACCCAACATAAAACCCTAAGTATTCCAGTCAAGCATACAAGATAAACCCAATTTTGAATCAGTTTTAACGTAAAAACGATAATAATAATTGATTCGCGTGAAATTGAAATAGTGTTTTTTCTAGAAAAAAACCTAGCAGTAGCTAGAGAGATTGATAAAAAAATGGAGATTACCTGGCTACGAACTTCGAAGACAATTTGCGTGAAATAAAATAAACAAGAGGATCAGAAGAAAACGGTGAGTGAACAACAAAATGATGAGATATTTAAGGCGGATGAAGCTTCCATGGAATTATTTTTACTGGAGACTTGGAATTGAACGATAAGAGAGGGAAAGCGAATACTTTAGCTGCTTACAATTTTGGGACTGTGTGTGATAAGCGGGAAAAAATTAATTAAGTATACCCTAAGCAACGAAAGATTGCATGCTAGCTTACAACGCCATCCTAATTTGCAATAATTATTGGTTTTTTTGTAGTGTGAAATATTCAAATATAAGATTTTTTATCATAAATGGTAATGTTTTGAACAATAAATAATATTGGTAATCTTATTTTGAATAAATATTTACAAAAAATATATACTTTGGAAGATATATCGATAAAATAACCGAAAACCGTTTTATCAACAAACGACTCTTAGATTATCTGACATCGTGCACGGAGCTGGATACATACACTCATTTATGTATATGAGTGAGAATATGTAATAAAATAATTTATTTTATTTTTAAAAATAAAATCTCTTTATGACATTATCAATGATATCACTACTTTGGAATAAATGATTTTTGAATTTAAACTGAGTTTAAATGATTTAATAATTATTTTAATTATTAAATAAGCTCTTTTAATTATTGTATAATGATGGAAATGTTATCATCAAACTTTGTTTACAAATATATATATATATATATTAAATAAGAAGTGAAAATATGACCGGAAATCGAAATCCGAAATGATTCAACATAGAAAAGTTGTGCAACACTGTGAATCATTTGAGACATACATATGCACACATACATGTACATATACATGAACACATTCACATGCACATGAACACATATATACATACAAATATACTTGTGTATATATATATATTACAAAATATCCAAGATATTTTCCTAAAACTTCATCCTTAAGTAAAACTAAAGTCAACCTCTTACACCATAAGTACAAGCACATGGCTACACACATGGAGGGAGAGTTCGGCCGAGAATGATGCGGTGAAAGGGGGGAGTGGTGGTGATGAAATGGTGATGTGTTTGTGTGGAAATATCATGATATTTGCATCCTTACATTTGCCTATAAATAGCACCCACCTCTCTTCACTTTATTCACACTTCTTCTTCATGAAAATTCCTAAGCTCTTCATCCTCTTCTTCTCTACATTAATGGCTTCTTTACTAAAGAAGGTTATGTCAACAATTATGGCAAAAAAAAATTAAAATTATGTAGTAAGTATATGTTATCAAAACTCTTCAAAACTAAAGTAAATCCACTCCTTCCCCCTTCTGCAACCTACGGCCACACCATCCACCACCACTTTCCAAGCAAAGATGAGCCCTCCCAAGCCTCCAAAAACAAGGCGGAACCCCGTAGGAGCATTGGTGCTAGTAGCCATGAGCTTCGATTTTGAGATAATGGAGCTATAGTCGTTTTAAAGTTAGTCTGATCGAAAATCAAGTGAGAAACTCTTCCAAATTTATTTTATAAATATGATGATGTGGTATGATTGCTATGGTTGCTTACTATGCTTGATCATCAAGTTTGGATGTTGATTATATGTTTATTTTGATGTTGAAATGATACACGTTAAATACACATCGAATATCACAAAGGATATCACTTACCTCTGATAAATGAAATGGAGTATATGAGATTGTTAAACCTTTTTAGAATGGTTTAAATTGATTTATAAATGTTTTATAAACACGAAAATCCAATTTGGTGAAGTTTTGACAAGTTATGAAAATTGAGTCAAAAGAATAGGCGCGTTGCGTAACGGCAGTTCGTGATTTCGCACCACAGAAAGTTAAATCCATTTATACGATGGATTCGTAGTTGGGATTCTTTGTAATAAGAATTATTTGAACTCTTATAATCATAGTTTTCAAAAAAAGAAAGAAATCGAGATTTCATTAGTATATTTTGAAATATGAGCAAAATAAGTTTTCAAAATAGTTGCGGTTTTGGAGTTCGGAAACTAAAGCGACAAATTCTTTAAAATTGATATTTTAAGCTCTTTAAAAATATGGAATAAATTCTATAAATGTTTTAAAATGTTTCATCAGAGTATGAGTTTTAAGAATGGATTTTTAAATGATCGAAAAGTTGTTTTGTTCAAATAAGCCTTAAAAGCACTATCCGCAGCTCTTTTTGCAGCACTTTTAATAACTTTTGAAATATGGCTTTAAACTTAAGTATTCTTTCCCAAATCTTATATAAATGTTTTCAAATAAATAACTAAGTGTTTAAAGATGACTAGGAGGTTTTATAAATTATTTTAAAAGAGTTTAAATAAATGATTTAAAGAAAAGTTGTTATAAATAAGTGATTTAATATTGGCCCTAAAAGCCGATCAGTAGACTGGATTTTTCTATTTGTGAGATCCAGATTTGAGTTGCTTAAACTAAGGAGATGTTAAGGAGTAACCAGTGCCCTGGCTCACCCAACCTCATTCCTAGGCGAGGAATAGATAAGGTCGAAAACGAGGTAAGTATAAAAGATTCATTTTTTTCAATTTTATTACAACTTGGATTGTATATAAATAATCTTCTTATACTTGGTATTAAATTCTGAGGAGGAAACCCATACTATCCATGTGAATTTAAAAGGTGATTTCACCATTATTCGATGGATATTAATGGTAGAATATGTAAATTGATGTTGAGTAGAATTAGTATAATTTCCATCGAGCCTGTTTACTCAATAAGGTTTTGCAATATGATTTATGAGAAATGACTTTGATTTGGTATTTCCAAAGTTAAAGAGAGGTTTAACTATTCCGTATATATCGGAAAGAAATTTTTTAAAGATATGTATCTCTAGAAGTTATTTTTGATAAAAAGAAAGTAATTAATCAAATGATAAACACCTAATTACTTAACATCTTTTTATCGATGGTTGGTTCGAAGGAATCAGGATTGGATTTGAGTGATTCCAATCTGAAAAGCACTTCGAAGCAATTTACGTATTCGAAGTGAAGACATGGAATGATAATAAATGGGATGAAGGGTTATTGTTACTGACCCTCAGAGGAAATTTCCCATATTATATATATATTTGGCAGTAGTATCTTCATTTGATCTTCGATGCAAGGGTTGCTCGCTACTAATCCTAGGGATGATTACCGACAGGATGTGGTAGGAGAGTTCCTTCATATGTCCTGTTCCTGGACAACTTGTGCAGATGAATGTACGACATTGCATTTCCAACATACATGTACATTGATTTTTACGAACGTACATCAGTTTGGTGGTGTAGGAAGTAACTCTCCTACACTTAACACCCTTCTTTGAGATGTACGAGCTCAGGGATTGTACATTTGTGCAAATCAATGGTGTGTGATGGAATTGGCAACGTGACATTCAAAGTGGAATGTGTTATGTGAAAGGTAATCGTTACCTCGGGCCTCATCACTCGGAAAAAGCTTAAACAGGGCATGACGTAAAGCTATATGGTTCGCAACCATTAGGGTATGTTCATCACCTTTCTAGATTACTCTATATATATCGAGCATGTTTTGTATGCTATGGGATCCCATATGGGTCAGTTACGACCGGGGTGATGTCATATTCGATTCTATTCTCCACCAGATGGGTGTGCGAGTAGGCCGGCATTGCCAGGTGCAGAGGTTTCAAAGTTGTTGATCCTCAGTACATCTCTCTAGAGATGTACTATACGGAAGGTAGTTCCTTACCTACCATTGTATGGAAATCCATTCTTCAATTGGTGCCTTTGGACTTAATTGTACAAACTATTGTGCTGGAATTTAATCGATGTAACAATTTCGTCTAAGATTATATAAGTTTACTTGAAAAGTGTTTTCAAAAGAAAGTCATTAAAAAAATATCCCCATATTTTGCGTAGCAAATGATT
Organism: Allium fistulosum; assembly: GCA_030737815.1. Classification (NCBI taxonomy): domain Eukaryota; kingdom Viridiplantae; phylum Streptophyta; class Magnoliopsida; order Asparagales; family Amaryllidaceae; genus Allium; species Allium fistulosum. Next base: position 295,168,631 of record CM060908.1, on the reverse strand, counting down.
TGGTTATCATAAGGTAAAAACACGTTCCATGTTTATGTGCGGCATGGTTATGAGATACCGTTTATTTTCAAATATCCATAATTTGAGTTTCCCATACCTGTCCCATGACTGACCCAGAGTTTAGTTTCTTTTTCCCTTAAACTCTGGTTGCCCTATTTTTCCAGACAGCCAAGTAGTTAGGAAGCATGGAGCATTTCGAGAAGGAGCATGGAGCAATTTGGGTCCTTCGTAGAAAGTTATATATTAATTCTGCTGTATTTTGTATGATGTATCTACCAGCACTTGTGAGGATAGACGGTTATAACTATCCTGGATGGATTAGTACTTATTAGAACTTTGATGGAGCAATTTGTAGTAATTGCATGTACTACTCATATCTATAATTTAATGTTGAATACGATGTGAGATTTTATTTCGATTGTCTTTTACCTTTATTTTCTTTTCCCCATGATAATCTACCTCTCCGGCACATAGATTTACGGCACGTGAATACCGAGGATGTATTAGTGTCGATTTCTGAGGGTCGAGAAGGTGGGTCATCATATTTGGTATCAGAGCTTATGGTTGAGCGAATATCTAAGCCTAGATGGGGACAACTCATTAGAGATGGGATTAGTAATACCCTAGAATGAGTTTAGTCAGAGAGAGCGCATATTTGAAAGTTTATCCGAATTTTAATACCCATTCCCTAAGATAATTTCGTCTATAATTCTAAAGATGTTTCCTTACTATATGCAGATAGTAGGAGATGAGTAATAAATGAGGAAGCAACACCACGGCCACTAACAGTTGATCAAATGCTATAGTAATTGAGGAAGTGGTAATCCTTGCGCAGCCTCAAATTAACTTTGCTACTTTATGCAAGAATTACACCAGTTGGGTGGTAAACCATTCAAAGGAACGGAGTCCATTATTGAAGTTCAGGCTTGGATCGGCTCTTGTGAAAGAATTTTTAAGGGATTGTATATCGAGAATGAGAAAAAAGGCTCTTAGCATCTTGGCAGTTACAAGAAAGGGCTCTAGCATGGTGGGAGTCCATAACTCTGAATGATTCAGAAGATAATTTCGCATGGGAATGGTTCAAGGAAGTCATGGAAGAACAATTGCTAGCTGTAGGAAAATAATGCCTTTATAGGAGTTTTATGGATTTAAAGCAAGGAGAGATGTCCGTAGAAGAATATTCTAACAAGTTCAGTGAACTGTCTCATTTTGGGCCGGGTTTGATAGACACTCCTTTAAAGAAAAATGAAATGTTTATCGCTGGGATGAAGGGGCAATATCAGGACAGGATGGCCAGGCATGTTAAGAGAACCTTTGTAGATTTGGTAGACATGGGTTTTTGATATGAAACTTTAGACAAAAAAATCCGCCCACAACTCAGAACGACAACACTAACTGGAAGAAGAGGATGTTCAACCATTCTAGAAAGAAGACATGGCAAGGCAAGCCAATGGAGGTCCCCAAGAAAACAATTTGAAGGATATTACTTGTTATAATTGCCAAAAAGGGTCTTTTTGCCACCACCTGTAAGAATCCTAAGGCTCGGGAGGGGAATTACTACAATTCTCACAAACCAAGGCACCAGAAGAAGGATTGCACATTGGTAAAGAAAGAAGAACAAGACAGAGTTTTTGCCATTAAAGATGAACCCTTAACTTTGACTAATGCGAAGGGCAAGAGAGTTCTTGAAGGTAATATCTGCATTAATGAAAATAAATTTAGAGTATTATTTGATACTGGGGATTCCCACGGTTATATTTCTAAAGAATTAGTTGATAAATTGAAACTTACCACAAAGATAAAAGATACCCATATCTATGTCTCTAACCCCATATATGGTAAAACTAATCTCGGTATAGTTTGTGAAAAAGTACAAATTGCCTACCTATCCCAAAAAATTTCATATGGCCTAATAGTCCTCGATTTTATTGGATTTGAGATTATACTCGGTATTTATTGATTATCTGAACATAAGGCTACTCTTGATTGTGTTAAAAGGATAGTGCATTTGGAAAATAGAAGAAGTAAACCTTTTAAAATAATGTGTAAAGAATCAAGTCCAGTAATGGATACTTTTATGTATGCCCTAAATTCATTTCAAAAACGTCTAGAAGAGTAACTAATTGTTAAGGAATTTTTAGATGTTTTCGAGGAAGTTAAAAGTTACCCCCACATAGGGAAATTGAGTTTCGAATCGACTTGGTTTCCGCTGTGAGATCTGTTTTTCATTCTTCTCGAAGAATGGCCCCCAAGGAAGTAAATGAATTAAGGAATCAAATGGATGAATTGTTAAAGAAAGGACTAATTAGACCAAGTCGCCAAGTTAGAGCTCAGCGGTAGTTTTTGTTGCAAAGTCAAACTGCCTCCTAAGACTTTGTGTAGACCATCGAGACCTAAATAAGCCAGTGATTTAAAACAAGTACCCTCTATCCCGTATCGATGACTTGTTTGATCAACTTCATGGTGCTCGAATATTCTCCAAAATGGTCCTAGCTATAGGAATCCATCAATTAAGGATAGCAGAAGATTGCATTCATTTAACTGCATTTGGAGGACCAAATGATTTTTATAAGTGGTTGGTTATGCCTTTTCGGCTAACCAATGCTCAAAATAGACCTTATGAATCGAGTATTCAGAGATGTGCTCCACAAATTCGTATTGGTTTTTGTAGATGATATTCTTATATATTCAAAGACTGAAGAAGAACACAAAAGACATTTAGAGATTGTACTAGAAATATTGAGGAGGAATATGCTCAATGCTAAGTTTTCAAAATGCCACTTCTGGGAAGAAAAGGTAAGGTTCCATGGACATGTTGTGTCAAAGGAAGGAATCTCGGTTCACCCAGGGAAAATTGTAGCCATTCTAGATTGGAAGCAACAATAAACTCTGCAGGACATTTGCAGCTTCTTAGGATTAGTAGGATACTACTGGAGATTTATTCAGAACTTCTCCAAGATTTCTCATCACTTAACGAAGTTGAGTATGAAGGATATTAAATTTGAATGGACGTCGAAATGTGAAGAAGCATTCTAAGAACTTAAGAAAAGGCTAACAACCACTCCAGTCCTGACTATTATTGATGAAGGCAGCGGTTTAACCATTTATATTGATGATTGTGGTGAAGGAGTGGGCATGGTATTGATGCAATATGGGAAAGTTATCGCATATGCTAGTAGGCAGCTAAAGACGCATAAGCGAAATTATGCAACACGCAATTTAGAACTATCAGCCGTTGTGTTCGCACTAAGGATTTGGAGACATTATTTATTAGGTGAGAAGTTCAAACTCTCCACGGGTCGCAAATCTTTGAAGTATCTTTTAATTCAGAAGGATTTAAATATGATACAGCAGCATTGTCTAGAATTTCTCGCATCATATGGTTTAGATATCCTATAAACGTCTGGGAAAGCCAATGTGGTAGCAGATGCATTAAGCAGAAAGCATGCCATTATAGCTTATCTGGTAGCGACTCCGACTCTTCTGGAGAAAATTTCCAGCAAACAAAGAGAAGATCGACGTCTAAGGAAGACTATTAAGGATATAAGCGGAGGGCAAAATTCAAGCTTTGAAGTAGATAACCATGGGATATTACGGTTAAATGAAAGAATTTGTGTTCCCAATATTGATAACTTTAGACAAGAAGTGTTGACTGAGTGCCATTAATCCAAGCATAATATTCACCCTGGAGTTAACAAAAAGTACAAAGACGTAAAACGAACAGTTTAGTGGGAAAGCATGAAGAGGGGCATCTTTATCCACGTTAGCAGATGTGCAAATTGTCAACAAATCAAAAGCGATCAGCAAAAGACTGTGGATTACTTCAACCTCTTGAAAATCCGACTTGGAAATGGGACCAAACATCGATGGCTTACCTCGATCAAGAAAGGGAAATGAAGGCATTTGGGTTATCGTAGATCGATTGAACAAAAGCGCACGCTTTATCCTAGTAAAGCCAACAAGATCATTTACAAGTCTTGTAGAAATATACATGAGGGGAATAGTTCGGTTGCATGGTGTCTCAAATAGTATCGTCAATGATCAAGACCCAATCTTTACCAGTAAATTCTGGGAGGCATTACAAACAGCTTTAGGAACAAAGCTGATAAGCGCCGCATACCATCCCTAGACCGATGGGAAAACTGAAAGGGTAAATCGAGTGTTGGAAGATCTTATGAGAGCATGTATCTTAGATTTTGGATGTTCATTGGAAAACTATCTTCATCTTGTGGAATTCTCCTACAATAACTGTTATCAAGCAAGTACTGACATGACACCGTACGAAGCTTTATATGGTCGTACACGTAGATCCCCGGCATGTTGGATCAAAACCAGAAATCGGTTAGTACTTGGTCCTGATATGATTCGAAAATCCTTAGAAATGGTAGACTTGATCAGAAAGAAGATGGAAAAAGCCCAGAGTAGGCAAAAGAGTTACGCTGATCAAAGGCACAAAAATTTGGAGTTCTCAGTTAGAGAGTTTGTATTCTTGAAAGTCTCTCCGATGAGAGGAGTGGTAAGATTTAGTCGGATAGGGAAGTTAGCACCTTGATTTATTGGATCATTTCCTATTCTTGATCGGATTGGCCCATTAGCTTATCGTGTGGAATTGGCCGAAAGATTGTCTGGTGTGAGCAATGTCTTTCATATATCCCATCTACGGAAATATATGCATGATACGGAATAGATTATAGAAATAGATATCCAGGAAGATTTAGAAGCAAAACCAAGTTTGTCAGTTATCAGACGACCAGTTCGAATCGTGGATCACGATGAGAAACGATTGAGGTGGTTAAAGTTCAATGGAGTGGTGATGCCGAAGACTGCACGTGGGAAACAGAAGATAGAATCAGGGAAGCATATCCTGAGTTTAGGATTAATGTGTAGTTGCATGTTGTATCAAAATAGTGTACTCACCGCATGTGGTGTGTTCACTTATCATATCTTGTATATATTTCCCCTTGTCAAATATATATTCCCTTTCGAGTCAATTTCTTCTTATCCTTAATTTCGAGGAAAAAATACTTTTAATGGGGGAAGTATGTAACGACCTGCAAATCTATCACTTCAGAAATTTTTTGAAATATTCAAATATAATTTTTTTAACATAAATGGTAATGATTTGAAAAATAAATAATATTGGTAATCTTAATTTGAACAAATATTTACAAAAGTATATACTTTGGAAGGTATATCGATAAAATGACCGAAAACCGTTTTATCAACAAACAACTCTTAGGCCATCTGACATCGTGCATGAAGCTGGATATACACACTCATTTATGTATATGAGTGAGAATACGCAATAAAATTATTTATTTTATTTTTGAAAATAAAATCTCTTTATGACATCATCAATAATATCACTATTTTGGAATAAATGATTTTTAATTTAAATTGAGTTTAATGATTTAATAACTATTTTAATTATTATATAAGCCCTTTTAATTATTATATAATTAAAGAAATATTTTTATCAAACTTTGTTTACAAATATATATAATAAGAAGTGAAAATATGACCAGAAATCAAAATCGAAATCCGTAACGATTCAACATAGAAAAGTTGTGCAACGTTGTGAATCATTTGAGATATACATATGCACACATACATGTACATATACATGAACACATTCACATGCACATGAATACATATATACATACAAATATACTTATATATATATATAACAAAATATCCATGATATTTTCCTAAAACTTCATCCTTATGTAAAACTAAAGTCAACCTCATACACCCTAAGTACAAGCACATGGCTACACAGGGGGGGAGAATTCGGCTAAGAATGATGAGGGGAAATGGGGGAGTGGTGGTGATGAAATGGTGATGTGTTTATGTGGAAATATCATGATATTTGCGTCCTTACATTTGTCAATAAATAGCACCCACCTCTCTTCACTTTATTCACACTTTTTCTTCATAAAAATTTCTAAGCTCTTCATCCTCTTCTTCTCTACGTTAATGACTTTTTGCTTAAAGAAATTTTTGTCAGAAATTATGGCAAAAGGAAATTAAAATTATATAGTAAGTATATGTCATCAAAACTCTTCAAAACCAAAGAAAATCCACTCTTTGTCCCTTTACAATCCATGGCCATACCATCTACCACCACTTGCCAAGCAGGTCTAAGCCCTTCCAAGCCTCCAAGACCAAGGCCAAACCCCCTAGGAGCATTTGTGTTAGTAGTCGTGAGCTTCAATTTCAAGATAGCAGAGCTATAACCGTTTTAAAGTTAATCCGATTGAAAATCAAGTGAGAGACTCTTCCAAATTTATTTTATAAATATAATGATGTGATATGATTGCTATGGTTGTTTACTATGTTTGATCATCAATTTTGGATGTTGGTTATATGTTTATTTTGATGTTGAAATGATTCACGTTTAATACATGTCGAATATCACAAAGGAAATCTTTTTCCTTTGATAAATGAAATGGTGTATATGAGATGGTTAAACCTCTTTAAAATGGTTTAAAATGATCTATAAATATTTTATAAACACTAAAATCCAGTTTGGTGAAGTTTTGACAAGTTATGAAAATCGATTCAAAAGAATAGGCGTGTCGTGTAACGGCAGTTCACAATTTCGCGTCGCAGAAAGTTAAATCCATTTATACGATGGATTCGAAGTCGGGGTTCTTTGTAACAAGAATTTTCCAAACTCTTATAATCATAGTTTTCAAACAAAAGAAAATGATCGGGATTTCTTTTTGCAGATTTTGAAATATGAGCAAAACAAGTTTTCATAATAGTCGCGGTTTGGCAGTTCAGAAACCAAAGCGACAAATTCTTTAAATTTGATATTTTAAATTCTATAAAAATATGAAACAAATTCAATAAATATTATAAAATGTTTTAAAAGGGATTTGAGTTATAAAAATGGACTTCTAAATGATTGAAAAGTTGTTTTGATCAAAAAAGCCTTAAAAGCACTATTCGTGGCACTTTTAATAACTTTTGAAATATGGCTTTAAACTTAAGTGTTCTTTCCCAAATCATTTATAAATGTTTTCAAATAAATAATTAAGTATTTTAAATATGATTGTAGGTTTTATATATTATTCTAAAGAGTTTAAATAAATGATTTAAAGAAAAGCTATTATAAATCAGTGATTTAATCTTGGCTCTAAAAGCCGATGAGTAGACTGGATTTTTCTATTCGTGAGATCTAGATGTGTGGTGCTTAATCTAAGGAGATGTTAAGGAGCAACCAGTGCCCTGACTCACCTGGGCTCTTTCCTGGGCGAGGAATTGATAAGGTTGAAAATGTCGGAAACAAGGCAAGTATAAAAGATTCAATTTTTCCAAATTTATTACAACTTGGATTGTATGGAAATAATCTTCTTATACTTGGTATTAAATTCCGAGGAGGAAACCCCTACTACCTTGTGAATTTAAAAGGTGATTTCACCGTTATTCGATGGATAGTATAGGTTGAATATGGAAATTGACATTGAGTAGAATTACTATAATTTCTTTCAACCCTTTTTACTTAATAAGGCTTTGCAATATGATTTATGAGAAATGATTTTGATTTGGTATTTCCAAAGTTAAAGAGAGGTTTAATGATTCTGAATTTATCAAAAAGAAATGTTTTAAAGATATATATCTCTAGATGATATTTTTTATAAGAAGAAAGTAACTAATCTAATGATAAGCACCTATTTACCTAACATTATTTTATCGATGGTTGGTTTGAAGGAACCAGGATCGGATTTGAGTGATTCCTATCTGAAAACCATTTCAAACCAATTTACATATTCGAAGTGAAGACATGGAATGATAATAAATGGAATGAAGGGCAATTATCACTAACCTTAAGGGAAATTTTCCAAATCATATATATATGTGGAAGTAGTATCTTCATTTGATCTTCGATGCAAGGGTTGCTCGCTACTAATCTTAGGGATGATTCCCAACAATATGTGGTAGGAGAGTTCCTTCGGTTTGTCCTGTTCCTAAACAACTTGTATGGACGAGTCGCATTTCCAACATACACGTACATTGATTTTTACGAACGTACATGTGTTTGGTGGTGTAGGAAGTAACTCTCCTATACTTAGCACCCTTTTCTGAGACGTACGAGCTTAGAGGTTTATATTTATGGAAATAAATGGTGTGTGGTGGAATTGGCAATGTGGCATTCAAAGTGGAATGTGCTATGTGAAAGGTAATCGTTACTTCATGCTTCATCACCCGAAAATGGCTTAAACAGGGCATGCCGCAAGGCTATGTGGTTTGCAGCCATTAGGGTATGGTCATCATCGTTCTAGCTTACTTTATATATGTCAAGTACGTTGTGTATGCTATGGGATCCCAGATAAGTCGGTTACGACCGGGGTGATGTCATATTCGGTTCTATCCGCCACCATATAGGTCTACGAGTAGGCAGTCTTGCCAGGTGCAGAGGTTTCAAAATTGTTGATCCTCGGTACATCCCTCTAGAGATGTACTATACGGAAGGTAGTTCCTTACCTACCATTGTATGGAAATCCATTCTCCAATAAGTGCCTTCGGAATAGATTGTAGAAACTATTATGCTGGAATTTAATCAATGTAACAATTTCGTCTAAGATAATATAAGTTTACTTGAAAAGTGTTTTCAAAAGAAAGTCATTAAAAATAATATCCCCAGATTTTGCATAGCAAATTATTTAGTTATTATAAGGTAAAAACTCATTCCATGTTTATGTGCAGCATGGTCTTATGAGATACCCTTTGTTAGCACCAAAATTGGTCACTAACCTCATTGAGAAAGATTGTGTAGAGAGATAAATGATGAAAGTAAATTTAAAAAAAGAAAAATATGCTAAATTGAATGCAAAGACGAGAACACCAGGTTTATAGTGGTTCGGCGTAACTGCCTACGTCCACTTTGAGGTTAATCTTTATTGCTTTACTTGATAATTGATTACAGATACAATCTGTATACCAACTACTTGAATACAATTGCTAAGTAAAGAGAATGAGTCTTGAAAGCGGCAGAGTCTCCCCAGTGTTCTCGAAAAAAGGTCCATTTCACTGTGCCCCTGCCTCTCTATTTATAGACAAAGATGGGTTGGACTCCCCTGGTGGGCCTGGCAGCCGATTACCTCAGCCCAGAAAGAGTGAGTTTTGGGTACCGAACCACTGATGTCGAACAGACTGATGTCGAACCATCGATGCCGAATAGACTGATGTCGAATCATTGATGCCGATCTGATTAATCCTGAACCATCGATGCCAAACAGACTGATGTCGAATCATTGATGCCGATCCGATTGATCCCGAACCATCGATGCCGAACAGACTGATGCCGAACCACTGATGCCGATCCATCGACGCCGACCAGACTAATGCGGAACCACTGATGCCGATCAAAATGATGTCGATCCATCGACGCCGACTGGACTGATGTCAAACATCTCTAGACGCCAATCAACTCCGTATGTCGAATGTTCTACCATGCCGAACGATCCAGGTACGCCGAACGCTTCTTCCATGCCGAACGAAGTGTGGATGTCGAGCAGTGTGGAATGTCGAACGCTCCATGTACAATACCGAATGACTCTCCATGCCGATCGATATGCAAGTGCCGAGTGCCTAGTTCCCTGGTCAAACCTTCAGGTAACACTTGCCCCCCTAAAGTACATCATGTGGTTAAACGTGGTGTGCTTTGAATCACCCTGGATGCCGAATGATATGCCCATACCAACGACACAGCCGAAGCCGAGTACTCTGGATGCCGAATGACATAGCCGATGCCGAGCACCCTGGATGCCGAATAATGTTGATTTGACCAGTTCTACCGGTTATAGTCTCTTCGACTTCCCTTCTCTCTATATAAGCTGATGCTCCTTCTTCTTCTCCCTTTTACTTCTTCTTCCATTTTTCAGTATTTACGAACTTTGCCTCTCAACAGACTTCAGAGAATTATCTACTTTTCCCTTCCCTTCTCAAACACCATACGTTGCCTCACTTCCTTCCCCAACCAATTGAATCCAATTAGAACCACGTTCCCTACTCCAGAATCTCCTCGAGCTTCGACTCATCTCTTAGGTAAAAACTTTTCCTTAAATACTTCACTCCGATTAGGAAACCTAGCATGAGATTCGAACTCGCAAATCTCTGGAAAATCAAGGTCAGAAGTAATTGTATAGAGCAGGAGGAGTTAAGGGCGAAGTGTGGATGTTTTAAAGGAATTCAAGGCTAGACGGACGGTAGAAGAGAAGAGGATGGCAGTGGTGTTTGGAGGAGGGAGTTGGTGGAAGACGTATTGATGTGGCTCGGTATGACTTCCTTATGCCGAGCGATGGAAGGGAAGTATGGTAGTGAAATTGGAGTTAAGGTTTAGTGAAGTGGATCGGCATGACCGTGGTTTGACACGGCTTGCCGAACAACTCGGGTACGTTGGTCGGGAGAGATGGAGGAAAAGAAGGGAAATGATGTTAAGGGCAGAAGGCCGAGTGAATTAGCTCGGCACGACCTGCTGCGTGGACTCGTTTTCAGGCCGAACAGAAGAGAGGTCGAACGGAATTCTGGTTGAACAGAATTCTGGCCGAGCAGAATTTTTGGCCGAACAGAATGAAGGCCGAACGAAAGTCAAGCCGAACAGAACCTAAGTCGAACAGAATCTAAGCCGAACAGAACTTAAGTCGAACAAAACTTAAGCCGAACAGAATCTAAGCCGAACAGAACCTAAACCGAACAGAACTTAAGACGAACAAAACTTAAGCCAATCAGAACTTCTAAGCTGAACAGAATTCTAAGCCAAATAGAATTTTAAGCCGAACAGACCTTTTGACCGAACTCCTATTCATCTTGCCTAATCAAACATCAAACACAAGGACAAGGACTTAAGCATACCATCATATCAAACTAATCTGGACTGATAACTTCTTAGTTTCAATAATCACAAGCCTGAACTTAAACCAATAAAAACGGATTAAATCTTTTAACACGCAGTGCCAATGTCCGAGTTCAAAATTGAAAACATTACAAGGCTGGCTTTCGGAGATGGTCAGCGATGACGGTCTTCGAAGACGACAGTTCAAGGCTCAACTTTATACAATCAATTCTGTGACTTATAATTTCTCAGCGTTTATACCTGAATGATCGCACTAGTTCACACACTACACGGGGGGAATATTCGCATTGTTAAGTCTAACATTGATTATTTTTTAAGTATAGTTCGAACAGGTACTTTTCTAGATTTATTCCTTATCAACGATGTCTAGAAAATCTAGCCCCGCCACTAATTCAGACAGGCCTGGGCCGTCCTTCCGACGAGAAGTCGCAGATACTTCAAATCCGTCAACTTCCCCTGCATATGACTTAGCTCCCGATGCGCTGGAGGCAGCAATTTTCTTAGACAACCCTGTCGATTCACTTGCTTCAAAGATTAATGAAAGTACACTCCGCTGGATATGCTCTGTCCACGGAATCCCTTTTGATGACGTGCTAGTCCCATCGGGGCATGACCGTCCACACTTGCCCCTAGTCGGATACACAGCTTGTAACAAATTCATGTGTTGGGTTGGCAGTGTGCCACCATTCAACTCGCTTCTTCGGGATGTGCTGTAGTACATCGACATTGCTCCATCGCAACTGCACCCAAATGGTCATGCATTCCTCTACGGCACTTGCATCCTCTTTATGAACGTCTTCTCGAGGCTTCCAACTCCGCGCGATATCAGATATATATATTGCATCACGAAGCAGAAGGATAGCCCATCATTCATGTTTCTCGAGCCGCACAACAAATGTCAAATCTTAACTGGAGCGTGGACCAAGTTTGCCCTGTATAAACAGGAATGGTTTTATGTGCGTTGTCCTCCCGGCTTTGCGAGGAGATGGGTTGAAGGAAGTAAGCCTTTTTCTTGAACCGTTACTCGTGTTTAGCAGCAGTCGTACCTCTTCTAACTTTTACCCATCTTTTCAAGTATCACTCCACGTCCTAACGGCCGCGGACACTCTGATGTCATCGAAGCTATTCGAGCCCTTCCTGCCGGGGAACAGGACATTAGAACTCTCATTTCGAATGAGTCACTTACAAGGCTTGGACTGTTGGCAGAAGGCCGTCAGATAAGCCTTCCTCAGGGCGTCACCATTCCCAGGCCTGCCTCTGGCAAAGGAAAAAAATAGGCCGAGTCTTCAGCACGCAACGCTCCTAATACACCAGAAGAGGGGGAAATTAAGGAAGCTGAGACACCCGAAGCACAAGATGAGAATGTCGGTCACACTCAAGACCCAACGGTCGAAGTTCACGACATTGAAACATCATCTTCCCCTTCTAAAGGGAAAACGAAACCGACATACAAGATGAGGAAGGAAAAAGTTGGTGGAACTTCTAAAATTATCCTTGTTCCAGTGGAGAAAGAAGCTTCCTCATCACATTTAGAAAGTTCTCTGAAGGGTCTGTCGAACCTTACCATTCCTCACGATCTACTCAACTACGGTTTCGACGATCCAGAGGCCCTCAAGTTTCATTCGCCCGCTAGAGGCGACACGAGAATTCAAGCCCGAGTCCAGGGAGATAATACTCTAGTTAGTAAAGATAAAGGAACTGGTCCGTCGGGGGGAACACTAGGACACACACGCACACATGCACTTCACCATACACTTCAATTTTTGCCATTACCCCAATTCTTCCTAACTCGTTGTTATTTTTATGCTATGCAGGTGACATGGGATACTCCCTCGAATTTGATCGTCTCCACGGCTCTTCCATCTTTCACCATCCTGGCCGGGATTCGGGCCCTGGTAAATGCAGGGACAGGGACGACTACATAGATCGAGACAACCGTCCCCATGAGTCATCTTATCGAAAGAAATCATATTCCCAGTCTTCATACTCTCGCGATCTTCCTCCTCAAACTGAGCCAGACAGAGAAAAACTTTCGCAGAAGGAGTCTCAACCCGATGTTTCCCGAGATCAACATTCTGGTTCATCAAGCACACGACAATCTCGGGAACATCAGAAGAGAACAGAACTTTCAAAACCTCATCCCCCTGTTCCAACGGCAGACCCAACGATAGCAGAGAAGATGGTCGATCTTAAAGCTAAATTTCTCAAAATCTGCTTTGACGGTCTGAAGTTCCTCCCAACTATTCACCACATTCCAAGGCATGTCAAGCATAGTGCCATCGCCTGCAACAACGACGTCTATGTTCAACATGATGCGTTTGTTCATCTAGTCGAAAAGGTCTCGGAAGTGTTTGTTGAGCGTCAATAAGAAATTGACCGCTGGAAGCTCGAAGCTATCTTTGATAAAGACATCATCCAAAGTCAGGACGAAGAGCTCGCTTCGTACAAATCCAAACGTGAAGCTGCAGAGCAAAGCGCAAAAGACAATGCCGAGGCCGTCACTCGTCTAGAGACGACCAATAAAAAGGAACTTGACGAAGCGGTCCAACGCAGTGGGGCCCTGGCTTTAGAAAAAGATTCTATTCAGAAAGAAAGGGATGCACTCGCCCTGCAAGTCAGAGAGTTGAAAGAGCTATTCTCTAAGGAGAAAGAAGAGAAGATAGCCGCTCAAGAAGAGTCCCAACGATATTGCAACAAAATTGTTGCTACACGGCTCTTAAAAACAAAGCTCGATGATGAGCTTGCTAAGGTTGAGACGATGAAAGACGAAGCCCGTAAGGAGGGAAAGAGAATAGCTTCTGAGGAGATCGACTCCCGCCTTAAAGCAGCTGTAGAGGCCGGTAGAGAAGAGGTCAAGTGTATGTTTGACCCGTTGATCGCCGAATACAGCGCCCGCGTCCTCATGCACCGGGACTTGACTTTCTTAGGCGAGGGCTATCTTGAATCTCTATCAGAAAGGTCGAGTCAGGCACTGAGGAGGTCGATGAGGAGGCTTTAGTGAAAGAGTTTCTCAAGGGGGACGAGCCATCGGATTTGTCTGCAGCTATGGCTCTCTTTGGTAAAGGCTCCCCCCATCAAAAGAGGAAGATGACAAAGCTGGTCCTTCTGGAGCCGAGGCTACAGCTCCTCCTTCTACTCAATCGGCCGGTCGGCCAGCACTTGACCCATTCGAGCAGCACGCCGGCTATGATCCAGAAGATTCCGGTCTCGACATTCACGTGCTATCCCCCATTCTAGAGGGTGAAACTCCACGCACAGCTGAAAGCCAGCAAGAAACCGGTATAAAACTCTTCTTCTATATGTTCAAAGATCTGTCGCTTTCTGTGAGCGGTTATTGGTCCTAATGTTCGTTCTTTATGTTTTTATGCAGGACGCTCTGATCCTGAACCGACTCCGAGGAGCGATGATGCCAAGGAGGAGGCAGGGAAAACAAGCGATGCTGCTCACGCGGGAGTAACTCCTGGTCCTGACGCTCAAGTGATCGGGGAACTAGATGATGATAAGTTTGACACTTCATCTCCAGTTGAAGGGAGTTATGAAATCGAAATCACGGGCGCCTCAGAACACACTTCGAAGATGAGTATGAAGGAGCGACTCGCGGAAGAGAAGAAAAAGAAGGTTGAGATCAAGGTCGAGCCTCAAATACTAGAACTTACCGACCCGCTGAATAGGCCTCTGAAATTCATTCTTCCCGGCAAATCCAAACCACTAGATGTTCCTCCCCCCACTCCTGACTCCGCTTCCTTGGCGAGCAAAAAGTCCAAGAGGAAACATGAGGGAGAGGAGTCATCCGAGAAAGCAAAGGAGGACAAGAAAAGGAAGCCGAAGAAGTAGCCACTATACTCGTTCAACGAGGTTTTGCTTAGGTCATGTAACTACTTTTACTTTTTCGTTTTCGTAGTTTTATGTAGATAGATTTTTGACTCTAAGTCTTGGAGGAGTGGTTGTATAACCCCATTTTAGATAATTGAATAAAGTTTAGTTTCTTTGTCATTTGAACAATTTCTTGCTTTTTAGCTTTCTGTACAACTATGGTCGAAACTCAAGTCCTTATGAGTTGCATAAATTCCCAATCCATTCTTACATTGTTCGGACATTCTTTGGAATTGTACATTTCTCGTTTCACATTTTTGGTACTTATAATATTTTCTAATCCACGTTCCGGGGACTTAGAGTAATTCAGTACGCATTCAGGGACTCGGCGGTTCAATTCGTTTATACTCTAGTCCGTGCTCCGGGGGCTTAGAGTAACTCGGTCCACATTCAGGGGACTCGGTGGTTCAATTCGTTTATACTCTAGTCCGCGCTCCGGGGACTTAGAGTACTCCGGTCCGCACTCAGGGGACTCGGAGATTCGAATCGTTTATACTCTAGTCCGCACTCCGAGGACTTAGAGTACTCCGATCCGCACTCAGAGGACTCGGAGATTCCAGTCGTTTATACTCTAGTTCGCGCTCTGGGGACTTAGAGTATTCCGGTCCACACTCAGGGGACTCGGAGATTGAAGTCGTTTATACTCTAGTTCGCGCTCAGGGGACTTAGAGTACTCCGGTCCGCACTCAGGGGACTCAGAGATTGAAGTCGTTTATACTCTAGTCCGCGCTCCGGGGACTTAGAGTACTCCGGTCCGCATTCAGGGGACTCGGAGATTGAAGTCGTTTATACTCTAGTCCGCGCTCTGGGGACTTAGAGTACTCCGGTCCTCACTCAGGGGACTCGGAGATTGAAGTCGTTTATACTCTAGTTTGCGCTCCGGGGACTTAGAGTACTCCGGTCCGCACTCATGGGACTCGGAGATTGAAGTCGTTTATACTCTAGTCCGCGCTCCGGGGACTTAGAGTACTCCGGTCCGCATTCAGGGGACTCGGAGATTCAAATCGTTTAAACTCTAGTTCGCGCTCCGGGGACTCAGTATACTCCGGTCCGCTTTCAGGGGACTTGGAGATTCAAGTCGTTTGTGCGAGTTCGTACGTCAGGCAGAATAATACAACTTCAGTTGTTTGTCACCGGACTCTAAGGCTCAGAAACATCAATAATTCATAGAAAGGATGGCTTCAAGCCTTTATTAATGAAAACAAACTAAATCTTCCGATTACATGCTAAAAAGGAAACTAAGAATCAATGGAATGTAAACATACGGGAAACAATTGCACTTAAAACAGAAAAGATACATGCTAAATATAATAGGGTCGTAAATGTTCGCTGTTCCACGCTCGGGGGAGTGTCACGCCATCAACTGTCGCTAGCTTGAATGTTCCCTCTCCAAGCTTCTGTTCAACGACATATGGACCTTCCCAATTGGGATTCATACGTGATGGTACCGGGAAAACCCATTTCAAAATGAGATCACCCACATCAAAGATTCTTGGGCGGACTTTATCGTCGTAATATCGCTTGACTCGGTGCCTATATGTTGCCGCCCTTAATTCAGCCTCTTCACGTTTTTCATCGATGCAGTCCAGTGATTCCAACAAGAGATCCTGATTCGTCTTAGGATCATAATATGTCACTCGATGCGATGGAACTTCAAGCTCCACGGGTATAACAGCCTCCGAGCCGTATGCCAATGTGAATGGAGTGTGGCCAGTCGCGGACTTGTGGGTAGTTCTATAAGCCCATAGTGCTGTTGGGAGTTCATCCACCCACTTGCCTCCGGCTTTTTCCAAACGCTTCTTCAATATGGACTTGATTATTTTGTTCACGGCCTCGACTTGTCCGTTAGCTTTCGGATGTGCAACGACGGCGAACTTTTTCTCAACGCCGTACTTTAAACAGAAATCTTTGAATTCTCTGCTTTCAAACTGCGTTTCGTTGTCCGTAATGATGGTTCGCGGGTTGCCAAAGCGGCATATAATGTTTCGTACAACGAAATTAATGACCTTCTTGGAGGTGATTGTGGCTAAAGGCTCTGCCTCGGCCCATTTTGTGAAATAGTCGACCGCAACTATCGCGTATTTTGCACCACCTTTGGATATAGGCAAAGAACCGATTATGTCGATTCCCCAGATTGCAAACGACCAGGGACTAACCATTTGTGTAAGTTCTGTTGGTGGAGCTCTCGGGATTTTCGCATATCTTTGACACTTGTCACATTTTCTTGCGTAATCTGCAGCATCCCGATTCACAGTTGGCCAACAGTATCCATAGCGGAGGATCTTTTTTGCTAGTGTCTGCCCCCCAGTATGGTCGCCACATTCTCCTTCGTGAATTCCTCCAAGACCCGCTTTGCCTCATCACGGGCAATGCACCGTAGTAAAGGGACCGAGTTCCCTCTCTGATACATTACTCCTCCCTACATCACATATCGCGCAACTTTGCGAAAGACCTGTCGTCTTTCGCTTCTTCTTTCGGGCAAAGTCCCGTTTAGCAGGTATTGTTTGAATAGGGTCATCCACGACTCCTCCTCAATTTCTGTTTCCAATGCAAAATCGACTTCCATCACATCTATGCTGGGAGTGTGTAAGGTTTCGATGGGAACTAATGCCATTTGCTGCGCATCGCCAGTGCTTGCGAATTTGGCCAACGAGTCGGCTTCCTTGTTTTGTTCACGCGGGACATGCGAAATGTCATAATGTTCGAAGTTCGCCAATAGTGCCTGAACCAGAGCAAGGTATGGAGCAAGCTTTTGTCCCCTTGCTTGGTAGTCTCCTCGCACTTGGTACACCACCAGCTGCGAGTCACAAAAGATTTCAACTGATTTAACCCCGAGTTCTCCAACGAGCTTTAAGCCAGCAATCAGTGCTTCATATTCTGCTTCATTATTCATAGTCGGGAAATTGAGCTTCAAAGCATAACAAATCGATCGATTTTCTGGAGTCATGAGAACTACACCAGCTCCGGAGCAACGGTCGTTTGATGCCCCATCGGTGTACAATTTCCATCGAATGAGGGGAATGACACTGTGACCATCTAGTTCGTCAGATACAGTAAACTCAGCGATGAAATCTGCTAATGCTTGCCCTTGTATGGCTCTTCATGGCAGGTAGGTAATATCGAACTGACTCAACTCGATATTCCATTTTAACATCCTTCCAGAAGTTTCTGGTCGTTGGAGTACCTGCCGTAAAGGCTGATCGGTATAGACACTGACTAAGTGTGCTTGAAAGTATGGATGCAGCTTACGTGATGCAATCACCAAGAAATAGGCCAATTTCTCAATTTTAGGGTAATTTCTTTCTGCCCCCGTTAAACGTTTGCTAACGTAATACACCAGCTTTTGAACTCGGTCCTCCTCGCGGACCAAAGCCACACTTAAAGCATGCGGGGATACGGCCACGTATACGTACAGCATCTCGTGGTCTACTGGTTTCGACAGTACTAGAGGACTCTCCAAATGCCTCACCAGATCCCGGAACGCTTCCTCACAGTTGGATGTCCATTCAAAATTCCTCTTCCCTTTCTTTATTATATCGAAGAAGGGAATGCACTTGTCCGTGGCTCTGGATATAAATCGACTCAGCGCAGCCACCTTTCCATTCAAGCTTTGCACCTGTTTTATAGTTCTGGGCACTTGCACATCTCGAATAGCTTGAATCTTTTCCGGGTTATCTTCAATTCCCCTAGCATTAACAATGAATCCCAGAAACTTCCCCGACGCAACGCCAAAGAAACACTTTAGAGGGTTGATCTTCATCCTGAGTATACCGAACATCTCTGCTAAGTCTCGAATGTGGTCGTTTGATTGTCGTGACTTCACGAGCATGTCATCCACATAGACTTCCATTGTTCTACCAATCTGGTCTTTGAACATTCGATTCACCAAACGTTGATAGGTCGCTCCCGCATTTTTCAATCCGAAAGGCATTACTACATAGCAATATAGCCCAACGTCTGTGACGAAACTGGTGTGTTCCTAGTCCGGAATATGCATCGGGATCTGATTGTATCCCGAGTACGCATCCATGAATGACAACAACTCGTTACCTGTAGTGGAGTCGACCAACTGATCAATCCTAGGCAATGGGAAACTGTCCTTGGGGCATGCTTTGTTCAAATCGGAATAATCTACGCAAGTTCTCCATTTCCCGTTCGCCTTTTTCACCAGCACGGGGTTTGATACCCATTCAGGGTAGAGGGCGTCGCGGACGAACCCATTGGCTTTGAGTTTGTCCACCTCCTCTCTGAAAGCAGTGGACCTCTCCGAGTCCATTCCTCTCCTCTTTTGTTTGACTGGGACATACTTCGGGTCTATGTTCAACATATGACTCGTAATAGCGGGAGAAATCCCACATATGTCAGAATGTATCCAAGCGAAAACATCAAGATTCGCTCGGAGGAAATCACTGAGGTCTTCAGTCATTGCGGGGCTGAGTTATGATCCAATCTTTAGTACTCGCGATGGATCGTCTCGATTGACTGAAATGTCAATTGTTAGTTCAGCCGGTGCTGCTCTCTCCTCCCTGAGTTTCTCATCGTCGTCTCTCGAATATATGTCTCTGAAGATCCAAGAATCATGCTCGAGCCAGGGCTCGGGCATTACTTGTCAATTGTCAGTGTGCTGGATGCGGACGGGATTGTCCGCAGCCTTTCCTTTCTCCCTCCGATGGGCCTCTCGGAGCTCAGCCACATAACATGCACGACCGGTCGCCTGGTCGCCATGAATAACACCTACTCCTTTGTCGGTCGGAAATTTTAAAGTCAAACACGACGGGGCTAATGCTGCCCTAAACTCAGCCAGGGCCGGTCGGCCCAAAAACACATTGAACGGAGAATCTACATCCAAAACTACGAAAGGTAGGATTCGCACCCTCCTTCGCTCACCTTGTCCCAGTTCAACTGGCAACTCAACATATCCCACTGCATCGGTCGCGGCGCCATTAAAGCCATGTATACGAGCTTTAGATGGCTTCAAATCCTTCGTCTCCATCTTCATCTGATCATAAGCCTTCTTGAAGATGATATTGACAGAACTTCCACAATCAATCAAAATCCTTTTCACAAAAGTTGTTCCGATTGTCGCAGATATGACCATCGGGTTAATGGTAGAAGCCTCCACCTGGTCAGCATCTCTGCTCCTGAATACTATATCGTCTATCATCATGCGTAACTGTTTGGCGGGGGTCCCATCCTCCATGTTGGAACAACACTCGAAGTCTGCATGTCTCAGGGAATTAGCATACTGTTCCATCTCTTGCCAGTTCTTATCCGCAGGGTGAGGTCCGCCGATGATCGTGTTTATGACTAGTCTGCCCATGGTCCGGGCAGGCTCCTCGGGATGACGCGGAGCTGGTGCACGACCTGGATTGGATGTTCCCTGTCCATCTTCCTGCGGATTCTTTACAAACTCCTGTAACTTTTTCTGTCTAATCAACTTTTCTATAGCATCATGTAGGTGTTTGCACTCTTCAGTATTGTGCCCATAAGTTTCATGGAAGCGGCAGTATTTCCTGGTCTGCTTTTGTTCCTCGGTTGAGGCCTTTGGGCGTGGCTTTCTGTACTGAAAGGTATTGCAGGTTGATAGGTAAATGTTCTCAAGAGACGCATTCAACGGGGTGTACTCGTTGTAGGTTGGAATTCTCGGCTTCCATTTCCCCGCTTCTCTCTTCTTCCCTTGATTTCTTCCTCCGGATTCCTTAGATTGCCCGGGCTTGTTCTGGACATTGACTTGAACTTTCCCCGAGTTGTCTCCGGACTGCTTCACAGCAATGTTGCTTTTTACGGACTCCTGAACAGGCCCCGGTGCCTTATCTCGCCTTATCCACCTGGCTTCCTCTCTTCTTATGAACTGATGTGCCTTTGAGTAAAAACGCTCTAGCATAGTTGGAGGTTTTTCTGCCAACCAATCTCCAAACTCTGAATCCGGATCCACACCTCGCATTACAGCCATAAGAATTGTGTGATCATTGGGATTACTGACTTCAATAGCCGCAGTATGGAATCTCTGTAAATACTCCTTCAATGACCCCCCAGGAGCTCGGATTACACTTGATAGAGACATCACGTCCTTTGGACGAGTAGTATGTATCCTGAACTGTTCTATAAACTTCTTCGCCAACTCCTCGAAACTGGATACTGACCGCGGAGGAAGTCGGGTGAACCACATGGTAGTGATCCCAGATAGAGTTATTGGAAAGCACCTACACTTGGTTGCATCATTCGCTCTAGCTGAATCCATCATCCATTCGTACCTCATCACATGTTGCCTGGGATCGGTCTTTCCTTCATAAGCCGGGATAGTTGGCATGCTGAACTTCCTTGGGTACTCCGCCTGTAGAACAACGTCTGTGAAAGGAGTATGACTTCTAGACAATCCCCAATCATCGTTTGATAAGCCTTGATTCTCTTTCATCAACTGTCTAACCAAAGCTGTTAGGTTTGGGGTTTGTATGGAAGGTGGAAGGTTGGAGTCTGTCCTACGGGATTGATCAGGCTGATGCCTCCTCTACTGGCGATCTGCCAAACGTGCATCTTGAGGTTCGACATCATTAGCATCTTGGTGAGCCGGGCGTCCAGCCTCCACCTGCACTCCAGCTCCTGCTTGGTCACGGTCTCCAACATGTAAGTGGTCCCCAACTGTTCAGACAACAGCACCTGCCTGCATAGTTTCAGTCTTGCGGCGTCTACGCCTGGGAGGTTCATCGGACGAAGTCGAGCTGTCAGATGAAGAATAAGGAGCTGGACTGCCCCCAGCATTCTGACGTTGTTGTTGAGTGAGCTGTGCCATGAGGTTGGCGTTCGCTTGCATCTGCTCTCTGAGTTGTCTCCTGCTTTCCCTGAGTTCTCTCATCAAGTCGTTGAACTCTATTCTGGTGACAACTGGCATTTGGTCCTGGGCGGTAGTACCTTCACCTAGAATTGCTTGCTGATTGCTAGGCCCTGCTTGTTGTAGGCTAGCAGTCTCATGGGCATCCGCATTATGAGAGGCTAATCTGGTACGTGGTCTTGCCATTGTAGAGTTATTAGTATGAACTCTGAGTAGAATCAACGGACATCCTACGAATGAATCGGATCTTCTTTGGGGGATTTATTCAATCCAGTAGTTTCAAAGCAGATCCTTGAGGTCCGAGAATTCGATTCTCAGTGAAAGTACCAAAGTGTTAGCACCAAAATTGGTCACTAACCTCGTTGAGAAAGATTGTGTAGAGAGATAAATGATGAAAGTAAATTTAAACAAAGAACAATATGCTAAATTGAATGCAAAGACGAGAACACCAGGTTTATAGTGGTTCGGCGTAACTGCCTACGTCCACTTTGAGGTTAATCTTTATTGCTTTACTTGATAATTGGTTACAGATACAATCTGTATACCAACTACTTGAATACAATTGCTAAGTAAAGAGAATGAGTTTTGAAAGCGATAGAGTCTCCCCAGTGTTCTCGAAAAAAGGTCCATTTCACTGTGCCCCTGCCTCTCTATTTATAGACAAAGATCAGTTGGACTCCCCTGGTGGGCCTGGCAGCCGATTACCTCAGCCCAGAAAGAGTGAGTTTTGGGTGCCGAACCACTAATGCCGAACAGACTGATGTCGAACCATCGATGCCGAACAGACTGATGTCGAATCATTGATGCCGATCTGATTGATCCCGAACCATCGATGCCGAACAGACTGATGTCGAATCATTGATGTCGATCTGATTGATCCTGAACCATCGATGCCGAACAGACTGATGTCGAATCATTGATGCCGATCCGATTGATCCCGAACCATCGATGCCGAACAGACTAATGCCGTACCACTGATGCCGATCAGACTGATGTCGATCCATCGACGCCGACCAGACTGATGCCGAACCACTAATGCCGATCAGACTGATGCCGATCCATCGACGCCGACCGGACTGATGTCAAACATCTCTAGATGCCGATCAACTCCGTATGTCGAATGTTCTGCCATGCCAAACGATCCAGGTACGCCGAACGCTTCTGCCATGCCGAACGAAGTGTGGATGCCGAGCAGTGTGGAATGTCGAACGCTCCATGTACAATACCGAACGACTCTCCAAGCCGATCGATATGCAAGTGCGGAGTGCCTAGTTGCCTGGTCAAACCTTCATGTAACAACCTTTGTTTTCAAATATTCGTAATTTGAGTTTCCCATATCAGTCCCATGACTGACCCAGAGTTTAGTTTCTTTTCCCCTTAAACTTTGGTTGCCCTATTTTTCCGAACAGCCAAGTAGTTAGGTAGCATGGAGCATTTCGAGAAGGAGCATGGAGCATAGGGCATTTTAGATCCTTCGTAGAAAGTTATCTATTAATTCTGCTATATTTTGTATGATGTATCAACCAGCACTGGTGAGAATAGGCAGTTATAACTATCTTGGATGGGTCGGTACTTATTAGAACTTTAATGGAGCAATTTGGAGTAATTGCATGTATTACTCATTTGTATAATTAAATGTTGAATGTGATGTGAGATTCTATTTTGTATATCTTCTGCCTTTATTTTCTTTTACCCCACAACAATCTACCTCTCTGGCACTTGGATTTACGGCACATGAATACCGAGGATGTATTAGTATCGATTTCTAAGGGTCGAGGAGGTGGGGTCATCACACAAGCAAAGCCCAATAAAGCCCATGATAACCCCTACTCCTCCCATTGTCGCATGCACCTCCACTCATCAAAGCCATGCACAAACACTTTCCAAGGCTATTCCCGCCAGCGAATAAAATGTACATACTTGTATTATGCCTTTAGAAAAATGTCCAACCTCCTTTTCTTTCTTCACGTCAGCACTTACGGTCACTACGACCTCCACAAGCCACAATTTCGAGTGCAACTAAAATGGAAATTTTAGATCTTTTTGCCCTCTACAACTTTCATTTTGGAAATTTTTGCTAATACTTAGTGTAGAGGAAGTTATTGTAATTATTAAATGGAAATGAGAATGTGACAATATGGTTCTGTTCATTTGCATGCAAGAAAATATCAAATGTGAATGTGTGTCCCTCCTTTTTCAAGCGTGTTGTGTACAACTATATATGCAAAGTTTACTTCAATGCTAAGGAAAGGAAGTACAAACGATTAAATGCTAAATAAACAAAGTCCTAACATTAAATGCAAAGAAAACAACACTCAAGTGCAAGTACATGCGGATGTTCAATATACCGAGAAAGATATATGCTTTGTTTAAAGTTTGAAAATTAAAAAGTTTTAAGGTACTTTGCTACACAATATCCCGTTTGCGTACGAGTCATGAATGACAGAAATAAAAATACGATCATGCACAACATATGACATGATCACAAAACAACAATAAAATATACTGGTTATCTTATTTTGTAAAGTTTCAAAAGTACCGACGTTTGCCGCAAAAAGAATTAAACGAAAATTTAATTATTTCCCAAATTAAAAATTATAAAAAATCCTATAAATAAGTTAAAAATACGTAATCAAAAATCAGGTCTAAATTAAGAATATAGATTTTTATTATAATTTAAATTCCAATTTGAATACTTAAATAAATTAAATATTCAAATTCGAAGACTCAAAAAATATGGGTCCTTACAGGTGCTCTAAGGGTGACAACTCAATAATGGGAGTCGTAGTGATGATCCAAAGGGTGAGTTTAATGATAGGGCTTGTGAGTGGAATTATGATTGTGTTCCACTATGGATATGAATGGAACTATGATTGTGTTTTACTACTGGATGTGCGCTATGGGATCGAGGATGATCAAAGGCTTTGATATATACTTGTAAAGAAGGGGTGTGTAGGGACGCCCACTTGGATTATTACTGTGTTCAGATTATGATTGTGGATTACCCAAGACCTTATGACATGGGTCTAGTTCCTAGCCACCTTAGTGGCAAGGATTTGTGCATTCATGTAGCCGCGATGCTCTTATGATCTTTACGTATTCGCTGACCTTATGATTGTGGTGGTTTTTGCCATCATCCCAAAGCACAATACACTTAAGATGGCAGGTATTCATTGAACTTATGACGGTGGTCACTTAGAAGATACCTTATGAAGTAGGTCTGGGGATCGAGGATTGATGCAGTTTCAGCATGAGTAGATGGTCATATTATTTTGAAGATGAAGTCATGACTGTGCATATATTATTTTGAAGATGTTTCCAGGACTATGCACTTGTTATTCTAAAAAATGTAGCCATGAGTGAGCACATGAATTATTTTGGAAGGTGCAAAAATATGGTTGTATACCGATTTTTTTTAGGATGAGAATACAAGAAAATTCATCGATCACATTGAAGATACTCATATTTGGATGGATGTGCAGTCAGAATAGGGATTAACATACACATGTCATTTGTCGATATGGTGATGTGGTGATTTCCCTTTTGAGATGTGTATGTGCTTTATTTTTATGACCTATGTTGATTGTTAATTTATGTATATTCGTTTATTTGCATATGCTTGTTTGGATTAACCTCTACTTTGTAGTGGGTTTTAATTACAGTCAATTAACATCGAATTATTGAGGTACATGATATGAATTGATATTTGATTGATATTGTTTCACTCTTTGTGATGGAGTGTTATTTTTACATATTGTAGTTAGGATTGATGATGATGAAGTACATGTGTTACTATAGTATGTATATGTAGGAAATTAAATTCATTGTTGTGAATGAATTGTTTTGTGTTGTGATTGATGATGTAACATGGTTGTATATACTACTTTATAAGTAGTTAACTTATGATTGATGTATTTCCCCCATATTTTGTGATTAAACCAATAATGGTGACTTATTGATTTGGTTGAGGGTTGTATTTGGAAATTCCAAGGGCGTAATTATTTTAAGGGGAAAATTTAACGACCCGCAAATTCGATAATGCAAAATATTAAATTAATTAGAAGTAATTTTTTTAATAAAAAGGTGAATTAGGTATATTATTTGTAACCGTTGCGAAGGCCTTTCCAAGAAGATCGGTTTGACATATAGTTTTGATATATTCAGAATTGCTGTTTGCGAAATAGAAGCGTTACAGTGTTTAAACAGCTTACGCATGTATTTTTGGCCGAACTGGATACATAGCAAAAAACCCAGCCTAACGACTATATATTTGAGGCTATGAAACCCTAGCATTCACCTCTATCTTCAGTTTTCTCCCCTAATTCCTGTCTAACAGTGATTAGCAAAATAATTGAAAAGTGAGTAAAATTCGAAGTGCCCAAACCCTAGGAAATTATATATCGTTGGAAAGCTCCCAGAGAATAGAACAGACTGCAAGCATTCATTTTTGGGTACGACATTCAAGGCGGCTTGAAATTGGTGATTAAATGTCAGTTGTTAGTTCTATCGCTTAGAGATCGATGATGAAACATCGACTACGGGGCGATCGAAGGTTTCTAAGTCATAAAAGAGGGCAAGGGAGTCTATCGGTATGGTTGGATCAAGTCATAAATCCCTTGAGTTAGGCAGAAAATTCGATAAAGGGGAAGGGTTTCATGGTAGCATGATCAGCTAAGGGGAGACTGAGGTGGTCTTAGAGGGGTTACTAAGGTGTGTCGCAGGCAGTGGAAGACGATGGTGAAGTTGGATCGAAGTGCAAGCATCAAGATTGGCAGTGGTTGGCAATTGAAAGGCGGGCCATGTTTTGGGTTCGAAGTGAGTTCAATGTTGGGGGAGGAAGAGATACATATTGTATTTGGTAATTTATTATTACTTTTTTAATAGTTTCGTATATCTTCTAATCTCTATATCTCTCGCATGTGAACTCCAATTCATGTGTGGTTTCTTCCGTTGGACTTGTAGATAAATTCCAAAAAATACGAAACTGGGTAAGCTGAATTTGGGGACTATTGGAAAAGGCATGTTTGTATATTTTTATTAATTTCATTAATTGAATTCAAATTGTAAAATAGATACCTCTTGAAGGAAAATTATAATTATTGATATATGTTATGATATATTGATAATTGTTTGATATTGTGACTATTTTGGATATGTTATGCCATGTTGACTATTTATTGTTGATTATTGTGCTATTGGATGTTTAACTTTAACCAATTGTTTATTTAATTTTTTGATGTAATTGATTGATATAAAATGGATGAAATTGGTTAGATTGGATAAATAAATTATAAATGATGTGATTTATGGATTTTGTATAGTGTTTGTAAATAATAGTGTCTGAATGAAATAAAATGAAATTAATTGGAGAAATTTGATAAGGTTATTATTTTTGAATTTCCGGGAAAATTGATAATAATAATGGAGAATATAGTTTAAACTTATTTTAGAGTGTATATTATTATTATCCAATAAAGCAAGATTTTATAAATATTAATATAGTTTTTGTGGAAGTTACACTGTTTTGAGATAAATAGCAATGAATTGTTTTGAGGTATATTAAAAAGATTTAATATGAATATTATTACTTTGACGAAAATAATAATACTATTGATTTGAAGGTAATTGAATGAAATTACAATTTTTGATGTAAAATACTATGTTTTAAAAGATTTAAAGTAATGAGATTACAATAAACTATTTTGAAGTATATTATTAATTTGAGAGAATTATTATTGTCTTTGAAGTAAATGAACAGGAAACTTTATAATAAACAATAATACAACAATTTTATACTTAAGAGAATAATGGATGCACATATATTATTTAGATTTTGTTAATCGTTATTTAAATCATTACATATGTTGCTCTATGACAATGGGACCGCATTAAAGATAGGTATGCAATGTTTTACCATTATTACTACAAAATGAATGGTATTTAACTATGGTTATATGGTGATTGAGGTTGTGTTACTAATGTTGTTTAGATTAGTACATATTTGATGATTGATGTTTTTACACTATTATGGGGTGATTAGCATACATAGATGATTTATACTTACATTGTGAAGTGTTGCTATGATGGATGATTAGTATGAATGTAACTATATTTGTGTTGTTATTATTTTCCTATTTATTGATTAAATACTGTAACAACCCGCATATTTTACGATTCGTATATTTAAATGTTCAATTTAAATATAGCATCGTTAGTCGGATTTTAGTCCGAAAAAGTCACTATTCGTAGAAATACAGTCGAATTAGTGAAAAGTCTATGTGGATAGTGCTATTTGGAAGTGCCTATTGGAAAACGCATTCAAACAGAAATTCAGATGTCTGAAATGGGTCGTTTAGACGTCTGAAATTGCTCGAGTCAAACCAGAAAGGAAGTAGGCTAAAATTGCCATTTTCAGACGTCTGAAATAAACGATTCAGACGTCAGAATATTGTTCTAGACATCATCAGTTTTTCCAGATTCAGACGTCTGAATCGTTCATTTCAGACGTCTGAATGAAGTTAGAAAACTCATATTTTTCCAGATTCAAACGTCTGGTTTAGAAATTTTAGACGTTTGAATGAAGAATGAAGTTGAGAATCAACAATTTGGACTCGAGACCAATTCCATTGAGTTCAAAATGGTGTTTGCGACTTTTTTGAGTATAAGCATCGATATGTTTGGAGTTGATTAAAATTTGGATGTTTTCAATTAGGGCTTTGGGTTTGGGTTTCAGCCCATTAACCCAACATATCAACCCAACTCCACTCCACTCCTCTTCACTCCTTCATAATATTTCCTAACACTCAAGCTTTAGAAAAATAGGGGAAGAGAAAAAGAATTAGAAATTCTAAGCCCTAATCTTCTTTGCAAATTCAAGTTCTAGCTCCAAAATTCAAAGAGAAGCTTAGGTGAGCATCTCCTTCTTCTTCTCCATCTCAATCTCTCTCCAATTTCAGAAATTTCCTATAACCTAATTTGGGAAATTATTGCTTCTAGACTTAGATTGGAGCTTCTAGAGTTGAAGTTGAAGAGTAGTTGATCTTCCTTTGCTTTCAAGCTTCTCCTTCATCGTTTTTGGGTTTAAAGGTGAGTTTTTGAACTCACATCTACGTCTATATCTTTGATAGTGTTAGGTAGCAATTCCTAACATCTATTCCTTGTCTATTTGCTTTTGAATTGAATTGGTTTGATGAATATTCCAATTTTTGGTGTTTGAAGTCAAAATCTATGAAAAATCATTATATGGATGTTTGGACATGTTGGTCGGAGTGTATTGGTGAGTCTTTAAGGTTGGGTAGTCATTTGGCGTAAACCTCTAGCCATCGTCACTCATCTGATTGCTTCCGATAGGATTTGGCCATCATTGGCCTAGGCAAAGTATTGCCTGAGCTCCAATTTCAGACGTCTGAAATATACAATTCATACGTCTGAATCTGCTTGTCTCGGTCCAATTTGCCTATTTTATATGGGTTTTCAATTTTAATCGATTCGTGTTGATCTGATTTGTTGTTATCTTTTATATCAACTTTGATGACTTCTTTTTTTGGGATTTTTGGGAATATCCATTTTAATGGATTCGGTATCGATTTTCATGGTGTTAATTCACGTCGTCGAATGTGGATTTTGGTGATTGATTGTTTCTACAATCATTTCTTTGATTTGTCACTATAAAATGCAAAGGTTTTCTATACCAGTAGTAAATATTCAAACTCTTTTACAAAGATGATTTCAACTCTATTTTTAATACAAAGCTCGTTTATAAAACTTTTTTCTAATCTATTAGTATATACAAACCTTTACCTCATTCGTATGAGAAAATCTAATTAAACGGCTTAGCAAAACAAGTGGTATGAAATGCTTGCGTTTACTTCGTCGGTTAATTTTTGGACTTGTTCGATTGAAAATCTTGTGACAATTTTTGAGTGGAAATCTACAATTCGTTCGTAAATATTTAAGTTAAGCTAGTGGTTATGGGACATGAAGCTAAACTCTTATATTTACTGGCCTAGTGTAATTCACACTTTTTATTGATCGATGATGATCATTTTGTGATTTAGACTAGCGATGTGCAATGTCTATTTGTTTGTGTGGGGACTAAAAACCCCGTTTGTGGAGTTTTAGCTCAAATTTGGCGGGGTCGCGACCCGTGGTCTTCGGACCGTTTGTGGAGCTTCGGCTCAAAATTTATGGTTAGCAACCATGGAATAGCGTTCCGTTTGTGATACACGTGTTGGTGAGTTTTCATGCTCCCGTTTGTGATAGGCCTCCCCCCTTTGTGATTTCTATACTTCTAGTTGATGATTTCTAGAATTTGTGTTTCACCTCTTTTTGTAATTGGCAATGATATGTTTGTCAATATTTGGGGTTTGGTGAATAAAATAAAGAATATGACATTCTTTTTGGTGATTTGAGATTCTTGAGATATTGTATGATTTTGTTGTTGTTTAAAGTATACTTGTCACGGTTTGACATTATCGTTATCATACGTTTTTGTTATATCTCTACTCATATCTCATTCTATATGCGATATTTATAGCTAGACTGATCCGTTTATTATTTTCTTATTAAATAATACTCGGGTCAGACCGAGATGTTACAGGTGCTTCTGCTTGACTCCTTATCTGGGACCATCTTCTGACTTTTGTCTAACTACACAGTTTTATAGTTTTTGTTATTATACATTAGAGATAGAGACTCCTTGATGTATAATTATTCTTTTATCTAGCACTTGTATCTATTCTTTTGGGATGTAGTGGATCTAGATTGACCACTACTTTAATGTACACTTTTATGTGATATATTCATGTCTGATTCCGCCTTTGTGATATGAGTGTCTATGACTGATTTGTGTTATGTTTATTTCTATATTTGTTTCTGAATGCCTCTTAGCCACTGTGTGGTAGCTTTGAGTTTGTATTGGATATGTCGGATTTCCTCTTGAAATGAAATGTAAGTTATATTATCTAACATATCGGTACTCGCACAAAGCAATTACACAGATGGTCGCTCCTCAACAGCCTTATTCTTCGCGCTAGTCGACGGCATTACTTAGTAGTGTCCTTGGCTAGCGTGAGCATAGAGGTGGGGTGTCACAAATACCATCAAATGTATGTGATGTTAAATGACTAATTGTATTGTTGTTGTTGTTGCCCCGTATGATGATCTATTGTGATGATGAGTAGTAATACTATTTTCTACTTCTGTTATTTGCATTGGTGGCAATGGTTGCATTGATTGCATTGATTGTAATGATTGCGATGATTGAATTGCATTAGCAGCATTGGTTGCTATGGATGCGATGGTTTTTATGCACTAAAAAGTATTTGGATGCAGGAGAGGGGCAGAGAAAACAGAACTACGTGGGCTTGATCCTCTAAAATGGGTATGTATGTGGTATTTTTCTATGCAGTAGCTGTCGAGCCTAAGGCTGTAATGTATAGGTTTAGGCGCGGTCCGAACATAGTTGAAACCTTTCTTTTTCTTTTTATTATGTATACACATATACACACACATATTATATATATACATATATACATACACATATACATATATATATACATATACATATATATATACATATACATATATATAATATACATATACATATATACATATGTAGTTGTGAAGTTGTTGGTAGGAGCAAAAGAGGAAATGGAAGTGTGGATTGTTAGTCTATATGCAGATAGCTAATTTGGTATATTCTTTTATACCATAATTATACCATTTATGAGTTAATGATAATTTATGCATTGAAATGTAAATTGATGTAATAAGTTTGTAAAATAATCTTATTATTGAGATAATTTTCATTTCTACTGATGTTTGATTCCGCTCTGAGGATTCCCGTTTTTGTTCATAGCTTTTAGAATTTTTAATTTTATCTACCAATGGTACTATTTTTAATATCTAAAATTAGTTGTAAACGTGTTTTAACATCGTTTATAATTGATTTTGTATTTTAAAAGTAGTGGGTCGTCACATGTATTTTGATGTTTGGATTTGTACCATGCCTCGGGAGATTTTGTATGTGAAAATTTATCAACCCAAAACCCAAAAAATCTCCCCATAATATGTAAATTTTGAATTGTTTGGAATCCTAGCTGTTTTATTTTAATATAGTAGGGTTTGATTCATTAATATTTACGATAAAAATATTTTGTATTCTATTTGATTCCACTTTTCGATTTGTGATTGTAATGACAAAGAATTCCATAACAAGGATCGAAAGAGGTGTGCAAAGTAGAGAAAAAATGATTTTTTTTTCTTTTATCCATTGTTTGCATCACATATTTCTACAATTAAAATAAGTATGATATTCTTTGTCATTTTAATACTATTTGTTTTGGAATATAAAAGATTTGTATTGTAAATCTGCTTTTTTGGAAAGGACCATAATTCTACTATATTAACATAAAACTAATTGTATGCTTTTTAGGTTCTATTTTTGAATATGTATACAAGTCTACTTTTTGTGTAGCTAATTTATTTTAGACATTGGCTTTTATGTGATTGCGGTATTAAATTGGGACTATATTGTATAGTAATTGTAGTTGCGAACATTAAAATAATATAATACCTCTAATAAGAAACAGACAAATTACTTGAATACGCATAAAACTAATTAGGCATAAATATAATAATAATACATTCCTTTAAACCTCGAAAAAGACAGTTAAATTATAAACCCATATAATATATAATATATAAGGAAACTGACAAATTAAATGGTAATTAACAATCAACAATCAATTTGATAAAATGAGTTAGGGACAAGTATGGAAATTAATCTATAAAGCTTTACATTAAATGTTGGAGAGTAGAAATATGGCTAAGTCGTAGGGATGCAAGGTCAATTGAAAGCACATAAAAGTCTGTCCAACTAATCTTACTACCAACAATGTGACTTTTGCAACTGATGTGGGACATTACCTATAATAAGTACATGCGGTGGATGCGAGTGTAGTCCAAATTTTGTAGGTTTAGTCTGCTCAGCTAATCTGGCTACCAACACTTATAAATAATCGGACTAATATGGGACGTCATGGTTGGGTTATGGACCATAAGGATGGGGTAATACTAAGATGGGACTGCTTCGGGGTTGAGGTATTAAATGGTTGTGTTAAGGTCTATCTCTTCCTATTTAAGAAGTATTAAATGGTCGGGATCATTGTGTAGGTGTGTTAGTAAAAATCCCTTCGAGGAGGTCCGCTTCGAGGTTGAGGTATTAAGTGGTTATTGGAGAGTCTGCCCCTTTTCTTATCTAAGAAGTATTAAGTGGACTAGAAGATATTTTATACGATGTCGATTAGGGAGTACCAAGAGGGGTTTGCCTTAGGGTAGATATTAAATGGCTGAAGGGTCTGCCTACTTCCCATTTAAAGGGTATTAAGTAGCCTAGTTACTTCCTCTCGCATTGTTAGGATATGATTGGACCACAGATGTATTCTTGAGTCCAATATACTCTATAGTTGTGTTGCACCCGCTTTTATAGTCATAGAGTAAGACTCATAGGGCGACTAGCCCATAGTTGAAGGTATGCGTGGAGGAATATAATAAATACATAAGACATAATACTTATCTAAATGCCTACGTCCATATATTATTATCATAAAACTTAAGGTTTTCATTCACCGGACATTGTTATTTTGACTCCCTCCTCACTACAACTACGGGTTAGATACAATGATGAGTGTGGAGAAGATGGTAGAAGACTTGGAGGGCAGTTTTCTACTATAGTTATCTATTTATGTTATTATAATGTACCCAGATTATGTATCAGATATGTTTTATGTATTATTGAGACAATGTACTTTTGTGGTTTGTTTTTATAAGATGGGTACTTTATTTTATTATTATATATTTTATTCCTCCATTGTGAGACTCTCAAAGCATAGATAGATAGCCGTGCATATTGTTTAATCAATTATACCAACCAACAGCCAGCTCCAGAATGGACCTAAGGTTCAATGGGCTTTATTTGGGTGGAAAATTAGGCCCGTTCCGGAGAGGGTTGTTACACATGGATATTGGGGATATGAAACATTATATAAGTGTGGTCATTAGAGAACAAACATAGAATGACTCGTTGATAGTTTTCTATTAGTTATTGTATTTAAGTTGGCTACAAAAGACCTACGATATGATGTGCACTAGTCTTATGGTTTGAGAGTATTGTTTGACCTATATGCGAAGACCATACTTTGATCTATGGATAATCACACGACAACTGATCATGTGATGAATGTAATTGTATATGTGTTAATACACATGAAATGAGACACTGGTCAAGGTATGATTTGTCTCCTTCGTTTAGAAAGTTAGTGTCACCATAATTGAAAATTGGTACAGAGTCATAAAGATCTTACTTGGAAAAGTATGGTTAATCAACAAATGTCATCGAATTTTACTAAGTAACTTTGAAGGTAAAATTTCACAGTTAATTGATGCTTGACTACAACAACACAACTAGCATGAATATCAATCTGCGGTGTATCAATATATTATAGAAACTGAGAATTCATCCTGCGGATTAAACACCAACACAATTTATAGTCTATCCAACTACCAAATAAATAATGATTTTATGCACATGAATATGAGATGGTACCTTATATAGATAAAGAAAAGATGTATGTATAAATTTGATGCTAATTGATTGATTAATTAATCTTTCCACAAATTTTTATAATTAATTTTATAGTTAATTGTGAAATATTTGCTTATGCTTTTACCACTAGTTGCCTAATTCATTATGAAATCTTTTCATATGCCTAATTCATTTATATGGCATCTCCACGTATATTCTTTTTTCCTTTTATTGTATCATTAGTTTGTTGGTTGAATCGATTAATTAATTTTATTTAATTTTTATAATAATTAACATATCTATATAACATAAATTTAACAAAAAGGAGATAATTAAGCTTTGAAGCTTACAAACGCCAAAAGCAGGAATAATACTGGTTATAATCCACATCCTTCATATGCACCAAATCCTATATCGCATTTGTCTTCAAATCCATTAGTTGTGAGTTGTGAGTCATAGGAAGATGGGAGTTTGGAGCATTGGTGGAATCAAATAGTTAGGAGTCACTATAATGGGTCAAAAGAAGGAAGCAAGAGAAGAAGGGAAGAATAATGGAGTTTCCATAGAAGTGAAAGGTGCGGCTGTCAACGGATGCAGATGGATGCGGATATAACTAAATTTGCATCTGAAAGTTAAAAAATTTGTCTGCATCTGATATCCGCGGATATTTCAAAATTTACATTCGTATCTGCATCTATTGATTTTTACAATATATCTAGAAATATTTTCATTCAAAAATAAGATGGGGATAATTCCATATATTCGGAAAATCCACTTTCGAAAGCTGAATTGAGTTTTATACTGAAATTTGAAAACATCATAATCCATGTGGAGTTCAGATAACAATCTAGCATAAAAGCTAATAAACCACAATTCTTCAGTTTTTCTAGCAAAAATAACAATCTCAAATTGTTGTAATGAGTTATGATTACATGCATAATTAATTAGTAAATACAATATTACAATTTGAACAAATGTAGCAAAAATAAACAACAAGCATGCAACCTAGTAAATAGAAAGTTTTTTGATTATGTTGAGTTAGGTTCTGAGTGTGAGTGAGTAAATTGAAAGGTGAAAGTGAAATTATGAAAATAGGTGCAGCTGAATTATTAAAACTTAGCAAATAGGGTTTTAAAATGTTAAGGGTATTATAACCTTAGAATTGTTTAATATGGGATCCAATGATAGAACGAAAAACAACTTTAGAAATAATGTTGAAATAGGTAACAATTTTTTTTTTTTATAGTGTCCATTTCAGATGATAGTAGAATTATAAAAAAATACACTTTATTTTGACGGACGAATATTTTTCGGATAAATGGATACACTCATATCTACATTCACATCCGAAAATATTCGGATATCGAATATCCACTTCCGCTTTTCGGATATCGGAAAATATAGGCATTTTTAGATACGAATCCAGAATGATTTCTGATTTTTTGAATATCCATTAAAAGACCTAGTAAAAAAGTTTCTTCCCCTTTCTTTTTATTATTGTTGTTATCATTAGTGTTATTATTTCAAATTTGGTCGCTTGTCACGATGTAGGGTTTCATGCAAAGTGAAATGATTACGTTTCTTTATCGAACAGTGACATACAATCCCTGACTCAGCTCATTTACTCAATACCAGAAAAATAAAGTAGCCCGCAACATTTTTTATGGGCTTATAATTAAATATGTTTTTTGTTTTTTGGTGTACATGGATAATGATTTACTTATGGATGTTGGGGACACCAAATGTTATGTATGTTTGGTCATTACAGAACAAACACAGAATGACTCATTGATAGTTTTTTATTGGTTATGTATTTAAGTCAACTATAAAAGCATCACATTATGATGTGTAGTGATCTTATGATTTGAGAATATTGTTTGACTTATGTGTGAAGTCATATTTTGATTTATAGACACTAACATGACAACTAATCATGTGAAGATTGTAGTTTTGTATGTGTTAATACACATGAAGTGAGATATGATTTGTGGCAAGTGCCCTCACACCATCGGAACCCAATATACCCATGTAGTGCGCTGTGGAGGTACCCGACCAGTGTAGGATGGTAGCTTAGGGTGTAAGTAAAGAAAATCCAAACATAGAACCTGTATAACATCTCACAGTGCATAAACAAAATACAATAATCAAATAGATGTAAAACAGGCGAGATGGAATATAACTAAGTGAATCAAACAAATTAGAGTATATTGGCTCGTCATAGTTATACAAAACAAAATGATAGAGGTTATACATTCAAGTCTTCAAAATGAATTCTATAACTGTCTCTAAAGCAATACAAATACTGGCAATGCTCCACAGTACTGCACGGTGGAATATAAGCGATAGTAAGCTCTAAAGTATGATACCAGAAAGCACAGCCTCCTGCTCGCAACTTTTGTAGCTCCACGCGCTATCCAGACCTGCTATCCTAGTTTACTCATTTAAGAGTACCTGCGATAATAAGAAGCAAAGCATAAAACCTCGAGTCGGACGACAATCTGGAGTGAGTGATACATCACCTCGAAAATAATATAAAATCGTATATAGTAAACATGGGCATAGGGTATGAAGAACCATACCTGATTTGTCCTTACATCCAAAGAGTAAACACATAACAATCGATATATGCTAATCTACTATCGTTCCAAACAAGTGTGCTAAAATTAAAGTACAATATCAAATGTCTAGGTATACGGTTGAAATTACCTACGTCGTATGACACCCTAGAGTGATAAACAACCAAGGCAAAAATATCATCCATCAAAAAATCCTCACCATCACTTGCCTATGTTGGATATATGATAACTTATATGCCACAATCGCAAACCAGAGAATCAATCATATCCTAGCTTCTTTGGTGCCCGAATCCATGCCACTTTATTAGGCTAGGAACCAATCTCACAATCGAAAATGCCCAGGGTAATCTACTATTGCAAGATCTGGATACGACCGCAAATCTAGGTGGGCATCCCCACATACCCCTTATTTACGAGAACTATAGAAACCTTTGAATTATCAATGATCCCTTTGCACGCATCTCCATAATGGAACTCAATCGTTATTCCATCCCTGCTATCTCCACATTAGAACAAAATCGCAAATTTTACTCACAAGCCCTCATCATTTTACTTTTCCTTGTGGATCACCGTCACAACTCCCATCTTTAAGTCGTCATCTTCGAGATACCTCTACACACCCATCGTAAATCGTAGAGCCATCATACCAAAGTTCCAAAGTTGACGTCGTCGTCGTATCGAAGTGCTACGCTATCGCTTCACTAGTTGCCACCCGAAATCCAAGGCCTTCCTAGGTTATTGAGTCATCTACTTCACTCCTCATTGCCCACTAA
The DNA here is from genome assembly GCA_030737815.1 of Allium fistulosum. Taxonomy (NCBI): domain Eukaryota; kingdom Viridiplantae; phylum Streptophyta; class Magnoliopsida; order Asparagales; family Amaryllidaceae; genus Allium; species Allium fistulosum. The sequence goes on along the minus strand of CM060908.1, from coordinate 295,131,133 downwards.
ACCCTAGTACAAGTCACAAAGAAATCCCGAAGTGCCGACTCACGATCAAAAATTCCCCAACGTCATATTTCTGCTCAAATATTCCCATAGCCGACCCAAAGCAATCACTAGAAAAGCCCAGACCAACCTTCCTTCCAACTCGAACCATCCCCAAAAGAACTGAACCTAACTTCCTATTCGAGTGTTGACCCAAAGCACCCTTCCCAAGTCACCAAACATGACTCGAAGCATCCACCAAACAGTGTTTCTCATTCGACACCAAACAACAGCGCCATCAGACAGCGTTTGGTGTCTAGTCCTCCCCATGCTGACTCGAAACCAAGCCCAAACAAACTCCCCACTGGACCGAAGAATGCCACGAGGAACCACCAGGAAGAAATGTTGTAGTAGCTTTGATTTCTAATTTCGTGCGGATTTCACCGCTACGCTCCATTCTTTGACCCTTGTGCATTATGTATGCATCGATATGACTCTTATCATCCCTTAGCCTATCCGTCGAAGTCTGATTTCATGGTTCCTACCTCTAATTTTCTCTGATGAGCGTTTTCAACCATTTAAGCATACACACAAACACCACACATGCATCATTCAACATCAAAACAACAATTCATTACTAATCATCCTATAATGTATCACTAATATAGCCTAGCACGCATTGAGACAACCAAACATCAAATTAACATGGTTAGAACACTTAAAAACATTTAAATTCATTTTTTACTTTAGGTTTTATTTTTAAAGCATTCCTAAAACATGATTTTGACTTTAAAAATGAATTCAAAAAAAGGTAAAACTCATAAAGACATATATAATACGGTGAGAAATGATAAATCACTCACAAACTCTTCAAAATCCAAGTTTTGCATGCAAATCGAGACAAATCTGAAAATGAACAACAAATGCTAAATTTGTCTTCCCTAAAAAGGTATACTTAAAGATCTCTAACTAATCTCCTTGCTAATTTGCCTTTATTCTATGATTTAGACTTGATTTGGAAAAGAAAAGAGAAGGTTTTGGGTGAAGAATGGGTTAATGGGGGCTTAGATCTATTTGGGAGGTGGTAAAAATGATTTGGGGATGTTTGATTCACTAAGCCGATACAATGGGTTATTGGGTCTCTTCCCAATCCCACCAATTATCCACTAAGCTGCTACAAAAATTGACAAACTTCAAATAGCCATATCTCCGAACTAGAAAGTCTAAATCGCTATTATGACCACTCCAGGAAAGAAAACCATTATCGTAACACCCCGCAAAAATTAATAAGAAATAAATAAGTTAATAAATAATTAAATAAGATAATGCTAAAAATGAAAATTTTGTAAAAGTCATAATTTGACCATGGATGTTATGTCATTGCATTCGTGGCGAAACTCTGATCAATTTCCATATATAATATGTTGATAACGGAGCTCAAACTAAAAATTTATGGATGTTTGAAATTTTTGGATTCAAAATAATTAAATTGAATTCAAATTCAAATAAATAAATAATTCTCAAATTTGAAATTCAAAAGTAAACAGCAATAAGTAATGTTAAAACTAACGTTAACGTTAAAGAATTAATTAGGGTAATAAATAAATAAAACAAAGGCACAAAAATTCTTCACGAAATGAACTTGTCGGTCGACGGTATGGTAGGGGCGGTTGATCGGTTATCAAGTGGCAGCAAGGGTTTGTTGCAACAGTTATGGATTTTATTATTTTAAACTAACTTAAATCCGACGCTTTTGGTGCATTCCAACCACTATAAATAAAAGCCTAGTCCCCTCAATTTTAGTCATAAATTATTTTGGGAACACAACGAAACTCTATCAGTCTCTCTTCTCAAAAGATTCAAGAAATTCTCTATGGTTTTAGGTAAGAAATTTTAGACGTTTATTATTCTATTTCTTATCATTCTCTCCTCCAACTCCTAAATTCCTGAATCTAATCCGTATGCAATTCCCTTGTTGCATATTTATAAAAAGAGAGATATGAAGGAGATTATTATAGGCATGTCAAGTCCAAAAAGATGCAAAGCTAAGGACCTGTTCTAAGTGGAAATCTTAAACTTTTTATTTTATAATTGTATAATACTATTTGGATTGATATATGCCTTAGGGAATTTTGATTTATGAAAATGTCACGTTAAAAACCCCCAAAATTCCCCCAAAGCGAAATGTCAATTCTTAGGTTGGAATCTCGATTGTTTATATATTAAAATAATGGAATTTGTGTAGATTTTGTAGTTTTAATCGTTTTACCTTATATTCCACTTCTTATCCTTTTTCTTTGGATTTGATTATGGGTTTTGATTAGGGAATGGTGTGTAAGGTATGAGTTCTTATTCGTAGTTTACACCGCCTATTTCTATAATTTGACTAGAAATTCCCTTTGTCTAAATTCATGTAAAAAGAAGTTTAATAGAGCATAAAAATAATTAAATTGCAAGTTTCTATTATTGGTATATTCCGTTGTTTTAGTATAAAGTAAGCTGGATTTGGATTCTACGTACAAGTCTGTTGATTTGATTTTGGATATTGGGTTTATTGTATATTTGTTAATATGGAAATGGGACTTGTATAATTTTAAAGATTTGACATTTAACACTAGATTAGAGCGTGTACTCCGCATGCTTAGAAATTTACTAAGTTTGTATTTATATATATAAATTAGCACAAATAACGGATAATTATAACGTATTAATTGCGTAGTTAATAGGCTAGTAATTACTATTAAATCCCCTTTAGGAAAGGAATTAAATTTATAAAGGCATGATACAAGTTTCCTTATAAGGCCTTATTTTGGAATACGCTAAGATGAAAGATAATATATTAAGAGAGTATGGTAAATTATGACTAAGTTATAAGGATGCGAGGTTGGTCAAAAGCACAGAGAAGTCTTCCTAGCTAATCTGACTACTAGCAGTGTGGCTTTGGGGTGATGTGAGATGTCACTTATAATAAGCAACCATGGATAACGCGAGGTTAATCCTGAATTCTGTAGGTTAAACCTACCCAGCTAATCTGGCTACTAATATCTATGAATGGTCAGACTAATGTGAGATGTCCCTATGGCATAATGCAAAGGACCTGCTTCAAGGATTGAAGGTATTAAGTGGTTGTTTGAGTGCCTACCTCTTCCCTATGTAAGAAGTATTAAATGGTCAGAGTTAGTGGTTAGGCACGATAGAAGGTATCTCAAAGTGAGTCTGCTTCGAGTTAGGTATTAAGTGACCTTTAAAAGGTATACTTATCCTATAAAAAAAGAATTAAGTGGCTTGAAGAGATTCCATGCAATGTCAGCTAGATAGTACTTGAGAGGAGTCCGCCTTGGGGATATGTAGTAAATTATGGGAGCCTACTTCAAATGAGGTCTTAAATAGTCAGAGTCTGCCTATTTTCCATTAAAGAGGTATTAAGTGGCTTGGGTACTATCTCTTGCATTAATAAGGCATTATTGACGATAGTTATGGGCTATTGGGATGAGAATGCCTTAGGGCCTATAAATGGAAAGGTTTGCAACATAGTTAGAATCGTAAAACATATTCTTATTTAAATTATACTGCTCAAGTACTATGATAAGAACGTTCGAGATTTTTATTCACCAGATATTTTTGTTCTGACTCCCTCCTCATTACAACACGGGTTAAGGAAGAAGATGACAGTTTAGATGGCGATAGGGATGCGGAAGCTTGTGGAAGTTGTCTATTTATCTACATATGTGGTTTCCTTTATTTTTCGATGTACCCATGAAAATAATAATGTTGTAACTTTGGAATATTGTACTCCATACATTTTGGTGGTATTGTACTTTGTTTTTATGACATTGAAATTTTTGAATAAAGGGTACTTCTGATATTATATTTTATATTTCCGTTGTGAGTTTCTGAATGTATAGATAAATAGCTCTGTGCATTATTCTTTATACCAACCAACAGCCAGCTTTGGAATGGGTTTAAGTTCCAACGGGCCTTTTCTAGGTCGGAATTTAGGCCTATTTCGAGACGGGTGTTACAATCATATTATTCCAATGGAAGTGGTCTCGAATGCTATTTTAGTTTATATCGAAAGTTATAGCCGTTACAAGTCACTACTCCACATCCCCTGAAGTTATAAGGTTATACGAGCTAATATGAATTTAAAAAAATATTTTACGATCCTCCGATACGTAAAATACGGGTTGTTAGACTCTCTCCTTTAGGAATCTCACCTTCGAAATCCCAACACAAATAGGGTAAAATCAAACATAGCTACCATGCATGTCTAACATCCACAAGAAAACATATAAAACATCAAACTTGCACACATAAACATGAAATGATATGCGCGCCTTCCCTAACATTAGGAGTGAGCAATATTCGGTTAGAACCGAATTAACCGACCAAACCGGTTCATTTCGGTCGGTTCAGTTTTGAAATTATATCGGTTTGAATTTGGTTTGTAAAATAATTTTATTTTGGTTATCGGTTTAACCGAATTAACCGAACTTTTATTATATTATCCAAATTCATGGCATTGTAATACTCTAAACAATTGGTTTAGTAATAAAAAAACAAATCTTCTCTATTAAAAATAGGTTAATTTTTCTTATAAACTTAAAATAAACACTCAAAATAGTTCATATAAACATGAATATATGTTTTCCACTGACTAAATCAATCGTTCGAATAATAACATATAATAAATTCTCTTACTTGCTTTATTAGTTCGGTTAAATTGGTTACCGACCAAATTAACCGAAATTAATTCGGTTTTGATTTTTTTCGGTTTCAATTCGGTTTGACATTTTTTAGCTCAAAACCGATCGAACCGAACCGACCGAATGCTCACCCCTACCTAACATGCAGGATACTAAACTACTCTTTATGATATCGAAAGTGAAAGTAAATGCAATGAACAGAAATTCTCACCAAGTAAAGAGCTCCGGAAAATGGTCCTAATGATCTCTTTGGTCTCCCAAGTACAATCGCCTTCGCTCTCACTCCATTGAAATTTCACCAGCTCTACCATCTTCCTCCTATGATTCTTCGTATCATGTCCGATAAAACGAATAGGCCTGCGAAGTCTTGAAGCTTCTGGTTCAATCTCGATATCATCAAGCTAATCCGGTTCAACTATCACGTCTAAGCCATGCACAAACTTCTGCAAGTGAGAGACGTAGAACACGTTGTGCACGCTTGCCATCTTCTAAGGTAAGTCGAATCTACAAGCTAGATTCCTGATCCTCTCAAGTATCGGAAAAGGACCAACGAACCTCGGTGCCAACTTCCCCTTAGTACCAAATCGAACAACATTCTTCAACGGAGAGATCTTGACAAACGCCATATCACCGATAGAGAACTCTAAATTATGCCTTCTCTTATCAGCGTAGCTGTTCTATCCATCCAGGGCATCTTTCATTCATTACCGAATAATCTCGATCTTCTTTGAAAGTCTTCTTAACCATATATGGCCCAAGTATTTGTTTCTCGCCCGCTTTCCACCAATATGAAGGAGTGTTTCATGGTCGGCCATATAATGCCTCAAATGGTGCCATACCGATACAGGACTGATATTTGTTGTTGTGTGCGAACTCCAATAAATACAAATGATTGTCCCATGGCCATTGAAATCGAGAATGCAAGCTCGCAAAAGATCCTCTAAGGTGTGATTCACCCTCTCAGTCTGCCCATCAGTTTATGGGCGATAAGCTGTATTGAGATGCAAATCCATCCCCAATGCCTCTTGTAGGCTCTTCCAAATTCCACTAGTGAACAAAGGGTCTCGGTGGCTCACAATGCTCCTTGACACACTATGGAATCGCACAACCCACTTCACATACAACTTGGCCAAGTTGGGCGTTGTTCTATTAGACTTTCCGGGTATAAATCTAGCACTCTTAGTCAATCTATCGATATGACGTAGATATTATCATACCCTCCTCTAATCCTCGGCAATCCATCAATGAAATCCAATGAAACTTATTCTCATTTCCACTTGGGAATCTCGAGCGGTTGTAGCAAAACACTCGGCTTCTTCTACTCTGTCTTTACCACCTGACAATTTAGGCACTTTGATATGAATGCCCCAACATCCTTCTTCGTCCCTTCCCAATAAAATGTCTACATTTCCAATAAAATATCTACCTCATATGACGGTACATTTTATTGCCATCGGGATGTATAGTCAATCTCGAATGACGGCACTCTTGTAGCACCTCATCCCTAAACCCATTGACATCGGGACCAAACAACCTCTCATCCTTATGACACCAACCATCACGGTCGAGCCCATGCTGCTTCGTCTCCTCGGACTCTACTCCTCTTCTATCTACATCATGATCTCCGCTAGTCTAGCATCTCACCTTTTACTAGCACCGATTCGTTCAATCAAAGTATGTCTAATCGTCAAGCTAGCCAACACTTCCGGCTCTAGCTCACATCGAGGTTTAAAACCAAAGCCAACGATATACTCCATCTGCTTCCATTCTAGAAACATCACTCCCAAGCTGGCATGTCTCATACTGAAAGCATCAGTGACTACATTTCCCTTACCGACCATATAGGAAATGTCAAAGTCATAGGATGCCAGGAACTATAACCGTCGCTGCTGATACAGTTTAAGATCCTTCTAGGAGAAAAGGTACTTCAACAGTTTGTGGAATGTATACAACTTGAACCTCACTCCAAGCAAATAATGCTTCCATTTCTTTAAAGTGAATACTATCGTAGCCAACTCCAAATCATGAGTCAGATACTTCCTCTTGTGCGGTTTCAGTTGTCGACTAGCGTAGGGGAAAACATTTTCCCTCTACATCAACACCACACCTAATCCAGTTCCATAGGGGTATATGTATACTGTCAGCTCCTCATTCCCACTCGGAATGACTAACACTAGTACATTGGTCAACATCTCCTTTAGACTCACGAATACGTGCTCGCATCTCGCGTCCAAAATAAAAGTCTGATTCTTCTTTGTTAAATTGGTTAATGGCGATGCTACCTCAAAGAAGTCCTTAACAAAATGCCTATAGTATCCCGCCAATCCAAGGGAGCTTTTCACATCTGAAGTGGTCTTGGGTCGATCCCAACTTTCACTACTATCACCTTCGAAGGATCAACTGCAATGCCCTATTCAGAAACAATATTAACAAAGAATCGCACTTTCCTCCACTAGAAGTAACACTTCGAAAACTCCACCTTCAGTCAGTGCTTCCTCAACACCTCGAGTACAATCTGCAAATGCTCTTTGTGTACCTCCTCCATCCTCGAATAAGCAAGAATATCATCCATGAACACAAGTAAAAAATTATTTAGCTGATCCTTGAAAACATGATACGTAAGTTCAACAAAGTATGCCAGTGTGTTGGTTAGCCTAAACAGCATAACCAACCACTTATAGAATCTATATGGTGTATGAAACACTATGATTGGCATACTCTCTATTGCTACTCTCAGTTGATTAAAACCAGTCGCATGGTCCAATTGAGAGAACAACCAAGCACCATGGAGCTGATCGAACAAGTCATTAATACGCGAAAGTGGATACTTTTCTTCTTCGTCACCTTATTCAGATAATGGTAACTTACATACAATCTCAAAGAGTCATCCGCCTTGGTAGTGAACACTACAAATGCTCCTCGCTTAGATATACTCCATCGAATGAACCCTTGTCATATATGTCATTCACTTGCACCTCTAGTTCCTTTTGCTCTCTCGGCGCCATACGCCTCACTGGAATAACAATCTATTTGACAACCTTCACTAAATCTATACAGAATTTGATCTCCCTACATGGTGTTAATCCTGTCACCTCCTCGAATATGTCTGGATACTCCCTCATGATAAGCACAGATGACAACACATTGTGTGGGATACCGATCGAGTACAAAATGCTAGCCATCACTTCATCGTCAGGTAGGCAGCCTTTCTCCAATCTACACCCATCATCCATCTCTATCACCACCCACGGCCTCTCACACATTACTCTGTACTTCTGCAGCCAGTCAACCACAAAATAATATCAAACCCCATGAAACCCAAAATAAGGCAATAACAAAAAAGACATCCACAACTCAATAAGGCTAAGTCTCAACAAACCATGCAAATGCTAGTCGATCCTTAGGGTTTATCAACCAAAGGTTGGTTAACTATCTCAGGTTTCAATCCTAATTTATCTACCAAATCATTGGATATGAAGGAATATGAAGCCTCGATATAAATAAACACTAGGTGTATCAAAAATAGAAGTATACCTTGTATAAAGACGATCTTCACCTTTTCCTTCACCGATGGAGCAATTGACAAAGTTGGAACGACGTTCAAAGCGTAAGCAGATACAGCCTGCTTATTCTCGGTGGTTCTGGACAATCCTTTTTGATATGCCTCGGCTTATTGCAGTTGTAGCATTTCTTGACTTCTACCTTACAATCTTTCACAAGATGTCCACTCTCCCTACAATTGTAGTAAGTAGGTTCTCGGTTGCTCTTCGTCTAGCCACCCTTGATCTACAACTGCTTCCTTCTTTTGTTATGTTGTTCCACTTCTTCCTGCCTCCTCCTCTTGCTTGTGGATTTGGTTCAATTTTGGAATAAACAATGGGCCTAAACTTTGGATACAGACTCTCACGTATGAGAGCCTTCTCCATCAGCTTCTCAAAGAACTCATCAATGTGCCCCCAACAACTTCTATCCTAAGCGCTCGTCCAAGCCTATAATAAACTTCTCGTTCTTCTTGAGCAGAGTATCGATGAAAGATAGGTCATGCTTTGATAGCATATCAAGCTCGGCCATGTACTCTGACACAGACATCTTGTGATGACCTACATTTTTGGACGGTTTGAATTGACAATAAACCACACATGTCTAACCCAAACCATTCAAAAGGGTGGATTATCAATGGGGTAAATAAGAAAATAAAATAAAAGAAGGAAAACAAAATATAGAATCTCGTTGCGGAATGACAAAATATAATAATCAAATAAGCAGTTCATGAAGCTGTTTTGCAATATACATTTGATTACACAATTTTTACAACATAATCAGAGTACAAACAACAACATACCAATAATGATGCAGTGAAATAATACTAATAATAAAATATACCAAACTTCGTCTTCGTCCTCCAGAATTAATGTATTCAAACACTGAAAAACTCAGGCTGACCCGAGCGTAATGAAAAGACAAAACATCGAGTCAGAACTAAAAGTTCTTATGAAAGTTAAATCAATAACAAGTAAATATTAGTGTAATAGCTTCAGAGATGTTTACGGGATTTTACATCTCCTATCCAATGTATAACGTGCATGCAATAACTTAAGAGATGTTACGGGGTTTTCCATCTCTTAAGGATCCGTTAAACTATTTATTTATAGTAAGATACGCTACATATATAATGTCTATCAGTAAAGAAAAATATTAAAATAGTGTTAAGGCTTTACATTGATCCCCTTTAACACATTTTTAAGCAATTTCCTACAGTTTGCCTTAGTAGCATCACCAATAACGTCGGTAGCCAGGGAGGCGCCGTGATAAGACAACACTAAAACAAAATCGTGGTGGTCGCGAATAAGGATAAAGATTATGACAAGGCATGTGAGGCAATGCCCAAGGTAGGATACTACCAGTTCGGGTCGTAGGGTTGGTGGTAACGCATCGTAGCTACGACCGCCCACCACGTCCAACACCCCCAAAATCAAATCAAATCAAGGTGCATCGATCAAGCCAACATCAATATAGTAATACGAAGAGGTGTGTCCGTTAGGGGTAGCAAGCCCACTTGGCCCTGACAAGCCATCTTGTATTAGTCATTTCAAATTGGCACAAGTGCCAGGGTCATCCATCATCGTTCTCTTTCTTCAAATCTAGCAAACGTTCACCAAATCCAACCACTTCATTCTGGATCATCCACCACGTACACAGTTGTTAAATTAGTTCCAATATTGACAGAGAATATGCCAATAAGAGGACCCGGTCTCTTTAGCAACTAAACGTCATTTTTCACACTAGTTGGTTCTTTTACATTTCGAAACCGATTCATATTTGATATCAAAATATCATATTCAATTCAAAATACCCTTCATTTCAAAATCATCATATTTACTCAAAATATGTCATTTTCATTTGAAAATATCATTTCAAATTCCAACTTAGGTTATAACCTCATTTAACCACATTCGCATTTAAATCAACAATTTAATATAAACATTTCAACTTTGCACAATTTGAAATTTTAGAAAATAGTTTGAATAGTTATAAATAGTTTAAAATAGTTTAAATAGTTTGATATAAAAATGGTTTGAGTATTGAAAATAGTTTATATAGTAAAATAGTTTGGAAAATCTAAATAATTTGAATATTAAAAAGGTAGATTTTTAACATTTTATTTTAAAATAATTTATTTTGAAAATAATATCAAATCAAACTGTTTCTTTCCATTTCAAAAAATCTGGACCCATGTCCAAATTTCAAAACAACAAAACTCAATTTCTGATCTTTAAATTCAATTGACTCAATTTCAGTTAAGCTTCAAATCGACTTAATTTCACTTTCAATTCGAATTAACTTCAATTTTCGAAACGTTCATTTTTAACTTCAAATTTGATTCAACAATTTAATTCTTATTTTAAACCATTTCAATTTATATAAATTTCAAGTCCATTTTCATTTAATTTAAAGCACTTAAACAAATTCAACCTCATTGTTCAATTTCAAGATCCAAACTTTAAAATAATTCAATTTTTAAAATTAAAGCCATATATCGATTATAACTTCACATTTCCAGTTCAATTCTTTTAAAGCGAATTATTTTAACTCATTTCAATTCCAACATTTCAAAGCTTGAACTAGAAAATAATTTAATTCATATAAATCCACAATTTATTTCTTTTAAAACACTATCACTTAATCAATATCCAAATTCAAGATTTTAAAACCATTTAATTTAACCAATATGGTGTCCATATCTAATTTTCTACCCTATGGCCAAGTGATCAGTTATTTCAATTTTAATTATAGGGATGGATATATATCATTTCAACCCAAATAAAATTGTCATAGTTATATATCATTTCAACCTATTTCTTAATTTATTCGAAACCATTTAAATAACAGTTTATATGCTTTCAATTAATATACAGAGTGATAACAGGGATTAAAAAAATAAATAAATAAACATCCAATCATCCAATATGTCAACAAATAGACATCCATCATAATCAACATCCAAATCAGTCAATAATTCACAACAATTTACTGGTTATCAATATCAGGTATTCAACTAGAAATTAAATCCAATATTAATTTAAATGTCAATTTAATTCAATATAAAATTCAATTACAGTTAAATGTCAATTTAAACTGCCAAACAGCAATCAATATAATTCTTATCACATCATAAATTTAATCCAACTAACATAACAAGGTTTAGTATTGCGTGAGTGGGTTAAATCGTTCACCTTTGATTTATAGTGATTAAAAATCCAAATAAAGTGTCCGCACGTAGTGGCGCAGTAGTAAGATACCCACTTCCTGGTAAACAGGTCGTGGGTTCGATTCCCGTCTACCCCTACTCTCAATTTCAAGGCGCGGAGGTGGGTCCCCATTAAAACCAAAAAACTGGTTGGGGCATCAAATCTCTGTGCTGGGCTGGCTAACCTCCCTCCTGTCAATGGTCGGACTAGGCAGGAGGGCTCCTCCCATCCCTTCGATTTCATCAGGGCTCTGGGTTGAGTTTTATATAAAAATCCAAATAAAGCCCAAAATTTGAACAGTCTTTGAATTCAACCAAACTAGTTTCATGTTGTCTGAAATTTCGATACGATTCCAATAGAAGAAACCGCGTATCAATTGGAGTTCGTATGCAAAGTTATTCAAGTTAGAAGATATAATATTAAAATATTAATTGGTCCATGTTTTTTAAAAAAACAAAAAAAGAAATCACGTACACTGTTGATCTCGAGGCCTATGAACGCACGCGCAAACCCAAATAGCCGCCACCATACCCCACGAACGCCGCCGCCAAACGACCACTGGACCCAGATCTGACAACGTCGCCCCGACCTCCGTCACCTCCTCTACCTACGCCCAATCCGCGGCCACTCCTAGCGCCGCCATCTACCTCCAGCCAAGACTCCAAACGCAGGCCATTTTGGTCAAAATCCAGTGAATCTAGGCGCCTCTGACATGAACCAACCGCATGGATGAACACTAATTGACGTCCCCTACGATGTGGTGCCCTCCGATCGTCGATTGGATGAAGATCCACCGTCGATTTGCAAAACCCTATAACGGACGGCTGACAAAGATCGCCAATTTCTGGACAAACGGACCCTCCAATCGAAAAACGAATTATGGATACAAATTACGTTCATCGAGAGCTTCACAACGATATATTATATGACATGATTTGAACAATTTGAATTTTAGGGTTTGATTTGAAATCAGTAATTGGGGTTTTAAGATGTTTGCCATTGGGAAGGAGCAGATTAGATAAACAAATACATATAGAATTAGAATCAAAGCTGCTAGGGTTTCAAAAAAAAATCTATTTATATAGACAGAGATGGATAAGAATGGATGGAACAGATCGAATCGGACGAAACGATAACAATGACTCGAAAAGTCTGTTTCGTTTCTGAAATGAAAGTAGGTCATCCAATATATCAAAATATAGGTTTTCGATATTTTTAAACTCAATGGAACTAGTTTCAAACCCTAATTCCATTGTATATAGAAGTTAGCTTCTAAAATCAGATTATATTCATTTAAATTCCATTAATTTATTTCTACGCGTTTCGAGCTCGCACGATCAAACGATAAGTCCGATCGCTACGAAACTTGAAATGTTATAATACTCACTATTACGGATCCAATGAAACTGGTTTCATCGAAATCCGAGACAGTGCCCAAAACGCTAATTTTACACGTTAATTAAATGAACTATTATTTAAAAATCAATTTACTCGCTTTTAAATTCAAAATTAAAAAGTTAACAGTTTTCATCATTCCTGATTAAATAAGAATTTAATAATCTCTTAAAAACAACTTTCCATGTTAATTCCAATATTTGCAGTACATTAATTTTAACGTTTAATTACAACTATAATAAAATCCTAGTTTATTATAATTTAAATTCCAACAATTTCTTTTATTTTGATTTAAGTTCTTATTATTAAATCATCCAATACCTTGTGAATATATTTAACATAAGTTTCCATCTTATTATTCTCATATTTCTACAGTTAACGTCTTTTTTTCTATTAACATAAATATTTAATTACATTAAATTTCATTGATTTCCAATTTAATTCCAAACGGATTTAATAATGAGATGATAATTAAAACAATTGTTATACGTTGATAAATCATCTCTGTTAACTTATTGTTTACAACCAAGGGTTATAAATCTACTTACCAAATATCTGATTTCATATTCTATATCAAAACCACTTAAATAAAATAACATACAATTTTACCATTAATACATCCTTTAATTTATTCTTTATTTACAATTATAACCAAATTAACTTTACAATTATTTCCATTGACTGAAATTACATTAAAATAGTTGTAATAACATCCAGCCAACATTATTAAATTATATTCTAATAAAAATTTTCCATTTATAAATCATAAATTTTAATTTCCCACAATATTAAATCCCCAAAATCTTATTAAATTTAATATTTTTAATTATCAAAAAATACGGTGGTTACAATCTCCCCCACTCAAAACTTTTCGTCCCCGAAAAGGAACAAGAAGGAATCAAGGAATTTGATATATTTTATATTTTATTCAAAATAGTCAATTTATAAACAATTAATCCTTCATGTTTAAACTTAATAAAGATTTGAAAATAACTCAACTTTCACAAAAAAAATCTAAGTTCTAAATTCACAAAAAAAATTAGCAGCATCTCCTTTGCGCGGTTAGGTCCGGAAAAATAACAATATCAATGATTATAATATATATATCATATTCAATTATAAAAAATCCCAAATCGTGGGAAAAACCGTAAAATAACGTTCCAAAACCGTAATCCGAAAACGTACCTAAATTTTGGGCAAACAAACTCTATTTATGAAACCAAAAGCAATAGCTATTGCTTCCATACCTATATCTTATTTACATAATCCAAAAGAGTTAAAATTATGTAAAAAGAGTAATATATATTAGTTGTTTCAATTAATAGTACAAGCAACAGACAATATATAACAATCATATGCAAACAAAAGCAGTACAACCATTATATAATATAAAAGAATCAATCACACATCCATAGCAAACAAAACTAATGGTTTGTACAGGCTCAGAAACTTTTCATCGTATAAGGGTGATAAATAAATTACCAAGTGTACCATATGCTCAACAGCCTTAGATAATTTTTTAATGGATTATTCATACAACCTTAAACAATTTGAAGTATCATTCCCTAAACATTTCATAAGCCAACAACAAAGAATTTAAATATTATTTAAGTTTATTCTATTGGTTTCTTTTTTTCATCATTTACTTTTCATTTATTTTCATTCATTCATACAATGTCATTTTTTTCATTCATTTACTTACATAAAAATTTTCCATTCAATATTTGAAACCATCAATGAATCCATTATTAAAGTATTACATACATTTCATTGCAGTTTAATTCACATTTATTATTTACCTATATACTTGATTTCCATTTAATATTAATATTCATTAATGAAACATTTCCTATTTAAGTTTCTCCATTCTTTGATTCTAATTAATTCCTTCACATATAATATCATTTAATATTAAATCTATTTATGAATCATTTCAACATTTTACTTAAGTTTATTATCATTTACTTATATAGTATTCACTTTTTACTATTCAATTTAATTATTAGCATTTCAAACATTAAGTCATGTTTATAACATTTCCCGTACATCTTACTTTTCATTTATAACATATGTTCATTTTGAAGCATTTTTGTTATTAAGCTTTTACATGTACCATATTCTATTACATATTCATATTAACATTTCAACTTCTAAATATCTCCAGTAAGTTTTATATATGTTTTTAGAATGTAATTGAATGTTATATAAATTTATCTTATTCATTTTAGTTAACAAAAATGTTCAATAATTTACATCTTCTTAATTTTCATTATCTTTTAATTTACAAGTGACAAATCTCCAATTTCTTCACAGTTCATTAAACACTTAACTTCTAATTTCTTATTTCTCGTTTTAGAAGTTTTCAACTATTAAAATTTCACTTTATCTTCTACAACTGAAAGTTGTTAATTAACAAACTTCAGAATTCAAATACCGGGTTCATTTCTAACCCCTTTGAAATAACATATACGTATATATTTTTATATCAAATCATACTTTGGAGAATAAAATTAAAATTTGTTTCACCAAACAACTATGTAGCAAAGCTACTATAGTGGTCTTCTCACTTTGAAACTCAAAAATGAAAGTCGATGATGTCGCGATCATCACCGAAATTATTTTGCAGCGATAGAAGAGGGGAGTGCGGAACTTACTTCCTTTTGAAACATTTCTTTCAAATCCCATTGAAAATATTTCTATCAAAATACTTCCAAATAATACTAATATTATCTTTCCAAACTCTTTTGAAAACTAATTTCAAAACACCAGCATTTAAGTTCTCAAATTTGCGTCTAAATTCATTTTATTTGTGAATCATAATTTATAAACCATATTTATTAAATTACATTTTCTTATAACATACAATAGTCAATAGTTTTAAGAACCTTGACTAACCAAACAATAAATGATGATAATTGAATATTATTATCTAATAACATCCAACACAACAATATAAAAAAATCAATTTATGAAAAATTATATATATACACACACAAATATAATACTAGGTAAAATTATTTCATTTACCAATTTCAAATACAATATTGTGTCAGTTTACCATGTTCAAGTGTTTAGAAACCCCTATCAATTCCATAGCGTCTTATGTACCGACCAGAATTTATAAATACTCAACAGAACAAATTAACACAATACAATACATTTTTATAGCACTAACAAATACGCTCTCTCATATATATACACTCAGACTCATTCTAAAGTATTGCTAACCATATCTCCAATGAGTCAACCCCAAATAGGCTAAGGTATCTCTAAACCAAAGTTTTGATACCAACTGTGATGACCCACCTTTTTGGACGGTTTAAATCGATAGTAAACCACACATGTCTAACCCAAACCATTCAAATGGGAGGATGTCAATGGGGTAAATAAGAAAATAAGAGAAAAGAAGGAAAACAAAATACAAAATCTCGCAGCGGAATGACCAAATATAATAATCAAATAAATAGTTCATGAAGCGGTTTTACAATATACATTTGATTACACAATTTTTACAACATAATCAGAGTACAAACAACAACATACCAATAATGATGCAGCGGGATAATACTAATAATATAATATAACAAACTTCGTCTTTGTCCTTCAGAAATAATGTCTTCAAACACTGAAAAACTCAGGCTGACCCGAGCGTAATGAAAAGACAAAATACTCGAGCCAGAAGTAAAAGTTTTTATGTAAGTTAAATCAATAACAAGTAAATATCAGTGTAATAGCTTCAGAGATGTTTATGGGATTTTACATCTCCTATCCAGTGTATAACGTGCGTGTAATAACTTAAGAGATGTTACGGGGTTTTCCATCTCTTAAGGATCCGTTAAATCATCTATATGTAGTAATATACGCTATATATATAATGTCTATCGGTAAAGTAAAATATTAAAATAGCGTTAAGGTTTTACATTGATCCCCCTTAACACATTTTTAAGCATTGTCCTATAGTTTTCCTTAGTAGCTTCACCAGTAACGTCGGTAGCCAGGGAGACGCCGTGATAAAACAACACTAAAACAAAATTGTAGTGGTCGTGAATAAGGATAAAGATTATGACAAGGCACGTGAGGCAATGCCCAAGGTAGGATACTACCAGTTCGGGTCGTAGGGTTGGTGGTAACGCAACATAGCTACGACCGCCCACCGCGTCCAACACCCCCAAAATCAAATCAAATCAAAGTGCACCGATCAAGCCAACATCAATATAGTAATATGAAGAGGTGTGTCCGCTAGGGGTAGCTAGCCCACTTGGCCCTGACAAGCCATCCTGTTTTAGTCATTTCAAATTGGCACAAGTGCCGGGGTCATCCATCATCGTTCTCTTTCTTCAAATCCAGTAAACGTTCACCAAATCCAACCACTTTATTCTGGATCATCCACCACGTACATAGTTGTTAAAGTGGTTCCAATATTGACAAAGAGTATGCCAATAAGAGGACCCGGTCTCTTTAACAACCAAACGTCATTTTTCACACTGGTTGCTTCTTTTACATTTCAAAATCGATTCATATTTGATATCAAAATATCATATTCAATTCAAAATACCCTTTGTTTTAAAATCATCGTATTTACTCAAAATATGTCATTTTCACTTGAAAATATCATTTCAAATTCCAACTTAGGTTATAACCTCATTTAACCACATTCGCATTTAAATCAATGATTTAAATATAAACATTTCAACTTTACACGGTTTGAAATTTTAGAAAATAGTTTGAATAGTTATAAATAGTTTAAAATAGTTTAAATTGTTTGATGTAAAAATGGTTTGAGTATTGAAAATAGTTTATATAGTAAAATAGTTTGGAAAATCTAAATAATTTGAATATTAAAAAGATAGATTTTTTAAATTTTATTTTAAAATAATTTATTTTGAAAATAATATCAAATCAAACTGTTTCTTTCCATTTCAAAAAATCTGGACCCATGTCCAAATTTCAAAACAACAAAACTCAATTTCTGATCTTTAAATTCAATTGACTCAATTTCAGTTAAGCTTCAAATCGACTTAATTTCACTTTCAATTCGAATTAACTTCAATTTTTGAAACGTTCATTTTTAACTTCAAATTTGATTCAACAATTTAATTCAATGGTTTAAAATTCTAATTTAATTCTTATTTTAAACCATTTCAATTTATATAAATTTCAAGTCCATTTTCATTTAATTTAAAGCACTTAAACAAATTAAACCTCATTGTTCAATTTCAAGATCCAAACTTTAAAATAATTCACTTTTTAAAATTAAAGCCATATATCGATTATAACTGCACATTTCCAGTTCAATTCTTTTAAAGCGAATTCTTTTAACTCATTTCAATTCTAACATTTCAAAGCTTGAACTAGAAAATAATTTAATTCATATAAATCCACAATTTATTTCTTTTAAAACACTATCACTTAATCAAAATCCAAATTCAAGATTTTAAAACCATTTAATTGAACTAATCCGGTGTCCGTGTATAATATTCTACCCTATGGCCAAGTGATCAGTTATTTCAATTTTAATTATAGGGATGAATATATATCATTTCAATCTAAATCAAAGTATCATAGGTATATATCATTTCAACCCATTTCTTAATTTATTCTCAACCATTTAAATAACAGTTTATATGCTTTCAATTAATATACAAAGTGATAACAAGGATAAAAAATAAAATAAAACATCCAATCATCCAATATGTCAGCAAATAAACATCCATCATAATCAACATCCAAATTAGCCTATAATTCACAACAATTTACTGGTTATCAATATTAGATATTCAACTAGCAATTAAATCCAATATTAATTTAAATGTCAATTTAATTCAGTATAAATTTCAATTACAGTTAAATGCCAATTTAAACTGCCAAATAGCAATCAATAAAATTCTTATCACGACGTAAACTTAATTCAACTAACATAAGAAGGTTTAGTATTGCGTGAGCGGGTTAAATCACCCATCTTTGATTTATAGTCGATTAAAAATCCAAATAAATCTCAAAATTTTAACAGTCTCCAAATTCAACCAAACCAGTTTCATATTGTTCGGAATTTCGATACGATTCCAACGGAAGAAACCGCGTATTAATTGGAGTTTGTATGCAAAAGTTATTCAAGTTAGAAGATATAATATTAAAATATTAATTGGTCCATGTTTTTAAAAAAACAAAAAAAAAGAAATCACGTCCACTGTTGATCCCCAGGCCTATGAATGCACACACAAACCCAAGTAGCCGCCACCTTGCCCACGAACGCCGCCGCCAAATGACCACTAGACCCAGATCTGACAATGTCACCCCGACCTTCGTCACCTCCTCTACCTATGCCCAGGCCGCGGCCACTCCTAGCGCCGCCATCCACCTCCGGCCGAGACTCCAAACGCAGGCCATTTTGGTCAAGATCCGGTGAATCTTAGCACCTCTGACATGAACCAACCGCATGGATGAACTCTAATTGACGTCCCCTACGATGCGGTTCCCTCTGATCGTCGATTGGATGAAGATCCACCGTCGATTTGCAAAAGCCTATAGCGGACGGCTGAGAAAGGTCGCCAATTTCTGGAAAAACGGAGCCTCCAATCGAACAATGAATTGCAGGTGTAGATTGCATTCATCAAGAGCTTCGCAACTATATATTATATGACATGATTTGAGAAGTTTGAATTTTGGAGTTTGATTAAATCAGTAACAGGGATTTTGAGATGTTTGCCATTGGAAAGGAGCAGATGAGATAAAAAAATATGTACAGAAATTAGAGTAGAAGCTGCTAGGGTTTCAGGAAAAAAAAATCTATTTATATAGACAGAGATGGATAAGAATGGATAGAACAGATCGAATGGGTCGAAACGATAACAATGACCTGAGAAGTCCGTTTCGTTCCCAAAATGAAAGTAGGTCATCCAATATATCAAAATATAAGTTTTCGATATTTTTAAACTCAATGGAACTAGTTTCAAACCCTAATTCCACTGTATATAGAAGTTAGCTTTTAAAATTAGATTATATTAATTTAAATTCCATTGCTTGATTTCTACGCTTTTCGAGCTCGTACGATCAAACGATAAGTCTGATCGCTATGAAACTTGCAATCTTATAATAATTCACTATTACGGATCCGATGAAACTGGTTTCGTCGAAATCTGAGACAGTGTCCAAAACACTAATTTTACACGTTAATTAAATGAATTATTATATAAAAATCGATTTAATCACTTTTAAATTCAAATTTTAAAAATTAACATTTTTCATCATTCCCGATTAAATAGGAATTTAATAATCTCTTAAAATACAATTTTCCATGTTAATTCCAATATTTGCATTACATTAATTTTAACGTTTAATTACAACTGTAATAAAATTCTAGTTTATTATAATTTAAATTCCAACAATTTCTTTTATTTTGATTTAAGTTCTTATTATTAAATCATCCAATACCTTGTGAATATATTTAACATAAGTTTCCATCTTATTATTCTCATATTTCTACAGTTAACGTCTTCAATCCTATTAACAGCAATATTTAATTACATTAAATTTCATTGATTTCCAATTTAATTCCAAATGGATTTAATAATGAAATGATAATTAAAACAATTGTTATACGTTGATAATTCATCTCTATTAACTTATTGTTTACAACCAAGGGTTATAAATCTACTCACCAAATAGCTGATTTCATATTCTATATCAAAACCACTTAAACAAACTAACATACAATTTTACCGTTAATACATCCTTTAATTTATTCCTTATTTACAATTATAACCAAATTAACTTTACAATTATTTCTATTGACTGAAATTACATTAAAATAGTTGTCAATAATATCCAATCAACATTATTAAATTATATTCTAATAAATTTTTTCCATTTATAAATTATAAATTTTAATTTCTCACAATATTAAATCCCAAAAACCTTATTAAATTTAATATTTTTAATTATCAAAAAATATGGGTCATTACACATCTCCTCCTGCGTTAAATCTAAAAACTTCCGAAAGAGCACCGACTGGCGGTAGGTATATACTTCTCTTCAAACCACGCCTTAAACTGCTCTTGAGTAATCTGATCCTCGGGAGTAGTAACCTTGATGGCATTCCACCACCCCATAGTTCGTCCCTAAAGCTGTCTAAAAGCCAGTTTCCCCTTCATCGCATCCTCCAACTCTGTATCCTCAAAGATGCGCTTATAGGTGTCCAGCCAATCAAGCACTTCGATGGCTGATTCTTTTCCTAGAAATGGTTTGCTTTCCAGAGTAGAGTAATCCATGTTCAGTTTGGCAAAATCATCCCTCAACACCTGCACCAGAGCACCACTACCAACAGCTATATCAGGAGCAACTTGGGCATTTTGAACCATGTTTCACACTGTCTCAATGAATGTGTTTATGTTCTGCAAGTCGGGGTTAGCAGCCCCTGATCCTGCCCCTCCTCAACTCCAGAAATGAAGTTCCTAGCAGCATTTCTTGTTAGCTGGTTCATTTTTTACAAGTTGTAATAAGAATGACTAGCCTCTCTAAAAGGAATAAGTGGTGTCCATGAATGCAATGTGACTTATATACTATACTACTATATAGTTATAAAAAACCAAAATATAACAAGTACTGAAGCAACCCAGAAAGATGAAGTCGTAGGTCATGTGCGACCTAACATGTTGTTAAGACGAGTACGACCTAACGAGGAAGCTAACGAGCTAAAGCAGAGGAGTAGGTCGCTGGAACGACCTAACAGGTTGCTCAGTGATGCAGGCCAAACAGACTAAGTCTTAGGTCGCGAGAATGAATTGCGACCTTTCAAGGTCGCTGAAGAAGGGCTACGACCTAAGTCCAAGGTCGTTGGAGAAGAGCGCGAACGACCTAAATCACATGCCGCTTCTTTAGGTCGCTCCGACGTTTCGAGTGAAGACTTCCTTGAGCTACGACCTACGATAGGTCGCGTGAACGACCTACGACCTAAGTTAGGTCGCGGGGAGAGTTAGGTCGCTGATTTTGGATGCCGCTTGTTTTTAGGTCGCTCACTGCTGCAATTCTTAAGTCGCTCATGGGAAGGTCACATGAAGCTGTTCTGTAAGTCGCTGCCTTGTTGTTAGGTCGGTCAAGTGTTAAGTCATGATGTTGTGACTATTGTAAATACTGTAAATCATTTACTTGTTGTAATCTACTTGTTTTAGGTCGTGAGGATGTTGTGATGTGTTGTTGTGTTGTAATGATAGTCTGTTAAGTCGTTAACGACCTAAAGTAAGTCGTAAGTCGTAAGTCGTCTGTTTTTAGGTCGTGTTGTTTAGGTCGTTGCCGACCTAAGTGCTGTACAGTTTTGAGTCGCATGTGTTGTAAAGCTCTATAAATAGCGGGGCGACCTCATTTGTAAAGGGGATGTTGATTTGAATAAAAACTTTTGTTTGTTAGATTTGTGCTTTCATTAAATTGGTAGTTGAGTGTAATCTCCTATCTCCTCTTTTGGCATTCGAGTGCGCTCGGATCAACGATCGTAGAAGCCAATTCACGGTATCAAGTGCGCTTGATCAACGTCTAAAGAATTGCAGATCTTCTTTCACGGTATCGTACGCTATCAACGTGACGAAGATAGCTAGAATTCGGTATCTTCGGATCAATGAATTTGGGCCATTTAGTATTTTCCATTCCATCGATTGCTACTTTCACAGAATCATCATTTTTGTTTTTCCGCTGCTGCATCATTTGGTATCAGAGCTGGACTTAGCCAATCATAGCTAAGCCGAGTCTTGGAGCCAATTTATTCGAAGAGTTTGAGGAGTTAATTGAAGCTGTACATCATTTAGAGAAGTTGGTTGTTCATCGCGTTCATCACAAAGTCGCAACAAGAGTGAAGATTTTGATCCATATCATTTTGGATCGAAAGAAGAAAGGTGTTTGAATTTGGCCGTGGAAGTTTGCGCGCCAAGATTTGAGATTGTATGTGAAAATTGAAGCGGGCTAAGACCATTAAGTCGTGAACCATTGTTGCCGAGCTATTGAAGCCGTGTATCATTTTGATTCGTTAGAGCCGAGAGTTTGAAGTTGAAGATCGTACATCATTTGGTATCTTTTGATTTGTACAAGTCGAGAATTGAAGTGTTTGTGACATTTCAAATCATGCCGCCGAGAAGAGATAATCGCCATCAGAACGTAGAAGCTTTGTATAGAAGAGAAGAAGCTGATGAGATGGAGCAAAGAATAAACGAAAACTTTAGTGAAAAGCTTAATGAAGGGATTGGCTGATTAGAGAAGATGATGTTAGAGATGAATCAAAATCGGAGAAGGGTTTCACCTGAATCTAACCATGGGGGAAGTAGAGTCTCACCACATTCCAATCGAGAAAGAAGTGTTGATAATGATCATAGAAGTGTGAGTCGAGATTGTTATAGAAATGATGATGATCGAAGTAGGAATGTGAATGATCGTGATCAGAGGAATGTAGAGAGAAGGGATGTTGGTGGAAGACACGATGGTAGTAGAGGTGTTGGTGGTCAGGATCGACATCGATATACATCATATTTCGAGGAGGAGTTTGATGGTGGTAGTGTTCATGGACAAGGACGAGGACGAGGACAAGGAAGGAATCAGTCGGAGTATGATCACAAGTGGGAGTCTGGGATGAAAACTGAAATACTGGAATTCAAGGGAGGTATGCAAGCCGAAGAATTTCTTGATTGGTTAGCTTATGTTGAGGAAATATTTGACTTCAAGGAGGTTCCGGAGGATCGTAAAGTGAAGTTGGTTGCTACTAGGTTGAGGGGGAGAGCTATGGCATGGTGGCAGCAAACCAAACTAACTAGAGAACGGATGGGGAAGTCAAGGATTGTTGCTTGGGAAAAGATGAAGAAATTGATGAAGGCTACTTTCTTTCCCTACAATTACCAATCATTAATGTATCAGAGATTACAAAACCTGAGACAAGGGACGAAAGCGGTTACTGATTATCCAGATGAGTTCTACCAGTTGATTGCTCGAAATGACATTATGGAGACAGAAGAACAATTGACCGCTAGGTTTGTGGGTGGACTTAGAACACAGATCCAGGATATGGTGAACATGTTCGACCCTAGATCTGTGGCAGAAGCACATCAAAAGGCGTTGGCTTGGGAGAAACAAGGAAGACGTGGGGGAGGTGTGTTTCCAAGTTTTACAGGGCAGAACAAAGGAGCGGGTAGTAGTTCTAATGTTCCTAAGGCGGCGAATAAGCATGTTGTTCATGAAGTGGCTAAGCCAAAGGTCAACACTAATTTCAAATGCTATAACTGTCAAGAAGTGGGAAACAAGAGCAGCGAATGTCTGAAACCGAAGAAGAGAACTATGATTGCTGAGGCAGAAGAAGATGAGGTAGAAGATGACTGTTCTAATTCAAAGAGAATGTGTCGGGAGATGAAGGGTATTCATTGATGATGAAGAGGTCGTGTTTAACTCCAAAACAGGAGGAGGAAACTAGCTGGTTGAGGAGCAACATCTTTCAATCAACATGTACTATCTTGGGAAGGGTTTGTAAGTTTGTCATCGATGCGGGAAGCTGTGATAATATTATCTCTATAGAAGCTGTGAAGAAGCCATCATTGAAGACAAAGAAGCATCCAAAACCTTACAAGTTGGCTTGGTTGAGGAAATGTGGGGAGGTGAAAGTTGGACGAAGAGCTTGTGTTAATTTTTCAATTGGGAAGAAATACAAAGACGAAATTTGGTGTGACGTAGTGGACATGGATGTATGTCATCTGTTGTTGGGGAGACCGTGGCAATATGATAGGGTTGTGCAACATGATGGTCGTACTAACAGTTATAGTTTCATGTTTGAGGGTACAAAAATCACTTTAATTCCTAAGAAGCGACAACAAGAAGAAAGCAAGTTGGAGGAGATTGAAGAACTTAAAACTTTGCTATCTTTGAAGGAGTTTGTTAAGGAGGTAGAAGAGGAGCCTGAAGTATTCTTGTTGATTGGACGTGAGAATCATGAAGTGGTGGATATCCCTGAAGAAGTGAAACCAGTGCTGGGAGAGTTTGACGATGTATTTCCTGAGGAACTACCAACGGAGTTACCGCCGTTGAGAGACATTCAACATCAAATTGATCTTGTTCCAGGAGCTGTGTTACCACATAGACCACACTACAGAATGAGTCCAAAAGAACATGAGGAGTTGAGAAGGCAAGTGAAAGAGTTGCTTGAGCAGGGGCGTGTACAGGAAAGTTTAAGTCCTTGTGCGGTGCCAGCTTTGTTAGTACCAAAGAAGGATGGAACGTAGAGGATGTGAACTGATAGTCGAGCACTGAATAAGATTACAGTGAGATGTAGATTCCCTATGCCGAGGCTTGTTGATTTGTTGGATCAGTTGAGCGGGGCTACTATCTTTTCGAAGATTGATTTGAAAAGTGGTTATCATCAGATTCGTATAAGACCAGGGGATGAATGGAAGACAACATTCAAGACGAGAGAAGGGTTGTACGAATGGCTGGTTATGCTGTTTGGTCTTTCGAATGCACCGAGTACATTTATGCGGGTGATGAATCAAATCTTTAGACCATTTATCGGGAAATTCTTCCTTCAGATGGTATTGCGACAGGAACAATTTTATGCTGCAACGAAGAAATGCGTGTTCATGATGCATAGTATTTTATTTTTGGGGTATGTTATATCGGGAGGAGGTATATAGGTGGATCAGAATAAAGTTGAAGCAATCAAAAATTGGCCACAACCCAGGACGATTACAGAAGTTAGAAGCTTTCATGGTTTGGCATCATTCTACCGAAGGTTTATTCCACACTTCAGTAGCGTGATGGCACCAGTGACTGATTGTATGAAGGGGAAACAATTTTCATGGTCGGAGGAAGCAGGATTTGCCTTTGAGAGAATCAAGGAACTATTGACGATAGCACCAATTCTAGTATTGCCAGATTTTCAGTTGTTGTTTGAATTGCATACTGATGCATCGAAGGTTGGAATTGGAGGGGTGTTAAGTCAGAAGGGACGTCCTATTGCATATTTCAGTGAGAAGTTATCAAGAGCAAAGATGAGATATAATACTTACGATGTGGAATTTTATGCTATTGTGCAAGCTGTGAAACATTGGAGGCATTATTTGTTTCATAAAGAATTTGTTTTGTATATTGATCATGAGGCGTTGAAGCATATGCAGGGACAGGACAAGATTGCAGCAAGGCATGCTTCGTGGATTGCGTACTTACAACAATTTACATTTGTGGTGAAGCATAAATCGGGAATTACGAATAGAGTGGCAGATGCACTGAGTCGAAGGAATCATTTGTTGACTACAATGAAGGTTGAAGTAACGGGGTTTGATGTGTTGCCAGAAATGTTTGTTGATGATCCTTACTTTGCAAAGTGTGTAGATAAAGTCAAGGAGGGAAAGACGGATGAGTTTGTATTGGTGGATGGTTTTCTTTTTAAGGGAAATCGATTGTGCATACCAGAGGGCAGCTTACGAATGAAGATTGTAAAGGAGTTGCATGAGGAAGGTCATGTGGGCCGAGATCGTACTTTGCAATTAATTTCTCAATCTTATTATTGGCCTTCGTTGAAACGGGAAGTTGGGAGGTTTGTGGAGAGATGTCATATTTGCCAAATTTCCAAAGGGACAGCGACGAATGTGGGATTGTATATGCCGTTACCCGTGCCAGTTGGACCATGGGTTGATATCAGTATGGATTTTGTTTTGGGATTACCGAGAACTCGGAGAGGGAATGATTCGATATATGTTGTAGTGGACAGTTTTTCAAAGATGGCGCATTTCATCGCTTGTAAGAAGACAGCTGATGCCGTCCGTGTTGCCGAGTTATTCTTTAAAGAAGTGTATCGCTTACATGGTTTACCAGGATCCATTGTTTCTGATCGGGATACTAGATTTCTAAGTCATTTTTGGCTGAGTTTGTGGAAGATGGTGGGAACAAAGCTAAATTTCAGTAGTGCTTATCATTCGCAGTCCGATGGTCAGACTGAAGTTGTTAACAGATCTTTGGGAAATTTGTTGCGGTGCCTGGTAAAGGATAATCTGAAGAGTTGGGATATGAAGTTATGTCAAGCAGAGTTTGCTCATAATCATGCTATAAACCGTAGTACGGGTTTCAGTCCATTTCAGATAGTGTATTCAAGCTTACCAAAGGGGCCGTTGGATTTGACGATAGTACCACAACCAAATAGAACCGTTAAACGGGCTGTTGATTTTGTTGATGGATTGGCAGAATGTCATAAAATCGTTCAAGAACGATTAGAGAAAGCAAATGAAAAGTATAAACGATCTGCGGATTTGAAACGAAGAAGCGTTGAATTTAAGGAAGGAGATTTAGTATATGCTGTACTAACGAAGGATCGTTTTCCAGTAGGAGCATATAATAAACTTAAAGCTCGAAAGATTGGTCCTGTAACGATTGTGAAACGAATCAATGAAAACGCTTATAAGTTGAAGCTGTCGGAGGATGTGTATACTTCTGACGTGTTTAATGTTAAACATCTTATACCGTATCATGGGAATGAGTTTATTGTGGAAGAAGAGGGCGCAAATTCGAGGACGAATTTTTCTCAACCAGGGGAGGATGATGCAGCCCAGAAAGATGAAGTCGTAGGTCGTGTGCGACCTAACATGTTGTTAAGATGAGTACGACCTAACGAGGAAGCTAACGAGCTAAAGCAGAGGAGTAGGTCGCTGGAACGACCTAACAGGTTGCTCAGTGATGCAGGCCAAACAGACCAAGTCTTAGGTCGCGAGAATGAATTACGACCTTTCAAGGTCGCTGAAGAAGGGCTACGACCTAAGTCCAAGGTCGTTGGAGAAGAGCGCGAACGACCTAAATCACATGCCGCTTCTTTAGGTCGCTCCGACGTTTCGAGTGAAGACTTCCTCGAGCTACGACCTACGATAGGTCACGTGAACGACCTACGACCTAAGTTAGGTCGCGGGGAGAGTTAGGTCGCTGATTTTGGATGCCGCTTGTTTTTAGGTCGCTCACTGCTGCAATTCTTAAGTCGCTCATGGGAAGGTCGCATGAAGCTA
Source organism: Allium fistulosum (assembly GCA_030737815.1). Classification (NCBI taxonomy): domain Eukaryota; kingdom Viridiplantae; phylum Streptophyta; class Magnoliopsida; order Asparagales; family Amaryllidaceae; genus Allium; species Allium fistulosum. Next base: position 295,103,302 of record CM060908.1, on the reverse strand, counting down.
TTATGTAAGTCGCTGCCTTGTTGTTAGGTCGGTCAAGTGTTAAGTCGTGATGTTGTGACTATTGTAAATACTGTAAATCGTTTACTTGTTGTAATCTACTTGTTTTAGGTCGTGAGGATGTTGTGATGTGTTGCTGTGTTGTAATGATAGTCTGTTAAGTCGTTAACGACCTAAAGTAAGTCGTAAGTCGTAAGTCGTCTGTTTTTAGGTCGTGTTGTTTAGGTTGTTGCCGACCTAAGTGATGTACAGTTTTGAGTCGCGTGTGTTGTAAAGCTCTATAAATAGCGGGGCGACCTCATTTGTAAAGGGGACGTTGATTTGAATAAAAACTTTTGTTTGTTAGCTTTGTGCTTTCATTAAATTGGTAGTTGAGTGTAATCTCCTATCTCCTCTTTCGGCATTCGAGTGCGCTCGGATCAACGATCGTAGAAACCAATTCACGGTATCAAGTGCGCTTGATCAACGTCTAAAGAATTGCAGATCTTCTTTCACGGTATCGTGCGCGATCAACGTGACGAAGATAGCTAGAATTCGGTATCTTCGGATCAACGAATTTGGGCCATTCAGTATTTTCCATTCCATCGATTGCTACTTTCACAGAATCATCATTTTTGTTTTTCCGCTGCTGCATCAAGTACGCTCTCTCATATATCACTCGATTCATTCTAAGGCGATAGCTCTTTCCCTATCTCTAATGGATCCAAGTATCAACCTAGGCTGTCCAGGCAACCTAAACTCCGATACCAAATGTGACGACCACCCCCACACCACCGATACCCAATATAGCCACGTAATGCACTGTGGAGGTACCTGATAAGTGCAGGACGGTAGCAATGGTGTAGGCAAAGAAAATCCAAATACAGAACCTGTAGAATATCTTACAGCACGTAGACAAAATATAATAATCAAATGGATGAAAAACAAGCGAGACAGAATATTACGAAGCGAACCAACATAATCATAGTACATCGGCTCATCTCAGTGATACAAAACAAAATAATAGAGTTTATACATCTCAATCTTCAAAATAAACTTTATAACTGTCTCTAAAGCATTAAAAGTATTGGCAAAGCTTCACAGTATTGCACCGTGGAATATAAGTGATAGTAAGCTCCAGAGTATGATATATGAAAGTGCAGCTTCCTGCTCATGCTCCTTACAACTCCATGCGCAATCCAGACCTACCATCCTTAATCTAATCATTTAAGAGTACCTGAGATAATAAGAAGCAAAACATACAACGTCAGATCAGAGAACAGTCTAGTGTGAGCGATATATTATCTCAAAAAATACTATAAAATCGTATATAGTAAATAGGGGCATAGGGTATGAAGAACTGTACTTGATATGTCCCTACATCCAAAAGTAGCACATAAAAATCAATATATGCTAATCTAATATCATTTCCATATAATTGTACTATAATCAAAGTACAATATCTAATGTCTCGGAATACGGTCGAAAATACCTGCATCATGTAACACCCTAAAGTCATAAACAACCAAGGAAAAATTAGCATCCGTCAAACAATCCTCACCATCACTCGTGTGCATTGGACATTTGAATAATTATATGGCGGCATAATCGCAAACCAGGGACTCAATCAAATCCCGGCTTCTTTGGTGCTCGAATCTATGCCACTCCGTAAGGCTAAGATCCAGGCTCATAATTGCAAAATCCTAGGGTAATGTGCTATCACCAAACCTAGATATGATCGCAAATACATGAGAGCTTCCCCACATACCCCTTCTTTACGAGCACACTAGAAACTTTTGATCTATTAACGATCCCATTGCAGGCGTCTCCATAATGAAACTCAATCGTTATTCCATCCTGGCTATCTCCACGGTAGAACACTATGACAAATTCTACTCGCAAGCCCTCATCGTTGAACTTGTCATTGTGGATCACCGCCACGTCTCCCCTCGTTAATTTGTCATCTTCAGAACGCCTCTAGATATCCATCATAAGTCGCAGAGCCATCATACCAAAGTTTCGAAGTAGTCGTCATATCATAGCACTACGCTATCACTTCACTGGTCGTCACACGAAATCCAAGGCCTTCCTGATCATTTGGATTTGTTTACTTCACTCGACATCGCCTACTAAACCCCCGGAACAAGTCATGAAGAAATCCTGAAGTGCCACCCCATCACATTAAAAAATTCCCCAACTTCACGTTTCTGCTTAGGTATCCCCATAGCCAACCCCAAGCAATCGCTAAAAAAGCCCAAACCAATCTGCCCCTCGACTGGAAGCATCACCAAAAGCACCGAACCCAACTTCTTATTTTGGTGCCGACCCAAAACACCCATCCCAAGTCACCGAGCATGACTCAAAGCATCCATCGAACAACATTTTTCATTTAGCTACTGAGCAACAGCGCCACCAGACAACATTTGTTGTCTGAACCTCCCCCACACAAACTTGAACCCAAACCCAAACCCAAACGAACTCCCCACCAGACCGAAGCACACACGAGGCACCACTAGGCAGAAATACCATACTAGCTTCGATTTCCAATTTCGCATTGATTTCACTGCTACGCTCCGTTCTTCGACTCTTATGCAGAACCGATGGTTACAGACTGGGCCATGCAGACACGGCAGTGCTCTCAAAGGTTATCGCAAAGGATGCGAGTCAAGGGGGAGACTGTTAGGGTTGTCTCGCATGTTTAATGGAGGAACGACGGTTCGGATTTGGAAAGTCCCGCATCGCTAAATAACTTGGAGAAGTGGTGTATAAATATGGGTTGATAGATATGTAACATTAGGGATTCCTTTTGTTACAACAAAGTGTGTGTCAATCCATATGCTTACGCCACGTGCAGGAGATGGGGAGCTTGGTCCGACCGTCGTTACACAACAAAATTAACATGGTTATAACACTTTAAAACATTTTAAATTCGTTTTTACTTAAGGTTTATGATTTTGACTTTAAAAATGAATTCAAAACATGTTAAACCCCATAGATACATATATAATAAGATGAGAGATGATAAATCGTTCATCAAAACCTTCAAAATCCAAGTTTTGCTGCAAATCGAGATTAACCTAAAAAAGAATAGCAAAGGCCAAATTTTTCTTCTCCAAAATGTAGATTTGAAATTCTCTAACTAATCTCCTTGCTAATCTATTCTTAATCTATGATTTAGACTTGATTTTGTACCATGGCTTTCACTAGTGTGCATGGTCATTTTAGATGTACGTACCAAAGTGACCTGTTTTATGTAGAATAGTAATGATATAAAATTTAGAAGCTTAAATAAAGTCAATTTTGTTCGTGCAACTATGACGGTTTTCGCTATGTTTCCATCGTCTGTAGACTGTAACGCTAACCAAATTTTGCCGTACGTTCTACAGAAGTACGTGATAAAAGTTATTATCAAATACTCCAAAACATATATGTCTATTAGCGTGATTCATATAACGACCACGTCCCCCATATTACAACCTGTATAGGTTGACATTGGGGTTCTGAGCATGGCAAAATTTGTCAGCTGATCTCATGTTATGTTGACTTGTGGAACCATTTAATACTTCGTTTGACTTATGTTAGTTTGACTCGTCCAGTTTTTTGAGGTCAATATTTTAATTAAGAGCTCAGTCGGGTAGCAGCACTCAATTATAGTTGCTCCTAATTTATCATTTATTGCATCCAAAGACTAGCTAGAAAAGAATATATACGTATAATATTGTTTAATAAAAACGTACAAATTTACGTTACATCAATAAAATAACATAATAACCGAATATTACGAAGGTTTCATGCCACACTCTCTCTAAAATTCAGATATAATATCTAACTTTAATTAAAGGGTTGATATCGTGGTTAAAAAAATTGTTTATGCAATGGACTATTCAATGCATGAAATTGTATAGTACAATATACAAACCAAGGAGTTTTAAATTTTAATAGTAGGTATTAATATTATAATGACAAGTTGTATCTATAATTCGCAGAAATCATGTGATATTGTGATTAATGGTGAATTTTTTCCAGCTGCCAATTCATTATTATCTTTAGATTCTTTAGTGTACGCTATGACTAAAACAAATTGTCTTAGTTAGTTTAAATTAAGTAGTATTGTTTTTAAATTAAAAGTAATTATACAAGTACTTAGTTGACTTGTGATGTTTCCGTCACGTTTATATATCATTTCCTAGTTTATTCTACTATACGCATGTATAAAAATATATTTTGCCTTTTCATCTTGGCTTCTTCACACTGTTGTGTTTGCTATTAGCAAATGTTAACGATTAGTGATATCTAACTTCTTGGTATATTTTTCCTAGGAGATATTTTATAATATGATACGCTTTTAAAAGTCAATTATTTTTTCTTCTAAAAGCATAAAAGCATGCTGTATGGTAATATAAAAGCTTATATGTGGATAAAGGTCACATAAATATATGCTAATGAATATGATGATGATACATGAATATGAAAACGAGGGATAATCCACGAGCAGTTGCTAGCTGGCTCACGGATGTAGTTTTGTTCGCACTCAGGATAGTCTCTTTAACGTAATAGTATATTGTCGGTATTACGAAAGTACATAGGAAAGGTGAAGAAGAATAATGAAGATGAAAGAACTTTTGGCTTGCTACCTAATGCTTCCTAGCTACCACTTTATTTGTCTAGAAGCTCATGACTGCATGTGGGTTGACTGTTACACATTTAACTCTCTGAACTGCTAACTCCTTTCCCACTGTTCATATGACAAACTAGGAAATATTTCACACGACGAGCTAGAGATTAAAAAAATTTCTTCAGTTCGATGAATCTATTGTTGGTTTGGTTAAAAGTACACAGGTCAGCAAAGAAATAGGATTGAATGTGTGATAAGTGGCAAGTTTTTGCTTCTTGTACTCTTCTTTTTATGTATAGTTTTTGTATTAGTGTATTTCACTTCACTAATTCGTTGCTTTTATTTCAAGTCATTGATGCTTTTAAACCTAACCTAGTGACAGGTAGATTACCTAGTATCGATCATCTTAATTTAATTTTCTAAACGCTACTAAACAAACCTAACATCTATTGATTACACCAACTAGTGCAAGTTGAACTAAACATGTGTTTACTAGCTACTGATTAATGGTTTAGTCACAACATTACTTATTTACACAAATAACAATTTATTTGATGTGTTAGGGTTCAACCCTTTGATTGTTTATCGCATTTTGAAGTGCTTGTTCAGGGTTGTAGCGCAAGGACGCTCAATATATACTATTGGGGAGAATGGGGTTGCAATCATATACGGGTTTACAAAAATCGAGTAAAGTTCCTCAATGCATCTCAGATATTTGGTATGATCTGAGATATTGGGTTACATTTCACGTCTTATATTGCAATCAATTTAAAACGCATGATTTGTCAGGTTTTTAGATAACTTATTGAGTACCCACGGATTGCCTTGTCTGAACGAGAACGCATCACCTTGTTCTCCCCCAAAATTACCACATCTAATAATATCGGATTACCTATAGAAAACTCTTGTTTTTAAAGCTGGGGTACCACTTCTAATAAACCAAACTAAGTAGAACTCACATTCTAGCTTATACGGAAATAATGCATAGTTGGTTACAAGATTATCACCCATACCATGCTAAGATACGGGCTATTATTACTGATATTCCATTTTTAAATACAAAAGACCTTTTTTTTATTTCCACCCCATTAAAAATTAAACTACTATGAAAGATACACATACTTTATAAAAGATATTTATTTACTATTTCCTTTGAGGTCCATTTTTTTAATCCAAATTTACCATTTTAATCAATCTTCTTCCTCTTTCATCTAAGTAACTTCAAGTAAGTTCAACCAATGGTTCGAACTAAAAACTGGAGGAAAGTGACGAGATGATTTAACTGAAAGAAGCACAACAAACTAGAAACAAAAGTTCGGCATATCTTTTCCGTATTTTGAACCAGAAAATAGCAAGATGTTATCGAATATAAGAAAAACTTTCAGGTACGGCATGGGTCTATCAAAGAAAACATGTACAGTCGATGCCAATACATCGAATACAAGCCAAACTTTGGGGAACGACATGGGTCTGTCAAAGAAAAAATTATCAGTCGACGCTACGCCATCGAATACAAGCCAAACTCCTTCGATAATCTATTTTTGATAGCCACACATCAAATTATTTGAATATGTTTGACAGGTCTGTGCCGAAACTACTTTGAATTTGTGCTATCATATCACTGAATATCAACTCCATCAAAGTACAGCAACATGTCTTCTACGTTATCTATATTTCTTCGGTAAGAATTAATCTATTTTCTTTCTCATTTGGAGGAATTTCATCTTGCTTTGATTATTTCATTGATTATTTGATTGTTGATTTGGATTATAGATTAAAGAAGGAGATTAGTGGAGATTACAGGAATTAGGGTAAAGGGGTACGTTGGTCAACTTAAAATATAATTTTATGATGGAGATATTTTTATTAGCACCCTTTATAGTAAAAAAAAATCTGAAAAAAAATGACCTCCTCATATCCAAAAGTGAAGTGTCGGTAGTAATGGCTAAGCTATTAGACGGTGTGACATACCGCCACGATTGTAAAGCTTGATATCCACTTTACTGCTGGATTGGATTGGCACTACCTAGACAATATCAATGCCCAATAAAGTGACATTACGCGTATACATGTCGCCAATGAGCTTCCATCTTTTTCTATATTTCGTAGTGTTAAGCTCCAATAACATTTGAGTTATGACCCGCTTTTCGATCCTCGGAAGTCGACAATAATACATTCACGGTATTCGCGTACCGAACATTCAAGTGCCGAAAAGACAGATTATTGGAGAAAAAGAAAGAAAAGACGGAACATGATCTCAGATCGTTTCGAGTAATATATAATATACAATATATCTTTACAAAAGAAAACTGTAACATACATGCATCAATATCAGAGTACGTCAAATCAATAATCATCAGCTTGGACAGTTATAACAACTTGTCCTCACAAATGCTGACAAATAAAACAACACACGTAGCGGATGTAGAGAATATACGAGAGATATGACTTGGACATCCAACTCATCTCCTGAAGTTCTAAAGCATCCAAACTAAATCTGAAAATATGTTTGGTCTTACCCGAGCATTATAACAAAAATAACGTCCGGATCAGTCTGGTAAACCAGCGTGAGAAATACACCTCAATTGAATTTTAATGTTATAAAAATCTTTTGAAAATAAAGGTATCTCGTAATACCACATCGCACATAAACACGGATGAGTTTTTACCTTACGATAACCAAAACATTTCATAGGAAATATTTTGATATTATAATAGCGTCTAGGGTTTAAAATAAATATTGAATCATGATAGAAATTGTTACATTAATTAGATTCCAACATAATATGATACAATTAAGTCTGAAGGCACTTATTGGAAAATGAATTCCACACAATGGCAAGGTACCGAGGTACCACCTACCACAGTACACCTCTAGAAAATGCATCGAAAGCCACACATAGGCTCCCTACCAACACAAGACCGGCTACTCACTACGCCATAAATGACCTTCTGCAACATTTTTGCAAGGTGTTGCCAGCTAAAATGTTGCGATAGCTATAGAATTTTGGTCCTACTGCAACGTTGTATTTTTGGTGTTACCTTAGCCATAGAAATGTGTTGCTCTAGCTAAACAAGTGTAACACGATGCAACATTTTTATATAGTGTTGCCATAGATGTTTTCAGATTAAAAAATTAAAAAAAAAAATACACCTCAGCGATCCACACCACCATTTAAAACAAAATCTCAACCGTCGATTCACACCATCGATCCACACCTTACCAATTTCCATTTCCCGCTTTACTTTTCACTCATCCGCTTTCGTTTCTCACCCCCAAATTTCCAATCCCTAATTTTTATTCCGGCGACTTTAAAAAAAATGACGCCGCTCCTCCTTGTTTCTTCGATCTGGAGAATAACTGGCTTTGCTTTTATCCCTTGTCGGCCATATCAATTTCCGTTATTTTCTTTCGCCTCACGTCAGTTTTCCTCACTACTTCTGGATTTGCGATTTTGTTCAGGTTTTTGGCGATTCTGGTGATTCGAGGTAAGGTTGTGGGATTGCGATGGTTCAGGGAGTTGCTGATTTGGTCGCAATTTCGTGGTTGGGGCCTGATGTCAGAGTGGCAGGGGGTAGTCGAATTGGTTTCGGTGAAAACTAGGGCACGCGATTCTAATTGCTTTGATGCTCTGATTGATCGAATCTAGTGTGAGAAACGTTCCTGGTAGCTTGCTCCTTCGTTCTCCTTGATTGATTGCTCGAATTGCTTTGACTTCGTCGTCGGGTGCGATGTGATATTATTTGGTATGTTTTCTGCCTTCTGGTTTACTTGAATATTCTTGATTTTGGTTACACTCGCACGCTTTTGCCGATGATGAATTGGGATTTATTTATAGGCTTTATTTCCTATAATCTCGTGTTTAATCTTTCTGTTGGACTTTGAGAAATCTGGTATGTTGGATTGCAATGATGAATACAAACATATGTGTGTTGAGATTTGTTGGTTTTGCTTGGTCTGGACTGAACTGGTACCATGCTAACTTTGTTCTTTAACATGAATTGATGCTCCAAGTCCTCTGTATATCATGTTACTGCCTAGGTTTCTCTTGTACATGCCTGATGCATTCACTGTTTTTGCTTGATGGGCTGCCTATGTGTACTGCTGTGTTTCTTGCACTGGCTTGTCTATATTTTGCTGAACCTGGTTCTTGTTTGTTTTGTTGGTTGCTTGACCCTGAGTTGAATCCAGTCGATGACTCGGGTTTGACCTTGTGCCGTGTCCGTTTTTTTGGCTTGTCTACATATCTGGCTGCACTTGAGTATGAACTTGCACTTGAGTAGTTGCACTTGAGTAGTTTCTTGTACCAAGCCTTATGATGCATGTATGTTCATCCATGTACATGCATTTCTTGGTCATGTTATGTTGCTTGCTGTGTTGAGTACTACTTTGTGCACTTGGCTTCTCCTTTGTGCATTTTTGCCTGAACTGTTGCTTGCTGTCTTCCATACTGCCTTGTATCCATGTGTTGCATTCATGTTTGGCTTATGCACTTATGAAAAGAAACAACCCAAATACCTGAGGCAAATAATATAACAAAAATATTTTCATTTTCTGTTCGAGTTAAATATTATTTTCCAGATTACTGCTTTTGAATTATATGTGCCAGGTATTGAAGACTGGACAGCTGGATATAAGCTTGAAGACAGAGTCAAATCAAATGTGCATGAGCTTGAAGACAGATTTCAAAGAAGGCTCGATCTTCCGAAATCGGATGAATCGGGCGGTGCCCCGGACTGCGGTGTCCCGGACCCCCGCCGGCGCTGCGCCCGGACCCGCTTCACGGCTCGCCTTCGGCTCGCCTTCGGCTCGGCATATATTTGTCAGTGTCGGTGTCTGTATAAATTGAAACTGCATATGTAATGAGTGAACTGAGTGATGTAGTGAGGAATATCTGTATATGTGAATATCAGTGTTATATATCATTGAATTGTAAAATAGTGGAGTTAGGAATTTGTACTATTTCAAATGTTGAAATAAAATATTTATTTAAATAAATTACTGTTTAAATATCAAATTCTGTGCAATAGCATTTTATTAAATAAATATTTATTTTTATTAAAAAATCAAATATGCTCTACATTGTGGGCCCCACAAATTCAAAAAGTTCATATCTATAGCAACATTTTGGAATGTTGCTACAGATACCTATGAGTGTTGCCATAGACCCAAATAGGGTTCTATTGCAACAATATTACTTATGTTGCCTTAGATAGTCAAAATGTTGCCTTTGAGGTCTAAGGCAACGGCAAAAATTGCATCACCCTAAAAGTGTTGCCATAGACCTATGGCAACATTTTTCGGGCCTGAGCCAACATTTTTTTTGTGTTGCAGTAGGCCATTTATGGCGTAGTGACTGTTAGTTCCTGAGATGATGATTTTGATGACAACAACCTTAGGACTTGTTATAAAATATAAATACTAATATTCTTGTCTATATATATATATATATATATATATGTATATGAAGGATATATATATATATATGCAAGTATTGAGAATGAAGATTGTATAGTGTAAAGATTCAAGACTGCGTATAAAAATTCAAGACTGACGAATTCAAGATTGAAGAAATCAAGACTGAAGACTCATGAGTATCAAGAGTTCAAGAGTTCTAGAGTTCAAGATAAGTAATAGAGTCTAGATTTATGTTAAAACATCATAATAGCACTTAAATCTTTATTCGGATTTTAATTGTGAAATGGAATCAACCTTCTCGCTTTAATAGTGGGAAGGAACCCACGACTTCTTTAGTGGGATGGAACCCACGACCTTCTCTAGTGGAATGCAATCAACGAAATTTTCAAAATGACTTTTTTTAGATTTTTCAAAACTATCTTTTAAAAAGACATCTCTCTCTCTATTTAAATATTTTAGCCTTAATCCAAAAACTATTTTTCATCATATTAATTTCAAAATCATCTCTTGTTTTAAAACTATCTCTTGGTTTTAATGTTTTAGCTTTACTTTCAAAATATTTATATATTTAGTTTTTATTACTTTTATATTTCGTAAGATCACTTTCCAAATGTTTTTATAATCATAAAGTATATTCAAAATAGTTTACAAAGTTCTAAGATAGTTTCAACAAACTTTAGAAAGAAAATCTTCTTTAAAACAAAAATCAGTTTTCAGAATATAATAGGGGATGTCGACATGCCCCTACCACCCATGTCGATATGGTAACCGTAGAATTCAAATTTCAAATTTTTAAAAGAAGTGTCTATTCGTCATAACCTTTCGTAAATGGACATGACTGTTGTTCTCCTATAAATACCAGTTGTTTTTAATGAATTTTAAGTTAGTTTTTCTTCATTTCTTCACTCCTTCTTCTCCACTCAAATATTCTCTTATATTTCAAATGCTTTAACAAAATTCTGCCGAAATCCGAAGTGAATCAAACTCGATCGTCTCTAGTTTGATCCTCTACCACTCTCTCTCAAAGATCTCAGTGTTATTCAGAATTATAGGATCATTTGTAATCAAAGATCAAAAGATCGAAGTGTATTGAATCTCTCTCTATCAAAGTGTGATTGGAAACGGTGCGATTGTGGCCCGTAAATCAATTGGGTGTGATTGTGGCCCGTAAATCAATTTGGTGATCTTGTAGCCTGGTTAAATCAAAAGAGTTTTCCCTGGACTCGGAGACAGGAGGGTGTATCTCGTGGCCTTGAAATCGAGGTTCTAATATCGACATTATATTTGAAAAGAAATATGCACCAGAAATTGTGTGGGACTGGATGTAGAGTAACTCTGAACCAGTATAAAATTCTAGTGTGTTCTTTCCATTACTGCTTTTATTTACTATTTGCATCTGTGTCTCATTCTGTGATTGTTTCTGTTTTTGTGAATTGCATCTGTTTGGATTTAATTTGAAAAGATTTCAGAAAGATTCATAAAATTAATTAAACACTATTCACCCCCCTAGTGTTAATTCTGCCTTAAGATCCGTAATCTGCATTTCCAACATTTGGTATTGGAACATTGGTTTTCAAAGTTATCATAATCTGAATTTTGAAAAGGTTTAAAATGACAATATTTGGAGATTCTGTTAAACTAGTTCAAAGCTATCCAAATCATCATTGTCTCAAAAGTCGGCATATTGTTATTATAGAAAGTCAAGTTATTTACTGAATTGGTGCATTGTGCAGGAACAGATGTGTTATATGAGTTTTGAAGAATCAACACTCAATGGACAAATGGTGCAAATCAAGAAAAACAAATGGATACTTGATAGTAGATGTTCAAGACACATGATTGGTAATCCGGAGATACTGAATGACATAATTTATGAAAATGGAGGAACGGTAAACTTTGGAGACAATTCAAAAGGATATGTGATTGGCATCGGCAATGTCGGTAACTCTAAAACTCCTACTATTTCTGATGTTCTGTTAGTTAGGAATCTAAAACATAACTTACTTAGCATAAGTCAACTATGTGACAAGGTCTACAAAATTAAATTTGAAAAGGATAAGTGTCACATCGAAGATAATAAATCAAATATTATCTTTGAAGGAATTAGGAAGAAAAATATTTGTATTCTTAGTATGAAAATCCCAAATGATAACCTATGTCTTTTGGCTAATACAAGCGACCCTTGGATTTGGCATAAAAGATTTAGGCATTTGAATTTCAAACTCTTATCTAGATTTTCAAAACTTGATCTAGTAAGAGGTCCCCCTAAAATGGATTTTAAAGTAGATAGTATATGTGATGCTTATCAATTAGGAAAACTTAGAAAGAGTTCATTCAAATTAAAAGATATGATTTCAACTTAAAAATCTCTTGAGTTACTTCATTTAGATCTGTTTGGTCCATCTCAAATTCAGTCAATAAATCACATTAAATATGTTTTTGTAATTGTAGATGATTATTCTAGATTTACATGGACAATTTTTCTGAAACATAAAAGTGATGTTTTTGATTTACTTAAAACTTTTGCAAAAAGAATTCAAAATCAACTTTCTTTAAAAATCAAAACTATTCGTAGTAATTACGGCGGAGAATTTGAAAATGAAAATTTTTGTAATAAAAAAGGAATAACTCATAATTTTTCTTTTTCAAGAACTCTACAACAAAACGGAGTGGTAGAGCGTAAAAATAGGACGATCCAAGAGTGTGCAAGAACTATGCTTTCAGATAGTAAATTATCAAGAAATTTTTGGGCTGAAGCAGTCGCTACAGCTTGTTACATTTTGAATAGGATTTTAATTAGACCTCTAACCAATAAAACACCATATGAACTTCTTTTCAATAAGAAACCAAAGGTATCTTATTTTAAAGTTTTTGAAAGTAAATGTTTTATTTTAAATACAAAGGACAATTTGGATAAATTTGATCCTAAATCTGACAAAGGAATCTTTATCGGATATTCTAATAGAAGTAAAGCGTATAGAGTTTTTAATTTAAAAACTAACACCATTGAAGAAACAATGCATGTATCTTTTGATAAAAATTTCAAAGATTTTGTTACTTTAAATAATGAATCAAATGAAACAAATTGTGAAACTGTTCATCCTAATAAAAGGATCAAGCTTTTAAAAGATCATCCTATAGAAAATATACTATGAAATATTGAATCTATTGTTAGAACTAGAAATCAACTAAACAAGATGAGTAATGTAGCTTTTACATCAACTACTGAACCCAAAAATTCAAAGGAAACATCATCTGATGATTCATGGATTCTTGCTATCTGAATCAATTCACCAGAAATGATGTATGGGAACTTGTTCCTAAACCTGTGGACAAAACTATAATAGGAACTAAATGGGTTTATAAAAATTAAATGAATGAACAAGGTGAGGTCGTTAGAAATAAAGTTCAGTTAGTCGTGCAAGGTTATTGCCAAGAAGAAGGAATAGACTATGATGAACCCTTTGCACCCGTGGCAAGATTAGAAGCCATTAGAATTCTACTTGCTTTCGTAAATCACAACAATTTCAAATTATTTTAAATGGATGTCAAAAGTGCATGTTTAAATGGTTTCGTTAAAGAGGATGTTTATGTTGAACAACCTCCACTTTTTGAAAAAGAAAAGTTTTCAAATCATGTTTACAGATTAAAAAAAGCTTTATATGGTCTGAAACAAGCTCCGAGAGCATGGTATGACAGACTAAGATCTTACCTATTACAATCAAATTTTGAAATTGATAAAGTAGATAATACTCTTTTTATTAAAAGAAACAAAAATGATATCTAATTAGTACATATTTATGTAGATGATATAATTTTTGGATCAACAAACGATGAAATGAACAAAGAGTTTTCTGAAATAATGACAAAAGAGTTTGAGATGAGTCATATGGGTGAACTTACTTTCTTTTTAGGATTGCAAATAAAATAATTAGATAGTGGTATTTTGATTAGTCAAGAAAAGTATGCTAGGGATCTAGTTAGTAAGTTTGGTATGACCACTGCGAGTGGAAAACCCACTCATATGGTAACCAATGAAGCCTTAAATAAAGAAGACATGTCAAAAGATGTTGATCAAAAAATATACAGGGAAATGATTGGATCGCTACTCTATATAACTGCGAGTAGGCCTGATATCATGCATAGTGTCCGTCTCTGTGCAAGGTACCAATCGCAACCCAAGAAACCCATTTAAAAGCTGTTAAACGTATCCTAAGATATGTTAAACACATTTTACACTATGGCCTATTTTACCCTAAAAATGATTCATTTGATTTAATCTCATATTTTGATGCTGACTATGATGGTTGTAAATCAAACCGAAAAAGTAGATAATGTTGTTTGCGTTGGAGAAGTCTGTTTTGACAAAAATAAAAATTTGGTCGAACAAAATGGAAACTTTTGTCTCCATTATCCTAATTGTTCGATTCACAAGTCACCAATTGTCAAGGACTCTCGTTAGATTGTTATTATATTAATGTTTTTATATTTTTTGTACTGGTGTATATTTATGTCTATGTTTCATATATATGTGTAATGTAACATCTTATATAATAAAATTAAATTTATGTTTCGCTTATTATACTCGTTATTAGCTTTTAGTTCCATAGTTTAAGGGGGAGTTATGTAGTTTAGGCTTAGTTTTTTTTATGACAAAGGGAGGGAATAATAAAATAGGTTAGATAGGCTTAGATTAAGGGGGAGTTAGTAGATTAAGGGGGAGTTGTTGGAATAAGGAGGAGTCAGAGTAGAATCGAAGTTTGTTGGAGTAGATTTTATAAACATGGGTTGTCATCATCAAAAAGGGGGAGATTGTTAGTTCCTGAGATGATGGTTTTGATGACAACAACCTTAGGACTTGTTATAAAATATAAATATTAATATTCTTATCTAGATGTATATGTATATGTAGGATATATATATTCAGGTATTGAGAATGATGACTATACAGTATGAAGATTCAAGACTGAGTATAAAGATTCAAGACGAGTATAGAGATTTAAGACTGACGAATTCAAGATTGAAGAAATCAAGACTGAAGAATCATGAATATCAAGAGTTCAAGATATCAAGATAAGTAATAGAGTCTAGATTTATGTTAAAACTTCATAATAGCACTTAAATCTTTATTCGGATTTTAATTATGGAATGGAATCCACCTTCTCGCTTTAATAGTGGGATGGAATCCACGACCTCTTTAGTGGGATGGAACCCATGACCTTCTCTAGTGGAATGGAATCCACGAAATTTTTAAAATGACTTATTTTTAGATTTTTTCAAAACTATCTTTTAAAAAGAGATCTCTCTCTCTATTTAAATATTTTAGCCTTAATTCAAAAACTATTATTGATCGTATTAATTTCAAAATCATTTCTTGTATTAAAACTATCTCCTGGTTTTAATGTTTTATCTTTAATCTCAAAATATTTATATATTTAGTTTCTTTTATATTTCGTAAGATCACTTTTCAAAGTTTTTATAATCATAAAGTATATTCAAAATAGTTTACAAAGTTCTAAGATAGTTTCGCCAAACTTTAAAAAGAAAATCTCTTTTAAAACAAAAATCAATTTTCAAAATATGCTAGGGGATTTCGACATGCTCCTACCCCCATGTCGACATGGTAGCCGTAGAATTCAAATTTCAAATTTTCAAAAGAAGTGTCTATTCGTCATCACCTTTCGCGAATGGACATGACCGTTGTTCTCCTATAAATACCAGTTGTTTTCAACGAATTTTAAGTTAGTTTTTCTTCATTTCTTCACTCCTTCTTCTCCACTCAAATATTCTCTTATATTTCAAATGCTTTAACAAAATTCTACCGAAATCCTAAGTGAATCAAACTCGATCGTCTCTAGTTTGATTCTCTGCCACTCTATCTCAAAGATCTCAGTGCTATCAGAGTTATAGGATCATTTGTAATCAAAGATCAAAAGATCGAAGTGTATCGAGTCTCTCTCTATCAAAGTGTGATTGCAAACGGTGTGATTGTGGCCCGTAAATCAATTGGGTGTGATTGTGGCCCATAAATCAATTAGGTGATCTTGTAGCCTAGTTAAATCAAGAGAGTTTGCCCTGGACTCGGAGACAGGAGGGTGTATCTCATGGCATTGAAATCGAGGTTGTAATATCGACGTTATATTTGAAAATAAATATGCACAAGAAATTGTGTGGGACCGGATGTAGGGTGACTCCGAACCAGTATAAAATTCTGGTGTGTTCTTTCCTTTACTTTTTTTATTTACTATTTGCATCCGTGTCTGATTCTGTGATTGTTTCTGTGTTTGTGAATTGCATCTGTTTGGATTTAATTTGAAAAGATTTCAAAAATATTTATAAAATTAATTAAACACTATCTCTAGTGTTAATTCTGCCTTAAGATCCGTAATCTGCATTTCCAACAGCTACCCCTTGCTGGATAGTACTGAATATTTCATCATCCCGGTTGCTTTTGCAAACTTTTTGATAGCTCTCATGCACAACCAAATTCATAGTGAATATATCTAGAAAGGTAATGACAATACCCTAATGGGTGTGATCCATTTAGCTCTACTGCATATCCCATATTTTTGTCATTTTTGGTTGTTGAGGCTAGAGGCTGCGTTTTACTTTTTATATAGCAATCCCACTTGGAGTGCAAACACTGCCATACAAACAGAAATACAATGCCCACATTCATCCATATAAGTTTGTTCTAGGTATGAGCGAAACTGAAGGCATTAGTTCTACTACATCCATTTTGGAATCACCTTCGGGATTAGTAACAAGCAGCCCTTGTATATCAAAGAACTCCGTCTTCGAAACCATCATCAAGATGTCTTCCATTCGAACGCTTATGCCGGTTCGAAGTGGTTTTCAGATAACATATTCGATCCCGGTCTCTCCGAACCGACGATGATAGTTTAAAACTAGCCAAGTTTGATAGTCGGTTATTTAACTATCAAATAAACAAACAATTCAACCAAATATTTAACCAAGCACGGTTAAGCACAAAGCAACAACTAAGCCTCTTTAATTAATCTTTTTATTAATTAAAGCTACTTTGTAAATTCTCGTATTAAAATACTTTTATAAAGATATATTCACAAACCTTATATACTCCTTTCAATACTTGAAAAAATATCTATATACTTATCTCAATGGTATAAGTATATTCACAAAAACACTACACTTTCCCTGTTTAGAAAATGTATTCATATACTTATCTCAATGGTATAAGTATATTCACAAAACATTATGAAAGATTTTTTTTATTTCAAAATCATATCAAAGGATTAAAACAAATATTATTTTTTAAGGAACGAGATAAGGATAAACCCAAACCCTATTACTTTGGTGTTAAGCATGGAACAAATATCCACACCACCAAAATTAAGTAGGTCAATTTGGGGAAATCCAATCTCAATTTCTTTCGTAAATTTCTTCAATAAATCCTTTTTAATAAATCTCTTTCATTTATGAGCATCTCCTTTACTAAAAATCCAAATCCATTTATAAAACTCTTAATAAATCTCCATGTTTATTTATAAAACTCTTTTATAAATATCCAAAACCATTTATAGAACTCTTCTACAAATATCCAAAATCATCATTTATAAAACTTCTTTTATAAATATCCAAAATCATTTATAATTTTTTTTCCAAATTTCTAGATCTCTTTTCAAGTTATAAAATTGCCTTATTGATCTCTAAAACAATTTATTAAACCCTTTTATAAGTATAAACTCTAAATTAATTTTAGAATTCCTTTCATAAAATATCGTTTATAAATTCCTTTGTAAATATATATATATATAACATAATTACAGCCTATGTTTATAAATTTCCAAAATTTACTTAATGTCTCCTTTATAAATACCTTTTATATTATTTATAAAATATTTTATAAAAACTTCTTTTTATAAAATACCATTTATAACTTATTTTATAAATCTCCGACTTATTTGCAGCTCTTTATAAAACTCCAAATTCATTTATAAAATTACTTTTATAAACACTATTAGAACAACAATAAATAGGCACGGAGCCTTCCGTTGACTGCCGACGGCTGCTTTCGACGACTAGCGACGGCTGTCGATCTCTGTGGCATTTTTGTAAATAAAATATAATAGCCGTCGCAAGTCGTCGAAAACCGACGTAAACTTGTCGTCGCAGCCGTTGCTAGTCGTCGAAAATTATCGTGTATACATGCTCCAGGACGAGAGGAGCTTCATTATTTCCCAATCCCCCAAATCAACAAAAAAACCTAACTCCACCACCTCCTCCCCGCCGTCAGCCAACCGCCGCACCTCCCCGAGCATCTCCAACTTCATCATTCTCCTCTCTTGACAAGTCTAGGCCCTTCATCAATCTGCAATTAGGTTTTATTCCTAAACCCTAATTAATTTTGATTTGTTAAATTAGGGTTAATTTGTTGTTATAGTTGTATAATACCCCACTGGTTTTTTTGCTATACCTTATTGAATGCTAATTAGGTTGTTATTATAATTGTTTATCATTGAAATGTTGAGAGAGAAAAAAATTTAGTGTATATGTGCGTTAATTGGTATATATGCGTTGATTAATTAGTGCATACGCGCATTAGGGCTAGTTTGGATTAATTAGAGTTGATGCTAAGAATTTAGTGTATGCATTTTCAAGATGATGAAAACGACGATTTAGTATATGCGTTTCTTAAATTATTGTAAAAATGGTTGTATAATACGATTTACTTTTTATAAATCCCTTAGAGAGTTTTTGACCCCGTCTGACAGGTATTGTATATAATATTTGTATGGATATTCGTTTTTATCACAGAATGGACATTTATATTCATCCGATACAACATTTGTCAGATTTGTCCCTGTATTAGACAAGTTACAAACACAGTAAATTAATTATATTTTGAAAATCATTACATTTTAAATGGTCTACAAAATTTTGACAACACTTTTTTTTGTTCCATGTGTACATGTATATGATCGTTCACAAAAAACTTTACAAGTAATAGACTTCAGACCTTGCGACCACAACCGATTTGGTCAAGCGAAGATATTTATGACCTCTTGTAAAGGATTATACAAAGATACATGAAACTGGCGAACAAATTGAAAATCAAGGTAAATCGAGATTCATAATTGGTGCAAACAACGTATATTTTAGAAGTTGCCTTTTTGGAAAAATCTCCTAATTTGTCATATTATCGACGTGATGCACAACGAGAAAAATGTGTTCGATAATGTATTTAACATTGTTCTAAGTGTTAAAGTAAAGACTAAAGGAAATTTGAAATCAAGATGTGATATAGAAGCAATATGCAATCGCCCTGAGCTTCATATGAAGCCAAATGATACAAAACAAAAAACACAAAGCATGCTATGAGCTAGACAGTAATCAAGTTAAAGTACTTAGTGGGTGGAAGGATTAAGATTTTCTAATGGGATTTCCTCTAATCTTCATAAATGTATTGACTATAAGAACGGTAAACTGAGTGGGATGAAAAGTCACGATTGTCATGTAATGATGGAACATTTGTTACCCGTTGCTTTCAAAGAATTGTTGTCCACAAAAGTTTGGACGGTTGTAACAGAACTTAGTTTGTTTTATAAAGAGCTTTGTTCAACTACGTTAAAAGTTGATCGTCTACATAAACTTGAGGAAGAAATTCATATACTGCTCTGCAAACTAAAGAAAATATTTTCTCCAAGTTTCTTTAATGTAATGGAGCATTTACCTGTTCATCTTCCGTTTGAAGCACATCTTCGAGATCCCGTGCAATATGGATGGATGTATCCGTTTGAAAGATATTAATATTGAGTATGTTAAATTTTAGTTAATGTATTAAAATTCAATTATAATTATTCTTAATAGGTACTTAAATCATCTAAAGAAAAAAGTGAGACAAAAAGCACGAGTTGAAGGTTCGATATGTAAATCATATATCGAAGAAGAAGCTTCGTTCTCTTTCTCTCATTACTTCAGTGACCATGTGAACTTATCTTTTGAAAGTGCTACGCGAAATGATGAGGACATTGAACAAGATTCTTTTGAATTAGTGCTATCTATTTTTAGATAGCATGGACGCCCTGCTGGAAAATGT
The DNA here is from genome assembly GCA_030737815.1 of Allium fistulosum. Taxonomy (NCBI): domain Eukaryota; kingdom Viridiplantae; phylum Streptophyta; class Magnoliopsida; order Asparagales; family Amaryllidaceae; genus Allium; species Allium fistulosum. The sequence goes on along the minus strand of CM060908.1, from coordinate 295,083,214 downwards.
GTGGAAGTATGGTTAGACAACAGAGATTACCATGTAGCCCACACATATGTTCTTCTTAACTGTGCAGAAGTTGCACCATTTGTTAGATATTATTAAATAACAGATCTAAAATTATTTACTTGCATAATACATGTGTGTATTAATTATAATGCAATATATTATCTATATATGCAGTATTTACGAATCACAACATCCAAGCGGGGATATCAGCAAAGTGTTTGCTACTTGGTTTCGAACCACACATATGATCCGGTAAATTGTGCGATCGACGAAATGTTGAAACACCTTACGATGGGACTAAAAAGAAAAGTCTAGACATATCCAATATTCTTTATCAATGGATACAAATTCAACACCAAAGAATATGGGGTTGAAAAATTAACTAACAATAGCGATGTATATGTTAAAGGTAGTGATAATCCAAATGATCACATAAATGATTTTTACGGTATGTTAACTTAGATTTTGCAATTAACATATTTCAATGGACCTGCAGAAGAAGTTTATTTATTTGGATGCAACTAGTTCAGTAATGTTCTAGGTTCTGAAATCAACGTGCACCAAAAATATAATATTATTGAAATAAAGCATACATCACGTTATCATAAGTACAATCTGTTTATACTAGCAAAACAAGTCCTACAAGTTTATTATGCTCCTTATCCATCTCTAAAAAAAGATAAAACAAATTGGTCGGCGGTTTTTAAAATGAAGGCAAGATTTACGTTTGATGTAAAGAATATTCCAGACAACAAGCATACCAAGCGGATATCAAGGAAAATGGCGAAATTGCAATAACAGATGATCAAACCGATTTTGGACCTTTAAATGATGAATTTCAAATGTATTAGTAGAAGCATTTGAGACCACATAGGAAAACAATACAGAGTACGAGACCGAGTATGAATCAGAAAACAACGAGGACTGATTTAATAGTATACATGTTGGAAAAAAAAATTATGGGAGTATTGATGTTACACTTTTTTGTATGTTATATGCGATTATTGATGTTAAATCTTGATATGTTTACTTATAAATGAATGATATATTCTGCCATAATAAAATAATATATGTATGAAAGGTATTACAGATGTCTTTCTTTAGACAGTGGAGTTCTTCGCATTCTGGTTCCCCCTCTTCGTCTCAGAGAGGGACCGGTCGCAGCGGAGGTGATGACAGCGGCCCTTCACAAGAGGCGCCGCGTGCGGTGGTTAGATTGTTACCGAAAACAGATGGCGCGTAAGTATTAAATTTACCTCAGCATTATAAATATTTTGTATGATATATTAGTCATGATTTGTCTGTATCATATTTCATGCAAGAGTTTTGAGCTTGAGCCTTCAAACATTGTTCTCAACATATCTAAGCAGGCATACATGAGCGATATGACTGCATGCTGGTCGAAAATGGAGTAGGATCCCAGACCATGTATGGGAGAGCATCTGGCAGGACTCCCTGGTAAGTGTAAAATTATATATAATCACTTTATAATTTACTGACTTGGTATAAATGTATAACTTATATTTATTCAACATATATACAAGGGCGGTTTCCAAGAGGAGGACGTTTCCCTTAGCCAGCGCCACTGGAACTCTAAAGTGGCAAAGAATTACCGGGATACGATGTCTACCATCAGAAAAAGTGAAAAGAAGCCAAGTTGGATGGACGCCAGCGTATGGGATGTTTGGGTCGCATGGTGGAATAGCGACGAATTCAGGGTAAGTCTATCAGATATCACCTTAATTTTTTTAGTAGAGAATACATAATTTATACATGTAAAATATAATTTTAATTTTTAATTTGCAGGCAGAGTCGGACAGGAACTCCACGAACAGGTAAAAAAATCCAGTCACACACTTTGGTGGCTCGAAATCATTTCAGCATAATCGTAGGACCTGGTAAATTGATTAATTGCAATTACGAACAGTTATTACATTTTTAGTATAAATTTGTATGAATAACAATAATATACACCAATTATTGTAGGAAAGAGCGCGTGTGGGTTTCGTCTCGTATATGGACGTATTTGCACATACCCATGCCGTCAGGCAGACCAACGACGAGAGATAGTGTCGTATGTTTGGCATCAGGATGATAAAGCATACGGCGCACATGTAAGTATATTTTCAGTTATAAGTTAATAATAATGATCATTTTAATTAATTAGTTATAAAATATTACAATAATGTCATGTAATATTTAATTGTATTTAATTTTGCATTGTAGGAAAAATTTATGCAAGCATGTGCGCAGATGCTTGAGCATTCGGGACGGGAGCAGTTGACCACTGATGAGGAGAACGTGATCTTTGACTCTGTTATGGGCCCGACACATATAAATAGGCGCTACGGCTACGTCAATCAATAAGTAATTTATAAAAATTAAATAAGTTGTAAAAATTGCTTAATTTTTATAAAAGTCATGTAATAACTAAAACATATTTTGACTTGTTTTGTAGGCTCGGGCATCACAAAAGGCTTACCAAAGGGCTCAGGACAACGGGAGATTAATGAGCTTCGACAGCAGATTGCACAGGTGTAGGAGTAGGACCGTCTCCGAGCAGCACAAATGGAGCAACTGAACCAGCGTTTGACCGAGTATGTGGAGCGTCATGGAGCATTCCCTTTGTCTGGTGGTTTTGGAACCGATGATGAGTCATGAGATACGATTTGAAGTTTTTTTTTGAAATTGATGTATATAAACATTGAGTGATGGTGAGGATGATTTATGGACATGTGGTGTTTGACATTGATTTGTGGGGTTTGATGTTGGATGTTGGTTGTATATATTGTACACTGATGTTGTATGTAAATATTGTAGTCGGATGGGTGAAACTGATGATGGAAGGTTTGTTTTGTAATGATTAGAAATATTTACGTTTGGTATGATAATGTTTGAGTTTTATATTGATATTGATTTCAGCTTATATCTGATTTATATATTGATTTTGATGAGTTGTGTTATATATTGTTATGAAAGTGATGCTCGGCTGCAGGGAAATTTTTTTACCCAGAATTCCGGCGGCTTCCAACGGACTTCGAGTCCAAATTTTCCTACAGCGAGTGACGAATTTCTGATCGAATTTTCCGACGGCTAGTGACGGCGTGTGACGAATTTTTGGTTGAATTTTCCGATGGCTAGCGACGGCGTGCAATGGTTTTCTACCAAATTTTCATGCCATGTTGACGTTGGGGCCGTCGGAAAAGCCGTCAGAAGAGACGTCAGTAGCCATCGCAAATTCTTCATCGAAGCCGTCGGAAATGGATGAAATCCATGGTCCGTATTCCGACGGTATTTCTTACGGCTCGCGACGGTCGTAGATGGCTGCGAACCGTCGAAAATTCCTATTTCTCTTGTAATGAAATTTTCTAAATAAAATTATGAAAACTCCCTTTTTAAATCAAATTTCAAATATATCACCAAACTCCAAATACAAACAAATTCTAAATATCATTATAAAATTCATATGCTTTCCATAATGCAATCTTTCCATATATTTCAATAAATTTTCAAATGGAATTTATTGCTCCAATTTATCAAAATGATATTGATTTACTTTTATAAATTCATTTTAATTTATAAAACACCAATTACACATCTCCAAATTTATTACACTTCCAGTCAAAGTTTTAAATCTCAAATTTCGGTCGCATTTCGTATCGAAAATTTTACACACATTATCTCGTATTAAACGAGATCTCGGGTGAGATGAGTGTATATCGGGTATACATTTCGAGTTGACGTCTCGGGTTTAAAGTCCATCTCGGGACTATCTTGAAGTAACATAAGTCTAAATTTAATATTTTAAGATTATTCTAATAATTATTATCTATATATAAAAGTTTTTAACATACATAATTTATATAAAATGATAATATTAATTTTACAAATTAGATCAGAGTGATAACATGATTGATTTGATATTAACTGAATGAATCCCTACTCATCTTAATATTAAAAGTAAAAAAAATAAGTTTTTTTGCTCACTCGTTAAATGGTAAAAAGAAGAATTAGAGGGTAAGTAAAAAGTCATTAGAGTGTTATTTCTTATGGACTCGCATAATAAGTAAAAAAAATATGTAAATGCAAAAACACAACTTTATAAGAGATCTTCTATTGGGATCTCACCTCAAATTTCACTACCATGGACGAGATGAGTGTCAAAAATATATAAGCAAAATTTAATGTCTTATTTCACTAAATCTCATCTCGCTCAAGTTCAAAAATGAGATCTCGAACGAGATCTCGGACGAGATGAACGAGATCTGAAATAATGCTTTCAGTTTCCAAAATAGATCCAACTACTTTATGTAAAACGACCATTCCACATATTATTATAGTTCCACAAATCTGATTTATTTCTCAAATTTATCAAAAAGAAATATCTTCCTTTTTTATAAAATATCACTTATAAAACTCTCCTTAAATTTATAAAATGTCATTTATAAATATATTCTTCTATTTACAACATCTTATGTAAAATGTCTCATAAATATTTATTTTCAAAATATTTCCATCTCCTTTAAAATAAGAATCACTTTTAAATAAAAGATAACCCTTTTTATTTACTTTTGAATACAACCATTATGATTATAATAATAATTTTATGTTAAAACAAATACTTCCAAAAATAATTATTAAAACATTTACTTAAATATATATATTAGAAAAGAAAAATGAAAGAAGTTGAAATAAAATAGAGAAGTTTAAAAACTCTTTTAAATACTATACCGATGCCAAACCAAGTCAACAATTTATAGTATTTCAAAAATACCATACCGATGCCAAATAGTTACTATAGCACTTAACCAGTGCTATAACTATATTTTCTACTAAAAGGTTTAAACTTCACATATATCATTGTCATATCCAAAATGGCCAACAATTAAACTCAGCATTTAACAATACATATCGTAGATGTATAACTGAAATCAATCAACATGAATATAACAGGAAAGTAAAATTGACAATATCGAGAAACCCGGATTTTCCAACAATTTTCCCTATATTTCAAATTTAAATGTCAATCACTTTTCGATAGTGAATATTTTAATCAAACAGCCAATAATTTCAACCAAGCACAAACAGTAAAATTTAATCTACTGTAACATACCGATTTATCCAAAAAGGTGAGTTATACTTATCGAAATTTCTATTACCGCCAAAGCGTTCCGGTTCTATCTAAAATCGAACAACTAGCTTGAAATTCTACAAGCTTTAATCTCAATCAATCCAATTTCAAAGCATAGTTAACGTCATTACGAATCCAAGGTGACTGGCCACGTTCGATTTAGACCTTGTATGAAATAGTTATTGCATTTATAAGATTTGAAATTAGATAATATAATTACTTTACTAATTACATCACTAATCTTCAAATTAACCTTAATCCCTTCTTACATAATCACGACCGCTAATCACGAGACCCTAGTCCATGCTCCTAAACAACCCAGGCCGCAACGTTCATTCGCTCGTCGCTGCCACTACGCCGCCTTAGCCGTCGCCGCACTGCTACCACCGAACACCCTGACTAAGACGACACCACCGCCACCGGCCTCGTCACTCAAGTCGCCGCCGTCATCAAGAACTAACCCTAAGCCTAGCGTCGAACCACGGCAACCCAACCAGTCAATATGCTTCCCTCACCCTGGCACACCTTTTCTTGTTGACAACATTGCTTGAAACGACCCCTATTACCATGGATCAACTGTGGCCGTTAGATGATGAGAAGCTAGGGTTAGAGTTTAAGGCTATTGGGAGGAATGAAGGTCCTTATATAGGCATGCTCTCCAAATTATATCCTACACAATCACGGACTCCAAACAAGACGTGCTCACTGGCGTTCCTAACCGAATACCCCTATTCTGAGCTCAATGGAACTAGTATCAGAATATAATATACAAAAGTTAGCTTTTATAATCAAATTATATTATTTTTAATTCTATAAAATTAATCGGTACTTGTTTCGAGCTTGCACGACCATACAGTATCTCTGATCATCACGAAACTCATCAGCATACAACAATTCATTGTTCCAGATCCAATGACACTAGTTTCGTCAAAATCCGAGACAGTGCACCAACATGATGGTTTCACACGTTAATTAAAACGAATTATTATTAAAACAAACTCAAATACTTTAATTATAAATTAAAGTTTACATCAACCATTTATTATTTAAAGAGAATTTAAATAAGCTTTCGAAATCAATTTATCCAAATTAAATTCAAGGTTCAATTATTTAAATAATTCCTATATTTAAATCACTATTCAAATATTGAATTCACAATTCACATATACAAATCCATTAAATAATTTTATACTTGGAATTCAAGTTATTTAATCTTTAAAACCAATATTTTAATATTTAAAACTAATTAAATATTAAAACACTAAAATTTCGGATCGTTACAATTTGTTATGATCCAAACCAAGTAGAACTCATGTAACATCTCATATTTTAATTAATAATTAATGAGTAATAAATTAAGAGAAATGGCTTCTGGATAAGGTAAATATATAAGGGACATTTATTTACTTATGCCACAAAAATTTAAAATAAATTGTGACTTATTTAATAAGTATTTAGATGCACATCTATTTATTATGATACAACTTTAACACGGTTAGGGAATGAATTGAGGTAAGAAACGGGTTAAAAGGTCGACGACACAAATGGGAAAGGGATACAGTAAACTCATTTTCATTTATTCTCATTTTCATAATTAAAAACAAATTTTTTTGAAGAACTCATTAATGGTAGCCACATCCTAAGAAAGAAAAAAGAAGAAAAAGAAAAGTAATGAACTTAAGAAAACTAAATGTCAAGTAAATTAAAATACTTAGCCAAGTAATTCAACACCTTTCTATAGTTTTCATTATTGTCTGAATTCAATTTTGATTAAATACGATAGAGTTTATATGCGTAAATTGTTTATATGAGACAAGTGAAATTCTTCAGGTAAAATAGTTATACAAGAGGATGTTTAGTTCTATTTACATATCCTAACGATTTTAAAATATCATAGAAATTTAATATGATGTTTAAGCAAAATTTTAGAGATGGGTTATAAGTTGGAAGATTTTCCCATGTCATAATATTTAAATATAAATTTTGAAGGGATCTATATAGTAAATATATATGGGAAAATGGTTTAAAAATAGAAATATGGATAAAAATATGCTAAAGTAATTATTTGCAATTTATCTAGAATTTTATAGGTATTTTCCTGACTATAATTAACCATTTTCGAAAGCAAAATATAAAGGTCAAAACCATCTACTAAGCAGACCGAGACCTAATTATTCATGGGAATTTCATGATTAAATAATAAGAGGAAAAGATCCAACAAAGTTGCTGTAAAATAATATAAAGGACATCGCCACTAATCAAAAGCGGACGTTGAATGAGTCTAGAGGCGATATGTTTAAAAGAGTGTTCCTTCGTGTTCAAATGTTAGGCTTTACTTTATCTAGAAAATTTCAAGTAGAAAACAGGAATGCAATTGCAGAAGGTTTAGACTGGAACCCGAAAGCTTATAGAATAAGTATAAGCTAAGTAAAGTTTAAGTGTAATAAACTTGACAAGTGTAAAGCGAAATGCTTTGACCAAGGACCAAAGACCAATGCGTAAGCAATATATGCAAGTAAGAACTTCCATAAGACAAAAGGCACACTAAGACCTAACAAGGAGGTGCGAGGAGATGCTGAAACAAACTAGGCTTCCTAGACGAGACCGATGGTAGTGTAACCGAGACCTATTGACTTTTGAAAGAAAATCAATATTGAACTGGTCAACAGTGCGGTACCTTTAAGAAGCCTTTAGTAAAACGTATATACTATCCCGTCGGTCCAAGAAAACTTCTCGCATATGTAGCTTTCTTCCAATCTTGAACCGCTGCCATTTTAGCCGGATATGAAACAATGCCTTGTTCCGAAACAACATGACCTAAGAATATCACTTCTCTTCTCCAAAAGTGACGCTTCAAAAATTGCGCCTTCAACCGGTGCCTCCTCAACACTTTAAGCACAATCCTTAAATGTGTCTTGTGTTCTACTTCTATCTATAAGTAGATAAGAATATCATCCATGAACACAAGCACAAACTTTTTTAGTTTATCCCAGAAGACACGGTTTATAGGATCAACAAAGTTTATCGATGCATTGGTTAGCCCGAACGGTATAACCAACCACTCATAAAATCCAAACGGCATATGAAATGTTGTAAATTCCAATTCAGTGGACCTTTCGATACAATCAAATAGATTTCCACAAGGGCGCCATATTCTAGGAACCCAAACTATGTGATTGAATAAATCATCCTCTATCTGTTGCGGGTCGAGGGCCTCTTCCCTTCTTCAAACTCCGATTCGTATTTTTCACAGAAAAATCTCTAGTCGATGATAGGAAAAGATCCATTTTGCATCATATCTAACGGATTCCTTGGTTTAGACCGAAGAAGTAATGTCACTCGATTATTATCAAACTGACTGCAATCCTTTTCTATCCACGAGGATCCCACCAGAGCGCCTGACAAAGGAAAGGGATGTAGGTGATGGTGCGTTCTGCTTCTTAGGGCGTAGAAATCGTTCGGGTCGTCATGGCAGCTGGTATAGATGATGAAAGGCGGGCCGCTTGATTGAACCGGGACCTATTTTCAAAATCTAATAGGCGACAAGCAAAGCTCAATAGGAAAGGGGTCGGCCGATAAGTGCCTTTTTTGTTAGAAAGGGTTAGGAGCTAACATGGCTGACTACAAGTAGAGCCAAAGAAAGATGAGACGGGATGGACTGTCAAAGGTGACAGCGGCACTACCAGAGGCGCCCCCGTTAGCTAAAATAGATATCTATTCTCGGTGCGCATATTATCTATTTAGAATCTCTTCAACTCTTTCCATTACTCTCAAGCGATCAAACCCCATCTCCAGGTTCAACAGAGAGAACACATTCGCACTATGGAGTAGATCGAATAAAGTCATGGATACATGAGAGTGGATATTTGTTATTCCTCGTCACCTTGTTCAGCTCGTGGTAATCAATACACAACCTCAAAGAGCCATCCGTCTTAGATTTACTCCAGTGAATGAACCCATCTTCATTAGGTCATTCACTCGCACCTTCAATTCTTTTGCTCTCTAGTGCCATACACCTTAAAGGCATAAATATTGGTCTGGCATCCTTCACTAAATCTATATGGAATTCTATCTTACGGTATGGTGGTATTCTGGTCACCTCCTAAAATAATTCCAAATATCCTCTAATGATAGGCATAAATGACAACTCATCCTGCAGGATATCTAACAAATATAGAAAGCAATCATAACCATGTCCTTTGTTAGGCATCCCAACTCTGCCTTCCACCCATCATCAGTCCCAATTTTTACCAATAGCTTCTCATAATCCACAACTACCGCATACTCCCTCAGCCAGTCCATTCCCAAGATAATACCAAATCCTAAAAAGCTCAAAACAAAGCTATCACGAATAAGAGAAAATTTATGACTCGATAGGACCAAAATACGACAACCCATACACAGGCCAGTGGAGACTCCAACAAGGTTTGTCACTATAAAAGTCGGTCAACAATTATGGGTTTCAATCCTAACCTATCACCAAGTCACTGGATATGAAGAAATAAGAATCCCCTATATTGAATGAAACACATTTGGTAACATCTTAAATATAAAGAATACAATGAATAATGGCACCCATCCCTTTCCTCTTTGCCGAGGGAGCATTCGACGAAGTCAGGACATCATCTAATGCACATGCCTTCATCATCTACCTATGCTTCACTGGTTCAAGCCGATTCAGGACAATCACCCTGCATATTCCCTAGCTTGTTGCAATTTTAACACCTCTTCCCTTAAGCCTTGCAATTCTTACTCAAATGGCCCTTGTTTCCATAGTTATAGCAAATAGGGTTCTACTTCGTCTTATTCTGAGCATCCTTGTTCTAGAACTGCTTCCTCCTGTAGTTCCACTTCTTTTCGCCTCCCTCGCCCAATTGCAACTTTGGCTCTTCTTTATAAACAACGACATGCTTAGATTTGGGTATAGACTCCCATATTGGAGAGCCTTCTCAACGAGTTTCTCAAAGGACTCATCAATGTGTCCCACTAGCTTCTCTCCTAGATAATCATCCAAGCCCATAATAAACTTTTCGTTCTTCTTTAATGAAGTATCGATAAAAGAACATCTTGTACATCGATAAAGCATCAAACTCAGCTACATATTCGAAGACAAATATGGTGTTATCGCACCTCAAAACCTTTAAAAGCTATAGAGGTTCAAAATACAAAGTCATCGAAGGTCAAGCTATAACATGTCATAATTTAGAGCTATCGAATGTCGACTATTGTATGCCATAATGTAGAGCTATCGAGTGTCAAAATAGCTATCGCATGTCTTAATGGTAGTTTTGCAAATATCTGAAAAATGGATTTGTTTCGTTTAAAAGTAATAACTTTTTACCAAACCAATATGTTTGTCAAATTTCTATCGGTTAATCAAATCTTTATAGGAATTCCTTATAGAAAATATTCAAAGAAATTTTTTATACCTTTTCAAAATATTAATTTATACCATAATTATTTAATCAACTACCATAATAATTAAGACCTTCGTTTACTAAATAATTCATAGTAAATCGAAAATGTATGAAAAAACCCCTAATAATTCATAGTAAATTCACATAATTTTAGAAAATTATGAAATTCAAAACACACCTCCAAAAATAATGTTCTAAACATCATATCAAAATTCCAAAGCATTTAGAGATAAAAAACTAAGGGCCTATTTGGTTTCATTTATGTTTTACCTTATATACCACGTTGATGAAGGAACAACGGAGAGAACAGAAGGATAATGGAGGGAATGGATTGTTTTCCATTATCATTTTTATTTCTCCAACACTAAAAACAAAATAAATTTGTTTTCTATTTTATATGTTAGCTTCATTTTTCAAGTTGGATGTTTCCCAAAAATACATATATTATGTGCACGTTTTTAGACGAAAACACAAAATTAAAAATGACAAACCAACCAGGACCTAAGGTTTTACATCAAAACCCTTTAAAAAAATTTACAAAATTAATTAACGGTAACCAGAAAATCATATACATGGTTATCTCGACAAAATGGATGATTAAACATAATCCGATTTGGGATTTCAAACTAAACCCGGAACTAAATCATCCAAGCAACAAAGAGATGAAGATATTATTCACCTTATATTAGATTTGTGTGGAGAAAATTGCTTTGGTTCTCTTCCTTAAGCTTTTTCCTCCTCTTCTTCTTCTCAAGGGAGAGTTTTAATAGAGATCTTTTATTTGTTTTAATCATGAGGTGTGACCGAAGATAATAGGGGAGGGAAGAGAGTTAGGGGAAATAAAATTAAGTCTTATCTTTATTTCCACATCTTTCTCTAATTTAATCAATTCTTTTTCTCACAAATCATTACTCCATTTAAAGTTTTGAAATTCAAATTTAGTTAATATAGTAATTATCCACAATTTATCTACTTTCCCATATTATTTATATAATTACATGTTGATTGAATTCCAAAATGTTTGTTACAAAAATTAGTGGTGTTACACCTTGAGAAGTTATTTGGGCTTATTGCCAATATCAAAAAATGTCAAGCGAGCAGTATCTTGATCGGTGGGCTCTAGCTTGTTGTAAATGAACTTGATTGCATATTGGAGACCGGGGAGGATGGTAACTCTTGAGTGGGCTAGTGCAGTTTCTGCTAGTTGTGTTGATGGTTTGGAATGATAGTCATAGTGGGCACCTTGATGTGGGCATGTACTTGAACGGATGGTTGGGCTCCTCGTCCTATGTTGTGCATTTTATGCTTGTATTAGGTAGTTATTGTATCGGGCCGAATTGTAATTGATTGGGCTTTTTTGTTGGATCCGCATTAGGCTTGTGCGTTGAACTATGAATTTCTTGCATGGAAACTTCTTACAACACCTCCAATTTCACCAGCAAAACCCAAAATTACACTATTCTTCACCATTTTTCAATTATCGGTTCCATTTTAACCTGTACTTCCCATACTCAAGCATCCATCAACACATCCAGATAATTCAATCACCTAACAAGTCATGTTAGACATGAGTATAGGTTTAAAGAGGAAACCAACGCCTCCTAAACTCCTCATCTTATATTTTCTTTCTTTATCCCTTTTCCTTATATGCTATGGTCGAATCCCTAGAATCTATGACCTTTAAACTTGCTCTTCCCAACTTGAAAATCAAGTATAGTTTTATCCTTAGATTCGTTTGTTCAATCTAATTTAGAAAGTTAAGATCTTTTCTTAAACCTAATGAGAAAAGTGAGATTCTTTAAGTTTTTTTTGTCTTAGAAGTAAATGAAGATAATGAGACAAAGGATTTAAGAAATTATAACCAAGTACATACAACCTAAACCCGCCCCCTTCTCTTTGTAGTAAATTATATTTATGACCATGAAAAATCGACTTTTTATGACTTTATGCTTGCCTTTCCTTCGAGTGTAAGGTGCAAAAATAAACAATTATCTATAAACATGTATAATATATTATACATTACACTTATCTCCTTCCACAACATCTATCAACAAGTCAACATTTACTTAACTCTATCCATTGTTATGTAATTATATAAATAAATAAATACAGTAACCGTTGTTATACCTTCAAATTATTAGTAAAATGATAGATTATAATTCAGGATGGTTATAATCAACTTAGTTTTTTGGCCAAACATTTTTAAAAATATACTTTTTATTTAACAACCAGTATATATTTTTTAGCGTAGTTAAAGAATGATTTTAGTAGCGTTTGTTTATGGTGATGAAAAACAGTCTAAGAAACCATTAATAATAATCTTGCTTTGATAACCACTAAAAAATCCATAATATTGTTATGGACAAATTTTATTGTTAAGCCTGAAAAAATACTTATTTCAACTTTAGACTTACTCGAAAACTTATTATGTAAATAACTATGGTTTCGATAAGATCATTTTTAAATTTATAATCTGTACTTGCGTACTTCAATGTGCAAACACATTTTTAAAAAAGGTGTTTTGCATTTCAAATTATGAAGTTATAAAACATTGATATACAGAAAAATAGTTCTTTTTATACAATAAGTTTACAAAAAAGGATTGGACATTTCGACTTATATGCAAGAGATCATAGGTTTGAAACTTATGTAGTGTTTGTACCAAAAATGGGCACAACACTCTTCGGAAGTTTTTGAAGAAATAAAATTGAAGAAATTAAATGGAAAAAGAGAATTATCTAACAAAACCTCCAAAAAACAGATATGTAAACGATAAAAATGCACAGAAACGCAGGAATTTAGAGTGGTTCGGCGTATTGCCTACGTCCACTATGAAATTGATCACTTTATTGATGTTTCTTTGATGATTACAATTGATTGCAGCCGATTACAGCGAATTAAAGTTATGAAATTCGAGTACAACAGCAGCAATGGAGATTAGAATTGAATCCGGCAGAGTCTAGGCGTTGAAGCGTCCAAAGATCCTTTCTCTGTATGCCCTGAGGCTCTATTTATAGGCGTAGGAGGCTGATATTTCGCTCAGATCTCGAGAGACTTTTTCTGGCACGTGAGTGGGCCCACGCGACCGAGCCCACAAAGTTTTGGCTCGATCCGTGATCAATACGAACGAATTTCGTATCGATCAAGATTTCGTCCAATGGAGTCGAAACTTGGTGTGAATATTTTTTATCTTGTACGTAAGCTCCTGTGAAAATTTCATAGCATTTGGACTGGTGGATCGCGAGATATGATCGATACGAATTGACGTTCTTCGGCAGGCTGCTTTGTTCGAATTGATCGTTTCTCGCGATCCACCAGTCCAAATGCTATGAAATTTTTACAGGAGCTTACGTACAAGATAAAGAATGTTCACACCAAGTTTCGACTCCATTGGACGAAATCTTGATCAATATAAAATTTGTTTGTATCGACAACGGATCGAGCCGAAACTTTGTGGGCTCGGTCGCGTGGGCCCACTCACGTGCCAGAAAAAGTCTCTAGAGATCTGAGGCAAATATCAGCCTCCTACACCTATAAATAGAGCCTTAGGGCATACAGAGAAAGGATCTTTGGACGCTTCAATGCCCAGACTCTGCCGGATTCAATTCTAATCTCCATTGCTATTGTTGTACTCGAATTTCATAACTTTAATTCGATGTAATCGGCTGCAATCAATTGTAATCATCAAAGAAACATCAATAAAGTGATCAATTTCATAGTGGACGTAGGCAATACGCCGAACCACTCTAAATTCCTGCGTTTCTGTGCATTTTTATCGTTTACATATCTGTTTTTTGGAGCTTGTGTTAGATAATCCTCTTTTTCCATTTAATTTCTTCATTTTTATCTCTTCAAAAACTTCCGAAGAGTGTTGTGCCCGTTTTTGGTACAAACACTTTGGTGCTTTCACTGAGAAAAACCCAAATTTTCTCCTTCTCTTTGGATCTGCTATCGATACCGGATTGCATAAATCCAAGAAGAAGATCCAGATCTCAAGCCTTGAAGCCCTTCCATCCTATTCAGATTTGCATCTGATCTAGGAAAGGACTTTGTCAATTCATCATGGTGAGCATACGAACTGCCTCTACAGCTGCTGATCATGAAGGACGGGATAGACAGAATCCCATGCAATTGCCTCCATCCAACCAAGATGCCGCCGGACCTACAGATCCATCAGGCCCGGTCACCAGACAAGAGTTCCAGATGCTGCTTCAAGAGTTGACCCAGAGTCGGCAATAACTTACTGAACAACTGCGCGCTAACGCGGAACTGACCAACCAGCGGTAGCATCAACGGTGAAGGAGATCCAGGAGAGATCAAGCTTCTTATTCTTCCACGGAGAGTTCAGCCTCATCTGATGATCATCATCGATCTACACGTCCACGGCTGGACGTAAGCTACACCCAGTCCACGGGACACCAACCTGCCCTAAATCTTGGACAACCCAGGACTGGGCCATCCACCAGTCACCAGACCGGACCCTCATCCCGAGGGGGTGCCGCTCAGTACCATGTCACAGGCAACCTCGCTACCACCACCACTACCGAACAAGGAGTTGATGCTAGAAATCAAGCTGATCTGCTTCGTCGCCAATGAGAACACACTCCAGATTCTTATGCCTTGAAAATCTTGAACCAAGGAGGTGAGGCACGAACCGTCGACCGCGTCCGGTCCAGCCCCACATTGTGGAACCCGACCACACCTTGGCACACCATGCTCCAAATATACAAATGCCGTATATACCGACGATGATTCATCAGATGATTCGTGAAAGTCAGGGTCTCACTAATGACGACTGGGGGATTTCCCAGAGTCATACCCCTTTCATTGATGACATATTATATGCTGAACCACGTCGGCACTTCAGGATGCCAGCTTTGCCAGTCTATGAAGGAAATTCTGATCCCAATCAATACATCCTGAAGTATGAGTGGCAAATGAATGCTGCAAGAGATGACGATGCAGTTAAATGCCGTAGTTTCCCCATTTCCCTGGGGGGCATTGCAACTATGTGGTTTACTCGCTTGCCGCCAAGATCCATTTCTAATTTTGACCAGATGGCCACCAAGTTTGTTGAACAGTTCTGTATGCACGTAGCGAGACCTAAAGATGTTAATACTCTGTCTAGTGTCACTCAAGCTCCCGGAGAGACACTCAAACATTACTTGGAGCGATTTCATGCTACATGTGCAGAAATAAGAAATCCCAATGACAACTCTATCCTGATGGCGTTAACTAAGGGGATTGATCCTGATTCTGAGTTCGGAAATTGGTTAGCTGGGAAGCCACCTGCGTCATTGGACCGTTTCTATTCCAAGGCAGCCCAATTCTTGAGAAGGGAGGATGTGAAACAGTCTAGGAAGCAGGATGACGTAGGGCCCAGCATGGAAGGAATTCAAAGTAACATCGCAGTTAAACAATCTGGGGAGAGTTCCGGAAAAGTTCAGTTGAATATACAAAACAAACATAATCGGCAGAAGGATAGTGGAAATCAAGGTAAAAAACGAGATCAAAGTCGTGGTCCACGACGTAGAGCTCCCATGTTCGACAATTATACTCCATTGAATACATCGCTGGAAAATGTGTATTTGTAGACCTATAATACCATGCAATACAAGAAACCTGCCCCGAAACCGTCGACAGAAAGACAAGTCCAAACAGGGAAGTATTGCAGATTCCATGAAAGTTATGGCCATAATACAAATGAGTGTCGTCATTTACAAGATCTCATTGAAAAGCTGATACGTGAACGAAAGTTGGATCAGTATGTGCGGGCACCGCAGTCAGGAGGTGCGGGCCCATCGAATCAGAATCGTGCACCAAACCAGGAAAGGCAGGAGGAACCCGCTCGTACTGGCGGGGGATTGGTTATTAATACAATAAGTGGTGGTCCCCATCCAACAGACCGAAGCTGGAAGGAAATGGAGTCGTATGCCAGCTCTATTAGGAATTCGGACTTCGAGTGTTATAGTAATTTTGATGAAGGGGCTCCGGCCAAACAACAAAAGACAATGACTGATGACATCGTATTCAGAAACATAGATGCTGATAAAGTTGAAGCCCCCACTATTGATCCACTGGTCATCTCAGCTCAAGTAGGTCCTGCTTGGATGAAGAGGATCTTAGTTGACAGTGGAAGCTCAGTGAATATTATGTTTAAACGAGCTTATGATCAGATGAGGATGGAGGCTAAAGATTTAAAGCCTTGCCAATCTCGGATTCATGGTTTTAATGGGAGCGCTACTATACCTGTAACAATCCTATATTTTGTGATTATTTTAATTGTATATTTTGGTTGTTTTAATTGATTTCCTGATTTAAAAACTTTATTTTATTTATTAAAATGAATAAATTTTGTTATTTTAAATATAAATTTTGATTTTTATGTGAATTAGAATTCCAAACATGACTAAAAAGAATATTTTCGATAAAAGTGAATTTTGTTCAATATGGTCAAATTTGACTTTTAATTTAGAAATTTGAAAGTTTGAAAATTTGAATTTTATCTTTTATTATGAAAGTAAATAAAATTTTAAGAATAATGCTTTTTGTTTCGTTAAAATCTGATTAATATTGTGAAAGTTATGCCTTTTTAACTATTGAGTGTAATTTGCTGTATTTAACAAAATTGTTTATTTTAAATTATATAAATAATATTTTATTTGGTCATGTAATGTTCTAATTTATATTTATATGGGTAAAATAACATGTTATGTATATATTTTGGTTTTAAAACATTTTTCAAAGTGTAATTGACATTTTCCAATGTCAGTTGTATTCTGTTTATAATTTCTAATTTCCAGTTTCATTTAATTAAAGAAATTCTTTGTTTATTTTCTATTCTCTTAAGACCTTATTTTATTTTCATTTACACTTCATTTTGTTCAGCATTTATTTTATTTTAATTGACTTTTATTGGTTTAGAAGTAAAGTTAAAAAATTTCTAAAACTAGTGATATTCTATTTGAAATTTTTAAGTACTATTTTGAATTTTTAAACAATTTCTTTATTTTTTTCTATTTTCTCTAAATTTAATTATTTATTTCACTTTAGAAATGATAAATGAATTATTTATTTCAAAGTTTTGCTTTAGAATATTTTTAAAATGAAGTAGATATTTTTCCAAAGCCAATGATGATTTATTTGTAATTTTTTGAACCCTGTTTTCAATTTTAAAGTAATTTTTTATATCCTTTTTCCATTTTCTTTAAAATTAATTATTTATTTTTATTTTATATTATTTTGTTTCGGTTCTAAAGTCAAATTACTGATTTTTTTTATTTGAATTAAAGAAAAAGGAAATATGAAAGAGTTTAAAATGCTTTAGAAACTAAAGTCTTTTCATCTCCTATGTCCTTTCAATTGCCACAACTCCTCATTTACTTCTTTTGGCTGTGTATTACTTTGTTTGGCCGTGTATTCTAGTGCTCATTCCTGCAAAAAAACATTTGTTCCTCATTCTATTCATGGCTTGCAAAAAAATTTGGTAATGGCTACTTTTTCCTTCTTCTTCTTCTCATTTTTTCATGGGTTTTGCCTTGTTTCTTGGATTATTTTGCACTTCCTCCTCCTCATATCCACGACCACCACCTCCTACACCTCTTCCCTGCCATCATCACCAACTATACTACAGGTCATGACCATGGCCGAACCCACCATGGTGACCAAACCCCTCAAAATGCAACCTAGGCCTTAAAAACAATGTTGTGACCACTATTTGCATCACCACTTCATTTTCCACCACCACCACCACCTTTGGCCGCCACCACCACCTCTGACCATACCACCACACACCCCTCTAGCCTCTGACCTGACCCACACTCCACTGGCCGACCCCAAACACCCCATGGCGGAGCCTCTTTGTTGAACCAAAACTCCTCTTTGTTGCCTAAAACCTCTTCACCTTCCCATGTTGTAACTTCCTCCACTTGTTCTAGCCTTTATGCCATACATTCCTATGTTCAAACCTGAGCCAAAGTCATGCCAAACCTGAGCCAAAACATCCCCTAGGCTATGCAAGCAAACGTAGAAAGCAAGGCAAAAGTCGTTGCATTCATATTTGTTTTTATTCCAAAGTTATATCATTTCAAGGTTGCATTGAAATTTATAATTTGTTTGGTTTTGTTTTGGGTTGTAACACAAGATCTATAGCTTGGATCTCGCTCTCCACTCAAATTATAGTCTTGTCATTGTGCTTTTGATTCCGTTGTGTCATTTGTATTGCAATCTCCAGCCATAGAGGTGAGTAAATCTCACCTGACATTTTATACTTATGCAAATGTGAATTGACAACAATTGAATGTGTAGTACTATTATGTTATGCTATAACTGCCTGTGATTATTTATGTATGATGTTAAACCTGTAAATTACATGTCATATCATCTGTTACTGTTATATAATGCTATTCTGTTTATTTATATCAGTTTATCACACTGCAAGTTCCCTATAGAATAGAATCACTATGGGTTGAAATGATACATACGCGAATGGACTTTAGAATAGGGAAAAATCGTTATGGGCTGAAATGATAGGCCTGAACGATTTTTATTTATTTCATTTAACTTGGGATTGCGGGTTTGAAATGATAAAACCCGGATTTTTCCTTTGTAAATTACGGATTGAAATGATATATTATCCGTATCATTTGACTTAGGTTAGAAAAATTTATATACAGACCCGTGGTTAATATATATATTTTCTTGAAATTATAAAATATATTAAAAATGTAAATATTATGATAATTTGATTTTTATTTTAATTTAAAATGATTTTATAAAGTGTTATTGATTTTTCTATAAATTAAAAATAGTTAAATAAATAAATGTTTAAAAGTTGAAATTTGAAGTATAACTTAACTTGGAAAATGTGAAAGTGTTTTAAAATAAAAGTTAAGTTAAGAAAATAAAATGGAATTTAAATAAAATTATGAAATGGTAAACTTAATTAAAATGTTAAGTAAATGAAATATTATAAATTTTACATTTATTTTATAAGTGAATTATTAAAGATTTGATAATTGTTTGTGAAACTTTCACTTTGTAAAATCATAAATTAAGGATTATTTAAATGATTGTTTTTAAAGTAAGAAAATATGATTTTTATAAGTTAAAATGGATTTAAATAAATTTTAATTGTTTATGAAATTGTAGTGAAAGTTTGGAATTTAAATTGACAGCATTCCTGAAATGCTATCATTTCTAAAATTAAAGATATTACATCATTTTGTAAATGCTGTAATTGATATAAATGAACTAAATGGCTAAAATAAACTAAGTGCTGTAGTTGCTGAATTTAACTAAAGTTTTATTTGAAATCTAAACCTATTACAGCATCTAAATGTTGTCTTTTGCTAATTGAATTGTTTTTAAACATAACTTTCCGTAGCATTTTCTAAATGCTGCAAAAGTTGAAATTTCACCGTTTTAATAAATTTAAGTGAATAAATGAATTCTGAAATGGTAAAATTTTGAGAATTGAATATTGACTATTAAATATAATAACTTCATTTTTAAATGATTTAAATGGAATAATTTGATTTGAAATATTTTGATATTTTGAAATGGATTGAAATGATATTTGATTTCGAAGTATAAATTACCATTTTGGAATTTTAACTATGGGATGTAATTAAATTGATGGTTTTATGGACTTAAAGGGTGGGCGATCCCAAGCATCCTTTAAGTTATTATGCATTGCTATTACAGTTCACTTGAGATGGTTTACATTGTATAAGTATATATGTCTTGACTCGAGTGTTTTGTGTTTTACTTTACGCTCGGGTCAGCCTGAGAATCACAGCTTTGGATTCACCTTCTGGAGCTAGAGATCTGTTGGAGCTTATTTATCTATCAGTTCATCGACTTCTATTCCAGTTATTTCTTATTTAGTATTGTCTTAGTATTATTGATTTATGTATCCTGACTTCTATTATATTTATTTTGACTATGAGATTTTGTATATGTTTTGAGAGTTTGTATATAGTAGCTTCATGAACTTCTATGGTATTTTATTTCCACTGCGAGTTATTCTGATATTCTGTGTCTGTGATTCTGTATTTGATTTTATTTGCTCCAAATTTTATTACAATCTGTTATTTTGAATTATTCAAGTCAGACATGTGTGGATTATTGTCGATTTGATTGGTCCAAAATAGTGGGTCGTTATAATACCCACTGGAGTAGTGGAGCTACCAATGGAGTTGGGAGTTGGAGAATGCCGGAGAGTCCGGATTTTGCAATTTGTCGTGTTAGATATAGACTCCCCTTATAATGCCTTTTTGGGCCGACCGGCCCTTGCTGAGTTCAGGGCAGCCATTGCCCCATGGTGCTTAACTCTGAAGTTTCCCACTGATCGTGGAGTGGGAGTCATTCAAGGAGATCAGGCCATTGGGAGAGCCTGTTACGTTGCCGAGCTGCGGGAGGTGCAGCGAAAGGAGAAAGGCAAGGGCGTAGAGGAATCTCTCTGCGTCCGTTTTGCTGATAATTGACAATTAATGCCTGGGCCTAGGCCCGGGCACCCCAGCCAATTCAAAAGGGATCCTAACCCAAGAGAAACCGAAGATAAAGGAGAATCTAAAGAAAGTCAAGCATCCCCGGCCGAACTGACGATCGATATCCCGATTGATGATGATGATGATTCAAAGATGATAAAAATTGGATCTCGGCTAAGCCAGCAGACCCAAGAGGAATTGGTTGAGTTTCTACGGAGAATCCTGACGTAATCGACTGGACGCATTCTGATATGTGTGGGATCTCGCAGGACATCACGAGCCACACTTTGAATATTGACCTATGGCATGTCCCGGTCAAATAGAAAAGGCGTGGTATGGATCCAGAGAGATCTGTCGCCCTTAAAGAAGAGGTAGAAAAGTTTAAAGCGAATGGGTTCATTTGAGATGCGCTATATCTCGAATGGGTGTCGAATCCCGTGCTTATCTGAAAATCAAACGGAAAATGGAGAACGTGTGTCGATTACTCCGATCTGAATAAAGCCTGTCCTAAAGATAGTTTCCCACTTCCCAGAATTGATCAGCTCGTAGACTCAACAGCTGGACATGAACTCTTATCCTTCATGGATGCGTATTCTGGCTACAATCAGATACCAATGCATTTGCCTGATCAGGAACATACCAGCTTCATAACCAATCTGGGACTTTATTGTTACAAAGTTATGCCATTCGGACTCAAGAATGCCGGGGCTACTTATCAACGATTGGTCAATCGGATGTTCGCCAATCAGATTGGAAAGACCATAGAAGTATACGTAGACGACATGCTTGTGAAGTCACATTTTTCCACTGACCATATTTAAGACCTGGAATGAATGTTCAACATACTTCGAGAATACAGAATGAAGCTCAACCTGCTGAAATGTCACTTTGGAGTTGCATCCGGAAAATTCCTTGGGTTTATCGTCAATGCTCGAGGAATCGAAGCTAATCCTAAAAAAATCTGGGCGATCTGAAATCTTGAAACTCCGAAAACTATAAAGCAAGTCCAGAGTCTCAATGGGAAAGTAGCGGCACTGAGCAGGTTCATTTCAAAGTCTACTGACAAATGCATTCCCTTCTTCGATCTGATCCGAAAAGTAAAACAAAACTTTGAATGGACCATGGAGTGTGCGGGCGCTTTCCAAGCATTAATTCAGCATCTATCCACGCCTCCTATCCTGTCAAAACCTATTGATCATGAGAAGTTATACGTTTACTTGGCGATATCAGAAAACGCTATCAGCGCGCCTTAATTCGGGAAGAAGACAGGATACAGAAGCCAGTATATTACGTCAGCAAACGATTGACTGGAGCTGAAAGGAATTATCCAAAACTAGAGAAGCTGGCTTATTGTCTTGCTTTTGCATCAAGGAAGCTCCGTCCGTATTTCCAGGCCCATCCTATTATTGTTTACATCGACCAGCCGTTACGACAGGTCCTTACGCGGCCTGAGACGTCTGGTAGGTTACTCAAGTGGAACATCGAACTGAGCCAGTTTGATATTACTTATACTCCAAGGCGAGCCATTCAAGGACAAGTCCTGGCCGATTTCATAGCCAAATTTACCGTTCCAGAGGACTTGCCCGAAACCAGTGAATCTCCTGAATACGTCTGGAAGCTGTACACTGATGGTACATCAAACGACCGGTGCTCGGCCGCTGGGGTTGTACTTGAAACCCCTGAAGGCTGATCTATATGTTATGCTTTAAAGTTCGATTTTCGTGCAACCAATAATGAAGCTGAATATGAAGCCCTTTTAGCTGGATTGAAACTTGCCAGAGATTTGAGAGTTATCGCTGTGGAAATTTATTGTGATTCACAATTAGTTGTGTGTCAAGTTCGGGGAGAATATCAAGCGAGAGATCGAAGGCTGGCTGCTTACTTAGCTCGGGTTCAGGAAATACTGAATCACTTTGATTATGCCATTTATTGTATACCTCGAGAACGCAATCAGAAAGCCGATTCATTGGCGAAGTTAGCCAGCACAGGTGAAGCTCAGCAAATGGGACTTGTTCCTGTAGAGATGTTATCTTCCCCAAGTATTGACCGTGCAGAAACAGATTGGGTATGTGAAACCGTTCCCGATAAGGAGTCATGGATGACTCCATTCAGAAATTACCTTGAGCATGGAATCCTACCGGAGCGCAGGAGTGAAAAAGGACTTCTATTCCAGTTATTTCTTATTCAGTATTGTCTTAGTATTATTGATTTATGTATCCTGACTTCTATTATATTTATTTTTGACTATGAGATTTTGTATATGTTTTGAGAGTTTGTATATAGTAGCTTCATGAATTTCTATGGTATTTTATTTCCGCTGCGAGTTATTCTGATATTCTGTGTCTGTGATTCTATATTTGATTTTATTTGCTCCAAATTTTATTACAATCTGTTATTTTGAATTATTCAAGTCAGACATGTGTGGATTATTGTCGATTTGAATGGTCCAAAATAGTAGGTCGTTATAATACCCACTGGAGTAGTGGAGCTACCAGTGGAGTTGGGAGTTGGAGAACGCCGGAGAGTCCGGATTTTGCAATTTGTCGTGTTAGATATAGACTCCCCTTATAATGCCTTTTTGGGCCGACCGGCCCTTGCTGAGTTCAGGGCAGCCATTGCCCCATGGTGCTTAACTCTGAAGTTTCCCACTGATCGTGGAGTGGGAGTCATTCAAGGAGATCAGGCCACTGGGAGAGCCTGTTACGTTGCCGAGCTGCGGGAGGCGCAGCGAAAGCATAAAGGCAAGGGCGTAGAGGAATCTCTCTGCGTCCGTTTTGCTGATAATTGACAATTAATGCCTGGGCCTAGGCCCGGGCACCCCAGCCAATTCCAAAGGGATCCTAACCCAATAGAAACCGAAGATAAAGGAGAATCTAAAGAAAGTCAAGCATCCCCGGTCGAACTGACGATCGATATCCCGATTGACGATGATGATGATTCAAAGATGATAAAAATTGGATCTCAGCTAAGCCAGCAGACCCAAGAGGAATTGGTTGAGCTTCTACGGAGAATCTTGACGTATTCGCCTGGACGCATTCTGATATGTGTGGGATCTCGCAGGACATCACGAGCCACACTTTGAATATTGACCTGCGGCATGTCCCGATCAAATAGAAAAGGCGTGGTATGGATCCAGAGAGATCTGCCGCCCTTAAAGAAGAGGTAGAAAAGTTTAAAGCGAATGGGTTCATTTGAGATGCGCTATATCTCGAATGGGTGTCGAATCCCGTGCTTATCCGAAAATCAAACGAAAAATGGAGAACGTGTGTCGATTACTCCGATCTGAATAAAGCCTGTCCTAAAGATAGTTTCCCACTTCCCAGAATTGATCAGCTCGTAGACTCAACAACTGGACATGAACTCTTATCCTTCATGGATGCGTATTCTGGCTACAATCAGATACCAATGCATTTGCCTGATCAGGAACATACCAGCTTCGTAACCAATCTGGGACTTTAATGTTACAAAGTTATTCCATTCGGACTCAAGAATGCCGAGGCTACTTATCAACGATTGGTCAATCGGATGTTCGCCAATCAGATTGGAAAGACCATAGAAGTATACATAGACGACATGCTTGTGAAGTCACATTTTTCCACTGACCATATTAAAGACCTGGAATCAATGTTCAACATACTTCGAGAATACAGAATGAAGCTCAACCCATTGAAATGTCACTTTGGAGTTGCATCCGGAAAATTCCTTAGGTTTATCGTCAATGCTCGAGGAATCGAAGCTAATCCTGAAAATATCTGGGCGATCTGAAATCTTGAAACTCCAAAAACTATAAAGCAAGTCCAGAGTCTCAATAGGAAAGTAGCGGCACTGAGCAGGTTCATTTCAAAGTCTACTAACAAATGCATTCCCTTCTTCGATCTGATCCGAAAAGTAAAACGAAACTTTGAATGGACCATGGAGTGTGCGGGCGCTTTCCAAGCATTAATTCAGCATCTATCCACGCCTCCTATCCTGTCAAAACCTATTGATCATGAGAAGTTATACGTTTACTTGGCGATATCAGAAAACGCTATCAGCGCTGCCTTAATTCGGGAAGAAGACAGGATACAAAAGCCAGTATATTACGTCAGCAAACGATTGACTAGAGCTGAAAGGAATTATCCAAAACTAGAGAAGCTGGCTTATTGTCTTGTTATTACATCAAGGAAGCTCCGTCCGTATTTCCAGGCCCATCCTATTATTGTTTACATCGACCAGCCGTTACGACAGGTCCTTACGCGGCCTGAGACGTTTGGTAGGTTACTCAAGTGGAACATCGAACTGAGCCAGTTTGATATTACTTATACTCCAAGGCGAGCCATTCAAGGACAAGTCCTGGCCGATTTCATAGCCGAATTTACCGTTCCAGAGGACTTGCCCGAAACCAGTGAATCTCCTGAATACGTCTGGAAGCTGTACACTGATGGTACATCAAACGACTGGTGCTCGGGCGCTGGGGTTGTACTTGAAACCCCTGAAGGCCAATCTATATGTTATGCTTTAAAGTTCGATTTTCGTGCAACCAATAATGAAGCTGAATATGAAGCCCTTTTAGCTGGATTGAAACTTGCCAGAGATTTGAGAGTTATCGCTGTGGAAATTTATTGTGATTCACAATTAGTTGTGTGTCAAGTTCGGGGAGAATATCAAGTGAGAGATCGAAGGCTGGCTACTTACTTTGCTCGGGTTCAGGAAATACTGAATCAGTTTGATTATGCCATTTATTGTATACCTCGAGAACGCAATCAGAAAGCCGATTAATTAGCGAAGTTAGCCAGCACAGGTGAAGCTCAGCAAATGGGACTCGTTCCTGTAGAGATGTTATCTTCCCCAAGTATTGACCGGGCAGAAACAGATTGGGTATGTGAAATCGTTCCCGATAAGGAGTCATGGATGACTCCATTCAGAAATTACCTTGAGCACGGAATCCTACCGGAGCGCAGGAGTGAAAAAAGACAAGTCCTTCGGAAGGCCTCACGATTCACTATCCAGAATGGAATCATGTACAGAAGAGGGTACTCTGTTCCTCTACTCCGGTGTATCGCTCACGATGAAATTAAACGAGTATTGCACGATGTGCACGAGGGAGAATGTGGCGATTACACTGAGGGGCAAGCACTTTCCAAGAAAATACTTTGATATGGATATTACTGGCCTACTGTGAATCGCAATGCATCGGATTATGCAAAGAAATGTAATAGGTGTCAAAAGCATGCTCGAATTCCTAGAGCCCCTCCTACCGAGATAACGCAAATGGTCAGCCCATGGCCATTTGAAATGTGGGGCATCAACATCATTGGTACTCTACCTCTGGCAAAAGGTGGTGCGAAATACGCCATCATCGCAGTTGATTACTTTACAAAGTGGGCTGAAGCTGAACCTCTTGCTACCATAACGACGAAAAAAGTAATCAACTTTGTAGTCCGCAACATTATCGGTCGATTCGGTCTCCCACACACCATTATCACTGATAATGGAACCCAATTCGACAGTGTTGAATTTAAAGATTTCTGTAAACGGTTTCGCATTCAAAAGAAATTCTTTGCAGTTGCACACCCTCAAGCGAATGGTCAAGTCGAAGCGGTCAATAAAGTTATAAAGTCCATTCTGAAAAAACGACTGGAAAAGGTCGGGGGCAAGTGGGTCGATGAACTTCCTATGGCTTTATGGGCTTACCGGACAACCCACAAGTCTACGACTGGTCACACTCCATTCTCTCTCTCTTATGGTTCAAAAGCTGTTATTCCAGTCGAGCTAGAAGTACCTTCTCATTGTGTGACATACTATGATCCGAAGACAAATGCTATATTACTTGATGAATCTCTCGATTTACTAGATGAGAATCGTGAACAGGCTGATTTAAGGGCATCCGCGTATCGAAGCCGAGTCACCCGATTGTACAACGCCATGGTCCGCCCGCGAACCTTTGAACTCGGTGATCTCGTCCTGAAAAGAATCTATCCGGTTCCTTCGCATATGAAACCAACATGGGAAGGGTCGTATGTTATTGAACGAAAGCTCAGAGATGGCACATTCAAATTATTGATCGTTGACGGTCTTACTCTACCAAGGGCCTGGAACAGCGAGAGTCTTCGTCGCTACTACACATAACATGCTATGTTTATTCATTTAGTTTATTTTCCATTTGCAATTAATTTCTGCATTTCGAAATTAGAATTTGTAATAAGGCAACTGACTTTGCCATATTTTCTTATTTCAGCAATAAAATGCAATCTCTTCGAGACAGAGCTGTGATTTATTTGAAATGCTTCATATGATCATCACTATGCACGGAGAGCTAAGTTCCATCATATGGTGGGATTTATTCAAATAGGGAGTGACTGTGATGCAACCGGTCACTCGCTAAGTGAAACCCGAGCTCGGGGATAAGCCATCACACCAAAGTCAAAGAAGGATTGATACACGACAATCCTTCACCTAACTCCAGATTCCCAGAGTGCGAACTGGAGTATAAACTTACAAATACGCTTTCGAAGAGGGTGGATCCGTCCACCCAACGACTTCGTCCGTATCTGAACCAAGTTTGAGGAGGGTGGACCCGTCCATCTAACGACCTCACTTGTTAACTCATGGTGGATGTGATCCGACCATCCACGATCCTGATACACCTTTCGTTCCTAGAGTGCGAGCGAAATCCAAAAACATGCAACAGATGTGACTGACCGTCTGTTTGCCAACTCCAAATTTCCAGAGTGCAAATTGGAGTATAAACATCAACTCCGGATTCCCAGAGTGCGAAACGGAGTATAAACATTAACTCTGAATTCCCAGAGTGCGAAACGGAGTATAAACATTAACTCCGAATTCCCAGAGTGTGAATCGGAGTATAAACATTAACTCTGAATTCCCAGAGTGCGAAACTGAGTATAAACATTACCTCTGAATTCCCAGAGTGCGAAACGGAGTATAAACGCCAACTCCAAATTCCCAGAGCGTGAATTGGAGTATAAATGTCAACTCCGAAGTCCCAGAGTGCGAATTGGAGTATAAACACCAACTCCGAACTCCCAGAGTGCGAGTCGGAGTATAAATGTTGACTCCAAGTCCCCAGAGCGCGGACAGATAATTAAAACTTAAAACGGTGTAACCAACTGCCAGCGATCAAATGAAAATCCCTGGAGTGCCGATGTGATCATCGACAATCGAACAAGTATGGTTGAACCACTCAATCTCCGCTTGTCTCAAACATCCATTCAGTGGCATTAGACTCAACGTGTTATAAGTGAGATGCAATCGCTGGCTGATGTTCTACAACTCATCCCCAAGACTGGGGGGCAGAACTTAGGTGTCGACCATTGACTGAAGCAGTGCGACATCAAAATCCAACTCACTTCCCGGTCATAAACCGTGTCCACAATTTCCGGACCTGGCGAATGAAAACAAACATGACTCGAAAGCCGAAACTTCACAAGTGCACTTCAGATATTGAAACACTTAAGTAAATACGCAATAACTGAGAAGAAGCCCAAAAGAAGAGTTTCATTTCTACTTTCTGTGAAAGAATTTCATATACAAGTTTATTCCAAAAAATCCTACTAGCAAGGGCCGAACCCGCATCTATACACGGCCTAAGGGAAAACCAAAAATAAATCTCTATCTAGTCAGAGCAAACTAAAGAGGCCTATCTATTTCTTCTTCTCTCTCATCTTCTTCCTCGTGTAGACCCGCTGGAGCCGCCACTAACTTTCCTCTTTGAGCCTTTACCTTTTGGTGGTCGGTCTCCAGGTGGGGGCATAATCTCGACGTCTTCCTCCGAGCTCGAATGAATGGGGATACTTCCTGCGGGCGGAGTCGGAGTAACATGATCAATTGTGGGAGGCGAAATGAACACACTAGTGTCAATGACTGTACCACCAGGTGATATCATTCTAAGCGGAGCTGGAACAGGTCCCGCCATCCCGCCTCCAAAACTGCCACCATGTGCCGTTGCTTCTATCTCAGCGTCGATTTCGGCCAATATTTCCTCTTCATTAATCGCTCGGTCTTCGCTGGGAGCATCAGTGGTTGGCATTGAAGAACCTGAAGCAGGGGCGCTTCCGCCCATAACAAATGGCAGGTCCGCAAAAGGATCGCTGTGATGACCAAGGAGTTCCTCCATCATCTGCTCATAAAAAACAAGCGTGCTTCCCTGCATTTCATCAAGTGGCGCAGTGGTAGTTACAGTAGTCGCTTTGGTGACGATAGCCTCCTGCGTCTGATGTGACTCTTGGGTTGCAGGAAGCACGATCGGTGCAGCATAAATCACTGGACAAAAATAAGAGAACTATTAGTACTTAATTCGAGTGATGATTCCGACTTAAGACAGACATATAGGATGTTCAGAGTACCTTCCTCATTTTGGCTTATAGATGGTTGAACAGCTTCAGCAACTTGCTCTACAGTCGGGGACATTTGCGGCTGATCCGGATCGTAGGTAGGAATAGCTTGGGGATCGACCGCAGGTAAGGGTTCAGGCTGGATTGACGCTGGAATTTCAAGACTTGTGTCGTGGTGTTCAACACCTGAACCTTCTCCTACTTCCAAGTGTTGGGTGCCGAGCCTTTCGTTTTCATGCAGAATCATTGACTCGTGGAGAATCTTCTTTTCATCTTCATTCAGAATGCGATTCTCGAGTTCAAACTCATCGATTGACTCACCCAGATGCACCGCCTTCTCCTCCTCAACCAATCGGGCCCAGGCATTGTATAAGTATGCCGGGTAATCGTCGAGCCAGGCTAGACCTCTGTGCCTAAACACGTTAGCGTTGTAAACGACAAGAAGATCTTCAATATCGGCCTCTAGCCTGGACTCAGCCGATTTCACCTCTTCCTCAACCTTGGCCTCCACCTCGCGGACCTTAGCCATGGCCGCATCCTTTTCACCCCGAAGCAAGACAGCCTGTTCGCACACCTCCTGGGCTGCATTGTTCGCCTCGTCCTTTTCCTTGGCAATGTCAGAAAATTTGGCTTTAAGCTCATTAAGTTCCTTAATCGCCGCATCACGTTCGGCCGTGACAGTAGTATTTCGGTGGCCCATCTCTTCCACCAAGGCAACATGTGTTTGCCTCAATCTCTCCATCTCTACATTCGCTTCATCAGCTTTTTTGGTGGCCTCAATTTCAGATTTCCGAGAAGACTCAGCCTCGGTATTGAGCACCTGGATGATTCGGTCCCTTTGGGCAAGCTCGACCTCCATCTTTTCAATCGCTTTAGCCTGCTCAAAGGCCACCTTCGAAGCTTTTTCTACGGCCTTCACCCACTCTCTATATTGGGCATAAATGTCATGAATGTAGTCATGCATTGTATTTTCAGCTTCCGAAGGGATTCTCTTCAAGTGAGGGGGGAAGATGTAGTCGTCAAAGCAAATGTTCGGGAAATCTTTCTTAAGTTGAGCAATTTTTATTGCACCTTCCCCCGTGGGTTCAGTTATGACCTGCTCTGCAATTATGGGAGCCATAGTTTCAGCTCTTTGGCGATGAGTTTCAGGCCTAGAAATTTGAGAAGATGGTCTGTGTCGCGGAGGCTCTGATGAATGTGAAGCATGAACAAGGAGTGGTGATGGAATTCTAAGAGGTGGAGAGAAAGACCTAGATCGGTGTCTATAGTCTCTATCCATGTCCCGCTCGTAACTCTCTTGATTAGAATACCCACGGCCGCGGTCTCTATCTGAATCCCTCCTGCGGGGCTCATAATAAGTAGAAGACTTTCGAGCCGAGCGAAGGCTCCCTAGCATCGATCCTCTCCCGGACATCGTACTTGAAAGTGAGAAACAAAAGAAAAGTTATTGATCTATCGAGTTGGACAATTTACGATTAGGAAATCGTGCAGTGCCGTGAAGTGTATGTATGTGCAACCCCCCGACCAACCTGAAATGTCGGCCGCACATATAGCAAGCGACTCGCTCAGATCAAGAGCACTGTCAAGCTCCTCCAACCCGGTGTCATGTTGAAACGACACATAGTCTGGAATCGGAATATCAGCAAGCCCTTCGAAAAGATTTTCTACTTGCGGGGGAGGAGCCTCCGAAATTCTAATTCCAGGAACAGGCAAAGACACAACCACAAATTTCAATCTCATGGATTTAGAACGCTTATGAGCAACTGCCTTGCCTTTTCTCCTTCCTCCTGAATCTTGAAAACTGCAAGAAGGCCCATCCTTAAGTTCGTTATCAGTGGGTGTTCTCTCCGGATCAACCCCTTCAGCTATCACGACACCGGGCGCTTTGTGTTTCACCCGCTTCTTCGAGACTGCCCTCAGTGTCCCTTCGAGCCTTATACTTTGATTCTGCTTAATCAGCCTGATGATTCTCAAATTTCTATCGGTTAGAACCGAATCAATGTCCCTCATTTCGTCCGGAACTTCTTGAAGGACCCTTACTATCTCTTTGAAATACCCGCCTTCAGGTCGTGAAATCACGGCTGTAAAAAGAAAAGAAGATGTCAATTTATATCAACTACTATCATCTGGATAACTCTTGAAAAATACTGTAACACTTACGTCTGACTAACCATCGGCTGGCAAATCCTACGGGCCACCGGACATAGAACCATTCTGTTTTGAAGTAACTCGGCCTTCCCCAGGATCCGGCTACTACTTGGCAGTTCCTGACTGACTCCAGGAAAGTGAAAGACGGGCTATCTCCCCTACTCTTCAAGTTAAAAAGGTATCTAATCTCAGTCAGCCTGGGCGGTCGGAAGAGATGATCCATGAACATAATAAATAAGCTATTCAGCAAAGCATATCCATTGGGGTGTAATTGAGACGGGGCAATTCCAAGGTAAGACAACACTTCCCTAATATATTGGTTGAACGGAGGGAGTGTTCCCGCTATGCACGCATGTCTATTGAAAGCGGTAAACCCTTCTGGAGGAGCATGCGGTCTATCATTTGGCCCCGGTAACAGAACGTCGTCCAATGACAAACCGTGCCTTAGACATATTCGTCCCAACATGTCTTAAGAGACATTGGACGGTACAGAATCTTGGGGATTACAAATGAATATACCGTCAGGCAGCTCGTCTGGAGCTGGATCTATAACTTCGGCCACAATGGTCGGAATCTCTAGCACAGAAGAAGATGAATCCTGAACTTCCTGCTGTTGTGAGCTTGAAGGTTCCATGACTAACTAACTTATGAGAAATCATCATTAGACGAAAATAACACTCGTGCTTCCCCCAGTGTAAAGTGTGTGAATGTATTGTGCAAGTGTAGTGCTTTATGCTACTTGAAAAGATTCGATAGAATATGAACAAATATTTAAACAACGAGACTTCAAAATTCAGCTGGAGCTACTGTCATCGTTGACTGTCACAACCGTGCCATCCAAACGTTAGCGATCCATCCAGGTTAGGGTTTGTTAAAGTTTAATTAGATTACAGTGCCATCGACGAGCTTCGAAGGGAAGTCAAATATGCAGTCCAACGGTCAAGTCCAATTATGCCAGAATGAAGCTCGTCGGAGTTAGGTGTTCAAATGCACAAGAGTTTTCAAGATCATCAAAGTTAAGCTCATAGTTGATCACCAAAGTTCTAGTTCGCATCGATCAATGAAGCTGTTCGTATCCATCTGAGATACATATTCGAATTTGTATCGATCACTTAAGCCACCTTCGTATCGATCCCATGGCACGTAGTTCGTATCGATCGGAGACAGTAGAGTTCGGAATGATAAAATGTGAATTATTCGAATCGATCAGCAAGTCTAAGGCCTTTGTATCAGTCATCTCGAGTCGATACAAAAGCCCCATCGTCAGTCGATGCGAAGATGTGTTTCATCAGAATCGATACGAACTCATCCTTTATCCATCATCGATACAATGGCTCCCAGATTCCTTCTTCTCCAGATCGACTCGAGCTCCATCTTCTCCTTCCTCGACCTCGCACAATATCTACTTCCCCAAACAACGTTCAGACATGAATTCGAATGGAATGGCATGAGAATTTGAATCTCATCATTTTAGGATTGAATTTGTTCAATTATTTACCTGATTTCAACAATCGATTCAGGGGATTAATAAAATGTTTGATTTGGAGACGAAGGTATTCTTTCTTCTTGTGTTCTCTCAATAGATACGAAGGGCTGAAGAAAAGAAGTGAGAAAGTAAGAAAAAAATGCCAAGTCAAAAAGAATCTATATGGACTCGAGTGTGAAGGGAAAAACGTTTCGCCTCCAGGTAAACTCGACCGGGGATAGCGGTTCCACCAAATCGATTCGAACAAGCTATTCGAATCCATAGAGCTTTTGTCATGACAAAATTATTAACAGAGATTTTTCTAACACCAAAGTCTATCGATACGAAATGCCTGTTCGTATCCATTGTTCTCGACTCCCTCCGCTGCACATCGATACGAACTGTACTGTTCGAATCCATCAAATCACAGCCTCCAAAGGCCTGTATCCATCAATGCAAATTGACTATTCATATCCAACAACACAAATTTCATCGATACGAAAATGCCTTATTCGTATCCATCAACGCTCGGCCCACAATGGCGCAAGTTCATCGATACGAAATGAAGTCCACTGCAATGGAGACCACTGAAGCTCGTATCCTTCGATACGAACGCATATTTCCTATCCATCGTTATGAGTCACGTCGATGCGAAAACCTCACTTCAATCTTTTATATCGATTCAGGAGAGGATCGATACGAAGGAACATTCAAAAACAACCATCAAGCTTTGTTACAATTCGAATTTCACATCGGTTCAGGAGAGGACCGATACAGGATTCGATACGAGAGAACTGACAATGACTCATGAACGTGCAACGCCAGCGAGAGTCAGATTAACATATGTGCATATATATGTCAGACTAATATTCAATTATCAACATCCATAGGAATTGGATACTTATCTGATAACGATTACGACGACAAGCAAATAATCACTATCATACAGCAATCGGTTACAACAATACAGGGTATAATAGTTGACAATCAGCAGTTCGCATTACTGAGGAAATCGGTCAAAGATTACAACTTTCAACGAAAAGACGATAACTATTCAGAATGAAGATTGCAGCTTTTCAAAGCACGTCATGTTTCCACAAGACGTACTTTGGGGGGCAAATGTTATCCCGCCTTTTGGCAAGGCCGAGATATCGAGGGATTGACTGAAAACAAAGGATCACTCGTCCCAGATATCGAGTACGCATAGGTTCACTATGGATATCGGTGAATTTTGTCCGAGTCCGGATCAAGCTACAATTGATAAGACACGATAAACAAAGCCATGAAAGCCAGCATCCCAAATTTCAAGTCAATCCGAGTTCATATGCTCAAGTTATGATCGATGCAAATTGGAGGAAATAGCCTCAACTTCGTATCCATCAGTAGGCCACAGTTCGAATCGATCAGGTTCGTATCCATCGCCAAGCCCTAGTTCGTATCGATCGACTTCGTATCCATCAACAGATAGTACACTTCGTATCGGTCAACCAATGTCGACTTCGTATCCATCAACAGATAGTGCACTTCGTATCGGTCGGCCAATGTCTACTTCGTATCCATCAAAAGGCATTTGTTCGAATCCATCAGGGAGCCCCTTGTTCGTATCCTTCAAGTCCAGTTGCTTCGTATCCATCGAGAAGTCCCCGTTCGTATCGATTCATATCATGGTTATTCGTATCGATCGGGCTACCAATGTTCGAGTTCATCTGGCCACTTCAACTTCGTATCGATCGACTGGAGTCATTTCCAATCGATACGAACAAGGCCACACAGTCAACGTATTCCATATGTTTTCCATCGATACGAACAGAGTTCGTTGCATCGATGCGAACAGAGTCATCTTCCATCGATGCAAACTAAACAACGGCTATCGATACGAACAAGGCGAGAGACTTAGGACGACTCGATCAACTCGGCATAAAAGGTGGATCGATCCGAAGAGTGCACGCCACGTCATCCCCGGGGCATGTGCAAACATCGATTTGAAGAGATCGATTCGAACAAAGCAGCCTGCCGAAGAACGTCAATTCGTATCGATCATATCTCGCGATCCACCAGTCCAAATGCTATGAAATTTTCACAGGAGCTTACGTACAAGATAAAAAATATTCACACCAAGTTTCGACTCCATTGGACGAAATCTTGATCGATATGAAATTCGTTCGTATTGATCACGGATCGAGCCAAAACTTTGTGGGCTCGGTCGCGTGGGCCCACTCACGTGCCAGAAAAAGTCTCTCGAGATCTGAGCGAAATATCAGCCTCCTACGCCTATAAATAGAGCCTCGGGGCATACAAAGAAAGGATCTTTGGATGCTTCGACGCCCAGACTCTGCCGGATTCAATTCTAATCTCCATTGCTGCTGTTGTACTTGAATTTCATAACATTAATTCACTGTAATCGGCTGCAATCAATTGTAATCATCAAAGAAACATCAATAAAGTGATCAATTTCATAGTGGACGTAGGCAATACGCCGAACCACTCTAAATTCCTGCGTTTCTGTGCATTTTTATCGTTTACATATCTGTTTTTTGGAGTTTTTGTTAGATAATCCTCTTTTTCCATTTAATTTCTTCATTTTTATCTCTTCAAAAACTTCCGAAGAGTGTTGTGTCTATTTTTGGTACAAACACGTAGCGTAATTCGAACCGCTGAACACATACACACACACACACACACACACACACACACATATATATATATATATATATATATATATATATTGACATGTAGTATGTTATATATCATCCAAGACTTGTAGTACTGATATGTAGTATTATCTAAGTACCCAGTCAAAAAAAATTCAAGAATTCAAGGAGACGTAAAATTGAAATCAGTTTCTGTACAAAGCCTGATACTATTATTCTCACGGTAGGTAAGGATAAATCTATTGCCCTCCGTTATTTTCTTTTCCCACCCCAGCTCCAACTAAAAAGTAATAACACCTAGTTTGCCCCTGTATGTTTTATTTAATACGCCAAAATGTTTATTTACTTCTTCGTTACTTCAAGCCCCACCGAGATTATTATATAAAATTGTATGTTTATATCTAATTTAATTCAATGAATCCAACATGAATTTTTTT
Organism: Allium fistulosum; assembly: GCA_030737815.1. NCBI lineage: Eukaryota > Viridiplantae > Streptophyta > Magnoliopsida > Asparagales > Amaryllidaceae > Allium > Allium fistulosum. The sequence goes on along the minus strand of CM060908.1, from coordinate 295,047,142 downwards.
TTGATTCAATTCCGCAAACTTCAAATATTGTTTAATCCGTTTGAAAATAAACAAATATACTATAAACTCTAACTTTGGAAAAGAAACAATTTTTTTTTTTGAAATGGTACTTAGATACAACATGTCGCTAGGACAACATAACATAAATCACATGTCAATATATGTTCGAATCATGCTACGCAAGTTTCGAACTTGTGACCTCTCGCACCAAAGTTGAATCACTTAACCACTGGAAAAGAAACAATTTTTTTTAACGATTTAATATATTTTTCGATTGTGTTGAGGATGATGAAAAAGAGAGCAAAGCTGGTGAGAAATTTAATGCAAGAAAAATGGAAAAAGAAAGAAGAGGAAGAAGAAATGATAAAACCAATAAAAGATGGGGTGAGAAGATAAAATTGTGAGATGTAATTATTTTTTACTAAATACTAGATGGATCGAGGGGGAGCATTGACACAACGGTTAGGTCACTAGTATGATGATCTGCGCATGCAGGTTCGAGTTCGGAAACCGCCTCTGCAATGTGAGGGAAAATCTACGTATATTATCGATCACCTTAGAGTCGTACACTGGGTTTCATGGAGGAGAAGAAGAATTAAGAGATGTTAGTGATCTAGCTAGTCCTTAGTTTATACTAATAAAAAAATTCTAAGCACGGTAGAATATAAAACTAACCGCTTTTCACCGATCATAATTGTTTAATGCAGTGACATGGAAAGAATAATCAATGGGGGTGGATAAATATACAGGCTGCAAACGTATATTAAAAGAATACTTAACTCCTAAACAGATTCATGAACCCTAATAACATTTTTTATACAATGATACATAAAACCTAATTGTTAGTGCTAAGAGCTAACAAAATATTTTAGCATATCCAATCGAGTGGCTTAGGTCGTTTAAGTAATTTTGAAGCAACACATTTCATTTATACATTCCACTAATTCAAGAATATGTTTATTAAATAAAAAAAGGTTTCTGTTATATTTTATATTTAATTTTTTCTTCTTTTTTATATATTTTTTAAAAGATACATATGTTTTCTCTTTTTTCTCAGCAGCAAGAAAAAAGTGGAGAACTATCAGCAATTTAGTAAACTAAAAGGCAATTTCGCATCAAAAGCTACAAATCGTAATGTTAAATATGAAACTTAATAATAGCCAATTGGAAACTCAGTTATATCCATTCCCACTTTGGAAAAATGTTGATATTGATGTTATAGAGGTAACAGGTCGAGCTTCCACGGACCCGAATTCGGTTGCCCCTTTACCATATACATGGATTTGTCATGCATGACCACAGCCTTTCGTCATTTCTCAGGAGTGTTGCCCCAAATTTGCACATCCAACCCCTGAAAATATTTAATTAAACATGTTATTTTCGTCTATGTCGAATGTGAAAGCCTCCAATGCGATGCACTAAAATGGAAATGTTTACATGACGAGAAACCACACAACAGTGAATAAACTCTTAGTACAAAATCTCAAGTTTGGTAGGGTTGTTGTGTAAAAATCGTGGACAAGGAAAAAATGGCTCAATTTATGCTTTTCATATTATTTTATCATTTTGAATTCTTGGTCAATAAGCCACCTCAGGAAGGCAAAATCGCATCCATCCGATTGTTGCTCAACGGTTATGATCTTGGAACTTTGCTAAAGATCCAGATAAGTTAGACTAGTAAATGAAAATAAAACTCATTTTAAAATAAAACGCAGGAAAATACAGAGTGTGAGTTTATAAAGATAGGGACCGGCGCCCGCCATTAATGCTGCTCTGATCTCAACTTGCAAAAAATTGGGGCAAAAAGTAGAGTTATGTCAACTTTTAAAATCTCAATTCTGTGATCGAAACCCTACATATTCGAGTAAAGGGGTCTCCTTTCTTTCAGTCCTCACTTAATTAAACGAGAAAATCTGCTGTTTTTTTTTGTTTAAGTTCGATAAATCAGGGGTTTTGAAGAGATTTGAATTTTTCTGATGGGGAATTGTTGGGGTGCGAATTTTGCTGATTTCAGTTCAGGTACTGTGATCAAAACTGTATCTTGTTGTGCTGTTTTATCTAGTGTTTTTTGTGTGTTTCGCAGCGAAATTAGTTGGTTGTATTTCTAAATTGCTTGTTTTTGGCTGAAGATAATTGATTTGATGTGCTATTTATAATCCGTTGAGTGTTCTTATATTTAGTAAGTTTCCTTTTTTTATGTTTCTAGTTCTTTATGATTAAGATTTTGATACCACTATAATTATTGTTTTTACCATTTTTGAAGTTATACATTATAATGGTATGATCGATTACTTTACCGATTCATCTTTGCCTTTTATAATTCTTTCAGTTCATTATTGACTATCAATTTATTATAAGTTAAACTCCAAAATTCTCTTTGATATTCAGGTACAAGCTCTAGAATCAGTTACAAAGATGGAAAAGGATCAGGGACTCATAGTAGCAAGGTTTCATCATTATCTGTGCCGCCTACACCAAGAAGCGAAGGCGAGATTCTTCAATCAACAAATTTGAAAAACTTCACATTTAATGAGCTAAAGAATGCTACGAGAAATTTCCGACCCGATAGTGTTTTAGGTGAAGGTGGTTTTGGATCCGTGTTCAAGGGTTGGATTGATGAACACACCCTTACAGCTACAAAGCCTGGAACTGGAATTGTTATTGCCGTTAAAAGACTTAACCAGGAAGGTCTTCAGGGTCACAAGGAATGGCTGGTAAGTGTTAGTTGGCATGCTTAAGTTAGAGCTAATGTAAAAAGCGTGATTTTTTTGACATTGTTAAATTGTTAATAGTGATTTTCGGTTCTTGGCTCTTTTGAATCAATAATTGATTCTCCTAGTCAATAGATAATAGCTGAGTTCAAAACATTTACAACTTAGACCGGAATCTAAATTTTTAATGCTCAAATTTACAAGTGTTTTTCCTACTGCAGTTGTTTAGTGAGAGTTTAAGGTCAGTGAGCAAGAACTTAGCATGTTAGTTCTCTAATATGTTAGCTTTCTATTAAAGATGTCGAACTGAATTCTTTTTACTTATAATTATAGTTTATGATGTGAATTTGCAGGCTGAAGTAAATTACCTGGGTCAATTTTATCATCCCAATCTTGTTAAATTGATTGGATATTGTTTAGAAGATGATCACCGTCTACTAGCCTATGAGTTCATGCCTCGAGGAAGTTTGGAGAATCATCTTTTTAGGAGTAAGTTTCATTCTTGATCAAATTTTATACAGATTATATTGTAAAAACTAACACCTCTGCATTCTTTAACTAACAACAGGAGGTTCATATTTTCAACCTCTTTCTTGGAATTTAAGAATGAAGGTAGCTCTTGGAGCCGCAAAAGGTCTTGCCTTTTTACACTCTGCCAACACAAAAGTCATATATCGTGATTTTAAGACCTCCAATGTTCTTCTAGATTCAGTGAGTAACGCCCTACATTATAGTAATCTTCTGTCACATTTTTTGTATCACTGATGCACTAACTTGTTATGCATTACCACAGAACTACAATGCAAAACTTTCTGATTTTGGATTGGCAAAAGATGGTCCTGCAGACGATAAAAGTCATGTATCCACGAGAATCATGGGGACTTACGGTTATGCAGCTCCTGAATATCTTGCCACAGGTAAAATAGTTGTGCAAAATTTGATATTTTTGTAACTTGTCGGCATTACAATATACTTTCCTTAGCTGTACAGATGATGCAAGTAGCTGTAATCTGTATGTGTCAAGCGAGTTGTGTTGATTAATGTAATGTGACAAAATGCAAACCTTTCAACACCTGTGCATTAATTGATTTCCCCTAATTTTCTGTGCTTAGTGCTATGTACGAACACAAGCATTGTGTTAAACTTAAAAAAGGGCAACTTGGTATGAGCAAATAGTTGGTCTCAAATGCAAACAAAAATGTTATAGCTATCCTTTGGGGGAAAAGCACCAATAGGAGTGAAATAGTTGAATTCTAGAGATGCCCTTAGGGAAAAAATGTATTGGGGTATCGAGTCCAAGATCTTCAGTTTTCAGCTACACAGTTGGATATTTTACCCTACCTTTGAAGATGTGATTTTTATACTAAAAAAATTGTATTATGTGTAGGCCACTTAACATCGAAGAGCGATGTTTACAGCTTTGGAGTAGTACTTCTAGAGATGCTGTCAGGGCGACGTGCAATAGACAAAAATCGTCCACGTGGAGAACAAAATCTTGTAGAATGGGCAAAGCCTTACCTCTCAAACAAGCGCAAGATTTTCAGAATCTTGGATGCACGACTTGAAGGGCAGTACTCTCTTACCGGAGCCCAAAAGGCTTCTGCCTTAGCTGTTCAATGCTTATCTGCAGATGCCAAGTACAGACCCACCATGGCTGAAATTGTAAAGTCGCTTGAGGAGCTACAAGACCTTAAGGATTCCAGTCGTGCCCCTAAAATCGAAGAGAGGAGGACTCGAAGGAGAAGCTTGGAGGACTGCGGTAGTAGAAGAAAGGATCACCATACACCTTCGGCTTCTCCTCTATTTGCTTAGAACAAAGATATGTGTGTCTTTTATGTTAGATATGCTGTTGTCCTTTTTTACTTCATGTACATGTTTGTGAATTTTTTAGTACAACTTACGCTATAAAACAAATGGGAGTGCGTTTTGTTTCTGTTGTTTTTGCTGTAGATTTGTCTTACTGAACTCGATTATTTTATTGAATGTAAGCAACTAATGGAAACTGTGAGGTATTTGTTGATGACGGAAGCTTCGTGGCTTTGTTTGTTGTATAATATAGTGAACAAAGCAGTTCAATTATGTAGACAAAAAAGTTGTTATTTGGCAACTTTCTGGGGCCTTCGCTTTCATGTAACAGGGACAGGCAACATACAGCGTATTTTGCCTTGCGTATTAGATTTTTAGATATTTGTTGTATATGCACAACATTCGCTTTCTGCCTTTAATGATCGTATGATATCCAGTCTGTATTCTTTGCTCCATGTAATATGAATACGGCACTCCTGCGAAGAACCTTGACAGCTTGGGTGTGACCACTAATCAAACAAGAACCACAGCGTTCACAAAGAAAAGAAGATGTGGCTAAAATTAGTAAACGTGAAAATCGCCTTTGATTTTGAGTTTTTGATTTTCAGCTATTGATTTTGTTGCCTTCGATTCTGATTTTTATTTTCTTTGCTGTTTATTATTTGATTTGGCACTTTCGCCGTGAGATTTTTTAGACAAGTTGGAGCTCATGGGTTTCATTTTTCAACTTTCCCTTCACGTGAAAATTTAACTGTCACATATTTTTTCTTCTTATTTCTTTTCTGCGCTACATTTCTGCACAGGGCAGCTTTTGTGTTGTTCACATTATTCAAATGCAACCCTTGTTTCATTTTTCCTTTATCCTCTTATTCGCACTTTTCCATAATAAAAAAATTGCTGTCTTGATTAAATATAATAGTGTATACCTATCACACTGTCCATTTTTGTATTACCTCTCATCTGAACTATAATTTTACTTTCTACTCATCTTACTTCTCTTCGATTTATAGTGCATGAATTGGTGTTCCATAACACAAAAAAAATTGACTGTTTTTACTTGGCTGGCCATCTTAAAATTTAACTGACTCTAAGTAAATATAGCAAAGCAATCAATACGTTCTAAATAATGTCACAAGTTACAAAGTGAAGCGAAACAATTGGATATTAAAAAATGCATTTCAGGACCACATCAGAAGGCAACTATGAAAGATACAAGACAATTAAGAACTATTAATGCGTCTCCATCTATGAGATGGCAAAATGAATGTACTTTTTTATTTGTTGCTGCACTAGAAAGCAATAATTATCCTTAAATTCTATTTTTATTTTTTTTTAATAAAAAGCCATGGGCGATATTATTTATTGAAAGCAACAATATAATTTACTAAAATCAGCAATCGTACAAAATTCAAAATCAAAATAAAAAACAAAAAATAAAAAATCAGCATATAATTTACTTGAAACCAACCATTATCCTAAAGAACAAATTTTATTTATCCGTCCAAAAACAAAAACAAAAAAATCCATTTCAACTTCAAAATTCGTTCAAAACTAGCTACAAAAATAGGCTTCTCTCTTCTTCAATTTGAATTGTGCTTTTTGAAATAGGTTTGTTTACTTGTCTCTATAAATAAAATTTGTCATATCCTAGATTGTAAATGATAACAATTTAAGAAACAAGCAACAATTATTGAAAGCCATTCAGAACTCTAGTACATCTGAATCCGATATGCAACTTGCAGCTGATTAAATTTGACAACGAAGCAGCATATATCAAAGATTTTACTATATACCCTTTCTAAAAGGTAAACATATGTGTCGATTTCGAACAGCGAAGACTCGACCAAATTCCTCGTGACACTCGCATGTTTTCATGGACTAATGGTTGCTGGCAGCCTCAGAAGTCACATCTTTAACTTATTCCATGGTCTGATTTATATACATGCAGTCATAGGTTTCACAATAACTAATTTTGCTTTGACAGCATTGGACTGAAAATACATAGACTAAACTCATATCAACACATTGCCTCATTCTGATTCTTCCAAAGCTAAAAGCAATGACATTCTCATAATACATATGTTGAACAACTACCTAATCATGTCCTTTAAAGAACTTGGATGACAAGGAGACCAATGAAAGCCATCACATTATCATCTAATAACCTCAAAACCTTAACTACTTCCATTGCCTTCCAGGAGCAAACACTCTCCAATCCAATTTCCCAACACATCTATTCCTCAAACTCATCATCTCTTTAACATCAAAAAACCCATTAAACCCATCGCTCTCTTTACAATTTTCCACTTCATCTTCAACGGCTTCTTCCTCTTCGTTCAGCTCTATGTTAATAGTCTCGTCTATGACGATCACTTCTTTTGCTATCTCAATAACCTCGCTAAGCATTTCCACTACTTCGCTCATCTTAGGTCGGGACTTGGGATTCTTCATCAGGCATTTATTGGCTAGAGATATGAGTTTACGTGCTGATTTGTTTGAGTATTGACCTTCTAGACGTGGATCTATTATTATGTGGAATTTTTTAGAGTCGGTGGCGTATGGTTTCGCCCATTCTAGAAGCTTCTGTTCGTTTTTTGGAAGGTTGCGATCAATGGGTCTTCTTCCTGTTATGAGCTCGTAGAGGACTACGCCGAAGCTCCATACATCGCTTTTTGAAGTTAGTTTTCCGGTTTGGATGTATTCGGGTGCAGCGTAGCCTACTGTTCCTACTACCTAAAATGGAAAATGATACATGAGTCTGCTCTGCAAATAAAGTTTATGTTGGAAATAGTGTAGAATATTGTGGTACAAAATCATAATCAAAGAATATAAATAGAAAAGTGATGATTAATATTTATAAACTTATTCGACGAGGCTGAAGCCCATGTGCACATCTTGATTGTATGACTTACCGGTGAGACTGCATGTAAACAAAGGCAGCAGATACATATATAGCTTTGCAGTGAGTTAAAAATAAAAGGAGAGCTGCAACTATATTTCACTCAAAAAAAAGGAAAAAAAAAAAGAAGAAAAATCAAGGATTTTCTCTTCAAGCAGTGTTCTTCCCTAAACACAAAGAAATCATTCAGAATTTGTCATCATCCTTCTTTTTCATAAATTATTTCCTATTCAGAATTTTCTAGTGATTTGAATGGTATATGATTAGGACTGGTTCAAAAAAACAATCCAACAAACCTTCTGTCTGAGGCAACTAGGATATCAAATTTGAAATTTGAAAAAATATCTGACATCCTAGAAGCGGATAGAAGTTATTTTATCCAAATAATAATATATATGAAGTGTATTTAAGTAAAACAAACGATTGAGAATTATATTATTTTATTATGTTTTAAGGACGAATTTATTGTTAATCATTATTTTCATCATCAAAATATGTATTTCTCGTAATTTTTAAGAAAACAATTCTACATTTATTCGTATTTGTCTCCATATTTCTTGAATTTATCAATTGTTAGTGGATAGTCACAAATCCGATATCCATTTGATATCCTTAGACATTGATATCCGGTATCTAAAAATGATTTTAAATACAGATATAGTACTATAAGCTTTAAAAAGTATTCGTTGATGACCTAAGAAAAACCGACCAAGCCAAAGACAAAAATTAAAAACAATAATATCATAATCGGAAAAATTATAAAATGATGAATATAATCTTGTACATAAAGATGTGTAGTCATTTAGCAAGTTGCTCAGTACTTGCTACAGCAGAATATATTTGAATTTGGTAAGGGGCAATTTTTCCAAGGGTAGTTCAATTGTCATCCCTTCAATATCTTTTTCCACCCCGTTAATTGTTGAAAAAATAAAATACCTTATATATTTATTTTTACACCCCATTCTATTCCACATTTAACCTTATTATTTTTTAATCCATTTTCAAAATTGGAGTTGGTTAATTCCACGTGCATTGTATAAATTCCTAGTATGTGTTGCACTAGGTTTTGAATAATGATACTTTTGTAAAATAGTCTCTTTATGTTTTAAAACACGGCCGCCTCTTCTAAAAACAAATTCTAGAAAACATCCATGATTTTATTTTCAGTCGAAAAATGTAAATATTTACATTTTAAAATTCAAATATTTGCATTTTAAACCGCAAATATATTCACACTTTTTTGAACTGCAAATGTTTGAGGTAAAAAATGCAAATATTTGCAGGAAAAATCTACAAATATTTGTATTTTTTTAAGCTTTGGTCATAGAATCATTGCGATTAAGTTTAGATTTAATTTTAAAAAAAACCAATAAAATGTGGAAAATAAAAATTGCATGTACTTTAAAACATGATTTTGAGGAGGGTTTTTCGTGTATCAAACTTGAAAATAAAGGACGGATTCAAATTTCCACTTTTAAACAATTCCTAGAGCATGGCGCGATACGTATTGATTGAATCCTAGCGTGTATTGCATTAGGTTTTTACCGAATCTTAGTATATAGTACGAATGGTTTCGATTGAATATCAGTGCATAACACACTAAGTTACTGCAAGATCCTGTAGCCCACTTAATGTTCAAAGTTTCGTTATTGTAAAAAGAAGATATTTATTGTAAAAAAAAAATCAAGAACGATATTAACCATAAGAACAAGAGTGTTGATTATCCTTTTATTTAAAACAAACAAAGGAAAATTAAAATTTTAGACTTTTTATTGAGAGGGGGTATTATCATAAATAAAATATTATTATTATTACTGGGGTGTGTGAAGAAAATAATGGGGTGTTAATAGTCTAGACTTTTCCTATTATCAACCAAAAGTAAACCACAATTCTATTTATGGACTGGAGCAACCAAATTTCTAGACTAGCTATGTAATTTTGAAGAAAAAAAGTCGGTGTTTCTGTTTTCGTTTGCTAAGTTTTATGCAGTTAATCCTAACGAATTGTTAAATGTACTTGTTCCCATTATCATGGAAGTTGAGAAATCAGTTTCAAACAGGAAAGTACTGCAATAACAGGAAATTAATAACTGCTAAATTACTAATTTTCCAAACTAAGCATAAGGCTATTGCAACCATTGCAACCTAAAAAAAAACTTGGTATTTTTTACATATATCATTATGACCAAACTTCCCATAGAAGCTTAACGTTGAAAGCGAATGGAATGTGGGTTTTAAGAAAAAGACTAGAAATTTTGCTATGAATTTTATACATGTTTTAAAAAAAGATTATTTTCTGATATTCAACTAAAAAATATAAATGTATTACAAAATTAGTTTTTTATTGACTTTAATTAGTAAGCAAAGAAATTATTAACTTTTTTCCTATAAAAAATAAATTCCTTTTTGAAGTTTTGTCATGTTAAAAAAGATATTCCCATGGGAGAAGAAACGGGGCGACGTCTACTTAAAATCATGTTCCCATCAAGTTTACAGCTAAGAAATATTAAAGTACAATTCTACTCAAGAAATCATAGTACTAAGTAAACTCTAAGAGTTTGTTTGCAGGCATGGGGTAGCAATTGCAATCGATATTGCACAACGCAGGATTCATGAACAAACTATTTGCGGGCATGAGATGAAGAAAAGAGTTGGTTTCACTTTGGAAGTAAGATTAGTTGTAATCATTTAGAACAAGATTCGATATTAAATTGTTTATATTAAATTTTTGGTTAAATATTATATCAAGCAGCAACATCGTTATACAATGGGAACCAACGTTTTATATCATTATTCAGTCTAATGCATTAAAGACGAATTTTTTTTTTATAAAAGCTAATAGTTTTTTAAGCCTCATTATTTCTATTTTACAACAAAATTGATTTTACAAAAGCTTTGGCAGTGTTTGGTTTAAAAACGAATTTTGTGTTTTCGGTTTTCAATATATATGTCAAATACGAGAAGAATGGAGGGACGACGGAGGGGATGAAAGAAAAACCGATGGGAAGATGAAGAGGATAGAGGAACGACGGAAGAATGGATAGTTTCACATGCTTGTGTTATTTCCGAAAACACGAAAAATAAAAAAATGTTGTTTTCTATTTTTAATGTTAACTTCGTTTTATAAATTGGTCGTTTTCGGCAAAAAATACATGCGTCGTGTGCATTTTTGCATGGACGAAAACTCAAAACTAAACACAACAAATCAAACACTACCTTTGATTTTTGGAGAAACATAATTATTTTTAGATTTTTTCTATTCTGTTGAAAATATTTGATTTTTATAATTTCTCTACTTTTTTGTGCGTCTTTGAATATATTTGAAAACATTTGAAATTTTCAAATATTAACGAATTCTTTGAATATTTTGAATTTTTTCTATTAGTTTGGCAAAGAAAATTCGGACATAAACCGTTTTTAGTTTTGTTGAAAATTTTGATTTCTTTCGTATTAGTTTGAGCTTGAGGTCTTTCGAAATAGTTTGAATTCTTTCGAAAAAGTTTGAATTTTTTGAAAAGGTTTGATTCCTGTTTTTATGTTTTTTTTAACCCAAAAGATATGAAAATGATCGTTTATTTTTCTAAAAAAGTTTACAAATTTAAAAATGGGAACTTTTGTAAACCACTCGCTTTAAGTTTCAAAATATGCAACTGCCAATTCTCAAAAACAGGTTTCGAAAAACTCCACTGTTTTTTATTTCAGCCAAACTGCATAAATTTGCAGTAAAAATTGTAAATATTAGCACTTTGGCAAAAAAATAAAAAAAATTAGTTTTGATCCAAAAAACCTACGATTAACTGCAGATTTGATTTTTAAAAAAGATCAGAAAAAATTATTGAAAATATTCTTAGAGGTGTAATCTAAAACTCATTCTTGAGAAGGGTTTTTTGTGCATTAAGTTTGAAAAAAGGAGCATATCCTAATTTCCACTTTAAACATTCTCATAAATTCATAATGGTTATACTTTATTATGACGTTTAAAATGTTTTCCAACATTTTGTTAATTGAATAAAAACCATAGTTTATGGGATACAGACTTGTATTGTGTAGGCTTCAGTCAGAGTTTTGTTTCACAAGCTTTTCTACTGCAAGGAAATCCTCCCTTAGGTCGATTGGATTATTAAATTAGTATATATTTGAAATGTTTGGTAAAGAGGAAAAATTATTAAGGGTTCTTTTTAATGTTCATGGAGTGGAAGGATCTGACCATAATTAAAACTTGAGCGGAAGGACTCAATTTTGAGTTGTTGATGGTTTTGTCACTGCATAATTTTACATTAATATTACAAAAATACCACTATTTCATTATTTCCATTAAAACTGCACAAAAATGTATAAGATCTGCATTTTCGTAATTCTAATTCTGTTTCCACACTTTAAGTGGTAAAAGATTATGATTTGCACTTCATAATTTTACATTAATATTACAAAAATACCACTATTTCATTATTTCCATTAAAACTGCACAAAAATGTATAAGATCTGCATTTTCGTAATTCTAATTCTGTTTCCACACTTTAAGTGGTAAAAGATTATGATTTGCACTTCATATGTGACTGTTAATCACAGTAAAATAACCTTTGAACATAACTGCTTGTTCATATTTTTTATAAGTGAAAATTGTTGCATTTTTCAAACATATGCAAAAATTTGTTTATTTTGCACAAATATGTTTGAATTTTACATTTAGTAGTCAAATTTGTCACTAAAAATATTCCATACTTCCATTTTATATTTTTACACACTTTTGATAAATGCGTAAAATTTATATTTTCCATAATATGACTTTTTTCAATTTCATACTTTTAGACATAGATTATGCAACTACATGTATTCTAAAATGCGAAAATTATTCAAAATTTATCTCCAAACACAGCTGAAGCCTTTGTAGTATCAACTATTCGCCTGATAAGAACAAATAAGTTGACAATACTTGGATTCAATTCACAACCAAATCCCATGCAATTCAAATGAACAATCAATGAGAAACAAAATGGATACGCAAAATTATAGTGATGAGGTCCCTTATAATGTGAGAGCGCATATCCGCATCCGCATCCGAAATCATTTTCGGAGATCGGATATTCGCCTCCGCGGATACGGACGGATATCGAATAATTATCTTATCCGCTAACAATCGGTAAATCAAGGAACATAAATAATAAAAAATTGATCTAACATAATTTTTTTTTTCAAACTTACTAATTATAAAAGCATGCAAAATCAACCAATATGATATAAAAATGGTTTTCAAAAATGTATACAATATAAACTTAACTTAATAAAACAGTAAATACATATCTTTTATTGTACTAAAATACACATAATATAAATTATAACCGTGACAAAAACCGAATGGATAATTTTCGGATGTGGATGCCTATGTATCCGCATCATATCCATTTTTTCGGATATCGGATATTTAATGCGAACAGATTTTAAATTTTTCGTGTATCCATTGACAGACTTATGGAGGTCACGGACCAAAGAAGACAACTAATTTTTCTCCCCCGGAACACTATGTGAAGAGATATGTTTATGGAGTCTCCAATAAATCCTAACTGCTATATTATGCTTTGAAAAATCCAAAATTTCAAATACAAAATTCAAACGTTAATAGATGAAGCCGTCCTTTCAAGTCAAATCAAAATTGGTTCAAATCAGCCAATTCACATCGATAATAATCGTCTAAGCATAAATTGCTTGTCAATTGGCAGACAGTTCAGTCGATAGGCAAGAAATGGCCAGTTGACTGAAATGGGGTAAATTGAATCAAAATGGTTTGGCCTCCAAGTTGCGCAATTTTCAGGTTTCAGCAAGACATGACAGTCAACTGCACCTGGCACCTCGGTCGACCAACCTGCTTCAGAAAGAAAAACAACTTCAAGACCGAGCTTGTCTACCATAAGCATAATGTTGAAACTTCAATGTCGTATGGCTTTCAATCCACAGCTCCAACGATGAATCATCTTCGTTATTATGATCGAGACGAAATTCTCTTTAACTTATTTCAGCACTCCACCTTAATACAACATATCTCACAAGCCGAGCTAACTCCAAAAATCCACCTTCATCCAATATCAATTAAAATCTAAGGTGACAAAAACATAGACGCTTCCCTCAATGAGCTTCGACAAGACTATCGCCAATTGCAATTCACTAACGAACTCCAACAAGGTCATCGTCCGCCAACAATGTGTTGAAAATACCCAATCTAAGAAGGAAAATCAATACAAGCCAAGTAGATCCAAATTAATCTCATCGGTACAGGTAAAATTTCAACATCCTCTAATAACCAAGAAGAAGAAAATCCAAGAATCCTCCAGCATCAAACAAGAAACTCTCCCTCTCCCAATGTGCCATCATGTGGCTCCTAGCACTTCAATGAGTGAACCAAGTTCGAGCCATGCTCGAACGTTCCAACAAGTAAATTATCCATAACCAAATAAGCCTTGCCTTCACCTTAACACCACCTAGGTGCACCGGTTCGTCAACAAATGCATTCCAAACATCTCAGATAATTTATGATACGAGTACCAGCCGGAGTAGATACAATATCATCTAAGCCTCCATTACCTTGAGCTGAATCATCTCTAGTTTCACGAACATCACCCCTGACAACACTATCTTGTGATGTAACATCAACTGCAGAATCTCCAAAAACACTATCTACTCTAAGTGGGAATAACAAGTTTCATCTCCTTGGGCTTAGTCTTATCTCAAACCTGGAACAGTGAGTATCTCAATTTCTTAAACAAAGCTGACTCACCAAAGGGAATAACAATTTCTTCCTTTGAAACCCTAAGCGAAGTGATGTGTTCGTAGAATCTTCAGTCAGTCCTGACTGCTAGATTGACTTCTGAAAGATTTAAAAGCCCAGATATAAAGTTTATATACCAATGGCCGAAACTACACTTCAAATCAAATAAAAATTTACTTGAATCAGTCAATTCACGTTGATATCAGTCGAGTGGCAGGGAATGGCCAGTCAATAGAAATGAGGGCAAAATGAACCAAAATGGTTCTGCCTACAAGCTACAAAATTTTCTGGTTTTAGCAAGGCATGACAGTCGACTGACCTGCTTCAGGCAACAAAAACAACTCCGGGTTGTTGGGGTGGGATTCCAACTAGAGACCACTCAAATCGAAATCCCACAAACACAGCGGAAGACGGAATCGTGATAAGAAGTGTAAAAACAACCAATCAATAACTCAATTCCTTCTCAACCAATCCAAAGATAACAATCACAATCCAAAAACAAGCAATTCAGAAATCAAAGCAATAACGAAAAATAAATCACACAACGATTTATAGTGGTTCCACTAACGTTATGTTAGTGTACATCCACTTTAAGAGTGAGCTTTATTAATATTGATGAGAAGAGTACAAGAGATTGAATACAATGATCAAAATTATAATTAGAAATTGATTTGTGGAGAAGAGAATTGAAGAAAATTAGGTTTTGATAAACCCTAATTGCTGGAGGCTAATCTCTTGCAGTCGCTTGCGTATCGATCTGGAACTTGAAGCTAGCTTATATAGGAGAAGAGAAACCCTAGGCAATGTTCCGAAATTGCCCCTCCAGTTGTCACAAATCTTCACGCCGAGTCCACAGAACAAAAACAGGCGATAGCCGCCTCAGACGTCTGACCTTTTGGTCAGACATCTGACAAAATGCTCTGGAAGCAATTCTGCCCAGACTCAGACGTCTAACCTCTTTGGTCAGATGTCTGAGCTGTATCAACACAGCCCACTTCGCCTTTTCCCTTATAACTTCCACCTCCGAACTCCGATTTGCGAACCGTTTTCTCCGTTGCGAAGCTACTTCCGACCTCTACAATTCTCCATATAGTGTCGCTAGAATTTAACACGGGTCTTAGCTTGTCTCCCATATGCACAATGCTGAAACTTTTAGTTCCATATCTTTTAATCTATAGCCCCAAACGATGAACCATCTAAACCGTTATGATCACAACAAAATTCTCTTCAACTTAGATACATTACATCACATATTTCAACATATTCTACGCTTTGATTTTTTTATGCATATTTAAAAAACGCATAACATACACTATTTTGCATATTTATATTTTTGGTATATAGATTCTGCAACTTTTAATTTTATAGCAAGTTTTGTAGATAATTTACATTTTCTTAATCGTTTTGCATACCTTAGTAAATTGCGTAATATATGCACTATTTAAAAAAATGTTTTCCTTATTTTCGTTTTATGTTTGTTGTACATGTAATAAGTATATTTTTAATTATATTTCAATTTACTACTCTGATAATTTTCACTTATGCATATTATTTTTTAATTTTGAAAATGTATAAAGGTTAAATTCTTAAAAAGATGTCCAAAACTTATTATTTTGTAAACTTTTGTTGCAAAATGGTGTATAGTTAGTTATTCATTTCACTCAATCTGCAATTTTATTTTCAAAGTTTACATGTATGTTTTAAAAAATGCAGATTTCTGTATTTTTTAATATATATTTTCTTTGTACACCCACGTGCGTGCGCGCATGCACACACATACATATGTATATTATTTCAATTTTTGTAAATAATTTGCACTTTTCGAATGGCGGTTAACATATCATTTTTGTTTTCAAAATTGCAATAACTACGATTTTACTCTTCATAATCATGTGCACAATGTGTATTTCAATTATGACCAATGACTTCCACTACATAAATAGTGGAAATATGGACGAAATCAATTTTTTTTAATATTGACATTCTAATATTGTATCCTACACCGAGGAAACTCACCTACTATTAAAATCAGTTAATGAGAGAACGCTGATGCTCTAATACAACTGAAAATAAATATTTAAGGGTATATAATAACAAATAAATAAAATTTGTCAGATTGAAATCGATAGTAAAATCGATCAAAGAAATTATAACCACAAATTGAACGCAAAATCCTACTAGATTTCTTTGTTACTTCCTATGTATGATAGATTAAAAGAATATTTCTTGGAAGATTGATCAATTAGGGGAACAATTCAAATTTTGTCTTTGTGAATAACTCTAATATAGAAACTTTAATTGCTTGATCTATTCAATTAGATTATTGACTGATTGCTCAATGAACGAAGGCTAAGGCTAGATTCAAAAACAGTAGATTAGATTTGAGATTGATTCCAACCGCCTAATCGAGGCCCAAAACCCAAAACCTACCTAGGTATCAACATTTATGATAGATATGGCGTCGACATATAAGGTCCTTTTGTATGAACCTAAGAGCTCTATTATGTCAACATATCCCAATATACGTCGACATATCCAGATATACGTCGACATATCCCAATATATGCCTGACATCCTGTACTAACCTAAGCCTCCCAATAAGTTGACACCAATGTATTCAAAACGGGATTTAAACAGTACTTCACAAACTTCAAAATTTAAATTGAAACTAGATTTAAATCGCAAATCGAAGATATAAAGAATTTAAATTTAATTATGTACATATATTTGTACACTAATTTTTTTGCTCTATAAAGATTATTAAATGACATTTGAGTACGAAAAAACATCGACTTATCTTTCCAACGTAAAAAATTGGTATACTTAAAATGGATTTTGATGATTGAATTTCCACAACAAACCTAAAACTTAATTCTCTTCTTTGTTCATCTTCATTTTTTATTTAATGCAAGAAAATTCGAATGTAAATTCAAGTAAATGTCATGATACTTTATAATTCAACACGGATTGAATATTTTTCTCAATTGTGGATTTAATTAGTTTTAAATCAAAATTCAAGAATTAAATAATAATAGGAGAAATTAGATACAAATGGGATTCAAGTCATAAGATTTTATGATATTTGACAACAATGGTTGACACGGTCAACCTATGCATCGACAACTTGACATATGCTTGCATTTCCCAAATGTGATGGTTTCTTCATCCTCTCTTCCCTCTTAGTCTTTAGCTTTATTCATCTTTCACCGAATTACAAATATTTGTGTCATATAAATTTAACAAAAGGATCTGAGAAGGCAATGCTTCTTTTAAAGCCGTGGTTTGCTATGAAGTTAACTCATGGAAAACTGACACGATCAGTAGACCATACCTACTTATATGTCCGATTAATAAATAAATAAACGAATAAAAGCTAGCTTAACTGACAATGTTCAAGACTGCTATTAAAATTTCAAATTAGCATCTCTACTAATTGAGAGTATGTTTGTCAAGCAGAAACTTACTGCCGTTGAAATGTGAGCAACTCCTTCTACTGGCCCATGTCTTGCCAGCCCAAAATCAGAGAGTTTTGCAGTAAAATTTTCATCAAGAAGAATATTTGATGTCTTAAAATCTCTAAAAATTAACTGCACCAAAAAAGAGAGTTTATCAATTAAATTTGTGTAGATAAATACTTATGAGTGGTTGTTAGCAACTAATCATATTGTACGAGCAAAGGTCTAAATCAATAAAGAAAGGAACAAACAAGAAATGAGAAAAATGCAGCCGCTATTATTACTGACAGATCTTAAATTTATGCCACGACTTTCAATCTGCCAGTTTCCGCCCTTTTGGGTTTTGCAAGAGTTTGAAAATGTCATTATTTTCTTTTTGATATAGCTAGAAACCTTCAGCGCTATGTTTGCTCATAACGCCATTTTTTGAATACCAATGAAGTCGTAGTGATTAATGCCTAATATTAACTATGCTGCTATTTGTATAGGTTACATAAATAAAATGACAGCCTTTCGTATACAACATGAACATTTTAAGCACAGTATTTAAACAAATCATTCAAGTATAAGTATCATTATAATATTGATAAGGTAGAAAGTTCTGTGGAAAAAAAATACCCAAATATTTGTTGTTTGTCATACAATTTTATTAATTGAAGTGTTGAATTCAAAGGGCACATGCTTTTCAATGCTGCTTATATCAGGTCAAAATTGGTGCATGCAGGTTGTTAAATTTGAATCGGAAAACATCAACTAATATTCAATTGGACATACCATAACTTTAATATGTTAATGACATATGGACTCGGTTTGCTGCTCTATAGCACATGCTGATGTTTCCAATAATCTAAATCATTCACCTCATATTTAATTTCTAATGTGTAGGTACATTGAGTTTCATGTGATTTGGTAAATGTTCGGTCTTTCATCTAAGGCATGAAATGTTATGTTCTCCATAAAACCAATAGTATGCACTACTTTATAAGTTTCTAATTAGGAGGCCAAAAATATAAAATCCCTATGAAACTTGATGCCGTAGAACCATGTAAAAAGTAGATAACAGAAATATGTGTTTTAAGAAGCAACCTGAGTAATTGACGTCTGTTATATCAAACCTTTTTTCTTGCATAAACTTAATACCTGGAAATCCATTTCTTCATGAAGATAAGCTAGTCCACGAGCTGCATCTTGAGCAATCTTCAGTCTCAACGGCCATGATAAATTTGAATTAACTCGACCAAGAAGATGATCCTCTAAGCTTTTATTAGGCATTAACTCATATACTAACAACCTTTGCATCCCTCTCTCATCATCTTCAGCACAATAACCAGCTAATTTGACAAGATTTGGATGTTTAACAATGCCTAAAAAGTTAACCTCTGTTATCCACTCCTTGTGTCCCTGAAAGAGTTAAATCTACCATGATTGTTTGTCGCATCTTATTACTGTTATCACAAAAAGATCGAGTCTTATCATTATTTTGCTAAAGTAGATTGGCCACTTATTTGAATCGACTCCAATAGAAAGCCCAAGCTCCAATTACAAAAGTTTACACACATAGTTACTCAAATTTCCACGTCAGTTTGTTAGTAAAACTGGATCATGATATTAGAAGCCAGTAAAACAAGCACCTGAAACTTTTTAATGTTAAGAAAAAAAATTAGGTGCCTTTGGTATCAGTATTGGCTAACTTGCATGACACGACTCCATATTTGAAGCCACGGGAGACAATTTACTCATAATCTCTGTGTGTGTGTGTCTCATGTTAACCACTGTTCTTGAAGTTTACTTGAAATCTATCATAAAATAGAAACCTAGAGGCTAGAGCTGTTGAAGATGCTCTCATTAACTACAACTACTGGTGCCACCTACATGGACTTAGAATTCCCCTAACAAGGCTCCATATTTGAAGCTCTGAGACATGATTTGCTCAAAATTTGTGTATCAACTTACTATTTGTGGAAGAGCACTTGTCCAAAAACAATATTCTAAATTGAATCTTGAATCAGCTGTAGATAATTTCAATTAACTACAGCCACATATGTATCTTAAATTTTTAGCATATTTTTCAAAAATTTATCGTATGGGAAATGTAAAATCATAATGAAAGTCGTGATTTCAAAATTTTAAAAGCAAACATTTTCCTTAAGCTGTGATTCTCCTAAAAGTTCATTACGGTTGTCTATTCTTTATTCACCCAAAAATTGGAAATAGCGTACTTTGAGAATAGAGAAAGAAGATAAATACAATTTTTTTCCACTGTTTTATTATCAACCTCAACACATATATGTACTTTACGAAACGGAATTTTCATTTATGTATATGCATAATTTTTATTAGTATTTTGTTTCCATGTTTCAAATGAGCATTTCTTGTCATATGAAAGCTGACCTTATTTAACTGTTATGATTTGACAGTGATAACATTAACAACTAACTGACAGCGTCTCCACAAATTTATGAAATGACTATACAGGAAAGTTAAAAATACCTGCGGACCATTTCGATTTAATTGCTTAACAGCAACATCCATTTTATGATCATCAAAATCAATCACTCCTTTAAAAACGCACCCAAATCCGCCCTCACCAATCAGCAAATTTCGACTAAACCCTTTTGTCGCAGTTTTAAGCTCACTAAATCTAAACGATTTCAACTTATCAACGGCCAAAATATTTTCTTTCGGTTCCGGATCCGAACCTGATGGCCTTGGATCTGATATGGTAGAGGCTGTGCTGAGGGATCGGACCCACGGGATACGTTTGGATCCGATTTCGGGATCAGTTGTGTTTGGAAAGTGGAAGCATTTCATTGTATGGGTGGGAACTGCAATAGGCTTTGAGCTATATTGTTAATTTTGAAGAGAGAGAAACAGGATGGGGGCAAGTAGAAGATGATGAGCAGCATGGCTGCTTGCATGAATGAGAAATATTGCTAATTTAGAGGGAGAACTTTAAAAATTGTATCTTTTCGTTTAGGCCCTGTTAACTTTTTGATATTGTGCAATCTTTCATATTTTTGGAAAGTTAGGTAATAGCAAAGAAATCGGTTTTCACCTTTCGAGTAAACTAGTTTTCGCATCAAAAAAACAAAATTCCTACCACCAAATCAAATGGAAAAAACATCTGGAATCCTAATGTGAGCATTTATAGTCACATATCTTCTCCGTAACAGTTTTTTGATCCTCGATAAAAGAATCTTAGATCATCCCAACAAAGGAAAAGTTAGTTGCTACTCACCCAGCAAGGATCACTTTAAACCACACAAGTCAGCTTAAGCGATTTTGAGCAGCAAGACCACTTAAGCGATTTTGAGCAACAAGACCCCGAGGTTATTTGAACGATCCCGTGGATCACTGGCTAGCTGACATTATTAATGTCGGCTAAGTTAGCCGGTCTTAATATTGTCCGATAAGTCAGTATGCAATTGTAATATATATTACTGTTGCATACTTATTCGGCATTAACGATGTCGGGTAAGACCACGGTAATATTTTTTATCGTCGTATGTTTTCCATATATATATATATATATATATATATATATATATATATATATATATATATTAACCATTTTACAAATACAACATATTTCTATACTCCTACTTCTATAACCCTTTCATTTTCAGACATTCCATATGAATTTAAGAAGAAAACTCAAATAGCCTAAGAGAAAAGAAACCAACGAATCTGATCTATTCAATGTTACAGTCAAGTAATCAAAATTCAGATTTCTATGATAATTCTCCGCCGAATCGATAGAGTAACTAAAATTTCCAATAAAATTCTGAGCAGAAGTCTCAAATAAGTGCTCTCAACGGTCGCAACAAATGAGTGATGGATATAATGATTAAACAAGTACCCAAAAGTCAAATATCGATCCTCAAAATCGATCACAAAAATTTAAGGGTAACTCGCGAGATAACTATAACCAAAATACCAACTCAAGTAAAAATATGAATTATCAATTTGATTCTTAGTCAAATGCAAAATGATTATGGAGATTACATAGACGATGAAAATTTATGGGATGAGAACAATGATTTTAATTAAGAATCCCAATGGACTCAAAGAAGATCGAATCCAGGAGGGATTAACACCAACGAGCCACTAGTTTATGATAATAGTGCACGAATGATGAACAATAAGAACTTGGGGTTTGTTGGCTACAAAGAAAAATACGTCCCAAATTGAGTTTGCGTTTTGGAAATCAATTCGAACTTGTTTCATACTCGCTTTCCCAATAGTATTTCTAGAACCATTGACTTACTTAAAATCATGGAGATGCATGAACAAGGCATGTCAAAAATGGAATGAAGTAATGGCAAGATTGATTACTAGACAACAAAGCGGGCCCACATATGTTGATTTTGCACGTTTTTACTAGAAACCGTTATCGTAGTTAACTATAATATAACAAATGTCCAATAATGTAAAAATATCAGATTAAAAAGGCGCATGAAGTGTTTGTACAAGAAAACAAGGGAGTTGCACGTCTACAATTACCTTAATGGGGAAGAAAAATGGAGCACAATTAAAAAGCAACACATCACTTTTTAGTTCTATCCAAGAAGGATGAATGTTGATCCAAGTACGTGTGATTCTGATGTTCCAGATGCAGTTGAATATCATGATTTCGCTCCGTTTTCCAAAAACGATGTTGTGCAGACACCAGGAAAGCGAAGTGTAAAATTGATTACACCGCTCAATATGAAGGAATAATTCAACATATGTCGGATGTACAAAACAAAACAAAATTGATAGAGAATGATAAAGTGTAGAAGAAAACGCAGAAATAGATATAACAAAAAGCTGGGAAAGAAGAAAGAATGAGGGAAGAGAGACGTTGTCATGATGAGTTCATGTAACTCCAAAGAGATAAAATGTAGTTCAAGAAAGAAGCATCCATTATGGTTATGTTAAATCTTGACCATCAAACCGGATCAAAGTGAGGAAATGCAAAGAAAACCCATAGAATACCATGCAAGTTAGGTAAGGTCTTCCAACCTTTAGGATAATTTTGAAGCCATTGCACTTTTATTATCATGTTATGGATTTCAAACCATTGTATTTCTAATTTTATTTAGGCGGTAACTTTATTATACAGTAATAATGTAACGATCCAGTTTTTCAGTCGTTTGGATTTAGAATATTTAATTGAATTTAAATATTAAAAAATGAATATTATAAGTTAAATCGGTTAGTTAATTGAATTTGGAATCTAATATGAATAAAAATGATTTCTAACGTTGTTTTAAATCCTATTTGAATTAGAATGGAGTTAGTAAACTTTTAAAATCGAACTAAAAGTTAATTTACAGAAATTGAAAATTTTGATATTTAATTAATACGTGGAGATTAGCCATTCGGGACTGTATCAGAATTGGACGAAACCAGTTTCATTGGATCCGTAATAGGATATTATTATAGGATTCCAAATTTCGTGTCGATGGACTTACGGTTTGGTCATGCGAAGCTGAAACGCATAGAAATTTATTTAAGTAATTTAAATTAAAATAAATCGATTTGAAAACCTATCTTTTGTATATGATAGAATTGGCCTCCGATACATATTCCATTGTGTTCGAAATATGGGTAAAACATTATGAACGCCAGGCGGCATGCTTCATTTGGAGTTCAGAATTATTTTGAGTGAATAGTAATTTATATTGCCTATAAATAGGGGATCCTAACTTGCAAACCCTAGAGCAATTAGGACAACCGCCACTAACAATACGAACGGCCATAAGCACACGATCTTCCTCCACCAATAACTTCCAATCCATCCACTTTCATCGAAAACCCTCAACTACAAAGTGGAAGATCTAGTCGAGCTCTATAATCTCAACTGTGGTGATATGATTTTATGGCGTGTAGAGGGAGAGAAGGGGCCGCGTTTTCTCGGCGTTCGAGAGGCGATTTTATGACGATAGGATGACCGAAGTACAAGGCGATGGTGATGTAGGTGTGGCGTGCTTCGGCGCATCGCGTGGCTGGGTTGGACCATCGTTTAGATGGTCGTAGTGGCGTCGGCAATCGAAGAACATTGGTGAACGATGGGTTCTCGTGCATGCAAACTGGAAGGAGGGAAGAACGGAAGTTAAAAGTGAAGGTTTAAAAAAAATCAATTAAAATTTATATTAAGTTGATTAATTTACTAATTATCGAACGATTAATAACTCGTAACTATTTCATACGAGGTCCGTTTTGCATGAAACGAATTGCGTTGGATTCGTATCGTCGAGCACTACATTTTAGAGCTGTTTTGAACGGATTTGGATCACATAGGAATTTTAGTTAAATACGAATGCTTGTTCATTTTTAATTAAACCGGATCGCTATTGCGACGACTGCAACCAAAGTGAGTAATGTGAGGAATGCAGATTACAGATCTTAAAGCTAGGAATAACACTAGAGGGGGGTGAATAGTGTTTTTAAGAAATTACTAAATCTTTTTGAGTTTATGTTAATTTGAACACAAATGTATGCAATATTTAGACACAGATATAATCACAAAAACAAACACAGATGCAGAAATAAAGTAAATACAGTAAAGGAAAGAACACACCAGATTTTATACTGGTTCGGGGTTACCCTACATCCAGTCCCGCACAACTAAGTACGGATTTCCTTTCGAAAGAAATTCAACAATTACAACCCTC
Source organism: Allium fistulosum (assembly GCA_030737815.1). Taxonomy (NCBI): domain Eukaryota; kingdom Viridiplantae; phylum Streptophyta; class Magnoliopsida; order Asparagales; family Amaryllidaceae; genus Allium; species Allium fistulosum. Next base: position 295,022,853 of record CM060908.1, on the reverse strand, counting down.
GGTTTCAAGGCTACGAGGTACACCCTCCAGAATCATAATCCTCTGGGTAGAGATACATGATTTCCGGGGCAACAAGTTCACCCAATTGATTTCCAAGGCTACAATCACACCTTTTCTCGCTTGATTGATTTACAAGGCTACAATCACACCTTTTCTCGCTAGATAGATTACAAAGAAGCCTATAACTCTGAATAGCACTTGGATCTTGTTGAGATAGTGATAGAGAATCAAACCAGAGATAATCTAGTTAGATTCAATGTTGATTTCGACAGAGTAATGATAGGATTTTGAATAAGAAAATGTGGAAGAAGAAGAGAAGTGAAAAACCAAAAAAACTGATATAAAATTCGTTGAAACTAACCCCTATTTATAGAAGAACAACAGTCATGTCCATTCGTGAAAGGTTATGGCGAATAGACACTTCTTTTGAAATTCAAAATTTTGAATCTAACTGACACTATGTCGACATGGGGTACTAGGGCATGTCGACATCCTAAAGGAAATTTTAATGTTTTGTTTCTCTTTGAAAATAACCTTTATCTTATATTAAAACTATTTTAAACTTTATAAATATACTTGACTATAGATAAAATACATAGATGAATATAAAGAATAATATATATAACATTTTACTATAATTTTATATTTAAATCAAAGTATAAATATATTGTAATTAAAAGATAGTTTAAAACAACCGATGTTTAAAAACAAGAATATTTAAGGCTAAAACATCTTTTTGAAAATCATTTGAAAAGATAATTTTTAAGGCTAAAACATTTTGAAAAACAATTTTTGAAAATCATTCTGAAGTAGTTTTGAAAATCATTTTGAAGTAGTTTTGCAAGCTTCTTCCTGTAGAATATCTCATCATGACAGGACTCGAGAACTTGTACAAAACCAGGATGTTCGTGGGTTTGTAAGCCACTTGTCGTAGGTTTGTAAACTACTTGTCGTGGGTTTGTAAGCCACTAAAAAGGTAGAAATGGGTTCCATCCCAAAAGAAAAATGGAGTGAAGATTTCAGTGCTATTGTGAAGTTTTAACCACAGAGTTAGCCGATGCTTATTCCTCAGATACCGTCATTTCCCCATTTTCTCCCCCGATTATCTTGAACTCTTGATAATCTTGATACTCATGAGTCTTCAATCTTGATATCTTGAATCTCTATACTGTACAATCTTCATTCTTTGTACCTGCATGGTTAAATCCTGCATATACATATATATCTAAACTATAATGTTAGTATTTATATTTTATAATCTTATTCTAAGGTTGTTGTCATCAAAACCATCAACTCATGGACTAACAAGTAAAACTCACACTCTCTGGCCCGCTTATATTTTTTTATAAGTGGAAACATTTTTATTATGCTGTTTTGATGACTGTTTGGATGTATATTATATATATATTGGTTGGTTGGATATATTCCCGCATATTTTAGCGGATGAGACCCTATACGTTCCCGTGTATGAGCGAATGACCCTTTGTACGCGCGTCTGCCTCGAAGCAGATATTGTACGTTATTCTCATATGCATATTTGTTGCAGGTTACAGGTTGGAGAGATCCAACAGGATTCCTCACTATTGTTGATTTTATTTACACATATTGTTATATATGCTGTATCATGTGATGATTGATGTGTTGGATGCCATGTTTGCTATTATCCATGTATATCACTGTATTTAGTACTGTAGTTGCATTGGGCCATATTTTGGAATTTCAAAATAACAAAATGATGTTTTTGACTTAAAATGGATTTCAAAGTGATTTTGGAAATATATACGGTTTAATAATTTGAATGGATTTAAAAAGAAGGATTTTAGTGAAATAAATAAAAGTGTGATTTTTGAAGTTATTAAATTTAAAGTTTTGTGAAATACTTTAGTGATTTCGAATGGTTTTACAAAAGTATATTTTATAAATAACATAATAGCTTTTAAACAATGTTTTATAAATAAATAAATAAATATATATATATATATATATAAATGGATTTGAAATTGAAATATGATGAATAGTTTTATAATTGGATTTGAAACCAATATTTTATATTAGATTTGAAGTCAATATTTTATGAATGGATTTATATAATTAAATTAGATTTTTGTGATAAGAGTTGTAATTGGATTTTCATAGCAAATGAAATTTAGAAAAGAACGAATTTATAAAATAGAATTTTATAAATATATAAGTGTTGTACAAAATGGAAGTTTTATAAAAGTAGAAGCAAGATTTATAACATTGTTTTGTAAAGGCAAAATCAATTTAATTTGATAAGCTAAGTATGGATTTTTGTAAAGGAATTATATTCATGTTTTTAAAGTGAATAATCTATTTAATAAATGTTTTGGAAGTGATATTTATAAATGGAGTTTAAGTGGATTTGAAAAGCAATTTAAAATGCGTTAAGTATCGAAACATAGATTTCAACAATTACTGTTGAAATAGACTTTTTCGTGAAAAGTGAGGAAGGCATGGATTGTAACACTATTGTTATAGTATATGATTTTCGAAAGGAAATATTAAATATAGTTAGTTGGATCCCTATACTAGTATTTTTGGGTTGTCGTAACGATGTTTTACGCAACATTCGTTTTGACCCAAATAACATATGTTTTGAAGAATGTTTTCCTTAAAGGTTTACATATATACTTAATCATTGAATTAAGTATATGAAATATATTCCAAGTGTTGAAAGAAATGATTTGTAAATTTAGTTATTATTAAAATAAGTGTATGAAAATGTTTTCCAAATATCCAATAAGTGAAATGTTTTTTAATATTATATTTTTAAAAGATATTTTGAAGTGAATAATTGGAAAGTGATTTGATTTATAAACGATTAATAAAATCAAGCCTAGTGCCTACTTATGTGCTAGATTTTGTTTGTTGCTTTGATAGTTAAATAACCGACTATCAAATTTAGCCATTTTAGTTTCTCAACTTAATGTAGAAAATAATTAGTCGTACACTTAGTGCGCAATTGACTGTGTCGGCTTGAATATCGTTTGTGTTGAGAATGTTGATTCGTATAGTGCAGAGTGATTACTCCAATCTATCGAGCTTCCTTCTTGGCCGAAGGATAGCAAGTTGAAAGTTAGAGACGTGATAAGTCTATGGGACTTGGTTTCTGTGTGAGGTTGAAAAACGCTTTTGTGTTATTGGTGCGAAGAGACCGGGATCAGATTTATCTAAAAACCACTTCGGGCCAACATATATGCGACGATTGTGCAGGTTGGTCGATGATATTGATATTTAGGATTTTCATAGTGAAGGATTGCTTGTTGATCATTTGGGGTTAAAATCCCAATATACATATAGTAGCAGTAGTCTCTTCATTATGAAATATCCATTGCAAGGGCTGTCGCTACTAATCCTATAGGATGTGGTAGGAGAGTACCTTCGGTTTGTCCTGTTCCTGGACAACTTGTATGGATGAGTTTCTGACATTGCATTTATAAGATTACGTACATTGGTTTTGACAAACGTACATCATGTTGTGGCGGAGAAGGCAATTAGTAGTCAATGGAAATGGCAATGTGGCATTCAAAGATGATGATGATGTGATATGTGATATGTGAAAGGTAATCGATACCTCTTTTGGCCTCACTCCCCGAAAATTGACTGAAACAGGGATAGAAGCAGCAAGGCTAAGTGGGTCGCTCCCATTAGGAAATGTTATCACTCTTCTAGATGTATGTTTACACGCTATAACATCGTGTATCTGATTATTGTTGATGTATGCTTGTGGCCACGGATTTAGGTCGGTAAAGACCGGAGTGATGGCTTATTCGGTACTATCCAAGAAGGGGTAGGCCGGTCTTGTATTGATTTAGGCGCCGAGTATCTCGACCCTAGGTACATCCCTCTAGAGGTGTACCGAGATTTGGTTCGGAAAGTTAGTCCCTTCACCTAGTCATTTGTATGGAAATCCAAAGTCCACTACGTGCCTGCCATTTTGTTTGTAGAGCCTAGTATTGCTAGAATTTAATAATGTAACAATTTCAGCTATGTTGATTATTATTTGTATAATAGATTCTATTATAATATAACATGATTTGATATGAAATGGTTTGGTTATCGTAAGGGAAAAACCCGTCTGTGTTTATGTGTGGACGTGGTCTTAAGATACCTTTTGTTTTGATAAAGGAAAAGTTTTGGTAATTTTATAAATTTAGTTGAGATGTGTTTTTCTCACGCTGGTTTACCAGATTGATCCGGACGTTCTTCCCTTTCAATGCTCGGGTCAGACCGAGTATATTTACAGGTTCAGATTTGGTGCTTTTGGAGCTTCAGCAGGTGAGCTGGAGATCTTCATGTCGTATACACGTATCTGTTTATTTTTTCGCTGCGTTGCATTGTTGTTGTTGTAAATTATCAGCATTTGTGAGAACAGGTTATTATAACTGTCCAAGCCGATGATTACTTATTGTGTACTCTGATACTGATTTATGTATATTACAGTTTCTCTTTGTAAAAATTATTGATCTATATTATATGTTATTCCGCTGCGATGTGAGATTCTGTATTGTTTTGGTTCTACTTCTCTCTCTTCTTCTTCTCTTCTCTTCTTCTTTCTTCTCTCTTTCTTCCCACCCTCTCTTTTCTTTCTCATGATCATCTGCAATTCTGTTCGCTTTGGGTCGACATGTGTGGTTTATTTTTGGTTCAGAGGGTACAGATCTGCGGGTCGTCACAAATGAGTTTTCATTTTTTAACTTATTCTTTGTATTGTCAACTAGTATCACAATGTGAAAGTTATCTTATTTCATAAATAACTTGTATCATCAAATCAATAAATAGTTTAAATAGCCCTCTTATGTCTTATATTATTGTCCTTCGATGAATGAACTCAATTGGATCTTTGTCAATTAGTGTTAGTACTATAGGTATTACCAACTAACTATACAACAAACTAATAAAGTTAACAAATGATAAATCATGCCATAACTAATCTTATTCCATTATAAAAGGATATCTTGAACCAAACATTTAAAACAAGAGTAAAAGTTAAGTACTGAAAAAATTGCTTGGTCAGTAGCGGACTTGCTTATTTTAGTGAAACCTTACATGGAGGCGGACCGTCGATATGATTTGGGCTTGGGTCAAAGTAGGTATATTAGCAATAAGGATATTGGAACTTAGTCGATGAGGTATGCAAAAACCATCCAGATTGTATAATTAGACGCATGACTCTATAAACCAAAACAGCGTACCCTAATTTTACCGCGTCTAGCGAGAGAAATTGCAAAAAGAATCGGTGAATTGAAGACGAAAAATTGTTAGAGAAAAATCAACTAATTATCAACTCTTTTTATAGATGGGAATATCATACCAAATTCATTGGTCATGAGGCCTTTAAACTTCATTATAGTTAGCTTACATTCTTTGGTTAAATCTATTTTATTGTTTAATATTACTTGGACTATTTGCTTAGCCATGTGCATGTTTAATTGTATCTTTGCTATTTAGTGTTTCTTAATAAATGTATTTTCTTCTAGTAAGAGTATTGTGTTTTACCTTTTGTTTTGAAATATATGCCATCATCTTTAGGTCTTTTGTATTAGAAAACAATTGTTTGTGCAATTCATAGATCGAGGAACATTATTCAAATGACTAGCTTATAAAACATCGCAACAACATCTAAGTTCTACCACTACGAAGATAGCTATTTTGATTCATAACTTCATGAAGTTAGGTAAAGTATGATAATTTCTTCTTTCAATTCCAAAATATAATCTATTGCTGGCGACGAGAATTGTTCATCTATCAATAGTACAAACCCACATCCATAAGGGTATGATGAGGAACAAAAGCATCATCGTTATCATTTCTTACAACTTCTATTGGTGATCTATACCCACATTTGCACATAATACTTGGGGATTTTACCTCTTTTGAATCCTCCCTCTCCCATGTTGTTTTAGTCCATGCAATTCGTGTTCTGAGTGCTCATCTGGTTGCTATTGTAGTTCAATTCCTAAATGTTGCATCTGCATCTCAAGCTCTCACACTCTAAGATCCTCATAATGTCTCTCTTGCATTTTAATATACCAAGTAGTTTGGGTTTCTGGTAGAGATGGATTAGGATTTGGTATTCCATATAAATGGTTGGTATAAGTGTAAGGTTTCAAAAGAGAAATTGACATTTGAAGAGTTGGTAACTTTTAAAATGAACAGTGAAAATCCCTTGAATAGGTAAAGCATACACATTTTATGATGCACCATGCCATTTGGCTACAGTATGAAATGCCCCTACATTTTTAAATTATACCATTTTAATGATTTTTCCCATTGAAATTTGAATGCATAGCGTGGTCACATCTGTTTAGGAACATGAGATGCGGTCAGATCAAAATTTGGACATTTGTATTATATTGTTAGTTCAATCAATGCAGTGTGTGGTCACATCCCTGTCATACTAATTAAGGTAGTATGTGGTTACATCACTTTCACATCCATGTTTGGCAGTTTATCTTTACAAATAGGAGTTTGTGTTCAACTATAATGCATCAAAAGCATATTTCCCTTAATTTCAAACTAGTAAACAAAAAATATCGAACAACCATTATGGAACCATGTCACCCAATGGTGATTCTTTCAATGCCTCAAACCATAGATTCAAAGTAGAAACATTCATTATGAATGTAGAATGGATGTGGTCATGCTCATACCGGAAACAGTGTTTCTATCAATACCTCAAACCCATAATCTGAAACTTTTGCAATATGTCCTATGGAAAGTGTAGTGGATGGAGTTGAAAAGAAAAGTTTGCATCATGTACAAAATGATAGCCTAGATATTTCCAATTCATAATTTGGGATGTACTATCTAACTAATATCCTAATAGTATCCTTATTGAAACTTACTTTAATCTGAGTACCTCCAGATAAGCATAAGTGGGTATATCGATACTAGGTAAAACACACCTCAAATTATCATGTCATTGAAATGACTCGTCATAGTGGAGAAAAAGAGATGAAGATCTACATTAATACCCATAAGCATAACAAAACCTAGGGGATTATTAGCCATCTCCCTAAAAGCTAAGTGAAATGTATGGGTAGTCTTCCACCAAATTGGAGGCAATGCATGACACAATTGTGTATCCAAATTTAGGATGAGACATATTCATATAATTGTAAATTGGGTTTGTTATGCAAAATATAAAGTTGTTGTAAAATTAGTTTTTAATAAAGAAAAAAAATACCTAAAAAGTCCTAAAATCCAACAGCACCCAAAAATCCAGCTATACGTCGATTAGTATCTACTACTTGGATCTCCTAATAAAGGAAAAATACCAATGCTAGAGATCCATGTGTTTTTCCTTCCTTAGCCTATTTAAAATATAATTATGGATTTGAATAACATAAACTATTGTAAATTTCATTAACATCATGGGCAATCGATGTTATTTTCTTTATAATTCAACTACTTAATTTCGAGCAAATTTCCATAAGTGTGGTTTATTTATTTACAATAAACTTTAATAATTGTAATGTTACTAACTATAAATGTAAATAATTGTTGAATTTAATTTATAATAGGCGTTTAAGTGATAAATTAAACTTGCAATGATGTCGATAAGGGTAGAAACATGCACTTGTTGATTGGGAAGAACAATAAAATTCATTAAGTCTTTGTCGGGTCCAATGCACCTTCTATGAGATATGCAAATTCAAAGTTGCATCTTATTAAAAAATCCATGCGCCTCCTTTAAGATATCATTGTTCCACCCCCCCCGACCTATGCAGACTGAAAGAACTAGAGCTTGCTCTATTACCAAATCTCCTTCTTTACCCCCGACATCCTATGTAAATCTACCATTACCCTGGATGGCACGTAATATCCTTCTCATATTTATGTTGAAATAAGAAATTTTGAGTTAAATTTGTGTACAATGGTGAATTAATGGTAAAACTGGGCTGAATTTTGATGAATATACGGGAAATATGGGCAGAATGAGATCCGATTGAGTAGAAGAGGTGAAACCATCTAATGAAAAGCTAAATATAATATACTAGTTTATTCGAAATTTATAATGCATAATAAATTAGTGGTTATGATTTCATAACATAGAGCATACAGATTGCAATGTATACAGATTGCAATCTCTATGGTTATGATTCACCACAAGCTTATTCGAAATCATAAACGCCGAATAAATCTACTATTGGAGCTATTGATTTCTTTGTTGTTAGAGGGTGAGTGGGTGCATAAAGCTGACATTGTATGGACTGAGTGATCCCATTATTAGGGATGCTCTAATTGTTCCAAATTTTAGGTATGTCTTCATTTAACCGTTGCATATTGCAACAACCATACTTAATGCATCCTTTGAAAAATGCCATGATTTCTACCATTTTACACGTAGATATTACCATTTGCAATATAAATCTTACCATACACTATTAAAATACCATCTGTTAAATTTACAAGTTTATGTACTTTGTAATAGTAAAAAGGTTGGAAAATTGAAGATCGTTTGAAGTGTAAGGTTGCGAAATAGGCATCTCAAGTGGAGTTGAGAAACGCTTCATCATCGACCATTCAAATCCCATAGATCAAACAAGGGGAATGTTTACCGCTCTAGAAAGTTAACTAGTCGATGCATGAGAGCCCACTAATATACTGATCTAGGCGTTAAATTATAAATTCCTTCCACCATTTGATCTATCAGACACAATTAATCAGCCAATGGGATGTTGTTTTGAGGCTTGTGTTCCTGAAGTTTGTTTTAGGCTATTCAGATGATTTGGTTAGATGGTGGTCATCTTATATACTAGTTATCTAGCAGCCGAGAGTTAATCACATTGATATATAACCTAACCACATCTTCTTTCCTAACAAGGATGAGACTCGTCGTATGGAATTTAACCTTATGTTTAACCACTATCAAATTCATAATCTTTAATTGTGAACATTATCAAAGTTAATAATTCCTCTTGTCCAAAATTGATGTTCACCAACAGATCCAAAAAATGGATATTATTTACTTTCAATTATTTCCTTTTTTTGTTTCTAGTAATTGATTCGATTTGTGATAATATATAAACTTTGTTCATTGGATATTATTTGTCATTTTGTTTGTTTCCCTACACTTGTAGTTATATATCCTCTAGTGTAAGAGGATGTTTTTTATTTTCACTTTCTAGAAATCCAAAACCCCCACAATTGGTGGTAGGGCATATTTGTGGCTATTTGTTAAAAAGATGACATCGAAAGGTAGCCCAGATTATCCTACATGACTTCTAATTCACGTTTTATTATTGCTTCATATGTTAGAGGTTCATATGTGACATTTGGATCACAACATCCCGTAGAGAATGTAATGGTGATAAGAATTTAGGAAGCGGTGATGGAAAATGAAAACAATTTTAAAATGAGTCGGGTTCATAAATTGGTATTGATATAAATTTGTTGCCACATGATATCTCGAATGTTGAGAAAAGATGTAACAACGTGTAGAGAACGTATTGTTACCTTACTCAATTGCAATTTCCATTTAAACTGGATAATTAAAATAGGTAACCCTAAGGAGCATTGTATTTTTTAGCATTTGAATAATTAGATACGTAAGGTTCATCGAATCATGCATTTTGATATATTATGGCTCGGAGTTACAAGTAGAAAGGTTCAAATTTTAAAACAAAACAATAGGTATATGTGACTGTTAAGCTCATAAACCTATAATTCGTCTTTTTAACTAAAGAACCGAAATATAAAATATTATATCTAATTTCATAAATATTTTTAGACCGAATTACACAAACACACACACACACACACATATATATATATATATATATGTACACATATTATTTTAAAATCATTAATCCAAAACAATTAATTTTAATACACCTGAAATTACAAAAAATAACTTTTTATTTTAAAATAAAAATCTATGAATTAAAATGTTATTTTAATTTTGTAATGTTCTATCAAAAATGACGTAATGTCCCAAATCAAACAAAAACGAGAATAGGTATAACAAAAACGAGTAGAAACAACGAGAATACACAATTTTTTATAATGGTTCAGCCAAATCAAGTGCCCACGTCCACTTAATCTTACTGATTATGGATTTGTCATGAATACAAATGATTTTACAATGATTTCCAATCTAGAAAGCAAGGTAATCTCTGGTTGGTAACAGTTTGCGGCTGAGTTGGTTTTGTGGAGGTGGAGTAGAAGAATGGTGGCTCAAAGATTGTAGAGAGTAAAATACCTTTCCACATTGCTCTAACTCTCATTCTTATAGTTGAAATCCTCTGCCATAGTCACTAGATCATGAAAGACTGGGTAAGATATCAAATCCACAAAGTTATGGAGAAAGAACAAGTCAAAACTATTCAAGAAAATCATACTGGCACCGACCATAATTATGGTCGGTACCGAGCATCTTTGCTCATCACAGAGATACTAACTACCCCACATTTTCATAAGTTTCAATCCTCCAAGTTCATAGGTGGGGCTCTTAAAAAATCAACTTAGTACTGACCATAATTGTTGTTGGCACCGACCACATTTTCCATGCTCCTTTGACTTCAAATTTTATATGTTGCTTCATCTCATCATCCCAAGCTTGCCCCTAAGTTCTTGATCCATTTTGCTTTTGTCTCGATGCCTAGATTCACTTAGAAGCTACTTAGTTCAAATGCTAGATAATGCTTGCCCCCCCCAATGTATGCTTTCGTGAAAATAATGCATGCTTTGGATCAAGACAAGCGATATAACCTTAGTTGTACAAGAGTCACTAGTTAGCTAATCAGTATCTTTGAAGCATCGTATATATTCTAGTAATGTTCATTCATCACTTCAAATAATTGGCATACCGTTCTTTCTTCAGCCGCCAAGTTGAAGTTCTCATCATCTTGAAAGCTATGTCGTACCTTTAATAGGTAAGCCTTCTTTTATCCTTTTCTCTTGCTTTTTTTATGTAGGCAATCAAAACATGTCGATACCGACATAATCTCTATATTGTCGTATAAATATGCAGGGAGCTAGAAAAAATTCCCAACCAAATCATTTTTAGACATATAACCTTTCATTGCAACCTTCGATTCCAACAGCCACTTTGCAATCTTTGACGCCAATGCCATCCCTAGCTTGCAACCGCTGGTAACACCACCTACATCGTCGTCGTCATCAATTTCATGAGCACCCAAATGTAACAACCCATAAAATAAAAATAATTAAATAATTAATAAATAATTAATGGGGCTTAAAAATGGAATTTGATAAAATGCAAGAATTTGCCTATAAAACTTGTACCATTGCGCTCATGATGATTTTTTAAGCAATTTTAATATATAAAGCTTCACTATTGAAGTTCAAAGGAAGAAGTCATCGACTTTTGAAGATTTCAGATCGAAAACAATTTAGATTATGTTAAAATGAAATCTTGTCAACACTCCAAAGTAGAGTCAAAAGTGCAGGTATGCCCTTCTAAACCTCTTTTGTTTAAGTGGAAAAGGCTAGGATCTTATTACTTCCTTTGATTTACCTTTCGAATAAGTCTTTGTTATGTAAATACTTCCTTGTCCACCCTTTCGACCCAGTCAAAACATCTATATCCTTTTCTTTTTAAGTTTTTCAAACCAGCTTGTTGGCTTATTAATTGATTCGAAACACCCTATTGAAACAATGGTGGTAACCTATTGGTTGGCTCTAAAGTTGTTGGGTATTGACTAAATGATGGGTTTCGACTTTGTCGAAAGCTTGTTTCTTTAATGGCTTTGATTTGTACTTTTAAGTCTAGGGATATCGGTTGGGTTTGAGGTTTCAACTTACTAAAAAGGTGAGCTTTTGATGAGTAGGGTTTGGAGCTAAGAACCTAAGTGTATTGGTAAAATGAGAGGTTTCGACTCACTCGGAAGGTTTCCTTTCGATTAAGTCGACACAAGCAGAACACGATCGAATTCAACAAAAATCTCAAAACAGTTGCATAACCAAAAGCATCAAAATATCATCTTCATTAAACTAATGATGTACAAATAGAACAACTTCCCCAACCTGATTTCCAAATCAGGGTTACAAATTTACAAATTTAAGAAAGTATAAGAAAAGAGTGAATCAATTTGGATCCCCCAGACCCCTAGGGTCTTATTTATAGGTGCGGGTTGGCACTTTCAACTTAGAGCATTCGACCTAATCGAAAGGTGTCTTTATAGACCTTTCGTCACATTTGACATTTGCGCATCCCTCTGTATTGCATTTGAATGGATTTGAATGCCTCCGTCTTCGTCGAAAAGGGTTGATGCACATTTTCCCATCGTGTTGCTTTGTTGTTGCTAGTGGGAAGTAGCATGAGCTTTCGACTTTGTCTGCAGGTACATCATGGGGTTTCGAAGGTATTGAAATGCTCTAGGATTCGACGTAGAAGGTAGCTTTCGAAGATATGCTTACAGATAGATGCAGAACCCCTGTTTTTTGTGAAAGGTTTTGACCCATTCGAAAGGCTTAGTTATGCTATTGAAGGGATTGTTCCAATGAAATATTTTTCCGAGTAATCTGGATGAAGGCAAAACCTTTGGTTTTGAAAGGTTTGGTGCCCATTTGTGTGGTTGTTACAAGCTACCTTCAAAAGGTATTTCTCAACCCATTTCAAACACCTTCATGCCTATGAAAGCATCTCTTTCGAAAGGAAGCAATTGAAGTGCAAGGGTGCTTTCGACCCTTTCGAAAGCTTGTAACACATCTGACCTTTGACTTTAGCATCCTTCGACTCCTTCAAAAGCCCTTAGTGGTGCTACTAGATCTTATTCTTTCTTCTCTTCTATTCATCTTGGTTTCGAAAGGGTTGAAGTAGGAATTGGTGGTAACATTTGCCCCCCCATGAAGGGATGCTCTTGACTTTCCAAGTCAACACTTTCGAAACCTATAACGTTTCCCGCCTTTTCATATTCTTGCGCAAATCCTGGCCGTTCATTCAAATTGGTCACACGGTTCCCCTCGTGCTGAGTTTTATTATAAATCACGTTCCTTTCTTCTCCTCTTTCATTTATCTGCAATTATAAAAAATTTCTGGCAAAAATCAAAGCTTTTAATTTCTTAAGTAATTCCTATATCCAATAAACAGAGACTCGAATCTAAATTAAGTTTTCATTATTTATGCTTTTCAAACTAACTTTCCATATTAAATTTCGATTTCCACATGCACCCGATTTGAATTCGAAATACTTTTCGAATCTCATAGAGATAATTTTAAGTTTCTCATTCACGAAAATGTCCTTCGAATTGTTTCTGTGGCTTCTCCTGTTTCATTTGTTACTTCAATTTATTCTTTAAATTCATCTGAAAAGTATTTTTTTAATTATGTTTATTATTTTTAAAAGGTTCAAAAATAAATTTTGGGGATTTTATGATTATTGATTGTAAATCCGTACATAAATTAACTTAATTTTTTTCTCTTAAAGTTGTGGGTTCAAATTGAATTTGGGGTAGAAGGAGATTTCATGTTACTTTATAGAGAAGTTTTAGCAGTATGAATCGCATTTTGGCGCTGAAATTTTACCTTTCTACCCCTTCGAAAGGGGTTAACGCGACAACGTTTGTTTTGCTTTTTCGACCTCTTTCGATGGGGTCGAAAGATAGTCCAACGCCTCTCTTGATTGATCTCGTCGAAAGGTTGGGGTTATTAATATGAAGCAGACTTCTTCGAAAGCATAGTTATACTTTAGTGTATTTCGATACCTTTCGAAAAAGTTTCCTAATGTGTCTTACTAAAAAATTATCTAGTACATACTTTCGAAAGCATAATCTTTATTTTATAGGTTTCGAAACCTTTAGTACGTGCTTACTTCCAATTTATTTTAGGGGACGTGGAGAGTTAGAAATTCATCATTCAATTTTTTTTAAAATTGATTGAGAATAACATACTTTATTTAAGTTGTAAATCAAATCAAACATTTCAACTCAGTCAAAACCTACTGTATCGACTCAAATTTAGTTATTGGTATGCTTTTAAAATCATATACCCCTTTCAACTTTCTCAACACATTTTGTAACTAATTGGGATTCCATCATCATTATATACCAATATTGTCGAAACGTCCTAAGCCCTTTCCATTTTTATTAATATAATTCAAACTTAAACCTTACGACTCGATTGGCATATAGGGTTTCGACACAATCCATTTTCTTTTTGTTAAACAAAATTCAGGGGATTTGACGATGTCGAAAGGTCTATTTGTCTTGTTTATTGAATGTTGTTAGTGTATGATTATATTTAAATTGGTGTATAGGATTCACCTACTCCTTTTAATAACAAAATTTTCATTGAGCTTTCGACATGGTTGAAGTGTGTTTGTTGGATGCCTTCTTCCATCCTCCCTTTCGACTCTATCGAAAGCTCAACAAATTTTATTTTTCTAAACTAACTATAACGTTCTTTCAAGGATATGAAATTTCATGTACTGGTTGATGTTCGAATTGTTGTAATAGGTTTTTGATGTCCTTGAAAAAATGTTGATTTCATTAAAAATCATAACTTCTAACTGAAATGATTTCACCTGATAGGATCATGGGCATGAAAAAGACTTCCCAAAAACCAAAAAAGACACAATGTCGATGACAGAATCTTCTCCTAAGAAGATTGAAGCAACTAAGGTTTTAAATCTCGGATTTCGGTCACGTCTCGTCTCGAAGAATTTAGATAGCTTATCTCGTATCAGGTGAGATCTCGAACGAGATGAGTGCATCTCGGTCGTCCATCTCGAATTTACATCTCGGTTTCTAAAATTCATTTCGGAGTTATCTCGAAGTATATGTCATGTCGAAAATTAGTTTTCATACACCTAAATTTATAATACTCACTACCTTAAGGAAAACACACTTACCTTGAATATATCACACGCTTATCATTAGTAATTTAGTATGGAAAAATATCACGTGTATCATGTAAAATAAACAAATAACTAGATTTCATAAATAATGTTCAATATAATATCATATGAGATAAAGTAGACAAGAAACAAACCATAACATATGCACCTTTACTTTGTTTGATCATTCACTTAACTTTCCTACACAATATAATGTCTCGTTTCTACCTTTTATGATTTATAGTGCTACAAGGGAAATCTTAATTTTATAACTTCAAATACAAAAGTCTACAAGTAGAATTAAGATATTCTATGTATGATTATAGTATTTAATTATTAGCAAACAAAATCTCATTAAGCAACTAATAGCATAGATATTTCAAACAAACGTAGAAAATAACATACATAGTATAAACAATTTTCAAACATTTAGTAATATTATAAGAAAAGCAAAAAAATGATGTACGAATGAACATGTAATCATCAAATGAAATTAATAGATGAAAGAGAATTCCTTTATTGCTTAAAAATAAGCCTTGAGGAAAAAAAATATAGCAGCAAAGACTAAATGGCATCAAATTAGAAATCCATTTGGAACATAAAGTTAAATAAGTGAAGTCCAAAATTTATAGCCGCAAAAAAATAGGGTTAGGAAAAAACTCAAGAAAGTGTCGAAAAAAGAAGAATGAAATCGGATGTAAATTAATTTGGATCAGAAACGTAAATGAAAATCATAAAGTGAAATACTTACCATAATCGATGTAGATTTTATCATCTTCTTACACTCGTCACTGCCGTAAAATAAGAGACGAAGATTAAATGAGATCTATATAAGAAATAAGGGTTAAAAAAAGTACAATTAAGAAGGCTTAAATTAAGGTAAAGGATGAGCCAGCCCAATACGGAAAAAGAGTTGATTTTTTCCAAAATTCAAAAATTCGGCCGATATCTCGCTGTTAAATCTCGTCCGAGATACCGGACGAGATACTGAAATATCGTTTGAGATTTGGGTCAGATGAGATTCAAACTAAATAGCCTGTTTCGAATCGCTTGGGCTTGAAAACGAGATCTCGGCCGAGATGAGCGAGATTTAAAACCTTGGAAGCAACTTCTAAGCACTCCTTGATATCTACTCAGGATAAGATAGACGCAATTCTTAGTGACTTCGACATCACTGGGGTGGAAGCTATTCCCTTAAGTGATAACAATACTATCCAATGTCCACCTGAAGGGTATTTTGCCTACACTGCTATCCACATTTGGCATGGTGGTTTCTTGCCTTTTCCAGACTTCTTGGCTAAGCTCCTGACCTACTTGGGCATTGCTCCTATTCAACTATCACCAAACATATATACCTATCTTCTATCTTTGGAACTCATAACACTGGAGTCAGGAATTACATCACTTAATGTTGAAGTTTTGAACTATCTTGTTTGACTGGTTAGGCTCTGCAACCTAACCAAATCTTTAGAGCCAATCCCCCCAAAAAGCTAATATCCGAGGAGGTAAACAAATTCAGAGATTGGGAGACGTAGTTCTTCTTCGTTAAATGCTTTTCCAACATTAGTGGGGTTTTCTCTTCTCCCCATAAGTTGATCACAGTCTTTATTTTTCCATTTAGTTACTTTCCTTTGGTAATCTATGCTTTCTTGTCGGGTCATCTGTTAAAGAGCTGAATGAAGAAGATAAGTAAACAATAAAGCCGCTGATTGCCGCTTCAAGTAGGATTGGAAATAGATTAACTATGTTGAATCCCTTCAAATCTACAAAAGCATTCCCTCCTACGAGCAGGTCAGAGGGTACTTGGTCAACCTCCTTTAGTTCTACACATATCTCGGAGCAAACGCTTCCTTTCTTTAGGTGATCCAAAGAATTTCTCCCCAATGTCACCAATTTGTCCCGATCACTCTGGTAAGTTTAAATGCAGTACTTGTAGTTTGTTGTTGTGTTACCTTTTATTGCTTTTCTGACTTGTAATTTTTTCGAATTTTCAGCAGCTGCTTCTCAGGTTGGACCAATTATAAGTGATCCAACTTTCCCTACTTCTACATCCCATGCGTCATCTTTGTCTTAGGCTATTGCTAGGTAGAAGATGGCTGCTAAAAGAAAACATGGTAAAGTGGCCATGGCGGAACCATCCCCTAAGAAGGCCAAGATTGTTGAAGTTCCCGATTCTCCGCCACTAGTAAAGCGGGAGACTATTGATATTGACAAAACTTTGGAAAGTCCCATTATCGAAGCTTCTCTTGATCAACCTAAGAAGGCTCCCTCAAAGGTCGATCCCTTATCACACGTTGTCATTTCCAGCTCTCCTCGTGTGATTGAACAAATGCAAAATGACTTGGGGACTTCGACCCCCTCTCAAGAGTTGCACTCTTCCAGATCTACATCACCTGTGCCTCCAAGCGATTTCGAAAAAATGTTCAATCTATCCTGAATTCTCCATCTTTTGCTTCTATTTGCCCGCCTTCTTTTGCTTCTAACCCAATGGATCACTGTTGATCCCTGTTTGAACAACAACTTCTGGTATGCTTCATATCACTTAACATTCTTTCTATTATTTCTCTTTAAGTTTTCGACTTATATTGTACTTTTCTTTTAGATTTCCAAGAGCTGGCTCTCCCTACAAGAAGGTGTATTAAGATCTTCCACAGAGACATTAAGGCTTCGAGAAAAAATTTCCAACTTAAACAGATAAGTATCCTCCCTGTCTACAAGTAAAATTGAAGCTATGATGGAATTAGAGAGATTGAGAGCTTCTCTTGCTCAAATGGGGTCTATTATTTCTAAGGAGAGGAATGCATCAACTCCTTGCTGACGAAAATTTGGCCTTGAAAATGGCCCTGAAAGAATCTGAGGAAGAAGAAGCTCGAATGGCTGCAAAACAATCAACTCTCATGAAAAAGATAAGGAAAAATAAAAATTCTCTAAAATTGGCTATCAATGCTCTTTCTGACGCAAAGCAACGGGCGTCTCAATTTCTTGATACTTCCCTTGAGGACATCATTGTTAATTCTTTTGAAGACGTCATGATGCTTGCTTACGCTGAAAATATAGATAAATGCCCAGACTTGAGCTTTCCTTCACTTGACCCTGCTCTTGTTAACAGAGTTATGGAAAAAATTAAAAGAATAAAGTAGGGAGTTAAAGTTTCTAAAAGAGAGGAGATCGATGCCTCTAAAATTCTATCCTTCGAAGTCCCTTCCTTCAAAGTAGACTCTGACTCTGAAGATGAAGGTGATAAAGAAGAAGTCACCGAGGAAGAGGGCGATAATGATGATGACGATCATGATAATGATACTGATGATGACAATAATGATGATAATGTAGATGGAGGTCAAGGTTCAGGTGGCGATAGGAGTGGTCACATTGATGCTCCTGAAAAAGATGATGATGAAAACACTAGGGCTTCAGAAAAGGTCAATCATGATCCATCTATTCATGAAGCAAGCCCACCTGAACCCCCTGCGACTTATGACCCTCAAGAGGAGCCTACTTACATTAACGTGGAAGAACCAAGAGAGAAGAAGCAGTTCCCTCAAGCATCAATTCCCGTCTCTCAGGTATGGGATTCTTTGTTTAAACGACTTTCACTTTCAAGATAATAATAGTTTAAATCCTTTATTTTAGATAAGGAGGAAACCCATTCACCCTTATAAAACTAAGCTTGAAAGAAAACAAGAGGAAATAAATAGCTTGTATAAAGAGTTAGATAAACAATTGAAAGAACACAATATTCTCTCCGATAAGTATCATAGACTTAACAGAAGTGCGGTAGTGTTAGCATCTTTCAAAAATCAAGAAGCTGCCTCACGACTGAGGAGGGCGCGCCTTCAATATGATAGTCTTTTGAAAGAGAATCGGTAATAGATTACGCTCTTTTAGATGTTGATTGAAGAGAGGAACATCTTGGTAGATTTTTTATACAAAGCCTATTGTAGACACCTAACTGTAGATTTCTCATACTTAGGTGATTTTAGTGGGTGTCTACTTAGGCGTTTACACGAGATATTTGGACGAATTTGGATTTGATCCGCATCTTGGAACATGTTGGAACTTACCACTAGTCAGATCGATTACCCAAGAATTGCCTCCAGAAAAACTTAAATATTATAAGGACAAATTTGTTTTAGAGTTATTTACAAAATCGATTTTGTATGAACCGGATGATATATCATAATTATGTAATAATATTGGTATTATGAATTTCTTGTTCTAATTTCCTTTTATAATTAGCTGTATTTTATTACGTTATCACAGAATGGACGTCCCTCAGGCAACTTTGTCTGTAGAGATTATCTAAGCAAGTATGTTAAACTAAGAAAAGATTATCTAGAAAAGGCATCAATTTTGAAATCTTCAGAATTAGCCAGATATTTCTTTCTTAGAGATTTGCAAAAACTTTACATGGAACCTCGTCTTCGTTTTAATTTTCTTGGTGAAGAAAAAGAAAAGTTTCTTAAGGAAATCTGAACATATCATACCAAATTAATATATGGTCGTGATAGTTCTTCTACCGAGGAGTGGGACTATAACAAATATCCTCCGGTTATTACCCCGGAAGGACTTAATGTTCCTTTTGACTCAACTGTTATTCCTTCTGCTAATTCCTTGAGTAAAGTTAGAAATGCAGTTTCCCAACTTTAGATATGAAACAAATGTCTAATTGTACTTTTTTATTTCATTTTTACTTAAGTTGTAGCCCTTTATTGCTATAAGATTGATTACTCTAGTCTTAACTTCATTTTCTTTTTTTCCTTTTGTTTAAATAGGAGCTACAGTTATCTATAACGCCATTCTCATTAGATTCTCCATCTCGTTTTATCAGCATCAAAGATCAACTATTAGTAGACATTGAAAAGAGAAAACTCGCTAATGGTCCTTTATCTTCTCGCTTTTAAAACAATATCGCAGCTCTTAAATGGTAGAAAATATATTTTCTCTTAAATTGCCAATCTTAAGGTGGATGTTAAGAGTAAGAATGAAACGATCTCCATATTGAAGCGCCAAATTAAGTCAAATCCTTTAATTGACTTTGACCATAAGATGCTGGAACTTCTCCAACTAGTAAGTAACTTGGAAATTAAGTTGAAAGATAGTCAAGCTTAGTGTGAATCGCTTGAATTCATTATGGGAAGTAATATTTCAAATGTCGATTCACCAGCTTCTTCCATTGTTCCATCTGTTGCAAAATTAACAAGATCTACTTCTCTTTCCATCCAAAAGTTCCTTACTATGAGTCATCCTTCTCCTAGTATAGACGAAAAAGTAGTAGAAGAATGGTGCAAGAAAGTCAAATTTGAGATGATGAAGTATTTCGATGAACAACAGAAAATGAGGTACTCGCAGTGCATAAATGAGTATGCTGCTAAGATTCAAAAACTTTAACTCGAGAAGTATCTTCTTCAGAAGCGTATCGTTGATTTGGAAAGGGGAAATAATACTCTTAAAGGCGCAAAAAAGCTTTTAATCGTGCTTTAAAGACCAACATTGAGTCTATTGATGATGAAGATAAGACGAGAAAAAATGAGAAGAAGCTTAAAGAAGTTCTTCGTATTGCAATTCATCACATTGTGGATCCTTTAATTACCAAGAATCTAAATAAGGCTGTTTAAGATTCATGAACAATTTATATTGATGAAATGTATACATTTGTTCCGTATACCTGTAAATAATTTCATTAATTATGTAAATTATGAAAATTTTGTAAATATCACATGTTTTGTAATTCTTTCTTATAATGTTTTTTTATGAATTAGCTCTTTGATAACATGTACCATGATTTTTGTATTTGCTGGATCTTCCAATCCTTTTTACTGATCTCCTTTCCCTTAAAAGCACGAAGTAAATAATATTTCTTATTGTCAGCTTGAAATCTATATAGAAGTTTATCCATGTTACTTGCAAGGATTAACAAATCATCATGCTAACATATGAAAAGTGATCCCATAATTGAATATGATTAAATATCTTAAAACCCTTCTTTGGTAATGGTGAGAAATAACAAAGAATTCAACTTCAATTATATTGCGAGAACATCAGAAGTCTGATGGTAGAAAACCATAAATTCAACCAAGGGTTTAATTATGGATGTTTAGAAATTCAACTTTTGGAGATAACTAATAGAAAATTGATAATGATCGTGTAATAGAAGTCCAGTGAACCAGATTCGGGAATTAATGAATGAAATATAAAAGTTAGAAGATCCGAAACCCAGATTCAGGTATTTGTGGATGATAACTAGAAGTCCATAATAATAATCTTCTTAATGGAGATCTTTAGCCCAGATTCGCACATTAATGAGTGAAGTTCAAAAATTTATTTGTCATAGCCCCAAAACCCAAATTCGATTATGACGGGGACCATCAATTATTGGTAAAGACTCAAAACCGGAATTCGGGTACTAATAGATGAAGTCCTGAAAATAATGAAAGACCCGAAACCCAGATTCGGGTATTAAATAGTGAAGTTCAAAAATTCTTCTTTGATGACTAGTTGAAGGCTATTAATTCTTTATTTAAGCCTTATGTTCTGTTTCGCTCTTTAAGTTTTTGTCTCTTTTGACATGTGTCAACCTTTTAGGTCTTGTATGTAGTTGTTGTTTGATTTGTTACTTCTCGAGCTTGGACGTTTTAGTCCATCATTTGATATGCTGCTTCTCGGGCTCGGACGCCTTAGTCCCTTGTTTGATATGCTGCTTCTCGGGCTCGGACGTCTTAGTCCGTTGTTTGATATGCGGCTTCTTGATCTTGGACATATTAGTCCGTTGTTTAATAAGCCGCTTCTTGGGCTTGGACGTCTTAGTCCATTGTTGTGTAGTGTGATTGGTTAGCTTATCCACAAGCAGGACCCAAGGACTTACCCAACCTCCTTCTAGGAGGCGCCTTGACCTAGCCATAGCGTGGCATGGCCAAGGGCTTGTCGATGCTTTAACCTGGCCATAGGGTGGCATAGAAAAAGGCTTACTCTAACCTCCCTCAGGGAGTCGCCTTGACTTGGCCATAGTGTGGCGCGGCCAAGGGCTTGTCAATGCTTTAACCTGGCAATAGCGTGACACAGATAAAGGCTTACTCTAACCTCCCTCCGGGAGGCGCCTTGACATGGCTATAGCGTGGCGCGACCAAGGGCTTGTCGATGCTTTATCCTGGCCATAGCGTGGCACGGATAAAGGCTTACTCTAACCTCCCTCCATGAGGCGCTTTGACCTGGCCAACTCGGCGTGGACAAAGGCTTTGACCATTTAAGGTAACGTCCAAGTGCAAGGAGTATTTCACTCCCAACCATGTAGATTTTCTTTAGTAAAGTAGTTTTTTTATTGACTTCATCTAGGATCTCTTTACAAACCCATTAATTTTGCCTTGTCTGAAAAAGTTGATTATCATTCCTTCAAGTGTTTGGCATTGATTCATCTCATCTCCCTTCATCATGTGATAGTGGCAATAGGATCTTCCCATATTTCTTTCATATTTAGGTTATTTCTTTTGTGATGGCCAATAGTTAAGCTCTTCTTTAGTTAGCAGGTAAACATTCTCGATTGATGTTGTCAAATTTCATTCCTTTGGGAGTCTAGATTTGAAGCTTGTCTTTTGAGGATGGTTTCTAGATTTTTTTTTATTACTTGGTTCCGAAGCTTCACCCTCAATGACCAACTTTCTTTTCAAAACCCTTTGAAGTTCGTGTGCTGGCAATGTCCCACTAGTTGCTTGATGCCATTTATGTGCAAAGGCGTTGTAATCAGCCATCATTCCTCTTTCGAAGATTGTGCCTTTGATGTAGAATTGAATTGTTTTCCTCATTTAGTTGAAAAAATTATCACTTGTATCCTTTGTTTTCCCTAAGGCAAAGATAGGTGTGGGACCAATGTGGAAAGGTGGGTCATATGATTCTGCTATTTTCTTCTTCATAATCCTTAGAGCTTCCAGTCTTAGCATTTGCTCTTCACATAATTTGGAATCATCAGTTGTTCTTGGAGAGAATCCAATTAAGTGTGGTTCTGAGGATCCTTTTTCGGACCTTTTGATCTTGTCAAACATGATGATTGAAAGTTCTAAAGTAGTTAGACTTGGAATAAAATTGGGTTAGAGGAAAGTGAAGTGGAAGTTTAACAAGGTCAGAGGTTCGAGCCCTCTATCTAGTGCCAAAATGTTAACAAGAAAACTTGTCAACACCCCAAAGTAGAGTCAAAAGTGCAGGTATGCCCTTCTAAACCTCTTTTGTTTAAGTAGAAAAAGGTAAGATCTTATTGCTTCCTTTGATTTACCTTTCGAATAAGTCTTTGTCATGTAAAAACTTCCTTGTGCACCCTTTCGATCCAGTCGAAACACCTATATTTTTTTTTCTTTTTAAGTCTTTCAAACCAGCTTTGTTGTCTTATTAATTGATTTGAAACACCCTATTGAAATAATGGTGGTAACCTATTGGTTGGCTCTGAAGTTGTTGGGTATTGACTAAATGATGGGTTTCGACTTTGTTGAAAGCTTGCCTCTTTAATGGCTTCGGTTTGGACTTTTAAGTCTAGGGATATTGGCTGAGTTTGAGGTTTCAACTTACGCAAAAGGTGAGCTTTTGATGAGTAGTGGTTTGGAGCTAAGAACCTAAGTGTATTGGTAAAATGAGAGGTTTCGACTCACTCAAAAGGTATCCTTTCGATTAAGTCGACACAAGCAGAACACGGTCGAATTCAACAAAAATCTCAAAATAGTTGCATAACCAAAAGCATCAAAATCTCATCTTCATTAAACTAATGATGTGCAAACAGAACAACTTCCCCAATATGATTTCCAAATTAGGGTTACAAATTTAAGAAAGTATAAGAAAAGAGTGAATCAAGTTGGATCCCCCAAAACCAGACCCCAGGGGTCTTATTTATAGGTGTGGGTTGGCACCTTTCGACTCAGAGCTTTCGACCTGATCAAATGGTGGCTTTATAGACCTTTCATCACCTTTGACACTTGTGTGTCTCTCTGCATTGCATTTGAATGCCTCTGTCTTTGTAGAAAGGGGTGGATGCACCTTTTCCCCTTGCGTTGCTTTGTTGTTGCTAGTGGTAAGTAGCACAAGCTTTTGACTTTGTCAGCAGGTACATAGTTGGGGTTTCAAAGGTATTGAAATACTCCGGGTTTCGATGCAAAAGTTAGCTTTCAAAGATATGCTTATGGATAGATACGGAATCCCTCTTTGTTGTGAAAGGTTTCGATCAGTTCGAAAGGCTTAGTTATGCTTTTAAAGGGGTTGTTCCAAGAAAATATTTTTTTGAGCAATCTAAATGAAGGCGAAACCTTTGGTTTTGAAAGGTTTGGTGTGCATGTGTGTGGTTGTTACGAGCTGCCTTCGAAAGGTATTCCTCAACCCATTCGAAACACCTTTATGCATGTGAAAGCATCTCTTTTGAAAAGAGCAATTAAAAGGCAAGGGTGCTTTCGACCCTTTCAAATGCTTGTAACACATCTGACCCTTGACTTTAGCATCCATTCGACTCCTTCAAAAGGCCTCATTGGTGCTATTATCTCCTGTTCTTCCTTCTCTTCTATTCTTCTTGGTTTCGACAAGGTTGAAGTGGGAATTGGTGGTAATAGAATAGAAATAAGAAAATAAAAAAAATAAATAATATAAACTTTAAACATAACGTTTAAATGGAAATAAATAACATTAGACTATCGATCGACAGTCAAACAGGGCCAGTTGACCACTCCTATCGACCGATCAACTTGTCGGTTAGAGCCGACAACTATTTGAACCTCGGCCTAACGGTCTTGATTTAATAAATTTTAATCTAACAAACAAAATTGATTCGAGCGCTTATAAATACAAGCTTAGCCTCTTACTTTTCTTCTCATATTTTCTGAACTAAATAGCAGAGATATGCCAGTTCTCCTTCTCGGCTACTTCTAAAAATTATAAAAATATAATACACACACACATTGGAGAATGATAGAAAATAAAAGGAGAAGAAGAGAAGGAGTGAATCAATTCTGCAAAAAAGGTCAATTCTAGATTTATACATTTAGACTCCACTTAACTCAAATCTACTCTCAAATCTTAAATTCTAATGGGTATGTGTACACTTTTAAATACATAATTTGGTTAAAGAGAAAAGGAGCCAAAGTAAGAAGAACGGATTTGGATCTACAGATTTGAAAGCTATAAGATGAGTGGACAATTATGTAATTTACATAATAATAAATTTATATTGTTGAAATTCTATTTTTGGTTATTATGACTATTTGAAAACCATTGGGATGTAGGCTAAATAATTAATTCTAATTTGAAACCATTACCTACATATTCAGGAATTATTTAAATTGACAAAATAATATATATACACAACTAGATCTGGAAGTCGGGGAGGATAGTCCCTAAAATTTATGAGATATAATTTAATAAGAATTATGCAGTTATTTCTAGATTTTTGTTATTTCGATTGTAAATAATTAAACTCGATAATTATCGATGGAGATGCTTTGATTTGATTTGGGATTTTAATTACTATATTTTAATTCATTGAAATTGCAGATCTCCATGGGAATTTCCATAAGTTGTTCAACCTCATAATTATATCTGAAAAATGTGTTGTTTGAAATAACAAGGAATATGCTCAAAATGAAATAGATATGCAAAGTAGGGATGTCTTTCTATAGTTTACACCCTACTTTGCACTATCAATTTCAATAAAAATAGAAAAGGATAAATCCTTGAAATTTCAAACATAGTATAGTTCCATTTTTTGGTAATTTATGGAAATTGCAATGGTAACATTATCTTCTTTGAAAAGATATGGTTCCGATGCATTAAAATGTGGAAATTAATATTTATGTGGATGTTACATATAAGTGTACATCCAGAAATCGCTAAATGTAGAAACTAAAAAGTTATAAATAGAAATATAAATAATCTCATTTACCAATTAAATATACATACATACATACATACATACATACATACATACATATATATATATATATTCATACATATGTATGTGTAAAGTAAAGTATAAGTTTAAGAAATAAATAAACAAATGTCGGTTACATCATAGGTACATATAAGTATGGTAACATGCAGTTAAGTATATGTTATCATATTAATTATAAATAAAATGTTAAATATTAATAAGGTAATAAATTAAGAAAAAAAATGGAAGTTGTCGTAATCAAGAGAATACGGGTAGTAAACCATTTGATGAATTTATTTATAGAGACGAATTATGATATTGATGAAGGAAATTAAATAGGCATGATAATTTAATTCTGAAACATACAAATAAATGTCATTAGCACTTATTCAATTTGAATATAAAAGACCATTTATGAAGGGCTTTATTTGAGGGAACAAATTAGTAAATAACATTAATGAAATAAGAAGTTAAATATAACAATCGTATAAAAAGAAAAAAGGAAGTTCATAAAAAGTAAACAAATGAATATTAATAAATGAACCTAGGAGGCATAATAATTTATATATTGAAATTATATGGCCTCAACAATACATTTGTTACAGGTGTGAATTAGTGGGTTAGCCCAATATTTATATTAATTATAAATGGTTTGTTTAGTATGGGTTAGGATGCGAGGTCGGTAGAGTTACACAATGGAAGTCTGCCTTCCCCAAAGGTCTACCAGCAGTTGTGTATATGTACCATTGACGTGGAACATCTCCAACTGTAGGACTCCTGGGTGGGATATATGTTTATGTATAGGTTTGGGAAAATATACCAAAGGGTACGCCTTAGATTTGAAGTATTAATTGGCTAGTTACCTTTAGGTGCTCAAGGGGTTTACTTCGGGACAGAGGTATTAAATGACTATTGGGTTTGCCTCTGCTATATTTAAGAAGTCTTAAATAACCTACAACAATGGCTAATTGGGAAGGTGGAGCTCATTTTCAAACCAGAGGTATTAATTAATAAGTAGTGGTCATTTTCCTTAATTTACATTAGGCAAATCTAAATGGGATTTTTCGACGGCGATATGCAATATGAGCATTATTTGATAAACCGAGATTCATGTAGTAGGGCTCATATAGGATGAGACCACCATCAGTCCTAAGCGGTCGTTAGCAAAGAATTGGGTTAGTCCTGTAGGATTACAGTTCCTATTGGTGTAGAGTTCATATGCGATATGCACTAATCTCAAAGTTAGTTGTTTGCTTGTTTGTTTGGAGGTTGGCTAGTTAATCCTTCGATAAGTCTTTGAGATATGGTAGTAATATGGCTAGTTATATTATAAAGTCATGTCTAGGAATCATCAGCATTTGGGCTGGTTGACTATCGATTATGTTACAAAAGAGTTTTCTTTTGGGAAGTGACGCAGCTATATATAAACGTATCTAGATACTTATGTTTATTACAAGTTTTACAAACCTATATATAGGTATATATTACGTTACAAAGGAGTCATCAGCCGTTGGGATGATTCGTATAGATAGCTCTCTAATATACTTACGTTTATTACATGTTACCAACACCAACATCCATACCCTAATGAACTTGGGTTTTTGATTTAGTCAAAAAATCGGGCCCATTAAGGTGCGGGTTGTTGCATGCACCCTTCTTAATTCGACATCGAGTTTATTCACCCTAAATTTTTCTTTCCAGATCGAGATCGAATCCAAAGGTGGGCTCTTGGACTAGGGCTTTAGCGTTGTGGGTGATGTCATGTTCAACATAATGGCCATCGCCGATGATTCAAATTTGACCATAGTTCATCGCGTCACGTCGTAAGGTCAAAATTGAGGCACGGGCATGGAAAGAGTTCAAGCCATACATGAGGTTTGCACCAAAAAAATCCTTGAATTCACCTAAGGTTTCTTCATATTCCTAAATTCGGTGCTGAATTCGGGTTTTCATAATCCTTACTTTGTGTTTTTTCTATGGCTTTCTCTTGACCTTGGATGTGTGACACTCACACACAAGTAGTAGTGGTGCGATGACACTAATTTAGTTGAATGTGACTCGATAGCTAGGATTCGTGAGATGATTCAGAGGAATGGTCGCATCAAACGCACTCCACCATCCGTAAGAAACACATAAGTCAACAATTTGAGTTGTATATCACAAGGTTTTAAATCTCGCTCATCTCGGCCGAGATCTCGTTTTCAAGCCCAGGCGATTCAAAACAGGCTATTTCGTTTGAATCTCGTCTGACCCAAATCTCAGACGATATTTCAGTATCTCGTCCAATATCTCGGACGAGATTTAACAGCGAGATATCGGCCGAATTTTTGAATTTTGGAAAAAATCAACTCTTTTCCATATTGGGCTGGCTCATCCTTTACCTTAATTTAAGGCTTCTTAATTGTACTTTTTTTAACCCTTATTTCTTATATAGATCTCATTTAATCTTCGTCTCTTATTTTACGGCAGTGACGAGTGTAAGAAGATGATAAAATCTACATCGATTATGGTAAGTATTTCACTTTATGATTTTCATTTACATTTCTGATCCAAATTAATTTACATCCGATTTCATTCTTCTTTTTTCGACACTTTCTTGATTTTTTTTCCTAACCCTATTTTTTTGCGGCTATAAATTTTGGACTTCACTTATTTAACTTTATGTTCCAAATGGATTTCCAATTTGATGCCATTTAGTCTTTGCTGCTATATTTTTTTTCCTCAAGGCTTATTTTTAAGCAATAAAGGAATTCTCTTTCATCTATTAATTTCATTTGATGATTACATGTTCATTCGTACATCATTTTTTTGCTTTTCTTATAATATTAAATGTTTGAAAATTGTTTGTACTATGTATGTTATTTTCTACGTTTGTTTGAAATATCTATGCTATTAGTTGCTTAATGAGATTTTGTTTGCTAATAATTAAATACTATAATCAGACATAGAATATCTTAATTCTACTTGTAGACTTTTGTATTTGAAGTTATAAAATTAAGATTTCCCTTGCAACACTATAAATCATAAAAGGTAGAAACGAGACGTTATATTGTGTAGGAAAGTTAAGTGAATGATCAAACAAAGTAAAGGTGCATATGTTATGGTTTGTTTCTTGTCTACTTTATCTCATATGATATTATATTGAACATTATTTATGAAATCTAGTTATTTGTTTATTTTACATGATACAAGTGATATTTTTCCATACTAAATTACTAATGATAAGCGTGTGATATATTCAAGGTAAGTGTGTTTTCCTTAAGGTAGTGAGTATTATAAATTTAGGTGTATGAAAACTAATTTTCGACATGACATATACTTCGAGATAACTCCGAAATGAATTTTAGAACCGAGATGTAAATCTGAGATGGACGACCTAGATGCACTCATCTCGTTCGAGATCTCACCCGATACGAGATAAGCTATCTAAATTCTTCGAGACGAGACGTGACCGAAATCCGAGATTTAAAACCTTGGTATATCAGATCCTATGTTCTTGTAAGAAAACTCTATGTCGATCCAGACAATGGTTCCTTGTTGTCCATCTGCGATAATAGGTAAGATACGACTTGCAGTTTCATCGTCTGATGGATCACATTTGCCAGCACAAGCGGGTTACCTACACATGGTGTTTCGTACATCGTGCTCTTAACACAAGACGCACACTGCATTAATTAGCACTTCACACTGCCCTGATTGATGATCATAATTCGATTAGTCAACACACATCAACATCCATTAGCTTCTATATATCAGCTATATATGTTTTGACTAAAGTGATTTCATTTGAGTAAAATATACCTAATCATGTTCGCAATCAAGCTTTCCAGTTCAGAATGGCCAGAGGATCTACCCATTTTAAGGTTGGCACTGGCCCTTCTACCCTTCAGAGACGGGCTCTTCTACTGCCCAAGCTTCTACGTCTACTCAGTCCGAATCTAGGTGTTCTATAACTCAGGAGCTCCAACTACAAGGTCCTTCTGCTACACAGCCTCAGGTCTAAGCTCCTCTAATAGATGAACAACCTATTCTGATGGTATTAAACAATCCCCGAGATCAGATACCATCTATGCTGATGGCAGATTCACTTTATTCAATCTTCCTTAAACTTGAGATTCCCAAGGATGAAGTTCTCCTTCCAAAGATCGACCAATAGGCTCATCTCCTAACTCCAGGCTATACAACATGCAACAGATATATGTGCTTATCTAAAACCATGCCACCATTTAAGAACTTCATCAAATTCTTTCTTCAACTGGGCTGGCCCCATACAAATACATCTGAATGGCTATGCGTTGCTCAATTCTCTATAATTCTCTTTATGATGCAACCGAATCATCCTCCATCCTTCAGAGAGCTGACTTACCTCTTGAGCTTCAAGTAGAGGCAAGACTCACCTTCCTTGTTAATAGTTAAGACCGTTAACCGTTGCAAGGTCATCGAGGCACTTCACAACAAGAGTATCTACTTCAAGAGCGTGTATTTCATCATTTGTGGTCTTGAAGTCTTCAACCGCCTATGGTGTTTGGTCTTAAGTCTTCTTATCTGATGTAGCCTCCATACTTGGGTTTTCTTCATCCAAATGCCTACTTCCTTCTGTATCCTTCACAGATCTCCTAGAATGAGAACTTAACGATGAGCATGCTCTTACTCTGGAGTTCTTGAAGAGAGTTGAGTACGAACACGCATGACTTCCTACCTTCTAACGAATGCCCACCGTTGCCAATATCACCTTCTACACAATGGCAGGAGCATCATACTAAACAAACTTCTCACGAAGAAACCTCGAGCCACCGTCGGTCCCTCTACCCCAGCTCGCGATTTTGATGATGAAGATCATGAGGTTGTAGAGTGTCAAGGTGGTGATGCAAATATGGGGGAGGAGGAAATAGAGAGGAAGAGAATGGGAAGAACGAGGTGAAGGAGAAAAGGAAGGATGAGATTAAAGAGGAGATAAAGAGGAAGAAGAGGTTGATGATGATTAAGATTTCAATCCCAACGGGGATTAGTTATATAGAGAGACGCCCCTTGAGGGCACCACTATCACAGTACCTCCCTGACTGAAGGGATTGATTATCACATCTTCATAGTTGTGCCTCTTCCAAACCTCGAACAAATAGAAGAAGCTACTCCTCCTTTAGGCTCCTCCGAGAACATGTTTGGCTCCCTAAATTATCTTGGGAACCTGTTCACTTTTAGCTTCAGGGGAGCAAGCTTCAGAGATATCCTCAATACCAGCTTCCGTGAATTGAACTTTCCTACTATGGATATTCTTACCAAGGGTAATGAAACTCTATCGCCGGGCTCCCTGGTGCATGGTATGTAGATTACTTAAGAAAACACCAGAACTACACACAATTCTAGTACCACAAGCAGAAGCATTGGTTCTAAACCCAGTGTAGTATTCCCTTCTTCTTTTCAGGTACAATGGGCAGAGATCGTTTTAGCAATCTTTGTTCAGGCATAGGCCAATATCGCTCCTCAACTTCGAAGACTTATTATCAATGCCCAGGCTTACGTCAGAGTCTGAGTCTGAAAGAAAAATAAGAATGGAAAAGTGCATCGATTCAAAGAGGATAGATAGAGGCACCGAGATTAAGAGCAAGAGCACCGCAATGTGGAAAAAAGACAACGCCGAGTAGAAGAACTATACGGTCATGCGAGCGCTGTGGGCATGAATTTTAACTCACTCAACTGCATTCCCACTCTCAACCTTATCGATAACAACCTCGGTCGACTTGACCTCCTACCATTACCATTTCTATCTCCAATCAATCCAAAGAAACTATAAGTCATGTTGCTCCACCTCCACCCCTCGAAGGCCAATCTTCAACTACCACTACCAGGTTACATGCTACTTTGCCAGGTTTTTGTCTAATGGGGTGATGTTCGATTGTAATGTCCGGAGAATCTCAAAAAAAGAGGCCAATAAAGGCCTTGAAAAACACAAAGAGGTCGTGGAGTAAGTGCATGAATGACAAAAGCCTACGAAGGGCCTCTCCGATGTCAATCATGCAAACCGGTTGATTATCCATTCTTTCTTTTCGAAGAGAGCCAACCATTATAAGATAGTTAGAGGCCTGTGCTAAGCACACACTCAATCAACCAATGTTATGAATGACTAGTTGAAGAAGGCTCATGCTCTAAATGCAAAATGTGAAGAGCAGCTCAAAGCTAAGGATGTGCAACTGTAACAACCCGTATATTTGGACCATTTAAATTGACAATAATCCACACATGTCAACTTAAATAATACAAAACACGAATCATTATGGGATTATAAATACATAAATGTAAATGAGAATCAATACAACATCACAGACACAGAACAGTCACAGAATAATGCAGCGGAAAATACATCGTCATAATAGCAGTTCATGAAGCCACTACATAATATACAACAATGTCTTAACATCAAGTGACTAATACAAAAAATGTCCAACAGACCAGGACATCAATACAGGAATAGAAATAGACTGATAAAGATAAATGCTAAGCCTTCAGCATCTTCAACCAACCTTGATCAGCAAACTGGATAGCTTCAGACTGACCCGAGCATATACAAAAGAAACACTCGAGTCAGGACTCAAAATCTTATACAATAAAATCAAGTGCAAGGGAATAGTTCATAACTTAAAGATGGATAAAATAACATCTCTAAGGATCCGATAAACTATCTATATATACAATAGAATACGATAGATAGATAATGTCTAATCAGTAAAGTACGATATTAAAATAGTGTTAAGGCATTACCATAATCCCCTTAACACATTTTATTCCCAAGAGCATATACAAGACCGTAGTTTCCCCAAAACCGGAAGTCACCAGAGGGCAATCCATATACTAAAGGTACAAACCAAAACGTAGTGGTCGCGAATAGGATAATCAGTATGACAGGGTACATGAGGCGATACCAACTAGGATACTAGTGGTTGCGTGATCCAGACTGATGTTGAGCATAGCAGCTACTACCTCAACACCGCGAAACAACACTCCCAATCAAGGGGTGCACCCAAATCGAATCACAAAAGTAATAGATATGGTATCGAAGAAGTGCGTCCGCTAGAGGTGGTGAACCTCAATGGCCCGGCGCGGCTCCTATCTTAGTTATGTCAGGGGTCATCCAATATCGTTCTCTTTCTTCAGTCAACGCGTTCACCAAACCATCCACTTCGTTCTGGATCAACACTTCGCGTGTAATAGTTATTAAAGTGGTTTTCGGTATCGACAGAGAGTATGTCCATATCCGATCCCGGTCCTTTTAATAACTACGTATTTATTACCCGATGGTCATTTAAGATAAAGTTTAAACAAATCAAAGTCCAAAAGTCAAGCTGCAAATTTGACTTCCAAAATTTGACATTTCACGATTCAATTTATTTCGGATATTAAACCTCTTCCCAAATGCAATCTTTTAGTTCATCATTTGAGTTAACAATATAATTAAGTATTCAAATTCAATTTAATAAATCTCACTTATTAAATTTAGTTAATACTCCAATTAATTCGATTTAATGGCAAATTTTAGTTCACATCATTTAAACCAAATTCTATTCATTTCAATTCGTATTTACATTCATCGATACATTAACCATAATCATAAATTTTATTAAATCAATTTTATTAAATTTAAAATCATTTTAAATTTAAACTATCACTAAATTAAATCCATAAAACTTTAGTTAGTTTCGTATTCCACTTAAGTCAATTTTTCTAAATCTCAAACTTAATTTATGTCAAGTTTCAAATCTATTTAATTAAAACCGATTTTAAATCTAAATCTAACAACCTAATAAATTTTCAAATTATTAAATTCTAACTTCCTTGTTTTTAAATCTCATTTCAAATAAATTTGCCAATTCATTTTATTCAATTAAATAGGTTTATTAATCTGTTTCAATTAAACTTCATTAATTTATTCCTTATTAATTAGTTTCGATTTAATCCATAAATCAAATCCATTAAGTTCGTTACTAAATTTCCAAACAAATTGTTAAGTTCATTCCTTAATTTCAAATAGATTTCAATTTCAAAATAATTTTTGTTGACCAATCGGGTTTCTTATTTTTAATTGTCTATCCTAGGCCAAGTTGTTTAAGTGGGTATTTATCATTTCAACCCGATATCATTCAATATAAAACAAAGCATAGCAAAGGGAACTTGAAGTGTGATAACTGGGATGGTGTCAAAGTAAATAAACAAGCAATAGCAAACATACATAACAATTTAACAATTTATTCAAATAATCCCGAAATAATCATATTAACTCACATTTGTTATTATGCAAATTAATACAATTATTCCTAGAATCCACACTATTATTTCCTGCGGATTAAAGATTATTACATTATGATTTTTACTTGGTGTCCGTTATCAAATTTCTACATCAATCGTGCATATCAATTTTAATGTCACTATTATTTACCCTAATTAACATCATATTACAGTTCAACATGTTTAATCAAATTAAACAATACATGGCGTCAAATTTTAGAAATTAATAGTTTATTTCAACCAAATTTTAACAATCAACAATTTAATATCCAAATTTAATATTAACAGCAAATATCACTTGATTATCATAGCATAATAGATTGAGTCGTGAATAAAATATTCACCTTGCGTGGTTAGACAAGATGGCGCGACACGAAGATGAATATATAAAATAGACCCTAATAGGCACGACGCAAAATGAACACAAACTGCAATCAACAAATAATTAATCAATAATTTGTTTATTGTAATATATATCGATTGAATATATATAAAATCATACCAACGACGAAGCAAGATAGATTCGACAAGCGGGATGGAAATACTTATGCTTCCGGATCAATAGCAGGATCAAAGTATATACTGTTATATAATACAACAGTTATATATATATCTACTTATATATACAGACAGAGGTGCACAGAGCAGGGTGGTCGGGACGTGATGCATGGGTTGGTAGCGCGCATGGCACGGGTGAGTTGGAGGTGGACGAGGCGGGCAAGGTTGCCGGGGAGCGGGTGGTGGCAGTGGGCGGAGTGGGTTGCCGGGGAGCGGGGCGGAGGGTGGCTGGTGGCGTGGGGACGGCAGGGGCTGGGGACGTGGGCTAAGCGGGCGGAGGGTGGCTGGTGTCATGGGGACGGCAGGGGCTGGGGACGTGGGCTAAGCGGACGGAGGGTGGCTGGTGTCGTGGGGACGGCAGGGGTTGGGGACGTGGGCTAAGCGGGCGGAGGTGGCGCGGGTGGCTCGGCTGAGCTGGACGCGGGGACGTAGGCGGAGGCAGGGGCTGGGGACGTGGGCTAAGCGGGCGGAGGGATGGCTGGTGGCGGGCAGTGGTGGGGTGGGTTGCCGAGGAGTTGGTGGCGGGCAGTGGTGGAGTGGGTTGCCGGGGAGCTGGTGGCGGGCAGTGGTGGAGGGGAGTGGGATGGCAGTGGGCTGAGTTTGATTTCAGAGTAGAGTTTCAAAAATATAAAATAGAGAGGAGGAAGAAGAGAAATAATTATGTAGAGGAAAGAGAGGTTACGTACCCGAGAGAAGCAGTGAGCAATAAATGAAGCAGAAGAATTTGTGAAGGCAGAGGGCAGATATATACAGAGAAGTTTAGAGTCCCCATTCCAATGCAATGATGATTTGGCACAGTGGTAGCTATTGGGTTTCTGAAGGGACAAGGGCCTTTTGAATTCTGAGCGGGAAAGAGTAGGGTACCGGTTTGTGTGGCGTAACGGACCAGTCTGTACTTCGTTAAATAATTTATAACTTGCAACGCCGAACTCCGATTGACACAAACAAATATACCGTTTTGATCAGCGCGGCGAGGCGGACACAACAGTATAAAGATATTGGTGGTTTGACATTGTTTGCGAAGTGGTAAGTCTTATTGAACCCTTTTCTCGAGCGACAATTTAACTAGCAATTAAAAACGGAATTTGACGAAACGAAATGCGCCGTCATGATCAGAATATTTTTCTTATGCAACATTGTGAAAAAATATTTGAGTTCGGACGATAGAAAATTTACACATAAAATTTAAACTAATATGTAAATTCGACGAGCGAAATTTACTACAATATTTTTCGACGAAATTTGGCGTACGCCTATGTCTATCTAGGCGCATTCCACATGTGAAGTTTGAACGGCAACGGAAGTTGTTTGTGAATATTTGAAATTTCTATTACGGAGAATGCAGCAAAACACCGAAGAATAAGATCGACGGAGCTAAAGATGTCCGAATTTTGAAAAACGAAAAATGACGCCTTTGTCAGAAGATGATTTAGAATTTTTCTATGTAAAAATATTTAGGTTCGGAAGATAAAAAAATTTCACGTTTTAAAATGGACTGATGTGCAGTAAATTGCGAATGAATTTTACTGCGGTATTTTCCGACGAAACTTTACCCATATCTATAACCATCTAGGCGAAATTTAGAAACAAAGTTTGGACGTTGATTGAAATCGTCTGTAAGTTTCACATTTTATATTAAAATAACAGTTCTAAAATTTTTAAAATTGGGTCGGAATTTCAGGGTCGTTACAGCAACTTATAGCGCTTCAGACTGAGGTAGGTAAACTAAAAGCTGACTTAAAGGTTGAGTCGGAATCAAATGTCCAAGCTCAATTGATCTCTTCGGCGATGACCGCTCTACACCGCCAGCACCCAATATACATAACATAGTGCACTACTGATGTGTCAGGTTGATGTAGAATGTTCATTAGGGTTTTAAAATGAAATAAACATCACAGAAACTATCGTATACCTCACATCTCATGGAATAAAATATAATATATATCATATATATATATAACAGGAGAGATAGTAATAACTAAGTGCAAGTATCAGAGTACAGATTTACAGAGTTATACAATCAGTAACCGAGTTTATACAATGGAAATAAACTCAAATACATGTCCCATAATAATAAGCAAGCACTGCCAAGGCTCCATAGTATTACACAGCGGAATAAGCATAGAAATTCATATATAATACGAGATAGATCCATCCAACTTGTCCTCCGCATAACTACTGTGTTGCACCTAAACCTGCTTTCTAGTCTACTCATTTAAGAGACCTGAGATAATAAGAAGTGAAGCATAAAATCTTGAGTCAGATAACAGTCTGGTGTAGGTGATAAATGAATCTCAAAATACTATACAAGTCGATATAGTAAGGAACAAAGGTATACGAATCATACTTGACTTGTCCGTGCAACCAAAGTGTTAGCACATATTAACATAATATGCTACTCTACAAATATAATAAAGGTACACTACAAACTAAGTGTGGTGATGGGTGTCCAACTATCCCTATTCCCAATACCTATCCAAAATGACATCCCTAAAGTGATAGTCTACAGAATAATAATCTAGACAACCATATCTCCATCAAACAATCCTCATTGTCACTCGGTGTGCTCTGGATATATGATAACTCGTATGACCTTTCAACTGCCAAGGACTAATGGAAATCCCGGTTTTCAGTGTACTTCCTTAGCTCGATGATATTAGGCCCATTCAACCGATCTAGGGTATACGGATCCATTCAACCAATCCAGGGTAGTCTTTTAACATACCTATAAGCATCCTCACAATAACCCTGCTTTGAGTACATCAGAAAACATTTTGGGTATCAACGATCCCTTAGCACGCGTGTCTGAACTCTTTCTTTGCTCCATCCAATTTCCATTATCCTCGAGGAACCATTCTACATACCTCCATTCCATAATAGAACCATTCAACCATTCTATCCATGGGCCACCTTTCTCAGAATTCGCCCTTTGTGGATAACCATTCTCATGATTCCATTTAATATCGAGCAGCCGTTATTGGAGCCTAACTCCTTTCATCATTGAGTTGTCATCAAAGTCCCAAAACCATCATCATGCCACTATGTCGCCATCAAACCCTAAGGGAATGAACAAACACCTTTAGCACAATCTACATGGCCTCTGCTTCCTCTCCAGGAAGTTTTGCATCCATTGGACCCAAATAAACAACTCGATATCGAGTTGATCAACTCAACGCCGATTCATATACCCGTGCAGTTAAAGCGCTCGGCAGATTTAAAGCGGTGGAGGTGCAAAAAGTCATAGCGGGGATACAACGAGGATATAGCGGGATATAGCGGATGGCTCTAAAATAGCATATAAAACTCGTATCTAATGTTTTTTTTACAAATATATAGATGGTAATTAAATAAAAAATTATCATTCAATTGAATTATAATTAATACATAAATAATTTTAAATAAAATCATGTGCGAATATACTTTAAATAAACGTAAAACTGCTATATAACATAATTGAATTTAGTAGAATATTAAAGTATTTTCATTTATGAGAATATATTAAAAATTAAATCAAATAAATTAGTTTCATAATTTTTATAATGTATAAATGCAATTTTTCAATTCATTTTATTAAAGAAGATATAGCGGAAAGAGCGGAAATAACGGGATATAGCGGAAATAGCGGGGCTTAAAGCGGAAAGGCTATATTTTGGGGCTATATGGAAAAATCGTTGCGGTAGAAATCCGCTATGAGATATAGCGGGGTTATAGCGGGGTAATAGCGGGGCATTAACTGCACAGTCATATACTAAGCTAATTTTGGCTAAGTCTCCTTCCTTGCTTCTAGTACTCCATTTCCAGATGCTTTAGACCCCCATCTATCCATCAAAACAACTCGGCCCTTACTCTAAAGCATTCCGCTTCAAGTTGTAGAAACAACTCGGCACAATATCCAATATTTAGCCAGTCTCCTACATCTTGCTATGGACAACCTTCATTGGCCATGCCTTATCCATCCATCATGTTGACCAATCCATTTGAGCCTTTAGAATAACTCGATGCCAATCCTTCAACTTGGTG
Organism: Allium fistulosum; assembly: GCA_030737815.1. Lineage (NCBI taxonomy): Eukaryota > Viridiplantae > Streptophyta > Magnoliopsida > Asparagales > Amaryllidaceae > Allium > Allium fistulosum. Next base: position 294,984,285 of record CM060908.1, on the reverse strand, counting down.
CTAAGTTGGGTCTTAGCAAATTTTGAGGTGTAAATTTTACTACGGGCTCCTTTCATGCTCTAGAGCCTCTCCTCAAAGTTTTGTCCAATTCCAACCAACTTTGCCTTAGATTTGCCAAATTCATCAACCTATCTACCTAAGCATCCAAAACACTAGCAAACAACATCAAAGCACAACACACAAGCAAAGTAAAACATGTGTATACATCCATTCATACAAGCAATGCACATGAATGTGATAAACAAGCCAATTCTAATCTATATCTAACCTTTATACTAGCATATGCATATGATTACTAAGGATCGTAAAACCAATTAAAATCATTTAAACCTTCAAAATTCATTTTTAAACGTCTATAAAAGTATGATTGAGGTTAGAAACATTTTAAGTCAAAATCATATCAAAGCATCATTTTTAACTATATATACATGCATAGTAGAGTGAGAGGTCAAGAACCACTCACCAAATACCCAAAATACTAATCTTTCTCCTTAGCTCTGAAGTGGGCAACAAAGAAGAAGGATTCAAATCTCCCAAAATGGTAATCTCTAGCTTCATGCTAATCACCCCTCCAATCAAAGATTTGACTAAGATTAGTAAGGAAAAGATATGATTTTTGATGAAATTAGGGTTAATGAAGGTATAGAACTATTTTGGGGAAGATGGAAATAACCTAGATCAGTTCCTATAGCCTCCCCTAAGTACAAATTGTGAATTGGGTTAGTGGAACCAAGCACGACCTTAATTAATTACCCACTCAAACTGGCCAGAAGCGGGCAAAACTTAAAACATTTATAACTTCTGAACGATAAGTGCATTTTTCTATTATGACCATTTTACATAATGGAAAACCATCGTCTTGAAGCAACAAAGTTGTTTGAGACCCTAATTCAGCTCCTATCAAAAGTTATAGTTCAAACAAGATTCTTTGGGTCAAAATGGTCACATAGAAATTTGGTAAAAATCATAGATGTGGAAAATTCACTATGAGTTACTTTCCAAAATTTTAGAGTCATACGACCTCATATGAGTAAAATAAAAATATTTTATGATCATTTGATACGTAAAACATAGGTCGTTACACTCTCCCCTTTAGGAATTTCTCCCCCGAAATCCCAGATGAATTCAAGGAATAGTCAACCATAGTTACCTTGCATGCCTATCAATCACATGCAACCATCAAATACATCGACCAAACAGTCATGCGAACAATAACATAAGTAACCTATCCTAGCAAGCGAAGTACTAAACTACCCTATATGATATCAAAAAGGGAAAGCAAATGCGATAAACAATAGTCCTTACCATTCAGAGAGCTTCAGATGAGTTGTGCTCATGCTCTCCTCGATTCCCCATGTGCAATCGCCTTCACTTTTGCCCCATTGAACCTTTACCAGCTCCACTGTCTTCCTCCTAAGCTATTTCGTATCGCATTTGACAATACGAATCGAACAACAAGGTCTTAAAGCTTCTGGTCTAATCTCGATATCATCCATTTGATCCAGTGTAATCGTCATGCCTGAGTCATGCACAAACTTCCACAGGTGAGAAATGTAGAAGACATTATGCACACTTACCATCTTCTGAGGTAAGTCGACCATATATGCCATGTTCCCAATCCTCTTTATTACTGGAAAAGGACCTACGATTCTTGGTGCCAACTTTCCCTTACTACCGAATCGAATAGCATTCTTGAAAGGAGAAATCTTCAAAAACACCATATCACCGATGGAGATTTCCAATCCCTAGGTCTCATATCAGCGTAGCTCTTCTGCATATCCTGAGCATCTTTTATTCGCTATCAAATGATCTCTATCTTCTTCGTGCCTTCTCAGATCACATCTGGCTCAAGTATCAGTTTTTCGTCTGCTTCCCACAACATGAAGGAGCGTGGCATGGTCAGCCATACAATCCTCGTATGGTGCCATACCGATACTAGACTGATAGCTATTGTTGTATGCAAATCCTACTAAATGCAAGTGATCATCCCACAAGCCTTTGAAATCGAGGATGCAAGCTCGCAAGAGATCCTCCATGATACGATTCACTCTCTCGGTCTGCCTTTTAGTTTGTGGGTGATAAGTTGTACTGAGATGCAACTCAGTACCCAACACCTCCAGTAAGCTCTTCCAAAACTCACTAGTGAACAATGGGTCTCGGTCGCTTTTAATGCTCGTCGGCACACTATGGAATCGTATAATCCATTTCACATACAACTCGGTCGGTTTAGCTGTCATTCTACTTGGCTTAATGGGTATAAATCTAGCACTCTTGGTCAATTGATCGAATATGACCCAAATGTTGGCATACCCTGCTGGAGTCCTTGGTAGGGCATCGATGAAGTCTATCGATAATTGCTCCCACTTTCATTTGGGAACTTCAAGCGGTTGCAGCAATCCACTTGGCTTCTTCTACTCTATCTTTACCAACTGACAGTTCATGCATTTCGAGATGAATGTCCCGACATCCTTCTTCCTCTCCTCCCAATAATAGGTTTGCTTCATATCGTAGTATATCTTATTACTGCCAAGATGTATGGTCAACCTAGAATGGTGACACTCTCGTAGCACCTCATCTTGAAATCCATCAACGTCGGGAACAAACAGTCTTCCATCCTTACAGTGCCAACCTTCTCAGTCTAGTCTATATTGCTTCATATCTTCAGACTTTACTCCTCCTACTATTTTCACCATGATCTTCGCTAAACTAGCATCTTGCCATTGACTAGTACCAATCTGCTCAAACAAAGTAGGCCTGATAGTCAAACTTGCCAACATCCCTGGCTCTAACTCGTAATGGGGTCTGAAGTCATAGTCAATAATATACTCCGACTGTTTTTACTCCACAAACATCACTCCCAAACTAGCATGTCTTATACTCAATCCATCAGTGACCTCATTCCCTTTACGATGTGTATAAGAAATGCTAAAATCATAAAAGGCCAAGAATTCCAACCATCGCTGCTGGCAAAGGTTGAGATCCTTCTAGGAGAAAAGGTACTTTAAGGATTTATGATCCGTGAACAGCTCGAACCTTTCCCCTAATAGGTAGTGCCTCCAAATCTTCAAAGCAAACACTATAGTTGCCAACTTCAAATCATGAGTTGGATACTTCCACTCATGAGGTTTTAGCTGTCGACCGGTGTAGGCGATAACTTTTACCTTCTACATCAACACTGCACTTAATCCAGTACCACATGCGTCTGTTTATACTATCAGCTCCTCATTCCCGCTTGGAATGTCAATAATAGTGCACTCCTTAACCTCTCTTTCAGACTTACAAACGCATGCTCGCACTTTACGTCCCAAACAAAAGTCTAATCCTTCTTCGTTAAATTGGTCAATGGTGCTACTATCTTTGAGAAGTCCTTGATAAAACATCTATAATATCCCGCCAATTCTTGGAAACTCCTCATTTCTAAAGCATTCTTGGATTGGCTCCTATCTTGAAGTGCTGCCACCTTGGTAGGATCTTGATGCAGCGACGCTTACCTGGAATCGCGGTCGTAAGCTCCAGAACCCTAAATCGCTTCTCCTCTGCCTTGAGTCGCGAGCGATTAGGTCGCTGCCATGCTTCATCTTTAGGTCGCGAGCGAAGCGATTAAGTCGCTGCCATGATTCATCTTTAGGTCGCGATCGAACTATAAGTCGCAAACTCCAGATTGCCAATGCCGCCCCTTCCTTATGTCGTGAGCAGTTAGGTCGCGAGTTGCTAAGTCGCCAGCTAGAAGGTCGCGAAGAAGATAGGTCGCCAGCTTCCTTATGTCGCGAGCAGTTAGGTCGCGAGTTGCTAAGTCGCCAACTAGAAGGTCGCGAAGAAGATAGGTCGCCAGCATTTCTTATGTCGCCAGCTAGAAGGTCGCGAAGAGGATAAGTCGCCAGCATTTCTTTAGGTCGTAAAGTTCTGTTAGGTCGTAAGTTGTTTGTAGTCTTTCTTTTATTCGTTTGTACTGTACTGTGTAGTGGTCGAGTTGTATGTGTTGTAAGCCTATAAATAGGCGGGTTTGTGTCACTTGTAATAGTTAGTCAATTTGAATAAAATTTCTTTTGTGTGCTTTTGTGCCACCATTAAAATCGGTAGTTGAGTGTTATCTCCTATCTCCACTTTCGGCATTCGAGTGCGCTCGAATCAACGATTGTTGAAGCCAATTCACGGAATCAAGTGCGCTTGATCAACGTCGAAGAATTGTAGATCTTCTCCCACAGCATCGTGTGCGATCAACGTGTCGAAGATAGCTAAAGTCTGGCATCTCGCGAGATCAACGGATTAGAGCATTTTGGTATCATCAATCCATCGATTCATATTGTTTCATCTAATCGTTTCATCGATTAGTTTGACACAAATTCTTCAATTCGTCGTCATTCGTTATTTCCGCTGCGTCATTTGGTATCGGAGCTAGAACGCAAGGAGTTTGCGTAGATTTTGGAGTTTGTGCAAGATTTGCATCAATTGGAGAATTGGGTTATCGAGATTTTGAAGAGATTTGTTCGTTTGGAGATTTTTGAAGATTTCAACAAGTGGGTAGTTTTGATTTGAAGTTTTTTAGATCGAAGTGAAGTTTTGTTGGAATTTGTTGAAGAGTGATCATGCCTCCGAGAAGAGCTAACCGTTATCGCAACATTGATGCTTTGTATGGGAGAGAAGAAGCCAATGAGATGGAGCAAAGAATTAACGAAAATTTTAATGAGAAGCTTAATGAAGGGATTGGACGATTAGAGAGAATGATGTTGGAGATGAGTCAAAATCAGAGAAGGGTTTCACCTGAATCTAACCATGGAGGAAGTAGAGTTTCACCACATTCAAATCGAGAGAGAAGTGTCGATAGTGATCATAGAAGCATGGATCGAGATTATGATAGAAATGTTGATGATCGAAATAGTGATAGAAATGTGAATGATCGTAATCAGAGGAATGTAGATCGAAGGGATGTTGGTGGAAGAAATGGTGGTAGTAGAGATGTTGGTGGTCAGGATCGACATCGATATACATCAGATTTTGAAGAGGAGTTTGATGGTGGTAGTTTTCATGGACGAGGATGAGGTCAAGGAAGAAATCATTCGGAATATGATCACAAATGGGAGTCCGGGATGAAAACTGAAATACCGGAATTCAAGGGAGGTCTGCAGGCCGAGGAGTTTCTTGATTGGCTAGCTTATGTTGAGGAAATTTTTGCTTCAAGGAGGTTCCAGAGAATCGTAAAGTGAAGTTGGTTGCTACTAGGTTGAGGGGGAGAGCTATGGCGTGGTGGCAGCAAACCAAACTTACTAGAGAGCGGATGGGCAAGTCAAAGATTGTTGCTTGGGAAAAGATGAAGAAATTGATGAAAGCTACTTTCTTGCCTTACAATTACCAATCACTGATGTATCAGAGATTACAGAACCTGAGGCAAGGGACGAAGACTGTTGCTGATTATGCTGATGAATTTTACCAGTCGATTGCTCGAAATGACATTATGGAGACAGAAGAACAATTGACCGCTAGATTTGTTGGGGGACTTAGAACACAGATCCAGGATATGGTGAACATGTTCGACCCTAGATCTGTAGCAGAAGCACATCAAAAAGCGTTGGCTTGGGAGAAACAAGGTAGACGCGGGGGAGGTGTGTTTCCAAGTTTTACGGGGCAGAACAAAGGAGCGAGTAGTAGTTCTAATGTTCCTAAAGCATCGAGTAAGCCGGTTGTTCATGAAGTGGCTAAACCAAAAATCAATACCAATTTCAAATGCTATAATTGCCAGGAAGTGGGTCACAAGAGCAACGAATGTCCGAAACCGGAGAAGAGAACTATGATTGCTGAAGTAGAGGATGAGGATGTAGAAGAAGATATCAATTCACACCGTGATGAGGAGGAAGAAGAGGTGTCGGGAAACGAGGTATGTAATCTGATGCTACGGAGATCTTGTTTAACCCCGAAGCAGGAAGAGGAGTCGAGTTGGTTGAGGAGTAACATTTTTCAATCAACGTGCACTATTTTGGGGAAGGTCTGTAAATTTGTCATTGACGCTGGGAGTTGTGATAATATCATTTCAACTGAAGCTGTGAGGAAGTTGAAGTTGAAAACGGAGAAACACCCTAGTCCTTATAAACTTGCTTGGTTGAGGAAAGGAGGAGAAGTGAAGGTAGAGAGGCGAGCTCAAGTTCCATTTTCTATTGGGAAGAAATACAAAGATGAGATTTGGTGTGATGTGGTTGACATGGATGTTTGCCATTTGATGTTGGGAAGGCCGTGGCAGTACGATCGGGAGGTACAACATAATGGTCGAACGAATAGCTACGGTTTCTTGTTCGAGGGCACGAAAATCACTTTAGTTCCGAGGAAACGACAGCAGAATGAGAACAAGCTAGAGGAGATTGAGGAATTGAAGACTTTGTTGTCCTTGAAGGAGTTCGTGGAAGAGGTACATGAGAGTCCTGAAGTTTTTATGTTGATTGGGCATGAAAGCAGTGAAGTTACAGAAGTCCCAGAGGAAGTGAAGCCAGTTTTGGAAGAATTCAAAGATGTGTTTCCAGAGGAGTTGCCGAAAGAGTTACCACCGCTTAGAGACATACATCATCAGATTGACTTGGTGCCAGGTGCTGCATTGCCTCATAGACCGCACTATCAGATGAGTCCAAAAGAATACGAGGAGTTGAGAAGACAGGTTGAGGAATTACTGGAACAAGGGCATGTTCAGGAGAGTTTGAGTCCTTGTGCAGTGTCAGCTTTGTTGGTACCGAAGAAGGATGGAACGTGGAGAATGTGCACAGATAGTAGAGCATTGAATAAGATTACGGTGAGATATCGATTTCCTATGCCAAGACTGGATGATCTGTTGGATCAATTGAGTGGTGCTGTTGTGTTTTCAAAGATTGACTTGAAAAGTGGATACCATCAAATTCGTATTAGACCGGGTGATGAGTGGAAGACTGCTTTTAAAACTCGGGAGGGTCTGTACGAATGGTTGGTGATGCCGTTTGGCTTGTCAAATGCTCCGAGTACATTCATGAGAGTCATGAACCAGATTTTTCGACCATTTATCGGGAAGTTTGTAGTGGTATATTTTGATGACATCTTGATCTACAGTGGAAGCACTGGAGAACACCTACAGCATTTGCGGGAAGTGTTATTGGTTTTACGACGTGAGGAATTTTATGCTGCAACAAAGAAGTGTACCTTCATGATTACAAGTATTCTATTCTTGGGCTATATTGTGTCGAAGGATGGTATTCAAGTTGATCAGAGTAAAGTTGAAGCTATTCGAAATTGGCCACAGCCTAAGACAATAACAGAAGTGAGGAGTTTTCATGGTTTAGCATCATTCTACCGAAGATTCATTCCACACTTCAGTAGCGTGATGGCACCAGTTACGGAATGTATGAAAGGGAAGAAGTTTGTTTGGACTGAAGAGGTTGATTCTGCTTTTCAAAGAATCAAGACACTCTTGACCACAATGCCCATTCTTAGATACCCAGACTTTCAGTTACTCTTTGAGCTAAATACTGATGCGTCGAAGGTTGGAATTGGGGGAACGTTGAGTCAAAGGGGTCATCCTATTGCCTATTTTAGTGAGAAACTGACGGGAGCGAAAACGAGATACAGTACTTATGACTTGGAATTCTATGCTATAGTCCAAGCCATAAAAAATTGGAGACACTATCTATTTCATAAAGAATTTGTGCTATACACTGACCATGAAGCTTTGAAATATTTGCAGGGGCAAGATAAAATATCAGCAAGGCATGCTTCATGGGTTGCTTATTTACAACAGTTTACTTTCGTGGTGAAACACAAATCAGGAGTTACTAACCGAGTTGCCGATGCATTGAGCCGTAGAAACCATTTGTTGACAAGTATGCGAGTGGAAGTAGTGGGATTTGATTTGTTGCCAGAGTTGCTTAATTCAGATTCTTATTTTGCGAAAGTGCTGGATCAGGTGCAGGAAGGGAGTTCTGATGATTTTGTGATGAAAGATGGATTCTTGTTCAAAGGAAACCGATTGTGTATTTCGGATTGTAGCTTGAGGTTGAAGATTGTCAAAGATTTGCATGAAGAGGGTCACGTGGGCAGAGATCGTACATTGCAGTTGATTTCGCTATCATATTTTTGGCCTTCTATGAGAAAAGAAGTTGAAAGATTTGTGGAGAGATGTCATATTTGTCAAGTTTCCAAAGGGACAGCGACAAATGCGGGATTGTATATGCCATTACCAGTGCTTACTAGACCATGGGTTGATATCAGCATGGATTTTGTTTTGGGATTGCCAAGAACTCAGCGAGGGAATGATTCAATATATGTTGTAGTGGACAGGTTTTCGAAAATGGCACATTTTATAGCCTGTAAAAAGACCGCTGATGTAGTCTGTGTTGCTCAATTGTTCTTTAAAGAAGTGTATCGACTACATGGGCTACCTGAATCCATTGTTTCTGACCGGGATACGCGATTTCTAAGTCATTTTTGGCTGAGTTTGTGGAAGATGGTGGGAACGAAGCTGAAATTCAGTAGTGCTTATCATCCACAAACAGATGGGCAAATAGAAGTGGTGAATAGATCGTTGGGAAACTTGTTGCGATGTCTTGTGCAGGATAATTTGAAGAGTTGGGATATAAAGTTGTGTCAGGCGGAATTTGCACATAATCATGCTGTCAATCGAAGTACTGGATTCAGTCCATTTCAGATTCTATATTCAAGCTTGCCAAAGGGGCCGTTGGATTTAACGGTAGTGACACAACCGAAAGGAGTGATTAAACGGGCATCAGATTTCGTTGATGAGTTGGAAGATTGTCATAGAATCGTTCAGGAACGTTTAGAGAAGACGAATGAGAAGTATAAACAAGCTGCAGATAAAAAGAGAAGAAGTGTGGAGTTCAACGAGGGTGATTGGGTGTATTCTGTGTTAACGAAGGATCGTTTTCCAGTGGGTGCTTATAACAAGTTGAAAGCCCGAAAGATTGGTCCAGTAGAAGTTATAAAACGGATCAATGAAAATGCTTATAAGTTGAAGCTGCCAGAGGATGTTTACACTTCTGATGTGTTTAATGTTAAACATCTTATACCTTATTATGAAGATGAACAACCCAATGGGGAAGGACTTTTAAATTCGAGGACGAATTCTTTCCAACAAGGGGAGGATGATGCAGCGGTGCTTACCTGGAATCGCGGTCGCAAGCTCCAGAACCCTAAATCGCTTCTCCTCTGCCTTGAGTCGCGAGCGATTAGGTCGCTGCCATGCTTCATCTTTAGGTCACGAGCGAAGCGATTAAGTCGCTGCCATGCTTCATCTTTAGGTCACGATCGAACTATAAGTCGCAAACTCCAGATTGCCAATGCCGCCCCTTCCTTATGTCGCGAGCCGTTAGGTCGCGAGTTGCTAAGTCGCCAGCTAGAAGGTCGCGAAGAAGATAGGTCGCCAGCTTCCTTATGTCGCGAGCAGTTAGGTCGCGAGTTGCTAAGTCGCCAACTAGAAGGTCGCGAAGAAGATAGGTCGCCAGCATTTCTTATGTCGCCAGCTAGAAGATCGTGAAGAGGATAAGTCGCCAGCATTTCTTTAGGTCGCAAAGTTCTGTTAGGTCGTAAGTCGTTTGTAGTCTTTCTTTTATTCGTTTGTACTGTACTGTGTAGTGGTCGAGTTGTATGTGTTGTAAGCCTATAAATAGGCGGGTTTGTGTCACTTGTAATAGTTAGTCAATTTGAATAAAATTTCTTTTTGTGTGCTTTTGTGCCACCATTAAAATCGGTAGTTGAGTGTTATCTCCTATCTCCACTTTCGGCATTCGAGTGCGCTCGAATCAACGATTGTTGAAGCCAATTCACGGAATCAAGTGCGCTTGATCAACATCGAAGAATTGTAGATCTTCTCCCACGGCATCGTGCGCAATCAACGTGTCGAAGATAGCTAAAGTCCGGCATCTCGCGAGATCAACGGATTAGAGCATTTTGGTATCATCAATCCATCGATTCATATTGTTTCATCTAATCGTTTCATCGATTAGTTTGACATGAATTCTTCAATTCGTCGTCATTCGTTATTTCCGCTGCGTCAGATCTACTGCGATGCCCTGCTCCAAGACGACATGGCCCAAGAATCTCACATCCCTCCTCCAGAAGTAACATTTTGAACACTTTGCCTTCAACTCGGGCTTCCTCAACACTTCAAGCATAATTCTCAAGTGTGTCTTGTATTCCTCCTTTGTCCTAGAATAGATCAGAATATCATCCATGAAAACAAGCACGAACTTGTTTAGATGATTCGATAAGACACGGTTCATGAGGTCAACAAAGTATGCCAGAGCATTAGTAGCTTGAATGGCATAACCAACCACTCATAGAAACCAGACGACGTACAAAATGCGGCGATCAGCACACTCTCCTTCGCTACTCTCAACCGGTGAAATCCTATTGCCAGAACCAACTAAGTGAACACCAACGCACCATAGAGCTGATCGAACAAGTCATTAATACATGAGAGTGAATAATTGTTCTTCTTCGTCACTTTATTCAACTCACAGTAATCTACACACAACCTCAAAGAGCCATCTGCCTTAATCGCAAATATTATGGATGTGCCCTACTCAGATATACTCCCTACGAATAGACTCCTTCTTCAACAGGTTATTTACTTGCACCTCCAACTCTTTTTGCTCTCTAGGTGCCGTACGCCTCAAAGGCATAACTAACGGCCTAACTTCCTTCATTAAGTCTATGTAAAACTCAGTCTCTCTATGCGGTAATAATTCGGTTACTTCCTCAAACACATTCAAATACTCTCTAGTGATAGGCGCATATGACAATCCATCCCATGGAGTCCCAAGTAAATATAGAAATCTAACCATGACCTCATCCTCCGATAGGCAGCCAATCACCACCATCCGCCCCTCCACAAGCCCAATCGTCACCAACAACCTTTCACAATCCACTACTATCGCATACCTGCTTAGCTAGTCCATACCCAAGATAATCCAAAACCAACGAAATTAAAAACAAAGCAATCATAAACAAAAGAGCACCCATGACTCAATAAGATCAAACAACGTCAATCCATGCACATGCTAGTGGAGCCTCCAATAGGGTTCATTACAATCAAAGGTCGATCAACTATTTTGGGTTTCAATCCTAGCCTATCTACCAAATCACTAGATATGAAGGAATATGAAGCCACAGTATCAAATAAAACACTTATGGGAACATCGAAAATGAAAGCATACCTTTAATAACAACGCTCTTCCCCTTCTCTTTCGTCGAGGGAGAACTCGACGAAGTCAGAATAACATCCAAAGCATATGCCTTCACAACCAGTTTCTACTACGATGGTTTCAGACAATTTCTTCATTATGTGTCCGGGTTTGCTACAGTTATAACACTTCTTCTTCCCATCAGTTTTGCATTCTCTGATTAGGTGACCCTTGTCTCCACAACCACAATGAATAGGATCTTGTTTAGCCTTCTTCTGAGTGTCCTTTCCCTAAAACTGTTTCCTCTTTCCATTCCATTTCTTCTTGCCTCCACTGCTTTGATGCAATTTTGACTCTTTCTTAGCAACCAGGGCTAATTTGGACTTGGGGTATAAACCCTTTTGGTGAAGAGATTTCTCAACAAGTCTCTCGAATGGCTCACCGATATAACCAACCAACTTCTCCCCCAAAGTAGTCGTCTAAACCCATAATGAACTTCTCATTCTTTCTCAATGGAGTGTCGATGAAAGACATCTCATGCTTCGACAAGCATTAAACTCAACAATATATTCAAAGACAAACAAATCTCCCTGCTTCAAATCAGTAAATTTCCTAAATAGCACCGACTTCTGAGCAACTGGGATGAACTTCTCTTCAAACCGGGCCTTGAACTGATCCCATATAAACTGATCCTCGGGTGTAGCAATGGTAATGGCATTCCATCAGTTCATGGCCCGCCACAGAAGCGGTCTAGAGGCCGGCTTTCTCTTCATGGCATCATCTATTTCCATATCACCAAAGATAAGCTTACAAGTGTCCAACCAATCTTGCACTTTGATAGTTGACTCTGTTTTGAGGAATGGTTTGCCTTTCAAAATGGAGTAGTCTTTTCATAACTTGGAAAAGTCATCTCTCGGCACCTGCACTTGAGCACCACCACCAACAACAACTTTGGAGCAGCCGCTTGGGAATTTTGAAGCATGTTTTTCTTAATCGTGTTGACATAGCTTGCAAGTCAGGATTAATAGCCCTTGATCCCGCTCCTTCCTCAACTCCAGAGATGGAGTTCCTCATAGTGTTTCTTGTTTGCCAGCTCATTCTCGATCTGTAACGAGAATGATCAGTCTCTCAAAAAGAAAACCATGTCAGTGGTACTCGTGTGTGCATGTGACTTAGTTACTATATATACTACTATACAGTCTTAAAAGCCAAAATATATAACATGTTCACACTCTCTTGTATATATATACTCTCGATCCAGTGTAGGATAATAACTCCTTCCCTACCTCTATTGGATCTCGGTATCAACTCAAGTTAATTGCATAACCTAAGATTTGATACCAACTATGAAGACCTCCCTAAACCACCGGCACCTAATATATATAAGATAGTACGCTGCTGGCATGCCCGACCGATGTAGAATGATCATCAAGGTTTTAAAATGAAATAAACATCATAGAACCCGTCGTATACTCACAGCGCATGGAATAAAATATAATATACATCATAGATATAAAACAGGAGAGATAGTAATTGCTAAGTGATCCAAATATCAAAGTATAGATTTACAGGCTTATAAAAGTAGTAATAGAGTTTATACAACAGAAATAAACCCAAATAAATATCCCATAATAATAAGCAAGTACTGCTAAGGCTCCATAGTGTTGCACAATAGAATAAGCATAGAAATCCATATATAATACAAGATAACTCCATCTAGCTCATCCTCTGCATAGCTACTGCATCGCACCTAGACCTGCTCTCTAGTCTACTCATTTAAGAGTACCCGAGATACTAAGAAGCAAAGTATACAATCTCAAGATAGATAATAGTCTGGTGTGAATGATAAATGAATCTCAAAATACTATATAAGTCGATATAGTAAGGAACATAGATATATGAATCATACCTGACATGTCCCTACAACCAAAGAGTTAGCATATAATAACATAACATGGTACTCTACAAATACAGTAAAGGTACACTACAAACCAAGTGTGGTGATGAGTGCCTAGGTATCCCTATCTCAAATACCTATCTACAGCGACATTCTTAGAATGATAGTCTACGAAAGAACAATCAAGACAATGATAACATCAATCAAACAAATGTCATTATCACTTAATGTGCTCTGGATATATGATAACTTGTATGACCTTTCAACAGTCTGGGGTTAATGGAAATCCCAGTTTTCAGTGTACTCTCTTTAACCCGAAGCTGATACTAGACCCATTCAATGAGTCCACTGTACATGAATCCATTCAACTGATCTGGGGTGGCCTTTCAATGTCCCCATGAGCATCCTCACAATACCCCTGCTATGAGTACATCAGAAAACACTCCCAGTATCAGTGATCTCTTGACATGTATGTCCGAACCCTTTCTTTGCTCTATCCAATTTCCATTATCCTTGAGGAACCATTCTACCTTCCTCCATTCCACGATAGAACCATTCAACCATTCTATCCACGGGTCATCTTTTTTAGAACTCGCTCTTTATGGATAACCATTCTCATGACTCCATTCAGCATCGAGCCGCCATCATCGGAACTTAACTCCTTCCATCATCGAGTTGTCCTCGAAGTCTCGAAACCATCATCGTGCCACTATGTCACCATCAAATTCCAAGTGAATGAACGAATACATTCAGCACAATCTACAGGGCCTATTCTTCCCCTTTAGGAATTTTCACATTCATTGGACCCAAATAAACAACTTGGTACCGAGTTGATCTACTCAGCACTTACATATATACTTAGCCAATTTTGGATAAGTCTCCTTCCTTGCTTCTAGCACTTCATTCCTAGATGCTTTAGACCCCGATCCATCCATCAAAACAACTCGGTCCTTATTTCGAAGAATTCTTCTTTGAGTTCTAGAAACAACTCGACATAATATCAAATACTTAGTCAATCCCCTGCATCTTGCTATGCACAACCTTCATTAACCATGCTCTATCCATCCATAAAGTTGACCGGTCCATTCGACCTTCCAAAATAACTAGGTGCCGATGCTTCAACTCCGTGCTAAGTTACGTACTTAGTGAATTTTAAGGTGCAAATTTTACTACAAGCTCCTTCCATGCTCCAGAGCCCCTCCTCCAAGTTTCATCCAATTCCGACCAACTTTGCCTCCGATTTTCCAAATTCACCAACCTATCTACCTAAGCATCCAAAACACTAGAAAACATCATCAAGGCATAACACACAAGCAAAGTATAACATGCGTATACATCCATTCATACAAGAAATACACATAAATATGATAAACAAGCAATTCTAATCTATATCTAACCTTTATACTAGCATATGCATATGATTACTAGGGATTGCAAAACCAATTAGAAATCATTTAAACCTTCAAAATTCAGTTTTAAACATTTATAAAAGTATGATTGAGGTTAGAAAATGTTTTAAGTCAAAATCATATCAAAACATCGTTTTAACTATATAGACATGCATAGTAGGGTGAGAGGTAAAGAAACACTCACCAAATACCCAAAATACCAACATTTCTCCTTAGATCTGAAGTGGACAGCAAAGGAGAAGGATTAAAATCACCCAAAATGATAGTATTTAGCTTCTATATGCTAATCACTGTGATAAATGCGGATTACAGATCTTAAGGCTGGAATAACACAAGAGGGGGGTGAATATTGTTTTATGGACTTTTTAAATCTTTTGAATTTTATTCAATTTAAACACCAACAAATGCAATTCACAAACACATATATAATCACAGATTCAGACATAGATGAAAATACTAAATAAAAGCAGTAATGGAAAGAACACACCAGGATTTTATACTGGTTCGGAGTTACCCTACATCCAGTCCCGTACAATCGTACGGATTTCTTATCAAAATAATCTCCCAGATTACACCCTCGGTTTCAAGGCTACGAGGTACACCCTCCTGTATTCGAGTCCAGGGCAAACTCTCTTGATTTAACCAGGCTACAAGATCACCTAATTGATTTTTGGGGCTACAATCACACCCAATTGATTTCAAGGCTCAACCGCACCTTTTACTCAACAGTTTGATTTACAAAAGAATCTATAACTCTGAATAGCACTGAGATCTTATGGAGAGAGTGGCAGAGAATCAAACAAGAGATAATCAAGTTTGATTCACTTGGTATTTTGGTAGAGTATAGTTTAGGATTCTTTAGAATAAATGTGGAAGATGAAGAGGAGAGAAAATAAATGAAATCTGATAAAAATTCATTTAGAACTTACTGGTATTTATAGTAGAGCAACAGCCTTATCTATTCGTGAAAGGATACGACGAATTGACACTTCTTTTGAAAATTGAAAATTTGAAAATAACAGACACCATGTCGACATGGGGGGTTGAGGGATGTCGACATGCTCAAGGCAAAATTGATGTTTTGATTTTCTTATTAAAATTGGTTTCTATAATTTGTCAAAACAATTTCTAAACTTTGTAAATATATTTGAATATAGTTTAAACATATAAAAGAGTTTAGAAAATAATTTTTAATATATATATTCTTAATAAAGTGATTTAAAATCTGAGTATATAAATATTTTAAAGCTAAATATTTAAAACAAGAGATGGTTTAAAAACAAGGACAATTTTGAAATCAAAATATTAAAAATGATAAAAATAGTTTTGAGGCTAAAATATTTCAAACAAGAGAGATGTCTTTTTGAAAAGAAAGTTTTGAAAACATTTTTAAAAAACAAGAGATATATTTTTGAAAAACATTTTTATAAAATTAGTGGATCAAAATAGGACCACTATATGTTCCACTAGATATTGTCGTGGGTTCCATCCCACTAGGGTTCCATCCCTTTAACAAACTCGAAGTGGATTCCATTCCATGAATAAATTTCGAATAAAGATGTAAGTGCTTTCAAGAAGTTTTAACATAATTCTAGACTACATTATCTTGTACTGTTTGAAATCTTGAACTCTTGATAACTTGATTTCTTGATACTCATGAGTCTTCAATCTTGATATCTTCGATCTTTAAATTCATCAGTCTTATATCTCTATACTGTACAGTCTTCATTCTTGGTACGTGCATGTTTATATTCTGCATATACATATATATCTAAACCATAACGTTAGTATTTATATTTTATAAAAAGTCCTAAGGTTGTTGTCATCAAAACTATCAGCTCAAGGACTAACAATCACCCCTTAAATTAATGATTTAGCCAATGTTAATAAGGAAAAAAATGTGATTTTTGATGAAATTAGGGTTGATGGAGGTCTAGAACTATTTTGGGGAACATGGAAATGGCCTAGATCTATTCCTAAAGCCTCCCTATAGCACAAATTTCGAAATGGGATAGTGGGCCTAAGCATGGTCTTACTTAATTACCCACTCAAACTGCCCAGTAGTAGACAAAACTTAAAATAGCTATAACTTCTAAACGATAAGTCCATTTTTTATTATGACCACTCTGCGGAATGGAAAACAATCTTCCTAAAGCAATGGAAGTGGTTTGAGACCCTAATTTGGATTCGATCAAAAGTTATAGTCTAAATAATATTTTAAGGGTCAAAATGGTCACATAGAAATTCAGTAAAAATTCTTAGATTTGGAAAATGTCCCTAAGAATAACTTTCCAAAATTTTTGAGTTATACAACCTCGTATGAGTAAAATAAAAATATTTTATGATCCTTCGATATGTAAAACACGGGTTGTTACATCTTCAGTGTTAGAGAAAAGATTACAGGGCTCAAAGCAAAGGCCACTCAAACAAATGAAGAAGCGAAGGCCATTCTATTCCAATTCTTTGCCAATGTGAATGGAACAAAGAGTTTAAAATGGCTTGGGAGAGTTATCTGACCACACTGGCCGAAGATTGGGAAGAGATCCTTCGCAAGTCCAATGAAGCCAACCAAAGCATCGTCGAAGCCTGTATAAAGTCAATATTTTTGGATGAGGAAGATCATATAGCCTTAGAAAAAGGGAAGGCAATCTTGGCTGCATAAGATGTATCCGTAGGGAAGGCAGCTGTTGAGACTCCTGCTGGTCACATCGCATCGGACCAAGCGAAAACATATACTCCCACTTCAGAAGGTCGTGCTGCAGACTCACTTCTATGATGGCCACCTCTGAGGCCACAGTCATTGGAACCCCTATCCATCTCATATAAAATGATGGAGTTCCCCATCTCACTCCTCTGGCCATTCAATCGACAAAATATTATATCGAGGAAGGGGAAGTTGTTAAATCTTTGGACGTTGACACTCCATCTGGCAAGGTATATTTCTCATTTCATCGGTCTTCAAGATACTTCAATTCTCGCCAGAGGACGTCGCTAATTTACACTATTATGGCTATCAAGTTACAGGTCATCCGTCACTGCCCCCTCCCCCACCATCTACTCAAGGCCTAGGCCCAAATGCAATTCAACTATGTCGATCTCCATCATCACAGCATCGATCTCTCTAACTCCTCCTTTCAGCTTCAGCCCTGACACAGACTCGAAGAAAATATGGGCACTGGATAGGTTAGAGGATGTTGATCTGTCTCAAGAAGAGGAGGCCATTATCATAGGCACGAAGGATCTATATGATTCAATTACAATGATAGAGAGGTTGAAGCATGACTTTGACTAGATCAAGATTAAGCTTGAGCCTGGATTAGAAAAGCTTGCGGTCAGCTGTCTAACCATCACTTATTCCCGAAGTGCCTCCACTGAAAATCAAGCCTCCTAAAGGTCATGGTGTTGACGGATCTAAGCACTCCGACCCTACCTTCAAAAAACCTAAGGATCCATTATATGAGATAACCAAAGAAAAAGTCTTTTCTTCTGAGGATAATTCTGTAAAAAAGGAAAGGAGAATACTCCTAGGAAATGCCATACCAAACGGCCCATCAGGAGGAGGAGCAAACATGAAAGAGAGTAATAGGTGGCTATCTTTGCTTTTGTGGGATGGTTTCTTTTGTCCTTTTCATGTATTTTGTTTCTTTTTTGCACTTTCTTCCATCATTGTACTTGAGAATCCCCACAATCCTTGTATAAAAGATTTGTGTAAATAAATGACTATTTCTATTCAATCTTATACGCATTTACATTTTTGCATCTTTTGTTTTACTAGCTAATATTTCTACCTGTATAAATAATACAATCATTTGTAATTCAATTATATTTATATTATACATACATGTATCGCAATGCTATTATTTATTGCAACTCCGTACATATAAATAAATTTCCACGATTCCTCGGTATTATTTTATTACTCAGTTATGTTCATAATTGCCAATGTGCTTCTTTCTTGGCTTAACAATACTATGTTTACTTGGCTAACTCTGTGGCCAACCTTGTTTAACTTTGATCAGGTTTCATACGATCGTAAATAGGATTGTACTCATAGAGGCTTCTTGCTCCGCATTGTTTCTTCTCTCCGAGAAATGGTATTTTGGGCATCTTTCTCTAGACACCCAAATTCGATCTCACTTGTCTTTGGGCATTAATCGAATACACTAATTGACCATCATTACTTACCTTCAGTCAGTCGTGTCTCGCCATGCCGTAAGTGTGGTCGTATTTATAAAAGGTTCAATTATACACCATCCCCTATCTTCGAGAATTAATGTTTTAGATGGTTGTCTCTAAGCAACCATTTTCGATTTTTCCTATCCATGGGAATTGATCAAAATCATTCACCGTACATCATCCTTAACTTCAGCCAGGCGTTAACCGTGGGGTTATAAGCGTAGCATGAAAGTTTTGATTGTACACCAGTTCTTATCTTCGAGAAATCATGTTTTCGGTTGTATACCCTAGGGCAATCCTCTTTGACTATGCTTATCTCCGGTCATTGGTCAAATATCAAATGGGCAGGTGAAAATCATTTGATCAACCCCAGCATGATTATGCTTCTCTGATCCGATCATGGATCAAAGGAGTTCACTGGAACCTATCTGCAGGTACCTGATTATGACACTAATCTTGCAGAACAAAGTTTAACTTATAAGAAAACGATTCAATTGGTTCCAAAAGCTAACTTTATTTCTAAACAAAAGAAATGGCAAGTCAAGCCTTATTACATTGCCTCTAGTCAAATAGGGTGGTTTATTTGAAGAAAATAAATAAATCTAAGTGAAATAGCGTCGTAAATGCTTATTATTCTATGCCCGTAGAATTGGGTCCCATCAACCGTCGATAGCTTAAAATTTGCATCTCCAAGCTTCTGCTTTATTATATAGGGACCTCTCCAATTCAAATCGACTGCCCCCATTTCAGGTAGAACATGTATCAAAATGAGGCCACCTACCACAAAGGTATGGTTTCTGGCCTTGGCATTGAAGTGTTTTGCTACTCTTTTCTGGTATGCAGCTACTCTTAGTTCAGCCTCTTCTGATTTCTCGTCAACCAATTAGAGGGACTTAAGCAAGAGTTCCTAATTCACATTAGGATCGTAATGCTTTCTCTGTTGAGAATGGACTTCCAGTTCTATCAGAATTACGGCTTCAGCGCCAAAGGTCAAAGTGAATGGAGTATGCCCGGTTGCAGACTTATATTCATTATGTAAGCCCATAATGCTTGTGGTAACTCAACTACGAAGTTACCTCGTCAGTCATTTCTTTAGGATAGATTTGATGATCTTGTTCACCATCTCCATTTGTCAATTCATTTGCAGGTGCGCTACTGCCAAGAAGCTCTTCGTATTCAGTATCGATTATAGAAGTCTTTGAACTTGGTACTCTTGAATTGAGTTTCATTGTCAGTAAGGATCTTCTATGGGACTCCAAATCTGTATATTATGTTCTTCACCACAAAGTATATCACTTTTTTTGTAATGTTGTGGCCAACAATTCCACTTCAATCCACTTCGTGAAGTAGTCCACAACTACGATAGTATACTTCACTCCACCATATGACAACCGTATCACATCGATTGTATCAATTCCCTAAACCATAAATAACCATAGGCTAACCATTTGTATAAGCTCTATAGATGAGAATATCTATATCTTCACAAACTTGTGGTACCTATCACATCATCTGTGTAGTCAGCTGTGTCCCAATCGATCGTTGGTCAAAAATATCCATATCGAAGTATCTTCTTCGCTAATATTTTCCCTCCCTAATTTGATTACCATAGCCTCCTTCATGGACATCTAAAATCATCTTCCTAGCATCGTCTTTGTTGAAACATGCAGCAAACGGATTGAGAATCCTCTCTGATATAGCATTCCTTGCATAATAAATCATGGCACCTTACGAAGAGGCTTTTGCCATTCATTTCATCTACGCAGGAGAATTCCATTCAACAAATAATCTTTAATTAGAGTCATCCATGAATCCTTTTCTTCCTCGACCCTCAAGAACCAATCAACATCTATCTGATCGATGCTTGAAGCTAATATAACTTCCAATGGAATAAGTGCCATATGCTACTCATCCCTAAAGCCGACAAGTTTGGCTAGTGAATCAACTTTAATATTTTCTTCTCTGGGAAAGTGCATGATTGTTTAATGTTCAATATCATTCAATAGTTCCAGTGTCCTTATCAGGTAAGGGGTAAATCTCCTTCCCTTAACCTGAAATTCCTTTTTGACTTGGCAGACTACCAATTGGAATTTGCTAAATATATGTAGTGTCTTGACTCCTAGTTGTTTCGATATTGTGAGCCCTGTAATTAATGCTTCATATTTAACTTTATTATTTATTGCCAAGAATTCTAGCTTTAGTGCATAGTGTTATCCGGCATTTTGACCCGGCTATGTCCGAACTGATTGGACAAGTTAGAGTCGACTTTCATTAAGGCCAGCAAACCCAAAAGCGATGATTGTGGGGTGTAGGAATCAAGTACAGATAATAATACGAAGCTATGATCGAATGGAATTGAGAGATATGCTATATAGAATATTCTAATTATGGAATATAGTCTAGTCTAGAAAAGGAATCAGGTATGATCCCTCTTAACCAAAGGAATCTGATTACTTCAGCTAAACAAGTGCAACTAAATGGAAAACAATCGATATCTCAAAATCTAGAAGTCCAATACATATGAAACTTTCGAAATAAGATGTGAGGACCCTATGGAGTCCACCTTAGGGATCACACCCCAAAAGGAGCAAGCAGGAGGGATCGACCCTCTTCCCTCTAGAGGGATCACCCAGAATCAGGATACACAACATGTTGCAACAAAGAATGATCAATAGCTCAAGTTCTACTAATCCAATTGGCATAAATTTTGGAGGCTAAGCATATTACAACGTACAGAAGCTCCCATACGGATCACACCCCCAAACTCCTCCAAAATAGGGATCAGCCTCAATCCATATTTCTTGGGATTTGGACCATGTGATTCCTCCTGTGGGCCTATGGTTTTGGAGATCCTTCTACCGAATTTTCAGGGAGATATTTCACAATCTTCCTCTATAAATACAGGTTTGATTATTAATTTTGTGGATCTTTACGATGCTTGTTGTTTTGTACTCTTTTGTAACTATGGATTTTCATCCGATTCCTATTGTACTCAGTCTATAAGGCAATTAATAAAACCATCTCTTCAAAGTGGACGTAGGCAAACAACGCCGAACCACCATAAATTGATGTGTCTTTGTTATTAGCTTATTTCTAATTACTTTACTGCTATATTCTCTCTGTTTACATTTATTATTATTCATTTATTCCTTTATAAAATCTCTATTGGGTGTTTGTGACATCATTTTGGTGCTAACATTTTGGTGCTTTCATTCAGAGACAAGCTTCTCGGCCTTATTTGGATCTCTTTGCTACTGCTGGCTTGCACAAATCCCAGGAAGAGATTCGAAATTACCTTTAAATAGTTTATCCATTTTATTTAGATTGGTAAAAGTCTAAGGAAAACTATCAACAATGGTAAGGAACACCAGATCTACCTCTCAAAACATAGAAGGAAACGAGAATGCCAACATTCAATAAGGAGGCAAGAGTAATCTGCTAGTAGATGTTAATGCTACCAATCCAGTTGATGTCCAGAATCCAGCTGATTCCATTACTAGGTCTGATTTCTAGAATCTAATGAGAGAGCTCATGGATAGTCGCCAACAGTTAAACCAACATATTCAAGCCAATATCGATCTAATGAATCAATTCAAAATGCAACAGCGTGGGAAAACTAGGCGGGAGCCAACCCCTTATTCTGCATCGGAGAGCTCTGCTTCATTAGATGATTATCACAGATGCAGACATCGTAGAATTGACGGATATCACACAGAAGCATTTGGATGTCGACCAAAAAACTTACCTAGGATACCAGGACCGATTGGACCTGAATCCTCTAGAGGGATCAGGGTCGATCCCTCCTCCAGAGGAGGAAATTTGTCTCTTCCCGGTGGAGCACAAGCTGGAGCCGCCACGATTGATTTCAATGCTGGAATTCAGGTGGATGCAGACCAGTTACCTCCTCATAATGACGATTAAGTGAACGCATATGATATACATTGAGAGGATGTTGAGCCAAGAAGGAATGGAACGACCCGTAGACATCGACCAGACCATTCATGTGAGGTGGAGCATGACTACCTCTTAGCTCCAACTACTCAAACGTCGGACTTGACGGCTATGATCAAGTAGCTAGTAAGGGAGATCCAAGGCTAGAGCAATTTATGATTGGGGGATCTCTAGGAGGCATACCCTGTTCACTGACAATATCCTACATATAGAGTATCCAAGGAGGTTCAGCATGCCGTCGATGCCTGCCTACGGGGGAAAAACCGACACCCAGGCAACACATCATGAGATATAAATGGTTGATGGATTCAACACGAGCTAATGATGCCACAAAATGCAGATGTTTTCCTATTACTCCCTCTGGCATAGCAATGATGTGGTTTACAAAATTACCCCACGGTCAATCTCTATATTTGATGATTTGGCAACAAAATTTTTGGTGTAGTTCTGTATGCATGCAACTCACCCCAAAGATGTAATGTCCCTATTAAGTGTGATCCTGGCACTAGGAGAATCGCTGAAAGACTTTTGGTGAGATTTCATACAGCCACCACAGAAGTTAGTTATATGAATGAATATTCAATATTGATGGCGGTAACAAGTGGATTGACCCAGAATGCGACTTTGGCGATTGATTAGCTATCAAACTACCTGCGATGTTGGAGCGTTTCTATGAAAAAGCAGCTCAGTTTTTAAGGAAAGAGGAAACTAGATGCTCTAGTAATGTTGTAGGGCTAAGTGGAGAGGGAGTGCAGAGTAACATCGCTGTGAAACGGTCTGGGGAGATTTTCAGGAAAGTTCAAGTAAATATCCCAAATAAACTGAATGAGCAAAAGAAAGGCAGTGATAGGAACTATGAACAAAAATGGATTCATGAAGAAGAAAGTCTAGGATTCCAATGTATAATACCTATACACCATAGAATACATCTGCAGAGAACGTTTAATTGTCTACGTGCAATACCATGCAGTATAGGAAGCCACCTCCGAAACAATCGACGAAGAAGCAAAATTAACTGGAAAATATTGTCGGTTCCACGAATGCTATGGTCATAACACAAATGAACTTAGGCATCTCTAGGATGTTATCAAGAAACTGATTCGGGAAAGAAAACTACAGTGGTTTATTAAAGCCTTGTAGGATGGTAGGCAAGGGACATCCGACCCTAACCGAGGACAAGCACCACACAGGGCTGAGGAGCCTGCGCGGACTGGTGTAAGGTTAGTGATCAATACAATAACTGGAGGGCCACACCGATCTGATAAGAGCTGGCACGAGATGGAGCGCTATGCTAGCAGAATCAAGCATATGAATTTTTAGTCTTTCTAAAGTACAGAAGATGGGGCTTCGATAAAACAGCAATGTACAATGGAAGATGACATTGTATTCAGAAATAGAGATGCAAACAAGGTGGTGCATCCACGATCGACCCAATGGTCATTTTGGCCATGATCGGCCTTGCCTTAGTGAGGAGAATCTTGGTGGACTGTGGTAGTTCCGTGAATATAATTTTCAAAAAGGCTTACGATTAAATAAGGATATAATCCAAGGATTTGAAACTGTCTAATGCCCGCATTCATGGCTTTAACAGTGCTACGATCGATGTTGTCGGTTGGTTGAATTACCCATGGAGTTGGGGGAAGGTAACCACCAGAGAGTGTGGATGTTGCCATTTGTTGTCTTGGATGTTGACTCTCTATATAATGCCTTTCTGGACTGATCGGCCCTAGCTGAATTCCGAGTAGCCCTTGCCCCATTGTATTTGACTTTGAAGTTCCCAACTGATAATGGTCTTGGAGTTGTACTTGGCGACCAGGCGACCGGACATGCCTGTTATATAGCTGAGTTGAGTGACGCTCAACGGAAGGAGAAAGGTAGGGGTATGGGCAAGTCTCTCCGCATCCAAACCACCGAAGATTAACAACCAGCGCCTAGGCCTTGGATCGAGCACCATAGCTAGTTCTATAAAGACATGGATTTGAGGGATAATGAGGAAGAGCCCAAAGAAACCAAGGCCACGCTGCTGAGCTGATGATTGACATCACGGTCAACCACGACGACCCGTTACAGGTCCTAAAGATCATGTCATAGCTCAGCCCGTCGATGATGAAGGAACTTACTAGTTTTCTCCGAGTGAATATTGATGTGTTTGCTTGGACTCATTCTGATATGTGTGGGAACTCGCTTGTCATTACGAGCCATACATTAAGTATCGACCTGAGGCATGTCCCGGTGAAACAGAAAAGGCATGGCATGGATTCAGAGAGATCTGTCACACTTAAAGAGGAGGTGGATATGCTCAAAAGCAATGGGTTTATTCGTGATGCCATATACCCGAAATGGGTATCTAATCCTGTACTTGTGAGAAAGGCAAACGAAAAATGCGGACATGTGTTGACTATTCAAACTTGAATAAGGCATGCCCTAAAGACAGCTTTCCCCTTCCGAAGATTGATCTACTAGTGGACTCAACCGCAGAACACGAGTTACTATCTTTTATTGATGCGTACTCCGAATATAATTAAATCCAAATGCACTTCCCCAACCAGGAGTATACCAGCTTTATTACCGACTTTGAATTGTATTGCTATGTGGTAATGCCATTTGGATTGAAGAATGCTGTATTAACTTATCAACGCCTGGTCAGTCGAATGTTTAAAGATCGGATTGGAAAGACGATGGAGGTATACGTGGATGATATGCTAGTGAAGTCATGACGATCAAGTGACCATATAAGAGACTTAGCAGAATTGTTCGATATCCATCAATATTACAAAATGAAGATCAATCCTTTGAAATATTCTTTTGGCATTGCACTAGAAAATTTCTTAGGTTTCATCATCAATGCTTGTGGTATTGAAGCCAATCCCGAGAAGATTCGAGTAATTCGCAACATCCAAGTGCCAAAGACCATCAAACAAGTACAAAGCCTAAATGGGAAGGTTGCCGCCCTAATTCAATTTATTTCAGAGCCACTGATAAATGCATTCCTTTCTTCGACTAGATTACAGGAGTGAAAATGAACTTTGAATGGACACGAGATTATGAAGACACATTCCAAGCTTTAGTGAACCACTTAGAGAGGCCTTCCACTTGTCAAAACTAGTGAATCATGAAGACTTGTTTATCTACTTGGACGTGTCAGTGCACGCTATAAGTGTCGTAGTGCCGCACTGTTTCGCAAGGGGAATCGAATCCAGAGACCGGACTATTATGTTAGCAAGCGATTAACAGAAAATGAAAGGAACTATCCGAAGATAGAGAAATTGGTGTATTGCTTCATGAAAGCTCCGCCCCTATTTTTAGGCTCATCGCATCAACATTTATACTGATTAGCCATTACGACAGGTCCTACAGCGACCTGAGACGTCTAAAAGGTTACCTAAGTGGAACATTGAGTTGAGCAATTTGACATTACCTATCTCCCTTGAAGAGTCATCAAGCGATAGGCGCTGGCGAACTTTATAGTTGAGTTCACTACATACGATGATCTTCTAGAAAGTAGTGAAGCCTCTACCATCTGATGGAAAATGTAGGCGAATGGAGCCTCCAATGATCGTTGTTTTGGAGATGGAGTCGTGCTAGTAACTCCAGAGGATCGATAAATTTGTTATGCTTTGAAGCTTGACTTCCCTACAATGAACAATAAAGCTGAGTTTGAAGCTCTGATTGTTGGAATCAAACTTGCCAGAGAACTGGGAATAAAATCACTTAAAATCTTTTGCGATTCTCAGTTGGTAGTATACCAAGGTAGGGAGATTATCAGGTTAAAGGAAAATGACTCGCTCCATACCTTATCCGAGTCCAAGAGCTATTGACTGACTTTGAGCATTATGACATCGTACACATTCCTTGGAATTAAAACAAAGTGGCCGACTCATTGGTGAAGTTTGCTAGCACCGGGGATGCATAACAAATGAGCTTAGTTCTAGTCACAGTACTAGACGCTCTGAGCATAAACCAGATGGAAATCGACTGGGTACTAGAGATGAAGCCTAATAAGGAGTCGTGGATGACTCCAATTAAAGATTATTTGCTACAGGGAATCCTTCCCGAATGGAGGAATGAAAGATGACAAATCCTCTACAAAGCTTCACGATATATCATTCAGGAAGAAATCGTGTACAGAAAGGGTTTTTCTATTCCCCTGTTTTGATGTATCGTTCATGATGAAATAAAATGAGTCCTAAAGGAAGTTCATGAAGGGGAATGTGGCGGTCACACCGGGGGGCAAACCCTAGCAAAGAAAATACTCTGTTATGGGTATTATTGGACAACTGTCAACCGAGATGCTGATTACGCTAAGTGATGCGACAAATGCCACATGTATGAAAATGTTCCGAGAGCTCCACCGACAAAAATTACACAAATGGTCAGTCCATGACCGTTTTCCACATGGGGATAGATATTATTGGTTCCTTACCGATCTTTAAAGGTTGTGCGAAATATGCCATCGTAGTAGTTGATTACTTTACCAAATGGGCTGAAGCAGAACCTTTAACCACGATCACGATGAAGAGAGTAATCAACTTCATTGTCTGGAACACCATCTTTCATTTTGGCCTCCCACAAACCATTATAACTGATAATGGGACTCAATTCGATGGCACTGAATTCAAAGACTTCTACCGTAGGCATCATATTGAAAAGAGATTTACGGCAGTTGCTCACCCTCAAGCAAATGGACAAGTTGAAGCTGTAAATAAAATCATAAAGTTCATTTTGAAGAAATGTTTGGAAAAGGCTAGACGCAAGTGGGTAGATGAACTCTTAACAGCATTATGGGCTTACATAACCACCCATAGGTCCGCGATTGGCCATACTCCATTCGCCCTTGCTTACGGCTCCTAAGCTATTATTCTTGTTGAACTTGAAGTACCTTCTTATCGAGTGACCTACTACGACCCCAAAATAATTGAGATCTCCTTTTAGAATATCTAGACTTTGAAGATGAGAAGCGCGGAGAAGCTGATTTATGGGCACTTGCACATCGGCGCCGAGTCGCCCGATACTACAATACTAAAGTCCGACCTAAAACCTCTGAAATCGGCGATCTTGTCTTGAAACGGGTTTTTCCTATCCCGTCACACATGAATCCTACTTGGAAAGGACCTTATGTCATTGAATAGTGGCTTGGAGAAGGAACTTTCAAGCTAGTGACTGTTGATGGAGTCACACTCCCAAAGGCATGGAATAACGAGCATTTACGATGCTATTTCACTTAGTTTATTCTTTTTCATTCAGTTGTATTTAATTTTCAATTTTGCTTTAGAATTTTGTTTTCTAGATATGTAATAAGACAAATTATGTCACCTCTTTCCATTCGACAAATTAATTTTGAAATTTCCTTCATATTTGTGATTACTAAAGCATTACGTATTAGTTATGATACCCGACTAACTAATATTGACTTGTCTGAGAAGGTTCCCATAGTTTGGAACCAGTCGATTACACAAGTTCACGATTGAACTAAACAAAATGAACATGGTCCGACCATTCATTCAATGATTCTCACTCACAACCCAATGGACGGAGTTCCTAACGAGGAATGGACATGACTTGACCATCCGATAATCAAATTAATATCACCAAACGATGGGACGGACATGAATCAAAATTGATCGTGGCACGGCCGATCGCTCGCTAAGTCAAACCCTAGACTTGGGTGCAAATCAATCAATTAAAGAAAGTACGATGCGATATTTTCCAAAATAACTCTTAGTCCCCAGAGTGTGGACTGGAGTATAAATACAAATTGGGTGCGATTCGATCACCCACCAACTAACTCTTATCTATAGAGTACGGATATGTGTATAAACAAATAGATGAGTGCGGTTCAACCACTCACTATTCCATAAACTCTAACCTAAAATCGACAGGACGAGTATAAATTCGCTAAGGATGGAGCTGGACCATCCACTATCAAACTCAGTAAACCCAAGACTGGGAGCAGGAGTATAGTCACTTAAATGTTGAATTCGACAATGAAACACTAGGGCTCGAGCCTAGTGTTTGGTACAACTTGAGGTCATGACCACACGGAGACCTTGAGTAAAAATTAACAGATGATTATTCAAATTATAGAGCAACGAATTACAAGTACATTGAATGGAAAAGTAATAGCTTGACTACTTAAACAAGTTCACGTAAGAGTTCAACAAAAAATAAAGAACTTTTATTTACGCATTAAACTTGGAAATCGTAGTACAAGTTTATCCAAAAGCAGGAGCCGTACCTGCACATACATAACCAACAAAAAGAAAGACAACTCCATAAGCTATATACAAACTAAGCCGATGTGATGGCTACTTCTTTTGCTTCTTCTTCCTTTTGAGTTTCTTGGGAGTGGACCTACTTGAGCCTCCGCCTGTTCCTCTCTTTGACCCCTTATCACTACCTTTACCACCTTTGGTAGGAGAGCTTTCAGATGTTGGACGGAGTCCTCTGAGAATCGACCCGCCAGGTGGAACGACTTAAAGAGGGATAAGGTTTGGGTCATCGACGTCCACATCAATGGGTTCGGTTTTAGCTTTGTTCTTCAATAACTCCTCTCTCTTGATGCGCTCTTTCAAGCTGAGCTCATCAGTGTGTTCGGAGACATCCGTACATCATCATATTCATCTTGCAGCGGCTGATCGTCGGTCTTTTAATCGGCAAGAGCTCTAATAACTTGAGCATCGGGCCCTGGAATGTCAGTAGTCGCTGGAACATCAATAAGTTTTGATTGTTGCTCTACAACGACACCACTTCCCAGAGTTTGACTGGGAGCCGAAAGACCAGCAGATCACGAGAACAAGAAAATAAGCCCGGAATAATTGGGCATGAAGAACAAAACCTCTCGAGTAATGGAGTATTGAGCGGGATACCTGCATCTGACTGACTTTCAGGTTTTGCCGGAGTGCTCCCTGCTTGAATAGGAGTCAGCACCTTTGATTTATAACCAGGTCTATCTGGATCATAGCTTGGATCTTGTCCTGGGCCAAGTGAAACC
This sequence comes from Allium fistulosum, assembly GCA_030737815.1. Lineage (NCBI taxonomy): Eukaryota > Viridiplantae > Streptophyta > Magnoliopsida > Asparagales > Amaryllidaceae > Allium > Allium fistulosum. Next base: position 294,954,714 of record CM060908.1, on the reverse strand, counting down.
GATGCTCCAGCTGGTTGAAGTGAACGGAAACCTTTAGGATCGGACTTCGAAGCTTCAGCGATGTCTTCACTTTTCCAAAGGGTGCCAAAATATCAAAGTATCGGAGCCTTGCAGTGGCAAGATCTAAAGGTTTATTCCCATGAAGGATCTCTCATACCAATTTCTCCTCATCCAAACCCGCTTTGCCAAGGGCTTTCTTCCTCATTTCAGCTATATATTCCCAAGTCTCGACAAGCAATTAGAGATAGCCCTCTCTAAGAAAACTCAAGTCATGGTGGATTAGTACCTTGGCATTATATTCAACAATCTAAGGATCAAACATGTCCTTAATCTCATTCTGGCCATCCTCTTTAGCATCCTACAACCGGGCCTCAATTTGCCTTCTGACTTCATTACGACCAGCTTCCCTTGCCTCTTCCTTAAGAGATTCGATTTGAGTGAGCTGCTCATCAAGTTTAATTTTCAGCTCCCGAGCCTCGATGGCCTATTCACAATACTTTTGAGACTCCTCTTGAGCCTCATGTTTTTTTCCTTATCTTTCTTAAGAAGCTCTTCCAGTTCCTAAATGCGGTGGGATAGAGTGTCTTTCCCTTTTTGCAGTGTGTCCTTCTCCAGAGCAAGCACACCGCTACCGCTAAGGGCAGCGTCCAGCTCCTTTTTGTGAGTCAGTTCCAGATGATTAACTGCTTAGAATGTTTCTTTATCACTCTTCTCTATCGTGGCTAAGTTCACGGTTTAACTCCATGGTCTCATCATCTTGGTTTTTGATTATGTTTTTATCATGGATCACCTTCAGCTTAAAGCGATTGATTTCATATTGCCTTTCAGTAGAAACCTCAGAGATTTTCTCAGCTAAGTGCTGGAATGCTTCATGCTGCAAAAAAACATCATTGACACATGTAAGTGAACTCACTTTTGCACTCCTTGGAATTGTAAGGGTAGAAGGAAGAAACTTTAGCCCATCAAAGCAAATTTTTGGAAAATTGACCTTAAGTTTAGCCAATATTTCTGCCGTGGAGGCCTCGGGAGCTGTAGTTGTCAAAGTTGGATTAGAAGCAACAATAAGGCATTTGCTCGACCAGTGACCGCGAGGCTGTCGAGAACCAGATGACCCCAAATAATGCTCGGGTGGCACAGTAGTTTGGGAAACATGAGAAGAGGTCTGATCGTGGCTATGCGTAGGAGGATTGCGCTGAACTTCTTAATGAGATGATTGAGATTTGGACTTGTGCTTAGAGGATGAGGACTCCATTGAACGATGACTTATTTCTCGACTTTCACCCTTTTCTTGACGCCTGCTCGAGTCTGGACCACGTCAGGATCCATACTGTGTTAAGGATCTCCTAAGGCGATCAAAGGCATGAGAATAAGACATAGCACCTGTAAACCAAACAAGAGTGTATAAGTAACCATCAAATAAAAGATAGACAAAAATCATGCAATGAAGTGCGCGTGATTGCGAATGTCCTAATGTCCACCCGGCAGACTAGTTATCGTGGCCTTGTTCATAGGAGTGATTTTCCCTTTGCTATTGAGAGGAATGTCATCATCGGTCCTTGGTGGGAGAATTATGCCCCTCGACACTAATGTTGGAAAATTCAAAAGTCTCGATGTCATCTAGAATCGGTAGATTTAAGAATCCTTCCATCGAACTTTCTAAAGGTTAAGAGGAAGATTTTTCTTCAACAGAGGTGATAGTGAACTTGGACTTTTTAGCAGTTTTTCTCCTACGGAGTTTGTATGCTAACTTTTTTCCTTTTCTTGATGGTGCATGAGATTGCATGCCTTGTGATGATTCGATCACAGGCGCGTTGCCCGAACCTACATTATCATTGTCAGGCTTGATAGCTTCGTCGCCTCTAATTTCACCTACTTTGGCATTGTCCTGAGCCTCCTCGATTGAGGGCACGACAGGGCTATCAGCGACGCCTTCCTGTTCGACCATGTTTCTTTGCTTTACGATGCTTCCTAGAATCCCAATGTTGTGACCTTCTTCTAGAAACCCAAAAAGAGACAACCACTCATCGGTTAAAAGGGATCTGATGTCCCTGTCCTCAACTAGGGTGGTGTAGATTGTAGAAACTGCCCTTGAAAAACTATCACCTTCAAGTCATGAAAGGACATCTGTAAATTTTCAAAGTATTTGTTATTTTAGGATAAGACTTGGACTTAAGAATTTAAGAATAAAGTGAAGGCAACACTTAAGTCCTTCCAACCATCGCCTCGTGAAGCCAGGTGGACAATGAACGTAGAACCATTCATGTTTAAAGACACTGAGCTTGTTCCAAGCACCAGCAAGAACTTGACAGTTGGGCGCAGGCTCGAGGAAAGTATAAGAAAGACTTCCCATCCATTGCTTAAAATTAATGATGAACCTGATGTCTAACGGAGATGGTCGATGGAACAGAACATCCATAAATAGCAAGAAAGTGCTGCAAAGAAAAGCACAACTATTGGATGCAGCTGAGCAGGAGCTATTCCCAAATAATTTATCATCTCTCGGATAAAAGAATAAAAAGATGGCATACATCCAGCCCAGCACATAAATTTATTACATGCCGTATACCCCTCTGGGGGTAAGTGGGCCTTGTTATTCCCTTAAAGGACTAGAATATTTCCCAACGTGATCCCATGTTTAGAGAACAACCAACGGAGAGCAGCCTCACCAATTCTGGAGGTCTAGGAATCCACTGGGTTATCCAGAAATACGACACCCTCTATAATGTTAGGGGCATGATTTATCTCTTCCATCAGAAGGATGGTAACGTTGGAGAAAAGGTCAACCAACGGACCAAAACTCTCTGATAGCTCAGTTTGGTGTTCCAGAGAAAGTTTACCGGATACAGTCGCATAACTCAACTCGGCACCTGGATTGCTATGCTGTGAAGGTTGTCCAGAAGACATTATGGATAAACCCCCTAAACATCTGGAGCCTATATCAACTAAACTCGGTAGATAATCAAGATTAGAAAAATTAATCTGTCCCCCCATGCTAAGTGTAAACTAGTGTGGTGCAGTGTTGTGCAGAGATAAACAGTTCATAATTAAAAGAAAAAGTAGTGACAAGACTTTGGATTCTGATCAGAGTGACCGTCATCGCTGACCGTCCCAACTGGCATTTACGTAGATCGGTTATAGTAGCTCCGGGATCGGCCATCGGCATATAAGAGCATGAAGTTCATTACTCAGGTTTATATGTTGGATTTTAGTTCATATTCAAGTCCCAGAAGTTTAATCATTCGATTTCGAGTTCAAAGTTGGTTATGAAAGTCCTGTTGTCCATTAAACTTCATACGTTCAAGTTCACTATTATAGGATTGGTTCTAAGTGTGCATACAAGTTTACATGGATTGGTTTGTTTAAGTGTTAAAGCTCGGTTTAAGGGCCTAAAATTGGCCAAGTCCCATTGTTGGTCCCTCTCATAAAGAAAACAACCGGTCCTTCTTAACCAACATGACCAATCCCTATTCTCATATCTCAACATAGCTGATCCCTATGCCAAAGCCAACTTGATCGATCCCTTTATGCTATAAGGACACTGATCCCTCCTCAAACTTCCATCCCATTTATGAAAATAACCCATCCCTCTCCACATCGGTACACGACCGATCCCTTCCTACACCAAACCATGACCAATCCCTCTCATAGCCACTGCACCGATCCATATACTTAACCTTTCTCGTCCTCCACTTTTACCTTGTTAACTGATCCCTCTAAACTCGAGTAATATCGATCCCTCCCTTTAACAAATTTCCATGCCTAATTTCCACAAATCTCCTCACTCCTTATCTTCTCCTCTCCTACCACCTCACTAAACCCAATGTCGCCATTATTCTCCTCTTCGTCACCTAATTCAACCCATGGCAAGACCTAACCCATCATTTCATCATGAATCAAAATCATATGCAAATCAAAACCTACCTATATGTATATGAGTATGGATTATCACACACGAGATGGTGTGAGTTTCAATTCAAGTTAAGGGCTAGGCAAAGTTCTTGAATTCAGGGGGGTGGATTGAGTGATGGAGATGATGATAGTTTCGAAGGGAGGAAGAGGGGGTTCGGCTCTAAGGTAAGGGAAAAAAGGTCCGGTATTGAACGAAATAAAAGAAAATTGAACTAAAATCAATAAGTGAAGGGATAGAGGAATGGAGTATCAACTTATATAAGAGGGTTTGTAGGGACCTTCCTGCTTTAGCTTCTCCACGAAGCTGAAAACATTAAGTCCCTAATGTTGAGAGGGCATCGGGTATGATCCCTACCCAAGGGGGATCCATCCGATCCCTATTAACACACACACACACACAAATATATATATATATATAAATGTAATGAAATTTCATCTAATTTAACAAAAATTGGCGATGACCTCGGAGCATGAAAACGCATTCGGGAACCAACGATAAGAACGTGTGCCTGAACATGCACGTGAATATTCCAAAAATCCAATTTTTGAAATTAACAGATATTGAACTCTCACGTGGAGCTTTCAAAGACAAAACTGGATCAGATAGCCAAAGCTTACTAGTCTTGTAGAACCAGACACAGATAGCAACTAACGGAATATAATCTTGAATTTACATTATTGAAAATTGACCAAGCGCCGTGACGATCAAAGATAGATATAACACTCTGGAAACAATGATCCAACGGAAGGGTAACGACTATTCGGGAAAAATAGATGGAGTTCGTTCCAATGACCCTAACTTGCTTTGATTCAAAAGCACATCATGTTCGACACAAGACGTACTTTAAGGGGTAAGTGTTATCCATCTTTTTGACCTGGCTATGTCTGAACTGATTGGACAAGTTAGACTCGACTATCATCAAGGCTAGCAAGCCGAGAGTGATGATTGTAGGGTCCAGAAATCAAGTACAGATGATAATATGAAGCCATGATCAAACGGAATTGAGGGATATGCTATGCAGAACGTTCTAAGTATGGAATATAGTCTAATCTAGTAAAAGGATCAGTTATGATCCCTCTCAACCAAAGGGATTAGATTAGTTCAGCTAAACAGGTGCAACTCAATTGAAAACAATCAATGTCTCAAAATCCAGAGGTCCAATACACATGAAACTTTAGGAACAAGATATGGGGACCCTAGGGAGTCCACCCTAGGGATCGCACCTCAAAAGGAGCAAGCAAGGGGGATCGGCCCTCTTCCCTCTGGAGGGGTCGATCGAAATCATGCTACACAACATGTTGCAACAAAGATTGATCAATAACTCAAGTTGTACTATCCAATTGGCATGAAATTTGGAGGCTAAGCATGGTACAACATGAAGAAGCTCCCATAAGGATCGCACCCCCAAAATCCTATAAAATAGGGATCGGCCCCGATCACTATTTCTTGGGATTTGGGCCATGCGATCCCTTCTGTGGGCGCCTATGGTTCTGAAGATCCTTCTACCGAATTTTCAGGGAGATATTTCACTATCTTCCTCTATAAGTACATGATTGATTGCTCATTTCAGGGATCTTTACGCTACTTATTGCTTTGTACTCTTTTGTAACTAAGAATTTTCGTCTGGTCCCTATTGTACTCAGTTTACAAAATGATTAATAAAGCTATCTCTTCAAAATGGACGTAAGCAAACAACATCGAACAAGTATAAATCGCTGTGTCTCTGCTATTAGCTTGTTTCTAATTGCTTTACTGCTATATTCTCTCTGTTTACATTTATTATTGTTTATTTATTCCTCTATAAAATCTCTTTTGGGTGTTTATGCCAACATTTCGGTGCTAACACGTAGCACATCGTTTGCCCTTCTGGGGTCATATGAATCACGCCTACCCAGAACCGCGTTAATTGAAGCTCCACTACATTTAACTCCCATTGGAAGAGTTGGACCATATCTTCTTCCTCTTCTCATCTACTGTGGTAAAATCAGCAATGAAACCAGCCAATGCATGTCCTCGTATCGCCCTTCTAGGATGGTGCGTTATATCATATTGGTTCAGCGCATTATTCCACTTCAGTAATCACCCCAAAGTTTAGGTTCGATGCAGTATTTGCTTTAGGGTCTAGTAAGTCAGCGCCTTTATCAGATAAGTCTATAAGTATGATCGTAACTTCCTTGGAGCAATCAAAATAAGTACGCTAGTTTCTCCAACTTCGATAGTTCTTCTTTGTTTCAGTAAACTGCTTACTAATATAGTATAAGAGCCTTTAGATTTTAGACTCCTCACATACCAAGGCTGCACTCAGTGCATGAGCAAATATTGCCAAATAAATGAATGGATCTTCTTCCAAAGGCTTCAACAAGACTAGTGGTCTTTCCATGTATTCCAACAATTTTTAGAAAGCTTCATGGCATTCTTTCGTCTAAACAAACTTCCTTTTTTCTTTCTTCAGGGCATTAGAAAACCAAATATAATTGTCTATCGCCTTCGAAAAAAAATGACTCCGTGCAACAATCTTCCGATTTAAGATTTGCATTTCCATCCTTGTTTTTTAGGGCAATAACATCTTTTAATGCTTGAATCTAATTTGGATTTGCTTAAATACCCCATAAGTTCACAATGATACCTAAAGATTAGTCCTGTGCAACTCCGAAAGAACATTTTAGTGGATTAAGCTTCATCACGCACTTCGAAGCACATCAAACATTTTAGAGAGGTCATCTAGGTGGTACATTGCTCGCTATGACTTCAATAGCATATCTTCTACATAAACCCCCATCGTCTATCTATTTTAACCTTTGAACATCTTATTTACTAAGTATTAGTTGGTAGCTCCAGCGTTCTTTAAACCGAATAACATTACTTGATAATAGTACATGCTTAAATCAATGATGAAACTCGTATGCTCCAGATCCAGAATATCAATTGCTATTTTCTTGTAGCCATAGTATCCATCCATAAAGGATAGCAATTAATGTCCAGCCTTGAGTCCATAATTTGGTCAACCTTCAACATCAGGAAGCTGTCATTTGGACTTTCTTTATCTAAGTCCGAATAATTGATGCATGTCTACCATTTTTCATTTGACTTCTTGACCAACAGATGGTTTAATACTAATTCAGGGTACAAGGCATCATGGATAAAGCCATTTGCCTTTAGCTTATGTACTTCCTTTTCCAATGTAGCGGATAGCTCCAAACCCAGGCTGCACCTCTTCTGCTTCACAAGAGGGCATCTTGGGTCCACATTCTTTGCATAGCACGCTACCTCTGGCAAAATTCCACACACATCGGAATGTGTCTCGGCAAACACATCTAGGTTTGCTTAGAGAAACCCTACCAACTCCCTTTTAATTTTCAAGTCGATCTGAGATCCGACTTTAAGAACCGTAGTGGGATGATTATCATCGATCGAGATGTTGATCGTCAACTCTATTGGCATTTCCCTTGCATCCTCTGGCTCTTTTGAAGGGTTCATACGCTTGTAGAACTCACTATGTGATCGAAGCCGGGGCTTGGAATGTTGTTGCTATAGATCTGCGGTCTTGACAAAAAGTGCCTTCTCTATATCCATTCCATTCTCACATCCCTTTGCCTCTCTGGGCTAAAAAACAAAGCATTCTCGTTCAATGTTCCGATTGCCTTGAATAGCTCCAAATCTATGCTTGGTAGGGAGCTTCATTATCGAATATTATAAACCAATGCTATTCTAAAACTAGTAAGGGTTGGTTGGCCTAGGAAAGCATTCTCAGCTGAAAACTCATCAATTATCACAAAGGTATGCACCGTGCAATCTTGTGGACTCCTTCACCCAATTCCATGAGCAGGTCAATGCATTTGATAAGTTCTTTAACCTTTTTAGTAAATTCCTAGATGCGAGATTTATATGGCTCAAGGTCCTTCGAACTAATCTTCATCTGGTTAAACATTTTCTTGAATAAGATGTTAACCGTGCTTCTACAGTCGACTAAAACTCAATGCACCGCATTAGGTCCAACAATGGCCGTAATAACCATGGTATCAAAGGTCGATGCTTGCACCCTATCAGCATCTCTATTTCGGAATACTATGTCATTATTCATCGTCTTCAGTTGCTTTTTTGGAGTTCCGTCTTCAACAGGAAAATAACTCTCATGCAGCTCATGCTTTAACAAACTTTTGTAACTCTCTATCTCATTTTAGATCTTCCCCACTAGATGAGGTCCTCCAGATATGTTGTTTATCACAATTCTACTATAAGTCACCTTGGTCCCTTTGGGCATTCTTCCCATGTGACCATTATCTTATCCGCCATCTAACGAATTTGTCACGTACTACCATAACTTCTTCTTTTGAATCAAAACCTCAATTACGTCTCTTAGGTGATAACACTTATTGGTATTGTGCTAATGAGTTTTGTAGAAGCGACAATACTTCCTCGAGCACCGTTTAGCTTTATTCGCCTCTCTATAAAGCAATCGTTTAAGGGAGTATAATCTCCCGGCCTTATGTACCTCGATGCTTCTTAGTGTTCAGCTTCTTCCCACCAGCACCTTGGTTTTTTTTCTGATTATTATTATTTCCAACGTTCATCGTAATGATTTTCGTGCTCTTATCGGTCCAGCGGCTAGACCTGCCTCTTCCAAGTGTAGAAAATAGGATGCCTTATGATATAATTCTTCCATGGTAAATGGCTGTTTCTCTTTAGCCACCTACCAAACTCCATATCCGGGTGTATCCCTCAAATTAATGCCACCTAAACTACATCCTCCTTTGGATTACTAACTTCAGTCACAACAATATTAAATCGCCTCAGAAAATCTTTTAAAGCCCCTTTGAAACTCTAATGGATGCTTGACAAGGACACCACATTCTTTGACCGAGCTATGTGGAGCCTGAACTGCTCCATAAACTTTCTTGTTAGATGATCAAATGAAGATATGGACATCGTAGTCGCCCCATCAAAGAATGTGGGAGAACATCCATACCTCACCGCATATGTTGCTTGGGCACAGTCCACATGCCACTTATACTTCTTTATTTTTTTATTAATTGCATGCCATGCAGCACTCCCTTCTTCCTTACCAACAAGCTTCATCCAATAGATGTTTTTAGGGTCTATCGTTCCATTATACGTTGACATCATAACAAATTTCTTAGACTAACTCCCTTGCTATATATCATCAATGAATGGAGTCCTACTGAGTGCCGAAGTCCACTCATCGTTATTTCTACACTGATTTTCATTTACAATCCCTTAATCAGTGAATGGAATCCTACTGTTAGAGACTGCCTCGAGCGTTTGACTCCATAAATGCTCTTTATTTCTTTTGTGATGCCTAGGCACTCCTATCCCTTGGGAAGCTATTCGCCCAGATCCTCTATGTTGTCTTATCAGTTCAGCAACGTCCATTTAATAACCATCAGTCTGCGCACCAGCATTCTGCCCAACATCATTACCAATGTCTTGTAGGTCATCCGCACTATCTGAAAAATTAATAGCATCAAGAGGTTACGCATTGAAATGGCCTTCAACATGATTGGTACTAACATGATTTTGGTCGGTACCGACAATGTTGGCCGTGGCCAAAAAAATTTCCACTTCCTCCGATTTGCCTCTTTGACGTGCCAACAGCCTTTCCCTTTAACTTTTGTTTGCCTTCTCTCCTTATCTGATTTGATGAGGAAAAACTTTCCTCCTCGGAAATTGAAGAAGATGAATTTGTACGACTCATCCTATGCCTTTATGACTGTCGGGTAGCAAAGCGAAGTTTTTCACCATATTTTCAAAGATAACATTTTGGCCATTAACACCCTCTGATTCATCTCAGTCATTATTCTATGAAATTCAACTTTGGGCACCATCTTCTAAGGGATAGACAGTCCTAATAAAGCATGTGTCAGTTAAGTAGTTTCTTTATAGTGATGAGAAGCTTCATCTTCTCCAGTAACCGCTCTAAATTTTATGGAAGGTACCTTAGGTGCCATATCTTTCTAATCTGATGTAGATTCCTTTTAAAATCATAGTAATTTCAACAGAAAACTTTTGGATCTAACTTCTAGGTGCTCAAAATCCAAGGTCTAAGTTATATCTTCACTTAAAAACTTGTTTCTCAGTGAAAGCACAAAAAATGTTGGATCATAAAGTAACACAACACCCCAAATAAAATAAAAACAAGAATAGATCTAACAAAAACGTGCAGAAATAACAAGAACATGCAAATTTTTATAGTGTTCGGCCAAATCAAATGCTTACGTCCACTTAATCTTACTAATATTTGATTTTTCAGGAATACAAAAGATTTTACAATAATTTCCAATCTAGAAAGAAAAGTAATCTCTTGTTTGATAAAATTCATGGCTAAGTCGGTATTGTGGAGGTAAGAGTATGAAGAATGGTGGCTCAAAAATTGTGGAGTGTAAAAAGTCCTTTCTACATAATTTCCAATCCTCCAAGTTTACAGGTGGGTCCACCCTTAGAAAACCAACTCGGTACCAACCACAATTATGGTCAGTACCGACCATGTTTATCATGCTCCTTTTGATTTCAAATTTTCCGCATTGCTTCATCTCATAATTTCAAGCTTACCCCCATGTTCTTAATCTAATCCACCTTCATCTCAATGTCCAGATTTACTTAGAAGCTGCTTGGTTCAAGTGTTGGATAACATATAAATATGCATTTGATCAAATGTATATGTACATAAATTAGTTTTCAAATTATCAATCCAAAACTAAATTTTAATAAATCCATAAAAACATATATTTTTACTGAATAATATATGATAGGATAAATAATGTGGTATATTAAAAATTATGATAGAACTAACGCCTTAAATAATCAAGCCAAGGTTGTATATGTTAGGCCAACATAACGATTTTTGGAACCTTCTCTACTCCAACAATGGACTACAAATTCAAGACTTAGGAGTTTTAATGGTGAAAATAATTTTTAGGAGAAAATTGGTGTCTCTCTATACAAGCTCATAGAGTAATATTTATGGTGAGAAGTTTGGATATGATGTCATCAGATACTCAAAATTCTCACAACTATTCGAAGAATAGTCTCACCATTTCAAAATTCAAAATTTTAGCTCACTTTCCTCGATAATATGGTATTCCCTCTAATATAGAATATGTCATTATTTATATAATAATTTCAGCGATGATTAGATAAATAAAAATTTAAATCTCAATCCATTAGGTTTATTAAAAGCCCATTCAAATTAGATAAACATGTGCAAAATTTGTACACGTTTTTTTATTTAACTAAGGAACTTTACAAAATTATTATATATATCACGTAGTTTTACTTTCATGCTTGAACCTACTCTTCTCCTAAAATTATGAATGTTAGCACGTGATAATGTATATCATTAACAAACTAACAAAACCTGGTAAGCACATCCACAACATGACAATGCAAAATGGTAATGACACCATAACATGAATACACAAACAAAAGTCATCAAATCCATATTTCTATCGATACTAACTAAAGAGTTGATCGAACACTAGCCAACAATGATAAAAGTGAATACACCAGCCCACGAATAACAATCACAATAACCACACAATAATAACAACTATCGATAAAAACCAACAATCACAAATGCCAACAAATGGTAGATAACAATCACATATATCACCATTAAGTAACACCAACAAATAGCAATTACCCATAATGAACTATAATGTAACAACCCGCATATTTATCGATTTATATTTAAATATTTTATTAAATATAACATCGTTCGTCGGATTATAGTCTGAAAAGCTACTTTTTGCAAACAGTCGAATTAGGACTCGAGACCACTTCCATTGAGTTCAAAATGCCGTTTGCGACCTTTTTGAGTATAAGCTTCGATATGTTTGGAGTTAGTAGAATTTTGCTACTTTTTCACTTTGGACTTTGGGTTTGGTTCAACCCATTTGCCCAATTATAGTTTCATTAACTCAAGCTCCACTCCCTTTCCTCTTCATTACTTCACTTTCATTTCCTAACACTTAAGCTTCATCAAAAATGGAGAGTGGAATGGGAAATTAAAACTCCAAGCCCTAGTTCATTTGCAAATCCTTCTTCTAGCTCCAAATTCAAAGAGAAGCTATTGGTAAGCATCCTCTTCACCTTCTCCAACTCATTCTCCTTTCAATTTCAGAAATTCCCTAAACCTAATTTAGGAAATGTTTCTCTTTTAAGCTTAGATTCAAGTTTGTTGAGTTGGAATTGAAGAGTGATTGTCCTTGCCATTGCTCTATAGCTTCTTCTTCATTGATTTTGTGAAAAGGTGAGATTTTTATCTCACATCTATGTCTATATTTATCTTTGATTGTTGGGTATGAATTCCTAACACTTCTTTATGTGCATTTGCTTTCGATTTGGATTGAATTGGTGAATTGTTCGATTTTTGGTTTTGGAATCCAATTTTTATAAAAATCCAATCTTTGATGTTTGAACATGTTAGTGGAGTATTTCGGAGGGTCATACAAGGCTAGGTTGTCGTTAGGCGTAAATCCTCAGTCGTAGATGCTCGTTCGTCCACTTCCGTCCGCGATATCGAATTTGCCCCAAAAGGGGCCTGGACTGAAAATGCTTCTGGAGCAGGTTCGGTCGACTGAACCAGGGGTTCAGCCGACCGAACCAGAAACAGAATGTCTCGGAAGCAGGTTCGGTCGACCGAACCAGGGGTTCAGTCGACCGAACCAGACCCAGGAAATTGCCTGGGTCTGTATCGGTCGACCGACCCCCTGGTCCAGTCGACCGACCTGCTCATCTCAACCTACCTAATTATTTTGTTTTGGTTTCCAGCCTTTATCGATTCAAGGTTATCCGATTTGTTGTTATCTTTTATTATCTACCGTGATGACTTCTTTTTCGGGATTTTTGTGGTTATCCATTTTTGATGGATTTGGTATCGATTTCGTTGAAATTGATTCACGTCTTCGGATGTGAATTTTTGATGGTTGATTATTTCTACAATCATTTCTATGACTTGTCACTTTAAAAATACAAAGGTTTCTATACTAATAGTAAATATTCAAACTCTTTCACAAAGATGATTTCAACTCTATTTTTAATACAAAGTTCGTTTATAAAACCGTTTTCCAATCTATTAGTATATACAAACCTTTACTTCATTCGTATGAGAAATCTAATTAAACGACTTAGTAAAACAAGTGGTATGAAACGCTTGCGTTTACTTAATCGGTTAATTTTTGGACTTGTTTGATTGAAACTCTTGTGACAATTTTCTAGTGGAGATCTACAGTTTGTTCGCATATATTTAAGTTAAGCAAGTGGTTATGGGACATGAAGCTAAACTCTTATATTTACTAGCTTAGTGTAATCTACACTTCTTGATGATCGATGATGATCATTTTATGGTTTAGACTAGCAATGTGCGATGTCTCTTTGTCTGCGTGGAGGACTGTTCCTCGTTTTAATGAGCTTTGCCTTATTTCACGCATGGGTCGTACCTATTTAGGTGCGTCGATGTTTGTTTACTTCGTGGAGCAATCGGCTCAATAAGTCGGGGCATGGGGCGTATCTTTCTAGGTGCGTCGATGTTCGTCTATGCATGGGGCGTATCATTCTAGATGCGTCGATGTTCGACTTTGCATGGGGTGTATCTTTCTAGGTGCATCGATGTTAGACATTACATGGGGCGTATCTTTCTAGGTGCGTCGATGTTTATTTATGCATGGGGCGTATCTTTCTAGGTGCGTCGATGCTAGAGCATGAGGCGTATCTTTCTAGGTGCGTCGATGTTCGACTTTGCATGGGATGCATCTTTCAAGGTGTATCGATGCTAGACTTTACATAGGGCGTATCTTTCTAGGTGCGTCGATGTTCAGTTTATCGGATTGGCCATCCTCTTTTCTTGTGATTTCTGGATTTCTCGTTGTGATTTCTGGAATTTATGTTTCACCACCTTTTTCAGTTGACATTGATATGTATGTCATTTATTGTGGCTTGGTGAATTAAATAAAGAATATGACATTCTTTTTATGCTATGAGATTCGTGAGATTTTTGTATGATTTTCCTTTGTTGATTTTCTAATGTATACTTGTCGAGGTATGACATTTTTGGTTATCATACGTTTTTATTATATCTCTTCTTATATCTCATTTTATCTGATAATTATAGCTAGACTGATCCATTTATATTTTCTTATTAAATAATACTCGGGTCAGACTGAGATTTTACAGGTGCTTCCTCATGACTTCTTATTTGGGACTATCATCTGACTTTTGGCTAACTACTCTAGAATTGTAGTTTTTGGTTGTATACATTCGATATATTGACTCATTGATGTATACATATTCTATTGTCTAGCACTTGTATCTTTTCTTTTGTGATATTATGGATCTTATTTGATCACTACTCTGATGTACACTTTCATGTGTTATATTCATATCTATTTTCGCCTTTGTGATATGAATTGTCTGTGACTGATTTGTGTTATGTTTATTTCTATATTTGTTTCCGAAGTATATATACATAGCCACCGTGTAGTAGCTTTGAGTTTATATCGGTATGTCGGATTTCCTCTTGAGATGAAAACTTATATTTTTATCTGGCATATCGGTACTCGCACAAAGAAATTACATGGATGGTCGCCCCTCAACAGCCTTATTCTCCACGCTAGTCGACGTCATTACCCCGTAGTGTTCTTGGCTAGCGTGGGTATAGAGGTGAGGCGTCACATATAATCACCTCCCTAATACCATTCCCACAATTGGCAAACAAAAACACACAATTGGTAAACACCCGTTATGTTATTGTTATTATTATTACTATTTTTCCAAATACATTAACCCTCTTTAAAGTCGGTTTATTAAATTTTAGAATAATTTATTTTGCAAGCAAAATAAAATACTATTATTTTGCACAGGCAACCGGGTTATAGCGGCTGTACTACTTTTACAATGTTATTATGCGTGTGAGGCAGAGACGCATTAGCAACTACATTATTATGGTCGTACCACTTTAACAACAATTATTACTAATGCAAGGCAAAGATGCCTCAGCAACTACTAGTTATTACGGGTTAGAGGTTAAATGCCCCAATCACTATAGCACAAAAGCCTCATACAAAGTGACACAAACATACTTGATTCTAAGTAACATATCTAGTATCACAACTTAACAAAAGCACTTGTAGTTTAAAGAAATCACTGCCCATGACCACAATGACAATTCAACATGACAAGGTAAGAAACCTAGCAAGGAGAACTCAACCCACATTAACATTCCAACCCGAAGCAGAGCTTCAAAATTTCATCATATCATAAGTAATTCCAAAGAAATCATAACAAAAATAGCAACTGCATTCATCCACATGCCAGAATCATGAAAATATATCCTGACAACAACCATATCAAGATGCAAATGCTTACTCCAAAGAAACGGACATCCAAAATATTACTGAAGATCAACAAGCAAGAAGCTAAGAAACAACATAATGTAAAACCCAGTAGAAACACCAACCGAAAGCAAAGTCGGGACCACAAACAAGCAACAAAAGAGATCTCACATCCGTTGAGAACAGTCGCCGTGGAGATAGAAGTTGAAGAGGGTGCGAAATTTCAAGGTCAAAGCAATGTATGGTTCATTTAAAATAAAAGAAAAGGTTTCAAAAGATTATCAGGGCTAATAAAACATAGATCAGCCTGTTATAGATTGTAAAAGTCCAATAGTCCATGAAAACAAAGTGCACAATTATGTACATAAAGGAATAATAACAAACAAACTTTGATAAAGAAACCCCATTTGCACCAAAAGCCAAAGCAAGTCAAGAGACATCACCAAGGAGAGTGGAAAACTGGAAGCATCCTACTAGAATTGCCGAAAGGAAGCACGACAACCATCACCAAATGAGAAACCCCTGTTGTAGCGCAATCGCCGAGGTTACCAAAGGAGATGGTGATAACGTAGAATGGCAAGAGCCTGACCAGAAGTCCAAACCCAACGTACCAGACACAGAACATGCATCAATGCTAATCCAAACAGATGGAAACAATACCAGCGAACAAAGTCTTGGTCTGAAGGAGGAAATAGAAGCAAGAAATGTGCCAAGCCTATAGTAAAGCACCATAAGCAGCTACAGATCCAGAGGCCTTCGATGTAAGCAATCGCCGAGAAGCTAAATTGAAGCCACAAAAAAATATGGCATACAAGCACCGAGATATGCAACTCCACTACCCACCAAAGACCGTAGAACAATAATTTATACACAACACCGATTTCTTTACTATTATTATTTATGAATTTCTCCAGAAATTCATAAATAGTTATCTTACGAGAACTTACTCTTTAATATAATCTAAATTGTAGGAATTATTTATGAATAACCATAGGTAATTCTTTCTGTGATATTTTTGTATGTAGAGTAAAATAAAATACTACCAACCATTATTGGCCTCGATATTACACATAATCAACAATTATAGGGTATTTGTTATACTTTAAGTCAGCAAATTATACCCTATCACAACTATCACATTAATTATACAATTTTATTTATTTAACAATTTAATATATAAGCATCATTCAAACCAATATCATGATAAAATAAGCATACAATTCAATCTAATCATATTTCACTATAAAAAACATTAGAAATGCAAACAGTCATCAAACAAACATGATTACGTATTAATGGGGGGGTGTGTGTATAGGGATATCTATTTAATATTTAAAAAATGTGAATACAGTCCGCGCACATGGCGCATTTGGCAAGAGCAACGGCCTCCCTCGTATGAGGTGAGGAGTTCGATTCCTGGCAACTGCTTCAAGTATACTGAAAGGTCTGTCTAAATGGGGGCACGGCTGTGGCGGGCCAGTTGTGTTTCCCCAGGTTTACTGTTCAGGAGTCGCAATGTCGGCGGTGATAGAACAGGTTTCCCTGGTTGCCAAAAAAAATGTGAATACTACGATCTTTGAATCCTGTTAAGGCACTTTCACCATCAGTCCTGAATGCTAAAAAATCATATTTCCAAATGTTCAGAATCTTGCTGCAATCCTAACGCAACAAACCTCACTTGAAATGGGGGTCGTATGCAAAAGATAATACCAATTAGAAGATATTAAGTCTTATTTGTGAATAATAAAGTTCCAGAGAATAAACTATAAAATTACATTCCTGAATTCTACGTCGCCATCTCAACTTTGACCACTAATTATCGCCAATCCGTGCTGAGTTGGTGCCACGCTGACTACCCTCCAACTTTTCATCGCCGCCGCTTCCATTTTCGACCAGCCCAACCACCCACATCGCCTGGAGTTGCATGAAACTACTCACCTACATTTCCACCACCACCGTCTTTGAACCCTAATTTTGACTGCCACTGATCGACTTAGGCCATTATCCTACAACCCTGAACTCCACTCCTCCAGATCGACAACTCCATGACTTTAATTTCATCAATTGATGCTTAAATCAAATGGCCCTGATTTGAAATCCTAATTCATCATTGTTCATATTTGACCATGATTTCCAGGAAAATCAAGAATTGTTTCAGAAAATGAATTATTGCCTTCTCTTCGTCTCGTCGGGACAAAAACCATGATACATTATTTGCAGAGGTTCAAACCTATTGATTTCTTTGAATAATCTTGTAGTTAGTGATTTGTTTCCATTAAACTGCAATTAAGGGAATCTTCGAATTAAAGAGATTACTGAAGTGTAAGTTGTTTGCTAGGGTTTTCTAAGTTCGTTTTTATATGCAACTAAGCGAGTTTGATCATTTACAACCGTTCGACTCGAAAGCGGTTATATATCTTAATTTAATATTGTAAGTAATATATTATTATATATAACGTAACTCCAAATTTATCGAGCTTATACTCTAAACCGATCAATTCAAAAGGATATATGCAATAGTTATAAATACAACATCCAGACCATTATCTTGTTAAAAATTTATTTTAGTTAGTTAATATTCACTATGTTAAATTTGTGGACTATTATGAAACATCTATACATATGTAACATATGGTTCCCCTAACAGTGCTACGTAATTCACGATATACCATATGGTTAATGTTACCGACATTTATCTTGTCGGTATATTGATATCCAGTTCTCAAAATACCAAATGCGTAGGAGTATTTAAAGATATTGTTTATTATCATGGTCCAATACTCGAGATTATGATATATTTTGTAACTACGATCATTTATACACTTTATCATAGGATTTATACTTATATTATATAATGTACTATTAACACTATTTATATTTGCATATAATAGAAATAGAACCAAAAAGCAGAATTCTATTACAAACTAGATTTCTCATAAGTAGATTACACAGTCAAACTGCGTAATTGTCCTTAGGGCAGTGCTTAACTCTATCGACCTCACAATTTCACTTAGGGCCAATTATGGTATTCTACATGTATTCGTTCAACCAATCTTCCTAAAGGAAACCTAAAAAGGGACTAAATGAGGGGATTCTCAAAATCATTATTTGTATCTAATGGTTCAAGAACATATTGTCCATCACTAATACACTTTAAATAATGTAGTATATGTGGATATATGTCTTGATCTTTTATGACAAAATTTTCCTTTGCAATATGTATTGCATTATTGTTATCATGATACTTTTGTAGTGGACTCTTAATGGTATGAGGTACTTCTAATTCTTCTATAAATTGATACTTCCATATTGTTTCGTATGTAGCATTACTTAAGGCAATGTACTTAGCCTTTATAATTGAATATATAACAACATCTCGCTTGGAACGTATCCAAGTTATAGTCCCTAAATGAGGGTGAAACAAACCTTTATGATTGGCTTACTATCATTGATGTTACTTTTGAAATATAAGACCGTATACCCTTTCATAAGGAATTCATCATTTCCATGTGAAAACAATTATTTAGTATTCGTGAATACTCTTATTATCTAGTGAACTTTTCCTAATTTTTACTAATATGTACCTACTGCGCCGAGTGCATAAGCAACATCATGTCTAGCACATAAATTAATGTACATGACAGATCCTATTGCCTATGCATAATGGATCTTTCTTATGCCAACCGCCCTACACATCCGGTAACCAATATACCAAAATAGTGCATTGTAGTGGTACCTAATCGATGTAAAGCGATAGTCAAGGTTATACGGTAACTAAATAATCAAAAGAACTATCATATATCTCATAGCTTAAGGATAGAATATAGAAGTAATCACAAATATAAAACAGGTAAGACAGAAATATAACTATATGAACGATTATAGAATCAGAGCATGGTTCAATACAGCTATACAAAATAGTGATAAAGTTCATACAACTAAAAGTAAACTCCAAATATTTGGCTCTAAATAAAATGTAGCAATGATAAAGCTCCACAGTTGTACACAATGGAATAAGCAATAGAACACAAATAAATACATATATAATAGTGCTAGCCTCATGCTCATGCTCTAAACGATCTCATGCATTAATGCCACACCTGTTATGTAGTCAACCCATTTAAAAGCACACAAGATGATTAGCAAAGTATAAAACCTTGAGTCATACAAATTAGTCTAGAATGAGCTATAAACAATCTCAAAATACTATGAAAGTTAATGTAATAAACAAGAGACACCAAGTATGAAGAATCATATCTGACTTGTCCCCGCATCCAACAACTTAACCCAAAACTCAAATACATATTAAGCTATTATCATATGCTGTACTAGTACTCGAGGTAAAATAAGGTGTTGGAGTATCTACTTGATAATACCTGTCTAATAAGATAATCAACTCAATCGCACATCAATCAAGTCAAACATAGCAATCATAGTAACAAATCAATCATAGTAGCCATCATCCTCCCAGATGCTCTTTAATAATCGAGCCCATATACTAATCAAATGGTTTGTGGCTATTCAAAGTCATAGGTTTTCAATGCTCAACACTCATATAACTCATAACGCATAGCTCACACCCCACTCGAGTGGCTAGGGGTATAGACGACTCAGATGTCCTTATCATGGATCCATCTCATGTGTGTACTCAAATCACCCCAAGGTACTCAAACTACCTTGCCCCATATGAGCACTTAGTTTTAGAGTACATATAGATAATAGGACCACTTCTCATTCGCTCCATCAGTGTACACTCAGCACATGCTCATTTAGTATCTCCTTTTACACTATGACCACTTCCCTCATGAAATTCCCGATCAGACGAATCACTTTATGGATCTTTTGAAGTCTGAAACATCACTACATATCTCCCCAATGTCGTAGATTCCTCTCATCAAAATTCTGAAATAATCTCGTCAAAGCACCACCTCATCGCTTCTTCATCGAACTCATCTCTTCATTGTGCCCTAGTGTCGCCAACATACATCGAACGAACGAACAAACACCTATGGCATGCTCCCTAAGGTCCCCTCATTTATTTCACTAAGTTTATCCGAGGTTGGCCAAACACCAATTATATCAGTGCTGACATAACCAAATATGTCAGTACCAACATGTTCAGTTAGCCAAAAAGTGGCTAAGTCACTTAAACATAAAGCTCGAAGTTTATTCCTCCATGTTCCGAAGCAGTGCCTAAGATTCCACGAAGCAAATATATCAACATCGAGAGAAACAACTCGGTACCGAATTATTTACTTAACCAAATTTTCCCTCTACAAACCTCTTGGCGGTAGTTCTTTTTGGCTTGAAGCTCTTCAATCAAAACCCTGAAGTGCTCAACTCTCCTCCAAAATCCACGAAGTACCCCCAACCTTAAGTTTGACGCCAATGCCACTTGATTTTTGCTACTCAAATCGACTCCAAATCTTACACGAATTATTTTGTAGGCTTCCTAAGAATCCAAGAACAACATACACACAAGTCACATTTCATTTCAAGCAATTTTGTTCATAGAACCATTCAATTGGCCATCACTTTCTAACTATACTAAAACTTGTTAAAAACAACAAAACAAGCATGTACAATCGATGCACAACATCCATACAACTCATATAACCAATCCAAACATAATTCAAACAAATACCACATCCTAGATCTAGGTATACATCTAATGGCGAGTTGTTTTGCGAATTGGTCAGAACGTATCAAATTTCACGTTTATCTTTTTTAAATCAATTTAAAAATGTCACTTAGGTTAGACCTAAGTTTGAAAATGTTTTAACGCTATTATTTTAAAGCATCATTTTTACGATAGGACATCCATATGATAGTGAGATATGCAAAATCAACCACCTAATACCAAGATGCACGATTCCCAGAGCAAATCCGAGGTAGGACAGCAAGCTTCATGAACCGCCATATGTCAACCTAGTAGATCTCTAATCCCCTTGCTAATTACTCCTTAATGATGTGTTTAAGTTATATGAGTAGGCTAAAAGGTTGTTTTTTGGCTAGAGAGTGGATTAATAGAAGACTGTACTATTTTTGAGAAGTGTGTAATGAGGAAGGGGATGTCCCATCCGCCTCCTTAGCATAATTCCTAAAATAGGCTTTTAGACCTAAGCTAAATATCACTAATCACCCACTCAACTGCCTAAAATCTATGCAAACTTCAAACAACCTTATCTCCTAAACAATAAGTCCAAAAAGCAATTATGATCATTCAACGGAAAGAGAAACCAACTTATCACTCCAATGGAAGTGGTCTCGAGCAATAACCCGACTGCTATCAAAAGTTACACCAATTACAAATTTTAGTAGTAAAATTGTCCAAGAAATTTTCTTGGGGTCCAAAATGTCAATACTTACCATTCCCTAAAGTTATAGAGTCGTATGATCCAATTTTGATTTAAATATAATATTTTATGATCCTTTGTTACGTAAAATATAGATAGTTACACTCTTTCCCCTTTAGGAATTTTGCCACTGAATCCCGAACACAAACAAGGTAAAATCAAATAGGGATTACCCCGCATTCCTAACAGCCTTAACAATCGCGTCAAAAATATATGCCAACATGCACGCTCAAACAAGTAGGAATATAAACCTAACCTAACATATGGGTACTAAGCAACTCAATATAAAACATCAAGCATGATATCAAATTTGAAAGCTAACGATAAAAATGGAAATCTTACCAAGTGCAGAGCTTCGAAAAGCAATCCTCATGATCTCCTCGGTCTCCTATGTGCAATCGTTATCACTTTCACTCCACTAAACCTTTACTAACTCTACCATCTTCTTCATAAGCTACTATCACATTCGGCAATATAAATAAGCCTATAAGGTCTCAAAGCTTTTGGTTCAATTGAAATATCGTCCAACCGATTCAGTGATATAGTCACGTTTGAGCTGTGCACAAACTTTCACAAATGATAAACGTGGAACACATTGTGTTCACCCACTATCTTCTAGGGTAAATTGACTCTCTATGCTATGTTTCTAATCCTCTTGGGTATTAGAAACGGATCGATGAACCTTGGTTCCAACTTCCGATTTGTATCGAATCAAACTACATTCTTCAACGGAGAGATATTGATACATATCATATTGCCTATAGAGAACTCCAAATCTCTACGTCTCTAACTGGCGTGGCTCCTTTGTTTATCCTGTAATAACCTGTAGTTGAGAAGTAATTAATTGGGATTTTGTAATGGAAGTTTAATGAAATAAAAAGGGTTTTAAATACTAGAGTATGGATAATGGAGGTAATTTGGAAATTATATGGTAAAATATTTTATAAAGTAAGGAAATAATTTATTTAGATAATATTTTTGATAACAAGAGTGATAGTTATTCGAGCAGAGCATCCATTATAATGACTTAGGGGCTCGAATCCATGACCTTTATAATCTTTGTTAAAAACGTCATACTTCTAACCACTTAAGCTAGAGGTCCTTGACTATTTAGGTAATTTTTTATTTTTATAAATGATTTTAATTATTTTTAAAGCTAATTCATTTTTTAAAATATATTAAAAGTGGTTAAATATTTTTATAAAGTTAAATATAAAAAATAAATAAGATAGAGGTTTATTTCAAAATAAATTGAATTTTATTTCACTTATATAAAGAGACTGGGATTTATTAAGTAAATGGGCGTAAAATGTAATTGAAAAGTAAATATTTGAAATGAGTTGCATTATGGAAAATGAATTTCTTTAAGATTGCTTAAAGATTAGTTAAAGACAAATATTATTTTGAAAGGTAAATCGGAACCATTTTGACTTATGTACGGGATATATATATATATATATATATATATGGGAGTTTAATGGGCCCATTAGGCCCAAAAATCTTACTTAAGATATTTTCGTATCCCCTAATTCTCCTGAGTGATCTAGAAGCTTCCCATTAGCTCAGAAATTTTCATCCATAACCATTTTTCCCTGTGCTATAGCAACTTCATCTCCAAGGAAAAATAATTAAAACCCTAGCTTTCATTTTAAAAATCCAAATGAAATAGAAATAGATCTATAAAATCCCAATATAAAAATATCCTTCTCAATGCTCAATACATCATTAGAGAAGAAGAAGTTGGAGTTTTGCTCAAGTTTTTAGTGCTTTGGAAATTCACAGTAAGTGGAGAAAGAGTGAAGGAAGATGGAGTCAAAGCTTTCTAGAGCAAGGATATTACTACTACTTTAGGTGAATGAAATTTCACTCACATATCTTGTTTAACTGCAATATGTGACGTGTGAATAATTTGTGTTTATTTTTAATGCTTGATTTGGCCATGTATTTGAATTGTGCTCACTCTATTAACTGAAAGTAGAAATGAACTCATTACTATAAACACCAAAATTCCTAGTATGCATCCATTTGATGCTGATCATTGCTTGACTTGGCTGTTGTAATGTGTACCTAAAGGCTGAACTAGGTTCCGAAGGGGTGAAAAGTGGTCGAACAACGTTTGTTGAGGGGACAAAACCTAGTGTTTTTGCTCTAGGTCCAACCTGAGTGGTCGACTCCATCCTCTTTAGGTGGTTGACAGCCTAAGGCCCCAGGTCGACCACTTTGGTCAACCTGGCCTGAAGAAGTAGCTCTAGATTTTGTCCCTACATATTATTTAAAAAAAATTAAAGTAAATATCTAAGGAAAAAGTAAAAACTAGAACTTTTTTAAATGAAATTATATGGGAAAAAGAGTTTATTTGCACCAAAAATAATATAGGAGAATTTTTTTTGTTTAAATAAAATGAAGATTGGTTTTTGGTTTTAAGAACATCCTTAATGCTTTAAATAAATTCTAGAAAATTATAGAATGGTTTTTAATAATTATAAAATGATTCTAAAGGTATTTCCATGGTTTGTGAATTATAAAGAGATTTGCAAAATTATGTAAAATATTATAGTTTTACTTGGAAACTCAACGAAGCTTTTGGAGACGAATAAACAAAATTTTCTAATAAGTAAAATCTCTTTTACAAACAAACATGGATGTTATGTGATTTCATTTTCTATATGATCGGAAAATGTATTAAACATGGTTATAATATTAACTAGTATGCAACTTTCGGTAATATTCCTTAAATTATTCGTTAGACATGTCATACAGAAATAATGGAATGACGAGAATGTAGTTTACAAGCTTATAATAAACTATTGGATAACACCGAGTTATGGGATGCTCGAGTGACATTTGATTGGTCACTATTTGTAAGTAAATGTCACTTAATTAAGGGTTAAGGGTGTCGAAAATCGTCTATAAGTGACTAATTGGTTCTAACAGTCAAGAGATGCTTTCTCTCTAAGGACTATGAGTTGAGAGTAACTAAGTGATGCAAATCTCATTAAGACCTATTGAGTTGAGAGTGTCTAAAACTATGTTGTAGTCTTTATGCCACTATAGAGAATATGCGATTAGAACATACCAAATAGTTTACTATCCATCCTAGTGGTCCTGATCGAGGGGTCACTCCTCGGATCCGTGTCGTTAGGTGTGTGTATTAAGGTGAGTGTTATTTCTCTCATTAGAGCCATTGCCCAGGTGTCACATTGGACCAATAGTCTGTTACCAAGGGCAAGTGGGAATCATAACCAATGCACATCGTAACATGGTAGCATGTTTATGGCATGTAGATGGATGTAGGTGTTATGATTCTAGGAGTAACTAAGGGACTATAGAAAATAGGCTATAGTCATTAGTGTTTCCTTAGAGCAGTGTTGCGGTACGTCAATCTCCCTTTTGGATAACTTAGGTAGATTCATCTTTGCTGATTGTTCTTGTATATAACCTCATTAGAGCGTCAACGATTATACGAGACATTAGAGGCTAGTTGCATGTTAACATATTACCAAAATTACCCTTACCCTAATACCATTTGAGTATTAGCTACTGGAGAAGTTAATGCAATGCTATTTTGTATGTTTACCTTTCTTAGAGTCTGCATATCTTATCATACACACACCCCCTCCTAAGGCCAATTAGCCAAGGGTTTCCTTCTCTCATTAGGACCGATGGTCTAGGTAGTTGTGTTCTTTTGGTATATGGATGTTATTAGGTGATGCTTGTTTATGTGACATGTGTATACTTCTCCTTTTACCATATATCATCCTATATGCTCTGACATTGCTCTCCATACATAGTCTGACTCGTGTGTTACTTCATAATACTTAGGTCAGTTTGACATATTTTAGGTCCAGGTATGAAGTAGCTTGCTTGACTTATGGGATACCTTTAGAGGCTAGTATAATTGTTAAGATTTTAGTTTCCCTTATGTATTTTTGTAGCCTTGTTTATTACAACGATGTAATTATTGGACTATGATAGTATATTTGATAGTGGTAGGTGTTAGACTAGCATTTTGTTTACCCACCCTGACATTGTGCTATTGATGCGTTATATTTTACCACTGCGTTCTGGATCTGTGATCTCTATTTATTTATTCTTTATTTTGTATGGTTCTATTCTAGAAACCACACGTATTTTTTTGCTAATATCGTGTACATAATGGCCAGTGTTTTATGATTTAAGACATGTGCCAATGTTAGCCCAAGGGAATATTCATGTGTGTAACCCAATATCACCTCAATTTCCATATTATCAAATGGTATTACCTAGAAATACTCTTTGTTAGCATGGGTATAGAGGTGGGGCGTTACAGTTGGTATCAGAGCAAGTTTTAAAAACACATAATATAAGAGACATGAGTTGTTGTCGTTAGATGGACCTAGGAGTCACTGTCCCTTAGGTGTTAGGTAGGTCCCCTAAGTATATGCTAGGTGTACATGGTGATTACTAAGGCAGTCACCTAGGGGCACACTTGTTATTTATATGTTTGAATATACGAATATATTTATCTTGTTTATCCTAAATGCGAATCTCATTTTAATGTAGAAGTGATAATGGCTATTGGTCGAATTACCCAATCTGATGCCGGATTGTCTAGGGGATCCGATTATGAGGGTGTGTACGTGACCAATGGTAAGTTAATGGATCTTGTGCTAAGCATTTAGGCATTCAGTGCTTCCACAACTCCTAACCCTCCCACTCTCCGCTTTGATTTAGCTCGGATGTGTCATGAAAATGCTAGCACAGGAGGGAAGACCTTCAAAGGACAGAGAGTTATTGGAGTTTAGACTTTGCTCAAGTCATGCGAGTGCATTTTTACATGCATGGGAGTACCGATCATCAGAAGGTGCATATTTCATTTAGTTAGTTTCAAGAGACGGCTCTTGATTGGTACGAGTTGTTGGTGGCTGAGATTGACGACGCTGAACTGGCTTAGGATCAGTTCAAGCTTCGTTTTGAGCAGAAGTTCCTTTGCGAGGTAGAGAAAGCATCCATGTCTAGGAAGTTCATTGATTTAAAGCAGGGTCATATATCAATGGCGGAGTATGTGACTACTTTTGAGGCCCTTTCAAATTATGGTACATATCTCATCAACATTCCTTTCAAGAAGAACCGAAGGTTAGTTTATGGTTTAACTTAGGATTAAAGGAAAGCCTTACTTCCACAGTTTAAGGCTACATTTTAGAAGCTGGTGGATACTACTTTGAGACTAGAAGATGTTGGAAGGGATAGTGATGATAAAGGACAAAAGGGCAAAGTCAACTTTGGTCGAAAGCAAAAGTTCCCATTATAGAAGCAAAGGCCCAAATTCTAGAATAAGAAGTAAGCTAAAAGCAAGGCACAGTTCAACCCAAAGAAGGATACTACTAAGGGGGTCTGCTACAATTATGGGGAAGCAAGTCATTATTCCAAGAAGTGCAGTAAGCATAGACAAGTGGTTGGTTTGAAGTAGTGTAGAGTTTGTAAGGATGCAGGTCATTTTAGTTACTCTTTCCTTATGGTTGGGAAGGGTAAGAAGAGTGGGAATCTATATGCTTTAGAGACCTCCAGTGGACCATCTCAAACTAAATGAAAAGATCTCATCGTCCTCGAACGTACTATCTTATTTAGAGACTCTCCTATTAGAGTTCTTTTTGACAAGGGTGTGTCTCATTCATTCGCGTTGAAGGAGTTAGTTGATAGATTTGTCCTTGATGTTGTTTTCCTTATCACATCTTTGAGGATTGCTAATCCCATAGGGGGATACACAACCCTTAGGATGTTGTGTGAGAGTGTTGAATTAGGCTTGTGTGGTTTCTCCTTCTTGTATGATTTGCATATATTTGATTTTTCTGGATTTGGCATTATTCTTGGAATGGATTGGCTTGATTGTTTAAAGGCTCGCTTATTTTGTTTCGAAAGAGCTATCACTTTTAACCATTCAGATTCGAAAGAGCGCCGTCTAGCTCTTATAAATATGAACCGAAGCTTGAGTGATTCTCTCTTTGCCTTAGAGGTCAAGAAGAAGATGATATTTCCAGAATCTCTATTGTTAAAGATTATTCAAATGTTTTTGAGCCTATCGCAAATTTGTCTTTGAGACAAGCTATAGAGTTCCGCATTGATCTTATTCCTATAGCTCAATCAGTTAGTCATCCTCCCACGAGGATGTTTGCCAAGGAGAATGAAGAACTGAAAATGTGATTATTAGAATTGGAAGCTAAGTATTTTATTTAGTCTAATAGTTCACCTTAGGGCCCCACTATAGTATTTGTGAAGAAATAAGATGGTTCCCTAGAATGTGCATAGCTTATTGGAAGTTGAACTAGCTTAGCATAAAGAATAAATATACCCTGCCTAGAATCGATGATATCTTTAATCTAGTAAGCGGTGCTAAGGTCTTTTCCCAACTTGATCTAGCAACCGGTTTTCATCAGCTCGGAATAGCAGAGGATGTTATTCCGTTGATAGCTTTTTGAATCATATATGCTCTTATGACTTTTGAGTGGATTGTGATGCCATTTGGATTGACTAATGCGCCTGTGTATTTCGTTGACCTATTGAATAGAATTTTTAGAGATTACCTCAATAAATTTGTTATGGTATTCGTTGATGACATCTTAGTCTATTCCAAGACAGAGGTAGAGCATGAGCAACATCTTAGAATTGTTATGAAGTCACTACCAGAATCAGTATAAAACCGTGTTCTCCAAATGCCTTTTTTGAAGAAGGAGGTGAAGTTCTTAGGCCACGTAACATCACAGGTTGGAATTTCTATCAATCGAGCTAAAGTTGAGGATATTCAGAATTGGAAATAGCTTGAAAAAACTATAGATATTAGAAGCTTTCTGCGCTTAGTCAATTATTATCGATGCTTCATAAAGGATTTTTCAAAGACTATTCTACCACTAACGAATCTTACCAAGAAGGATGTTATGTTTCAATGGACATATAGATAGAGGCAGTATTTTAGAAGATAAAGTTTTTACTAATGCTTACTCATGCTCCCATTCTTATTGTACCGAAAGGAAACCAAGACCTTAAAGTTTTTACTGATGCATGTGGTTTTAGATTGGGAGCAGTTCTTATGCAGATGGGTAGAGTGGTTGCATATGCATCTAGGCAGTTAAGGCCTAATGAAGTCTATTATGCCACTCAAGACTTAGAGCTTGTCGCCATTAAATTTGCATTAAAGAGACGACGACATTATTTTCTTGGTGTTCATTCTTCATACTGATCATAAGTCACTAAAGTATCTATTTACTCAAAAGGATCTCAACATGAGGCTGTAGCAGTGGCTTGAGTTCTTGCTGCTTATGACTTTGAGATTCAGTACACCCCTAGGAAGGAGAATAGAGTAGGTGATACATTGAACAAGAAGCATTAGGCAGTTGTTCCCATGACGATAGCAGAGTAGAAAGATGTTGAGTTGCTTTTTATATGGGATATCTATGATAGAGGTTCTATTATAGGTTCGGGCGTGATGCTAGCTAGTCTTGTAGCCCAACCTAATTCATTGGATCATTGATGCTCAGAGGATAGATCCAACTACTTTTGGGCTTATTCAAAGATTGGAGTCTGGTGATGATGGAGATGATTTGGTTAGTTATTCTCTTGATTCTCATGGTTGCTTATGGAGAAGGGATAGACTTATTGTTTCTAATTTGGATGGTCTTTGTAAGGAAGTGAAGCATTATTGTTATCGTTCGTACTATACCATTCATCCTAAAGGAAGTAAGATGTATATGGATATGAAGCATCTCTATTAATGGGAAGGGATGAAGCACGACATTGGCAAGTATGTGAAGGGATGTGTTGACTAAAAATTCCGTCAACGAGACAGAATGACTAATCAACCTCAAAAATTGTAAGAGAGTAGGGTTTTAATGATGTTGTTATCTTTGCAATATATGATAGCGAATGTTAGCAAAAAAGAGACAGGGATTTTAGAATGGTTTAACCAAAATGAACACCTACGTCCACTGTACATATTATTCTCACTATATATATATATATATGTAGAATGGATACTAGGAGGTGATGGAGAATGCTTGAAGATGACAAGAGTATGGTGGGAAGTGTTATCCTTCTAAGTTTTCTGAATTCGACCCCTTGCCTGGTGAAATGCTTGGGGTATTTATATAAGCAAGCCACCATTGATCTGCTGTTGAGATTGTTTGAGAATATTCACGGTTTGTACGGCAGATAGGACCATGGGATGGTTGCCAGCTCGAGGGTTGGTAGCGATGCAAGCATATATAGTGACAAACTATCTTTTCGTACTCTGGTTGCTTCTTTTGTAGGATGTCAGGTGGCGTAACTCAGAGTTTTTTGCTACTTTCCACATCAGATTGCAGCAGTTGGTGGCAGGGTAGTTGTATTAGCGCTTTTCTAGGATGGTAGGACTTTAGTAGGTATGCTTTTCTCTGCCGGTCTGACTGTTCTCTCTCCTTAAAGCAAATTCGACTGGTTTTCTGTCGTTATGTGAGGGGAACCTCGGGGTATAATCGACCGGCCCTTTGGTCAGTCGGTTCCCAAGGAAGCCCAGATTAGCTTAGCTGATGCATTTATCTTCCTACGGGTGGCCACCATGCCCTAATAAAATTTTGCAAAAATTTTGAGCAACATTTTCCCCCCAAGCTTATCCTCGCAAGTAGGGTGGGCTTGTAGATACGAAATGATGTGATTTGATGGATGCCTATAGTGTAATTAATGCTGCTTTCACGTGTCTTTCTATGGGAATCTCTTTAGTGGTCTATTTTTCCCTCTAACTTCTGAGCCAAAGGATTCGAATCAATCCTAACATCACATCTCTTCGCACGGTCCGGATTCGGTTGTCTTTTTGAGATGAAGGGTCACGATTTGGCTAGTGAGGGTCTATAAATAGATGCAGATACCTCTTCTTCTCCTTTTACTATTTCCCATTCCTTCTGCCATTGTTGTAAATCTTTTTACATTTTAAAAATTCTTCATTAACAGGTACGTCCCTCTCCTCATTGGTGTTTATTGTTGCCATCGGGTCATCGATGGCTCATTTCTCCACCGTGGAGTGCCACTTATGAGCGTCCCTTCCGATGGTTTTCTTCTCCTTTTGATGGTACCCTACATAATTTGACCATGCTTTGAGGCTGGCTAGTCCCTGAGGGGGAGGCATCCGTCGTGCTTGTTTTCTAATGGTTGTTATAATCTTGTCACATGATGGCTGCTTCTGACAGTGCTTCGAGTTTCGCTCCCATGGTCCCTTATGACTTCGTGGGTGGACTAGACAACGTGGTCAGAGAGCTGAACCTATTTGGTTGTAGCCCTAGCTTGATCCATTTTTCAAAAGCCGACGAACGAGCTGACACTACCCTACAAAACTACTACACATTCTCCTTGAGTTACTTGAAAGTTGGAGTAGCCTTGCCCTTGCATCCAACCATCGTGTCCCTTTTGAACGGCCTCGGCCTCGCTCTGGGTCAACTTACTTCGAACAGTTATCATTATCTGGTAGGTCTTTGCATAGCGTGCTATGGTTAGAGTTAGGGACACCCTCTGTGGGCCTTGTTGCCCGCCACTTTAATATTAACAAAGAGTGTGGTCATCGCCCTGGGACCTACTACCATATCCAGATGAAGAACAAGAGATAAGTGGTATTTACTGGGGTTTCAGAGAAAGGTGTCTCTAGTTGGAAATCTTAGTATTTCTTTATCCCGCGGGCTGTGAATGAGGAGTTGTATTTTTGGTCGATTCGACCTTTTTGTGAGACTATCTTTGTGAATTTTATCCCTCCTCTCTTTCTTTTTCCTTTATAATGTTCCTACAATTTTCCATTGCAGGGTCGCCATTGCTGAGCCAGGCTAAGGCAACACTAGTGGAGAGACAAGTATTGGGCCTTCGGGGGGCCGATGATACCCTCTGAGATTTGGACAACTTAGTGACTGACGAGATGCTTTGAAAAGTCGAGCTACTATCAGAGGGTCAGTCCATTGGTGCCCCCACAAAAATGGAGAAAGGCGTAGAAACCAACCTAAGGAGAAAGAAGAAGGAGACAGTTTCAAAGAAGCATGCAGCTAGTCGCCTTGTTTTATCTCCTTTACATGAATCCACACTTTTTCCTGGGGCCGGTCAGGGGTGCATTATTATGGACGATTACGCTGGCCCGAGGGATGCCGAGGGCTAGCCCATAGTTGATGCAGACGCCTTTTCTGATGTGCCATCGGAATGGCAACAGTATGATCCGGCAAAATATGATGGAACTTATAGCCAACCTATGCCCTCGGCCCTTGGGGAAAGTATGACTTGGTCTTCCTCAAGCGATGGTCCTACTGAAAATAGGGGTCGTAATGTTGGACCATTGGGCATAGGAAGAGCATGACCTACAGACTATGAAGGGGACGATTTTGAACCTTGTGCACCTCTGATTAGGAACCAGAACTGGGGTGCTCCGCCCTTTAGTTAATTATGTTTTATCTTTACCACGGCCGGTTCCTTGTTTTCTAACTTGTTGCGCTTGTTGCAGTAGGCCGGATCAATTTTGAGTTGCTGGATGAAGTGAATGATCCCCTCGCGGTTTTTCCAGGGCAAGATGCCAGAGGGAAACTCATGATGGTCTCTCCTTTCCACCCCAAAACTAGCAGCCGCTTCTTTCTTCGTGATTCATGTCGATGAAGAATCCAGTGTTGAGGAGTCCCCAAGTAGCAAAAGGACCAGGATTGCAGTGGTAGAGGAGGAGTGACCGATGGGGGGCGTAAGAGGAAAGGAGCCAGTGGTGGATGAAATGGGGGTGGCTCGTAGCAAACTTATGAAGGCGATGTTGATGTTTATGTGTATCGTAGGCCTAACATAGAGGATGAAGAGAAATTTAGGATGATTTCCATGAGCATCAATCCAGAATATGACAGGGAAGGCTTGGACTTGCTTTTGGATGCCCATCTGACTTGCTTGCCCCTAGACGGCATTGAGGACTTGAAAGAGAGAGCCATCAAGAAAGGGACGCTTATTGGTCGGCTCATTTGACCAACATGGCGGTGGGTACTTTCATGAACAACTTCCACCTTCCTATTTTGATCTCGGGGGTTACACCCGATTTGGCCCAGAGGTACCAGGAGGAGGCAGCCACCAAACTGACCAGAAAGGGTAAGCTTGTGTTGGTCATCTTGATGGCTGAGCAGATTGACTCTCTGACCCGACCAAATGAGTAAGGAGTTGTCGCGTGTCGTTGGTTGTGTTCTGGTTGTCTTTGTTGTTTCTTTTCCCTTCCCCCTCATTTTTTTGTTGTCATAGGTTTATTGCACTTAGCACGACAAGCTATATGTCGTGTCCCTTGTTTGTTATGAATTTTTTAATTTGCATCATGTGGTGGTTGAGATTCTCATTTCTGTTATTGAACCCGCAAATAAAAGAAAAACACAAGGTATGTTATGGCGAGTATTTTTCGCCTTGGAGGGTTGAGGCCTTAGCGAGACCCGTGAGGTTTGCACGGAAGGACCCGACTTATTTGCTTGCAGGCACCCTTTCCGACACCCAAGGTTTGGAGTTTAGGTTCATGGGGTTTGCACGGAGAGACCCGGCTTATTTGCTTGCGGGTGCCCATTCCGAGACCTAGGGGTTGGAGTTGAGGCCCATGGGGTTTGCACAGAAGGAACCAGCTTATTTGCTTACGGGCGCCCTTTCCGACGGCCAGGGTTGGAGTTGAGGCCCATGGGGTTTGCACGGAAGGATCCGGCTTGTTTTCTTGCGGGCGCTCTTTTCGACACCCAGGGGTTGGAGTTAAGGCCCGTAGGGTTTTCACGGAAGGACACGACTTATTTGCTTGTGGGCGCCCTTTCCGACACCCTGAGGTTAAAATAAAGCCCGGCTTATTTGCTTGCCGACACACTATGGATGTCGAACCTCGGAGATACTATCATGGCATTGCACTAAGTTATCATACGCCAGTCTCAACAATAGTGTCTTGTCTCGCCCGTACGAGGAGCATCACGGGCGAAGGGAATCGGGCCATTGCGGTCGCCATCAAGCTCGCCGATGTACCCTAGGAGGCAAGAGTTATATCGCGTTTTTTCCTACCAGAGTGGGTCGTGTAGCACTGGGACGACCTGCAGGTTGTTGGGTATCCTTATTGTGCCTAGACAGAGTGGATCCACGGTAATCCACCCTCGTTGAGCGCATCCTTCTATCAGGGAGGGGAAGGGTAGCTCGCACGGTCCCTTGACAGGATGTAGACTGTCGCCAGACCGGATGAATGAGCATGTAAGAACTCATCCCTGTCCAGGTATCCCGAACTTGCGTGGTTGACATTGTCTTATAAAATAGAGATGACCTTTCATTGTTCCCTGCAAAAAGAAACAATTACAATTCCAATGTCTTATTTATGGAGTACATTTATTATATAAAGTAAGCCCGTAGGTGTTCTGGGCTCCTGGTCTGAGACACATGGGTCCCATCGGGGCAAGGTAGACGTATGCACTGTTAGCTAGCACAGAATTGATAACATATGGTCCTTTCCAATTTTGGTCGAGCACCACATCAGCCGGGTCCTTGGTGTTTGCGAACACACGACGTAAAACCAAGTCACTGATGGTGAACTATCGGAGCTTCACCTATGCATTGTAATGTTTTGTGACTTTTCTCTTGTAAGCCTCAATGTGGATTTCCACTTCCATTCTCCATTCGTTGATTGTGTCCAGGCCAATCCTGAGGAGCTCGTCATTTTGATCACGATCATAGGTCACCCTAAGAGGGGATGGGACATCCACCTCGATAGGCAGCATGACCTCATTCCCGTATGAAAGGGAGAAGGGTGCGTGGATGGTCAAAATTTGGGTGGAGGTGCGATACGACCACAGTAAAAGAGGTAGCTCCTCCACCCAATTTCCTTTCGCTTTGGCAAGCCTTTTCAGCAGAGTAGACTTGATGGTATTATTGTCTGCCTCAACCTATCCATTGGCATGTGGGTGAGCGATCAAGGAGAAGCTCTTTTCTATTCAATTTCTATCGTACAACTCTTGGAACATCGTGATTTCGAACCGGGTCCCATTATCAGGCAAACGATGTTCTTGATGATGAAGTTGAGAACTTTTGGAGCTGCGATACCGATCAGAGGTTCTACTTCAACCCATTTTGTGAAATAATCTGTAGCTACGATTGTGTGGTTGTAACCGCCTTTAACGTTTGGGAGCTTCCCGATCAGATCGACCCCTTGTATCAAATGGCTAAGGGGACGTCATGGGGACTAGAGGTGCCGGAAAAGCCCTAGGGACCTTCAAGAATCGCATGCACTAGTCATAATTCTTCACATAGTACATAGAATCCTTTACCATGGTAGGCCAGTAGTACCCCTGCCGAGCAACCTTTTTTGCCAGATTTTGCCTCCCGGTATGATCTCCGTAGAAACCCTTACGAACCTCCTTTAATATCTGGGCGGCTTCATCTTTGGACACAAAGCATTGCAGTGGGGTTGAGTATCCTCACCCGTAAAGCTTCCCTTCGATGATCATGTAATGTGGTAACGATGCAGTTTTTCTAGCCTCCTTACGGTTGGTTGGTAGCTCGTTATTCATGATACACCTGTACATGGCCGTCATACAATTTCCTTTTGAAGGCTGATCAATTTCCATGACAGTTGCCCTCAGCTCGAAGTCGGGAGTACTCCGGGTGTCCACCGGTACCCATGGGATAGTTTCTCCTGGGTCGCTTGCTGCTTTTGCTAATTGGTCTCCCTTACCATTTTGCTTCCTCAGGTATTGTTCTAGTCGGGATTCTCCGATGGCTTTGGTAAGTCTTCGCGCTTCAGTGACGTAAACTGGCAGAACCTTTCCCTTTGTCTGAAAGTGGTCGTTCATTTGGTTGACGATGATGGTAGAGTCACTATAGGCATGTAGTGATTCCACATGAAGTTCTTTCGCTATCTTTAGGCTAGCCAAGAGGTCCTCATATTCAGTCTCGTTGTTCATGGCCTTGAAGGTAAGTCGGATAGCAAAGCGGAGCTCTTTCCTACGGGGATAACTAAGACCATTCCCGCTCCTTCCCAC
This sequence comes from Allium fistulosum, assembly GCA_030737815.1. NCBI lineage: Eukaryota > Viridiplantae > Streptophyta > Magnoliopsida > Asparagales > Amaryllidaceae > Allium > Allium fistulosum. The sequence goes on along the minus strand of CM060908.1, from coordinate 294,919,115 downwards.
TTCTCGTTGGATGTACCATCCACATACAGGTGCCAAGTTCGTTTCGGGGGATTCTCCTTCTCTCCTTTGTCACCCGGGTCGGAACATTTGACTATGAAATTAGCCATCGCTTGTCCTTTGATTGACGGTCATGAGAGAAAGTGGATGTGGTGTTGGCTCGGCTCGACGGACCATTTGTGGAGCCTCCCCATTATGTCGGGGCGACTCAGAATCTGTCTAAGTGGTTGGTTGGTCAGAACTTTGATAGGATGAGCTTGGAAATACGGTCACAATTTTCGGGCCGCCATCACGAGGCAGAAGACTAATTTTTCGGTCCTCGTGTACCTTATATCTAGGCCGGTCAATCACTTGCTTACATAGTAAATTGACCACTGCACCTTTTCCTTTTCCCTGATGAGTGTGGCATTGATTGCATGGTTGGTGATCGCCAGGTATAGGAAAATATCTTCCCCATCAACAGATTTTGATAGAATTGGAGGGGTGGCCAATTGTGGCTTCAAGTCTTCGAAGGCCTTAGTGCATTCATCGTCCCAGGCAAAGGCCTTCCCTTTCTTGACGAGGTTAAAGAAGTGCAGACATTGATCGGTAGCCTTTGAAACAAAATGGCCTGGAGCGGCCACCATCCAGTTAAGGCTCTATACCTGCTTCACCGTTTTGGGAACATGAATTTCTTGAATAGCCCGAACCTTGTCTGGGTTGGCCTTGATTCCTTTAGCACTCACAACATACCCCAAGAATCGGCCGGATCAGACCAAAAATAAGCACTTCTTGGGATTCAGCATCATGTTTTACTTTCTCAGGATGCCGAAATTTTCGGCAAGGTTGGATACATGGCTGTTGGTCCTCTTCGATTTTACTAGCATGTCATCGACGTACACTTCCATTGAACGAGTTGGTTGTTTAGAAAACATCTGGTTGACTAAATGCTGGTAAATTGCCCCTGCATTTCTCAAACCAAAAGGCATAACCCGGTAACAATACAGCCCGGTGTTGGTGATGAAAGAGGGGTGTTCTTGATCGGTGCCATGCATGGCAATATTGTTATAGCCCAAATAGGAATCCACGAAAGTGAGGAGTTCATACCCGCTTGTTGCATCCACAAGATAGTCGATGTGGGGGCAGAGGAAAGCTTTCCTTTGTACATGCTTTGTTTAGATCCAAAAAGTTAATGCATGTCCTTCACGAACTATTTGGTTTGCGGACTAAGACTAGGTCGCGACCTAAACCGGGTAATCCGCCTCCCATATGAAGCCATTAGCGAGCAGCTTCTCTACTTCCTCCTTTAATGCCTTGTATATTTTGGGTTTTAAGGGTTCTCTCTTCTGTCGGACAGGGGTTGCTTTCGGGTCAATGTTTAGTGCATGACAGATTATGCAAGGATCGATGTTGGTCATATAAGCGTGCCCTCAAGCGAAGACATCTTTTTTTTCTAAGAAATTTTATCAGATCTTCCCTGGCCCTCGAACTAAGCTCAGTTCCAATATGGATAACCTTAGTGGGATCACTTTTGTCGATGGATATGTAGTTTAGAAGGGTCGCGGGGCCCCCATCGGGGTCCCCCATTCGTCGATCTAGCAGGTCGTCTCCAATACTTGTGTTTGTCTCTACATCACACTGATTCAAAGCTTATATCATGCATTGCATTATTTCTTCGATCGGGATAGAGAGACATTTTTGTGCCGGGCTAGCTGCAACATTCCCGCCCTCGATGGATTTTCCCTCTAGAGTGCTGCTGGTCGGCCCAAGTAGCCACTGGAGGGCCGCCTGCTCATTCCAATTGGAGATGAGTACCCGTGTCCTCTGAGTGGACATAAGGGAAACCGGCCCTAAAACCTCAGCTTCTTCAGTAGGCCAGGGACCACCTACCATGTTGATGACTTGGTCGCACATCCATGGGGTTGTGCTTAAGGGAGTCGCATTCTCTAGTTCTGGTAGGGTATTGACATCGGTGGTGGGTTCCTCTTGAATCATTAGGATACCCTCCTCTGGCCGACGGAAGGAAGTCCAACAGCACTGCCTCGCTTTCTGTTGGTCTCCCTTAACCACACCAATCCTATTTGGTGTTGGGAATTTCATTATCAAGTGGTTGTACGACACGATGACATCCAATTCGGTCAGGGTCGGTCGCCCGATGAACAAGTTATAAGCTAATGGGCAGTCCAGGATCACACAACCCACTTGAATCTTTGTTGTGGCCGGTTTCGTACCAATGGTAGTTATGAGCGTTGCTACCCCCATGAGGATTATCCCAACTCCGCTGAGCCCATAAATGGGTAGTACACAAGGCGCGAGAAGGAACGCCAGCAGCCTGAGCGCGTGATAGGCTTCTTTGAAGATGTCGTTGACTGATCTTCGCCCACCATAGAAAGCCCAGTGAATGTTGGTGCCAACCATTGACATGGTTATAAGCATTGGGTCGTGGTGGGGGTACACCACTGCCCCACGATCTTGAGATGTGAAGGTGATTGGAGGATCTTTCTCTTCCATTCTTAGAGCCTTAACAGCCCATTGTTCCAACGAATATACTTGGCCAAAGGTGGCGAATTCCCTTTGATATCGGGTGAGCATCCTCCGACTACTCCCTGCTATGTGTGGCCCTCCGCATATGGTAAGAATGTCAGTCCTGGCCATAGTGCCCCCGGTTGATTGTGGGGACGGCTAGATCGGACGGTTTTCGCGGGCCATCCTTTGATCTACTTATTATCTAACAAATTCCACAAGCGATACTTCCCTAATTAATCTCTCGATTCCGTCCTTTAGCACACGACAACTATTAGTAGAATGTCCGTTGATCTGATGAAAGTGACAATATTGACTGTCGATACGGGGCAGTTCCCTCACCCAGCCATTTCGTAGCCTTCAGAAGAGCGCTTGATTTCTGGTTGTGAGGAAGATGATTTCCATGTCTCTGTTCAGGGGAGTATAGCTAGCATATCGAGCCCGATACCTCGGGCTGTAGTCACGGTTTCTCTTTGCATGATTTCCCGATTCCATTCTCTTCGGTTATGGTTTCCTTTCTTGTGAAATTTAAGGATGCGTCATCCTCGTTATCGCTATCTGACAAATCTGCCTCTTTCATCCTCTTGATTCAATTGTGCACTGATTGAAATCAACAAGAGACGAGGTCGGTCTCTTTTGGAGTTCTTTCCACATTCGGCATTTATATCGCATGCCTGAGCACATGGCGACCGTCAGACTGTTCTTGTCGACCCTGCAGGCTCGGGTTGATTCCCGATTAAATCGGTTGACATAGGCCTAAAGACTTTCCAACGAGCCCTGCATGATATTTCCAAGCTCAGTGGCCATCCTGAAATGAGTTCTTAATGCAAAATAAAATCTAGTTTTGAATTCAGAGAGTAGTTGTGCCCAAGACCAAATACTACCAGGAGCTAAGTGTAAGAACCAACGAGATGCTGGCCCGACAAGTGTGGATGGGAATAGCAAACACTTCGCATTACCAGTTAGCTGCCCAGCTTTAGTGATTGAGTTGAAAGCGGCAAGGTGATCCAACGAGTCCATGCTCCTATCATATTTGTTTATTTGCGGTAGCATGTAACATCTTAAGAGGTGGGTTCAGAGGATTTCTACAAAGAATGGTTCTCCATCCTCATCATCGAACAGGCCACCACCACTTACGCCTTGGGCTATTCGGTTGATTTGTTGGAGCAACCGGATCATTTCGTCCCTGAGGCTGGCTTCCACCCGTTGTAGGAACGACCTTGCATCGATGGGCAGATGCTCCTGGTGGTATGTGGTTGATCAGGGGAATACAGTACATGATAGCGACCTGGAGAAAGAGATCTTCTACGTGACAGAGGTGACTGTGGCGATTGGGTTTGTTCACCTCCAACCACAGGATGAGGTACTCCCTTTGCGGGTTGGAGTGTACAGAGGCAGCTTTGGGTCCCCTTTCCATGGTTTGAGCTTAATCGCTTAGGCGCTCAAGACGCGGCTCGTGGATTTCACCATCCCGCCGGTCGTCCGGCTCTCCCCTAACTATGTTGTTATCTCTTGGCTCCGGGGCCACGGGCATGGCGATTTTGGATGCCAACCGCGCGCTCTGGGGGGTCATCAATACGCAAGTGCTTTGGATGACCGGCGACGTTGGGAAGTTATTGATTGCCTGAGTTTATGGTTGTCTTGGGCCCGTGAAGGAGTGAGTTTCTAGTGCTTCCTTAGGCCGTTTACTTCTTGGCTTAGGGTTCTCATCCGAGCGATGTGATCGGATATGGTCTGCCAAAATTCATTGTCGACTCCGCGGAAAGGGTAGGGAATACCAGCGGGTGTGTTACTGTTGGTGTCTCGATCATGCAAATTGTCGTTTGCGTTGACACCATTCATCGCCATGTTGATTGTGGAGTCGAGGCAAGGTTGAAGGAAGCTGGAGAGTTTCGGAGGTGGCCCTCCTTTCAATGCAAAAATGTTGACTAAAAATTCTGTCAGTAAGACAAAATGACTAATCAACCTCGAAAATTATGAGAGAGTGGGGTTTTAAGGATGTTGTTAGCTTTACAGTATATGATCGTGAACTAAAGATGGAATGCTAGTAATAAAGAGACATGGATTTTAGAGTGGTTCAGCCAAAATGAATGCCTATGTCCACTGTATATATTATTCTCACTATATATATACATATATATTATTACAATGGATACATGAAGGTGATGGAGAATGCTTGAAGATGATAAGAGTATGGTGGGAAGTGTTATCCTTCTAAGTTTTCTGAATCTAAACCCTTGCCTTGTGAAATGCTTGGGGTATTTATATGAGCAAGCCTCCTTTGATCTGCAGTTGAGATTGCTTAAGGATATTCGCAGTCCGTACGGCAGATCGGATCGTGTGATGGTTGCCAACTAGAGGATTGGTAGCGATATATGCATATATTGTGACAAACTGCCTTTTCATACTTTGGTTGCTTCTTTTGCAGGATATCAGGCAGCGTAACTCGGAGTTTGTTGCTACTTTCCATGTCGGATAGGAGAAGTTGGTTACTAGGGCGGCTATATTAGTGCTTTTCTAGGGTGGCAGGACTTTAATAGGTGTGTTTTTCTCTGCCGGTCTGACTATTCTCTCTCCTTAGAGCCACTTTGACCATTTTTCTATCCTTATGTGGGAGGAACCCGAGAGTATAAATCGGCCGGCCCATGGGTCGGTTGGGTCCCAAGGAAGCTCGGATTAGCATGGCTGATGCGTTAGCTTTACGCAGGCGGCCACCATGCCCTATTAAACTTTTACGAAAATTTTAAGCAACATGGTGTATGACTTATCAGCTCATTAAAGCTTAACATCAGAGGCCAGCTACTCTTCTTCGACTATTGGAGATTTCACTATGGAAGTGAGACCAGGTATATGTTGATTTAAAATTTTCAATATTTCCCTTACATAATCCCTATGTGAAATCTATTAAGGACTTCTTTAATGCTAGGTTCTTTTCTAGTGTCTATGGATTTTGTTGATGGCCTACCTCAGTCCAGAAATGGCCATGATAGCATTTGGGTAGTAGTTGATTGCTTGACCAAATTGACATATTTTAGCTGGTGAAGTCAAATATGTCTACTCAATATTTGGCCAAGCTTTATGAAGGAAGTAGTGAGACTTTGTTGTGTTCCCTTGTGCCATTGTATGTGACCACGATTCCTTATTAAATAGTAGCTTCTAGAAGAGTCTCCAGTCACTTTCGATATGAAACTGAACATCGGTCCTGCATATCATCTAAAGACTAATGGATAAATGGACCGGGTTAACTAGGTTCTTGAGGACTTGCTTCTTTCTTGTGTTCTTGATTTAGGTGGTAGTTGGGAGGACCACATCTATTTAGTTGAGTTTGCTCACTACAACTACTAGTCCAGCATTGGCATAACCCCATTCGAGGCTCTATATGGTAAAGTGGGTCCACTAAAACAAAATACCTTTTTTATAATGGGAAATGCCCATTGTAATAGATATTTGACAATAGGCTTGCAACCGTCGTAATATATGGAGTTGTAATAGATCAATGAGATTGTAAAGCTGTTTATGACCGTTTTAAACGCCCATTGTAGTAAATGTTTTTTACAACCGTTAAAAACTATTGCAATAGGGTATTTTACAACTATAACTGCCAGTTGTAAATCTGTAATATTTCTATGAAAAGCATGATATTGCAACTTTTGTTGGCAGTTGTAGTAGCTTATAATACAACTAGCACAGCCGGTTGTAATACGCCTCAACTATAAGAGTCAGGGACTGCTGTAACATGCAAAATTAGCTGTAGCTTTTATACTACAATACACATGTACCAATATTTAATAATTTAACGACTAATAAATATTATCATAAAATGTCCAAAAGCACACATTCCAAAAGACTAAATAAATTTACATTCATAAAGTTCTAATACACGTTCCAAAAAGCTAGATAAAGTTACATTCACAAAGTTCTAATATTGTACAATACATAATCCATAAATAGATACTCAAACGACAGTTCCAAAAAGCTAAACGGTTCCAAAATACATACCAAGTTTAAAATAGAGTACTAACACGTAACCCATAAAACCAAAATGCACATACATACTAGGCCAAGGAGATGAAGTCTTTGTGCCGCATTATGATTAACCAAGTGAACCATTAAAGAGTGTTCATGCTTGTTCCTTGACAGTTCAAGCAGACACACTAGCTTCTTATAGCAACTGCTTCACTTTAGTGATATAGTCGCCCATCGCTTCTTCGTGCTCTTTGTTGTTCAAACCCAAATATGTTTTAATCAAATTATAAGAAAACATTATGTACAAATTGCATTTTTTTGGAAATCAACTGTTACTTATTACTTTTAAATATAATCTGAATATTAATTATTAAATACTAATTATTATGTATGTATTATTAATTATAATTATAACTTATTAGGAAATGCACGAACTAAGATTAAACACTTGCAAAATACTTGTAAAACACTTGCAAAACAAAATGACCATATAATACCTTGTTTCTTGTTTACTTATTTGTAGAATCTGAATCTTTTGTTTGTTTGTTGTATATCTAGAAGTTTACATAATAGGATGACATGTACTGGGCTTGAGATTCATTAGTTAAATGATCGGATGACCTATACAATATACCTTTAAAAAGTAGAATATAAAAGAAAATTTAAGTTATATGCATTAGCACTAGGATAAACACATATAATAGTTTAAACAGAAAAGGTATATGTAATAAACTATTACTAGTTAGGAACAAATGTCCAACCTGATAGTGTATATTATTTTCAAATTGGTAAATATGTAATACACCATAGTTTTTTATTTTTAAGTAAATTTTAACCTAAGATATTACTTTCTTATTAACATTTATGTTATAAACTCACAAGTTGTTTATTCTTCATGAGGATGAAATTTAGCGGATGGAGGGGGTAACATCTGCTTCATAGGGAATCTAAAATTCCTAATTAAAAAGCTCTTGTATAAATGTATAGGAAAGTGTTTGTACCAAAATTGGGCACAACACTCTTTGGAAGTTTTTGAAGAGATAAAATGAAGAAGTTAAATGGAAAAGGAGGATTATCTAACAAAAACTCCAAAAACAGATAATGAAAGTAATAAGAACGCACAGAAACAAAAGAATTTAGAGTGGTTCGGCGTATTGCCTACGTCAACTATGAAGTTGATTGCTTTGTTGATGTTTATTTGATGATTACAATTGATTTTAGCGGGTTACAACAGATGATAATGATTTACAGCAGTGAAATTCGTTATTGGCAGCAGCTATGGAGTTTGGAATTGGATCCGGCAGAGTCTGTGCGTTAATGAATTGAAAGAAGAAGAAGATCCCTTTTTTTATGCCCTGGGGCCCTATTTATAGGTGTAGGAGGCTGATATTTCGCTCAGATCTTGGGAGACTCCTTCTGGCATGTGAGTAGGCCCGCGCGACCAAGCCCGTGAAGTTTCGGTCCGATCCGTGATCGATACGAACGGATTTCGTATCGATCAAGATTGTGTCCGATGGAGTCAAAATTTGGTGGGACATTCTTCAGCATGCACGTAAGCTCCTGTGAAAATTTCAAAGCATTTGGATTTGTAGATTAGGAGATATGATCGATACGAAATGGTGCTTTTCGGCTGGCTGTTTCGTTCGTATCGACCATTTCGACTCGATGATTTCGAACCGATGGCGGCATGCGCTAGCAGATTGATGTGACGTGCGTTCTTTGCATCGATCCATATTTTTCGCCGAGTTGATCGAGTCGTTTCCAGGACTTTCGCCTTGTTCATATCGAGGCACTTGTCTTGTTCGAATCGATGGGAGGTGGCCCTTGTTTCGTATCGATGCAACGAGCTTTGTTCATATCTATAGGGGACACATGGAATAAGTTAACTGTGTGGCCTCGTTCGTATCGATTGGGAATGACTCCATTTGATCGATATGAAGTTGACGTGTCCAGATGGACTCGAACGATGGTAGCTCGATCGATACGAATAACCATGACGTGGATCGATACGAACAAGGGCTTCTCGATGGATACGAAGTAACTGGGTTCAAAGGATACGAGCAGTGGTCCCTCGATGGATACGAAGTAAGGTCAACTGATGGATACGAACTAAGCTCTTTAGGCGATGGATGCGAAGTAGACTCTGGTGATGAATGTGACACTGATGGATTCGAAGTAGGCTATGGTGATCGATGCGGAGCTGATCGAGTCGAAGTAGGCCCTGGTGATCGATGCGGAGCTGATCGAGTTGAAGTAATCTTCCCTGATGGATTCGAACTCGATCGATTCGAACAGTGGCTGGTTTTCATCCAATCTTGCATCGATCGTAACTTGAGCGTACGAACTCTGATTAACTTCAAATTTGGAACGTTGACTTTTATGGCTTCCCTCGTCGTGTCTTGTCGATTGTAGCTCGATCCGGACTCGGACAAAATTCACCGATATCCATGGTGAACCTGCGTATAACCGATCTCTAAGACGAACAATCATTGGTTTCTAGTCAAGTTCTTGGTGTCACGGCCTTGCCAAAAGGCGGGATAACATTTGCCCCGCAAAGTACGTCTTGTGGAAACATGATGTGCTTTGAAATGCTGCAATCTTCATTCTGAATAATTATCGTCTTTTCGATGAAAGCTGTAATCTTTGACTTATTTTCTCGATAATATAAACTGTTGACTATCAACTGCTGTACCCTATATTGTTGCAACAGATTGCTGCTTGACTGAGATTAGCTGTTTGTTGTTGTAATCATTATCAGATAAGTATCCAATTCCTGTGAATGTCGAAAATTGAATATTAGTCCGACGTATATGAATATACGTTAATCTGACTCTCGCTGACGTTCACGAGTCGTTGTCAGTTTATCTTATATTGAATTCCGTATCGATCCTCTCCTGAACCGATGTGAAATTCGCTGTAACAACGCTCGATGGTTGCTTTTGAATGTTCCTTCATAACGATCCTCTCCTGAATCGATGTGAAAGGTTGAAATACTGTATTCGCATCGGTATTCATTGTATTGATGGATACAAAATGAGCATTTCGAATCGATGGATGTGGGGTTCAATGGATACGAAGCAGTCGTTCGTATCGATGGAGTTCAATGCCTTCAGAACAGCCCCTGTTGTGTATTTCGAATCGATGGATCTGTTGTCATTGGATACGACCGGTTGCATCACAGTCACTCTCTATTTGAATAAATTCCACCGTATAGTGAAACTTAGCTCTCCGTGCATAATGATGATCATATGAAGCATTTCAAGTAAATCACGGCTCTGGCTCGAAGAGATTGCATTTTATTGCTGAAATAAGAAAATATGGCAAAGTCAGTTGCCTTATTACAAATTCTAATTTCGAAATGCAGAAACAAATTGCAAAATGGAAAATAAACTAAATTAATAAACATAGCCTGTTGTGTGTAGTAGCGACGAAGACTCTCGCTATTCCAGGCTCTTGGCAGAGTAAGACCGTCAACGGTCGATAATTTGATTGTGCCATCTCCGAGCCTTCGTTCAATAACATACGGTCCCTCCCATGTCGGCTTCATATGCGAAGGAAACGGATAAATTCTTTTCAGGACGAGATCGCCTAGTTCAAAGGTTCATGGGCGGACTTTGGCGTTGTACAATCGGGCGACTCGACTTCGATGCGCGGCTGCCCTCAAATCAGCCTCTTCACGCTTCTCATCTAGTAGATCGAGAGATTCAGCAAGTAATATAGCATTTGTCTTTGGATCATAGCATGTCACACGATGAGAAGATACTTCTAGCTCAATTGGAATAACGGCTTATGAACCATAAGAGAGAGAGAATGGAGTGTGACCGGTCGTAGACTTGTGGGTTGTTCGGTAAGCCCATAAAGCCATAGGAAGTTCATCGACCCACTTGTCCCCGACCTTTTCCGGTCGTTTTTTCAGAATGGACTTTATAACTTTATTAACCGCTTCGACCTGTCCGTTCGCCTAAGGGTGTGCAACTGCAGAGAATTTCTTTTGGATGTGAAATCGTTTGCATAAATCTTTAAATTCAGCACTGTCGAATTGGGTTCCGTTGTCCGTAATAATGGTGTGTGGAAGACCGAATCGACAGATGATGTTGCGGACTACAAACTTGATTACTTTCTTCGTCGTTATGGTAGCTAGAGCTTCAGCCCACTTTGTAAAGTAATCAACTGCGACGATGGCGTATTTCGCACCACCTTTTGCCAGAGGTAGAGTACCAATGATGTCGATGCCCCACATTGCAAACGGCCATGAACTGACCATTTGCGTTATCTCGGTAGATGGGGCTCTAGGAATTCGAGCATGTTTTTGACACCTATCACATTTCTTTGCATAATCCGACGCATCGCGATTCACAGTCGGCCAGTAATATCCGTACCGAAGTATTTTCTTGGCAAGTGCTTGCCCCCCGTTGTGATCGCCACATTCTCCTTCGTGCACATCGTGTAATACTCGTTTAACTTCATCGTGAGCGATACACCGAAGTAAAGGAACAGAGTACCCTCTTCTATACATGACTCCATTCTGAATGGTGAACCGTGAAGCCTTTCGAAGAACTTGTCTCTTTTCACTCCTGCGCTCCGGCAGGGTTCCATGCTCAATGTAATTTCTGAGTGGAGTCATCCATGAATCCTTTTCGGGGACGGTTTCGCATACCCAGTCTATTTCTGCCCGGTCAATGCTTGGAGAAGATAACGTCTCTACGGGAACGAGTCCAATTTGCTGAGCTTCACCTGTGCTGGCTAACTTTGCCAATGAATCGGCTTTTTGGTTGCGTTCTCGAGGTATACAATAAATAGCATAATAATCAAACTGATTCAGTACTTCCTGAACTCGAGCTAAGTAAGCAGCCAGCCTTCGATCTCTCGCTTGATACTTTCCCCGTACTTGACATACAACTAACTGTGAATCACAATAAATTTCCATAGCGATAATTCTCAAATCTCTAGCAAGTTTCAAACTAGCTAAGAGGGCTTCATATTCAGCTTCATTATTGGTCGCATGAAAATCAAACTTCAAAGCATAACATATAGATCGGCCTTCGGGAGTTTCAAGTACAACACCAGGGCCCGAAGACCGGTCGTTTGATACACCGTCGGTATAAAGCTTCCAGATGTATTCGGGGGATTCACTGGTTTCGGGCAAGTCCTCTGGTACGGTAAATTCATCTATGAAATCAGCTAGGACTTTCCCTTGAATGGCTCGTCTTCGAGTGTAAGTAATGTCAAACTGGCTCAGTTCGATGTTCCACTTGAGTAACCTACCAGACATCTCAGGCCACGAAAGGACCTGTCGTAACGGCTGGTCGGTATAAACAATAATGGGATGTGCCTGGAAATACGGTCGGAGTTTTCTTGATGCAATAACAAGGTAATAAGCCAAATTCTCTAATTTCGGATAATTCCTTTCAGCCCCAGTCAATCGCTTGCTGACGTAGTATACTAGCTTATGTATCCTGTCTTCTTCTCGAACTAAGGCAGCGCTGATAGCGTTTTCTGATATCGCCAAGTATATGTACAACTTCTCATGATCAATAGGCTTTGATAGGATAGGTGGTGTGGATAGATGCTGAACTAGTGCTTGGAAAGCGCCCTCACACTCCGTGGTCCATTCAAAGTTCTGTTTTCCTTTTCGGATCAGATCGAAGAAGGGAATGCATTTGTCTATGGACTTTGAAATGAACCTACTCAATGCTGCTACTTTCCCAATGAGACTCTGGACTTTCTTTATAGTTTTCAGAGTCTCCAGATTTCTGATTGCCTAAATCTTTTCAGGATTAGCTTCGATTCCCCGAGCATTGACGATAAACCCAAGAAATTTTCCGGATGCAACTCCAAAATGACATTTCAGTGGATTGAGCTTCTTTCTGTATTCTCGAAGTATGTTGAACATAGTTTCCAAGTCTTTAATATGGTCAGTGGAAAATCGTGACTTCACAAGCATGTCGTCTACATATACTTCCATTGTTTTCCCGATTTGATTGGCAAACTTCCTATTGACCAATCATTGGTAAGTAGCCCCGGCATTCTTGAGTCTGAATGGCATAACTTTGTAGCGATAAAGTCCCAGATTGGTTACGAAGCTGGTATGTTCTTGATCAGACAAATGCATCGGTATCTGATTGTAGCCAGAATACGTGTCCATGAAGGATAAGAGCTCATGCCCAGCTATCGAATCTACTAGCTGATCAATTCTGGGAAGCGGGAAACTGTCTTTGGGACAAGCTTTATTCAGATCAAAGTAATCGATGCATGTTCTCCATTTTCCGTTCGGCTTTCGAACGAGCACGGGATTCGACACCCATTCAAGATATAGCGCATCTCGAATGAACCCGTTCACTTTAAGCTTTTCTACTTCTTCTTTAAGGGCGGCAGATCTCTCTGGATCCATACCATGCCTTTTCTGTTTGACCGGGACATGCCGCGGGTCAATATTCAGGGTGTGGCTCGCGATGTCCGGCGAGATCCCACACATGTCAGACTGCGTCTAGGCGAATATGTCAAGATTCGCCCGTAGAAATTCAACCAATTCCTCTTGAGTTTGCTGACTTAGCTGAGACCCAATCTTTATCATTTTTGAATCATCGTCGTCGTCAATTGGGACATCGATCGTCAGTTCGGCCGGGAATGCTTGACTTTCTTTAGATTCTCCTTCGTCTTCAGTTTCTCTTGGGTCAAGATCCCTTTGGAATTGGCTGGGGTGCCCGGGCCTAGGCCCGGGCGTTAATTGTCAATTATCAGCAAAGCGGATGCAGAGAGATTCCTCTACGCCCTTTCCTTTCTCCTTTTGCCGCGCCTCCCGCGGCTCTACGACATAACAGGCTCTTCCAGCAGCCTGATCTCCCTGAATAATTTCCACTCCACAATCAGTGGGAAACTTTAAAATTAAACACCATGGGGCAATGGCTGCCCTGAATTCAGCGAGGACCGGTCGGCCCAAGAAAGCATTATAAGGGGAGTCTATGTCCAAAACAACGAACTGTAACATCCGTACTCTCCGGCGTCCTCTAACTCCCAGCTCCACTGGCAGTTCCACCACTCCAATGGGTATAGTAGCACTTCCGTTGAAACCATGGATTCGGGATTGACAAGGTTTCAAGTCCTTGGCTTCCATTCTCATTTGATCATAAGCTCACTTAAACAAAATATTCACAGAGCTTCCACTGTCAACTAAGATCCTCCTCATCCAAGCAGGACCCACTTGAGCCGAGATGACCAGTGGATCGATAGTGGGTGCGTCGACTTTATCAGCGTCTATGTTTCTGAACACGATGTCATATGTCATCGTCTTCTGTTGTTTGGCCGGAGCCCCTTCATCAAAACTACTATAACACTCGAAGTCCACATGCCTGATAGAGCTGGCATACGACTCCATTTCCTTCCAACTTCGGTCTGCTGGATGAGGACCACCACTTATTGTATTGATAACCAACCTCCCGCCAGTACGAGCGGGTTCCTCCTGCCTTTCCTGATTTGGAGCATGACTCTGATTTGATGGGCCCGCACCTCCTGACTACGGCGCCCGCACATACTGATCCAACTTTCGTTCACGTATCAGTTTCTCAATGAGATCTTGTAAATGACGACACTCGTTTGTATTATGGCCATAGCTTTCGTGGAATCTGAAAACTGCCATGTTTGGACTTGTCTTTTAGTTGATGGCTTCGGGGCAGGTTTCTTATATTGTATGGCGTTACAAGTCTGTAAATACACATTTTCCAACGACGTGTTCAATGGAGTGTAATTATCGTACATGGGAGCTCTACGTCATGGACCACGATTCTGATCTCGCTTCTTGCCCTGATTTCCATTGTCCCTTTGCTGATTCTGTTTATTTTGTATATTCAACTGAACTTTTCCAGAACTCTCCCCGGACTGTTTAACGGCGATGTTACTCTGAATTCCTTCGATGTTGGGCCCTGCGTCATCCTACTTCCTAGACTGTTTCGCATCCTCCCTTCTCAATAATTGGGCTACCTTGGAATAGAAACGGTCCAATGACGCATGTGGCTTTCCAGCTAACCAATTTCCAAACTCGGAATAAGGATCAATCCCCTTAGTTAATGCCATCAGGATAGAGTTATCATTGGGATTGCTTATTTCTGCACATGCAACATGGAATCGCTCCAAGTAACGTCTAAGTATTTCTCCGGGAGCTTGAGTAACACTAGACTAAATGTTAACATCTTTAGGCCTCGCTACATGCATATGGAACTATTCAACAAACTTGGTGGCCATCTGGTCAAAATTAGAAATAGATGGTTGTGGCAAACGAGTAAACCACATAGTTGCAATGTCCCCCTGGGAAATGGGGGAAACTAAGGCATTTTATTGCGTCATCAGCTCTCGCAGCATTCATCGGCCATTCATACTTCAGGATGTATTGGTTGGGATCAGAACTTCCTTCATAGACTGGTAAAGTTGGCATCCTGAAGCGCCGTGGTGGTTCAGCATACAATATGTCATCGGTGAAAGGGGTATGACTCCGAGAGATTCCCCAGTCGTCATTAGTGAGACCCTGACTTTCACGGATCATTTGGCGGATCATTGTTGGTATATCCGGCATTCGGATATTAGGAGCATCATGTGCCAAGGTGTGGTCGGGTTCCACAGCACGAGTCTGGACCGGACGCGGTCGACGGTCCATGCCTCGCCTCCTTGGTTCAACATTCTCAGGGACATAAGGCTCTGGAGTATGCTCTCGTTGGCTACGATGAGGATTAGCTTGGTTTCCAGCATCAACCCCTTGTTCGGTAGTGGTGGTGGTAGCAAGGTTGCCTGTGACATGGTAAGGAGCAGCACCTCCTTGGGATGAAGGTCCAGTATGATGGCTAGTGGATGGTCCAGTTCTGGGTTGTCCAAGATTCGAAGCAGGTTGGTGTCCTGTGGCCTGGGTGTAGCTTACATCCAGCCGTGGGTGTGTGGACCGGTGATGACCATCAGATGAGGCTGAACTCTCTGTGAAAGAATAAGAACCTTGGTTTCTTCTGGATCTTCTGCGCCTTTGGCGATTTAGCTGGTTGGTCAACTCTGTGTTGGCACGCAGTTGTTCAGTTAGTTGTTGCCGACTCTGGGTCAGCTCTTGAAACAGCATCTGAAACTCTTGTCGGGTAACCGGCCCTCATGGATCTGAAGGTCCGGCGGCATCTTGGTTTGATGGAGGCAATTGCACAGGATTCTGCCTGTCCCATCCTCCCTGATCAGCAGCTGTAGAGGTAGTTCGTGTACTTACCATGGTGAATTAATAAAAGTCCTTTCCTAGATTCGATGCAAATCTGAATAGAATGGAAGGGCTTCAAAGTCTAAGATCTGGATCTTCTTCTTGGATTTATGCAATCCGGTATTGATAGGAGATCCAAGGAGCAGGAGAAAAAATAGGTTTTTTCTCAATGAAAGCACCAAAGTGTTTGTACCAAAATTGGGCACAACACTCTTTAGAAGTTTTTGAAGAGATAATATGAAGAAGTTAAATGGAAAAGGAGGATTATCTAACAATAACTCCAAAAACAGATAATGAAAGTAATAAGAACGCACAGAAACACATGAATTTAGAGTGGTTCGGCGTATTGCCTACGTCCACTATGAAGTTGATTGCTTTATTGATGTTTCTTTGATGATTACAATTGATTTCAGTGGGTTACAGCAGATGATAATGATTTACAGCATTCAAATTCGTTATTGGCGGCAACTATGGAGTTTGGAACTGGATCCGGCAGAGTCTGGGCGTTAATGAATTCAAAGAAGAAGAAGATCCCTTTTTTGTATGCCCTGGGGCTCTATTTATAAGTGTAGGAGGCTGATATTTCGCTCAGATCTCGGGAGACTCCTTCTGGCACGTGAGTAGGCCCGCGCGACCAAGCCCGTGAAGTTTCGGTCCGATCCGTGATCTATACGAACGGATTTCGTATCGATCAAGATTGTGTCTGATGGAGTCGAAATTTGGCGTGGACATTCTTCAGCATGCACGTAAGCTCCTGTGAAAATTTCATAGCATTTGGACTTGTAGATTAGGAGATATGATCGATACGAAATGATGCTTTTCGGCTGGCTGTTTCGTTCGTATCGACCATTTTGACTCGATGATTTCGAATCGATGGCGGCATGCGCTAGCAGATTGATGTGATGCACGTTTTTTGCATCGATCCATATTTTTCGCCGAGTTGATCGAGTCGTTTCCAGGACTTTCGCCTTGTTCGTATCGAGGCACTTGTCATGTTCGAATCGATGGGAGGTGGCCGTTGTTTCGTATCGATGCAACGAGCTTTATTCGTATCGATGGGGGACACGTGGAATAAGTTAACTGCGTGGCCTCATTCGTATCGATTGGGAATGACTCCATTTGATCGATACGAAGTTGACGTGTCCAGATGGACTCGAACGATGGTAGCTCGATCGATACGAATAACCATGACGTGGATCGATACGAACAAGGGCTTCTCGATGGATACGAAGTAACTGGGTTCGAAGAATACGAGCAGTGGTCCCTCGATGGATACAAAATAAGGTCAACTGATGGATACGAACTAAGCTCTTCAGGGGATGGATGCGAAGTAGACTCTGGTGATGAATGTGACGCTGATGGATTCGAAGTAGGCTATGGTGATCGATGCAGAGCTGATCGAGTCGAAGTAGGCCCTGGTGATCGATGCGGAGTTGATCGAGTCGAAGTAAGCTTCCCTGATGGATTCGAACTCGATCGATTCGAACAGTGGCTGGTTTTCATCCAATCTTGCATCGATCGTAACTTGAGCATACGAACTCGGATTGACTTGAAATTTGGAACGTTGACTTTTATGGCTTCCCTCGTCATGTCTTGTCGATTGTAGCTTGATCCGGACTCGGAAAAAATTCACCGATATCCATGGTGAACCTGCGTATAATCGATCTCTAAGGCGAACAATCATTGGTTTCTAGTCAAGTTCTTGGTGTCACGGCCTTGCCAAAAGGCGGGATAACAAAAAGTAATTTCAAGCATGTTAAAGTAAGAGACACTGCTAAAATGCACAATGCAATTTATTTTTGTACACCTAGTTCATTTAGGAATTGAAAGCACAAATACCAAATCCAACTGAATAAAATAAAGGCAACTAACACCTATATCGCATTATGAGAGTGCAATTTAAGTTATAGTGATCTCACAATTGACTACCAAAACATAGGACCATGAATGTATAGTTTGAACCAAAGAAAATCAAAATCTATATATGGCTATTAAATCAAAATTTGAACCTATACAAAACTACATAAGTTATCCAACACTTGCATATTATAACAAACAATAACATGTTAGGTATGTACTTGAAACATATGGCAAGCTAATACAATACCGGTCAACTTTTTTAAAACAATTTTCAAGATAACCACTTTAGGATTTAGTAGTTACCAAGGGGTTACTTTATAGTATTAAATAATATTCTTAAAAAGATGTTACTGAAACATAAAATCAGTATTTGAAACCCCACAGCCTCCATCACAAAAGAGCAGAAATAAAACTTGAAACATATGAACATAAATTCGATTAAAAAATCAAAATAACATATATATTTTTCCTTTTGAAAACTTGACTAGATCACAAACTTATTATTTTTTTCTACTAATCTTGGCATCGTTGATTGCATAAGCCACACAGTCAAGTTTTCGGAAGTAAAAACAATAAAATTATCGTGAATGCAAGTGAAAAATTAGAATCAGAACACACAAATACATGAATTGGTGTAATCAGAATCGTAGATTTATGTTTAAATATACTCATTTTGTTTGACCAGATAGTCATAGAATACAAATAACACTTGCATGCATCATATACCACTCTTCAACCTACATCATCCCATAAAGGATCCAAGAATGGAAAAGCTACAAAATAAGCAAAAGATGCAATCACAACAAGCGAGCCACCAAAAAGATCATTAGGCACACCAAATTATACCATAGTCCTTTCCCAGCAACACTTGCAAAATGATTAGGCGAAAACAAGAGACGATCGAGCTACCTGATCAAATTACATCAGAGAAGCACATATTTAATTGTCGATAGATTGCGAGAACATTTGAGCAGGAGAGGGTGTAAGAGCTTTCTAAACTAGGATCGGATCTAAAGAAACTTCTCGGTAATAGAAAGCAAAAGTCAAAGAACGTAGTTTTGTGCTTCACCTTCCTACTGCTTGGGTACTTCCTAGCACACATATTATATTTATGTCCAAAGATGCAACAAAAGAAGCATCTAATAGAATATCGACAGTCTTTGGCACAGAGCTTTAAATTGCCACATCGGAAACAATAGTTGGAAGAGGAGCGATGATGATTCCAGGGTTTGAGGATGGATTGGGTCGAAGTAAATGAAGGTTTGAGATTAATTAGGTTTTAGCAGATCTAGGATTAATGAAAAATTAGAATCTAGAAAGACGGTCGGTTAGCTTTCCAATGACACACGGCTTAGAGTGGCATGAGCTTGACTACGTCCGCTTCAATTGGATTTGAATTGCAAAGGGAGATGCTTAGAGAATAAAACTAATGGTTAAAGGGTGATTGAGACAAGATGAAATTGGAAAGGTTATTTAGGGTTAAGTGATAATCAAGTGTGGCGGCTGTAGGGTTTCATTTAGATTAGAGGTAGTGGTTGAAACGTGATATATTAGAGGTAGTGGAGAGAATGTAAAATACTAGAGAGTTCAACAATATTTTACAAATGATCTTCGGAGAAAGGAATATATTTGACCAGCTAGTGTTGTTGTAATTCTTACATCATACAGAAAATAAATATTAATCGTCAAATATTAAATACTATATACACTTATTAATTATTTAATAGTAATTATTAGTTATTAACTATTAATTATTACTTCTTATTTATTATCTATTAATTTTTACTTATTACTTCTTACTTATAATTGAATATTACTTATTAATTATTCAATATAAATTATTCAATAGTAATTATTTAATATTAATTATTAATTATTTTAATTAATTATTTAATATTAATTATTCAATAGTAATTATTAATTATTTTTATTAAATATTAAATGTAATTAAAATATATTAACTATAATTTACTAATTATTAACCATTAATTATAATGAATTAATAAATACAAAAAATAATTATAGATTATAGACAATAATTAGTAATTATAAATTATTCAATAATAATCATTGGTTATAAATTGTAAATAATTACCTATCTAAGTTTTCATTTATTAATTATTATTTACAAACTACCATTTATAAATTATTTAAGTAAGTATTAAATATTTATTATTAATAAATTATTAATTATTATAATATTTTAAGCAATACTAAATATGTTCCAAAAAGTCAACGTAAACCTATGAGTAAAATTAATTTTAAAAGGTTGCAGTTAACTAATATATAGTGGTAAAAAACGAAGTTTTTACAACATTTTAAAACTGCTATTAAAAGGGTACTAAGACAATGTTTGCAAAAAAAAACGTTGTAAAAATGTAGTTTATTACATCGTTTCTAGAGGAAAGGTCGTAAAAAGTCATGTTTTGCAACGATTTCTGTAAAAAAAACCGTTGTGAAAAAAACATTTTTTATAATGTTTTTTCAGAAAACGTTGTAAAATAAGTTTTTTGCAACGTTTTAAATACAAAAGTGGTAAAATAGAAGTTGTAATAAGCTGTATTTGTTGTATTGGTTGCACTTTCTTGTTGGTTTGAGAACGTTTTAAATACAAACGTTGTAAAACAGACATTGTAATAAGCTGTATTTGTTGCAGTGGTCGCACCTTCTTGTTAGTTTGAGACCGAAGATAAGTTTGTTCTTGGTCCAGATTGTATCAGAGAAGCTTTCGAGAAGATAGAGTTGATTAGACAGAGGATAAAAGATGCTCTGGACCGACATAAGTCTTATGCAAACCATAGGAGGAAGGATAACGAGTTTGAGGTTGGCGATCTAGTCTTTATGAAGATGTCTCATCTAAAGGGCATTATGAAGTTCAGCGAATCGGGGAAGCTTGCACCTCGATTTGTTGGTCCATTCTCAATAACTGAGTGTATTAAATGAGTTGCATATCGAATTGCTCTTCTTGATCAGTTCTCTGGTATTCAGGTTGTGTAACACTCCATATTTTAGAGAGTCCAAAATATGAAAAATTAATTTAATTTAAACTAAATTGAATTAAATTAAATTACTAATTAGAGACGTTATTGATTAAGATATTATAGTGATTTAATCGCAGGAACCGCCTAAGAGAAATTTAATTAATCAAGTGTGGAAAACTTTAAAATGTTAACTGAATGAACCGAAGACAATTAAAGCAATTTTGATTGGTCTTGATTAATGAAAGAAAACAAAAGACAATAAATAACTCAAAGCGACGGGACAATTCAAGGCTACAGTATATATATAAATTAGCAGTGATGGCAACAATATATACAGTAGTGACAGTATGTGTGTGTGTACACACACTAGTAGCGATGGCATATAAAATATATATATAGTAGTGACAGTATATATAAAGTAGGTATATATATATAGTAGTGAAAGTATATATAAAGTAAGAGTGTGTGTGTATATAAACTAGTAGAGATGGCATATAAAATATATGTAGTAGTGATAGTATATATATAAACTAGTAGCGATGGCAACAATATATATAGTTGCGACAGCATATATATAGTAAGAAATGAAATAAAGGAAATGAAACAAAGAAAAATATGCATGTACAGTAGCTAGCGATGGCTTGAACTTGCAAGCGAAAGAATATATAAACTAGTAGCCACAGCATATAGTAGCGATGGCTTCAACTTAAACTGTTGGGGTAATTGTATATATAATTGGGCATATGTTGAAATTTTAAAGATGGAATACGAGTAATAAGCAAATGTATGTATATATTGAAAAGCATGATGCACGAAGGTTCGTGTTAAATTAAGCCAAAGACAGGAAAGAAAGAAAAACAAATTAAGCACGAAGGCATGAATAAATGTGATGACTCATGATGGTTCAACAAGCAAAGGCTTCAGGTAGCATGCGAAGTTATACCTGCACGTAGCCAAGAAAGTATGATACCTGAAAGCATACTGATAGGTAGTTGTTATCCCGCTTTTTGGCAAGGCCGTAACACTAAGGAATTGACTAGAAAACCGATGACGGTCCATCCCGGAGATCGGTTATACACAGGCTCACTATGGATATCGACGAATTTTGTCCGAGTCCGGATCGAGCTTAAATTAAGATAACATGACAAGCTAAGCTATGAGAGTCAACGTTCCAAATTTCAAGTCAATCCGAGTTCGTATGCTCAAGTTATGATCGATGCAAAATTGGGTGAAAACCAACCTTTGTTCGACTCGCTCCACTTCGACTCCATCACAGAACCACTGTTCGACTCGCTCCACTTCACATCCATGAGAGAGCCACACTTTGACTCGCTCCGCTTCGCACCCATCAAGAAGCAGCAGTTCGACTCGATCGTCTAAAGCCTACTTCGAATCCATCTAGTTCGACTCCATCAGCTGTGCACTGTTCGAATCGATCGTGCAGTGACCACGTCGCATCAATCACAAAGACTTTATTCAAATCCATATAGGTGGAGCACTTTTATCGATTCAAACAAGACCGAGTCGAACAGCGATTCGAACAAGACCAAGTCGAACAGCAATTCGAACGAAAGCGAGTCGAAATAAGGTAGTCGCACGAAATAGCCAACCGAGAATTCCATTTCGTATCGATCATATCTCCTAACCTACAAGTCCAAATGCTACGAGATTTTCACAGAAGACTACGTGCATGCTAAAGAATGTCCACGCCAAATTTCGACACCATCGGACGCGATCTTGATCGATACGAAATTCGTTCGTATCGATCACAGATCTGACCGAAACTTCACGGGCTTGGGCGCGTGGGCCTGGTCATGTGCCAGAGAGGGTCTCCCAAGATCTGAGCGAAATTCCAGCCTCCTACACCTATAAATAGACCCCCAAAGCCAACAAAAAGGGGTTCTTCTTCCTCCTAGAGCTCTCCAACGCCCAGACTCTGCCGGATCCAGATCTAAACTCCCTTGCTACTGCTAATAACGAAATTCACTGCTGCAAATCATAATTATCTGCTGTAACTCACTGAATTTATTTGTAATCTTCAAAGAAAGATCAATAAAGCTATCAACTTCATAGTGGACGTAGGCGATACGCCGAACCACTCTAAATTCTTTTGTCTCCTTGCATTTTAATTATTTTCATATCTGAAATTTGGAGTTTTTATTAGAGAATTCCTCTCTTTCCATTTAATTTCTTCATTTTATCTCTTCAAAAACTTCCGAAGAGTGTTGTGCCCAATTTTGGTACAAACAGTAGTATATTTGCACATGGAAGTACATATAGAATACATATAAAAGTCTAAGTGTTGAATATAAAATATGCTAGCAGGAAACATATTATTGTACACAAAGGTACATATATAATGACCTATATATGTGGACACGGAAGCAGACTCCAATATATTAGTTAATACACGATGACATAGGCACTAAATATATATAATAATATATGTTAGATAATGCATGGAAGGAAATAAGTGTGATGACACACATAAGGCCATATATATAATTCAAGCCTGGGTATTAATAAAACACGGAAGCGTGTACACCAAAATGTGATGGAAGTGAAATGAACCTTAGCAAGCGACAACAAAAATAAAATACCCGATGACTTAGCTTGTTCAAAAATAGAGCACGCAAGCAAAATATTTATATTCGAGCTCATGTTTATGAATTTTACGTGAAGGTTACTAACTTATTAAAGCATAGTAATCGACAACATAAATGATAGTGGTTCAAGGACTAAGAGAGGCTATTAACGTCTAGTAGGAACGCTTAGTAGAATGTATTTAGAGTGCTTACATTCAACCTCTTAGAAGAGTCTAATAAACTCTAGTCGGTGTAGTTTCCATGGAGAAATGAGTCGACGTTTTCACCTGATGACGTTGTTCAAACAAAAGATTAAATTAGTGATAGAATGGCCTAGGGAGGTGACCATTAAAATAAATTGATGATGACTTAATAAAGAAAACCTAAAATAAGAGTTTATGTTATAAATGAATGGATGACGATTAATTATATGACTTGGCTAATATTTTGATGGTAAATACACACACATATACATACATACATACATGCATGCATGCATGCATGCATATATTATGCTGTAATGATGAAGTAAGGGGAAAACTCGTTCAAGTTAGCGGTGTGATCTCATTATGGATGCTTAGGGTAAAGGTTTTACTTATACCAAACTTATTATCTGGCCCTTTTTTTATGATTCACTACACCAGAAAAGACTTTTAGTAGCGTTGAAAAAATGCTACCAAAACTTTTAGTAGTGTTTTAAAGAACGCAACTAAAAGTATGGTTTTTTTTGTTGCGTTTTATTAAACGCTACAAAATATTTCAACTACGTTTTTTAAACGCTGCTAAAGGTTTTTCTGCACCGTTTACAAAACCCTACAAAAACAAACATTTTTAGTTGCATTTGTACTTCGATCATTCCTTGATTTTCTGTACCGTTTATTTTGTGCAACTAAAATTTTTCCATTGCATTTATTTTATGCCATTAAAAATTCAGGTGGTATTTTACATTTGTTTCTGTAGCATTTTCAAAACGCTGCTAAAAGGTATTGATTGTTTTGTAGCATATGTTAAATGCTACTATATACTGTTAATGGCTTATAATATTTCCAGCAACAAGTTATATAACAGTCATATTAAAATCAGCAACAATCGTATAATTACCGTATTCAAACCAACAATCATATAATCATCATATTCAAATAATTGAGATCACGTTAATCACATAAGTATAATATCCATAACCATTTAGATAATAGTTATTTGACAAAATAAGCAAATTCACATACCACAATCATTCACAAACAAGTTTACACAACCAGTACTAACACATATCATAATATATATATAAATTGAAGTAATATCCATTGTTGCTGATGGTCTTCAATCCGGAAAAGAAAATTACCTATAAACAAATTTGATAATCAACAATAAGAATTTGCCATGAATTATCAAGTAACTATTGTAATCATATTGTCCCAAAAACAACAAAAAGAAAATGCAAGTATTAACAATACATGTGCACACTATTTTGGAATTCCAACCACTTCAACAAATGGACTATTTTGAAATAAATCTTAGTGTGCATGCAAATAAAAATGTATCAATAAAAATGTTTCAACTGATTTATTCATGTTAATAGTTTTTGAAAGTGACCTGTATTGCATAAAATATTACAGTAAAAGAATAACCACTATCCGCCTTTAAAATGGTTCAGTAAATCTCAACAAGTTTGCAAAATGATTTTTGTAAACAAGCATTAACCTATGTTAATCTTGCAACTTCCATTATTACTTTAAATAGCACAACATGCAAATATAATTACCATTATCATTTTTTTACCTACAACGTTCTTCTGCATAAGAAAGTTGAGAGCAATGAAACTTTAGTAAAACTGAATTGTTAAAATGAGCACTTCGCTTTTTTGTGCAATGAATCATGCAGTCCTAAACATCATTCACAGTGTGCACTGAATGTATTTTGGAATATAACGTTTTTTCTTTATGCTCTCTTATGATTGCATTTCGCACAGTTATTTTAATACACAAAATTTTCTCATAGAATGTTGCAGAATAGACTATAGAACAACAAGTTAATTGGTAAAATACGAAGTCGTGTTTCACTTCTAGAAAGTATGGCAATAAATATGGGAGATTTTCTTATGAATCAAGTAAACAGAGGACAACAGTCCTTTTGATATTTTTAAATCGTTGAAAAATAGAAAATGGAATATTGGATTTCCAAAGATGATATAAAAAGGGGGACTAGACGATCAGCCTCAATAAATATGGCATATCATACTCCAATAATTCGTGGATGTGTTAAGCTAATCTATCTAGCAATATCGTTCCCCTTTAAGAAGTCCACAATAAATTATCATGGTATTTTATTGTTTTTTTGGTCTTAGAAGGTAACGGGATTATTACCAAGATATTGAATAATAAACGGTTTGCTAATCTATACGATGCTAACGTCCGTTGGTGATCTGAAAAGAGACAAGTCAATACGACAATTATATGAGAACATGATACTACAACATGAAACAATTCAGGGGCACTCATCTTCATCCTTCCACATACATATTGAATCTAACATCCACTACAATAAATCTGATTTATGACTGCATTTATTCTTAGCGTTTCGAACATAAATGCAGTGAAAGTCGCTTTAAAATGAAAAATGTTTGCATTGGAACGCTGAGAATGGTATTAGGGTTCTAATTTCCAATGACAAAATACTTGCCGCCTCACTCATTATACTTCCCAAAATTTTCATTCTCCCTTTCTTTGCCGCTCCCTCTTCTCTTCTTCATTTCAGTTTCGCCTATTTTCATTTCCATTGGATTTTGCTTGTTCTTCGATTTTGCCGATCGTCACTGCCCCTTTGATACCTTAGGTACTCCCTTGTCAATGAATCGCCCTAATTCATCTTTTTTAGGCTTAATTGTATCACCACTTCAGGTTTTAATTATATTTTCCTTTTGTGTTCTTTCGAGGATTCTGAAATGCATGTATTTGTATCTTCTAAAATACGAATAAGTAGGAAAAGATTACAAGAACTAGTCATGCTTTGTTAGTTACTTGTCACTTTAGATATCTGGATTATAAGCTCTGTTGGTTTCTTGTTTGTACACATATTTGCTACATTGTTTAATTTTTCTTGAATCTTAAATATATTACTGCAATAGAACTTTACATGGTTCTGACTATAAAAATGCAAACAAGATTATGATTTTCTTACTCACCTCAACCACAACAAATCAAGTCATAGCCTTTTGATCCTCAATGAACTTCAATATCATTTAAAGTGGGATGTTGGCACTTTATGGCATATTTGCATTATAATCTCAAGTGTATTACATTATAATTAAATTGTTGTCGGATGTAAATATTTCTGTTTTGCTTCACTGTTGAAAATCCCGATACATTTTTTTTGCAGAAGATGGAGATTTATTTTTAATGTATAATGGATACATGCACAAGTTAATAATGATTTTACTTTCTCATCCACTAACAAGGAACAAGGTCTGTACCTTAAGCTTTATTTTTTAATGTTATATCATAGGTATTTTTGAGCTCACTTGATTCGAGGTAAAAGGGAAAGATGTTATAAAAGGGGACCAAGCAATTTGACTTTTTTAACACTAAAACTTGTTGATAGCTGGTCCAAAATAGGATTTATGATTACTTGCCATTCTCAATATAACCGTATGGTGCTTGCAAAGTAAAATCATTTTTTACATGGACCATACAAATAACTGATTGTTTAGGAAACATCATTTCTGCCAGTCGACCTATCAATCTTTGAATATAGACTTAAATATAACCTATATTATACAATTGATAGTGTTATCCTTAGTTTTTACAAGTCAGTCCACACACATGCACACACGCATGCACACACATCCACACACATACACAAAAAAAATACACACACAATAAACACACTTGCACACACATAATATACATAGTAGTTTTAACTGTGTAAACACGTCATTTTTTTTACTTCGCACTATAGAGCAGAAAAATATAGTAGTTTCAAAAGTAGATTCATTAATACTTAAGGTATCATAAATTTGGGAATGCATGTGCATGTAAATATGAAAATTAATTTATCAAAACAAAGGACAAAAAATATTACTAAACATCAAAAATAATTTTTTATATTTTGTTTTTGAATGGTATGAATTCAACTTCAAACAAGATTGGATGAATATGCATGTGACACAGATTTCAGGAAAAGTCTTCCAGAAGAAGATAAATGAACTATATATATATATATAGTTTTTAATTATTTTCGAAGCTTGTATCATCAAAGTTTGAAAATGAATGTGAGTGCATGCGCAAGCATGCCATGTGCTTTGGTTCTATTGGATTCATTCTTATATTGATTTACGTATCTCATGACCAATTTTTATTCTTGATATATAAAGTTTCTAGATTAAAAAGAAATATATAAGCATTCTTTTATCTTAAATTTTGATTCTTGATACATCAATATGTTGGGGAAGTTATTTTATTTTGCAATTGATTCATATTGCAAAAAGCTTTTTTCTTCACTTAGAGTAATATAAATCAGCATTTTTCATGTCTTATTTCTTGTACTGTCCTAAGAAATGAAGAAAAACTCAAATGGATAAATTCTTTGATACAAAATATAGAGATGCAGAGAACTGAAAAGCTTTATAAAAGATAATGGAAGCAACCAAAGAAGAAGCATGGTGACGATCTCCAGGCATATAAGCCAATAAATTTCACTTGAAACCCTAGGTATGTACTTTACTTAAGTTATACTTCTTACCAAATTTTGCTCCTGAAACCAGATAGCGTACCCTTCTTACTAAATGTTCTATAAGAGTGATGTTGGCACCTGTGTTCTGATTGTTTTATCATGACATATTAATGCCATAAACGTAGTAACTATGGAGTCCCAAATAGAGATTAGGAATTTTCATGCATATAATTTAGGAACACATCAATTATTAGCACCATAGAAAGTGGTCAGTGTATGCAACTCGTATAGAAAGGATAGTACTGCACATCTTCTGACATTTTTATCTTACCACAAACAAACTATTTTGTGTTGCGATAAAGTTGAAACAAAAATGTCATTATACTTTCCTTGAAGTTCCATAAACATCCTAATGAAACTTTTCCTATTCATATTCATTCTTGTTATTTATTATTTATGTCATAAAAAATTTGCATTTATAAATCCACGGACATAAGTTTATTCATGTTTCCTTTTCCACTTATTTGCTTCAATACTGCAAATCCATTTGAACCATGAAATCTTCCAGTACCGTCCTTCACGATGTCTGATGAACTTATGATTTGGTCTATACTCTCTAAATAATCTCAAGCTGTCTTTGGATATTTCACTACCCAAAGTAAACGTCAAGGCTACCATCTGATTTGTACCTTGTATAATTTAGAGACAAAAAATTAGTTGTTATATTCTACAAAAGAAACCTGTTCAACAGATATAAAATTTAACATGCACACTTTTCACAATAAAAAATATTAAATTTT
Source organism: Allium fistulosum (assembly GCA_030737815.1). Lineage (NCBI taxonomy): Eukaryota > Viridiplantae > Streptophyta > Magnoliopsida > Asparagales > Amaryllidaceae > Allium > Allium fistulosum. Next base: position 294,890,536 of record CM060908.1, on the reverse strand, counting down.
GGGTTGAGTTTTGGTTACTGGTAAATGCACATAACCGTGACTAAATGTGAAATAAATACAACAACATTAGCCATAAATTTGTTTTCTTTAGTTCAACCGTACTGGAAAACTTTTGTTGCATTACAACATCAGAAAAAACCCAATTAAATTTATGGAAATGAAGATCTTTGGGCATTTATCAACTTTGTTGGAGAGGATCACACTAATGTATGTACAATAGTTGTGTTTCTTGAGCTGCTTAAAACATTGGTAAGCTCAAATCACCTATAGTATATTTATATTAATTACTCCCTCCATTTTAGTGTTTGTTTAGGTTGTAATTCTTTTATTTTGTTCATTTTTCACGTAAGGCTTTAACAAATTTTATAGCAAGAATCGAACCTTAACCTGCCCAATTACTCTTTGCTTCATATGGAAGAGTGCATACTATGGTAAGGGTGCTTTTGATTCTTATATAATAAAAAATTTCTTATTTATAAAGATAGAATCAGAAATTACAAAAAAAGAAATACTAAAAGGATCCTTCTACAATCATCATCTTTTCCTTATCCATAAAACAACTACAAGAGTTATTGCTATGTTTTCTTTTATCAATTTTCTATTGTTATTTTGAATTTTGTAATATGTTAAGATTTAATTTTATGAACTCTTCAGGTATCTACCATAGAGCGTGTCTTAAATGTTGTTGAGTTACTCTAAGGTAAAATGGTTTGATCAATTAGATGGAGTACTTTATTTGAATGCAAATCCATAGGTTCATACAATCGTGTCAGAGTTCAACAAGCATGTTACCTGAAATTCCAAATAGCGATGCACAAGCTTTGGTTGCTTATTTGAATGTTCTTCACATAGTTTGAATATTTCATGTTCTTATTATCTAGTGTAGCATATACATATCTACAATATCTGAAATGTAAATTTGGCAATATTAATATCATACCTTTTCCTTCATGAAAACGGACTAGGTAAAAAACCACTTCAGCACTCTTGATTATTGATTTATCAAGCTGCCTTCTTCATGCTTAAGGTAATTCACTTTTATTTTATGATCCAACAGTGAACCAATTGGGCTTTGTTCATGTTAAGGCATTCATGGTCTTCAACATATATTTGGCGAACCTCTTGTCAATCTGAAATATATATAGGAACTACATCACAGTATTAAGAGACATTCATTCTTAACCTTGTTAAATTAGTTCAACAAAACTTGCTACCCAAACATATAACAAAGCAAGCTTCCGTATTCATTTGGTACTAACTTGGCAATACAGATCCTTGTTTGATTAACCAGTGTCCATGTTAATTTACACAGGTTCCTCGTAACTTGTTTAAATGGAGTAAAGGAATGGGTTATGCTGATCATTATGAGCGAGCCGTTATTAACAGTATTTTAAGCATTCAAAGAGGAGCTGAGCCTAGTATTATGATCTACATGCTTCCATAAGGACCTGGAATGTCCAAGGCTCACAGTAAACATGGATGGGGAACACAGTTCGATTCATTTTGGTGTTGTTAGGTAATAGTGCTATTCATTATTTCCATTAGTAATTTTACAGTTAATATATGATATTTTTTGTATTGGCAATGTTTTATAGGTTAATATAGTTCTCTATCTAAATCATAAATCATTTGGGTAATCTTTTTCTATAGAGACCATCTTATGATGAGGGATTTCAAGATGTAGCAGCTTTATTCAGATACATGTATAGTTTTTGCCACCGCTTTCACAAAAATAACCAAGTTAAATAGGATAACTCTTATGCACATCAATAAAGATTTCAGAGATGGAACCATGAAAAAAAACTTCAAAATGATATATAAAATATGAACATCTCCATAACCCATCTATTATGAAGACTTGAAATGTTAAATTTTTAAATACTCAGTAAATATTCTAAGCAAAATAAAGTAAAATTTCATTTTTTTTCCAATAGAAATTTGGAGATCAATGGATTCAAAAGTGCTTGTACAAGATTGCTCAGGCTAGAAAAATCAAATGTTTTACTGGAGTAGTTGATCCATATAAGCACCATTGAATAATGAGGTACAACAATTTATGAATCATTTGAGACTTTTATTTCAAATAATATTGAATTATGTGAACATGCTTCTCACTGACATTTCAAATAATATTGCAAGCACATGAACTATACTTGCCACTACTACTAATCTATAAAAGCATAAAGTATAAATTTTGAGAAAATGAAATGGTTTTGATGGATTGAGCTTTGCTTATTATAGAATATATTATATTGTCTCGATAATAGCCAAGTGTCATTAAATTTTTCTTGCTAAAAGTTCAGTGTTTAATTTTAAAATTAGTGAGGAACTGAGGATAATGACCACTGGCATTCAAGATGGTATACATGATTTAGTTTAGTGTTTGTATAATGAGTCCAATTTATAATCTCACATTATGGTGTATAAAGCAAACTATGAAATAAAAATGAAATAAGAGAGAAAAATTAATTTCTAAATTTAGTTGTAACGTTAAAACATCAAAATCGGTTTCAAATTATGCAAAAACCTTAAAAATAAATCAAAGACATGTGTTTTTCTTTTGTTGGGTTTACTTGAGTGAATTTAATAAAGTAAGTAGTGTCAACTTAGTGGCTACACTTCAAAATAGTTATGCGATATTAAGAATCAACCAAGAAAATATACCTTAATTATTTGCAAGGGCTTAGGCTTAATTAATTTGCTCTAATGGATCATTGTTTCCGTGCTAACCTAAAACTTAGCGTACGTCACTTTCATACTGCTCAAAAAAGTTATATATATATATATATATATATATATATATCCGATACAACATTTAATGATTTGGCTATACCTATTTACTCAGAAATCATACAACTTAATGACGTGGTAATATTTAGTGGCATGACTAAACAATAACATTTCAAAAAAGTTCCTAATCACTTTCATTAAAGAAAAAACAGAACTGTGATTATAAGATAATGTTTAGTTCTATATAATATTTAGCTTTAGCTAATATTTACTTTAAAGCTACGAATTAGCTGTCATTTATGGATAAAAGATTTGTAATACCATTATTTACTTTAAAGTTGTGAATTAGTTGTCATTTATGGATAAAAGATTTGTAATATCTGAAAAAATAGATATAAAAAAATTCAAGAAGAAAAAAAAGGAAAAAGGGAAAACTGAAGAAGCAGAACAAAGAAACCGAGTAGTTGTTTCTAACAAAAATTCAATACTACGCTTGAGGATGTGAGTTACGTCTTAGCAGTCTTAGCGGTATGATTCTCTTTGTCTATCAGTTATGTGATGCAGTTATGCAACATTGGAAGACCCTAACTAATTATTTCATTGCATGATGCAGTGTACCATATATATTGAAAAAGTTTATTTGATACGATTTTGAGTATTGGTGTTAATTCTACTTTCTTTTCCATCACAGCGTTTTAAATCAATTGCGTTAGAGGCTGATCATTTGCTTAATGATCCGCAAAGAAGTCTCTTCAACCAAAGGGATAAACTGACTTCATTTGCAAACCAGCAGCGTGAGGTTGGTTCTAGACTACTGGTTTGAAATTCAGTTTTATTCCTTTTGTTATTCCCAACAAATTTATTAAATTGGCTAACTATTAAGGGGCACTAAAGAGCTGTAGAGACAAGTAGAACAATTTCAAAGGTTACAACCAATTTTTTCTGCACTTTGGATAGTCATGTATCTAAGTTGAGCAGTATATTGAAGGAACACAAAATGTACAAGACCAACAACTTTATGATCTTGAGAAGAAGTTTGAGGTAGGTCTCGTTACTGATAAAATATTTTATTGGACTACAGCAATACGGTCTTGTCTATTTTCACTGATGATTATTTTACGTTTTATGCTTTTACAAGGAGTGTGCTGCAAATGAAGAAAGAGAGTTGCTTGAAAAGGTAGCAGAGATGCTTGCTAGTTCAAGTTCTAGAAAGAAGAAGCTGGTATACTTTATCTATTTCCTTTGATATAATTACTGATAAAACATCAGCAATATATTTCTAATTTTTATACTACCTTGGTTAGTATATTTTTTACTTGCATTTAAAAGCTAAATGTATATGCAACAAAATTATATGTCCATCTGTAAGGCTTAGCTGCTGTCTTACCAAATCTAAGGTAGTCTGCAATTATACATACACGATGGTTAGCATGTTTGAAACATTATTTGGTTTTGTAAAGAATCTACTGTGAAATTCCACACATTGGCATAATTGCACACTGTATGTACCTGGTATCAGGTAGCGAGTGCTTTCATAATAATATTGTTATGTTGAAACTTATGTATTCATAATTTATACTACTTTTTTTTCCATTCAATTTCCTTGGTTTTGAGCTTAATGCTTGTAACATCCGGGATCAACACAATATTTTGATTCAAAATCTGCCATGGGACAATTATGTGGCTTCTTATTCCTCTTTGTCTAAAACCCATTCAAACAATAATATTGCTCACATATATCAGGTCTTTTCTGTAACTTCAACATAATATTGAATTAGTTACCTGTAGTTATATAGTTACCATATGAAATGACTATAGTTTGAAATGAATAGTTAATGAACAAGCTTATGAAATGAATTGGAGGTAGCATCCACTTATATGATATTTGTATACTGATAACCAAATTCATTTTGGTTAGGTTCAAACTGCTATTGATGGTCTTAGAGCAAGTGCTGCTGATAGAACATACGATTTACAGAAAGAAATATCAACAGCTCATGTTTTTACATCCACTGTCAAAGAACAATGGTCACGGTACATGGAAGACACTTAAATCCGATACAATGAAGATACCGCTTCAGTAGAAAGAGGAAGGTCTGGCTTGGAACAAGGTCTTCAAGATTGGTATTGATGCTATGCCAAATCTATTTTACTTCTAGTTTTGATTATACACCAACCATTGATAAGAAAAAAGGAATTGCTAACAAAAAGAGACAACTATTAAAAACAAAAAAGCCTTAAAAAGAAAGCTTTTATAACAATGCTACATATACGATTGACATTGGCACAAGGAAAACAGAGCCATTCACATTGCGCACAGATGTTGTACGAATATGTGGAATACACATTGAAGCTTTAGAAGATTTTTTACTCTACTTCACTTGTAAATGCTACTTGATTTTATGGCATGTTGTATACTTTGTATTAGTCAATTGCCTAATGAAATAGTGTGATGAATATTTAGTGTTTGCATTATGAATCCGATTTAACTTTGTGTACACTTTTTTGATGAATTGATTCTCAAGCATTACTTTTGCTTTACAGGTAGATAGATGACTGTGATGCAAAAAAAGGTTGCAACGAGTTATGGATCGAAGTTATTTTTGCTGCTAGAACTACTTTTTGGTTTTAACGTATGTACTACTTGCTTTTGTTTTGCTATTGCTACTTGTTCTATATTTTGTTTATGAACTATTGATGATGAACTATTTATGTTTGGTGTAAGAATATTGTGTATTTTGATTATGAAATTTCATACATTGGTTATCAAATATGTATCCAAAATGTGGTATTGATACAATATGTTGATTTTGAAATGTGGTATTGATATAATATGCTAATTTTGAAATGTGGTATATATACACATTGTGACTGATGTTTACTGAAATGGAATTTATAGAAAAGTAGAAAAAGCCTAATTGACTTAGCTTTGTATACAATTTAACGGCGTTTTTAAAACGCTGGTAAAACATTCCATGGCATTTTTTAAACGCCGTTGAATGTTTTAACAGCGTTTTAAAAATGCCGTTAAATTGTATCTAAAAACATAACCAAACACAATTTAACGGCGTTTTGAAAACGCAATTAAAACAATCCACGGCGTTTTTTAAACACCTTTGAATGTTTTAACAACATTTTAAAAATGTCGTTGAATTGTTTTAACAGCGTTTTTTAAAAATGCCGTTAAATTAGACCAAACGATGTTAAATGATTTCATGACACTAGGGAAACACTGTAAAAAAGGACATTTAACAGCGTTTATTTCTTGTCATTGTATATCTCTGACATATAACTGCATGTCGATATACAGCGTATGTAAAAATGCTGTTATTAGCTTTTATAGCGTTTTTGAAACGTTGTTAAAGGTCATGTTTGTTGTAGTGATCCAAACCTGTCTATACCTCTTAATGATAAAACAGAGAATAGGATTAATATCTAAACCAAATATCATGCTTACATATCAACATTCTACCAAACTGCTCTGCATATATCAGAAATTGGATGCGATTTCATAGTGTACGTAGACACAAATATGAGTAAATAAATCACATGTCGATGATTATCTCCAATTAATTACTCTTGTTTCTATTTCTCCTTGCAATTCTACTTGCTGGCAGTTTTTTTTCCAGTGCACTAATCAATAGATTAAAGTAGGATTTCCTTCTATTAAATGAAGCGGATACATGTCAGGAATCTCTCTCTTGAATTTTTTAACTTTTAGCAATTTATTATTATTTTTTTGAAATTTTGAAGTGAGAAAATGACAAGGATTGTGTAAGAAAATCTTATATTTAGCAATATAAACCAGTGTTACCAATGAATTGTCACTCAAACAACCCTCATCGAAAATCTTGACCTGCCTGAAGCCAATCCAACCACCGTCTCCCTCCAACAAAATTTCAAACCACCATTAGTTTCAACTCCAGCCTCTGCCAAACCCATAACTAATCTCACTCAATTCCAGCCTTTGCCAAACCCATAATCACCAACTTCTCCTTTCACAACAACCATCCTCTTCACCATAACATCTTCTGCACTCCAAACATTTTCTCCAAACAAACACCTCGCCAACAATCACTCCACGAATAGAACTATCACCTACAACTGCCACTGCCTGCATCTCAACCATCTGCAAGCATTCTCCGCCTAAAAAAAGCTACCTCTTTCAAGCACTACCGTCTGCCAATACACACTGCAGCCAATCACTACACAGTCTATAAATCACGACAGTGCCAAAGCTAAGGTATATAAGGTGACTAAAGAGCTAAAAGAGTAGGTATTGAACTCAACTACGTGCCAAATCCACACACACAGAGAGAAGCAAAAATTTAATAGGCATCAGATAAGTTCATTTGCCCACTTAATATCCAGACATTTCTATATGTCAATGTTGCCTGGTCGTGTACGATTTAAATTTTAACACTAGATCATTAGATCATGACACTTTTTATTTCAACTAAATCAAGCATATTATAAATCAAAAACTAGGTATGATTCCTTTATGTACATTTTATCTTTCCACGTCCCAATTTGATCTCAGCCCTTCAATTTACCAATTCGATTATTTTAAAATACAACTATATATGTGTTTGTTCATGTGCAGTCTGATAGGCAGAGTTCATATAATATTATTGTTAAACTGAAAAATAATACTTACTAGAACTTGATTCCCCAATGACATATGTCGCCGGCCAAGCTACGGTGGTCCCAAAAGCATCTTCCATGTATGTACACTCCGATGTAGGTCTCCATAGTAATGCATCATTAACTCTCACAAAGTCTACCCAAACTTTTACCGCATCTTTTCCTAATGGAACACAGTGAACCATTGTTGTTGGATCATTTGAAGCGATAGTTCCTTCAGCCACTACTCGTCCCGTTTCACCCACATCAATCAACTTGCATCTATTCTTTGCTACCAGATTTGAGCTCTGTTGGATAAGTAAACCAAAATAACAATTTTTACAAGATAGGTCAGTCAATTGTATCAGATATTGTATCATAAACAAGATATGTTTTTGGACAAAATCTTTATCACAAACACACTGGAAACCTTTAAAAATACAAAATTTGTTGATACAACTTCCAAATTTTTTCTAAAAATATTTTTTCTAAAATCATTTCAGCTACGTATCTATGTATTTTTTCTAAAAATATTTTTCATTTTTATAATGTTTGATTTTCCATATTAATAATTAAAATGCCAAATTTAAGTAGAATTCCCTTTATTTATGAGAAAAATCTTTTTTAAACATGTGATAAAAAAGACGATTTCTTCTATACTTTTCTCAAGTTGAACCCACGAACAAAATAGTTTATATAATTTTATGAGTATTTCTCCAAAATGGAATTGGATTCGGGTTGCATAAATTCAGAAATTTAAGTTGATATAATGACTTAATTTTTTAGAAACGAGACATTTCAACTATTAATCAAGAAAAGAAAAATTAAAGAATCTCATTTGGTTAATCATATTTTTAAAGGTTTGGTAATTGATGTCTAAGAATCTCAAACTCTATTGAATCAATGATCCAAAGACTTTTAATGCTTTGCTTATTGTACACGGCAAATTTTCTGTACAGTAGCAAGGTCTGAGGATTAGCATTGTATATGTACTCCAACAAAATAAAATAAAATATGTGAACATCCATAGCCTAATTAGACCCGGCCCAAGTAGAAGGCATGCAAATCCATTGGGTTAGGATAACTCTAACCTTCTTTCATCTTTGTTATTCATTCTTTATATAATTTTCCTTCATCACTAATTATTATTGTTGAATGTATATAGATTAAAAATGAAAACTTTATTACAACACTCAATGCTTATACAATTTGAGAGCAGTACCATTATCAGTTTATCATGCAACTATAATTTATATATATATATATATATATGGTGAACTTTAGTTACCTGAGGAGTTGATTTAGCCTTGCAAGGAGAAGTTGCAATGCTTGCTCTAGCCTTGTAAGGAGAAGCCACAACGCTTGCTTTTTCAGCTACAACTTTTGATTTCGGCCATGCTATTTTCTTACTCATGGCCTCTTTAATGCATGACATATCTATTGTGGGTCGCCACAAGAAAGCATCTTCTTTTTTTTGCATAGTCTACCCAAACCACCACGGCTAACTGACCAAGCGGAATACCTTTCACAATCATTTCCGAATCACTCGAGCAAAGTCTTCCTTCAGCAACCAAAACTTCACCCTCATTCCAATCATAAATCTTGCATTTGTTGTTTGTGCTACTAGTTTTACTCTAAAAAGAACAATAAATATATTTAATGGAAAAAATATGTATACAATTACAAATAGTTACCGCAAATCATAAATTTTACCGTATTGTCTTCTATCATGTGTTCTCGCAGCACAACAACACGATTTGCAGGCCATGCCACTGACTTACCATTGGCTTCTCCTAATACTGATAAACTAGATGTAGGCCTCCATAAATAAGCATCTGCTTTCTTTATGCAATCTATAATAACTTTCATAGCATTTGGTCCAATACGAATGTCATTGACAACTTCATTTGGATCGGTGGACACCACTCTCCCTTCGGCAACAATTTCGTCGGTTCCATCCCAATTCAACAACTCACATACGTTGTCATTGTTCTACAATTATTCAGTCGAAAATTATGTTGATTATTGGATTTAAAACTAAACTCCAAATGATGTTATATCAATATAAGCGATTTATACCATTTCAAGTGTGCTCCCTTCTTTCGAACATTCTTTACCCTGCCAAAGAAAAATTAGTAGCAACGACAGTTAAAGGTTTAATTATTAGAGCAACAAAAATAGTTGAAATCGAGAAGCAGCAGAAAACTGATAGTTGGTTACATATTATCACATATATAAATTAAAAGTTTATTTGTTTGTTCATTAGCAAGTATACCATACTCTCCAATTCTGAAATTATTTTTTGACATTGAGTTATTTGATTATCCCTTGATTGTGAAAAAGCTAACTTGGTTTTGGTGTATCCCCTTCCTAGTGCTCTTAACCATCCTGGTTTATCTTGTCCCAATATTTGTGCAATTTCATCTTCTTGGACATTCCTTATCGAGTTGGATTGTTTGGCAGTATCAATTTTTTTAATCTCCTCCTATATAAATTAACATACATATATGTTATATACAATGTTAAAAATGTGACGCAGCGGATTATTCAAAACAAAGATAATACGATGAATGTAGAAATCGGTGGATTGGAAGATGCTGAAATGCCCGAATTCGTTGATCCGAAGATGCCGAACTCTAGCTATCTTGAACTCGTTGATCGCGCACGATACCGGGTTCAAAGATCTTCAATTCTTCAAGCGTTGATCAAGCGCACTTGATTCCGCGAATCGGCTTCTACAATCGTTGAATCGAGCGCACTCGATTATCCGAAAGAGGAGATAGGAGATTACACTCAACTACCAATTTGAATGAAAGAACAAAGCAATCAAAAGAGAATTTTATTCAATATTCAACAACCTTTACAAATGACTCACACTTGCTATTTATAGCTTTACAACTCAACACGCAAAAACTTCAAAAAAATACAAGTACTTAGGTCGGAAACGACCTACGACCTATCATGGTGCGACCTAGAACAGGCGCGACTTAGCATAGGTCGGCAGCGACCTAACAACAAATAGTTACAACTCGTTACAACCTTCAGCGACTTAACAACTTAGACAAAATACAAACAGACAACTACTTAAGTCGTTGCCGACTTAACAATGCTACGCAACTCAACTTAGTAGCGACTTAAGGAATCAACGGTCCAGCTTAACTCGGCAGAGAAAAACAACGGTAACAGGCTTCCGCGACTTAAACATGCGCATCCCAGTTCAGCGACCTAAAGAACTCAACGGTAGAGATTAACTCGCGGCAGATTCAACGGCATCCAGTTGTAGCGACCTAAAAGGTAAGCGGTTCCAGACTTTCTTCATGACTTAAGACTTTGCGACCTAAGCCTTCGCGACCTAAGTCCTTGCGACCTAAGCCTTTGCGACCTAAGTCCTTGCGACTTAACTCCTGCTTCATTAGGTCGTCCACGACCTAATACTTCACCAATTTGCTCTGTTTTCTTATTTCGTAACTCGGTAGGTCGTATACATGTTAACCCGGTAAGTCGTTCCAGCATCTCGTTAACTCGCACCTTCCCACTAGGTCGTTGCCGATCTTCACTAAGTCGTTGGGACGACTTAAAGCTTTTGTTAGGTCGGTTGCGACCTAGAACTTCATTTTTCCACCATTTCTCAATAAATCTTAACTCGGTGGCTTCCTTTTTAAGTCGTACCCGACTTACCAGCATCATAGGTCGCACACGACTTATGTCTTCAACTTTCTGGGCTGCATCATCCTCCCCAGGTTGAGAGAAATTCGACCTCGAATTTGTAAATTCATCTCCATCAGCTTGTTCATTCCCGTGATATGGTACGAGATGCTTAACATTGAATACGTCAGATGTATACACATCATCTGGCAGCTTCAGTTTATAAGCATTTTCATTGATTCGTTTCACAACTTCCACCGGACCAATTTTTCGTGCTTTCAATTTATTGTACGCGCTTACTGGAAAACGATCTTTCGTTAATACTGCATAAACCAGATCACCTTCATGAAATTCAACATTCCTTCGTTTCAAATCTGCGGATTGTTTATACTTCTCATTTGCTTTCTCTAATCGTTCTTGAACGATTTTATGACACTCCGTCAGCCCTTCAACAAAATCAGCAGCTTTCTTAACTGTCCCCTTTGAGTGTGGTATCACAGTTAAATCTAATGGTCCTTTCGGTAAGCTCGAATAGACAATCTGGAATGGACTGAACCCCGTACTTCGATTCACCGCATGATTATGAGCAAATTCTGCCTGGCATAGCTTCACATCCCAACTTTTCAGATTATCTTGAACAAGACACCTCAACAAGTTTCCCAATGATCTATTAACCACCTCTGTTTGTCCATCAGTTTGCGGGTGATAAGCACTACTAAACTTCAGCTTCGTTCCCACCATTTTCCACAAACTCAGCCAAAAGTGACTCAGAAATCGAGTATCTCTATCCGACACAATAGATTCTGGCAATCAATGAATTCGATAGATCTCCCTGAAAAACAACTGGGCAACATGAACAGCATCCGCCGTCTTCTTACAAGCAATAAAATGTGCCATTTTCGAAAATCTGTCCACCACCACATATATGGAATCGTTACCACGCTGTGTCCTCGGTAATCCCAGCACGAAGTCCATACTCACATCAACCCATGGTTTATTTGGTACAGGTAATGGCATATATAAACCAGCATTAGTCGCAGTTCCTTTCGAAACCTGACAAATATGACAACGCCCCACAAACATTTCCACCTCTTTCCTCATTGATGGCCAAAAGTAGGACTGTGAAATCAACTGCAAGGTACGGTCTCTCCCAACATGTCCCTCTTCGTGTAACTCCTTGATAATCTTCATTCTCAGACTACCCTCCGGTATGCACAATCGACTTCCTTTAAAAAGAAAACCATCTACCATCAAAAACTCATCCGTCTTTCCCTCCTTAACTTTATCAACAAACTTCATGAAGTAAGGATCTTCAACAAATAATTCCGGCAACATTTCAAACCCCGTCACTTCAACTTTCAGCGTAGTCAACAAATGACTCCTCCTACTCAAAGCATCAGCCACACGATTTGTCACCCCTGACTTGTGTTTAACAACAAAAGTAAACTGTTGCAGATATGCAATCCACGATGCATGTCTCGCTGAAATCTTGTCTTGCCCATGTAAATGCTTCAATGCTTCATGATCAGTGTAAAGAACAAACTCCTTCTGAAATAGATAGTGTCTCCAGTGTTTAATAGATTGCACAACAGCATAAAACTCCACATCATATGTATTGTATCGCATATTTGCTCCTGACAACTTCTCACTGAAATATGCAATAGGACGTCCCTTCTGACTCAACACTCCTCCAATCCCAACCTTGGATGCATCAGTGTGCAGTTCAAACACTAGCTGAAAATCAGGTAGCACTAGAATTGGTGCAGACGTCAGCAATTCCTTGATCTTCCCAAAAGCATTCCCTGCTTCCTCTGACCATGTAAATTGTTTACCCTTCATACAATCAGTAGCAGGTGCCATCACACTACTGAAGTGTGGTATAAACCTTCGATAGAATGAAGCCAACCCATGAAAACTACGAACTTCCGTTATCGTCTTGGGCTGCGGCCAATTTCTGATCGCCTCAACTTTACTTTGGTCAACCTATATTCCTTTCTCTGAAACAACATACCCCAGAAATAAAACACTATGCGTTATGAACACGCATTTCTTCGTTGCAGCATAGAATTGTTCTTGTCGCAATACCATCAGCACTTCTCTAAGATGATTTAAATGTTCCTTTGGACTCCCACTGTAAATAAGAATATCATCGAAATACACCACCACAAATTTCCCAATGAACGGTCGAAAAATCTGATTCATCACCCTCATGAAAGTACTCGGTGCATTGGATAAACCAAATGGCATGACCAACCATTCGTATAGACCCTCCCTGGTTTTAAAAGCAGTCTTCCACTCATCTCCTGGTCTGATACGAATTTGATGATATCCGCTCTTCAAATCAATCTTAGAAAAGATAGTAGCTCCGCTTATCTGATCTAGCAAGTCATCCAACCTCGGCATTGGAAATCTATATCTCACGGTAATCTTATTCAATGCTCGACTGTCAGTGCACATCCTCCATGTTCCATCCTTCTTGGGTACCAATAAAGCTGGTACAGCACAAGGACTCAGACTCTCCTGCACACGTCCTTGCTCAAGCAATTCCTCTACCTGCCTTCGCAACTCTTCATGTTCCTTCGGGCTCATTCGATAATGTGGTCTGTGTGGCAACACAGCACCTGGAACAAGATCTATCTGATGTTGTATATCCCTCAACGGTGGCAACTCTGTTGGTAATTCCTATGGAAATACATCGTCAAATTCTTTCAAAACTGGTTTAACTTCTTCTGGAATTTCAACTTCTTCACTGCTCTCTCGCCCAATTAACAAAAACACTTCAGGTTCCTCCTCTACTTCCTTCACAAACTCTTTCAACGATAACAAAGTTTTGAGCTCTTCAATCTCTTCTGACTTACTTTCTCCTTGTGGTCTCTTCTTTGGAACTAGGATAATCTTCGTTCCTTTAAACATAAAACTGTAACTATTGGTCCGACCGTCATGTTGTACTGATCGATCATACTGCCATGGTCTTCCCAATAATAAATGGCAAACATCCATCTCTACTACATCACACCATATTTCATCTTTGTATTTCTTCCCAATAGAGAATGGTACACGAACTCGTCTATCCACTTTCACTTCTCCTCCTTTTCTCAACCATGCTAACTTGTATGGACTCGGATGTTTCTCTGTCTTCAATTTCAACTTTGTCACAGCTTCGGTTGAAATAATATTATCACAGCTTCCTGCGTCAATCACAAACTTACACACCTTCCCCAGAATAGTACATGTTGACTGAAAGATATTACTCCTCAACCAACTAGCTTCCTCCTGCTTCGGTGTTAAACACGATCTCCTCAGCATTAGGTTACAACCTTCATCCCCTGACGCAATATCTTGCTTATCCTCCTCAGCTGGACTAGAACAATCCTCATCAACATCCTCATCTTCAACCTCTACAATCATGGTTCTCTTCTTTGGTTTTGGACACTCACTGCTTTTATGACCCAATTCCTGACAATTGTAACATTTGAAACCATTGTTAACCCTTGTCTTCTCAACCTCCTTCACCACTGGTCTACTGATAGGTTTAGAAACATTAGAACTTCCTCCAACACCCTTCGCTTGATTGTTAGAATTAGTAAACACACCACTTCCTAGTCTCCCTTGTTTTTCCCAAGCCAACGCTTTCTGATGTGCTTCTGCGACAGATCTTGGATCGAACATATTAACCATATCCTGAATCTGCATTCTCAATCCTCCAATGAACCTAGATGTCAGCTGCTCTTCTGTTTCCATAATATCATTCCTTGCAATGAGTTGATAGAATTCATCAGCATAGTCATTCACAGTTTTCGTCCCCTGTCTCAAGTTTTGCAAACGTTGATACATCAAAGATTGATAATTGTAAGGTAAGAACGTTGCTTTCATCAATTTCTTCATCTTCTCCCAAGATTCAACTTTTGACTTCCCCATACGTTCACGTGTAAGCTTGGTTTGCTGCCACCATGCCAAAGCTCTACCCCTCAACCTCGTAGCAACCAACTTCACTCTACGCTGTTCTGGAACTTCTTTGAAGTCAAAAATCTCCTCAACATTAGCCACCCAATCTAGAAACTCCTCCGCTTGCATACCACCCTTGAATTCAGGAATTTCTGTCTTCATTCCCGACTCCCATTTGTGATCATACTCAGAATAGTTTCTGCCTTGACCTCTTCCTTGAACACTACCACCATCATACTCCTCTTCAAAATCAGATGCATAACGATGTCGATTCTGACCACCAACATCTCTACTCCCTTCACGTCTACCACCATCCCTTCTATCTACATTCCTCCGTTCACGATCATTCACGTTCCTCCCACGCCCTTGATCATTTTCAACACTTCTGTCTCGATTGGAATGTGGCGAGACTCTACTACCCCCATGGTTAGATTCGGGCGAAACCCTTCTCCGATTTTGATTCATCTCTGTCATAAGCTTCTCTAATCGACCAATTCCTTCGTTAAGCTTTTCACTAAAATTTTCGTTGATTCTTTGCTCCATCTCATCAGCCTCTTCTCTTCGATACAAAGCTTCTACGTTTTGGTGGCGATTAGCTCTTCTTGGTGGCATGATTGAATACTTCACAATTCTCAAACACTTCAAATTCAAACACTTTTCGAACTTTGATCCAAAATGAAACGGATCGAAATCTTCCACTTTGTTGCAAATCTCGATGAACACGATGAACACGACTTCTCCAAATCACAAATCCAAACTTCAAACTTCAAAAGTATGCACGACCCACTTCCTCAAACTCTCGGCCGTGATTGATAACTTCAAATCTTCAAATGAATAGGCTCCAAGACTCGATCTAACTATGATTGGTTAGAACAAGCTCTGATACCAAAACTGACGCAGCGGATTATTCAAAACAAAGATAATACGATGAATGTAGAAATCGGTGGATTGGAAGATGCTGAAATGCCCGAATTCGTTGATCCGAAGATGCCGAACTCTAGCTATCTCGAACTCGTTGATCGCGCACGATACCGGGTTCAAAGATCTTCAATTCTTCAAGCGTTGATCAAGCGCACTTGATTCCGCGAATCGGCTTCTACAATCGTTGAATCGAGCGCACTCGATTATCCGAAAGAGGAGATAGGAGATTACACTCAACTACCAATTTGAATGAAAGCACAAAGCAATCAAAAGAGAATTTTATTCAATATTCAACAACCTTTACAAATGACTCACACTTGCTATTTATAGCTTTACAACTCAACACGCAAAAACTTCAAAAAAATACAAGTACTTAGGTCGGAAACGACCTACGACCTATCATGGTGCGACCTAGAACAGGCGCGACTTAGCATAGGTCAGCAGCGACCTAACAACAAATAGTTACAACTCGTTACAACCTTCAGCGACTTAACAACTTAGACAAAATACAAACATACAACTACTTAAGTCGTTGCCGACTTAACAATGCTACGCAACTCAACTTAGTAGCGACTTAAGGAATCAACGGTCCAGCTTAACTCGGTAGAGAAAAACAACAGTAACAGGCTTCCGCGACTTAAACATGCGCATCCCGGTTCAGCGACCTAAAGAACTCAACGGTAAAGATTAACTCGCGGCAGATTCAACGGCATCCAGCTGTAGCGACCTAAAAGGTAAGCGGTTCCAGACTTTCTTCGCGACTTAAGACTTTGCGACCTAAGCCTTCGCGACCTAAGTCCTTGCGACCTAAGCCTTTGCGACCTAAGTCCTTGCGACTTAACTCCTGCTTCATTAGGTCGTCCACGACCTAATACTTCACCAATTTGCTCTGTTTTCTTATTTCGTAACTCGGTAGGTCGTATACATGTTAACCCGGTAAGTCGTTCCAGCATCTTGTTAACTCGCACCTTCCCACTAGGTTGTTGCCGATCTTCACTAAGTCGTTGGGACGACTTAAAGCTTTTGTTAGGTCGGTTGCGACCTAGAACTTCATTTTTCCACCATTTCTCAATAAATCTTAACTCGGTGGCTTCCTTTTTAAGTCGTACCCGACTTACCAGCATCATAGGTCGCACACGACTTATGTCTTCAACTTTCTGGGCTGCATCAAAATGTCACAATGTTCAATTAGTGAAAAAAATCAAAATACTTACAAGAACATGTGCAACATCCGTGTTCACCGGTTCACCATTCTTTTTAGTATGAGATTTAACCCAAAAATCCACTCTAGATATGGACGATGAATCTTGACTCTGCTTTTTCTACATTTAGAAAGACACTAAATAAATTAATCAATAGTTAATTAACTAGCTAGTAAATAATGCTACGTTTAATTAACTAACCAAATCGTCGGTAAATCTAGCCATTCCTCTACGTCCAGTTGTGTGCGGCAATTGTTTTTGCCTAATGGCTCTAAATTTCTCACTTCTTACCTGAAAAAAGATAAAGGAATTTATTCTAGATGAAATAAATAAAATCAAACAGTCTCTTAAAATAGATATAGCAAGAAAGAGAAGAAACATTGACAAAAAACAGATATAGCAAGGAAGAGCTGCAACCAAATTATATATATATATTAATTATTTACATATATATATACATGTACTGTTGCTTCCACTGTTGGGAAATTCAAGTCCCATATTTTTATATATAAATTTTAATTATTTACATATATACACATGTAGAATGTTTGGTGTACACAAACATATTAAGAAAGGATTATAGACTTTTCTTTTGTATTCGCATTATTTTGATATTTGCTAAACTAAAATGAGTAAAGATTCAAGCTGTCTATTTGCCTAAAAAAGCAATAGCATGCAAGCTTATAATTTGCACGGAAAGTGGAATGTTGTGTTCGATGAGATTAGTGGAGAAGAGATTGTAAAATCATTTTCTTTAACGATGCTAGTCTAGTTACCACACCGACAATTGATTTTCTATTGATACAGATTGTTATCCTTTTGCTTTTTTTATTGAGGATTCCTGCTTAGAGCTTTCCAATTTCTCACTGACAGTTTTATTAGTTTTTATAATACGTACAGTTTGGAATATTTTTGATACAATTCATAGTTGGCATAAACACTATTACATATGTGCATAATTTAATTCATAGTACACATATTTCTCGTAGCATAAATCATAACGGTATTATTGATATTCAAAATACTATTTATATTTGAGAAAAGTACATTAAAAAAATAATGTTTGATTTAGGAAACTATAAAATATTCAATATAGATTCGGTCTGATAAGGTATATTAATTCGATTATTAATAATAATTCATTATGTTTCAAACAATTACTGGATAATGTATTTAATTGATTTAAATTGTATGGCCATTGTCAAAGAAAAGAGCCATGCTGCAATATATTTATATTGTAGCCATTATTTTGTATACAAGTCAACTAATAAATATGTTGGGTCAACATGTTCATTTATTTTTAATGAATCAATCAAAGGACAATATAACAGTGGCATCAAATAATTTATGTATAGAATGTAAATATTTTGAATAATTTTCCATGTGATAACAGGATTAGGTAGGGGTATGTGTTTGTTATATGTAATGACTTGATAAATTTGATATTGTGAATGAAACAAGGGATACTCAATTTTTTAATCTGCACTCTATGGATTACATTTGATCAACTGTGTGTATGTTTGAAAACATGCGCTTGACCAATTTTTCTCGCATTTGAATCACTATACTTTTAAAACATAATTAACGCATTTACCCATATTAAGGTGATTTACTATTATAATAACAACACTTGCTCCAGTTATAGACACAAGTTGTTATATTCTCACCATCTAAAGACTGGGAGGGGCTATTGCACTAAGAGAATACTCAGGATCGGGGTCCATCGTCTTCCTATTTACTATTGCTGAGTGGCTAGAAACAAGGGTTTGCCAAAAAGTATCAAGATCTCACCATGCATGTATTGAGTTATCAATCGAGTATTATGATTACTACATGTAGCCTTGGACTAACAAATATATAAGCATCTTTAATAGTATCAGATTGTAACCAGTCTCAAGAGCTCTTACTAAGATCCGCTTGAAATTATTTCTACTGTAATGTAAACTGAGTTGAACTCAGCTATGGTGTGCTTCTTACAAACCATTCTTATAAAAAAAATATGATAATCAGAAGCTGCAAGCTGCTAGGCATCTAGGGTTTTGATTCCAAAAAGCAAACAAGCAACAATACATGTATATATATGTATATAATATATATACATAAGCATACCTTAAACTCCAAACTTGTTTTTGCCTTTACAAACTTTCTCCCTCCTTCATGTTTTTTATATTGTAAGGTTTCAAACCAAGTCTTTCCTCTTCCGTCGTTGCATTAACTATTTTTCGAACCAATTTGCTTTTTCAGGATCTCCAAATAGTTCCCATTTGTTGAAATATGGAATTTTTTTGCCATTCATCCACTTTCAATCTAGCCTACAAGTAAAAATAAAAATAAAAATAAAATTTTTGTTATTTCATATTAAAAGGATTTTAAAAGGACATTTCGCTAAATGAATTATTTTTGTAAGTAAAACAATTATTATACGACAAAAACGGTAATCTCTCATACCTGAATCGAATCCCACAATACTACTTTCAATTCATCGCTTAGAAGCCTCCAATTGTCAAGTGTAATCGGAACATGCTCTCGTACAAGCGGCCCAAGATAAGAAGATAAATGTATCGAGCCATCTCTTATGGGTATGGCTACCTCATTGAATTCAACTTCAATTCGATTCACAAGACTTAACGGGAGTTTTTTTGCTCTTGTTGGACCTCTAGCATGTTTTTTTACATCTATATTTGCATCTTTAACTTCACTTGGTCTATTGATTTCCACCTCGGCATCAACATTTTCTTCGCAAGCTATTTCATCTTCTTCATGCATTTCATTTTCTTCACGGAGCATTTCAGTTTCTTCACAAGGCATTTCATTTTCTACACACGGCATTTGTCTTGTCTCGTGCCGTAATTTTTGTTCCTTGTCTATATTGCAAGCTTCAACGGTTGACTTAATATATTTGACCTTTGGCTTATGCTTTCGGGATTTCTCGTTCTTCAATTATTGGCGAGTACGTACTAAGCTTGTATGCATATCCTTTCGGTATGAAAACATTTATTAACAAAAACGACAAAATTAGATAAACAGTCACAATATATGTTTTTAATATCCATTTATATAGAATAAAACCATACCAAATTTTATTAGTGCGATTTGTGTGCCCAGATTTAAAAGAGCAAGTAAATGATGATAAATCCACTTATGTTAGTGTGATTTGGACATGTAATATCCACACAGGCAACACCAAATATGTCAAAAGGCAGAAGCTATCTTTTTGAATGTATGTTTATCCCTTTAGAAATGATTGTAAGTCAATTTAAGCTAATACATTTCTATATTTTAGTAGATTTGTTAGGGAAAATATAAGGAAAATTTACTAATCTACACATATATGTTAGCCTTGAATGTTGTTTCAAAGGAATGGTAAATTTTGTCCCTTTTCTAACTTTGTGTAAGAAATACGGTGGTTGGATATGCAGTTGTTGATATGAATGTTTTTATATGTTGTATCATAAGCTATAGGGAAATCATTGTAGCTTTTGTTATAACATTTCACTTCACCAGCAAGTTGAGCAGTGTTTTTTCTGCTACTAGTAAATGTCTCCTTTTGTTGTCAGAAAATTTCGAACCATGGGGCAAAAAGGTTAAATTGATACACCCATATATATAGACATATACATATGTATGTATATGCATACGATGCATTACGATTACAGTCCCAGCTTCAAAACATCAATAATAGTAGGATGTATGAGTTAAAAACCAAACAAAACACTAGTAAATAGTACACAGACTTCTCAGTATCCAACTATTAATTAAATGCAGGTAAAATCTCACTTGATTGTCATATATCTAAATACAAGAAGCATGTGTAGATAAAATTTTCAAATTTAATTACCACAGCCCTAAAGTCCTTTAAGTAACATACAAGAAGGGAAATAATGCTTTCAAAACAAAACCAATATGGCTTTAAGATAACAAGCAACTAATATGGCCTACAGGCTATGGGTAGGGCAAGCAGCGGGAAAAGAGAAATTGGTAAACAGGCAGGGGCAAGCAAGGAGCAGCAATAAAGAAGTGAAACCAGTATACATGTGAACCATTTCAGTTCATATCAACTACAAGGGAATACACTATGGTCAACAAAGCCAGGAAACACATAACATGTTATCGCATACACGCATATAGGCACAGGCATGAAGAAACTCACACACGCATGTCAGTAAACCCACACAAATAACTCACACAACCCAGCATGTAAACTCCCAAACCACAAAATGACAGTTGGACAATAATTCAAGAACCCTCATCAATAGCATAGAAGGTTCAAATATTCAAGTATTGTGGACATAGAAGTGTGAGTGTTGACAAAAAAACAAATTAAACAGTTATATTTACTTGAGTGAGATGGGTAAGAGGCAAAAATTGTTAGTCCTTGAGATGATGGTTTTGATGACAACAACCTTAGGACTTGTTATAAAATATAAATACTAACGTTATGGTTTAGATATATATGTATATGTAGAATATAAACATGCAGGTACCAAGAATGAAGACTGTATAGTATAGAGATACAAGACTGATGAATTTAAAGATCAAAGATATCAAGATTGAAGACTCATGAGTATCAAGAAATCAAGTTATCAAGAGTTCAAGATTTCAAACAGTACAAGATAATGTAGTTAGTCTAGAATTATGTTAAAACTTCTTGAAAGCACTTACATCTTTATTCGAAATTTATTCATGGAATGGAATCCACTTCGAGCCTGTTAAAGGGATGGAACCCTAGTGGGATGGAACCCACGACAATATCTAGTGGAACATATAGTGGTCCTATTTAGATATCCACTAATTTTATAAAAATGTTTTTCAAAAATATATCCTTGTTTTTTAAAAATGTTTTCAAAACCTTCTTTTCAAAAAGACATCTCTCTTGTTTGAAATATTTTAGCCTCAAAACTATTTTTATCGTTTTTAATATTTTGATTTCGAAATTTTTCTTGTTTTTAAACCATCTCTTGTTTTAAATATTTAGCTTTAAAATATTTATATACTCAGATTTTAAATCACTTTATAGATTAAGATTATATATATTTAAAATTATTTTCTAAACTCTTTTATATGTTTAAACTATATTCAAATATATTTACAAAGTTTAGAAATTGTTTTGACAAATTATAGAAACCAATTTTAATAAGAAAGTCAAAACATCAATTTTGCCTTGAGCATGTCGACATACCTCAACCCCCCATGTCGACATGGTGTCCGTTATTTTCAAATTTCAATTTTCAAAAGAAGTGTCTATTCGTCGTATCCTTTCACGAATAGATATGGTTGTTGCTCTACATAAATACGAGAAAGTTCTAAATAAATTTTTAACCAGATTTCATTTATTTTCTCTCCTCTTTATCTTCCATATTTATTCTAAAGAATCCTAAACTATACTCTGTCAAAATACCAAGTGAATCAAACTTGATTATCTCTTGTTTGATTCTCTGCCACTCTCTCCATAAGATCTCAGTGCTATTCAGAGTTATATAATCTTTTGTAAATCAAAATGTTGAGTAAAAGGTGCGGTTGAGCCTTGAAATCAATTGGGTGTGATTGTAGCCCCGGAAATCAATTAGGTGATCTTGTAGCCTGGTTAAATCAAGAGAGTTGCCCTAAACTCGAATACAGGAGGGTGTACCTCATAGCCTTGAAACCAAGGGTGTAATCTGGGAGATTATTTTAAAAAGAAATCAGTACGATTGTACGGGACTGGATGTAGGGTAACTCCGAACCAGTATAAAATCCTGGTGTGTTCTTTCCTTTATTGCTTTTATTTAGTATTTGCATCTGTGTCTGATTCTGTGATTATATATGTGTTTGTGAATTGCATTTGTTGGTGTTTAAATTGAACAAAATTCAAAAAGATTTAAAAAATATATAAAACACTATTTGACAGGAACGCGGAAGATGATCTTAAGGCTATTTAACACTAGAGGGGGGGGTGAATAGTGTTTTAAGAATTTCTTTAAAACTTCTTTGATTTAAATTGAATTAACTAACTTAATGCAAATACACAATCACAGATCAAATCACAGAATCACAAACAAATGCAAATATAAATAAAAAGCAAGTAAAGGAAAGAACACACCAGGAATTTTATACTGGTTCGGTGTTACCCTACATCCAGTCCCGCACAACTCGTACGGCTTTCTATTCAATAATAATCTAGATTACAATCCCTCGATTCCAAGGCAACGAGGTACACCCTCCAGATTCTCAGGTCTCTGGGTAGAACCACTCGATTCACAGGACACAAGTTCACCCGATCGATTTCCAAGGACACGATCACACCTTTATAACCCTAAACAAGTTTCTTTGAGTACAAATGTATCTATAACTCTGATAAGCACTGAGATTCTTTGAAGAGAGTGGCAGAGAATCAAACTAGAGATATTCTGGTTTGATTCACTTAAGATTTCGACAGAATATGGATAGGATGATTAGAAAATAAGATAAGAGAGTAAAGAGGAGAGAAAATAAAGAAAGTAGTTACTGGAAAACGTCCATAACAGTCTCTATTTATAGATAATGAATGGATGTGTCCATTCAAAGAGATTTAAACGAATAGACACTTCTTTTGAAAAACAACCTTTGCTATAACGGGAAGCATGTCGACATGACGAGTAACTATGATGTCGACATGGTCTAGTAAAAATGATGATTTGCTTTTCTTTGAAAATGATGATTTAAAACATATGCAACTTTATTCAAATGGACTCTATGTATTTGTAGAAGGTATTTAGAAGTAGAAATACTTATGAATATATATATATATGTATATATACTAAAATATATTTAAAATCAAGATAAATAAACTAAAGTAAATATAATATTAAAATAGATTTTGAGGCTAAAATATCAAGGACAATTTTGAAATCAAAATATAACAAAATGATAAATATGATTTTGAGGCTAAAACATTTTTGGAAATACGAATGAAGGTTTTTCTTTTGAAAAGGAATATTTGAAAATCATTTTATGAAACAAGAGATAATTTTGAAAATAATTTTGAATCAAAATTAGTGGATAACAAAATAGGGCTACTATCCGTTCCACTAGATATTTCGTGAGTTCCATCTCACTAGGGTTCCATCCCTTTAACAAGAACGAAGTGGATTCCATTCCACGAGTAAATTGGATAAAAAAGAATGATAGTGCTTTCAAGGAGTTTTAACAAATATCTAACCTAACTATATTATTTGTCTTGAACTCTTGAATATCTTGAATCTCATGAGTCTTCAATCTTGAACTCTTGATCTTTATCTTCATCAATTTTGTCTTCTTTATTGTACAGTCTTCTTTTGTTGATACCTGCATATAGATTTCCTGCACATATATATTTTATAACACTTCTATAGTTGTTGTCATCAAAACCACTATCCTATGGACTAACATTCTCCCCCTTTTTGATGACGACAACCTTTGTTCATAAAATATTTATATTCTCCTTATAACTCCCCCTAAATCTAATAACTCCCCCTTAATCTATGCCTAACTAACCTATTTTATACTTCTCCCCCTTTGTCATCAACAAAAAAATGACACTAACTCCCCCTAAATCTATGATATTAATGATAGTGTTATCATTAATAATACTGAAACTAGATATAACAATGCTAAATATTGTATACTCAGAATGATATATATGATAGTGTTATCATAAATAATCAACACTTAGATCTAAAACTAAAAGTTAGTCCTAAACCACTAACTATAAAACTCCCCCTTAAACTAATACTAGAACAAAGTATAGTAAATGAATTGTGAAAGATATTAACTTAACTGTACTATAATTATTCAATAAATATGTATAAATATATTTCAGACAATACAATCAACACTCACGTCAAAACCAATCATGCCAGACAAGTCAAACAAATCAATCAATTCAAACAAGTCAATCAAGTCAAACAATTCAAACAAGTCAATCAAGTCAAACAATTCAAACAAGTCAATCAAGTCAAACAATTCAAACAAGTCAATCAAGTCAATCAAATCAACCAAAAAACTAATAATCCTATATTATAAAACAATACTACAAACTCCTCCTAAATTTGATACACTCATTATGTATACATGTATGCAATATGTAGTTTGTAATGCAGTATGAAATGTATGACATATACAATGTAGCATGAGATGATATGCATAATGAAGTGCAACTTGTGATGCAAATGATTATGATATTTCATGCATTGTAATTTATGATATAATATGCAATGAAATGTGATATGAAATAGGATGCATAATGATATGTAATATGAAACAAAATGATAATGAAGTAAAAAATAATAATATGCAAAATGATATGATGATATATATACTACGGTAAGTGACATTCAGATTATAAGATAAACATGAGTGATAAGTAATATCTAATTGACAAGCATATATATCTCTCTGTGTGTGTGTGTGTGTCTATGTATGTATGTATACATATATCAAACTATTTATTATACTTCAACCAAACAAAGGTAAAACACACCGATTACTAAACTTAAGTTAAGGAAACTAATGAATTGGACAGAAAGAGTTGTAAAGTAAGAGTTTAAAGGTAATAAATGGTATTAAAACTATAACATATTCATGAAAGGTAGTAATCACACTCAATATCAAAATCAAATTGATAAGAAATATGAACCTAAACTATATATATATGATCAAATATAAAAAATTAATAGCCTACTTAAATAATTATTTTAACTTGGTTGTTTTTATTTTATTTTTATTTTTAAGAATCCAAACTTCCATGTTTATAAAATACTTAACTTACTAATTAAAACCTTTATATTAAATTTTTATTGACTAAAATATTTAGAAACATGTATAAACATCTTTTTTAAAAAAAAAATATCATAATGAAATATTAAAAATAACAAAGATTAAAAAACTAAAATAAACATGTGTTATATTAAGGCCTCTTTCATTTAAATTTTAATTAATTACTAAAGAATATCTAAACATTAATTTTAAATATTCTAATATAAGTTAGAAAATAATTTCTAAAAAGAATAGAGAAAAATACTTAGTTTAAATATCGTTATTTTATAATTTAAAGTTTTAAGTAGAAAAGACAGCATTTACAGAATGCTATAAAAAGTTTTTGCAATAAAATATATTCAAAACATTATAGAAACTGTAGCTTTTACCAAATGCTGTGTAAAGTTTTTGAAACTCTACGGCGTTTCAAAGCACAGAAATGCTATAAAAACGTATTTGCAGCGTAACAAAAGCAAAGACAGCATTTCAGAAATGCTATCTAAGGTTCTGGGCAAAAATGGTGATTTTTGACCCAATTTTTATAGTAGTTAATATAGTTAAAGTACAAAAAAAAAATTGAATAAAAAATAATGAGAATGCATGTATGTGTAAAGATACTTGGCATTATGCATGTAAAAATGCTTTTATTAAAATGTATGTCACTATCTACTTATATGATAAGTATCATGTGATGTGATGCAATCTTATTAATTGAAGAAATCTATAAATAAAGCCATATTCTAACATTCTAAATTCCTTTTATTAATTTCTTAAAAATATAAAATTAGTATCTTAAAAGAAATATAGTACGAGAAATAAAAACAACATTAGATAAGTTAAAACTACGAATGAGGGTATGCTTTCTTTCTTAATATAGTTGTAATAAATTAGTTGTAAGATTTTATTCGAAAGAAAACACATTTTAAAAGACTTTTAAAACATTGGACTTGTATATTGATATTTATACTATGGTGTGTCGATATATGGACCAAAATATCAAAACTTATAAAAGTGATAAATTTCTATACCTAACTAAATGCATAGATGTATATTTCTAAATGCAACAATAAAAATGAAATAATAGTAAAGCGTACCAATTTTTGCATTCCATCTTTCTAACTTTGTCGTTCCTCCATTGTCGTGATCCACACATTTATATCTTTTTGAATTTGCCGACGAAATCTGTTCTATTGCGACGGGCTCGTTTTTCTGATCAGCGTAGTATATTCATTTGCTGAATTTGAAGACCATATGAGAAAGATACAGATGATTTAGTAGATCGACTAACTTGGCGCCAAAATTTTGAATTCGAATTTTGAATGAATGGACACTTCAACCACTATAAATAGGCCCAACGGTCACCACTTTTTATAAGAATTCCTTCTCTTCATCTTCTTCCCGTTTTTCTATATACTATCAAACTTCTAGAAGACATTTCTCCTTCGTTTCTTAACGGAATTGGATGAAACCAACGGCAAGTCGAAGAGTAAAGCAAGGGCTATGATCTAGTAATAGTTTGGTGTCGAATTTGGACGGTATTGTGATGCAACAGGCCGAACAGTAGAAGAAATGTTGAAGATCCCGTACACAGTTTTTCAGTTTTGGATAGCCAACTTCAAACTTTCATATCTCACTCAATTTTGATCGGAATTTGATGATCCACCCATCAAAATGACCATGAGAACAAGAACTACAATCTGAAAAGGAGTGAGAACAAAATATTCAAATCTCTGGATGAATTTTGAAGAATATCTTTGACGGATTTGCCTTCTTTTTCTCTTTGTTCACCAAAACTTCATTTGACCATAACTTGGTCATTTCTTGACGGATTCTCACGAAACCAGTGACATTGCGAAGCAGATAGAGAGAAGTACAGTATCAAATCAAGTTGTAGATGAGAACCCAAAGTTTTGAATTGATCTGGTACCAATTTCTTTGTCGATTTCCATTATATATCCATTTGTACATAACACTTCTCCAGCAAAACAAGATAACAATTTTTAAAGAATCAAGTGACTTTTCAAAATAACTAAATATAATTTTAAACAACAATAGCATGATGATTCTGTGACATATTCAAATGAAAACAGTGTTAATAATTTTATAAAAAAAATTGCCATTTTAAAAATTTTCAAAATTCAGATTATGAAACTTTTGAAAACCTTGCTCTGATACCAAATGACAGGGACGCGGAAGATGATCTTAAGGCTATTTAACACTAGAGGGGGGGTGAATAGTGTTTTAAGAATTTCTTTAAAACTTCTTTGATTTAAATTGAATTAACTAACTTAATGCAAATACACAATCACAGATCAAATCACAGAATCACAAACAAATGCAAATATAAATAAAAAGCAAGTAAAGGAAAGAACACACCAGGAATTTTATACTGGTTCGGTGTTACCCTACATCCAGTCCCGCACAACTCGTACGGCTTTCTATTCAATAATAATCTAGATTACAATCCCTCGATTCCAAGGCAACGAGGTACACCCTCCAGATTCTCGGGTCTCTGGGTAGAACCACTTGATTCACAGGACACAAGTTCACCCGATCGATTTCCAAGGACACGATCACACCTTTATAACCCTAAACAAGTTTCTTTGAGTACAAATGTATCTATAACTCTGATAAGCACTGAGATTCTTTGAAGAGAGTGGCAGAGAATCAAACTAGAGATATTCTGGTTTGATTCACTTAAGATTTCGGCAGAATATGGATAGGATGATTAGAAAATAAGATAAGAGAGTAAAGAGGAGAGAAAATAAAGAAAGTAGTTACTGGAAAACGTCCATAACAGTCTCTATTTATAGAGAATGAATGGATGTGTCCATTCAAAGAGATTTAAACGAATAGACACTTCTTTTGAAAAACAACCTTTGCTATAACGGGAAGCATGTCGACATGACGAGTAACTATGATGTCGACATGGTCTAGTAAAAATGATGATTTGCTTTTCTTTGAAAATGATGATTTAAAACATATGCAACTTTATTCAAATGGACTCTATGTATTTGTAGAAGGTATTTAGAAGTAGAAATACTTATGAATATATATATGTATATATACTAAAATATATTTAAAATCAAGGTAAATAAACTAAAGTAAATATAATATTAAAATAGATTTTGAGGCTAAAATATCAAGGACAATTTTGAAATCAAAATATAACAAAATGATAAATATGATTTTGAGGCTAAAACATTTTTGGAAATACGAACGAAGGTTTTTCTTTTGAAAAGGAATATTTGAAAATCATTTTATGAAACAAGAGATAATTTTGAAAATAATTTTGAATCAAAATTAGTGGATAACAAAATAGGGCTACTATCCGTTCCACTAGATATTTCGTGAGTTCCATCTCACTAGGGTTCCATCCCTTTAACAAGAACGAAGTGGATTCCATTCCACGAGTAAATTGGATAAAAAAGAATGATAGTGCTTTCAAGGAGTTTTAACAAATATCTAACCTAACTATATTATTTGTCTTGAACTCTTGAATATCTTGAATCTCATGAGTCTTCAATCTTGAACTCTTGATCTTTGTCTTCATCAATTTTGTCTTCTTTACTGTACAGTCTTCTTTTGTTGATACCTGCATATAGATTTCCTGCACATATATATTTTATAACACTTCTATAGTTGTTGTCATCAAAACCACTATCCTATGGACTAACACTATTCACCCCCTAGTGTTATTCCAGCCTTAAGGTCCGTAATCCGCATTTCTCACAAAAATCATTCCTATGGCATTTGAGCATCTTAACTATGGTTGTATCATATGGAAAAGATCATATATCGATAGCTTTTATGATATCATATGGAAAATATCATATGTAATAGCCCAGATTATCTTATGATAAAAAATGTGTAAGAATGAGAATTTTAAATAATAATGTGTCTATTTTAAATAAAAGTAGGAGTTTGTTTGCCAATAATATAGCTTTTAGAATATTAATAATTAATAATTTTGACTTAACGAAAACTAAAAGTGATTTAAAGCTAACTTCGTACCTTCATGATGAAGATAATGTGTGTCTTTAAGTATGTAAATCTCTATGATAATCAATAACTCAATACCTGCATACATGAAATAACAAATTGGTTATCAAACATATTAATTACGTTTGCCTAATTTAGACACAAACAATAATCATTGATCTTATGAGCAAATAATGGAAAAACAAACAAGAATGACATACACATGCACTCAAAAACAATTTCCATAATCAAACAAAATATTGAGCTACTAAAGTATGCCTTCGCAGTCCTCCTTAACATAACTAACATCTTCAACATCCATATCGATTACGTCGCAATCTTCTGGAATATCGATAGCTTCATCTACATAATCATTTGTCTCTAAATAATGAAAACCTTATGGTGGTGCTTTCATTACAACGTACCAACTTGAAGAATCGTTTTCTCTTGAATAAAATACTTATTTCGCTTGAGATGCAAGGATGTATGGATCTTTTCAAAATGATGCTTGATTTCATTGTAAATTGACAAGAGTGAAACCATCTTCATCAAATTTTACTCCATTTCCTATATGTGCCCAACGACACTTAAAAACAGGAATATAAAACACGTGATAATCTAATAAAATTATATCGGTCAATATTCCATAATAAGTGACCACATTAGCTACTTGAGAAATATCTTTTGCACTTGCTCTACACATAGTAGTCGCACCATAAGTCACTCCACTATTCTGAGTTTCTCTCCCTACATCTTTTATGTGAAACCGTTGTCCATTGATGATATATCCTTTGTAAGACAAAGCATCATTCTTCGGACCATATACAATCCACTTCAGCATTTCATTATGATCATTGGATTTAATAGGGATCTATAAAAAGTTTGATTTACAATGGATATTTTAGAATAATATTCTTAAGAAAATGAGAGTATATTTAAAAAATTAATTTAACCTTTTTTTTAATCCAATCAGCAAAAAAATTTGTATGTGTTTCCCAAAGCAAGGCTGAAATTCTCTCCATGCGCTTGCTTGAATTTTGTAATTCCTCCAAATGCAAACTAGTGTAAAACAAGGAATGTTAAGTTATATTTACTGGTAGAAACACATCAAAATAATTGAAACATATTATAACATATACTTACTCTAAAAATGGTTCCACCATGGTCATATTCATTAATACGGCTAAATGAGCACTTTCTTTCTCATTTGAGGATAATGTAACTATCTTAGATGTTGAAATTGGACATCCATCGAGTATTACATTGCTTTCATAATCTTCATTTCGAGCCTCTATCTCCTCAATGTGTCCTGATTTTTTCAAAAATTCACTAAAAAAAATTCATGCATTCGTCTGCAAGATAAGATTCGGCAATACATCCCTCGGGTCGTGAATAGTTTCTTACATAATCTTTAAGTGTTTTCATATATCTTTCAAAAGGATACATCCAGCGAAATTGAACCGGTCCACAGATTAGTGCTTCTCTACCAAGATGAATTGACAAATGCACCATTATGTCCAAAAATGATGGTGGAAAATACTTTTCAAGCTCACACAGAATTTCTACAATCTCAACATTGATTTGTTGCAATTTCTCTCTGTCAAGGACACGTTGGCATAATTTGTTTAAAAATGAGCATAAGCGAATTATTGCTTTTCTTGCCTTCTTCGACAATAATCCTCTTATTGCTACAGGTAATAAGTGTTGCATTAAAACATGATAATCATGTGATTTCAAGCCACTAATTTTACAATTCTCTAGCGATATATGGTTTTTCAAATTTGAGCAGTAGCCGTCGGGTCCTTTGAAATCATACAGTCTTTTGCAGAATATTGTTTTCTCGGAATTTGACAACGTATAAGGAGCCGGCGGAAGATATGTTTTCTTCCCACGAGGTAATGCATGAAGCTCATGTCGAATTCCTCAATCCTCTAGAACCTTTCTGGAGTTGGTTCCATCTTTTGATTTGTTATCACGCAACATTGTGCCTAATATGCTTTCGCCAACGTTTTTCTCCACATGCATTACATCTAAATTATGTCGTAACAGAAGTTCCTGTTAAAATCAATAGTGTAACCCATAATTATATTATATTATTATTTTTTATTATTAAAAAATTAAAAAAATAACCACTAACCTCCCAATATGGCAAATCAAAGAAAATCAATCTCTTTTTCCACCTTGATAGCTCCAATTTTATAGGATCGTTATCTTCATCATATTCATCTTCCATATCATGGACAATGTTCCTCTTCTTGTTTTTCGGCTTAATGGATTTTATCTTAATGGCCCTTTTCTTATTATTTCTCTTCTTCCTTTTTTTCTTTTCTTTCTCTTTCCCAAAATCATTTAGAAAATCTTTTAACATTACAGAAATATTTCTTCCAGTTAAAATTCTAGGAGCGTTACCTTTCTCCACGGTGTTATCAAACCAAGTCTTTTGTTTCCTCCGTGCATCAAACATACGTAGATATCTTTTGTGACCCATGTAGACATTCTTTCGACTATAATTCAACCAACAATGATGAGTATTAACACCACACAATGGACAAGCCTTTTCTCCCTTCACACAACATCCAACAAGATTTCCATAGGCTGGAAAATCATTTACTGTCCATAGAAAGATTGCTTTCAGTTTAAACAACATTTTACTAAATGCATCATAAGCATCAACTCCGTTACTCCAAAAATAATGCAAGTCTTCAATCAAATGCTCCAAATATACATCAATATCGTTCCCGGGCTGCTTCAGACCGGGAATAAGTAATGTTAACAAAATATTTTCCTTCTTCATACACAACATAGGTGAGAGGTTGTATGTCACAAGCATTACCGGCCAACAACTATATTTAGAACTTAACATAGAAAATGGATTGAATCCATCTGTAACAAGACCAAGTCTAAGATTGCATGGATCGGTTGAAAAAGATTTCCATCGTTCATCCACCATATTCCATGTCATAGAATCCACAATATGACGCATTTTTCCATCATTGCTTCTATTATTGAAATGCCATCTTAAATCTTCTGCCATTTTATGAGATCTAAACATTCTTCTAAATCTTGGAATTATCAGAAAATATCTCAACACTTTAACTGGAACACCTTGTATAATCTCCTTGGTATCTTGATTTATTTTACATCTAGAAGAACCACATTTTGGACAAGTATTTAAATCTTTGTATTCTTTTCTAAAAAGCTAACAGTCATTCTCACAAGCATGTATTTTTTCAAAACCATGTCAAATGCTTTAAGAAATTTTTTTACTTCATATAAAGTCTTAGGAAGTACGTTATCTTTCGGCAAAAAAAATTGTTGCACATTTAGAAGCTTGTCAAACCCACTATCAAACAGACCGGTTTCACATTTAAGATTATACAAGACAGTGATGGCAGATAATTTTGTATGATCTGTACAGCCAGGATACAATGGAGTTTCCGCATCTTCCAAATTTTTGAGTAACTCATCCTCTCTTCTTTGAGAATCAACATCATCCTTATCATCAGCAAAATAATCACGATTCATAAAATCTTCATCTTCATAGTGAATCATCTTGAATAAGTCATATGTGTCAAACGAATTTGTTTTTTTATCTACATTTGTTTGCTCGCCGTGGCTATACTGTCTGCTGCTCTTATATTTAGGATCCATTCCTTTTATAATTAAATGCTCAACGATGATGTGGTCATCATGACGTCTAAGATTTCGACAATCCATGCATGGGCATAAAATTTTCTCTACATTTATCAGATTTGTCTTTGCCACACGCACGAAATTCAAAGCTCTTTGCCGATACTCTACACTAGTCCTATGACAAAAATTAAAAACATAAAAAAAATTAAGTTTTAATATTAGCATATATGTGTTAATTCTCAAAATACGTTTTAAGTTAAGTATTATATAGTCACCTGTTTAAATACACCTAATCGTTTTCCATCGGCGATAAAGGAAATCAAGTAATTTTTCAAGCTTTGATGTAGAATTTGCTTTCTGTTTTAATCAAACAAAATACTACATATTTCATAATTCGAATTTCTATTATCCAAACTAACTGCAAAAATGAAGATCGATATAAATTAAACTTACTACAAAAGCAAGCCAAACTAGTAGGCACATCCAAATAAATAACAGCTTTTATATTTTTATATTACCATCCAAACAGCATCTAATTCACATCTATAGCAAGTTATTTTTATATTCCTTAGATGACAATGAAAGTATACATCTATTGCAAGTGGAAACATAAGAATTGCATAGAGGACTGGGTGTAATGCAGGTACAAATTACTCATCAAATATACAAATCGCTAATTTCATTTTTAATAAGTTGATAAACATGTAGACCAGTTGAGTTCTTTTAGAGTTAAAAATCAGTGATTATACTTATCAATTATTAACCGAGCTAAACTCTGTTTTATTAAGTGAGCTTGCTAGGTTCTAAAAACTGAGCTAAGTCAAGTTTTTGTAACTAAACTACGCTCAGTTTTATTAACAGATCTAACCTAAGCTCCTTAGGATGGCAAATGATGTTTACATTAATAATGATGTTTATATTCATAAATAAACTCGTATTAATTATATTTTTGAAGCAGACAATTTTCTGCTAGCATTTCAAGGGTTATGTTATACTCATATTAATTACCTATCACTATTATCCATATCCAGTAATTTTTAATTAGTTTTTATACGATAGCATAATGATTGATTTTCCCACCACCATTGTCTGATTGTACTAATTACCTATCAAGCACCCTATAACATTATAACAGTAATGGAAGAGGTAAACAGTTGAAGAATGAAAAAAAACATGTTTTATCAGTATGTATTGTTCTACATCTTTCGAAACAACCCTTGTGTATTATTTTTCTAACAAATTTAATGGAGATAAAATTTAAATATCTAGTACAAATAAAAATGATATTTAGGGGAAAAAAATCAAGTACATAAGTCAAACATCATAAGGAAATTCAAATTTTTTTTTAAACGTTTGTAATAATCTTCAAGAAATTCATGCACTATAGGAGAGACTCAAGGACCTTTTAGAAATTCGAGCATTTTACTTATAATAACGAACTTTATTAATATTCATGAATACTCTTTTTTAAAGAACGACTTCCTTTAAATAGAAAAAGCCTGAGCTGCTTTTAAAAACGAAAACATCCAAAATAAAATTAAGCTTTCGAAAAAGAAAAAAACTTTGACAAAGGAAATTCAAATCTTACAAACTTCCATCAGTGGAACGTCAATAAAAAACAATCATTTTATGCACCTCTTCTAAAAATCCTTCAAGCGAATTTTTTCTCGTCGATAAATTTCAACAACTAGAATAGCAAAATCTACATACAAGAATCTATTTTTAATTAGTACAAGAAAAGTAAATAAATAAAAGGGAAGACTGAAGAGATCCGTTGTCTTTACTTTGCTGCCCTTCAAGTTTACAACCCTATCACTGACATTTGAATTAGAATAAGGGAATACATTGTAGAAATTCCAGATTCCAAAGAAGCCATGTCCACAATCAAGGTTTCACATACGATCTACTTATAACCCTTGTTGATTTCCAACTAAAGCACTTCAAACATTTACATAAATAATTGATTATAAATAAATAGTAAACAAAAATGCTACAGCATACCATTATATACTTCAAAAAATTAAACTCTTCCCAACAACTATAAAACAATATTACTACCAGTAACCTACAATTGTGAATAATAATATACCAACAAGGATATGACCCTAAAAACCACATCTCCTTCTTTTGATAAATGCATGAAGAACGTGTACTAAGACACTACTAGGAACCTAAAGCTGTGAATCAGCATGCACATGCATGTTATATCTATAAATGTTCCTACTACTTTCTTATATGCAATTATATTCTTTGCATTTTTATATTATTATACATGTCAATAATACTTTTGAAGGTCCACATTAATACTAGCTGCAGTTGATTCTTATTTTGTGTCGTTTATTTGCATACAAGATATCTATCACTATAATTATGTAA
Source organism: Allium fistulosum (assembly GCA_030737815.1). Lineage (NCBI taxonomy): Eukaryota > Viridiplantae > Streptophyta > Magnoliopsida > Asparagales > Amaryllidaceae > Allium > Allium fistulosum. Next base: position 294,854,729 of record CM060908.1, on the reverse strand, counting down.
TGCAAGACAAATAGAAAAAAAAGGAAAAACTCTTAGATGGCTTTGGTAGCTTGCGTTATTAAAATATATAAGGTCTCTAAATTATACATGTAACTTGCATTTTATACGATGTAAAAGAAGAGGTCAGTTTCTCATACATAAAGCTAAACAAATATTGATACAAAAATTTATAACAATCATATTTCAATTAATAAACATACAATTATTTTTTTACTTCTCTTCCATACATGATAATACGATATCCACAGATCACTTAACCTTAAAAAAAATCAAACCATTGCTGCATAAATTTTCTGTCAATTCTCAAAAAAGAATCTTAAAATTCTAGGCAAATTGCCTCCTAATTTTCAATCAATCTTCTAAAACCCCATTACAAAATCAATTATTCGGATTTCATTTTATCACAATCGCAGCAAGATAAGAGATTGTTAATAAACTAATCAATTTAACCAGTAATAAATCATTGTAGGTGAAACAAATTAAGACCGAAAAAGTTCGGTATGAGGAGATGATCGTGAGAAAAATAAATTTCAGAGAATGAAGATGGAAGAACTTGAATCACATTTCACATCAGGAAAAATAATAAAGATTCACTTTACATTATAATATAAGACACGTGCTTTCGAGTATTGATGAACAACATAAGAACAAAAACATAATCGCCACTTTTCTATATCTATTTTACCATATGAGATCTTTATGTTTACTCAATTGTTCTATTAATCGATTTATTAAATGTGTAGCTTCTATCGTCGATTTATTGATGAACAAAAACAAGAACCAAAACAGCGATTACCTTGTTTTTTAAATTCAGGGCTCGTGAACAAAGTGGGCAGAGCAGATCGATGAAGTGGAGGGAAGCCGAAGACGAAGCCGAAGACGAAGCTGATTCAACGAAGTGGAGGGGAGCAGTTCAACGATGTTGCTAAAGGTGATGGAAGCTAAAGCAAATTATTGGAGTGAAATTTTGTTGAATTAGGGAAAAACGTAACATTGGAGGGAAAAGGAGGCGGTGGAGGGAAACTGATGGAAAAAAGTGATAGTGTTTAACACAAGGCGGTAACCCTAAAATTATATGTATGGGAAAATAAAAAAAATTGGAAAAGGTAGTATTTGTTGCATTTACAGTACAAACGCTACCAATAATTGCAGCTAAAGGTAGGTTTTCTTGTAGTGATTTTTCATAAATTCATAGTTACCCAATCAAGTAGGCTGAGTTTATGGATTAGACATGTGTCTCTTTTGAAGAGGAATAAATATTTTGAAGATGAAGCAGGAGGCTTGTTATTTAAATATAAGCATCTTGAAATTTCCACCGTGTAAAATTAGGATTATAACCGGTTAAGTGTGGTGTTAGCATCTTCATATGTCAGACGCACATTACTCTGATTTTATTATTACAAATTTACTCCTGCATAGGAATAATTTGGGTTTAATGATGTAATGGATCTTGTAATTCAAATTGATGTAATGAAAAAAATATTTAGCTGCTCTTACTTATATTGTGAAAAAAGTATTGAATTCACTTAATCATTTTCGACGATGATTGCAGCATCATCGGTGTCTATTTTCGAGTCTCGCGGTGGGGATGTTACAACTTGGTATTATAGCTTAGGTTAGGGAAGCACATAAGTAAAAAAGAATTAAGCGTAAGTTAGATAACTAGAAAATGAACACTTTAGGGATGGGTATATGCTATAAGTATGACATATATCTATTTTGATATAGATATATAGAAGAATATATCTACCCTTCTATCATTGATCTCACTCTCTTTAGTTCCGTTTCTTATGAACCCTTACTTATGCAAAAGGCTATAACGGATCTATGTAGCCAACATCTGACCATAGAAAGTACGAGAGTGAATGCTAGTATAGGAGATGCATGTATCCAAACTAATGGCCAAGGAGGAGAGGCGAACCAGAAGTTCGTAATGAAGTCGGTACTCAAGTGCCTACCCTGGCCGAAGGAGGAATGGATATTAATGCTTTATTCCATTTATTTATGACGAAGATGATGAGGCAATAGCTAACTAAAGTTGTTGAGCCGAGATAGGGGGTAACCAGAGAAGTAGACTTTTCTAAGATAAATGAAGATTTCAAGAGTTATGGAGGAAAGGAGTTCACCGGGAAGGAGTCTGCCTTAGAAGTGTTAAATTGGTTGAAAGCATGCGAGCATATCTTTAAGAGATTTGGTTGATAGGTTAGAACTTGACACTACCAATTTAATTATGTCCTTGCGTGTGGTTGATCTGATCTTTAGGTATGCCACTCTCGGGTTAAGGTGCACTGACCTTGAATTTGACTTGTATGGGCATTTGTTTGTTTGCAACCCATATGTATTTGACTTTGTAGGGTACAAGATAATTTTAGTTATGGATTGGTTGGTGCGAAATGATGCTAGGATCTACTTTGCAGATAGGATTATCATCGTACGAAATCAAAAGAGAGGAGAAATGATTTCGATAGCTTTGGATGTGGTGAAGAAGAAGTCAGATTTGATGTTATGTGTTATGGATGATCAGGAGGATGAGATTAATAGAGTGCAAGTAGTCCGAGAATTTGCATATATTTTCAAGTATGTAATGGGATTACCGCCGAGAAGGGCAATTGAATTTTGAATAGATTTAATGTCGGTGGTACAACCTATTAGTAGACCGCCTAGCAGAATGTCGTCCAAGGAGATGGAGGAATTAAAGACACAATTGGTGGAACATGAGCATAAGAGTTTCATCAGACGAAGTAGTTTTCCATGGGGAGCATCCGCGGTAATCGTAAAGAAGTTGGACGGAACTTTATGGATGTGTATAGATTATCAAAAGCTGAATGAGTTGACAGTGAAGAATCGTTATCCCTTACCCAAGACAGATGGCTTATTTGACCAGTTGAGCGGAGCTAGAGTATTCTTGCAGCTAGATTTGGCAACAGGATTTTACGAAAAATAATATCTCATTGACCGTGTTCTATATAAGACATGTTTCATATAAATGGTTAGAGATGTCGTTTGGACTAACCAACGCTCCTATGTTCTTCGTAGATCTTACGAACCGAATATTTCACGACCAATTGGATAGATTTGTGTTGGCCTTCATTGATGATATCCTAGTATATTATAAGTGGAAAGAGATCGTGAAATCCATCCAAGGTTGGTGTTGAAGACATTGAGACAACACAAGTTAAAGGTGAAATTTTTGAAATGCCACATTTGAAAACGGGAAGTGAACTTTCATGGGAATGTTGTTTCGAGGAATGGATTAGCTTTGGATCCATCGAAGATAGAGACTATTAACGGTTAGAAGAGGCCAGAGACGGTCATAGAGATAAGGAGTTTCTTAGCATTGGATGGTTATTACCATAGATTCATTAAAGATTTCTTGCGTATAACAACACCTTTAACTAAGCTGAGCGGAAAGAACGAGAAGTTCGTATGGACTGATAAGTGTGAAGAGTCACTTCAGGAGTTGAAGAAGTTAGTAATGAATGCTCCTGTCTTGATCGTGCTTGAAGGGAACCAGAATTTAGTAGTGTATACTAATGCTTGTAGAAAAGGTTTAGGAGCGATGTTGATGCAAAGAAGGTGAGTGATAGCTTTTGCATCAAGGCAGTTGAGACCGCATGAGGTTAGATATTCGACTCATGATTTGGAATTGGCAGCAGTGGTGTTTACGTTGAAGATTTAAAGACATTACTTGTTGTGAGAATGGTTTGAGTAGTATACGGACCAAAAATCCCTTAAATACATATTTTCTCAGAAAGAGTTGAATATAAGGCAGCAGAAATGGCTGGAGTTCATGGCGTCATATGATTTTGGGATAAAATATATCCCCAGTGAAAGGGAACAATGTTGCCGATGCTTTGAGTAGGAAGCATCAGAATGAAGTATTGGCTACGATTAAGGAATGGAAGGCATTAGAGACGCTAGCCACTTGTAGAGTGCATTATAGACAGAATGCTGGATTGAGTAGAGATCTGGGTGTGTTAGCAAGTTTGCAGGTACGTCCAACACTTGTAGAAAGAATATCTACAAGGAAAAGGGTAGACCTATTGATTAGCGAAAGAATTAGGTGTATAAAAATGGGGTAGATGTTAAGGATCTAAAAGAGTTCGAGATAGACTCGAAGGGATGTCTTAGGAAGAAAGGAAGATCGAGTGTTCTGAATGTAAGAGACTTCGAAAGGAAGTCTTGGAAGAAAGTCTTCGGTCAAAGTTTACTATTCATCCCGGTGGTAGGAAGATGTATCGTGATATGAAGAGAATCTTCTTTTGGGAAGGGATGAAGAGAGATATAGGTAAATGCATGAGGAGATGTTTCACTTGTCAGCAAGTGAAAGTTAAACATCAGAAGCCGAGCGGTTTACTTCAGCCTCCAGAAGTACTGACTTAGAAGTGGGATTCGGTATCTATAGATTTTATTGACGGACTGCCTAGGTCGAGGATTGAAAACGATAGCATTGGGCGATAGTCGATAGATTGACTAAGAGTGCCCACTTTATCCTAGTGAAGTCGACAAGGATAGTATCTAGCTTACCGAAGCTATATATAAAGAATGTAGTGATACTGCATAGGATATCGAGTAGTATAGTTGGTCATATAGACCCATTGTTTACCAGCGAGTTCTGGAGAAGTTTGTAGAGTGCATTGGGTAAAAAGTTGAACTTGAGTATGGATTACCACCCATAGACTGATGGTCAAACCGAGAGGGTACCGTGTATTTGATACTAAACTGTAACAACCCCACTGCGATACCCATATTATAAAAGAACATTATAAGTAATGTCGTCTAATAATACAGATAATATGGCTTGATAAGGGCACTTGAATGTGAATATATCTTTAAACTAACACTGACACGTCATGCTTATGGTCTATTTAATCTCTAGAATAAAATTTGACGTGTACATTCTCGGATCAAAGTAATAATCACACCAGTTTCTCATAATCAGAATAGTATACCATAAACAATAATCACAAATAACAGTGGAATAATAAACATCATATACATATACAAAAGAGAGAGTCTATCAAATATAACACTAGACTCACATAATATACATCTGATACAAATCTCTATCTCAAATATACATCTCATAAGCAAACATGAATCCTAAAAGGAGATAAACTAAAAGTCAAAAATGTTTATCTCCTTTCTAGCACAACTATCCAAAGGTCAACCTGTCCTGTAACCTGTAAAGTCTCGGCCTGCCTTGAGCATTAAAATAATACCCAGGTCAGACTATCTCTAAATATCCAAAAGGGTGAGAACAAGATGTAACATAAAGATATATGACATATAAGTAAATCCAGATGTCCAAGATATAATAAGTCATAGAATTAATTTAACTCAAAATTTATCTCAAGGCACATGGTTTAATATTTGAGTGTCAAACACGGATTAGTCACTAAACGTGGAATTACATACTAAAGCACAATATTCCTAACACACAGAAACCAATTCCATACCGATCACTCGAATTGTCCATACCAATCTTAATGATTGTACATACCGTGGCAAACAAATGTGGTATCACTTGTACCGATCTGATACCAAGGATCGGCCAAATCGTGAAACAGAATCATAATCAATCTCAAGGATCGTAGCAACCATGACTTGAAGATTCTAGATTATTCATTATTATTATATATATTTAGAATCATAAAGAAATCCATGAGTATACCTTTTAAGGATCTATCCATCCCACCAAATACAAAAAGAAAATATACTCTAAAGTGCCAAATACTGTCACTTTCAGTAATCACTATAATTTAACCAAAACGTCCCAAACCGCCCGGTAAAATACAAGTATTTACCAGAAGCTAGTAAATCTCACTCTTTACGGATACCGCCCAAAAACCTGAACTATATTCTCTTAAGGATCTATCGGCCCTTTGGAACACCAAAAGAGAATACAACTCTAAAGTGTTAAATACTTCCTAATATCAATCACTAGAATTTAATCAAGGCATCCCATTCTATTCAGTAAAAATGTGCATATTCACAAATGGGCTAGTAAGTACCACTCAAACATTCTATTTAATGAGTTGTACAATATTCGACGAATCGTTACTTGACAGCATTTAAACCAATCGGTAACACTAAGTCGATTATTAGTATTTTCCAAATTATAGAATTAAGGTTCTCAAAATATTTATTTGATTTATCACTTACTAAAATGTTCCATTCCGAATTGTTCCATTAAATTATTTGTCATAGGTTAAAATAAACCATACTTCCAATTTAACACCAAAATACTTATTTTATGAAACTAAGATTTTCCATGTTCCGAAAACATATTGATACTTAAAATACCATAAAATTATACTATTCACAAATTATGTTCCAAAGGTTATATATATTACAAAATCTTAATTACTTGTAACACCCCTTATTTTTAGTAACATTATTTAGGATATTTAATTAGCTAAATAAAATAAAATAATGTAATGTGATGATTGGGGGATTGAGATTTGTGATTAATACGGGTAGCCATCATGTTAATGAGTAAATCAAAACGAGATAACATGAAATAAAATAGACAAAGGGAATATGCAAGGGCAAAGTTGGAATACGAATATTCTTATACCTTAAACCCTTAGGAATTCAATTCACCCACTCATTTCATTATAAAAATTAAACTAAGAGGCTAGACACCATTAGAGGCAACTAGGGGAAGATAAAGAAACCAAGGGGAAGCTTAATCAACACAAATCCATTCAAATCTCAAACTCCTTAATCTCAAAGCTAAGGTGAATAATGACTACATCCTACTTTTCTAATTGTTTTCAGTTTTAAGATGAATTCGAAGTGTTTTGCAGTGTTTTGCCATGATTTTGAAGGATTAAATGTTTATATATGCTTATTGATTATTTATGCTTATTCATATAGATTTTATGATATGTTTTGATATAAAAACCCTATTAAATGACATCCAAATGCCTTACAATTTTAAACTTAGATCAAAAATGATAGTTTAGAGATGAGTTTCAATTTTCATAATTTTCCGAATTAATGCAGATTTTACATTAATTTTCTAGTGAAGAAAATGATTATTTGGGTATAAAATTGTTTACGGCTAAATAATTATTATTTTGGGTCTGAAATTAGTATATGTTAGAAAACACATTAAAAGAGATTTTTTGGGATTTTTGTAGAATTTTCATAAGTGTTTTGATGAATATATAAAATTATTTAAGGTATGAGACCTAAATATTTTATATATTTATAAAAGGAGAAAGGGTACTTTTTAAAATTAAATATTTGTTTATTTCTGAAATCTTGGCAGCACTTTCAAAAAAGAAATTTAGCAACCAATGAGAATTTGACAAACATAGCTGGTTAGTTGAAAAGTATTTCTCTTTTAAGTTAAAAACAAATTTTACATGCTTTTAGTATATTTCACCACTTTCGGCACCAGGGGTTCCGACCTAGGTGTTCCACAACCATTGCTATCGAAACCAATGCGCATGGTATCAATACACTTGGTACGTAGAGAATTGGACAAAGGCGGAAGTAACTGGGTCGAAATGTTAATTTCCGATAAGGTGGAAGCGTGCATTTGTTTTAAAATGAAATAGTGCCTGCTTTGCTTTCAAAAGAAGAGCTTTCGACTTAGTTGGCTTTCGACCAGGTCAAATGGTTTAAAAGGAATGGTTTCGAATGGGTTGCGCCTTTTTTTTAAATAATTGCTTTTGAAGGGATCGAAACCCTAGCTACCGCTTTCTACCTTTCGAAGTCGATGGTTTTGGAAGGAATACTTTTTAAAAAAAACTTGGCCACTTCTCCAATGCTTTTGAAAGGGTGGTTTCGACACCATCACTTCTTTACTTAGGAACTATTTTCGGAAGAAAGGCTTTCGACTTAAATGGTTTTAATGACCCTTTTGTTCTGTTGAAGTATAACCCAAAAGGTTTCGAAATGGATGATTTTAAATGATTTTGAAAGGTGTTTTCCACATGTTTTAAAAGGAACCCAAATGCTTTCGAAAGGTTTTAAAGAATGGTTTCGAAGGGGTGGTTCCCCAATGGTTTCAAAAGATCTAAAAGGAAAGGTTTTCCAAAGGTTTCGAATGGCAATGTTTATAGGTTTTAAAAGAAAGATGTCTAAGGTTTAAAGCTTAAGAAAGGAATGTTTCAACCTAGGTTAAATAAATGGGTTTTATTAGGTTTCGAAAGGGATACTTTCAATGGATTCAAAAGGGGTGCTTTCAAAGGTTTAAATGTTTTCATCAACAAAGATTTGAGTAAAGTATATATAACATGGCTAGGTGTCTTGAGTAAAGCATGGAGTGTGTATATATATATACATATACATATATTTCTTGTTTAAGTTTGATTTAAAGATTTTTAATCAGTTTGAAAAGGTTTTCAAGGAAAATTTATTGGAAGGTTTCCCTAAGTAAAATGACTCAGATATTAGAATACTAGATGGGACTGTTATAGGGTCGCGCCCTATACATTAGCTATTAGCCCTAGCTAATTCAGTCCAAAATTCCAATGTGTAGGGCTTTGTCACAAGTAAGACTAAAATTATGATTATACACAAAAGTGAATGTATGTTTGTATATAGATAGATTATTGGTGAGCCCGCAAAACCATTAGGTTCAGGTGACCCTAGGAGATGTTAAGTTAGGGATAGACGGTCCAGAAGAGGAGTATTTAATAGATAATTAAGGACAGACCGTCCCAAAGAGGAGTATTTAACAGATAGTTAAGGATGGACCGTCCAGAAGAGGAGTATTTAACTGATGGTTAAGGACAGACCATCCAGAAGAGGAGTGTTTAACATATGTTAGATAAACGTTGTTTATATTGTCTAGTTGGCCCGAGTCAGCCAAAGGTTATTAGTTAGCCAAACAAAACTATAGTGTTCGAACATATAGTTCATTTATTACCTGATATGTATGTTTTCATAGTGATGCTTTACAAGTTTTATCCATTTTTGGTTACAGAAAAAGATTTGCAAAAAGATATGTTTTAAAAGGAAGTTAGTGAGGGGAAACCCATTCCGCTAAGCATCGTGGTCTCACTTAATGTCATATAATCAATATGTATAGTATTATTCACTCCAGACTTTATGTTTGACTCGAAGCTTATGTTTTTCCCTTAAACTCTCAAGTGCTCAAAATTAATTTGAGTAGGACGAGGGTTGAGGTTTACAAGTTTTAGTTGGATAACGAATAAAGCTACCGAAGACGAGCAGGAGGCTGATGAATAGCTATTAGGAGTTGTTGTTTTTGTTTTTTTATTTCCGCTGTGTTGTATTATGCCAGTTATGGCAATATAGAACTCTAGTCAACCAACGAGGTATCATCATATGTCACTCTTGGCGTATTTATGCAATAATTATTTTTGATTTTTACTTGGGAAACATTATGAGATTCTGTAATTTGACTATGGAACATGTTTTGGAAATGTAATGAAAAATGTTGTTGATTTGAAATTTGTGATTTTATTTCATATTCAAGTGCTTCTGATAATATGGATACCATTAACATAGCCATATTTAGTCGTCGGAAGCTAATACTATAGATGACTGCAGCATCTGTAGTGCTTAGTTTTAGGCCTCTAGATACGGGATGTTAAAACTTGGTATCAAAGCATAGGTTTATGAAAAACTTTAACTAAAATGATTTTTGAAAACATAATCCTAAGGAATTAGAGTAAGATCGTATTTGTTATATATAAGTGTACGCTATATCTTTAATTTTCTATCTCTCTTAGGCTATTCATATGTATCTCATGAGGCTTGAATATAGATATGGATGTTAGAAGAGGAAGAGTTAACCTAGGATTGGACAGTACCCCCACAAATGGAAAGGCCCGACCAAATACGAGAAGGAACCAAGGTCAGGCTCAAGCTGAAAATGTTGGTGCTGGGGTCCCACAAGTGGATATGGGAGCTATGTATCGGTTTTTCGTGAATATGATGCAAGCTGAAATTGTCGCTAGAGTGGTTGGAGGAAATGCTATAGGAGGGGTTCAGGAAGCTCCGGTGGTCGACCATTATGCTAACTTGAGTAGAGATTATGCTAGGCTTGGAGGGAAGCCATTTGTTGGAACTGAAGATGCTATAGAAGTGAAGAACTGATTGCTGCACTGTGAGAGGATTTTTGTAGACTTAAGGCTCAATGATGAGCAGAATAGAAGGCTTGCTTTGAGATAGCTTCAAGGAGCAGCTTTATTTTGGTGGAATAGTGTGACAGCTGGTGTGGATGAGGAAACAATGACATGGACGGAGTTTAAGAGGAGGTTCCAGGAGAGGTTCATGTCGATGATGGCGTAGTCTATTTTGATCAGAAAGTTTGCTGAGTTAGAACAAGGAGAAATGTCTGTTTTGGAGTATGCTAGTATATTTGAGGAGTTAGCAAGGTATAGGTATGCCATTGTGGATACCGTGATGAAGAGAAATGAGAAGTTTATCAGAGGGTTGAAGCCTGAGTTGGAAAGGCTACATTAACTCATGTTAGAGACCCTTTTGATGTGGTTGAAGAGATGGCTTTGAGACATGAAGCGATGCTTGCTTTTTAGGAGAAGAGTAAGGTAAAGGAGGTCCAGGTTGGGCAAAGTCAGAAGAGGAAGTTCTTTCACAAGAAGGGTGCTTAGAAAGGTGGAGCGACGAAGAAAGGAAAGTCTGAGGTTGTTTGCTTCAAGTGCGACAAGAAGGGACATTTTGCTAATGAGTGTCATACTGAAAAGGCAAAGGAAGTGATCGGGAAGAAGAACATTAGGTGCTTCAACTGCGATCAGATTGGTTATTATAAGAATCAATGCAAGGAGCCTGCTAAGGACGGAAAGGGTAAGGTGTATGCACTAGAGCCTGCTGCTTCATAGCCAACAGTGCACTAGAAAGGAAAGGTAGTGTTGTTAGGTACGCTTCAAATTCATGGTATGTCTGTTAGCGTTCTTTTTTATACCGGTGCCTCACATTCTTTTATATCTCGATGTTTGGTAGATAAGCTTAAACTAGAACCCTCATATTTAGTTACTTCATTAAGGGTTGCAAATCCGATAGGAGGGTATGCGACACTTGGGATGAAGTGTGACCACTTAGAGTTTGATTTGTTAGGTCATACCTTTATTTGCAATTTGCATGTGTTTGACTTTGTAGGGTTTGGAATTATTTTGGGTATGGATTAGTCAAGTAAGTATGATGCTAGGATATTTTGCCTTAATAGGAAAATATCGCTTAGACATCCTGATTGTAGTGATCGGATAGTTTATACCGTAGAGAACCCTAGCTGTGAGGTGAATGCTTTATTGGGTGTAGTGGAATTAGAAGACGAGTTGAACCGGGTTTTCATGGTTAGAGAATTCGCAGATGTTTTCGAGCTGGTAGTAGGATTGCCTCTGAAACAAGCCACCGAGTTTCAGATAGATTTGGTGCTTGGAGCAGAGCCAGTGAGCAGACCGCCGAGTAAGATGACACCTACCGAGATGAGGGAGTTAAAGGTGCAGTTGGTGGATTTGAAAGGCAAGAGTTTTACTAGACCGAGTAGGTCACCTTGGGGAGCAGCCGCAATATTTGCTAAGAAGCCAGATGGATCGTTGAGGCTATGTATCGATTACCGTAAGTTGAATGAGAAGACGATAAAGAATCGATATCCATTGCCGAGAATTGACGATTTATTCGATCAATTAAGTGGTGCCAAGGTATTTTCTTAGTTGGATTTGGCAATAGGTTTTCACCAGCTTAGGGTAGCAGAGGATAGTATTCCTTTGACCGCATTTAGGACAAGATATGGATCGTAAGAATGGTTAGTTATGTCGTTCGGACAAACTAATGTGCGAACATTCTTTGCGGATTTGATGAATCGAGTTTTCCGAGAGCACTTGGATAGGTTCGTATTGGTTTTCATAGATAATATGTTGATATACTCTAAGGATGAGAAGGTGCGGTACATCTTAGAGTTGTGCTTGAGACGCTGAGGCAGCATCAACTGAAGGCAAAGTTTTCGAAGTGCCATTTTTGGAAGAAGGAAGTGAAGTTTCTTGGTCATGTAGTCTCAGAGAAAGGGTTGTCTGTAGATCTGACTAAGGTTAAAGTGGTGAATAGTTGGAAGAGACCCAATACAGTGATTGAGATAAAGAGTTTTCTTGGGTTGGCTGGATATTATCGAAGGTTTATAAAGGATTTCTCGCGGATAGCAACATCGATGACCAAGTTAACGCAAAAGGATGTGAAGTTTGTGTGGACCGATAAGTGTGAGGAAGCATTCCAGAGCTTGAAACACTTATTGACCCATGCACCTGTATTGGTTGTTCCCGAAAGGAATCGGGATTTGGTAGTTTATACAGATACGTGTGGAACTGGATTAGGAGATGTGTTGATGCAGAGAGGTAAAGTAATTTCCTATGCTTCTCGACAGCTTAGACCGCATGAGGTTAGATATCCAACGCATGATTTGGAGTTAGCTGCAGTGATTTTTTCCTTGAAGGTGTGGAGGCATTACCTTTTGGGAGAGAGGTTTGAGTTATATATAGATCAAAAGTCATTGAAGTATTTGTTCTCTCAGAAGGAGTTGAATATGAAACAGCAAAGATGGTTAGTGTTTATTGATGTTTATGATTTTGGGATTGAATGCACACCAGGGAAAGGGAATAAGGTGGCAGATGCACTTAGCAGGAAACATCAGAATGCAGTATTGGCGGTGATCACTAAGTGCAATGATTTGGAGGCATTGACAACTTATAGAGTTCAGTGGAGATCTGAGGGTGGATCTAGTGGAGAAAGGGTTGTGTTGTCTTGTTTAGAAGTTCGACCGGTAATGATTGAGAAGATCGCTTCTGAACAGGAGGAGGATCCAGTTTTAGTTGAACGGATCGAAAAGTTAAAGGATGGAACGGAGAGTGATGACTTAAAGGATTTCAGTCTTGACCAGAATGAGTGGTTGAGAAAGAAAGGAAGGTTATGTGTTCCGAATGTAGGAGAAATTAGGAGAGAATTTTTGGAGGAATGCCAGCGTTCGAACTTCACCATCCATCCAGGAGAAACTAAGATGTATCAGGATATGAAGAGAAGTTTCTTCTGGGAAGGCATGAAGAGGGATGTAGGCTTATGGGTGAAGCAATGTTTGAACTGCCAACAGGTAAGCATCAGAAGCCAAGTGGGTTGCTTCAGCCATTAGATATTCCGGTTTGGAAATAGGATCCTATTTCTATGGATTTCATAGATGGGTTGCTAAGATCTACTAGAGAAAACGAAAGTATATAAGTCGTAGTGGACAGATTAATAAAGAATGCCCATTTCATTTCAGTTAAGACAACTAGGACAACACCTAAGCGAAGCCATTTATGAAGAATGTGGTTATACTGCATGGAATTCCTAGTAGTATCGTTAGTGATAGAGGTTCCTTATTCACTAATGAGTTCTGGAAGAGTCTACAGGAGATTTTAGGAACCAAGCTCAAGATGAGTATTGCTTATCATCCATAGACCAATGGGAAAACGGAAAGAGTTAACAAAGCCTTGGAAGATTTGTTACGAGCTTGTGTATTAGATTTTTGGGGATCGTGGGACGACCATCTACATTTAGTCGAGTTTTCGTATAACAATGGTTATCATACTAGTATAGAGATGGCACCATTTGAAGCTCGTCGATGACCAAGCTAATGCAAAAGGATGTGAAGTTTGTATGAACCGATAAGTGTGAGGAAGCATTCCAGAGCTTGAAACACTTATTGACCCATGCACCTGTATTGGCTGGATATTATCGGAGGTTTATAAAGGATTTCTCGCGGATAGCAACGTCGATGACCAAGCTAACGCAAAAGGATGTGAAGTTTGTGTGGACCGATAAGTGTGAGGAAGCATTCTAGAGCTTGAAACACTTATTGACCCATGCACCTGTATTGGTTGTTCCAGAGAGGAATCAGGATTTGGTAGTTTATACAGATGCGTGTGGAACTGGATTAGGAGATGTGTTGATGTAGAGAGGTAAAGTAATTTCCTATGCTTCTCGACAGCTTAGACCGCATGAGGTTAGATATCCAACGCATGATTTGGAGTTAGCTGCAGTGATTTTTTCCTTGAAGGTGTGGAGGCATTACCTTTTGGGAGAGAGGTTTGAGTTATATATAGATCATAAGTCATTGAAGTATTTGTTCTCTCAGAAGGAGTTGAATATGAAACAGCAAAGATGGTTAGTGTTTATTGCTGTTTATGATTTTGGGATTGAATGCACACCAGGGAAAGGGAATAAGGTGGCAGATGCACTTAGCAGGAAACATCAGAATGCAGTATTGGCGGTGATCACTGAGTGCAATGATTTGGAGGCATTGACAGCTTATAGAGTTCAGTGGAGATCTGAGGGTGGATCTAGTGGAGAAAGAGTTGTGTTGTCTTGTTTAGAAGTTCGACCGTTAATGATTGAGAAGATCGCTTCTGAACAGGAGGAGGATCCAGTTTTAGTTGAATGGATCGAAAAGTTAAAGGATGGAACGGAGAGCGATGACTTAAAGGATTTCAGTCTTGACCAGAATGAGTGGTTGAGAAAGAAAGGAAGGTTATGTGTTCCGAATGTAGGAGAAATTAGGAGAGAATTTTTGGAGGAATGCCAGCGTTCGAACTTCACCATCCATCCAGGAGGAACTAAGATGTATCAGGATATGAAGAGAAGTTTCTTCTGGGAAGGCATGAAGAGGGATGTAGGCTTATGGGTGAAGCAGTGTTTGAACTGCCAACAGGTAAGCATCAGAAGCCAAGTGGGTTGCTTCAGCCATTAGATATTCCGGTTTGGAAATAGGATCCTATTTCTATGGATTTCATAGATGGGTTGCTAAGATCTACTAGAGAAAACGAAAGTATATAAGTCGTAGTGGACAGATTAACCAAGAATGCCCATTTCATTTCAGTTAAGACAACTAGGACAACACCTAAGCGAAGCCATTTACGAAGAATGTGGTTATACTGCATGGAATTCCTAGTAGTATCGTTAGTGATAGAGGTTCCTTATTCACTAATGAGTTTTGGAAGAGTCTACAGGAGATTTTAGGAACCAAGCTCAAGATGAGTATCGCTTATCATCCATAGACCAATGGGAAAACGGAAAGAGTTAACAAAGCCTCGGAAGATTTGTTACGAGCTTGTGTATTAGATTTTTGGGGATCGTGGGACGACCATCTACATTTAGTCGAGTTTTCGTATAACAATGGTTATCATACTAGTATAGAGATGGCACCATTTGAAGCTTTGTGTGGAAGGCTGTGCAAATCTCTCGTTTGTTGGTTAGAGACCAGGGATAGGTTAGTTCTTGGTCTAGATGTAATGAGAGAAGCTACAGGGAAGATTGACTTGGCTGGCTTTCGACCAGGTCAATTTATTTAAAAGGAATGCTTTCGAAGGGGTCGAAAACCCTAGTTGTCGCTTTTCTACCTTTTCGAAGTCAATGGTTTCGGAAGGTATACTTTGTTTCTAAAACTTGGCCACTTCTCCAATGCTTTCGGAAGGGTGGTTTCGACACTATCACTTCTTTACTTAGGAATTGTTTTCGAAAGAAAGACTTTCAACTTAAATGGTTTTAATGACCCTTTTGCTCTGTTGAAGTATAACCCAAAAGGTTTCGAAAGAGATGATTTCAAATGGTTTCGAAAGGTGTTTTCTGCTTGTTTTAAACTAAACCCAAATGCTTTCGAAAGGTTTGGTTTTGATGCTTTCGAAGGGTTTTAAAGAATGGTTTTGAAGGGGTAGTTTCCCAATGGTTTTGAAAGATCTAAAAGGAAAGGTTTTCCAAAGGTTTTGAAAGCCAGTATTTATAGGTTTTAAAAGAAAGATGTCTAAGGTTTAAAGCTTTCTAAAGGAATGTTTCGGCCTTTCGGCCTAGGTTAAATAAAGGAGTTTTACTTAGTTTCGAAAGGGATACTTTCAATGGATTCGAAAAGTGTACTTTCAAAGGTTTAAATGTTTTCATCAACAAAGATTTGAGTAAAGTATATATAACATGGCTAGGTGTCTTAAGTAAAGCATAGAATATATATATATTCCTTGTTTAAGTTTGATTTAAAGGTTTTAAATCGGTTTGAAAAGGTTTTCAAGGAAAATTTAAGGGAAGGTTTCCCTAAGTAAAATGACTTAGATATTAGAATACCAGATGAGATTGGTATAGGATCGCGCCCTATACAGTAGCTATTAGCTCCACCTAATTTAGTCCAAAATTCCCGTATGTAGGGCTTTGTCATAGGTAAGAATAAAATTATGATTACACACATAAGGAAATAAATGTTTGTATACATATAGGTTATTGGTGAGCCTGCAAAACCATTAGGATCAGGTGACCATGGGAGATGTTAAGTTAGGGACAGACTGTCCAGAAGAGGAGTATTTAACAGCTAATTAAGGACAGACCATCCAGAAGAGGACAATTTAACAGATAGTTAAGGACAGACCGTCCAGAAAAGGAGTATTTAACAGATAGTTAAGGACAGACCGCCCAGAAGAGGAGTGTCTAACAGATGTTAGATAAATTTTGTCTATATTTTATGGTAGGTCCGAGTCAGCAAAGGTTAATAGTTAGCCAAACAAAACTATAGTGTTCGAACAGATAGTTCATTTATTACCTGATATGTATGTTTACATAGTGATGCTTTACAAGTTTTAACCAGCTTTGGTTGCAGGAAATGATTTGTAAAATGATATGTTTTAAAAGGATGTTAGTGAGGGAAAACCCGTTCTGCTAAGCGGCGTGGTCTCACTTAATATCATATAATCGAGATGTATAGTATTGCTCACACCAGGCTTTATGTCTGACTCGAAGTTTATGTCCCCTTAAACTCTCGGTGCTCAAAATTAATTTTATTAGGCTGAGGGTTGAGGTTTATAGGTTTTAGTAAGATAACAAATAAAGCTACTATAATCGAGCAAGAGGCTGACGGATAGCTATTAGGAGTTGCTGTTTTCGTTGTTTTATTTCCGCTGTGTTGTATTATGCCAATTATGGCAATATGGAACTCTGATCAACAAGGAGGCATCATCATATGTCGCTCTTGGTGTATTTATGCAATAATTATATTTGATCTTTACTTGGGAAACGTTATGGGATTGTGTAATTAGAATATGGAACATGTTTTGGAAATGTAATGAAAAATGTTGTTGTTTTGAAATTTGTGATTTTATTTCATATTCAAGTGCTTCTGATATTATGGATACTATTAACATAGCCGTATTTAGTCATCAGAAGCTAATACTATAGATGACTGCAACATCTGTAGCGCTTAATTTTGGGCCTCTAGATAGGGGATGATACATTACTCTTATTCCAAACTCAAATTAGTATTTATACATTTGTTTAAAACAACTTACTTTGAATTTCCAAAACCATAATTCATGGTCTATATCCATTTATACTAATAATACCTAATATAAAATAACTACTTGTTGAAATCATTTATATAAGGAAATAGATTAACTTAGAAATAAATTTGAGATTTATAAACTTAAATAAACTTTCTTTTGTATAATTACTTAAATGCAAAATCATATCCATTTTTATATTCAAAAATAGATAGATGTAAGTTTATAAATTCGCAACCTTTTAAATCAATGTGATTCCATGTCCATAACACAAGAGAATACACTACTATACATCACAAGATCATAACAACAAATTGGTATATAGAATTCGATTTCTATATCATCTCCTAACATATTTTTGTAAATTATTAAACCAATGGAAATGAATGCCAAAAGAGTCGCAACAGAGCACACAAGACATAGGGAACAATGACAACAATAGGATAACAAACGGGACGACAAGGGGCAAATCGGAGTCCTTCACCTGGAATTGGAATAGCTCCAAGAATACATGCCATCGGTGCACCTGTGGTGCCTACCGGTCGTAGTGAAACCTGGAGCTATTTCAGCTTCAGGTTGCCCTCCGGCAGTCCGTCGATCGTTGATTTTCAAGCATTGTTTGCTCTTACTTCTCAAGCACTAATTTATGCTACATGCAAACACAGAAACAAATATATATTGATAGTGTAAATGATAATATGATAAGGGTTTTGTAACTCAATTTACAGTAAAATAACCAGCCAATGATTTCATACATGATCAGCAAATAAATCAAAATCCAAGATCATTAGACATAGATGTGTGAGTTGAACAACTTACACAATCTATCTCTAAATTTATATTGTATGCATGTGCTTATTTTGGATGAATTGTTGTTGAATTGATCTCAAATTGATTATGATATTCATATACCCTATTCACTATTTGCTGAAACCGGTAGTTATGTAGTGAATCCATTTGATTATTGTGTCATGTATTACATGCAATAGATACTGAAATTAGGTGTTGCATTTCATCGCCAAAAAGTGGGGAAGACGTGCTAGAAAAATAGAAATATGTAAGTCATCGAAAAGGGGGAATTGGCACCTGGAACTCACGTTCCAGGTTCGTAACTGGTTATTTGTTGGGAGTGTGTCTTGGATTTCGGAGGATCTTGGGAAGATTGTTTGTATCTGGTGGAGATTGCCTATAATAATAGCTACTAGATGAGTATCGGGATGGCACCGTTTGAGGTATTGGATGGAAGACCATGTAAATTGCCAATTTGTTGGTTAGACACAGAAGATAAGCTCATGTTGGGACTACATTTGGTAAGAGATGCTACTGAAAAGGTAGAGTTGATTCGCACCAGGATGAAGTCAGTGCAATCAAAACAAAAGAGTTATGCTGACAAACAAAGGAAAGACCTTGAGTTCATAGTAGGCGTACATGTATTCGTGAAGGTTTCTCCAATGAGAGGAGTTATGCGCTTTGGGAAAGTGGGGAAGTTGGCACCTAGATACGTTGGACCATTTTCAGTGACTGATAGGATCAGTAAACTTGTGGATCATATAGTGATACTATAGAAAAATTAACTTGTAGTGTAACAAAAACATAATTGGCAAAGTAATAAGTAAATAAAAGAACACACCGGGATTTTTACTGGTTCGGAGCAGCTCTCCTATGTCCAATCCTAAAGCACCTTTTAGGAATTCGCTAGCAAAGCCCTCATTTGACTTAGAGGAATAGGTTTATAACATAGATTGCCTGAGCACCTCATATGTCTACTTTTGAATAAGAGTGGAAAAGGTATTTCGACAAAGTTGTGTCTACAAATACACACTTCTTGTCACTCTAGTACAGCAATTCCTATAACCACTGGATATGGATATGAGTAGGGGTTCAGAGTTTCTGGAGTTTGGGTATTAGTATATATAGTTGAAAGATCAGGAATGTAGTGATCGGAAAGCAAGAGAGTGAAAGTAGTAGAACAAATATTCAGAAAACTGATGTTTAAAACAAAAGTTTGTCAGCGCTTTTATCGAGGTGAGAGGTTGTATTTGAAGAGTAGTTACTGATAAAAGAGTTGCCATCAAGAGAAGCAATGGTCGGAAGAGAAGCGACGAAGGGTTGCCATACAACGGTTAGAAAAACATAATATATAGGCACGCACAGCCGCCACTGGTGCATCGGTGGGATATCCACCGATTGACTAGTGATAGCTATTGTGCTTGCCTCTATATTTTGTTTTCTCATTTCTTTGTGCTTTGATTTTTTTTGTGCTTTGATGCTTTAATGACAACTCTAATTTTCTTCTATCACTCAGAGACTTACTTAATATTCATCGATTGTTATAGTCTTCCCATTTATTTGTTGATATAATATCTTCTGATATATCTGTATTTCATATATGTCGTTGCATATGCTAATTTCTGAAATAAGGAGTTAATATAATATATTTCATCGTCATCATCAAGACTAAGGTTCTAACATTCTCCCTATTTCTGATGATGACAACTACTTATATGCAATACACTAAATAACAATATTACTCCCTTTGAAACACATAGCCCCTTTTAAAATATGAAATATTTCTCTCCTTTTGTCATTAACAAAAAAGAGATAAATATCATAAACATAGAATTGATGCATATCACAAAACATATACAAGCTGATGCAAACAAAACATACATGATTAAACAAAGTGCTTACAATAGAACAGAATGTCAAACATCGTAACAACAAACAGAAAGTCATAGAGAAATATAGATAGTGCCTAAATAGTGCTGAAAGTAATTTATACTAAGTTAAAGATAGTCAACCAATCAGAACCTGAGGAGAGCTATGTAGGAGAAGGAGGTTATCCTCTCTTCTTTGGTTGTGATGTGCCACACAGTCTATGAAGCACTCAAGTGATAACTCAGGTTCCTTCTGGGTATGTGTCAGCTCTGTATTGATTTTTGTTTGATTTACTTCTTGACCTTTTAGAACTCTATCATGATAAGGAGGTGATAGCTCATCGGATGTCTCCTCTTTTTCTTGAATATTCTATCAGATGAGATATATGAGTCGCACCTTCAGTATGTGAGGGATAAGGCTGAAAGATACTAGGAGTCTTCATGCGTGCAAATACTCCCTTATCAAAAACTATTGCAAACACATACTCCTGCACTTGCTTATTTCTCAAGTTAATTCCAAAATACTTAAAAATACTATAAGTAAATTTCCAAAAGGATTGTAAGATCTCGGTTTTCCTGATCGATTACTACCGAGCATGTTTTTAAGAATAAAATATGTCCAATTAATACGTAAGTCGCCAAAAATTGCATAAATGCATTGTTGATGTACCGGAACAGGATAGGCTTCATCTAGACTATGTGTTTTAGGCACCATATTATTTTGAACAATCCTTAGGACCAAACATGCTCGATCTCATAGATTAACCTTTTTTAACCAATCTCCTTTATTTTGACAAAAATTTCTTATAAAATCACATCAGCATTAGTTTCTAAGTTACTAAAAAATGTCCCACTAGCATGAATTTATAAAATAGTACCGAATGTCCTAGCATCCAATCTTATGTATATTCTATTAACAGAGGAATATAAAACAAAATCATCCTTTTTCTTCTCCAAGCTTTAAGTTAGGATAGAATAAAGCCATGTGTTAGCGATAAACTGCTCTGTCAAAGTTATCAATGGATGAAATGTTTTAACAGACCAGAAACTTCAAAAAGAGCTACTGAATTGTATGATTCAAAATCAAAAAATTTTACTGCCCTCCTTGGTCGATTATTGAATTTGATTGTAGCCTTGTAAGCTTTGATGGATTCCTTGCTGAGCTGAGCTTTTATTTACGGTGTTAAAATATATTTTTGAGTGGATTTTACCATTGAAAGGACGAATTTTTAGTGGTAGGGCTTGAGAAAAGGGGCAACAAAAGGTAAGAATGGGAAGACTGAGGTCTCGGGAAGAAGTATATAGGTTTTGAATAGGCATAAAAAAAATGAACGACCTGGATTTATTTAAAAAAACATCTGTGACTACCACCGGTGCACCGGTGAATGCCTCACTGGTCGACCGATGAAAGTCAAAAACTATTTCCCAGACTTCAGCTTTTTTGATTTTTTTTAAATAAAATAATAATACTATATACATATTATATATATATCCATAATTTTTGCTCGTCATCATCTGAACATTATCCACAGTACCCGAGTGGGGTAAATGGTTCAAAAGGTTCATATGATATACATGCTGTGGGTCTTGGTCCTTTAAGTGCTGCTTGCTTTGCTTTTGTTTTAGGAGGACTAGAAATAGGACTATCACAAATATGTATAATATCATTGTGTAAGAGTGATTTTGATTTAATGCTTGCACTATACAAAATGATTAATTCATCATTTCGGTTACCTGATATGCTAATACTATTTGTAACGGTTTTGTGCAAAAATTTCTCAATATCCTTTTGATAAAAATAATTTTACGATTCTATTATTCTAGAACTTGACCTTGATGAATTTGCTCACCAAGATATGAGTCGAATTCAACACTAAGTTTCCACTGTTCAGAGTGGATCATTTCCATATTGTTTATCGAATCATGTTATCAGAAGATTTGTTGGCTATTTGCTAAAGATTATTGCAGGTCCATAATGCATTGAAGTTGTACAGGCTCATTGAGTCTATTAATGGAAGAACTATGAGATTTTGGACATGAAAACAATTTTCTTTTGTATGCCATTATTTTAGATATTTTTCTTGAAAATAAACTATGTTAAGATTCTTGGAATCATGAGAGTATAAGCAGTGTGCATAGATTAGAGAAAAGGAAGGAGAGGTAATGAATATAGGAAACAAGATAAAAATAAAAGATGGTGAAATTCTGTTAGAAATCTAAGCCATGCAATTTTTACTCCAAAAATTCAATTTAGTTTCTTTTAGAAAACAACCCAGAAATAGAAAATTATTTAAATTTAGTTGATGAATAAATACCGAGATCTCTTTGTAATTTTAAAAACGTGTTTTCACATAAAGATTTTGTAATAATATTTGCAATTTGATTTCCAGTGTTAACAAATTCTAGTGAAATATATTCTTTTTCAACATTGTCGCGTAAACTATATCAAAGTGTTTCGTTCGAGAATGATTTATATGATTTTTTTTGGTAAATTACTTGCTCTAGTGTTATTACAAAATATAGGAGAATTAGTTAGATTGTCTCCAAAATCGTGTAGTGTTTGTTGCATGTAAATTACTTGTGTACAAACCAAAGCATCAAAGATATATTCTACCTCAAACATTGATAGTGAAACATAATTTTGTTTTTTACTAAACCATCATACTAAAGAGTGCCCAACGAAATGGCAAGTACTTCTTTTCGGTCTGTTTTACATCCTTTGAAATCAGCATCACTATATGATACTTATTTGAAAGGATAACCTTTCATTAAAAAATCCATAATCTTTAGTATTTGTTAAGTAATGCAAAATTCGTTTTACGATCACATATGTGATTCTATGGGATTTGCTTGACATCTAGCACACAGACAAACACTCATTAAAATATCGAGTCTAGTAGCAGTTAAATAAATTAAGGAACCTATTATACTTCTATAAAGTTTTTGTTCAACGTCCCTACCATTCTTATCTTTGTCAAGGTGTGTGCTAATGCTCATCGGAGTTGGTTTACTACTAGAGTTTTCCATTCCAAAAAATTTATAAAATCTTTACAATATTTTTCTTGAAAAAAAATTTCCTTCTTTTAATTGTTTAATCTATAAGCCTATAAAATATGTTAGGTCACCCATGTGTGACATTTCAAATTCGCTTTTCAACATATTGGCAAAATTATCACATAACTTTTTTTTAGTTTAACCAAATATATCATCAACATAAATTTGAATAATCAAAATACGATTTTTATCTTTTTTAATAAATAGAGTCATATCAACTATACCAATTTCAAAACCAGCTTCCAAAAGATAATTTTTTAATCTTTCATACCAAGCACATGTGCTTGTTTAAGACCATAAAGTGCAATTTAACTTGAAAACATAATCTGGATACTTTCATGAGTGAATAATGTTGGTTGTTTAACAAAAACATTTTCCTTAATCTATCCATTTAAAAATGAATTTTAGCCTTCCATTTGATATAAAGTGGGATTGTGATGACATGCAAACGCTAAAAGAATACTTATAATTTCAAGACGTGTGATGGGAGAAAAGGTTTCCTCATAGTCAATCCCTTCCTCTTAATTGTACTTTTGGGCTATAAGTCTAGCGTTACTACATAATATATCACCATTTTCATCAACTTCATTTTTGTAAATCCACTTTATAACAATAAATGATTGCAGGTCTTGGTACAAGTTCTCAAACGTTATTACGTTCAAAATCGTTAAGTTCTTCTTGCATTGCATAATTTTAACGATTTTCCGTGCAACTTGTTTATAATTCTCTAGTTCAATATTAAATATGAAAGCAACATGTCCCATTTGACTTAATTGCCTCCATGTAGATACTTTTATTGATAATGCTAATTACATTATCTAATGAGTGATCTTTTAATAATCTAGGTGGTGACTTTAAATCATTATGATCCAGATTAATAGTTTCAACTTGCTATTCATTTGTAGTATGCAGTACTAATGGTTCGATAATTTTAGTATTTTCATCATCATCAATACTAATATTAAAGCTTTCTTCAAAAGACACATGTAATATTTCCTCAATAATATTAAATCTTTTATTAAAATTTCTATATGTTTTACTTTGTTGCGAATATCGAACAAAGATTCCTTCGTCGGCTTTTGAATCAAACTTTCCAAGAGGGTCTTTAATGTATAAAATAAAGCATTTAGAACTAAAAATCTTAAAATACGACAATTTAGGTTTCCTTTCAAAAAAGAGTTCATAAGGAGTCGTTTAGTCAAGAGTCTTAAAGAAACACGATTTGAAACATAACAAGTTGTAGCAACTGCCTTAGCCTAGAAGTTCCGTGGTAAATTACTACTGCTTAAAAGTATTCTACCACATTCCTATAGAGTACGATGTTTTCTTTCTACAACACCATTTTGTTGCGGCGTTCTAGGAAAAGAAAAATTGTGACTTATACGAACAAAATTTATAGAAAATATTTGTTTTCAAATTCACCTCCATGGTCACTTCTAATACTCTTAATTTTTAAATCTTTAAATTCTGTATTCATTTAGCAAAATTTTTAAAAGATTCAAAAGTTTTTCTTATGTTTTAAAAGAAAAGTTCACGTATGTCATAAAAAAATCATTAATAGTAACAAAAACATACCTGTTGTGATTTATTGATCTTATTTGCATAATACCAAATAAATTCAAGTGTAAAAGTTCTAATGATTGTTTGGTAGAAATCTCAATTTTAGCTTTAAAATATGACTTTTTAAATTTTCCTTTCTAACAAGCATCACGTTAATTATTGACCTTAAAATTTATCTTTGCTAAACTTCTTACAATATTGTTTTTAGCTAATTTATGTATATTTCTAAAATTAACATGAAAAACCTTTTTATGCCAAATCCAAGGGTCACAAATATCAACAACTAAACATATATCGCTATTATGTCTTATTTTCATATTCAGAACATAAATATTATGATTTCTTATACGTTCAAAAATTAAATTACTATCTTGATCAAAAATATCACTTATCTTTTTCATAAGTTATTTTAAAAACATTTTCGCATAATTGGCTAATACTTAAAAGGTAATGTTTTAAATTCTCTACCAAATAAACATTAGTTTTTAATGGAGAGTTAGATATATCGACAGAAGATACATCTTCTTGCCCAATAACATAGCCTTTCGAGTTATCTCTAAAAGTGATGGTACCATTATCCATATATGATATATTTGTTAGCATCTCTGCATTTCTAGTCATGTGCTTCGAGCATCCACTATTGAGAATACATTTTTTTCTTTTTATGTTGGGGTACCTACAAAAATATAAAATACTTTATTGCTACCACTTTTTACATTAGGGTCCTGGGGGTTATATAGAAGTTAACCATACCCAGGTGGGTTTGTCAAAGCCTTTAAAATAAAAATCACTATTATAATGTACTTTCTTTAAATATTTATCTACATTCTTTTGCCTAATCAGATTATTATAAGTACTGATATTTTAATAGCCTTAATTATTCATGTGTTTTCTAAAATTAGTATATAATGCAGCATACTTAGTTTGTGATTTTGGTTTATTTGATTTTTTAACTCCTAACCCATTCTTAGTATTAGTAGGTTTTGATATACTAATCAAATATGACAAATTCTTCTTACCTTTATTAAATTTAGAAATATTAGTTGATAAATCTTTTATCTTAGTTTCTAATATAACCCTGTCATTAATCAAAATGCTATTATTACTTTCTAAATCTTTTACTTTGTCTTCCAAAATATTAATAGTTTTTTTTAAATCACTAATATTATTAGAAAAAATTAAATTCTCGATTTTAATAACTTGAATATCTTCACTAAATCAGAGTTTTTACATAGAGTTTGTAATTTTAAATTTTCTACTTGTAACATTGCTTTTTCATTCTTAAGCATCATTTTCTAATTCTAATCCATTTATCTTTCATGGACATTCTTTATGAACTTTTCTTAAATCCCTAAATTTATCATCAAAATTTTGAAGCTATTTCTATAACATCTACAAAACATAAATCAGAAGGTACGTTATCTTTGATAGCCAGAAAGCATACATTAGCTTGCTCTCCATTGCTATCGCTATCACTTTCATTTGAAAATGAATCATCCCAAGTCACTTGGAAAGCACGTTTGCTTCTCTTGAATTCTTTTCATTTTTTTAATTTCTTTTTGAAGCTTTTCTTATCTTTATTCAGCTCTGCACAATCTTTCTTCATATGCCCAAATTTGTCACAACCAAAGCATTTGAAAGAGGATGTGTCATTTGAGTTGTCAAACTTTTGCTTTTGAACCATCTTGTTAAATTTTCTGAATTTGTTGTAGTTCTTAGCGAAAAACTCTACATCTTATTCATCAAGCTCAGAGTCATCATCATCATTAACTTGAAATGCAATAGTATGTTTTTCTTGTGATAGTTCTTTTCTAGCTTGCAGGTTAGCTTTATAAGACATTAAGTTACCAATTAATTCTTCTACTTTAAGTGCAGAAAGATCATTAGCTTCTTCTATAGCAAGTATTTTTCTTTCCCATTCATCAGTTAAAAAAATGTAAAATAATGGTACTAAGTCAAAATCAATAAAAGTAGCTCCTCATGCCATAAGATCGTGTGGTATAGTTTAAACCTATGGTACATATCTATAATACTCTCATTACGTTTCATTTTAAAAGATTAAAATTGCTTCTTTAATAAACTAATCTTGGTATGTTTAACTTTGGTTGTATCTTCACGAGTAACTTGTTGCATTTGCCAAGTATCTTCAGCAGTTTTACATATCATAATTCTTGAAAATTCATTTTTATCCAATGAGCTGTATAAAACATTCATTGCTTTAGCATTATTGGAAACAACGGTCTTTTGAGTATCTATTCAGGTACTTATTGTAGTAGTAGGTGCTTTATACTGAGGTTGACTGGCTAAGCAGATACCAAGACTACTTAATTCCATAAAAACTTTCATATGTGTAACCCAGTATATATAATTAGAACCGATAAAAAAGGAGGATGTGCAATGGATGGTCCTTCTTGAAATGTGTTATAACTCATGTTTGCCATAAAAAAATGATATTCAAAATGGTGTTACAATTTTGAAAAATCCCCTCTGATACCAAATGAAAGAAACTTATGGATCATATAGTGATACTATGGCTAACTTAACTTGTAGCATAACAAAAATATAGCTAGTAGAGTAAATAAAAGAAGATAATGAGATTTATATTGGTTCGAATCACCTCTCCTACGTCTAGTCCCTAAGCACCTCATAAGAATTCACTAGCAAAACCCTCACTTGACCCAGAGGAATAGGTTTATAATACAGACTGTTTGAGCACCTCACAAGCCTACTTTTGAATAAAAGTAGAAAAGGTTTTTCGACAAAGTTGTGTCTACAAATACATGCTTCTTGTCACTCTAGTACAACAACTCCTATAAGCACTCGATATGGATATGAGTAGAGGTTTATAGGTTTTGGAGTTTGGGTATTAGTATATATAGTTGAAAGATCAGGAATGTAGTAATCAGAAAGCAAGAGAGAGAAAGCAGTAGAACAAGTAACCAGAACACTAATGTCTAAAATAGAAGTCTACCACTGCTTTTATAGAGGTAGGAGGTTGCATTCGAAAAGTAGTTACTGGTCAGAGAGTTTCCATTAAGAGAAGCAATGGTTGGAAGAGAAACGACGAAGGGTTGCCATACAACAGTCAGAAAAAAAAATATGGGCACACATAACCGCCATTAGTGCATTGGTGGGATATCCACCGGTCGACTAGTGATAGCTACTACGCCTACCTGTATATTTTGTTTTCTCATTTCTTTGTGCTTCGATTTCCTTTTCGCTTTGGTGCTTCGATGACAACTCTTATTTTCTTCTATCACTCAGAGATTTCATTAATGTTCATTGATTGCCATAATCTTTCCATTTAGTTGTTGATATAAGATCTTTTGAGATAGCTATATTTCATACATGTCGTTGCATATGCTGATTTCTGTAATAAAGATTTAGTAGAATATATTTCATTATCATCGTCCAAATTAAGGTTCTAACAACTTGCGTATAGAGTTGAGTTGCCAAGTAGTTTGGATGGTTTGCATAATATCTTTAAGATCGAATTAACCCTAGAGGGGGTGAATAAGGTTTATTATAAATTTACAAGAATACGAAAAAGTACAACATATATAATAATAGAGTAAATGCTGAAATAAAAACAACACAAAGATTTACCTAGCTTCAACAATACTTGCCTACTGATGCCCCCAAGGTTTATACTAAAATCAAACAATCGACCACTTACAGACCCTGTAAACTTGCGATAACCGTTTAACTGATTGTTCTAAACCTATGCTCAAAACCTTGCCTCAACTCTATCCCCGATTTGAGAATTTACCAAGCTATGCCCCGTAGTTCGAACCTAGTTAAAAACTAAAGTTTTATAACTAAAAGGTAAATTGGAATAAAATAAAAAGATGATACCCTAGTCTACTATACAATAACAATTTTAATCTCAAAAGAGAAACACGGCCCGATTAAAAATAGAGATAAGTTTATTTCAGCTCGTATCCTTTATTTTGCAAGTCGTTCCTCTTTTTGACTTTGTTCTTGAAATTAGGGTTTCAGTTTTGAAGTTGATCTTCGATTAATTAATGAAATTATGCCTCGTCTCTTTCTGTCGATTGGTAGATATGCTTGCATAATGATTTCCTCCCTTGATTACTCTAATTGTCTATTGGCGTTTGCTATTTTGATGGCTTCAATGGTCGAGTATTATTCAATATGAGCTTTGGTATGAGTTTTCTGATTTTCATTTATTTTTCTACTTTGAACTTGACATTTTAATTTTGCCGACGATGATTGGTATTTATAGGGATTGATTTCATATGCTTCCCTATATTTCGTATATACTAGATTTGATTTTGGCTTTGAATATTTTTATTCACAACTTTTTCTGTTAATATTGATTGTTAATTTCTAATCTATGGTCCAAGATTTTTGACCTGTTCAGTTTGGAATTTTTGATTTTGACTTGTTCATTTCCTATGTTGTTGCTTGAACTGAGACCATGCTTGATATAGGATGAATTGATTCGCTGCATATTCACTTCTTGCATGTGTGTGGGTCTGCACATCCTTATTCTTCTTGCCTTGCTATATTCGAGTTGCCTTGTAGTTTGAATCTGTGTTGCTTTTGGTTCTGTGTTGTACTGGAAGTGGTTGAGTTCATGTGATCTATAATGTCGCTAATGTGTTTTGTGTGCCGGTTGAACTATGGTTGGAGACGAATTTGCATGCTGTGTTTGCTCTTTTGCATGAGCATGTGTATTTGCTTGTTGTGAACTTATGTGCACCCTACTGTTTCACTTGCATGAAGTAGTTGTTTTCCTCTTTATTTTGTTATGCACTTATATTGTTGCATGAACCAGTTGCATGAATTTATTTTTTGCATGAGATGTTGAACTGGTTGCATCCTTGTATATCGCATTTGCCTGGTTATGCTGGTACTTGTGTTCTCGACCCTGTGCATTACTCTTCTTGTGCTTTTAACTACATGATTGTGTGTTGGTTCACCTTTGATCTTGTCTCATTGCGCCCTTGTTGCACCTTGTTGTTGTATTCTGCGTTCACTTGTGCTTGTGTCCTCTAGTTTGGCATGTACATATCTATATGCACTTGTTGTTTCAGTTTTGCCACGTGCATTTTTTTGCTGAACTAATTTTGGTTGCATCCTTTTGTGCTATAGCTGTATTGTTGTTTGACTGCACCTGGTTGTATTTTCGTGTATTCTGGCCTGCCTCTTTGTTACTATTTTGTTTTGATTGCTGCACCAGTGTACCATGTGCACATGTGCTTGTGTTGAGCTATTTAGCTTGACCTTGCACTGCATGTGTTGAGCTATTTGGTTTGATATTACATCGCTTGTGTTAAGGCTCTGGGCTTGACCTTATTTTTGTCCTTGAAATTGAATTGATGCAAAAGTGTTTTGTGTATATGCTCGATTTTACGACATGTACAATGATACACTGTGCATGCCGTAGGTTGCTCGTATACACTATTGATATTTCTGGTGCCATGAAAAGAATAAAACCAATAGATGAGCCAATGTCGAGATCAAAAACTATTTATATTTTTGCAGTTTGAATTTGTTTCTTTTACTTTTTTTACTGCTTTGTTATTCGACAGGCAAAGCAGATGATTGGAAAAAAGACAGTTGGAGCAAGTAGATAGAAAAGATTGAATTCGAGCGAGTGGTTGAGTGATTATATTTGAAAGTGATTGTATTTGAGAGTGTGTTGTATATGGGAGTGTAAAATAATGTTGTATATAAGAGTGTAAAATAGTATTGTATATGAGTCTTGTGTTTAAAATATTTGAAGCTCTTATAATAGTGTACTATTGAAATTGTATTGAAATAAATCATTTTTTGAAATCTATCTGTGATTTTCTAATAGTACTATATCAAACACGTTTAAATATATATGCATGTTTGTTATCATCAACAAAATAATCATAAACTGCTATAGAATGTATTTAAAGTGCTTACATTCAGGGACTAAGAGGGGTCGTTAATGCCTAGTAGGGACGCTTGCTAGAATGTATTCAGGATGCTTACATTCAACCTCTTAGAAGAGTCCGGGGACTCTAGTCGGTATGGCTTCCATGGGGAAACGAGTTGAAGTTTTCACCTAATGACATTCGAATGGAAGATTAAATTAGTGATAAAAAGGCCTGGGGAAGTGATCGCTAAAATAAGTTAACGATGACTTAATAAAGAATGCTTAAAATAAGAGATTAGGTTATCGATGAATGAATGACGACTGATTATATGACTTGGTTCATATTTTGATGATAAGTATATGGCATACTTGAATTGATATATATATATATATATATATATATATATGTTTGTGTGTGGGTACATGTGTGTGTGTTTGACAGGGTTCACAATTGGATGACAAGTGTATGGAACACTTGTTGACTTAATATATGCACATGGTTGCTTTCCGTATATATTGTTGTTGTTATATATATTGATGTATATTATACTATGATGATGAAGTGAGAGGAATACCCGTTCCATGTTAGCAGTGTAGTCTCATTATTGATTCTTAGGGTAAAGTTTTACTCATACCAAACTTATCGTCTGACCTGTGTTTTTATTATTTCCCATAAACTCATGGGTACTCGTTTGAGCAAGCTCGGTTTATGGATTAGACATGTATCACTTTCAAAGATGAATAAAGATTTCGAAGACGAAGCATGAGGCTTGTCATTTAAATAAAAGTATTTTAAAAGTTCCACTATGTAAAACTAGGATTTATAACTGGTTAAGTATGGTGTTGGCACCTTCGTATATCAGATACACACTACTTTGATTTTCTTATTATATATTTACCCCTGTGTGGGAACGATTTGGGTTTAATAATGTAATGGATCTTGTAATTCAAATTGATGTAATGAAAAAAACATTTAGCTACTCTATTTTCTTATGTTGTATAAAGGAAATATTGAACTTATTTAATCTGAGAAAAATTAATTTCAATGATAACTATAGCTTCATCGACGTCCATTTTCGAGTCTTGGAGTGAGGAATGTTACATGTTTCCTTTCATATCTCCTATTTAAGGAAGTGTTTGTTGAATACCTAAACGGTTTCAGAGCCAAGGAACATCAACAAGCTTGATATTTCTTCAAATTTTACTTATGTGCAACCTCTGATTCATGTTTTAGACATGGTGGTCCGACTGCTTAAGAGTAAGAGAATCTCGTTAGGAAGGTGCAATGGTCTGCAACCCTTTGGATTGTACTTGAGAGACTAGACAGCATATGGCATGGACCTATTCCAAGCCATTCCCTGATGCACTGAGTCTAGTATGTCTTGTTTGCTTATTTGCCATCTTTGTTTGTTTAATTGTTTGTATGTTTAAATAGTAGATGGTGAAGATAAGCTAGAAGTTATCTAAGCTCTAGATTTAGCAGATAGCGCATGGCTATCCCGGATACTTATGCATAAGGGCGTGATATAATGGTAAGACGAGTGAAAGGCACCATTGTACTTAAGAATTTAGCAGATAGAAATTGTAAAAAGTGAACTTATATATGCGTCTCTTTACTATTGGGTAGTTCCGGCATGAACCTAAGTGTCGAGGGGATTGAAGTTTCTCCAGGGTGACTTGCTGTAATAAGGAGCTACAAGCTGTCTCAGCTCGAACCTAAGTGGCTTGAAGGTTCTTCATGGTGATAAACTGCAATAAGGAGCTGACAGACGGTGCCGGCTTGAAACTAAGCGCTGAAGGGCTTAAAGGTTCTTTAGGGTGACATGCTACAACAAGGAGCTGACAGGCGTTCCTAGCTTGAACCTAAGCATTGAGTGGCTTGAAGGTTCTTAAAGGTGACGCGCTACAATAAGGAGCTCATAGGCGGTCTCGGATCGAAACTAAGCGCCCATGGCTTAAAGATTCTTCAGGGTGACATGCTGCAATAAGGAGCTGACATGCGATCTTAGCTTAAACCTAAGTGCCGAGGGGCTTGAAGGCTCTATAGGATGACATGCTGCAATAGGGAGTTGATAGGTGATCCTAGCTCGAACCCATGCGCTAAATGGAATGAAGGGTCTCCAGGGTGACACATTGTAATAAGGAGCTGACAGACGGTCCCGACAAGAACATAAGTGCAGAGGGGCTTGAAGGTTGTCTAGGGTGACATGCTATAATAATGAGCTGATAAGTGGTCCTTGCTCGAACCTAAGGACTGAGGGGTCTGAAGGTTCTCCAGGGTGACATGTTGCAATAAGGAGTTGACAGATGGTCTAGGCTCAAACCTAAGCGTTGAAGGGCTTGAAGGTTCTCCATGGTGACATGTTGCAATAAGAGGTTGATAGGCAGTCCCAACTCGAACCTAAGCGCTAAGGGGGTGGAAGGTTCACCATGGTGACATGCCACAATAAAGAGCCGATAAATGGTCCTGACTCGAATCTAAGCACTGAGGGGCTTGAAGGTTCTTAGACACACTACAATAAGGAGTCAGGCCTAGCTTATCTCTATGCAGGCACACTAAGAGTGCCAGACTTCGGTGTCATTTAATGTAACAGCGTCAGTTCTATGAACAGTGTCACATCCTGTGTGGACGATGAGCGGCATCATGGGCGAGGGGATGGACCATTACGACAATGTATCCAATCATCGATTTTCCCCGGCATTAAGGGGAGAGACGTCTCACCCAAATTCATGGGGTAGTGGATGGTCCCCGATCAAGGAATTGAATGTACAGTGATTCAGTCTTGCTAGACTGCCTGACAGTTCCTAACAAGGAAATGGATTCTTGGTAATCCACCCTCGTGGATAGCCAACTGGATAGGAAAAGAGTGGCGGCTCATGCAGTCCTTGACGACAAAGGTCGGTAGTCTCTAAACAAGGTACTGAGCACATGATAACTCATCCTCGTTGGATAGCCTTACTGAATGTGTTGAACGATATAGGCTTTGTGGTCTTGGATGCATTTTTAACAAGGGTTTATAGGCTCGGAAGTGAGCTTGAGAAAGGCACTGGTGGCAGAGTATGGGCATTGAGACATTCGGGTGAGCATCTATCCACTTTTAGATCCCATTGAGGATGTAGACGAATGAGAGAACTATTTGGCAACCCGTAGGGGGCTGCTCTAGGCATTAACAGGAGTGCTGGGTCTCTTGGATTTTTGTGCGGGGATGCTCGGTGGACGGCCAAGATTGCTAGGGAAGTTACCCTATCCTTGGGTTCTACCATAAAGAAGACTGGCCAGGACGTCTTTCAGGAGGTAGATCCCTTAGTGATTAGGCATGGCCCTCACATAAGGTGCATGCATGGTAGCCATAATTTAGTTAATATTAGCAGCAATGTGAGGAGATGAGAAAGCATGCACAACAACTGCTCATGACACGAAGCCAAACAAAGATAGTTGAGGAATCTTCTTAGTGATTGGAGGAGGCGGTGGGACACTGTCCACCGTCGCCATTGTCTATGCTGGATGCGAGATACCAAGCATGGAAA
The DNA here is from genome assembly GCA_030737815.1 of Allium fistulosum. NCBI lineage: Eukaryota > Viridiplantae > Streptophyta > Magnoliopsida > Asparagales > Amaryllidaceae > Allium > Allium fistulosum. The sequence goes on along the minus strand of CM060908.1, from coordinate 294,820,779 downwards.
GAGCTTGTACGAGAGGCTAATAACCACAAGATCGGAGGTTGGCCCTTGTTCCAACGCCAAAATTTTGACGATATTTTTTATCAACCATAGAGTTATGATAATGCGTTATGAAAAGAAAATGTTGCTTGCTAATCAGTAGTAGGCTTAATGAATATGAAGGGGAAAAGAGCATTTAAAGGTAAATGACACAAAAGGTGCAGTGGTTCGACCAAGCTGCTAATCTCAATGAGCTATTACAACAACAAGGAATTATAAGAGAATAATAAGAAATATACAAGAGATTTGAGTAATCTCGATGAGCAAGAGATTTGAGTAATCTCAATGAGCTATTACAATTACACGGAATTACAAGAGAATAATAAGAAAATATAATTCGCCTAAGAGATATTCGAAACTAAGCACCTAATGGCTTGAATAATAAAATTACAAGAGATTTGAGTAATCTCAATGAGCTATTATGGTTACAAGGAATTACAAGAGAATAATAAAAAATTACGATTCGCCTAAGAACAATAAAGCTACTAATCTCAATGAGCTGCTGTATCAGGAGATTTGAGTAGCAAATTATGGGTTCCAACCTTTTGGGTCCCCTTCTTACGAGCTCCAACATTCCGGGTCCCCTCTACCTGGGTACCATCGGTGACACTGTTGCCTGCTCGAGCTACCATGCTCGATATGTTTATTGTGTATGGGCTGAATGGGTGTGGTGTCACATACCACCAATTGGAGTAAATATTTGCATCGACAGCAGTGAAAGGCTAAGCTGGTAGAGTGGGAGGTATCAGATATTTGCAAGTGTCATTACTACGCAGCCTTCAAAAAGCCGATCCAACCCTCTGAATTTGAGGGAGGAATTTTTTTTGAATTTCTTATATCTTATTGTGGTAGTTTTCCACTACTCCTCCGAATCATTTAACTGATCGTTCTCTGCATCTCACATCCCTACTTTTATATGTAGAAATTTGTCACAAGCAGTCCATGAATTCTTCAAGTTGTCCCATTTGTTCTTCATTCGTGTATGAGACCAGTCAAAGTTCAATTTGTCATTAAATGCGGCCGCAACCGATGCATAAAACCCCCGACATAACTTCTATTGTTCGACGAAACATCAACTCACAAATCTATGAAAAGTTCCTCCCTTTCGAGTGTACATACAGCAATGGGCTGGCAAGAAGTAGAAACAATAGTAGAACTAGAAGATTGTGTCATACTGAAAAATGATAATTGTAAAAATATAGGGAAAAAAATCCTAGAATAATATATGTTATAGATCGAAAAATAATAATATAATAGCGGAAAAAATACCTAAAAATATGCTCGAGCAGTTCGATAGAAATTGAGAAAGGGGAGGGTTGAGGACAGTAATTTGCTGCTAGTGTGGGAAGAGAAGGGAGATACGGTTATATAGAAGAGGAGGAAGCCGATAAAGTGCAACCGTTGGAGTGAAACGACATATGCGTCGGACGCGGACATATCTTTTTACTCCAACCAGCTGGACGTTCCATTTATTGGAGTTGAAACGTTGGAGCGCCAATGGTAGGCCTGTCAACGGATGCTATCGGATGTGGATAGTGCCATATCTATATCCGCATCGAAATCATTTTCGGATGTCGGATATCCGCATCCGCGGATACATATGAATATCAGATAATTATCCTATCCGCCAACGACCGATAAATCAAGAATTACAAAAAGAAAATTTTAGTTTAACATAAATATTTTTCAATCTCATTAATTATAAAAGTGTTAAAAATTAACAAATATGATGATAATAAATAGTTTCGAGCAGTTAATAAGCATTAAATGCATATAATATAAACTACTAACTTAATAAAATAATAAACGAATATCATTTATTGCATTAAAATACACATAATTTGAACTATAATATTGACATAAACCGGACGGATAATTTTCGGATGCGGATGTTTTCGTATCTACATCCGCATCTTTTTTTTCGAATATCAGATATTTATCCGTTTTTTGAATGCGGATACGCACGGATTTCGAATTTTTCTGGTATCCATTGACAGCCCTAGCCAACGGTACCGTTGTGAATTTTGACTGCGAATAACTCCTTTATCTTTAGAGTAGCAAACATAAAATATTATTTTATTTTGCAAATGCGAGTGAAATTCAGGGTTAGATTTACAATTTTGTAGAATAAGCAGGGGGATAATGGAAAAGGTGAGGAGAAGAGGTCAGGTGGAATGGAAAAGGACACTGCAGCATGCTTATGTATGTCAGAGAGCTGAGCGGTGCAGTGGGACAGTCACGTGCTGTTTTGTCTTTGGTTTAGGTTTGTTCAGCCAACAACTTTAACGGTTCCGTTACTAGCCGTTATGACATCCTTCACTGTTTCACCTTTATGTTCTTTTCCACTGCATGCGAGCTGTAAAATGAATATGAAAAGTCGACGCAATACGTTAGCTATATTTTTACCAAATGTAATTTTCAACTTTGATTTTGATTATGATGTACATTCAGAAGACCCATTTCAAAATATCTTTTAACGTCCTTCAGCGGTTACATGCACGTCCGGTGTCAGGGCAAGTCAAGTCGGACGATTGCACAGGTCAACCCCCGGGATAGGAGGCACCGTGTTGAAAGAGATAGATGACTAACTTAATATATCTTTAAATATCATGTTGTATTTGCTATTTACAAAGTGAGTGTTGGTACAGTGATTGTTGTTATGGTCTCTTAGTGATGAGCTCAGTACTGATTAACAATCGTCTGATAACAATTGGTAATGATAAATTTAACATTATCATAACAACTCTAAAATTAATCCAGAATTCGATTTACATCATTATAGTCATTTATTTATTTATAAGTATTATTTATTATGTCTCCATGATCTTCTTTTACTCCCGTTGATCACTATGATTTTATTAGTAAGCGAAATCCATTGCATTACATGCAATGTAGTAATCTATAAATTCACCGTTGAAATCAAGGGGTTGAAATCAAGACGATGGATGAGGATAGAGAATTCTAATACAATACTTCTAAAGAGATGTAAAGCCTACTAATAATGTTACGACATGTGTTTCGCGCGTGATTATGTCCCGTGCTTCACACGTGGATTATTTTTATACACATCGTATATGTTTAATACATTCAAAAGAAAATGGTTTACACGAATATTTGATCATATTTTTACGTTGAAATCATATATAGTTATTTTAATTTTTTATTTATAAGTTGTAGAATATAATATTTTGTTACTTTGAATTTATTTTATGTCTATTATCGAAATTGTAAATGAAGCTTATTTATTAGATTCTATTTTTAAATGATATTAAAGTTTGATAATATTTGTAGATGAACATTTTTGATAGTTCATGCTTACACCCAAAAAATGTGACATCAAATAAACAACAACAATTATAAACAAGCGTTATGGCACGCGCTTCGCCTGTGAATTATTTTTTTATAAATTGTATACGTTTAATCATATTTTTGCGTTGAAATAACATATAGTTAGTTTTAGTTTTTATTTCTATGTTGCGCCATCTGATTTTTTGTTAGTTTCAATTTTTATTTCTATTATTAATTAATAATGAATTTCTAAAGGAAATTTATTGGTTATATCTTATTTTTAAATGATATGATTTGACTTGGTGGCGTTTGTAGAGGAACATATTGAATTGGTGAAGAAAGTTTATTTGTTAAATCCTATTTTTAAGTAAAATCGAGATTTGATAATATTTGTAGAGTGGCGTTTTGAATTGCTAAAATAAATTTATTTGTTAGATCATATTTTTAAGCCATAGTGGGATTTTGATAATATCTGTAAAAGGATATTTTGGTAGTTCATGCTTACACTAGAAAAATCGATCATTAAATATACCAGTGATTCGAAGTGAAATTTCACCTTGCATTTCGTAAGCAATTACATTATCTAATTTGTTGGATTGGAAGTTTGGTAAACAAATAATATAAAATGAAAAATTGAAATTATCAATTCAAATGTATGCCGCTCTTTTAACCTAAGTATGTCTTGTTCAAACTACACATTTTATCTTGTACAACTCAAGCATCTGAACACCTTTAGGCTAAAAATAATGCCAGTAATGGCAATGATATCTACTGACCATAATTATGAAGAGAACCTAAAAATCAATTGTCCACAAATCTAACTTCTTAAACTAGATGTTTAATAAACTTTCCCTGTCCCCATTTAATATAGAAATTTGAATCCATCTTATTTTCAAATTTAACGCAAGAAAAATAATCTTTTTTTGACAGAATGGGTGTAAGACCCTAGGATCTACCTTTTTGCTTGGTTGACGAAAAATCTTTTAAAAATATTATTTTAAATTACACCTTTAAAATTATTTTTGAATAATCTTTTTTTTTCCGAAAATCACATCTAACTTAATCTATATTTTATTATTCAAAATTAATATTTTTTTTTTCGAAAATGCAAATATTTGCGGTTTGGATGAAACAAAAAATATTGATGTTTGTTTCAAAACAAAATTTTAAGAGTGAACGGCTCTGTATTTTAAAACTTAAAGAAGATGCTTTACAGAAGCTTCTTTTTAATGTGTTTGTTACTTTGCAATCCTTATTTTTTTACTAATCAAATCAACAACTTTTTCTCTAATACTCTAAAAAAACCAACTTACACTACAAGAGAAACAGTATATAGCGACAATAACATTCCGACGGCCGCCGACGGGATTTTCCAATGGCTTTCGACAGCTCGTCATCTCCGTGGCTTTTCTGTAATTAAAATGTAGTTGTCGTTAATAGCCGTCGATAACCGACGGAACTAAAGTCGTTGACGGCCGTCGATAGCCGTCGAAAATAAACGTGTTTACAAGCTAAATTGGCCGAGAGCTGCTTCATTATCTCCCTTTCACCCAAATCAATAAAAATCCCCAACTCCCCCACCTCCTCCCTGCGACAGCCAGCCTCCCATGTCTTCCAGAGCATCTCCAACATCATCAACATCACTCCCAACAACCCTAGCCTCTCCATCCATCTCCAAATTAGGTTTTTTTCGAAACCCTAATTGATTTTGATTTGTTAATTTAGGGTTAAATTGTAATTCTAGTTGTTTATAATAATTGATTGTTTGTTTATTTATATTAATTAATTAGTAATTTGATTAGTTTATTTACATAAACTCTAAACCCTAATTAGTAATTTTCTAAACCATAGACCCTAATTAATAATTTGATTAGTTTATTTACATTAACCAATTAGTGTACATATACGTTGATTATTTAGTGTATATGCGCATTTGAGCTAACAATTTTGGTTAGCATTTGGTTAGTTAGGAATATTGATGTGAATGATTGTGTTTATTGTTTGTAAAATTCCGAAAATGATAATAAAATATATTAATCATAGTTAAACCCTTAATCGTTTATATAAAATCAAGTTTGGTACAATATTGTGTGGCATGATATAAACTAGTGTATACTATAGTTTAATATTATTTTAAATAAAATATAATACTATATACGTAATTCGTTAAATTTGAAGATATGAATAATATATATTTTTGAAATAGTAAAAATCATATAATATAGTATATATTTAATAAAACTGTAAAATGCAAATAAACTATTGTACAAATGCTAATATATATGTTATATAATTAATTAATCGTGCATAATATTGATATATAATGTTAATATTGATAATTTATAAACAAATTAGACGTGCATAATGTGTTTTATTTTTTATTATTATAAATCCATTAGAGAGTTTTTGGCCCCGTCTGATAAGTATTGTATATGATCATTATATGAATATTCGTTTTTATACAAAGCGGTTCATATTCATCTGATATAATATTTGTTGGATTTGTCCCTGTATTGGACAGGTTACAAACACTATAAAGAAATTACATTTCGTAAATCATTTCATTTTAAACGGTTCACAAAATTTCAAAAGCACTTCCTTTTTGTTCCTTGTGTACATGCATTTGTATACGATACAGGGAGCATGGAAAAATATGCCAAAATTTTGTGAAATCGTTTAAAATAAATTGATTGATGAAATCTAATTACTACTGTGTTTGTAATGGGAAGTAGGATGACCGACCATCAAAACAAAAAATATATAAAAGCTAAAAATTTAATATTATATTTATTTCAAGGCGCAAAACCAATTCAAGGTGCAAGAAAGCACAAAAAGGTGCAAGAAAACGCAAAAAGGCGCAAATTAGAAAATTCAATAACATTATAAATAAATACTTTTTAATCAAAAAATAAAATGTCAATCCATAAAATTAAATGATTAATACTAGTTTTAATTTCTATCGTAAGTTTTAAAGTAGGAAAAATTATCAATTATTTTACTGATCGGAGCTGAATTATGAACAACGAAGAGAAATGGGAGGCTCAATAAGTGAACATTTTTGTAATGGGTTACATGTTTTTATTGAATTCGCTTTAAGTAATAATGGAAACGACGAAGAAATTCGTTGTCCATGTAGTAGGTGCAAGTTGTTGAAGAATTTGATACCGGATATGGTTAGAGTTCATTTGCGCCAATACGGTTTCGTACTAAATTATTTGGTGTGGGATAGTCATGGAAAAATTGTAGCACCTAATCAAGAACAGTCAGAGGAGGAGGTTGGTGATGAAATTAGTACGACGAATCTCATAGAACATATGGTTGAAGATGCAGCACGATCAATGTTCCCTACCGTACGTTGAAGTTGATAATGACGATGTTAACATGAAAGAGGAACCAACCGTTGGAGCGAAAAAAATATATGATTTATTGGATGCTACTAAGAAACCCTTATGGAATGGTTGTACAAGTGGCATTCAATTATCAGTAACTGCGGAGTACATTGCGATGAAATTAAAATACAACCCACAGAAAACGGATTTACAACTGTTGTACAAGCTGCTAAACGGCATATGCCACTCGATAATTTAATATGCAAAAATCATTATGAAGTAAAAAAAACTTATGTCTGCTTTCGGTTTGCCGTATCAAAAAATAGATACTTGTTTAAATGGTTGCATGTTATTTTAGAAAGAAGACATCAATCTTAGAAATTGCAGAATATGTAACCAGGAAAGATACAAACCAAGAAAAAAGAAGGAAAAAGAAGTTCCATACAAGCGTATGCATTACTTACCTATCACTCCTAGACTTCAAAGATTATATGCATCATCTGTAACAGCGTGTCATATATGATGACACAATGTGAGAACACAGGAAGAAGGTATGTTAACACACCCAGCTGACGGAGAAGCATGAAAGCATTTTGATAAGAAACATCCCACTTTCGCAGCGGAGAGCCGTAACGTTAGGCTTGGTTTATGTACGGATGGATTTTCACCGTTTTCCCAGTTTAGTTCTAAATATTCATCTTGACCTATAATCATTACACCTTACAATCTACCTCCATGGATATGTATGAAAACTCCATATATGTTTCTCACAATTGTCGTCCCTGGCCCAGATGATCCGACACAGGTAATCGATGTTTACTTATAACCGTTAATCAAAGAGTTGAAAACATTGTGGTACAAAGGACTTGAAACATACGACGTATCAAATTTTTTTTCCGGATGTTTGCTTCTTTGTTGTGGACTATTAGCGATTTTCCTACATATGCAATGCTTTCGGGTTGGAGTACGGCCGGTCGTTTAGCGTGTCCATATTATATGGAAGAAACACGAGCATTTTCTTTATCAAATGGGAAGAAAATTTCATGGTTTGATTGTCATCGGTGTTTTCTCCATATTAATCATCCTTTTAGAAGAGATAAAAAAACTTCATAGCTAATAGACATGAGACTTTGCGTCCACCAACAATTTGGTCAAGCGAAAATATATATGAAGTTGTAAAGGATTATCCAAAGATACATGAAACCAGACAACAAATTGAAATTCAAGGTAAATTGACGATTCATAATTGGTGCAAACAAAGTATATTTTGAGAGTTGCCTTCTTGGAAAAATCTCCTAATCCATCATAACATTGACGTGATGCATAACGAGAAAAACGTATTTGATAATCTGTTTAATACAGTTTTGAATGTTAAGGGCAAAACTAAAGATGATTTGAAATCAAGACGTGATATAGAAGAAATTTGTAGCCGTTGTGAGCTTCATATCATACCAAATGACACTAAAAAACTCAAAGCATGTTATGAGTTAGGCAACAACCAAGTTAAAGTACTGTTAAAAAGGGTGGAAGGATTACGATTTGCTGATGGGATTTCCTCTAATCTTCGTAGATGTGTCGACTATAAGAACGGGAGATTAAGTGGGACGAAAAACCATGATTGTCATATAATGATGGAAAATTTGTTGTCCGTCGCTTTTAGAGAACCGTTGCTCAGAAAAGTTTGGAAGGTTGTAACGGAACTTAGTGAAAGGGACGCGGAAGATGATCTTAAGGCTATTTAACACTAGAGGGGGGGTGAATAGTGTTTTAAGAATTTCTTTAAAACTTCTTTGATTTAAATTGATTTAACTAACTTAATGCAAATACACAATCACAGATCAAATCACAGAATCACAAACAGTTGCAAATATAAATAAAAAGCAAGTAAAGGAAAGAACACACCAGGAATTTTATACTGGTTCGGTGTTACCCTACATCCAGTCCCGCACAACTCGTACGGCTTTCTATTCAATAATAATCTAGATTACAATCCCTCGATTCCAAGGCGACGAGGTACACCCTCCAGATTCTCAGGTCTCTGGGTAGAACCACTTGATTCACAGGACACAAGTTCACCCGATCGATTTCCAAGGACACGATCACACCTTTATAACCCTAAACAAGTTTCTTTGAGTACAAATGTATCTATAACTCTGATAAGCACTGAGATTCTTTGAAGAGAGTGGCAGAGAATCAAACTAGAGATATTCTAGTTTGATTCACTTAAGATTTTGGCAGAATATGGATAGGATGATTAGAAAATAAGATAAGAGAATAAAGAGGAGAGAAAATAAAGAAAGTAGTTACTGGAAAACGTCCATAACAGTCTCTATTTATAGAGAATGAATGGATGTGTCCATTCAAAGAGATTTAAACGAATAGACACTTCTTTTGAAAACAACCTTTGCTATAACGGGAAGCATGTCGACATGACGAGTAACTATGATGTCGACATGGTCTAGTAAAAATGATGATTTGCTTTTCTTTGAAAATGATGATTTAAAACATATGCAACTTTATTCAAATGGACTCTATGTATTTGTATAAGGTATTTAGAAGTAGAAATACTTATGAATATATATATGTATATATACTAAAATATATTTAAAATCAAGGTAAATAAACTAAAGTAAATATAATATTAAAATAGATTTTGAGGCTAAAATATCAAGGACAATTTTGAAATCAAAATATAACAAAATGATAAATATGATTTTGAGGCTAAAACATTTTTGGAAATACGAACGAAGGTTTTTCTTTTGAAAAGGAATATTTGAAAATCATTTTATGAAACAAGAGATAATTTTGAAAATCATTTTGAATCAAAATTAGTGGATAACAAAATAGGGCTACTATCCGTTCCACTAGATATTTCGTGAGTTCCATCCCTTTAACAAGAACGAAGTGGATTCCATTCCACGAGTAAATTGGATAAAAAAGAATGATAGTGCTTTCAAGGAGTTTTAACAAATATCTAACCTAACTATATTATTTGTCTTGAACTCTTGAATATCTTGAATCTCATGAGTCTTCAATCTTGAACTCTTGATCTTTGTCTTCTTTACTGTACAGTCTTCTTTTGTTGATACCTGCATATAGATTTCCTGCACATATATATTTTATAACACTTCTATAGTTGTTGTCATCAAAACCATTATCCTATAGACTAACATTCTCCCCCTTTTTGATGATGACAACCTTTGTTTATAAAATATTTATATTCTCCTTATAACTCCCCCTAAATCTAATAACTCCCCCTTAATCTATGCCTAACTAACCTATTTTATACTTCTCCCCCTTTGTCATCAACAAAAAAAATGACATTAACTCCCCCTAAATCTATGATATTAATGATAGTGTTATCATTAATAATACTAAAACTAGATATAACAATGCTAAATATTGTATACTCAGAATGATATATATGAGTAATATAAGAATGAGAATAATACGTGTAACCACAGATTATTTTATTCATATTACTATATACATAACTGTTAAATGAAAAGAAAAATGCATACAATAAGTAGAAAAATCAATCAAACATAAGCACACCTATTTATGTCTTATTACATAATCAATATAGTAAGTTATCATAAATCAACCATGTTTAAAACCAAATCAAGTATTTCAAATCAAATCAATTTTAAACCAAATCAAACAAGTTAAATGTTACGTGGAACTTCAACCCATCCCTTTTTTCCAAAGATGGGATCCGTTTTGATTACTTCCCAATCTTCATCGTCCTGGAGCAATGTCTTCGGTGGATTTACTTGGAGATCCTCTTTGTTGAGAGCGGAGATCATCCATCGTAGTGCATCGAAATGCCTTTCTTGTTCCTTTATCATCTGCATTTGACTCAGTTCTAAGTGCCTCTGATTTCGTAGAATAAAAGTAAGAATGTCTTTGAAGGATTTGAGAGTCTCTTCAAGATTATCACTTAGATTTGAAGAGGATGAAGCCATTTTGACGATAAGTAAGAAGGAAATAAGTAGATAAGAGTAGAGAGAAGTTATGAGAAGTTTTCTGGAAGAAAATAGGACTTAAATAGACAGGAAAGTCGTTTGAAATGAATAGACATAAGGAGTTATTTTGAATTTCAAATTGAAATGTCCATTCAGAATATTACCAGTATATGTCGACATGACCTCTATACAGTATGTCGACATACATAGCAGATTTTGCACATCTTATTTTTGAATTTTCAGTGTATATACATATGATTTATATATATATTACTTGATATAAATAAGAGTGACAGTAAGATAAACAGAGAATAAGCTTCATTTCATACTAGAACAGAGAAGTACATGAATCTCATAGAGAAAACATAAAGATACAACTTTCAATATACCAAATTTCATTGATATACAAAAAGTAAACTCTAGAAACTAGTAGATGAGGATGAAGATGATGAGATATTAAGCTTCTTGTTGACTTTGGAGAAGAACTTGTTCATAGTATTGGACATTTTGTCCAATTTTTTGTTTACGGAGTGTTTGAGAGCTTTTTGATTTTTTACAATTACTCGTTGATTGTGAAGGAGAGTCTTGTTTGATGGTCGTGTGGGAAAATCAATACTCTCTAAGGAAGTTTCTTCACTTTCTTCCTCTTCTTCTTCCTCACCTTCTTCTTCTTCACCTTCTTCTTCCTCCTCTTCCTCTTCTTCTTCTTCCTCCTCATCTTCTTGCATTTCCTCATACCCCAATCGTGCTTCTTTTTCTGTTAGTGTTTCGTATGGTTGAAACACGTGCGGAATTTTCATAAGTGAAATATTGGAATGATTAAAAACCTTTCTTGGAAAGAATTCTTCACCTCTCATGTCCACTCCAAAGTAATTAAAAATTCTAGTGAGGTATATTCCATGATATAATGCATTCTCTCCCGAATCTAAGTTTTTGTGACGAAATTCATCCAAGATAACTTGTGCCCAATTAATATCATAATTTCCAAAAATTGCAAAAAGAGCCTTACACACTTTTTGAGTTGGGTTATTGTAATTTCCCGATCTCGGAGTAATAGTGCGTTGAAGGAGAAGATTAACAATACGAGCTTTTGGTCGAAAAAATTTGTTTTTGAAATCCATTTCTTCCTCAAAAATATTGTGAAAAGTTTCACGATCGGTTTCCTCGATTTCAAAAGAAGAAAGATTGGAACCGGTACTTTTACACTCAAGTATGGTTCCTAAAACATCGGTATCCAAAACAATTTGTGTCCCCTTGACACTACTCCACACTTCATCATCCCTTCCATTATAAAAACCACGATTTAAATTTGCATAAAACATTTTGACAAGGTTTGGATAGCAAACAAAATCATTTTGGTTATTGTCAACCAAGCTTAGAATACCATTGTTTTGAAAAAGAGCATCAATTTCATAAGAAGCGAAGTCATTAAAAATAGCAAAACTACCCGAATGAACTTTTCATAAGTTGCATAATTAATGTATGCAAGTATGGCATCTCTATTATTGTAGAGATGATCTTTGGTGGCTTTTGACAGCCTCATTCCGGCTACGTTGCTAGTGGATGCCATTTTTGAAGAGATAAGAGTGTTTGAAGATAAAAGTTGTTTTGAATTTGAATTGAAGATGGAGATAAGTGTTGATAGAAGATAGATATAAAGAGGTTGAATAGGTGGATTCTCTGGTCAAAGAGTCATAACTATTCAAAACATAGGAGTTAGTGAAAAGGTGAAGGGAAATTTGAATTTTGAATTCAAATTTAGAAATCTGATTTGCTACAGGTATGTCGACATTACCAATAAGTGCCATGTCGACATGCACATCAGATTTTGCAAAAATGATTTCAAGCATGTACAAGATTTATATATATATATATACTTATATACATTATGACTATTGTCTGAATATATTTTGAAAATATATTATACAGAAAATATATAAAAATAATATTTTATAAATTTTTAAAAGATATTTGAAAAATTTTAAGTTAATAAAATCAATTATATACTTAATTAATAAACTATTCTAAGCAACCAATTTTCAACCAATTAAAATAGTAAACGTGTACCTTGTTTGAGTTCCATATCATCCTGATTATCTGAATTCTGAGTTGTCATAAAACACATATTTGCCAATTCTGTTTTCTGTTCATCATCACTTGAGGACGTATCTGAATCATCCAGTGTTGCTGCAAATGCTTTCTTTCTTTTCTTTGAATATTCTTTGTTTGATTGAGGAGTTTGCTTTTCTTGATGTGGACAGTCTCTTTGATAATGACCAAACTCATTGCAATTGAAGCATTTGATGTTGTTGAGTGATTCAGTGTTATTTCCAAAACTTTTTCTCTTGTGATTATTCATTTTTCTATACTTCAAGAATTTTCGAAAGTTTCTTGTCATGAAGGCTATTTCTTCATCATCATCACTAGAGTCTGATTCACCAGTTAGTGCATTAAAGGCAATGGACTTTTTTTCTGATGACTTATTCTCCCTTCTTTCTTGAATTTGAACTTCATATGACATCAGATTTCCAATTAATTCATCAATCTTCAAGGTACTGATGTTATTTGCTTCTTCAATCGCCAGTGTCTTCAAATCCCATTCTGGAGTGAGTGAATTCAGAATTTTCCTGACTTGATCTTCTTCGGAGATTGCTTTTCCCAGAGATACTAGTGAATGAACAATATCCTGAAAACGACTATACATATCTGGAATAGATTCACTAGGCAACATCTTAAATAATTGAAATTGATTAGTAAGAATAGAAATTTTGGTCTGTTTAACTTTGCTTGTTCCTTCATGAGTAACTTGCAGAGTTTTCCAGATTTCATATGCAGTTTTACAAACAGATACCCTATTAAATTCATTTCTATCTAGTGAACAAAATAAAATATTCATGGCTTTTGAATTGTTTTGAGCCACTTCTCTTTGAACGGTCGTCCATTGAGCAAAATCAGTTGTGGGCTCAGTGTATTCAGTTTGTGTCATATTCCATGTTTCTAAACTAATGGATTGTAAATATATCTTCATTCTACATGCCCAATATGCATAGTTACTGCCATTGAAAAGTGGTGGTCTGGCAGTGGACTGACCCTCTACAAATGAACTAGAAATACCAGTGTTGGTAGCCATTGTTACTTTTCAAAAATTAGGTTATGAATACTTTGAAAAACTTGCTCTGATACCAAATGAAAGGGACGCGGAAGATGATCTTAAGGCTATTTAACACTAGAGGGGGGGTGAATAGTGTTTTAAGAATTTCTTTAAAACTTCTTTGATTTAAATTGATTTAACTAACTTAATGCAAATACACAATCACAGATCAAATCACAGAATCACAAACAGTTGCAAATATAAATAAAAAGCAAGTAAAGGAAAGAACACACCAGGAATTTTATACTGGTTCGGTGTTACCCTACATCCAGTCCCGCACAACTCGTACGGCTTTCTATTCAATAATAATCTAGATTACAATCCCTCGATTCCAAGGCGACAAGGTACACCCTCCAGATTCTCAAGTCTCTGGGTAGAACCACTTGATTCACAGGACACAAGTTCACCCGATCGATTTCCAAGGACACGATCACACCTTTATAACCCTAAACAAGTTTCTTTGAGTACAAATGTATCTATAACTCTGATAAGCACTGAGATTCTTTGAAGAGAGTGGCAGAGAATCAAACTAGAGATATTCTGGTTTGATTCACTTAAGATTTTGGCAGAATATGGATAGGATGATTAGAAAATAAGATAAGAGAATAAAGAGGAGAGAAAATAAAGAAAGTAGTTACTGGAAAACATCCATAACAGTCTCTATTTATAGAGAATGAATGGATGTGTCCATTCAAAGAGATTTAAACGAATAGACACTTCTTTTGAAAACAACCTTTGCTATAACGGGAAGCATGTCGACATGACGAGTAACTATGATGTCGACATGGTCTAGTAAAAATGATGATTTGCTTTTCTTTGAAAATGATGATTTAAAACATATGCAACTTTATTCAAATGGACTCTATGTATTTGTATAAGGTATTTAGAAGTAGAAATACTTATGAATATATATATGTATATATACTAAAATATATTTAAAATCAAGGTAAATAAACTAAAGTAAATATAATATTAAAATAGATTTTGAGGCTAAAATATCAAGGACAATTTTGAAATCAAAATATAACAAAATGATAAATATGATTTTGAGGCTAAAACATTTTTGGAAATACGAACGAAGGTTTTTCTTTTGAAAAGGAATATTTGAAAATCATTTTATGAAACAAGAGATAATTTTGAAAATCATTTTGAATCAAAATTAGTGGATAACAAAATAAGGCTACTATCCGTTCCACTAGATATTTCGTGAGTTCCATCTCACTAGGGTTCCATCCCTTTAACAAGAACGAAGTGGATTCCATTCCACGAGTAAATTGGATAAAAAAGAATGATAGTGCTTTCAAGGAGTTTTAACAAATATCTAACCTAACTATATTATTTGTCTTGAACTCTTGAATATCTTGAATCTCATGAGTCTTCAATCTTGAACTCTTGATCTTTGTCTTCTTTACTGTACAGTCTTCTTTTGTTGATACCTGCATATAGATTTCCTGCACATATATATTTTATAACACTTCTATAGTTGTTGTCATCAAAACCATTATCCTATAGACTAACACTTAGTTTGTTTTATAAGGAGCTTTGTCCAACTACGTTAAAAGTTGATCGTCTACGTAAACTTGAGGAAGAAATCCTTGTACTACTCTGCAAATTGGAGAAAATATTTCCTCCAGGTTATTTTAATGTAATGGAGCATTTACCTATTCATCTTTCATATGAAGTACGTCTTCGAGGTCCTATGCAATATGGATGGATGTATCCATCCGAGATGTAAGGTATTAATATCGAGTATGGTAAATATTATTTTAATTACATATATATAAGTTATTTTTGAATTGAAATATTTTCTATTAGGTACTTAAATCATTTAAAGAAAAAAGTGAGACAAAAAGCTCGAGTTGAAGGTTCAATTTGCAAATCATATATCGAAGAAGAAGCTTCGTTCTTTTTTCTTATTATTTCAGTGATCATGTGAACTTATCATTTGAAAGTGCTACGCGTAATGATGAAGCCATTGAACAAGATTGTTCTTCTGAGGCAATATTATCTATTTTTAGACAACATGGTCGACCTGTTGGAAATGTGTGGAAGTATGGTTAGACGATGGAGGTTACCATGTAGCACACACATATATTCTTCTTAATTGTACTGAAGTTGCACCATTTATTAGGTAATATTAAATTATAAGTCTGGATATATTTATTTAATTTAATACTATACGTGTACATTAATTATAATGCAATATATTATCTATGTTTGCAGTGTTCATGAATCACAACATCCAAGTGGCGATATAAGAAAAGATTTCGCTACTTGGTTTTCGAACTACGTTTATGATTCGATAAATTATGTGGTCGATGATGGATTAAAATATAGCGATGAGACCAAAAAGAAAAGTTAAGACATGTCCACTATTCTTCATTAATGGATATAAATTCAACACCAAAGAATATGGTGCTCAAAAATTAACTAACAATACCGGTGTATTTGTTAAAGGCAGTGATGATCCAAATGATCATATAAATGATTTTTATGGCGTGTTAACCCAGGTTTTGTAATTGACATATTTCACTAGACCCGCGGAGGAAGTTTTTTTGTTTAAATGCAACTGGTTCAACACTGTTCCAGGTTCTGGAGTTATCGTGCATCCAAATTATAATCTTAAAGAAATAAAACATACCTCGCGTTATCAAAAGTACAATCCTTTTGTACTAACCAAACAAGCCCTACAAGTTTATTATACCCCGTATCCATCTCTAAAAAGGGATAAAGCAGACTGGTCGGCAGTTTTTAAAACGAAGGCAAGATTTACATTTGATAGAAAGAATATTCCAGACGAACAAGCCTATCAAGCAGATATCGAGGAAAATGTTGAAATAACCATAACGGACGATCACACGGATTTTGGACTTCTAAATGATGAATCAAATGTATTAGTAGAAGAATTTGAAACTACAGAGGAAAACGATATAAAGTACGAATGAGTCCGAATCAGAAAACGATGAGGATTGCTTTCTAATATACAATTTAATATAAGGTAATTTATGTGATTATTCATATTACATTTTTCTCATCAATTATGATACCTTTTCTCATAATTATTATGAATTATATGTTTTGACATAATAAATTGATATGTACATGACATGTATTATGTCTTTTTTCGAAGGCGTAGCTCTTCCTACACCGGTTCCCCCCCTCTTCTTCATGAAGAGGGAATAGAAGTGATGACAGTAGTCCTTCAGAGCCAACAGCACGACCAGTAGTGTATTTACAGCCCAAAGCCGATGGATCGTAAGTATTAAAATTAATAGCATAGCATTAGAAATATTTTATGTCCGATATATATAATAGTCTAAAGCTATGTTTCAAATTTAACACAGGGGATTTGAGCTAAAGCCATTGGGAGTGGTTCTTAGTATTTCTAAGCAGGCATATATGAGTAGGATGACTGGTTGTTGGCCCCGATGGAGAAAGATCCCTGACCCAATCAGAGAGAGCATCTGGGAGGGCTTTTTGGTGAGTTTAAATTTTCATATTATAAATTACTGTTTTACAGTTTATTAACTACTTAAAAATATACAACTTATATTTAATTTTCTCAATGTGGAGGGTTCCGTAAATCTGCAGGAAGCGGACAGTTCCCTTGTGCAGCGTCATTGGAATTCTAAGATAGCGAAAAATTATCGGGTACGATGTCGGGTCTTAGGAGAGCTGTGAAGAAACCGAACTGGATGGATGCCAGTGTATGGGATGCTTGGGTTGCCTGGTGGAACAACGATGAGTTCAAGGTAATTAATATATCATATATATCTCATTACTTTGTTTTACTGCTATTAAATATATTGTTCAATTATTTAAATTTGTAGGCGGAGTCACAGAGGAACTCTGCGAATAGAAATAAGAACCCAGTAACACATCGTGGTGGTTCCAAGTCATTCCAGCATCATCGTGAGGATTTGGTAGATTTATTAATTGCGA
Source organism: Allium fistulosum (assembly GCA_030737815.1). NCBI lineage: Eukaryota > Viridiplantae > Streptophyta > Magnoliopsida > Asparagales > Amaryllidaceae > Allium > Allium fistulosum. Next base: position 294,803,068 of record CM060908.1, on the reverse strand, counting down.
TTATAAACAGTTATTACATATATATATATATATATATATATATATTAAGTTATAAGTTATTAGTAAACAGTTAATATAAACAGTAATATATATATATATACATTATTTATTGTAGGAAAGAGCGCGTCGACGTCCGGTCTCATACATGGAAGTATTTGCTCATACTCATGCCATAAAGCAAACGGAAGAAGCTGGCAACCTTACATATGCATGGGAAGATGAGGATAAGGTGACGGCTGCATATGTATGCATATTTTGAATTTTAAGTTATTAATAAGTTTAAGTAATTAGCTTTGAAAAATTAAAATAATGTTGTGTTAATTTCAACTGTAATTTTTTTGGTATTGTAGGAAAAGTTTCAAGTGGCACGAGCACAGATGCTAGAGGGATCAGACTGCGATGAGTTGACCCGCGAGGAGGAAGACGCTATTTTTGACTCCATCATGGATCCAACGCAGCGAAATCGGCGTTTTGGTTATGGAAACCAAGCGGTAATTTATAAAAATAAACCATCTTATAAAAGTTACACAATTGTTATAAAAGTCGTCCAAAAGTTCTATAACAGTTTTTTCTATTCGCAGGCTAGGACATCTCAACAAGTGTACCAAAAAGAGTAGGACAAAGCCGAGATAAAACAGCAGAGAGCCATGGTCGAGCAGCTGCAGTAGCAGGACCGTCTTCGCGCTATACAGATGAAGAGTTGAATTAGCGCTTGGCGGAGTACGTGTAGCAACATGGTTCATTTTCTTCGTCATCTGGTGCTTCCGGAGGCGAGGACGACTCTTGATAGGTACGCTTTTCTGTGTTTGTGCTTGAATGTTGTATATGTTGACTTGGAGTTGGTGAAGATGATTTATTTTGGTATGTTTGATACACTTTGATGAGAGATTGGATGTGTTGTATTGATTTGGTACATTTTGTGGAGTTGTTTTTTGTTTGACGTTGATTGGCCCGTATTTTGTTGGATATTTGAGGATGTTGGATGGTTGATTTTGTATATATTGGAGTTTATGATCTTGACTTTGTATATATTGGAGTTTATAATTTTGTATATATTGGAGATTATGGTTAATATTGTTGTTGGTATAATATGCGATGTTGGTTGTTTTATATATATGTATATATACCTGAATGAATTATCTGTGTGGAATGGGGTTGAGATGTATATTGATATATATGTAGATTTGGTGGAAGTTGATTAGGCGTAGAAATAAAAAAAAATAAACCCAGATTTTCGACGGTTATCGACGACTTACGAGTCACAATATTCCAACGGCTATCGATGGATTATTGGTTACGAGTGGATTCACGTGTATCTCGTTGATCGTCGAAGACTGTTGCTATTTTTCCGTTAGAAGCCATCAAAAAGACGTCGAAAGATTATTGTCGACGCCGTCGAAAGTTGACAAAAACCGTGTACGCTATTCTGACGGTTTTACCGTCGGCTTCCGACGGCCGTCGATGGCTATTTGCCGTCGGAATAGTCTTTGTGTACTTGTAGTGTTACTTTAAAAATGATAGAATAAGAAAAAAAATAAAGAATTTTGAGTTACTTTTAACTTTTGATTTATTCTGTGTTGCTAACGGCACTTTGTTTTCCTTTTTCTAATATCATTTCTGTAATATACCATCAAGACTTCTTACTTTACGTTTTAATACGAAATTGTCAGAGCTACCATGTTACGTCATTTATGACAGTTTATTACCGATAAAAAAATTTTAAACGTCAAAGATAAATTCCTACGGTGATTTACCGTTGAAAGATGATTTTAATTGAGTAAAATAAAAGAATATATGATATTAGTTAACATAAAATTATATTCACTGTCATTAAAACTTTCATGGTATTTGTTAGAATAAATTATGGTCATCTTAACACCATACTTTTAGGCTGTTTGTATTCTATTTCCAGCGGGAGGCCCTTAAAAAATTATGTTAGAGACCTTAGAAAAGCCGTGTTAGATAATTTCCAACATCAATGTTTAGTCCACTTCTGAAATTCCCCTCCTTTTACATTGGCACAACTAAGCTTATCAATAGATATTGAAAATATTCAAAATCCTTCCGCATCTCTACCCAAAACCGGATGAATGTCCGATATTCGAATAAATGGACACTTACACTGATAAGAAAGCACCCGCATTCACATATTATGTATCTTGTTTTTGTCAAGATTATAACTTATACTATTGAATTTTAGTATAATGAATGATATGAATTCATGAAGTTGATAATTTATATTATATGCATTTATTGCATATCAACCGCGCAAAACTAATTCATTTTTTTTTATATTTTTCGTACTATTATAATAAATGAAATTTAAAAAAATTATATTAAAACAAAGTTTTCTATTTATGTTTTTCAATTTATCAATCGTTAACTGATAAATATCCAATATCGCATATATGCACGATAGTGTCCGATATTTTAAAATGATTTTAGATGCAAATGCAGATATGTTATTACCTGCTTTTGAAGTATCCATTGATGGAGGTGGTCAGCTATGCAATTGAGAAAAAATGAATCAGCTATTGAAATAATAATAAAAATGTATAAAACATCTCATCAAGTAAATAGGAGACCACTAAAACGACATTTGCATTAAAATGGAAGGACATGACATAATGCATTAAAACGACGTGTTGTGTTAAATGGCTCAATAGAAAATAAAAAAAAGCAATATACAGTAGGACAAAATGGGTTGATCCTTGTGGCTAACGAGTCATGTTCTCTGTAACATGTTCAGACCAGCTGAATCTGTTGTATGTAAGGGGACATGCTCTTAGAACGTAAAAACTTGGTTTCATCTCCTGTTTTTAGATTTGATACGTTAAGAAATCTTTCAAAAATTAAAATGATTGATTTAAAACTGATATAAAAGAAATTATATTTTTATTTTTTTTCGAAAATTAAAATTGATTTAATCGTATGAATCTATGATCAACGTTTAAAATAAATACAAATAGTTGCATAGAACTCTATTTGCAGAGTTTTTTTACAAATATTTACAGAGTTTTCCGTAAATATCCTAAAACCTTAACTAGGATATATATATATATATATATTAAACAAACCTGTTTTTGAGAAGGAGCCACAGTATGTTTTAAAAAGAAAAAAGTTGTAGGTCCCTGTTTTTGATGTTGTTATAAGAAAGTCTATGTAGAAATAAATATATAAATTTAGTTACTATTTTTGAAAATAGGAAACACAATACATTTATCTGATTTTGAAATTTTTTTGAAATTTTTGAAAAGCGCAACTTAACTTTTGTGAAAAGCGCAAGTTAATTTGTGCTTTCTATTAGAAAAGCGCAAACTATTTTGGGCTTTCTGATTTAAAAAAAATCTAATTTACATACTCATTACTATAAGGACTTTTTTCGTAACAACATCAGAAATATGAACCTTTCGTGCAAAACCCTTTCGTTTAAACCGGAGGTGGGTAAAAAATATTGGATAACAAAGCAGTTATATAGAGTTGTTACCACTAAAGACAAATAAAAAATAAAAATAGCATGATATTGATTTGACTAACTGCTGTATACAGGCATGTTGGATTTGAACGCAAAGCAGAGTTAGAGTTAGCTAGCATATTTTTTTATTTTAGCTCAGCTAATTTGGTGAGCAAATAAACGGCAACAACCAGTTGGTATTATAATTAACCACTGCTTACTTTTCACTCTATTTCGAGAGCTTACCAACTATGCGCTGCAAATCGTTTTCACGTTTAATTTATTTGAAGTTTTACCTTAAAACAAGAATTATATGTTAGTTCTTACTCTAATCTCAAGTCATACCTAGGCCGGCCCAAGACGATAAATTTTAACCTACGCTAGTACAAGAAACGCACAGCTCGCGTACCAAATGGGCTACATAATGCTTTTTGGCTAATAGGAAATGGGAAATTTTTAAATACCAACGATTATGAATGAATTCGAAGCCGCCCCGGCTCTAACTAATCCACATTCAGAGTCGACCACGTGGTCATGTCCATCATTTTCATTGTGTTCTTGATGAATATGATTTCCACCGGAACTTTTTGAAATTTCGAAAAACCTCGTAATCATCAATAAATATCACCATCAGTTTACAAATTTCATTATCAATTTTCGACCGACGGTACTAACAAAACTGTTTAAAATAAAAGTTTTGTGATAGCAAAACTTTTGCACTTATAGTATAGATTTCTTCAATAATTTTTTATTAAATAAAAGGTGAATATCTCCATCGTTTAAATATACGTATGCACGATTTATACTGACATATATAATTTGATTAATGCAAGGATATATAAAATTAATCGCTTATCCATAAACTGTTATCATTTACATTAATCAAAAATCTTTTTACGACAATTTCAAATATTCTCATTTATAAACCTACATTGATCCTCGATCTTTTCCCCGTCCTCTATACAAACAACCTTTTATTCATTTTATCATAATAAATAGTCAATTTGAAAAAGCAACACATGTGAATTAAGTAATCAAACCACTGAGACTAGAACTTATTGGAGGAGTTTAGAGCATTTTTAATTTGTGCCCATTGATTCACTAATGTATTGAATTTTGATTATCTAATTCGATTTAAATTAATTCAACTATAAATGTGAAAATAAAATCGAATATTAGAGATAAAAGAAAGGATGTTATGTGAAGTTTCTCCAAATTGGTTTAACTTCAGATTATTAATAGGCTAACGCACAAACAAGGGGAGAAATCCTTTATTAAGCTTAACAATAGTGATGCAGTATGTGTTCGGTAGTTTTTTGGGAAAGGCTTAATTTAAGAACCCGTTTGGTTTCATTTTGTATTTTGAGTTTTGTGTTTTCAACTTGCACTAAGAAATAGCAAAAAATAAGAGAAGAAGATTTATAATTCTTAGTCATTAGGACGACCAACGAACAACGAATTAGTCGGATTGTTCTCCGTGCTTTTGTTATCTCTCGAAACACAAAAACAAAATAAATTTGTTTTCTATTTTACATGTTAATTCCATTTTTCAAAATTATTTGTTTTTCAACAATACATACAACGGACGCGCTTTTATATAGACGAAAACACAAAACTAAAAACGACAAGCCAATTAGGGTCTAATATACGAATAATTTGAGCTAGTGAGAGAAACAGCGGTTTACGAAGACAACAAGGTGGGTGTAGATGGTATCTCTCTATAAAAAGCGACTGCAAATTTTCCTATTTCAAAACAAATGAATACCTGCAATTTTATGTACGAATAATTTGAAACTAAAATGACCACAACAACTTAATCAACCATAAATGTGTAACTATCCATGTCACGTACCAGAATTTCAAATGAAAGAAAAGAAATTTACTTAGCCATAGTTACCGCGAAAAGGTCCAATGTCAGAGTAACTTGAGCATTTACAAAACAAATGAAAAATAAGGATATTTCTATCGATTGAGCCTACGTTTCAAAACATATAACAAATTTAGACATACTTTTAAAACATATTAAAAATATAGATCTTTTTTTTTTACTAAGTTGACACTGAAAATGCACAAGGAGATATTTTTTTTTGAAAAAAAGTTGATATTGTCGCATTCTCAATGGGCATCAAGAGAAATTCTTCAAAGGTAAAAACTTTCTTTTATCTATGAAAATGTACGATGGGAAATTATAAAAAAATTACTAATTAGTTGGACACCCACTACTGAAAAATCTAACTTTTATCTTCTTCATTTTATAATGACATTCCTACACCCTAAGTAAAGGCAGCGACGAGAGCGTCGGTGACTAACTACCTACGTAAAAATACTGATCCCTTTTCGACACCCTTAACAAGGCGTCGGTGGGACGTTGGTCCGACGTCGGTCCCAGTCATACTAACCCAGCCAATGTCCTCTCCACCATCACTTTTTCCATTACAAAATTAAAATAAAAACCCACCCGCATCCCCCTTTAGCACCTCCTCTCTCAACACCATTGCAAATCCAAACCCTAGCCTTTGTTGGCTTCATCCCTCCCACCTCATCGCTGCATATCCCAAGCTGCACCTCGTCAATCGCTGCAAGTCTAAGCCGCCACCTCCCAAGCCCAGCGCCTCCTCCAAGTAGTTGCACAGGGCTCCAACCATGACTAGCACAACAAATCCAAGCTCAACGCCTCCTCCGTTGGTATAATTTATTGCTTCGATACATTTTCTATTCGATGCTATGATTTTATTAGCTTGATATACATTCGTTGACTTATATTCGTTGGTATATGATTATTGACATATGTTTGATTGTATGATAATTCATGTATGAATTGAGATATTATTGATATTATTTTTAAATTATTCGATAATTCATTACCATTGATATAATGGTATTAATGAAAACCCCTAAACGTTTAATTTGGCTTCATCTGATAAGTACCGTATATGATCATTATATAGGTATTCATAGTTTAAATAAAACGGAAATCGATATTCATCTGATACGTTATTTGTCGGATTTGTCCTAATATTGAATAAGTATAAACACAATGATATTTATGTCTTATAAATTAATATTTCAAATCGAATGGTCAACGACTGTACTATCTTCTTGTTCCTTGTGTATGCTCTTTTGCGTATGATACATAGAATAAGGGGAAGTGCTGCTGAAATAATGTTAATTGTTCAATTTAAAATAATTTACGAAACGTCAATATTATTGTAGTTGTAATGGGAAGTAGGATAGCCAACAATTTTAAAAAGTATAGAAATTCCTAGGTTATATAGCTTTGAAATTATTTGTGAATTCCATTGTTTTATAATAAAATTAATAATATTACTACATTAATTACAAAATTAATAATATTATTGATTATATTAATAAAATTAATGAAAGTACGTAATAATAAAGTTAATAATGTTATTTAAAGTGCTAAAATAATTAATAATGTTATTTAAATTAAGAATAAAATTAACAATGTAATTTAAATTAATACCAAAATTAATAATGTTATTTGAATTATTCATAAAAATAACAATGTTATCTAAATTAGTAAAATAACTAATAATGCTATTTAAAATATTAATAAACTTAATACTGTTATTTCAATTAATAATAAAATTAATAATTTTGTTTAAATTAATAATAAAATTAATATGTTATTTGAATTAACAAAACTGCCATGTGAAAGATAATGTAAATTTTGTTTACTTGAAGATTATAGAATATGGATTATTTGAAAGAACGAAGTTAGATGTATACGAGAGGTAAAAATAGGAGAAAGATTCTATTGTACTTTAGAAATGGTGTGGATGCATACATGAAATGGGCATCTAGTAATAAAACAAATATGTAAGAAGCCTAATATCCATGTTCGAATGTCATTGCTTGGAATTTATAGAGTATTATACCGTGATATTCATTTACACCAATATAATTTTATGACAGACTATCTTGTGTGGTATATCATGGAGAAAAATATCATGTTGTACAAAAGAAGACCGTAAATATGGATGTGGATTGCGATGAACCTCTTATTGAAGAAAATATAAATCTAGAGAATAGAATGACTGAAATGTTTCATGACGTTTGCTAGTCTGAGTATGTGGATCGAAGAACCAGATTTGGAGGAAGATCTTGACTCGAAAGCGAATTTTTTTTTCAACTTGTTAAAAGCATTGAAAAGACCACTCTATATAGGTTGTAAAATGACAAACTTGACAACGATATCTAGGTTAATCACTATAAAATATGAATATAATGCATTAAAAAATTTGTGAATGCAGTTCTTACTTGTTTAAAGAAATGCTTTCACTTGACAATTTATTGACGAAGAACCAATATTCCCTTAAAAGAGAGGTCTCTGCCTTTGGATTGCCTTATGAAAAAATTGACACGTGTCCAGACGGAAGTATGATTTATTAGAAGGAAGATAAAGATTCGGTATTATGTAAATTCTTTAAACAACCTAGATATAAGTCGATGAAAACAGTGGTAAAAGTGTACATTTCACTGGAATGTATTAATTTTCTATTACATCAAGATTGCAAAGGTTATAAGGATCTACTGCTATGGCGAAACACATGCGATGGCATAGTGAACACCAATGAGGTGAAGGTGTTTTCTATCATCCTTTATATGATGAAGCTTGGAAATATTTCGATAGGAGATGTCCTGATTTTGTTAAAAAATCATGTAATATTAGGCTTGGTTTGTGTACGGATGGTTTTTCTCATTTACTTCGTTCGGTAAGCCTTATTCCACGTGGCCAGTTATTTAATACCTTACTATCTCTCCTTAGATGTGTATGAAGAATCCATACATGTTTCTAACTATACTTGTTCCTGGACCTAAAAATCCAAAAAAGGGGATAGATATTACTTGCAGCCTTTGGTTGATGAGTTGAAAAAGCTATGATGAAGGGTATTATTGTCAGAAATTCTTTACTGTTCGATCTTTCATGATTAATGATGAACAATTCAAGTAATAGCCCAAGGATCACCAATACCGAATATTTCACAAACAAAACTTAATATGATTTTTTGTTTAAGATGACGTACCTTGATTAACAATGGAAGATGTAATGGCTGTCATCTTCTTCTTCTGACTTCTAATAATTACTCTTCTTCTCAGAATTCGGTTTCTCTCTCTAACCCTATTTCTTTATATGTTTCTTGATGGAGAAGAATACATCTGTTGGCTGGGAGGGAGAGGACCCAATCCTTTATATAACATTTAATTCTAAATCTGGTATGTCCATCATATACCAATTCAACGCTTAAGATTAATCACAGACCTAATGTTCTAATTATAGAATGGTCTATTTATGACTTAATTAATCGGGTCACATTAAGATTAGAAACTGCATAACGTTAAAGGTAAATGAAACGTTCTATTTATGACCTAATTAATAGGGTCACATTAAGATTAGAAACTGCATAATGTTAAAGGTAAATGAAACGATTGCAGTTTCTAATAGCAGATTTCTAACATTCTCCCACCTAACCCGATTATTCATAATATCAAGTGTTGAACATCACACTATGATAAATTGCTGAGAGTTATGGCGGTTGTGCATTATTAATTCAATGCATTCCCTTCCATATACTGCAATACCAGCAATCCATCATTTTATACTCATAATTTATATAAAACAGCATAATGGTCCACATAATGTCTTATATCATAATGATTAAACATAATATCTTTATAAGACTCTTTCTTGTTTAAAATTACATAAAGTACGTACTACCACATTAAAACAAGAGACACATAATTGTATATCAGAAACACATAAAGTAGCTCAGAATGTCACACATCAATTATTATTAATACAACCAAGACCCATTCTTTGAACATGTTCCTTAAATTGTCTTGGTTGTAACCCTTTCGTCAAAGGGTCTGCAATCATAAGTTCTGTCCTGATGTGCATGATTGACACTCTTTGTTTCTGAACCTCATCTTTCACAACAAGATACTTCAGTTCCATATGTTTGGCACCTTTAGAGTACTTGTCGTTTTTTTTGAGAAAAACACTGCTGCAGAGTTATCACAATAAATTTTCAGCGGCTTGCTAATGGTGTCGACAATCGCAAGTCCTGAAATAAAGTTCCGCAAGCATAATGCATGAATTGTGGCTTCATAACATGCCACAAATTCTGCCTCCATAGTAGATGAAGCAACGATAGTTTGTTTCGCACTTTTCCATGATATGGCTTCTTGAGCAAACATAAAAAGGTAACCAAAAGTCGATTTTCTAGTATCGATGCATCCAGCAAAATCTAAATTGCTATATCCAATCACCTCCAATTCATTGGATCTACTATACATGAGCATGTAATCTTTCGTGCCTTGTAAGTACCTTAACACTTTCTTTGTAGCTTGCCAATGTTCCCTTCCTGGATTACTTTGATACCTCCCTAACATACCGACCGCCAAAATGATATCCGGTCTAGTATAGGTTTGAGCATACATTAGGCTACCAACTACAGATGCATATGGAATTGATTCCATTTCCTTTGGTTCAACATCATTCTTAGAACATTTCATGAGATTGAATTTATCACCTTTCTGTATAGGAACTTTCCCAGGTGAACACTTACTCATTCCAAATCTCTCTAGAATCCTTTCGATATATCCTTTCTGAGACAATCCCAATATTTCTTGTGATCGGTCACGAAATATTTCTATTCCAATCACATAGGATGCCTCTCCCATATCTTTCATTTCAAAGTTCGTTGAGAGAAATTCCTTAGTCTCATGCAATATGCTTAAATTATTTGCAGCAAGCAAGATGTCATTAACATAAAGGACTAGATAAATAAACTTGCTCCCACCGATCTTTTGGTATAAACAGTGATCATCCGTATTTTCCTTAAAACCAAAAGATGTAATAATGGTATTGAACTTAATATACCATTGCCGGGATGCTTGTTTAAGCCCATATATTGACTTCTTAAGTTTACACACCAATTGTTCTTTACCTTTTACAGAAAAACCTTCAGGTTGATCCATATAAACATCCTCATCAAGATCTCCATTCAGAAAGGCTGTTTTCACATCCATTTGATGTAATTCCAAATCATAATGTGCTACTAATGCCATTATTATTCTTAGTGAGTCCTTTTTCGAAACAGGAGAAAATGTCTCCTTGTAATCAACACCATCTTTCTGAGTGTAACCCTTAACAACAAGTTTAGCTTTATACCGTTCGATATTACCACTAGAGTCGTGTTTGGTTTTAAAAACCCATTTGCATCCGACTCTTTTACAGCCATGTGGTAACTCAACGAGATCCCAAACTTCATTCTGTTGCATGCATTTTAGTTCTTTTTTCATGGCATTAATCCATTCCTTTGACTCTTTACTTTCTACAGCATGTGAAAACGAAACTTGGTCCTTATTGATTCCAATATCATAATCTGATTCTTGCATATAAACCATATAATCATTAGAAATAGCTGACCTACAATCTCTTTGAGATCTTCTTAATGCTACTTGTTGTGGTTCATGCATTTCAGCATTATGTAAGTCATTTCCTTTAGGAAGTACTTCTTCATTTATATGTTGTTCATCATCATGCTGTTCTCCAACAACTGGAACAACATTTGGAGTAATAGTAGATGGAGGAACTATTCTAGGCAATGTAACATTTATCCTTGTTTCCTTTATTTCCACTATTTCTCTTCTAGTACTCCCACTAACTTCACCAATCTCAATGAATCTTGCATTACCAGTTTCTACAATTCTTGGACTATTATTAGTATAGTAAAACACATATCCTTTAGATTTTTCAGGGTAACCTAAAAAGTACCCACTAATCGTTCGAGAATCTAATTTCTTTTCATGTGGATTATAAATTCTCGCTTCCACTGGACAACCTCAAACATGCAGGTGTCTTAAACTAGGTTTCATGTTAGTCCATAATTCAAAAGGAGTCTTTTGAAAAGTTTTACTAGAAACCCTATTCAACAAATAATTAGCGGTTTTGAGAGCATACGACTACAAATTCTTAGGTAGTGTCGAATCTGACATCATACTCTTAATCATAACTATTAACGTCCTATTGCGCCTTTCTGCTACACCATTTTGGTGTGGTGTACCTGGCATTGTGTATTGCGCACATATGCCATGACTTTCGAGGAATTTTGCAAATGGACCTGGACACTGGCCTGACTCATTATATTTGCCATAATATTCACCACCTCTATCTGACCTTATGGTTTTCACCTTTTTATCTAATTGCCTCTCAACTTCCTTTACAAATTTCTCAAGGACATTCACAGATTGAGATTTTTCATGAAGCAAATAGACATAACCATAGCGGGAAAAATCGTCAATAAAAGTGATGAAATACTTTTCTCCATTAAAGGCTGGAGTGTCCATAGGTCCGCAAATATCAGTGTGTATTATTTCAAGAAGCTGGCTGCTTCTAGTGGCTCCTTTCTTATTATGTTTGGTTTGTTTACCGTTAATACAATCCACATATAATTCTAGATCACTAAAGTTCAAATTTGACAAAATTTCATTACCTACTAATCTCATCATTCTTTCTTTGGATATGTGACCTAGTCTTTTATGCCATAAGAAAGCAGAATTTTCATTCAACATGCTACGTTTGCATCCAACATTATTTATTACATTCAGCAAGGAATTCGCATAAGTTTCATTCAGTTTCAATTTATATAAACCATCAATTAGAATACCATAACCAACATTATCAGTATTCTTATATAAATCAAAACAACCAGATCCAAACGTACATCTAAAACCAGAAATATTCAACTTACTTACGGAAATAAGGTTTCTAGATAATGAAGGTACATAAAGGGTACTATATAAGTCTAATACATATCCACTTTCTAGAATTAGACGATAAGTCCCAATGCCTTCTATTGTGGATTTCATTCCGTTTCCCATAAAGAGAAAACGATCTTTATTTGGATTTATGGTTCGGATCATAAGAAATACCTGCATATTATTGGAGACATGAGTTGTAGCACTAGTATCAAGCCACCATGTATTAATAGGAACTTCAACTAAATTTGATTCAAAACATACGAAAGATAGATGATTACCTTTCTTTTCAAACCAAGCTATCCTTTTCGGACAGTCATTTTGATAATGTCCTTTCCTTTTACAGAAATGACATCGAACATCCTTTAGTTCCTTCTTTTCCTTATCCTGGCCATTCTTAGCAGGTGCCTTTTTCTTCTTGAAATGACTTGATTTTCCATTCTTTTCTTTACCAGCTTTATTACTCACAAAACTTACTGAGTGATTCACTTGATTTTTCAAACGTCCTTCTTCCTGAACAAGTCTACTGGCCAATTCATTAACATTCCACTTATCCTTTATAGTGTTATAGTTAATTTAAAAAGATCCATATTCAGAAGGTAGTGAGTTCAGGATAAACTAGACAAGAAAAGAATCCTTTACTGTAAGTCCAAGGGAGTTTAACCTTACTACAAGATTTGTCATCTCTATAATGTGCTCTTGCATAGTTCACGACCCATCAAACTTCATGGTCGTGAGTTCTGCCATAAGAGTACTAGTGAGTGACTTATCAGCTGAACGAAAACGCTCTTCCACAAACTGCATATATTCCTTAGCACTTTCTGTTTGTGGAATTGTTGACTTGATGTTGTTAGCAACAATCATCTTAATAAACATAAGGCTCAATCTGTTACTGCATTCCCATGCTTTATGGTGTGATTTTTCTGTCTCAGTACTAGTTGTTGTAAGAGCAACATGTTTAACCTCAAGGAGTGCCAAGTCAAGATCCCGAACATCTAAATGGAAATTGACTTGTTCTCTCCATTCAGAAAAATTAACACCAGCGAACAATGTAACAGATGAAGCATGTGTATTCATGGGAACTACTGCAAATTAAATAAAAAAAATTGAAATAACTATAAGCTCATAGCTAACACGATTCAGATATGTACATAATAGTATAATATAGCACTCCTTTGGGTAGATACTATCTTATACTTAACATAATTAAATACCAAAACATAAGTAAGTAATATATATATATATATTCAATTAAATAGAACTGACATCTTTGGATGATCAATATTTATTTAATCAAGATATTTATTAAACCTCATCATGTCAACTAGTTATAGAACAAGACTTTCCTTTGGGTAAGTTCTCAGGTTCTATCGTTAGTAACGCCAGTTTTTAATTGGTATTATTATAACTGGTAATTTCTATCAATAATCATTATTTCACTTATGCACTAAATGATTATTCTAATTTTGACCATTTTGATGATTAACAAAATCATAAATCTCATGTGCATAATTGACTTATAACACATACTTGATTAAACATCGTGAGTAAAGCATAGAACAAATCAATTGCAATCATAGGAAATATTCAGTTATTGATTGGTGGCTCCGATACCAAATGTCAGAAATTCTTTACTGTTCGATCTTTCATGATTATTGATGAACAATTCAAGTAATAGCCCAAAGATCACCAATATCGAATATTTCACAAACAAAACTTAATATGATTTTTTGTTTAAGATGACGTACCTTGATTAATAGCGGAAGATGTAATGACTGTCATCTTCTTCTTCCGACTTCTAATAATTACTCTTCTTCTCAGAATTCGGTTTCTCTCTCTAACCCTATTTCTTTATATGTTTATTGATGGAGAAGAATACATCTGTTGGCTGGGAGAGAGAGGACCCAATCCTTTATATAACATTTAATTCTAAATCTGGTACGTCCATCATATACCAATTCAACGCTTAAGATTAATCACAGACCTAATGTTCTAATTATAGAACGGTCTATTTATGACTTAATTAATCGGGTCACATTAAGATTAGAAACTGCATAACGTTAAAGGTAAATCACTACAACAAAAAGGACTTTTTATAGCGTGTAAAAACCGCTATAAAAACTTTCTATAGCGATTCTATAATCGCCATAGATCAACATGTTGTAAAAAGTCTAGTAGATACTATAGCGTGTCATACGTGCAATGGAAAACATATTTTTCTTGCCATCTAAAATAGGCCATATTGGTGCAACTGCTTTTCTATAGCATTATAAAACGTGCTATAGAACTTTTTATGACGCCTTTCAGTTGCTATAAATATGTCGACATGCTATATTATTATAGCATTTGAACGCGCTATGGAATCATCGTATCAACCTTTTATGACACATTGAAATGCTATAGAAAATTCATTACTATCTATTATAGCACCGTCTTATTGCTATGAAAACTATTTACTCTTTGCAAAATATTTTGTATAGCACTAACATGATGCTATAGTATAACAAAGCTGAACAATTTTTCTTTTTATTGCATAGTTAGAATGCTATAAAAAAATTCTATTGCACATTTTTTGCTGCCATAACATTCAAAGCTTAACAATTTTCAATTCTACTTATATATTATAACTCAAAAAACCACATTCATCACATTAACATAAGCACACAAATTGAGTCATAAGCCAAATCACAAAATATATATATCCATAATATTTCATACATGAAGAATTAAACATAAATATTTGTGATAAAAATTAAACATAAGTACACAAATTGAGTGTAGCATACCAAAACGATACATACTAAAAATATTTTAATGACCGTCGATAAGCATGACCGATTTAAAGGAGAAAGAGTGCGACATCATGTATCAATCTCAAAAGCATCATACAACATCTGTGAAGAAGAAACACAAATCAAATTCAAAAGAAAAGAACAAATCAAACGACAACTTCAAGGTTAAACAAAGCATAAGTACAGATTCAAGTTCCAGTTTCAGGTTTCAGATCAGATCAAAACCAAATGTCAGTTTCAAAGCTACTGATCAAAAGTTCAAAACCAAATTTCCAGAATCAAAGCAACTTCTAGTTTTTAAATTTCCAAACAAAACTTCTCTGCTTAATCAACTTCCAGGTGAGCAAACTAACACATTGATGCTTGAATCTGTTTATAAACTTGATGTATGTGAAATAAAGTGATGAAATTGTGTTGATAGTCTGTTCATGCTTGTGTATATGTGTATTGGTGCTCTGTTATAGGTTACAGGTTTTAAAACCTGATTAAAATTTCAAATCATTCCACTTACAAACAATTTTAAACCTTGATCTCTGAATGAAATAACATATTCCTACTTACCAATGTAATCAATTAGACTGTTGATTAATCTCTTAGGTTATATACACCAACGATAATTATATATTGGATGATGTGGGACTAATATTAGTTACTGGCAGTAATAAGTTGTAAATAAACCAGGGTCATGGAATAACTGTTATATAATTACTCTATTGTTGCATATATACTCGTGCACAATGTTAGCAGATCTAGAGAAGGCTTATTTGAATAAAATTCAAAGCTCCACAAATAGTCGATTTGTGTATATATTTATTTGATAGTGATGGATCAACTGAAAATATCATTGGTGGATAATATACACAGCGGAAAGGAACTTAACTTATGATCTAGTGAAAATCTCAATAACTGCAGGTAATACTGAGAATTTTGTCGGTAGAAATCCAAAATGTTCACCATCAGATTGAAAATAGATATCTCCTTTGCATATTACTTCCATAACTTCAATAGATTTCACACTACATCAAAATAAAACCATGAACAGCAACCCAAAATATGACAATCATATATGCACATAGTGCTGATATGTTATGAAATTTACCACCGTTTATGAACATTTTGAAATGATGTGTTCCATTGTAAAGCTTGTGCAGTTTCAGAAGGAAGTCATACCACTTGAAGTCCTGAAGCATAACCACCTAATGTCACAAACTTTCAGTGTTACATTTATTTATGATGCTTTGAATATGAAAAAGCATTTGCAAAATTGGAAAGCACCTCCAAATTTCCACTAGAAGGATCAGCTGTAGGGGTAATTTTCATGCCACTGCCAAAATATTTTGCATTTCCAATGCAGAGAATTGTAACCTTCTCACATAACTCCCATTCAACCCCATCTACCTGTATAGAATAATAATGTTATATTATATTTTTTTAATTTCAGTCGAATCAATCTTAGAAAATGATGGTGTTGGTAATCAATTTGCACCAACCTTGATATTAAGGTCACAGTTATTATGTCCTTAAAAGCCTTTCAAAGCTCCTATATATACATGCAACATACACCTGGATAAATGTTGAGAAAACATCATCCTCTTCCAGCTTTGAAAATTCTACAGCCCATCCAGCCTCTTCATCAAATAATTTCTTTAGCCTTCGAGCTTCGAGTAATATCAAGTCTCTATAAAGAAATCTGTGCCAAAATTGATGTACATTGGCCAACATGGATTCAACTTTCACTCTCACTAAATGCCTGTATGCAACAGAGGTATTAAACAAAAGGGAAACAATGCACTGTTATGAAGAGTGATGATATACAATTAACATATATATATATATAATACATATATATATATATATACCTCGAGGATATGGATCAAATTTGGAATATCATCTTCAGCAACTCTGACAACAAAATTTTATGACACTAATGTATAGTTTGGCAGAATTCTTTCCACTTAACAATGTGTAATAAACAAGGTCAAAAAGTTTTGGACATAAATTCTCAGTTACACCACAATATCTGTTATATACAATAGAAAGGAAAATTTACATTGCATCTTCAAAATATATCTATGATTCATGACATACATCAAATCTGTATCCTATCATATGGGAGATAAAGTATGATTAGAATAGTTTAAATACAACATTAACCATTAATTTCACTGACAACATTTTTGCTCATAAAACATGTTTTATTTGTAATAATGCTTCAAAGTAATACTTACTTACAAAGTATGACATTGCTCTGTTATACCAATGCATGTGATGCAACCAACTACTAGAATAACATCTCAATCATTAATGAAGACAACTAATGTGTATCTACCTGCCTAAAATATTTGAACAACGCAACGTATATACTTGGTTTTTTTGTTCATGTCCGACAGGAGAAAACATAGTACAACATATGCAAATGCTAAGTCCTACTCATAATAACACATAATACAATCACAATCAGACTAAAAATATTCACATTTAGTCCAATGTTGTCAGTTCTTACCTCTGAACCGCACCATTGAAACCCATCATTAATTTATATCTCAGCACATTTATAAGTTCTTGTATGAACAATTTATTGACCAAACTATGCATATCATTCATAGGATAAGCTTATAACAGTTAAAATTAATAATAATAAGTCCTTATTGAGAAGTGTTAAAGAATCGAAAATTCCAGATCATTTTCTTACTTTTACACAGGAGAAAAGAAACTATAAAAAATTATATAAATTTCATTTATACAACTAAAAAACTAAAGCAGTGTTTATTTAAAAGGAAAGGCATCCATGTATCCATCAATATATTATAAATCAGACTAATTTTAACCTGAGTTGAAATCAGCTTCCTCGGTGGAATTAACATGTTCGAATTTTGTAGGTTTGTCCTGCAATGGTACTTTGCTGAGCTTCTCGTATTTACCCAGGATGTGCCACTGAAGATTATTTCAACCTGATAGATAAGAATGCTCACACTATAATGAATACCCTCTTTACACCTGATTTGTCTCTACATTATGAATACCCGCCACTATATTTGAAACATCATTTAATGACTCATTTAATGTACCACTGTGCACCCTAATCTTTTCCTTCTACACGATGTCCTTATCCACATCACTTTGTTGTATCTTCAAAATCCCCGTATCATTATACTGCCGCATGCATGAATAAATTTCTTTGTACTAAAAAATGCTCAACCTCTCCCCATGCAGGTTCTGAAAGACTGAAACGGTTGCTTTAACTTTATCACATGCATGTTTATTAATATTATCTGAGACTGTTTCTTTCTTTTTTTATCAAAATATGAAACCTCTGCACACCTATCTACCACATTATATAGTTCACTACTGTTGTTTTATCTATTTGTTCATATATCTCATAGTTTGAGTTTGAGTTTTTGAAGTCTGATTCAAGAGAAAGAGGCAGAAGCTTCCTATCGTCATATATCAACTATAGCTTTTCAAAATAGTTTTTATAGTGCATATGTATGCAGAGTTATAGTGCATATAATTAGCTAGTATATACGATTTTATAAATAGAACGTTTTTGTAGTTGTGTACTATAAAATCATAACAAAGAGAGAAAATGTTAAAAATATATTTCAAGCAATTTTCAAACACTTTTTACCGAGTTATTGCAAACCTAATATGATATTCATGAACAAAATTGATTTTTGTAATGCAATTCGCTAACGAATATTGTTTTGAAAAAAACAAAATTTGTGAACGATCATAAAAGAAAAACCATTTGTATATTAAATGTGACTATGTGCAAACATAATTAAAGGTGCAACCATCCAATGTAAGTACTGCCAGAAATACCACATCACAAAAATTCAACTCAAAACAATATGCTGTGAACTAAACAATCCAAGTGAATTAGAAATGAAACAACAAAATCAAGTTAATGCAAAAAACAAAACCATTCTCGCTTTTTTTGCAAATTCCGGATAACAGTTACTGTTTATGCATACTATTGAGATAGGGCATGTGAAGTGTTGGCATAAAAGCTTTGCAATGGGTAAAATTAAGATCAAGTGATCTAAAAGTGAGCAACAACTATTCATTACTGAAAAAGTATGTAACATAATTAATTAATCAACAATAACAATACACCAAGCTTTTGCTGACTAACAAATTTGAAGGAGCACACTGAAAAAGTATGTAAAATGTTATAAATTAAATTTCACTATCCTCACTCCTCAGTGCTTATGTTTTCCATATCAGGACTCATTGTAATCCAATTAAAGTTGAGATTAGGCTTGAATGCTATGCCATTGCATGCACATTTTAGGTTGAAACATCTTTATAATTACACAATACAGTTTAAACATGCTTTCCTTATAAAATATTTTGGCATATGAAATGTTGCTAATTTAACATAATTATATAATTTCAGTTCCCTCTTTATTGTATAAGCAAAAGAAAGTTGATAAAATATCAATATACAACCGCCTTTAAAAAAAATCCTGAGTTATTGATCAAACGAAATTTTTAGCAAGACTTTCCCTGCTTAGGTAAGTAGGCTTATTCAAAAGGCCAATTCTGACCAAGTCTAGAAAGAAGAGATCAACAGCTACGGTAACGGTAGATGACCACTTTTGGTAAGTACTAATGAAATTAAGAGCAATTGTTGGACATGTCAAATTGTTTTTATATCTAGAGCTTAAAGTTTCAAACGGTTAAAATCATACTCAAATTAGATGCTTAGCTCAAATAAAGATTTCTTCACAGAAATTAGAAGTATTCTTGTTGTTCTACTGGCTATTAGTATGGATGGAAAACTGCGAATTACATACCTTGAGAAAACACTGAAACAATTATGATAAGTATTTATGTCCCCAAATAAGAAAATAATGGTAAATATTCAACAAAGAGACGAATGGTAAATTCATATAATATATACCTAGGCATGGCTGAAGATTCTTCTATAGCTAAGTGATTTACTTGTGGAAAAACAGAGCTAGCATAAAAAATAGGTTGAGTTTTCCTTGAGAATGGGCACCATGATGCATAAAAGAAAACAGAAAAGTAAACATTTTCTTGAGCATGTTGCAGTTCTCTATCTAGTTCAATTCCGCCCATCTAAGTAAACATTTTCTTGAGCATGTTGCAGTTCTCCCTCGCATAAGGGTTGGTAACTGTGCACCACTACTAAATTTTTTTATTAAAAACAAGGATTATAGCACCCAGTATTAAATATATTTGAACAAAAAATGTAAATTTTACCTTTACCCAATTTGGAACAGTTGCACTAGGAATACGGTCTGGATACAGCAAGTAAGGCTTAATATCAATTACAGGCTATATAAAAGAAAAACAGTCAAGTAAACATCAATTAAATTGTTAATAAAAAGACGCCAGCTCCATATGGTCAAACCACCAATGCTCATATGTAACCAAATCAACTCCTGAAATTATAACTGCATTTCCTTCTATGGCCTCAATCTGTTGCACAGAAACAAATGATTAATTTATGGGATCTACCATCAAAAAATTTGTTGTAAAATAGTCATAGCACTAGACTAATTTATAACGGTAGAGTACTTCAGAAGGCTAAATAATAAGATTTAAACCAAATGGCTGATGCTAATCCTAGGAAGCATTTTGATGCTCTTAGTATATATCTTTAAGATTCATAGATAAATCAGATCAGGTCATCTTATCTGAATTTATTGTCTTATTTCCTATAGGACTTGAAAGTTTTCAAATTGGAACAGTGTTATCGTACTTGGCTAAAAAAATCAATTGGGTTTCATGGATAAGAAAAATGCCCAACATTGGATCATAATTGATTTCATATAAACATAAGATTGAATGTTAATGAGAGTATGATTTGGTTACATCTGAAACTATTTATGATGTTATTTTACAAGGATGGGTTGAGACAAGCTCATGATTCCATAAGGACTTTTCAGGTGTTATTATCCAAAGAAAAGAAACACAACTGACTTTTAAGCTTTAACACCTAGATATAAAAATTAAAGTGGATTCAAACTATGAAAGTAGATGCAAGTCAAAGTACGGAAAATGTGACATTGATTCATGGAAAATAGAGATCATGGAAACAATACAATTGGGTCAATGTAGAGCAAAGAATTTGATGCTAAAGAACGGTATGTTGTTACTGCTTTATAGAATCTAAGACAATACCAGAGGTAGAATAGAGATACTTCTCCTAAAGCTTAAGAGAAAATTCAAACTTCGAGACATGCAACTAATGTAGTTTATTTATGTAAGATTTACATCTTAGGATTTTAGCCAACCAATGAACAAGGCTTACAGATGCTTTTTTAGGTGTTAAACAGTGATATAGACAACATAAATAATGATTTCACCAACAAGCTGCTAAAAACAAAATATAGCAAACGCCAATGTCAAAATTAGTGATTAGAAATCAGGCAGGTTAACAACGATGCTTAAAACAAAATAAAAAAAGCACAAATATTAAGATGCACTTATGTGGGCATATAAACATACATCCTTTATCAACAGTAGTAAAAAAACAGGCATAAAAGCACGAAAAACTCAAACGAAACATATTAATGAAGCTTGAATGTTGATATTGCTGGAAAAGTATGCACCAACGAAATAACAACAGGAATTTTCAAATCGTTAAATTTCAACAGGAAAGCAACGAAATTATGTTAACGATAGGAAATAAAAAAACAAATACAAAAAATTGCAAATCGTGAAATTTCAACAGAAATACAAACCTGCTGTTTAACACCAAGAGGCCAAATGCCACCATAAGTGACATTCCAATTGAAGAATCTGTAAGGATCTTCTGCTTTGGATAGAGGAAGCAGAAGAGAAATGCATAGACGGTGAAATTTAGGGTTGAAGGGGGGATTTAGGTTTAAAGCGGGGTTTCTTTTGGAGAGAAGCGAAAAGCAAAATTTAGACGGCCAAGAATAAGAAGCAGGAAATAGACAGTGAAAGTAAGCTTGGCTCCTAATTGATTGCGGTGAAACACGTGATCTATTGAACTAAAAAAGGTGCAAGTAGCAAACCATAGCAAGTCAATTTTGTATGCAATCCCTGCTTGCTATTAAAACAACATATTCTAGTAGTGAATGAAACGTTCTATTTATGACCTAATTAATAGGGTCACATTAAGATTAGAAACTGCATAACGTTAAAGGTAAATGAAACGATTGCAGTTTCTAATAGCAGATTTCTAACAATTATTATGTACGACGTCTCAAATTAAAAAAACTTTAGATTGTTTGCTTTTTCTATTGTGGACGATAAGTAATTTTCCTGCGTATGAGATGCTTTTTGGATGGAGTCGTAGTGTGAAATTTGCTTGTCCTATTTGCATGGATTGGACGGAATTGTCTAGACTTACACATGATTGCAAATAGTATTGATATGATCGACATTGTTGTCCTTTTTTACATGTAAATGATCGCTTTAGATTTGATAAAAAACTTTTGACAAAACACAACTTTTACTTTGAAGCCATAGTCCATTTTGAGTAGTGAAGAAGTGTATAAGCTTGTGCAAGATTATCCCAAAATACATAAGATAGAAAAAGAGCCAAAATTCTTCATAAAGTAAAGCATCACAATTGGTAAACAAAGTATATTACTATATTGGAAAAATCATAAACTTTGGCACAATATAGACGTAATGTATAACGAGAAAAATGTGTTTGAGAACTTCTTTAACACGATAATAAACATGAAACAAAAAAATAACAATTTGAAGTCAAGAAAGGATATCACATTATATTGTAATTGTCCTGAGCTTAAAATTGATAGCGAACGACCAAATTTCTAATGCCTTGCTTGTTATGATTTAGAAAACAAGAGTTGAAAAACCAATTAAGGTAGGTTCAAAATTTGAGATTTGTAGATGGAATTTCTTCGACATGAGAAGATGTGCTGATATGAAGGATCTTCAACCGTCGAGATTGAAGAGTCACGATTGTATTTATGGAACTTTTACCGCTGAAGGTGTGGATGCCTATTACTGAACTTAGTTTGTTCTATAAAGAGTTATGATCAACCATAGTTAATAAAAGTAATTTGAAAAAACTCAAAACAGATATATCCAAATTATTATGTGAATTGGAGAAAATATTTCCTCCTGGATCATTTAACTACGTGGAACATCTGCTATACATTTACCAACTGAAGCTTTATTGCAAGAACCGGTGCAATACAAATAAACGTATTCTTTTGAGAGGTACATAAAACATAATTAGAAATTATATATCCTTTTTCAAAGTCAACATAGGAAATGTATAATTGATAACCTTTTGATATGAAGGTACTTGGATCACCTTGAAAAAGGTGAAACAAAAAGCGTGCGGTAAATGTTCAATATGTCAAGCATACATTATTGAAGAAGAATCCACATTTTTTAGGTATTATTTTGAAGATCATATTAAGCTGAATTCTAACACTAGTCCTCATAATGATGATGTTATTGGATAAGCCATCTGAAATTTCTCTTTCCATTTTCCAAAAATATGGACGTCCTTTATATAGATGGAAGGATGACGTATATGGATGGAAGTTTTCAAACACTTAAAGAGTTCATTATAACTAGAACCATATTGCTTCTAAATTGTGAAGAATTGTCGGACCTTATTAGGTAACATGATACTTGTGTATTTACTGTCAATACTGTGTTATATATCATAATCATGTCTACCTTCACAATATCAATTGTTTAATAGTCAATTTGAGCAAAAAAATTGTAACGATTCAGAATTTTAGTCATTTGAATTTGGAATATTTAGTTTATTTTAAATATTAAAAAGTTAATTTTATAAGTTAAATAACTTGAATTTCAAATATAGCAATATATTGGGTAATTATATTGTTGAATTTAATATTTGGAATTGTTTAAATAATTGTTCTTGAATTTAATTTGAATAAAAATGATTTCGAAAGTTGATTTAAATTCTATTTTAATAAGAATGAAGATAGTAAACTTTTAATTTAGATTTAAAAGTGATTAATTTGGTTTTTAGAATAATTCGTTTTAATTAACGAGTAAAATAGCCTTCCTGGGCACTGTCTTAAATTTCGACGAAACCAGTGCCATTAGATCCGTAATAGTGAGTTATCGTATGATAATAAATTTCATGGCGATTGGACATATCGTTTGGTCATGCGAGCTTGAAACGCTTAGAAACTAATTATAGAGATTTATAATATAACTAGGTTTGAAAAGCTATCTTCTGTATATGATCGATTAGGTTTCGAGACTAGTTCCATTGTGTTTAAAATATGGGTATTACATATGGAACGCTAAGCGGCACACCTCGATTGGAGTTTGAGATTTTCAGATACGTCAGCCTAGATAATTTGAAATTATATATATATATATATATATATATATATATATATATATAATCCATATCCTAGCCCATGCTCTTCACTGTACATGCCATACCCCCACATCTTCAATCCCATACCCTCCACTTCTTCTCCTCTTCTACATAAACCATCTCCAGTGAAGAAAGAAAGAAAAAAAATTTCAAAACAAAATTTATACTCAACGAAAAATTCGAAAACTTTGATCATTGAGTGGCCTTTGGCAAGTTCTTCACTTTGGCATGCATACAGAAGGTCACGACATCATTGAGGAGTTCAATGGTAAATGGATAAGAACTAGGGTTGCAAATTTTTGGAGTTTTAATGGCCAATGTGTGAATGGAGTGTGTATTTGGTTTAGTTAGGTCGGAGAGCAGCTATAGTTCGAAGGAGGTGGAGTTCGGTGGTCCTATGGTTGGCATGACATTTGTATGACCATGGGAGAGTGGGTTTGGTCATGATGATGGAAAAGGGGATGGCGGTGTCGAGCTTTGGTGTGACGCTCCACCTCTATACTCACGCAAGCCAAGGACACCACGGAGTAATGCCGTCAACTAGCGCGAAGAATAAGGCTGTTGAGGAGCGACCATCCATGTAATTGCTTTATGCGAGCACCGATATGTCAGGTAGTATAGCATGCATTTCATTTCAAGAGGAAATCCAACATACCAATACAAACTCAAAGCTACCACACAGTGGCTAAGTGGACCTCGGAAACAAATATAGAAATAAACATAACACTAATCAGTCACAGATGTTCATATCTCAAAGGCGGAAACATATATGAATATAACACATAAAGGTGTACATCAGAGTAGTGGTCAAGTAAGATCCACAATATCACAAAAGAACAGATACAAGTGCAAGACAAAAGAATAATTATACATCAAGGAGTCTCTATCTCTAATGTATAATAACAAAAACTACAAAACTGTGTAGTTAGACAAAAGTCATAAGATGATCCTAGATAAGGAGTCAAGCAGAAGCACCTGTGACATCTCGGTCTGACCCGAGTATTATTTAATAAGAAAATAATAAACGGATCAGTCTAGCTATAATTATCATTCAAGAAATGAGATATAAGCAGAGATATAATAAGAACGCATGATAACAATAATGTCATACAAGGACAAGTTTGATTTAAACAACAACAAAATCATAAAATATCTCAAGAATCTCAAAGCACCAAAAAGAATATCATATTCTTTATTTTATTCCCCAAACTACAAATATTGACAAACATATTAATGCCAATCGCAAAAGTTGGTGAAACACAAATTCTAGAAATCATCAATTAGAAATCCAGAAATTACAAAGGGGGAGGCCTATCACAAACGGGAGCATGAAAACTCACCAACACGTGTATCACAAACGGAACGCTATTCCATGGTTGCTAACCATAAATTTTGAGCCGAAGCTCCACAAACAGCCCGAAGACCATGGGTCGCTACCCCGCCAAATTGAACCGAAGTTCCACAAACGGGGCTTGTAATCCCCAAACAACAAATAGACATCGCACATCGCTAGTCTAAATCACAAAATGATCATCATCGATCAATAAAAGTGTCGATTACACTAAGCTAGTAAATATATGAGTTTAGCTTCATGTCCCATAACCACTAGCTTAACTTAAATATTTACGAACAAATTGTAGATTCCCACTCGAAAATTGTCACAAGAGTTCAATCGAACAAGTCCAAGAATTAACCGGCAAAGTAAACGCAAGCGTTTCATACCACTTGTTTTGCTAAGCCGTTTAATTAGATTTTCTCATACGAATGAGGTAAAGGTTTGTATATACTAACAGATTAGAAAATGGTTTTATAAACGAGCTTTATATTTAAAAATAGTTGAAATCATCTTAGTAAAAGAGTTTTAATATTTACTACTAGTATAGATACCTTTGTATTTAGAAGTGACAAATCACAAAATGATTGTAGAAACAATCAATCACAAAAATCCACATTCGAAGACGTGAATTAAATCCAAAGAAATCGATACCAATTCCATTAAAATGGACATTCTCAAAAGTCCCGAAAAAGAAGTCATCAAAGTCAATAATAAATGATAACAAAAAATCGGATAATCACGAATCGATAAAAGTTGGAATCTCAAGTTAAATAGGCAAAATAGGCAAAATCAAGCAGGTCAGTCGACTGGCCTTCTGCAGTCAGTCAACTGAGCCAGAACCCGAGAGTTTTCAGACCCTGCAGTCAGTCGACTGACTGCAGGGGGCCAGTCGACTGGCTGTAGCTGAAACTGTTTTCCAGCCTATCAAATGGAAGAGAAAACTCTCACCATTTGCAACCGGACGAGCAATGGACTTTACGGGCTTTTGCCAATCGACAACCCAGCCCTATAGGCTCTTCGATACACCACCAAAAACATGTTCACAAATCAAAGCTGGGATTTTCAAAGTTTTGACTTCAAAACACCAAAAATTGAAATGTTCACCAAATCAATTCAAATCAAAAGCAAATGAATATGCACAAGTGTTAGGAATTCATACCTAACAACAAAGATGGCTATAGACATAGATGTGAGATAAAAATCTCACCTTTAAATCCAAAAACGATGAAGGAGAAGCTTGAAAGCAAAGGGAGATAAACTACTCTTCAACTTCAACTCAAGAGGCTTGAATCTAAGCTAAATAGAAGAACATTTCCTAGGTTAGGTTTAGGAAATTTCTGAAATTAAAGAGAGAATGAGTTGGAGAAGATGAAGAGGAGGCTTACCTTAGCTTCTCATTGAATTTGGAGCAAGAATTTGGTTTTGCAATTGAAAACTAGGGCTTGAAGTTTCTAATTTCTCATTCCTCTCCCCATTTTCAGTTGTGCTTGGGTGTTTAAGAAAATAGAAATGAAGTGAAGAGGAGAAGAGGGGCTGAACTAGGTTATAGAGTGAGTTGGGGTGAAATCCAAACCCAAAGCCCAATAGAAAATAGCGAAATTCAACTTACTCCAAATATATCGATGTTTATACTCAAAAAAGTCGCAAACGCCGTTTTGGACTCAATGGAAGTGGTCTCGAGTCCCAATTCGACTGTTTACAAAAAGTAGCTTTTCGGACTTTTAATCCGATTAACGATTCTACATTTAAATAAAATATTTAAATATACAATCGTAAAATATGCGGGTTGTTACATTTGGCGCTGAGGTGGAGTTTGAGGTGAGGGATTCATTGGCGAAGTCCATAAGCTAGTTCGCCGTGCAATGGAGGTGCTAAGGAGGAGGGGAGTGATTGGGATGGCGAAGAAGGAATAACAGTAGAGGCGGGAATGGTTTTGTAGGAGAAAGGTTTAATTATTAATGCTGGGTAATTAGTTGTTAAATAAAGTATTAGTGGAATTGTTTATAATTTAAATATCGATAACTTAAAATTTTAATAACTCTCTCATATGAATTTCAATCGAGGCGTGGATTTTTGCGTTGCGCTTGTAATGACATAGGCTTTGCAATGGAACTTATTTGGATGAAATTGGAGACTGTTGAAATTTGGGCTAAAATCAGACGTTGTTCAATTTCAGTTCCAAACCGAAATGCCTCGGCGACAACTAAAATAAATGTGAGTTAAACTCGTCTTTTTGGCTAACCAGAGATGTTATATAGTTGATAAACGATTGTTGATTGGATGTTTGGATGATTTACTATTTTATTAGTTAGTTTGGATATATTCCCGCCCTTGGAGCGGATGGCCTTTTATACATACCTGCCTAGTAAAGGATGACCCATATTATATAATTATATACTATTGTGATGCGGGGAAACAGGTTGGAGGAATCCAACAGGATTCCTTACCACTGTTGATTATATATATATATATATATGTGTGTGTGTGTGTGTGTGCTGATATATATGAGTTGCGATGCGGGGGACAGGTTGGAGGGATCCAACGGGATTCCTCGCTATTGTTGAATTGTTTTCAATAATATTTCACTTATATGAATTAGTGATAATAAACCTGATATTTAGCACTACTGGTTCTGACATCATTATATGTTAAAAACTTAAACCCTGTAGCGATAAAAAATCAATATCGATATTGGTTAGATGTTAGGTAGCTATTGGATTCAAACTAATATTTCAAAATACTTTAAATTTCCATTTGAGTTGGAATTGGTTTTTGAGACAGGAAATGATTTTAAATCCGAAATTGGGTGTTTGGAAATACTATTTTAAATGATTTAACTTCTATTTTATTCCAACCAATTTATCTATCTTTTTCAAAGTTATTTATTTATATTTAATGTTATTTTAAATTTATTTATTTATATTTAATATTATTTACAAAGTTGCTTATTTATATTTAATGTTGTTTTAAAAGTTATTTGCTTATACTTAATATTGTTTAAAAGGTTATTTATTTATATTAAATGTTGTTTTAAAAGTTATTTACTTATATTTAATATTGTTAAAAAAGTTATTTATTTATCTTTAATGTTGTTTTAAAAGTTATTTACTTATATTTATTGTTTAAAAGTTTTTTATGTATATATAATGTTATTTTTATAGTTATTTATTTATAATTAATGATTGTTTTAAATTTATTTATGTATAATTAATATTGTCTTATGGTTATTTATCAATATGTTAATATTTTGAAAAGTCAATTATTTAAATAATCAATATGGCTTGAGATTAATAATAATGATTTATTAATAATGTTTTGGAAAAAAATATTGCTATTTATAAAAATGGTAAAGATTTATTGTTATTGTTTATTTAATAATGTTTTGAAAGTATTAATTATTAGTTTAAGATGGTTTGAAGTTAATAATTTTTTATTTTATTTTAAATGTTATTTTTAATAAATATTATTATAAAATAGTGTTTTGAAGTAAATGAATTTATCTGTTTATAACGTTTTTGAGACTTATAAATAGAGTTTTATAAACAAAATTGAGTTTTATATGGGAAGGCTTATAAAATTGTTTAAAGGTGTAAAGGAAGATTATATACAAAGTACAAGGAGTTATAAATGGTTTGAGAAATGATTCAGAGATGTTTGTAAATGGGCTTAGAAGTTTATTAAGGGATTTATAAATAGTCTTAGAATTGTGTGAAAGGAAATCTTCCTCCGTTTCTTGAATATACATATGCCGTTGAGATAAGTATATGGATATTTTCAAAGTATTGAAAATATAAGAATTTGTGAATATATCTTTGTAAAAGTATTTTGATACAAATATTACAAAGTGATTTTAATTGATGAAAAGATTAATTAAAGAGGCTAGTGGTTGCTTGTATGCTTAACCAATGTTGGTTTTTCCCTATGTAATTAATCCCTGATTTGAATGTGTTTTTTTTTGATAATAAAATAACCGACTATCGAATTTGGACCCAAAACATAAATTTGTAAATATATAGGAGAAATACGTGATTTTATGGCATAGTCATCTCCGATGATATTGTAGTATGAATCTTGTTTCGTTGTCCTAGGACAAATGGTAAGGAAATCCGTCCACTAATGGTTAGGAGGTGATCTCAATTCTTATCTTTGACTGTTTATTTTCTAAAGAACCGGGGTTGAGTTTACCAAAAACTATCGAATGTTGTTTCGAAGAGACCGGGATCAGATATGTTATCCGAAAACCACTTCGATCAAACTCAAGCGTTTCGAAGTGAAGACATCTTGAAGATGATGGAATTGAAGATGGAGCTCTCAAGTGTTTCGTTTAGTCCCAAAACGAACTTGTATGGATGAATGCTGGCATTGCATTGTTGCTTGGAGGGCTGTGTTAACATTCCAAGTGGGAAGTGCTATATAAAAGGTAAAACGTAGCCTCATCAACCGGAAATGACTAAAACATAGGAGATGCAGTAGGGCTAAATGGTTCGCTCCCAAGTATGGTATGATCATCCTTATTTAGAGTCGATATTATCTCTCAAATTGTATGCTTCGGGGCCCATTAACGGGGAGGTGATCATATTTGGTACTACTAGTGAGGTGGTAGGCCAGTTTTGTGTTGGCAGGGGATCCCAGCGAGGTCCTCGGTGTTATTTTATCTAGAGATGCACCGTAACAGGCCGTGCCCTAGTAGCCCAGTCATTGTATGGAATCCATTCTTCAATACGCCTTTACCGTTTTAGTTGTATACCTATTATGCTGGAACTTAATTAATGTAACAATTTCGGCTATGATTGATAAGTATTTGTATCTTAGAGACTGTTATAATATCAGAGAATGTCATATGAAATGGTTTGGTTACTGTAAGGTAAAAACCCGTTCGTGTTTATGTGCGGCGTGGTCTTACGAGATACCTTTGATTTTCAAAGGTTTTCTATAACTTTAAAATCCAATTGGGTGTGACTGACTCGGGTGTTATTTATTTATAATGCTTGGGTCAGATCGAGCATATTACAGAATTAGTCAGGATGCTTGGAGCTTCAGGAGTCGAGTTAGAGGCCCAAAGATGTATGCATGTACATGGTTATTTTTTGCTGTATTCATTTGTTGTATTTATCAGCAAATTATGAGGATAGGTTGTTATAAGTGTCCGGACTGACATAAGTTAGTATACTCTGATTGATGTCTGTATATATCTATATATATATATATATTAAAATTTTGCTTTTGTGTAAATATTTATAATATATTATAGATTATTCGTTCCACTATGAGATTCAGTGTTGATTAGTTTTCTTTCTCTCTTCATTTTTATTGTTCCTAACTATTCGCATTTCCGTTCAATTTAAGTGATTCATGTGTGGTTGATTCTTTGGTTAAGTTGTACAGAAAAGTAGGTCGTTACAACATGGTAATGTTAAGAGAAAACTTTGGCTTTGGTGGGGTACTCATTAGAGATAGGGTCAGTAGCACTCTAGAATGAGTTTGAGTGTATATATATGAGTGCGTATTTGTTAGTGATATAAAAATGTTTTATATTGTGTTGATTGGTCAGTTAAGTGGCGTATGAATTCTGGCTAATACGAGTAACTAATGTTATTGATAGGAGTCTCTAAACACTTGAACAGAGCAATTCGACATAATATTGTTTTGGAATTGGGAAAATGAAATAATTTTACCTTGATTATATTTTATATATAAAGGAATAATTTTTTAGAAATTATTATAGTATATATGGTGTGCTTTGTTGTTAGAAAATGATAATAT
This sequence comes from Allium fistulosum, assembly GCA_030737815.1. Lineage (NCBI taxonomy): Eukaryota > Viridiplantae > Streptophyta > Magnoliopsida > Asparagales > Amaryllidaceae > Allium > Allium fistulosum. Next base: position 294,771,593 of record CM060908.1, on the reverse strand, counting down.
TTGATTATTATCATTTGTTGTTTATTGTTTATGTTCTAGAAAAAGCTGTTATTATTATAATGTAAACAAAGATAAACAATTAAGGAATGGTTTTATATAACCAAAGTGAAATTATATATATGGGGAAAATTGATAAATATGATTTGTAAATAAAAAGGATTTAAAAGGCGAGAATTTGAGAATTTAAATCCCGTTGATTTTGAAAAATGTTTTTCAAAGTTTTGGAAAATAATAATATTTTTTGGAAAATATTTCTAAATGGGAATATTTTAAAAAGGATTTTAAAAGAAATAGAAGCACTGAACTCACTTCGGTCGCTGGAAAATAATTTCGATGATGACTGCAGTACCTTCGACGTTCATTTTCGGCTTTCCAAAAAATGAATTGCAACCATTAGAATTTTGTTTTGGTAAAACTAGTTTTGATTTAAAATTCAAAAGCATGATTTGATTATAGTATCGTCTCAAAATAATTTGAAATAAGAACAGGGTGTTTAAAAACCTAGAGATTTTAATTTAAGTGTTTTAGGAAAATATGAGAAAATAAGTTTATAATTTATAAAATTTGGAAATTCGAAAGTTAAAAAAAACTTTTAAAATGGTTGAATATGAAGGTTAAGAAAAGCAAATTTGTAATAAAATTTAACTTAAGTTAAGTTAAATAAAATGAATTTTTAAAAGAAATTTGGCCTAAGTTAGGTTAAATAAAATAATTTTTGAAATAAAATTGATTGTGAATTGAAATGAATTAAGGAAATGAACTAATTAGTAAATTGAATATGGGTTTGGAATGTCATTGATAGAATTGGATATGAACTTAAGTTGTGAAGTGATAATAAACATGAGAAGTGTTGTATAAAATGTTATAATAAACTTAAGTAGAATTTTATGGAATGGTTCTTAAGTGATATTAGTATTAGAAGAATATACTAAGTAATAAATGAATGTGAATAAAGCAAAATGAGTAATGTTTATAAATAAATGAATGTGAATAGAAGAATTTGAATAGTGAGAAACCAATTAAAATAAATAGGTAAGTTGTGCGTATATTATTTTATTCGCATAACTGTTTTATCTAGATTCGAGCACATAATTTCAAGATGATTTACATTGGTCTGAACAACAATTTTTCATTCGATCCTCGACGGCGAACACTGTATATGGATTTTTGATTGATTCTGGGATTCTCTATCATAGTATATGGCTATACAAGGAGAATGACGGTTTCTAATCCAGGAATTGAATTTGAGTCCGCACTAGAGTAGTCGTGTGAATGATACTAGTTCGAAAGTGAAGTTGTGTGATCAAGCGAGCGATCAGATTTGGTATTGTGTATGGATGGTATATGTACATCGTACGAGCTTTAGAAAGTTAAATGTTGGCAATTGAAAATGTAAACAATATGGATATGGGTTATATGTTTAATATTATTTGTAAATAAGATGCAGGTATATAAAAAAGACACCTAGTTTGATGCCTTTGATTTCATAAGTAAAAATTGGTTGCCCGACAAATAGTTACATGGTTATATGTTGTTTGATTTGATGGTTTTATGATTGAGCCACTTGGCTTTTGTTTTTCTTTGGCTGATTTGGTCCATAGTGATGAATTGTAATTGTTCCGATCGAGCCGCACAAAGGAGACGCTGGCAATAAATTTCGAAAATTTAAGGTGTTGTAAAATTTTTGAGAAATTTTGGAAATCTTTTTGATAACTAAAATTTGATTTTGAGTTATAACCTAGATGATTTAATGGATGGAAATTAGTTGGTATCGGTGAATGAAGTTAAAGGCTTAAAAGAATTTGGTAATCTACTTCAACTAATTGGTTTGAAGGATTAAAGGGTTTTGGGGCATTTTTTTACTTACCAATTACGGGGATGAAATTCTTTTAAGGGTGAAAGAATATAACAACCCAAAATTTTAGTCGTTTAAATTTGGAATATTTAATTGATTTTAAATATCAAAAAGTTAATTTTATAAGTTAAATAACTTGAATTTCAAATATAGCGATTTATTGGGTAATTAAATTGTTGAATTTAATATTTGGAATTGTTTAAATAATTTAATCTTGAATTTAATGTGAATAAAAATGATTTCGAAAGTTGATTTAAAGTCTATTTGAATAAGAATGAAGATAGTAAACTTTTAATTTAGATTTAAAAGTGATTAGTTTGGTTTTTACAATAATTCGTTTTAATTAACGCGTAAAATAGCCCTCCGGGGCACTGTCTTGGATTTCGACGAAACCAGTGCCATTGGATCCATAATAGTGAGTTATTGTATGATAACGAATTTCATGACGATTGGATGTATCGTTTGGTCGTGCGAGCTCGAAACGTTTAGAAACTAATTATAGAGATTTATAATATAACTGGATTTGAAAAGCTATCTTCTGTATATGATCGAATTAGGTCTCGATACTAGTTCCATTGTGTTTGAAATATGGGTATTACATATAGAACGCTAGGTGGCACACCTCGATTGGAGTTCAAGATTTTCGAGTAGGTCGGGCTACATAATTTGAAATTATATATATTCCATACCCTAGCCCATGCTCTTTACTGTATATGCCATACCCCCACATCTTCAAGCCTATACCTCCTTACGCCTTCTCCTCTTTTACATAAACCATCTCCATTGAAGAAAGGAGGGAAAAATTTTCAAAACAAAATTTATACTCAACGAAAAATTCCAAAACTTTGGTCTTTGGGTGGCCTTTGGCAAGTTCTTCACTTTGGTATGCATACAGAAGGTCATAGCATCATTGAGTAGTTCGACAGTAAATGGATAAGAACTAGGGTTGCGAATTTTTGGAGTTTTAGTGGCCGATGCATGGAATGGAGTGTGTATTTGGTTTAGTTAGGTTGGAGAGCAGCTATAGGCCAAAGGAGGTGGAGTTCGGTGATCCTATGGCTCGCGTGACATTTGTACGACCCCGGGGGAGTGGATTTGGTCGCGATGATGGAAAAGAGAATGAAGGTGTCAAGCTTTGGCACTAAGGTGGAGTTTGAGGTGGGGGATTCATTGGCGAAGTCCGTAGGCGAGTTCGTCGAATAATGGAGGTGCTAGGGAGGAGGAGAGTGATCGGCATGGTGAAGAAGGAGCAACAGCAGAGGCGGGAATGGTTTTTTAGGGAAAGGTTTAATTATTAATTTTGGGTAATTAGTTGTTAAATAAAGTAATTAGTGGAATTGTTTATAATTTAAATATCGATAACTTAAAATTTTAATAACTCTCTCATACGAGGTTCAATCAAGGCGCAAATTTTTGCATTGCGCTCGTAATAATGTAAGCTTTGCAATGGAACTAGTTTGGATGAAATTGGATACTATTAAAATTTATGCTAAAATCAGATATTGTTCGATTTTAGTTCAAAACTAAAACGCCGCGGTGACAACTAGATTAAATGTGAGTTAAACTCACCTTTTTGGCTAACCAGAAATTTAATATAGTTGATAAACGATTGTTGATTGGATTTATGGATGATTTACTATTTTATTAGTTGATTTGCATATATTCCCTCCCTTAGAGCGGATGACCTATTATTATACCCGTCTAGTAGCGAATGATCCATATTATATAATTATATATTGTTGTAATGCAGGAAAACAGGTTGGAGGGATCCAACAGGATTTCTCACCACTGTTGATTTTAAATATATATTTATGTGCTGATATATACGAGTTGCGATGCAAGGGGATAGGTTGGAGGGATCCAACGAGATTTCTCGCCATTGTTGAATTGTTTTCAATAATATTCCGGTTATATGAATTAGTGATAACAAACATGATTTTTTGCACTATTGGTTATGACATCGTCATATGTTAAAAACTTAAACCTTATAGTGATAGAAAATCAATATCGATATCGGTTAGACTTTGGGTAGCTATTGGACTCAAATTAGTATTTCAAAATACTATAAATTTCCATTTGAGTTGGAATTGTTTAAAAAGTTGTTTATTTATATTTAATGTTGTTTTAAAAGTTATTTACGTATATTTAATATTGTTTAAAAAGTTATTTATTTATATTTAATGTTGTTTTAAAAGTTATTTACTTATATTTAATATTTATTAAAAGTTACTTATTTATATTTAGTGTTGTTTTTAAAGTTATTTATTTATTTATAATTAATGATTGTTTTAAATTTGTTTATGTATAATTAATATTTTTTAAGGGTATTTAACAATATGTTAATATTTTGAAAAATCAATTATTTAAATAATCAATATGGCTTGAGATTAATAACAATGATTTATTAATAATGTTTTGGAAATAAAATATTACTGTTTATAAAACTGGTAAAGATTTATTGATATTGTTTATTTAATAATGTTTTGAAAGTATTAATTATTACTTTAAGATGGGTTGAAGTTAATAAATCTTTTTTTTAAATGTTATTGTTAATAATTATTATTATAAAATAGTGTTTTGAAGTAAATGAGTTTATTTGTTTATAATGTTTTTGAGACGTATAAATTGAGCTTTATAAACAGACTTGGGTATTATATGGAAAGGCTTATAAAATTGTTAAAGGTTTAAAGGAAGATTATATACAACGTATAAGGAGTTATAAATGGTATGAGAAATGATTTAGAGATATTTATAAATGGGTTTAGAGGTATATTAAGGGATTTATAAATTGTCTTAGAATTGTGTAAAAGGAAATCTTCCTCCATATTTTGTGCATATACTTTTACCATTGAGATAAGTATATAGATATTTTCCAAGTATCAAAAATATAAGGATTTCTGAATATATCTTTGTAAATGTATTTTGATACAAATATTATAAAGTGATTTTAATTAATGAAAAGATTAAATTAAAGAGGCTAGTGGTTGCTTATGTACTTGACCAATGTTGGTTTTTTCCTATGGAATTAAATCCCTGATTTAAATGTGTGTTTGTTTTGATAATTAACTAACCAACTATAGAATTTGGACTTGAAACGTAACTTTGGAAATATCTAAGAGAAACACGTGAGTTATATGACACATTCATCTCTGATGATGCTGTACTATGCATATGAATCTCATTTCATTCCCCTATGACAATTGATAAGGAAATCCATCCACTAATGGTTAGGAGGCGATCTCCATTCTTATTTTTGAATGTTTATTTCCTAAAGAATCGGGGTTGAGTTTACCACGAATGTTGTTTCGAAGAGACTAGGATCAGATATGCTATCCGAAAACCACTTCGATTTAACTCAAGCATTTCGAAGCAAAGACATCTTGAAGGTGATGAAATTAAAGATGGAGCTCTCAAGTGTTTCATTCGGTCCTAGAACGAACTTGTACGGATTAATGCTGGCATTGCATTGTTGCTTGGAGGGTAGTGTTAACATTCCAAGTGGGAAGTGCTACATAAAAGGTAAAACGTAGCCACAAGCCTCATCAACCGGGAATGACTAAAACATGGGAGATGTAGCAGGTCTAAGTGGGTCACTTCCAAGTGGGGTATGATCATCCCTATCTATAGTCGATATTATCTCTCAAATTGTATGCTTTGAAGCCCATTAATGGAGGGGTGATCACATTCGGTACTACTATTCAAGTGGTAGGCCGGTTCTGTGTTGGCATGCACTACTACAAAACAGGCCATTTGCATCGGTTGTTTACCCCACTTTTGCATCAGTTCAACAACCGATGCATATGCAACCGATGCAACAGGCTTAACACTTTTGCATCAGTTCTGAAACCGATGCAAAAAGGTCCTTTTTGCATCGGTTGTTTACCCCCTTTTTGCATCAGTTCAACAACCGATGCAACAGGCTTAACACTTTTGCATCAGTTCTGAAACCGATGCAAAAAGGTCCTTTTTGCATCGGTTGTTTACCCCCTTTTTGCATCAGTTCAACAACCGATGCAACAGGCTTAACACTTTTGCATCAGTTCTGAAACCGATGCAAAAAGATCCTTTTTGCATCGGTTGTTACTAACAACTGATGCAAAATATCATTATTACGTACTCAAATAGACTATATATATATTGATTATAACAAACAATTATTGCATGCAATATTACAATTATTCAAAATTAAATTTGATGGCAAATACAAACTGAATAACATAATACCAAAATAAGAATATATCAATTACAGTGTTAATAATCTATACAAAATAAGTGTGGATACATCAAACTGTGCAACCATCTAGTTACATCAAATAACCTGCTAGTTACCTCAAACATACTTCTGTGCAAAAAAAAAACTACTGCATACATACATAACTTGCACATCACCAAACCTCTCACTGCCTTGTTTCATCACCAAACCTCTGATCATCCTTCTTCATCACCAAAACTTCTGTGTCCATCCCTTCTTCATCACTGTCAATACCCTCAAACAAACATATAACCTCCACCACTACTCACTTTCCATCAACCGTGCCTTGCCTCCCCTTCTTCCCATGATCACAACATTCACTACATCATATAACCCACTTTCTCAGCTTCGACAACCTCACAACCTTGGTTCAAGCATCTCAACCCCCTCCATCAACTTACTATCAACTGCATATAATAACCTCTCCTACATCTCCTACCAACATCATTACACCAACATCATCACACCACACCAACATCTCTGCAACAATACATCTCCACACCAACATCATCACAAACTTCTCCTACCATTTCATCCACCCTCTCTGTCCTTCACAGCTCACCACCCAGTAGCAAATCGCTGCCCTTCTGCCTTCTGCCTTCTGCCTACATCATCAACTTACAACTCCAAACTGCAATACATCTATCAATACTCAAAACTTCAGCCACAAAAACTACCGCACATTTGAACACAAAGCGACAATTCATAATAAATAAATAAAACTCAAAGGATCTTCAGTCAAAATTGCACAAGAAAAAATAAATAAAACTCAAAGGATCTTCAGTCAATTCTTGATGAGTAGGAATTAAACATACTACAGAAACTAATATGTAATAAAAGTAAGTTCTGAACATACTGTACAAGTGAGAAGCAAGATTTCCATTAGTCATGTAAACATATATAAGCATATGCTTTCCCTTTTCTATGCAATAGCCTGCTAAATTTACAAGATATCTATGATGCAATCTTCCTAGAAGTATGACCTGCAATTAAACATAAGCATATTAGAAGCATTTTTATATTCCGGCAATTCAACCAGGCCAATTTGTTGAAAAAGACCCTTTATAAAAGTCTATAAAAAAAGTTGTGTAAGCATGTCCTACGAACTAGAATATTTCTCCCCACTTTCAACTATCATTTAAAATTTCAACTGTCCATGAATTACAAAATTACCAGTCTACTAGTCGACAAACTCTTCGTTTCCAACTATCAAAATCTACAACTTTTTATTTTTTGTCTGATCTTATATTGAGGTAGAAATTTGTTTCGTACTTCTTGCTTAGTGCATTAGATGGTCAATGAAGATGTAGGAAGATACTCATTTATCCCCTATTGGATAACAAAGGTAGCATAATTTTTTATTTCATATTTTTACGTGCAATTATTCAACAAACATCATTAACTTCACATCAATACATTATAGAGCAAGCATGGGTTGTATATGTATCTTCATGAAAACAGCACAGATGGATTGCACATCAAGTTTGTTGTAAGAATATCATCCCAGAGATTGTAAACTAAGTTTACTAAGTCAAGCATTTCTCCAAGAAGCCTTTTTCTTTCTATATAAGATGTCATATGTGCTTCAAAAAGACTTATTGACAAACTATTATACCATTGTGTATAAGAATACCATCCCAGAGATTGTACCTCCGATTGAAACTCTTTCTCACCCTGTTTAGAGTTAGAAGCAAGCACTTTGACAGCTAATGTTTCACCAGTCGCCATTTGAGCTTTATAAACTGTACCAAATGCACCATGACCGATTACCGTTGTAAAATTATGAGTAGCTCTTTGTAAATCCCTGTAAATTAAGTATAATAAAATCCATGAAGATGTTATACTGTAAATTATTGTAAGGCTAAAAAGGTTAAAAATCTTGAAGCCTCAATATACTATATCGATCACTTACTATGTACAACAAAAAAAGCGTAAATAGCAGTAAAAGAAATGATATTTTACTCACCATATAATCATTTGGTTATCCCAGGAGTGAAGATCAAAGGATCAGATATCAACCTTGCAACAGAAGAAACGATAAAGTATTAATAGCCGGGAAATAAGATAAAAAAGACATATCTACTGTGATCATTAAATATAAGGAAACCAGTAATCACCAGATATAGAATACAGAAAATAGTCTAAGACTTGTTCATAGAAACAACATAGGAAGAAACAAAATCTGCAATGAATCAATGACTAACACACCGAAATTGCACTGAAAGAATGTCAATAGTTTGAATACATTGCATGAACCGTATGGTTGTGCTGTTTCAGTTTATCATCTATGCTTATGATGTACATAAATATTAGTATGGCCATCATTAACAAAATTCTTGGGAACTATCAGATCAGCATGGATTGATTAAGTTACTTGTTTCAGCATTTTTATTTTAAACTTATGTATTTATAAAGTAAGAAATACTAGTAATGAACTATTAAAGTAATACATGTTCAAAAATTACAAAAATTCTATACAAAATTTGATAAGTATTCGTGCAATATAATGTACTGATTTCAAAAATATCAGCCAGATTAATTTAAACAAAAATCACTATCGATTGAATTTAGTTTGAAAGAAAAACATATATGTATGTCTATTTCCTGAATTAATATGTACCAATTTTAAAGCTCTGCAAAATTTTCTTACTTCGTATGTGAAATCTTGACCAATTGAAAGTAAAGATATTTCTATAAAATCTATTAATGAAACCTTCAATGTCTTATTTGCACATCCATTGTAAAGCTCTGTAGTCGGTCATGACATAGATCATAAAAGGATTCGAATTCTTCAGGCATTAAAACTCCAGTTGTATATGAAAAATATTGGGATTACATCTTGGAAATTTTCTTCATTCTATCCTTTCAAGTACTTCATATACCGCAATATGCCAATGTGTACCTGTCAGCTATGAGACCTATCAACTTGTTCACCGAGGTATGAAACCAAACCAGAATCATTAGTCTGTATATGACATAAATAGATCACCAATAATTTTTTATGATTTGTCTTACATATTTGCACAATGAATCGATTATTTATCTTTTCCAACTTTTCAAGGTTCAGTGCTTTAGAATTCTTTAGTGTTAGTAATAGAAGCACGGTAAATCTAAGAAGTCAAAATTAAAAAGTCTATCGAATTGGGTGGTCCCATATATAGAATAATGCAAGGTATAGTATTTTGTATCGAACTAAGTATACATATCGGAGAGAACATGAGATAAATACATTGCCATGGCACAATTTTTCATGAAAGTCAACACATGAAGCTTGGCTACTTTACCTGACATATAATATGGAGACAAGTAATATATTTTACAAATGGTGACTTATCAATCAGAGATTGAAGATTACTGCAAAAATATTGATGACAAACCTCTACTGCTATTGCTATCGGAACTGACCAATCCTCACCTGACCTCTGCACTGCCAACAAACTTTAATTTCCTCTCCACCAAATCAACCAGCCCCATCTCCTTCAGCAGCCAAACCTCACCAAAAAATCGAAATCGCAACCTCACTGCTGAAAATTACAACTACGAGCATTGAAAACAGTAACCTCAAAGCAGTTCTGCAACCAAATTCCCCTCATAGTTGAACTGCTCAACCCACCACTCATGACCTCCGCCAACCGCCTGCAACCAGTCGCAACTTGTCACAACCACGACTTCGACACCCTCAAATTTCTGAACCAGCAATCGGCCGCAGCACCAACCTCACCTGAAACTCGAACAACCCACCCCCGAACATCACTGAACCATGCTCCTCCAACTCCTGAATCCTCAAATCGAACGCAATTTCACTTCAATTTTCGATAGCGACAACAATACCCTCAACAACTAACAACCTAAGCACCCACAGTAATCACCCAATTCGCGACAACCAACGACCACCTTTGCATCTCAATGTCACCCGAATCCAAAACGCGAACCTAACTATCTGAAACTAACTTCACCACCTCGCCCACCTCAACAATCCCCAATTCAACTTGAATCCGCCTCCATCACCTAAATCGAATCAAGAAAATTGACTGAATTGTGAAAGTTTGATTGAATTGTGAAATTGGGGCTCATCGTGAAAGTTGGATTTCAATTTTTTTTGTATAAGCTTTCTGATTATATAAACAAGTACGCGTGTAGTTGTTTTTGAGGAGGAGATTTTTTTTTCTGGGAGTGGGTTATTGAGGAGAAAGGAGTACATTTGTTCAAAATAGTTACTTTGGAGCCAATTTTTCATTATTTCCCTCCTAAATTTCATATTGCCATCAATATGTAGTTGCATCGGTTGACTTTAAAACCGATGCGACTAAAACTATTTGCATCGGTTGTTGGTGAGAACTGATGCAAATTTGATTTTTTTTACTACCTATTGCTTACCACGTATCAATTGCATCGGTTATTAAGATAGAACTGATGCAAATAGTTCTATTTGCATCAGTTTTTACTTCAACCGATGCAAATGAGGCGAAGCAATATGCACTTTTTGTACTAGTGATGGGATCTCGGAGAGGTCCTCGGTGTTATTTTATTTAGAAATGCACCGTGATGGGAGGTACCCCAGTAGCCCGGTCATTGTATGGAATCCACTCTCCAATACGTGCCTTTACGGTTTTAGTTGTATACCTATTATGATGGAATTTAATTTATGTAACAATTTCGGCCATGATTAATAAGTATTTGTATCTTAAACACTATTATAATATCAGAGAATTTCACATGAAATAGTTTGGTTATCATAAGGTAAAAACCCGTCCGTGTTCATATGCGGCGTGGTCTTCCGAGATACCTTTGATTTTCAAAGGTATTCTATAACTTTAAAATCCAGTTGGGTGTGTTTTTCTCACGCTGATTTTTCAGACTGACTCGGGTGTTATTTAATTATAATGCTTGGGTCAGACTGAGCATATTACAGATTTAGTCGGATGCTTGGAGCTTCAGGAGTCGAGTTGGAGGCCCAGAGACGTATTCACGTACATGGTTATTTTTTGTTGTATTCATTTGTTGTATTTATTAGCAAATTGTGCGAACATGTTGTTATAACTGTCTGGGCTGACATATGTTAGTATACTTTGATTGATGTCTATATATATATTACAGTTTTGCTTTTGTGTAAAGATATATTGTATATTATAAATTATTCATTCTGCTATGAGATTCATTGTTGACTATTTTCTTTCTCTCTTCTTTCTTCTTGTCCTTAACTATCCGCCTTTCCGTTCAATTTAAGTGGTTCATGTATGGTTGATTATCCGCTTAAGCTGTACGAAAAAGTCGGTCGTCACAAAAATCCAAGGAGTCAACCCAATGAAGGATTTGAGGTTGGTTTTAGAAATATGTAAGAAAACGAGCACATACATACATATATATATATATCTGTATATGTATATGCACATATATATCATTTTTGAATAAACTTAGTATGAAACAGTTTAATTATTACTTATATTACTTATATGCAATATGTTGTTGATAATGAAATCAGCGATACTTTTATAAAAATCACGTTTGGTCCAATGATGAAATACAAAAAATGCACAATCTTGTACGTAAACGGCTTTAAATTTCATAGGAGTTTGGAGCTAGTAAAACTACTTATAGTAGCGGGGTATGTGTTTAAGGTGATGGATAGGGTGATGATTATAAGATTATTATAGAGTGTTATAGGAAATAATTGAATTCATTTATTCTATAATATCAAGCTTAAAATATTGTTATTCAATTGCGACTGGTTTGATACTACTCCTAATGTAGGAGTATGTCGTATACATAAAGATTATCCTCTTATTGAGGTAAATCATAAAAGGCGATATAACGGAAGTGATCCATTTGTGCTAGCGATTCAAGCTACACAAGTTTATTATGTTCCTTATCCTGCAATGAACAACAACAAGGATGACTGACGGACCGTCATTAAAACAGAACCTAGATGGTCATTCAATAAGCAATCCAGATGGCATGGTGAGTGGATAAGCAAGCTGTAACGAATAGGAATTCGCTTCTATTTATTTCGCATTCATTGATCTAGAACAAAGGTACATGACCTACTACCTCACATATGCAATGAATCACTAATCACTACCCCCTAGTCTCTTGCTCCTGTATGGCTACCGAGGTAGCGTAGCTCCAACATCCAGTATATTAATTGGATCTCTTGTGAGAAGGAGTTCACTGCCACACCTGTAGATCATAACCGATGATCAGCCGTACCAAAATGATCTAAAGGACAATGAAATACTCTAGAAAATAGAAGGTGCCGATGGAACAGGTACACTTAACAATGAAGTATTTAATGGAGTTGAATTAAATGAAGATGTCAAAGCTAATGATGATGATGATGATGATGTCGAAGTAAATGAATATGAATATGGTGATAATATTGTAAATTATGATATTGATAATGATGTTGACAATTGGCAGCTTATATATAATTTATTGAAAGACCGTTTTCTCTGTTTGTTATGCCATCTCTAAAATATGAAGATGGATTTATCATTCTTTATTATATTGTATACATCGGTATATGTATTATCATAATAGATATGTCTAATCGACGCTGACATGACTATGGTGGCTCATCATCAGGTCAGGGTGACTGCCACTCATCACAGCATGATGTTAATAACGCACATATGATATCATCATTCATTCAGATTATTGATACTCCTGATGCTCCTATGGATGGTACCGATCCATCTACCTGTGCATCTGAGATGAACTCTTCCATATCCATCCACCGACTTAAGGTCTTCCAAGTGACCGAGGATCGGGGTGAGTAATTACATACACACATACACTCACATATACATACACATTCATATATATACACTCACACACACATACACATACACATACATGGACATATACTCACACACACACATGTGTATAATAATTTACTAATTAAATATTCATACATTCATATATATGTACAACTATGATTTCAGCAACGACACCACATCTGATGCCATCCCTAATGGATTGCTTGCATATATCATGACATTTTGGCCTAGATTTAGTGACATTTCCGAAGACATGAATATAGTCATGTTTGAGAAATTTATGGTAAAATGATTTTATTACATAACACACTATATAAATATGTATGTCATTTTGTTCTCAATATATTCAATATGCATTTACAGAGGAAATTCTCTTAGAAAGAGAGTGTTCATGAAGAGTTGATGAGACGAGCTTGGTCGGCCCCAACATCTAAAAAATATCGTGAGTGGACATACGGTATGTGTAGTCATGGCAAGAAGCCTCCAGCCATTGCCCAGGAGATATACAAGTAGTTCTTGCAGTATTAAGAGAGGGATGAATTCCCAAAAATATCTACTTGGAATACTGTATGCAGGGATAAAAATCCTACATTGCATACTAGTGGCTTTAGAACATAGACAGATCATCATAATGATCTGGTACGTATTTATTGTTAAACTTATTTAACTATTTAAATAAATGAAAATAAACTTATATGATAGTGTACTTAATTCAAATTTCAGTACGAAGAGCCACATAATGAGCCTACATCTTGGCAACCCTATTGTAGGACTCACAAGATTGAGTCCACTACAATAACTATGTAGGTGATGCTTCTACTGAGATTGCAGTATGTTATCCATAAAACTTCATTTACATAATATTTACATGTATATACATGTATAAAATTCTAATGAATACATAAAATGCATAATAGGCAAAATAAGGGACTAGGATTGAGGAGCTTTAGAGTCAAGGCATGGAGATAGCAAGTAAAGTGGACGAAGATGTATTCCATACACTCACTAGAGTTGAAAGGGCGGATCGTAAGGTCAACTAGGATAATATTCCGAGGGTACGTAATAGTTTAAACATTCATTATATGCATATGATATTAATTATATATGTATACAATACTATATACATACATACATACATACATACATACATACATACATTCATACATATATGTATGTATGTATAGTATAATATACTATACGTATGTATATATTAATTTTAAATCCCAAGAACCACATGTATATATGTATGTATTTTATACGAATGCTTGGTATAATTAATTTTGAGTTATTTTAAACCCCAAAAACCACATGTAGACTTAATAAATTAATAAGTTATTTTAAATCCTAAAATCATCATTTTAAAAGTAAATTAAGTTTGAGCTAAAACATATAATTTAAGTTAGTCAATAAATTAAACAAATATGTAATTAAGTTAAATTATAAATTGAACAAATTTATAATTTAAATCACTCAATAAATTAAATAAATTTATATAGAATCGAGTTAAAGTATGAATTTTATTTCAGTAAATTATACAAGAGTATATTAGAGTTAAAATTAATTTTTTCTAAATCATCGAATAAATAAAATATTTATACATGTTAAATCACTCAATAAATTAAACAAATGCAGATATAATCAAGTCAAATTATAATTTTTTAATAAATTAAATATGATTATGTTTGTAGAAGTTAAATCACTTAATAAATTATATATATATATATAATTTGGTTAAACTGTAAGTATTGTTTTAATAAATTACACTAGAGTTTATCCGAGTTAAAATATCATTTTCTAATCACTCAATAATTAAACAAATATATAAGTTAGATCACTCAACAAATTAACCTAATGTATATACATTGAGTTAAATTATAATTTTTTTTCAATAAATTAAACAAGAGTATGTTTGTACAAGTTAAATCATTCAATAAACTAAATATATATACACATACACATACACATACATACATACATACATATAATTAAACAATACATGGTTAGCACAGATGTAAATTTTTTGTTTCAATAAATACAATAGTTGAAATAAAAATTACTTATTATTAACAAATAAATTTGGATAAAACATAGAGATCGTCATTAGATAGAGCTTCTACATTTAGCATAGGTTTAGAAGAAGAAAACCGGTAGTTGAAGTCACATGTCGGTAAGTTAAAGAAACAACTTAGATTGCTTACGGATGCATCTTTATGATGCTTTCCAAATGAGGACATTTATGTTGGTGGTTGGTGGTGATGGAGCTGGTGATGTTGGGGAGGGTTCAATCGAGTAGGTATTTGGTTATGTATATTCGATTTCTTTGGAGATGTATAATTGGTTTAGACGAGATATATATTGTTTGTTAGGATATTTGGTTTGCATATTTGTGTAGGTACCGTTGTTGTTGTTTTGATATTTACCTACGGATTATTTAGATACTTGATTTGTATTGTGGTGGTTATGGTACTGTTTAATTTATATTGTGATGGTGATGGTATTGTTTGGTTTGGATATTTAATTGGATTTGTATTATGATGGTGATTAAATTTGTGTTGATATATGATTTGATGAAATGTATATAATTTGAGTTGTATTATGATGATGATGATATTTGTGTTGATATATGATTTGATTTGTATTATGATGGTGATGATATTTGATTTGACGAGATGTATATGAATTGTGATATATATACGAATGTGTAATTGAGGTGTGAAAGGCAGCCGAAATGTTGCAATTTTATTTCAGCCAAGGCGTTGGAAAGCGTATGTAAATAAGAAAAACTAGTTTTCGCATTTTAACCTGGCATTGGTAGGTTATCGAAAATGCGTTGGCAATTCATTTTTTATAATTTAAAATGTAGTCGATAAGGTATAGAAATGGCGTCGATAAAATGTCGTTGGTGTGGTGTTGACAATATGTCATCTATAGGGCATCGGTAACAACACCACACATGCCATCTTTAAGGCTTCAATAGATTTTTTCTAACATACTTTTTAACTAACAACTAAAGACATCGGTTTGGCATTGGTATGTCATTTACGATGCTCCACCGATGCCTTTTTAGCATCGGTAATGGTATTGTTTTTGTAGTGACCATTCTAAATTGCACCATGAGAGAATGTTAAATCAACATTAACGTGGTAAAAACAAACTTATATCCATAACATGTATTAAAATAGATCTAAACTTGTAATAAGTCTTGAAAAGTGAGCTAAACTGATTTAAATAGCCAATAAAAAACATATTTCGAAACATGCATGTACTATAAACATGAACCACCCATTTTACTACTTCCTGCACTTCATTATCTGATTAGGTTCCTACAACGAAAGGGAATGTACCACCTTACCCTTCCAGCATTAAAGCAACTATCCACATCAAAATCTTTATAATGAAAGGTTTTAACCTCATCCTTTGCTTTCTTCATAATATTCCTATTCATCTAATGTTGCACAATTTCGACTTTCAAATTCACCACTTGCCACTACTTATAAGTTCATGCCTCTCAGGTATCTATTTTGGATTGGCTAATTCAACTTATACACCAATAATTACTTAGTATACACAAAAAAAGTACAAAAATGTATATAATGAAAATTACTTTATATATAAGAGAGTAAACGCGGCAATTCCAAAATTTATCGTAAATTATTAAATATGTAAAAAAATCTCATTCAAAATAAAAGATGTTTTTTGTAATTTACATATTATATTATGATATATTAACTAAATAATTAATTTAATTATATTTAGTAGAAAAATACTTAAATGATATGTTACGTGATAATAATTACAAAATGTTGTAATCATGAAAAATTATCACAATATTAAATGACATATTATTTTAAATACTCCATATCAAGATGTTTTCAGAAAATATATGTCGATACATCTGTTGAGACCAAAGTACGTAACGCTTTTCAAATGTTGGGTGGTGTATTAGTAATGCCTAATGCAAGAACCAAGGGGTTACATACTAATAGTTATTGGATAACTATAGAATGACTTGTCAAAAAGTTTCCTATTAGTTAACAACAACTAAGTCAAAGAGAAAATCTAAAGTGATGATATTACATAGTTCTCTCGAGTTGAGAAAACTATTGAACTTCAATGTGAATACTCCTTTTTATTATAGTTAAATAATGACATAACGACCATCGAGCGACTACAATTGGGTCTGAGTTGAAGCACAAGAAGTGAAACACTATTCAATAAATAATTTGTCTTCTCATTTATATGAGGTCAGTATCATGATCGACTAGAGTCAACTCAAAGTCAAAATCTCTGGCTAGAGTAGTACGGTTAATAATAAATGTTATTATCGATAGACTCGTTAGTTGATACCCAAAAGGTCTCGGATCCGTATTCAAAAATGCGAATATTATCCAATATCTGAAAAGCAGATGCAGATATCCAAAAAATATTTTCGAATGTAAATGCGGATATGAGTGTATCTATATTCGAAATATTCGTCCGTCCTGAAATTAAGTACATTTTTTATAATTCTATTATCATTTGAAATGGACACTGTAATAAAATATTTTAAATCCATTTCAACATTACTTTTAAAGTTGTATTTTAGTTTACCATCGGATCTCATATAAAACAATCCTAAGGCTTATAATACGCTTACCATTTTAAAACCCCATTTACTAAGTCTAAATTATTTAAACGCTTCCATTTTCACAATTTCGCTTTCACCTTCCTATTTCCTCAATCCTACTCAAACTCTAACTTACCGTAATCTGAGAACTTTGTATTTACTAAGTTGCATGCTTGTTCTTTTTTTTATTTGTTTATTCAAATTGTAATATTATACGAACTAATAAATTTAGCACGTGGCCATAACTTTTTACAATATTTTATGGATTGTATTTTTTAATTGAAAAATAAAGTATTATATTTTATTAGTTTTTATGCTCGATTGTTATTTGAACACCTTGTGAATTGTGATGTTTTTATTTTAAAATTTCAAATTGAAAACGTAATTCAGCTTTTGGATGCAGATTTTCGAATATCCAGAAATATCTGCATTCTCTTTTCAGATGCGGATATTTTCGAATATCTAGTAAAATTCCATGGGTGTCGAAAGTGGATGCAGATGTAGATTTTGATTTTCGGATGCAAATGCAAATTCAACGATATCTGCATCCATTGGCAACCCTAATTATTGAACCAAGGACTTTGTTTGTGGATTGATCTATTTGAATGTGGGTGATATGAAAATTCTGACCAAAACTAAATTCCATAAATTCTAAAATGATATAGTGTTGACGAAGAGAATTAGTGTAATTAATCTTTACTAAAAGGTCTCGCTTAAATTGTAAAATTGCATTTTACCGATGAGATTTGTAAGCAATGAACTAAGTTAGATTGTCACATCACTGGCTAAGATGACTTATGAACATTTGTAGTTTAATTATTTGAATATTAATCGCTAGTTGAATCACACCTATGAGTCACACAACTGAATCTATTCTATCGAAGAATAACCACTTGATTTAGTTAATTTATAATAATTATAAATTAATTAATAGTTGTGAAGTATTAATTATTATTATATTTATTGCATGTGGTGTAATTAATAATATAGAGTAGCCTCTAGAATTCTTTGGGATGTTATTAGTAATTTATTAGGTGCATACGTAAAAGTTGTACATGTCTGTATTGATATACGATATCGAAAAGGACTTACACTGAATTTAAATTAAATAAATAATCAAATGTGAGTATGATTTTAGTTCATCATTGACACTGTCAAGGCCGCCTAGGAATGGGGAGAGAAGGAGGTGGCTTTATGTTTGAATTGGTAAGAGAGAAGCATGTAGATATTTTTCTTTAGATCGCACTATTTATTCAGACCTTGGCCTCCACTTTTTTAATAACTTTTTGCTTCTCTCTTTTCCATTCTTGGCCACAAGCACCTCCTTCCTTAACTCCATTTTTCTTACTTCATTTACATCCCATCAATTCATACTAGTAGATGCCAATTGGCACGTCATCTGTTTGTAGTAGTGGGTGCTGATTTGAGAGATCAAAGGAGCTTATATTGGTCAACGTGTGTATCTACGACATCATCTTAGGGTAATATTATATTTTATCTTATTTATTGATCTATGTATGACACACATATATAATCACTTTAATATATGTCGATGCCTACTATTTTGTATGTCAAATTTTACATCAATGTTCATTTTATAATATGAAACTGTTTATTAATTTTCTTTTAGTTCGACCATGCCAATTTATTTAAATTAATTTTAAATAAAATTATTTATTATTTTTAAACATAATTTATTTATTAAATCTTATATTAGTAAAATTGTTTTCATGTTAAACTTATCTATATTATATTTCCTTAAAAATGTTTTAAGTAAATTTTTTTTACTTACGACCATACTATATTCAATAATAATAAAAAATTAGTTTAATTTTATTTACATATTATATTTAAATTTGAATTATATATATCTATATTTATATTATTGCACATACAATTTTATTTGCATTTAAAGATGATAATTATGTTGGCTGAAACATATATTATATATATAATTTATTTATTTATTTTTAATATATATAATTATGTGTACATATATGTATATAAACTACATATGAATAATAACATTGTTATTTTCAACAGTCATTACTAAATTAATATACATACATATATATATATATATAATTTAAATAATTAAGTTTAGTATTTATGGCTTCTCTTCCCGCTTCTCTCTCCTCACGTTCCTCAAATTTGCCTATATATATATATTCAGAAAAAAGTTTGATTTTCATGGCTTCTCTTCTCGCTCCTCCCATTCTTCGAATTTGCCTATATATATATTTAGAAAAAAGTTTGATTTTCATGGCTTCTCTTTCGCTTCTCTCTCCTCCCATTATTCAAATTTGCCGCTTCTCTCTTCTCCGGCCATCCCATTTATCCTTTCTCTGACACATCCTTCTCCATGTCCCATCCAATTTGCTCCTAATCCTCCTCCTTCCTCTTTACCTCCTCTTCCTATCTTTGGTCCTTCTGTTCCATCTCCCTCTACTCCCTTGCTTTCTTTGTCTTCTTCTTCCCCTATCCAGCCTCCTCCCGCCCACCT
The DNA here is from genome assembly GCA_030737815.1 of Allium fistulosum. Taxonomy (NCBI): domain Eukaryota; kingdom Viridiplantae; phylum Streptophyta; class Magnoliopsida; order Asparagales; family Amaryllidaceae; genus Allium; species Allium fistulosum. The sequence goes on along the minus strand of CM060908.1, from coordinate 294,751,601 downwards.
TAATCTCTTAGAACTCCCTTTCAAAAGAAAACCGCGAAATGGGGGTAAGTACAATCCAGTTGAGATTCCCTTGTCCTTTGCTAGAGATGCTTTGATTCCCTCTGCTGATGTGTTGAAAGCAGGAAATGAAGCGTGGAAGGAATATCTTATAGGATTATTTCTTGACAAACCTTTGTCTTATACAGCTGCAATTCAACATCTTAAAAAGGTATGGCGACTCAAGGGATCAATTATAGTTAAATCTAATGGATTCCTCTTTCTCTTATTGATGTCTTGTGAGGATGATAGGAAGTGAATCTCTGAAGCTGATCCAATAATCATGAAAAACAAATTGTTTATTATAAAACCATAGAATCCTTCAGTAGGTGATGGTTGTGGAAGCATAAAATCAGTCTCTGTTTGGATTAAGCTTTACAATATTCCCCTTTATGCTTAGTCCCACCTAGGCATTAAATGGCTAGCTTCAAGGTTGGGGAAGTTCTTTTGTATGGATGAGTCGATTGAAAGATTAGAAAGGATTGAATTTGCTAAGTGTGTGATTGAAGTTTCACCAGAGAAGGTGTTGCTAGATCATTTCCCTATACAACTCTTGGATTAAAGCAAGCAGGTAGTTCAAGTGAGTTATTCGTGGAAACCAGAAATATGTGTAGTATGTAAAGAGTTTGGTCACCTGAAGCAAGATTGTCTTGCTGTTAACAATGTGGATGTTGAAAAAAAGAAGAAGACCCCATTGAGGAAAAAGTCAAAGACAGTGAAAGTAGGGAGGAGGTTAAGTTGAATAGGGTTAGGAGTAATAAGAAAACATGGAAAAGAGTTGCTATTGTTAAGAGGAAACATAGAAGTGCTCCTGTTAATAAACAAGTGAATGGAAATGAAAACGGAAAGGAGGTTGAGAGAGATGTTGAAGGAAGAAATTTAAACGAGGTAGGTAATATAACCGAGTTACAAGTTTAAGTGAAGTTGTTTCTAAGGCAAAAGTGCTAGATCTTACCACTTCTAATAAATTTGCAGCTTTAATGGTTGAAGAGGATCAGGTGAATGATGTTTTGTGTGATTCAGAGCATGAGATGGCAAAGGAGGAAAAAATTGTAGGTGAAAAGGATTTTTCAAATGAAGTGGTGTAACTTCCCCTATTTGGAAGCCTAAAGCTAAGCACTACAAATGTTGCAGTCATCCATAGTATTAAATTTCAGTGACTAAATACGGTAATGTTAATGGTATCCATAATATCAAAAGCACTTGAATATGTAATAAAATCATCATAGATTAAAATAATTTTCTGATTACATTTCAAAACAACGTTCCATATCCAAGTTTCATAATCCCAAACGTTTCCCAGGTTCAGATCAAATATAATTATTACAAAATACGCCAAGAGCGACATATGAAGATTCCCCCCTTGGTTGACCAAATTACTGTATAGTCATAATTGACTTAATACAACACAGCGGAATCAAACAAAATAAAACAACAAATCCTAAATAGCTATCCGTCAGCCACCTGCTTATCTCCGGAAGATTTATTCGCCAACCTAATAAAACCTAAAAATCCTCAACCCTCACTCTACTCAAATCAATTTTGAGCACCCGAGAGTTTAAGGGGAAAAACATAAACTTCGAGTCAGACATAAAGCCTGGTGTGAATAATACTATACATCTCAGTTATTTGATATTAAGTGAGACCACACCGCTTAGCGGAACGAGTTTCCCCTTACTAACATCCTTTTAAAACATATCTTTTGCAAATCATAATCCTACAACCAAAACTGGTTAAAACCGTAAAGCATTATCATGTAAACATACATATCAGGTAACAAATGAACTATCTGTCCGAACATTATAGTTTTGTTTGGCTAACTACTAACCTTTAGCTGACTCGGGCCTACCAGACAATATAAACAAATAATCTAACATCTGTTAGATACTCCTCTACTAAACGGTCTGTTTCTAACTTATCTTCTCCCAGGGTTACCTGATCCTAATGGTTTTGCGGGCTCACCAATAACCTAACTCTGTACAAATATATATTCCCTTCTGTGTGTAACATAATTTTAATCTTACCTGTGACAAAGCCCTACATACTAGAATTTTGGAATAAATTAGCTGGGGCTAATAGCTAATGTATAGGGCGCGACCCTATACCAGTCCCATCTGGTATACAATTATCTGAGACATTTTACTTAAGGTAATCTTCCCTTAAATTTTCGTTGAAAACCTTTTCTTCTCAAAATGATTTAAACCTTTAAATAAAAATTAAACAAGGAAAATATATACTCTATGCTTTATTCAAATCATCTTGCCATGTTATATATATACTGTACTCAAATCTTTGTTGATGAAATCATTTAAACCTTTGAAAGTACCTCTTTTGAATCCATTGAAAGTACCGCTTTCAAAACCAAGTGAACCCTTCTTTATAACCCAGGCCGAAGGGCCAAAACGTTCCTTTCAAAACCATTCATAATATTTCTTTCGAAACTATTGAAAAACCTTTCCTTCGAAAGCTATAAAACCTTAGACATCCTATCTTCAACACACTTAAACATTGCCTTTCGAAAAGATTGGAAAACTTCCCTTTCAAACCTTTCGAAACCATTGGGGAACCACCCCTTCAATACCTTTCTTTGAAACCTTTCGAAAGCATTAAAACCTTTACAAACAGCAAACCTTTCGAAGCATTTAAGTTCAATTCAAACATATGGAAGCACCTTTCGAAACCATTTAAAATTAACTCCTTCGAAACCTTTGGGTTCTACCTTCAACAGAGCAAAAGGGTCATAAAACATTTAAGTTGAAAGCACTCTTTCGAAAGCTATTCCTAAGTAAAGAAGTGATGGTGTCGAAACCAACCCTTCCGAAAGCATTGGAGAAGTGACTTGGGTTTAAAGCAAAGTATACCTTTCGAAACCATTGACTTCGAAAGGTAGAAAAAGCTGAAGCTAGGGGTTTCGACCCCTTCAAAAGCATTTACTTAATACAAAAGGCGCAACCCATTCAAAACCATTCCTTTAAACAATTAGACCCAGTCGAAAGCCAACCAAGTCGACAACAAACACTTCTAAAGCAAGGCAGGCGCGTTTTCAATTAAAAGCTAGGCAAAGTTTCGACCCCTTTGGAGCCCTTAACTTCGACCCAGTGCCTTTCGCCTTAGTCCAATTCACTACGTACCAATTACTTGGTACTAGGCGCATTGGTTTCGATGGTAGTGAAGGCGAAAGTACTTGGTCGGAACCCCTGATGCCGAATGTAGCGAAACAAAGCTGATTTTTACTTTAAAAAGAATTTCTTTTCAACTAACCTGCCTTGTTTATCAAAATATTATTGGTTGCTAATTCTCTTTTCTAAAAGAACTGCCAAGATTTCAGATTAAACAATTTAAATAATTTACAAAATGTCCCTTCTCCTTTTATAAATATATAAAACTTTTAAGTCCCATACCTTAAATAATTTTATATATTCATCAATACACCTAGGAAAATTCTACAAAAATTCCAAAAAATCATTTTAAATATTTTTTCTAACATATATTAATTTCAGACCCAAAACATCTTTTATTTAGCCGTAAATAATTTTAAACCCAAATAATCATTTTCTTCACTATAAAATTTATATTAAATCCACATTAATTCAAAAAATTATGAAAATTGAAAAACATCTCTAAAATATCATTTCTGATCTAAAGCTAAATTCGCAAGGCATTTGGATATCATTTAATAGGGTTTTCACACTAAAACATATCATAAAACCAATATGAATAATCATAAATCATCAACAAGCATATATAAACATTTTATCCTTTAAAATCATGACATAACATTGCAAATATATTCGGATTATCCTTAAAACCGAAAAAATTAGAAAATGAGATGTAATCATTATTCACCTTAGCTATGAGACTAAGGAGTTTGAGATTTGAATAGCTTTGATTTGATTAATCTTCTTCCTTAGCTTTTCTTGTTTATCTTCCTCTTTCTTGCTAATAGTGGTCGGCCTCTGGTTCAGTTTGATATTGCAAATGAACGTATGAATGAATTCCTAAGGGTTTAAGGTATAAGAATTTCTTATTCCAACTTTGCCTTCACCTATTACCCATACTTATTTAAATTCATGTTAGCTCATTTTAATTTATTCATTAACATGGCACGGCTACCCCTTAGTTTAATTACATATCTCAATCCCCTAATCATCACATTATTTTATTTAATTTAGCTAATTAAATATCCTAAATAATGTTACTAAAAATTAGGGTCATTACAAGTGGGTTGTAGTAAAGATGCTGTAAATGTTTTAGCATTGAAGGAAGTAAATGAAACTGCTTGTGATACTGAAACTATGCATGTATGTACCAATATCGTGTGAGAAAATGATATTTTAGTGCACCAAGCTTGAACTTATGTGCGAGCCAGGGCTGCACCCTCCAAACAGTAATCCCCAATATAGTTATCTCTCAATAACCTTCTGCTTTGAATTTAGTGGATAACAATTCTTTGCTTGCAATAAGGGATACATGTAAAATTAATGTACATGTTCCCATGCTTGCAACCAATCAAACTTCATTTCGTCAATCTCTCCTATTTCTAGATCAAGTTCCTTAACAAATTCAACCTCCCTTTCTCCTTCTCATCCAAATAAATCTCTCAATCCTATTTTTGATGATATTGTTTTGAATGTCAAGGAGTCTCCAACTAACTATGATCATATCAAATCTTCCCCAGGTTGGGCATCTCCTCCTTTTCTCAGTGGTAGTGTTCTGTCCAAATCTCAAGTAGAAGCAAAATCAGCTCATATAAAATCAATACATAATAAAAAATATAATAAAAATATAGGGTTTGAATAAGATTGTAGCTTCTCTCTCTAGTCTGTTTCCTCTATCTCTCCTCAAGTTAGAAATATACAAGTCTCCAACCACACTAATTCTCCTTCAACAAGGAGCAAGTAAAAACTCAACCTCCAATCCCTCTATTTTCCAATATGTTACACAACTTTGCAGTATGGAATATAAGGGGAGCTCACAACAATATTAAACAAGATCAAGTCGAAAGCCTGACCCATCTTTATAATCTTCATCCTTTTGGTATTCTTGAAACTAAGCTAAACTCCTATCTTACCTCATGTGCTGCCAAGTATATAAATTCACTTTGGTCTCTCTCATAATCTTTTTGATGCTCCTTTTGGGAGGATTATGGTTATCCACAACCCTCAAACTTTCTGTCTTTCCTCAATTCTAATCACAAGGCAGCTCATGCACTTCCACGCACTGCACATCCCTTCCTCTACTTATTTTTATCTATCTATTATCTATACTGATAATTCTAATGACTTAAGGCAAAGACTTTTCAATCTTCTCCCTTCCCAAAGGCAAGATTCCCATCCATGGATTGCCATGGGTGTTTTAATAGCTACCTTGATTTTGATGATAAGATATGAGGGAATCCTTTAACAGCTAAGGAAATAATGCCTCTTAACATAGCAATCTCTAATTCTTCTCTCCTAGCCTTCAAAAATTCCAATGCCAAGTTCTCTTGGAATAATAGAAGTAGAAGTGGTACCAGAACCTTTTCCATAATGGATTATGCATTTTGTAACTTTATAACTCTTGCAACTTGGCCATCCATCTCTTCTTTCTTTCCCCAGCCAATCCTTTCTGATCACTCCCTAATTATTATCTCATCTAGCTTGTCTGCTGTGAAAGTCAAAAGAAGTTTTAAATTTTTTAACGCTTTGGTTTGTGACCCAGATTTTTTAAACATAGTTAATGCTGCATGGGCTAACAATTATTTTGGCAATCCTATGTACATTCTAAGCAGGAAATTAAAGGCTACAAAGTCCTCTCTTAAGAATTGGGCCAAACTAAAATATGGAAATGATGATCAATTGTCCATAAAACTCAAAGAAGATCTGAAGGCAGCTCAAAACCATATGATGGCTAACCCTAATGATGAACAAGCAACAAGTGAAGAAAGCAGGCTTTTCTTAGTAGTAAATGAAGCCTTATAAAGTGGAGAGAGTATGAACAGACAAAAGTTAAGACAGAAGTGGGCCGAGCATGGTGATAAAAACTCAGCTTATTTCCATGCCTCTTTGAAGATAAAGTAGGCAAAGACCAAATAACATCAATTATGGATGAAGTTGGCTTGCTGCATTCCTCTCTTGAAGCTGTGGACATGTCCTTATTGAATTACTATTCCAATCTCCTAGGCAACTCTAGAAAGTTTCCCCCAATTTAAACTAGATTTCTATCATTATCTCCTTAGAATCAAGCCTGATGACATAGTTATCCTCTCCTCTCCCATTTTTGATGAAGAGAAAGTGCTATCTTCTCATTGGATAAAAATGCAAGTGGTGGGCTTGATGGCTTTAATGCCACCTTCTTTACATGTTATTGGGATGTAATTTCTTCTGGTTTGCTTAAGGCAGTTCATAACTTCTTTAACAAAAGCAAAATGTTGGGTGTTATTAATGCTACTAATTTAGTTCTAGTTCCTAAGTCCTCTCCAGTAAGTTCTGTTAGTTCCTTCAGACCAATCTCATGTTGTAACGTGGTTTATAAATGCATTTCCAAAATTTTGGCTTCTAGACTCATGAGTGTGCTCCCTAACCTGATTTCCCTTGACCAAGTTGCTTTATTACCTAAAAGAAGCATATTAGATAATGTTTTACTTGCCCAGGAATTAATCAAAGGTTACAATAAGGCCCAATCCTCTCCCAATCCAATGTTAAAGTTGGATTTGAGGAAGGCTTATAACAACATTCATTGGACTTCCATAGCGAGAATTATGGCAATGATGAATTGTCCAAAACATTTTGCTGCTTTTATTTTCACTTGCATTTCTACCCTTAGATTCTCTCTTAACTTCAATGGTAAATCTCTTGGTATTTTTAAGAGCAGTCAATGCATAAGACAAGGAGATCCTATCTCCTCTTAACTCTTCATTTTAGTCATGGAAGTTTTCGCATACATTTTAAATACAAAATTCCAAGCCTCTTTAATTAAGTATCACTCAAAATGTAGGCATCCCCAAGTTACATCCCTCATGTTTGTAGATGATGTTATGATTTTCACCAAGCCTGATTGCTCTTCCATCAATTGTATTATCCATGCTTTGGACAGTTTTTCTTGTTGGCTAGTCTCAAACTAAATTTGCAAAAGTCCTATATGTTCGTTTCTGGCGTGCCCTAGTCTTTATCTGATGCCTTGTTTTTTCATCTAGTTTGCAACCTATGTCAGAAAGCATGAACTACCTAGGTATTCCTCTAACAAGTTCTAGGGTAACAACTGCTTAGTGCCTTCCTCTATTCACTAAAGAAACTGCTTCTTTGAACTGCTGGGCAAATAGATTTTTGAGTCAAGTAGGAAGGCTAATGTTGATTAAATCTATGAGCTTCTCTATGATATTTTATTGGGCAAGGACTTTTGTGCTTCCTAACAAGCTTTTGTGCGTGATTAGAAATGCTATGATAATTTTTTTTGAACTAGCAGCATTCACAATAAAAAGCTCATCCCATCTGCTTTCAGTAAAATTGAAACTCTTATAAAGAAGGGTAGTCTAGGTGTATTGAACATAAATAGTGGAATATTGATTATTTTAGTAAGCATTTTGAATCTCTATTATGCAAGTCTGATAGTATTTGGGTGAAATGGTCTCATGTGCACAATATTGGTAGGAAGAACATTTGGCTAATGGAAGCTCCCCAAACATATAGTTGGACTTGGAGGAAATATTAAGCCTAAGGAGGTCTTTCCTTCCTCTTTTGAAAATAAAACTATCCCTCAACAGTAGTGGTAGCTTCTGGGATGAACCTTGGGCTACTCATGGTTTGATTCTTTCCAAATCCATAACTTATTAGCAAATGATTCAATATGGTATTTCCATGTTTGCTAAAGCTAAGCATTTTATTCATGAGGGTGTATTAACCCTTCCTTACACAAGCAACCACATAACAAGAGCTTTATGGTCTCATCTCCAAGCCAAAAGCTTTCTTATAGTCCCATATTGACGCAGCCTACAGGATCACACAACTCACAAATTGATGAATTCGCGGAAAATGAATCGATGAAACAAAATGAATCGATGAATTGAAGATACCCAAGTGCCCAAATCCGTTGATCTCTCGAGATACCGGATTCTAGCTATCTTCAACACGTTGATCGCGCACGATACCGCGTTTGAAGATCTACGATTCTTTGACGTTGATCTCGCGCAAGAGAATCCGTGAATCAGCTTCAAATTCGTTGATTCGAGCGCACTCGAATATCCGAAGATGGAGAAAGGAGATAACACTCAACTTCCAATTTTAATGGTGGCAAAAAGCACAAACCAATTTTTATTCAATATTCAACTCCTTTTACAAATGACCATACCCCCTATTTATAGGGAAAGTATAACACACACTCGACTTAACATATGCGACCTAACAACACATTACAAAATACATGCGACACGACTTAAGAAAAGCGGTACAACAATTACAACACAAGCGACATAAGAAAACAAAATACAAACGACTTAACAAGTTACAACATCATATGACATAACTACATTATACGACTTAACAACAATGTACATCTTAACGGCATAAGCAAGCAGCGACTTAAGCAAGTAGCGACTTAAGCAAGTACAACATGGCAACGACATAAGGGATTTTCGCGACCTAACTGGAGTGACCTAAGGAGCACGCGACCTAACTGGTGTGACATAAGGAGCACGCGACCTAACTTCGCGACATAAGAAGTTGGAGCGACCTACTAGAGATGCTCGCGACTTAAGGAATATCGCTGCATCATCTTCGCGACTTAAGGAAGGTCGTTCGCGACCTAGGGTTTCTGCTCGCGACCTAGGTGGAAGCGACATAGGAATCTGCTTGCTCGCGACCTTCGGTGGAGGCGGATTAGGAATTCGCGACTTATGGTAGGAGCGACATAAGACTTCATTCGACTTAAGGAGCTGCTCGCGACATACGGTTTCACGACATACTGGAAGCGCTCGCGACCTACTGGATTCTCGCTCGTGACTTAGGTTTTCGCGATTCCTTTCTTGGTATGGAATGCGCACTGCATCATCCTCCCCTGGTTGAAAAGAATTCATCCCGATTTCACATTTTTTCTTCTTCGAGACGTTGTCTTCCATTCATTATCTGGTCTGATGCGGCTCTGGTGATAACCACTCTTGAGATTGATCTTGTCTTGACCCTCTGAAGATGCGGCTCGACATAAGGAACGCATGGCATAAAGTAGACGGGGCATTAGGCAGGCGGCATAAGGAAGTGATCTGAGGGAGATGACATCATGATGCTTGTGCCAATAGGAAGGTGTGATATAGAACCAAATCGTGATGAAAATGCGAGACGATATAAGGAAGTTTAAAATCACGGAGTGACTTAGGAAGTTACGACTGAAGAAGTGCGATGACTCATGCCCAGATTCTTGTCTTTCCTTATCTCGTTCAGATGTATCATCATTTAGAATCTTCCCTTGATGCGTTGCAACAATTTTCCCTGATTGAAATGAATTCCCACTCGCTTCTTCTTTGACCTGTTTATTTTCATGAAACTGTTCCAAGCGGTTGACGTTGACAACGTCAGCAGTGCGGACATGATCAGGAAACTCCAACTGACAATCATTCTCTTCATCCTGTATTTTCTACTCTTCCTGTTCTTTCAGATTCACAAGATCATATGATCCCCGCAGTAAAATAACATCTGGTACTAGTTCAGTTTGATGCTGAATGTCCTGTAGTGGTGGTAACTCTTCGGGTAATTCCTTAGGATATTCGACTTCAGACTCATCGAATTCTGATCCAACTTCCTCAAAATCCTCAAGATCTTTACTCGTTCCTTGCCCGGTCAACACAAACAATTCATTACTATTTTTCACCTTTTCAACAGACTCTTCCAAAAATTCAAGACTAGTTTCTTCAGGCAGTTCCTTAGAAATCTCATCTTCAAACTCTTCAAATACTTCAACCTCTTCAGGATTCTCAAAATCAGAACTTTCTCCAGATTCAATCAACATTGATAATTCATCACTATCTTTCATTTTATTGACGAACTCTTTCAAAGATAATAAACTATCTGATTCTGCCTTCTCTTCTGTTTCACTTTTACTTTGTTTGGGCTTCTCGGAAACTAAGGACTTTACACTTAGCTGGCTCTCATCCATAAGCTCAGGTGTTAAGCAAGAATCCTCCATCATCAAGTTATTTCCCTCAACTCCGAACACAATTTCTTCTTCCTTACTATCGACATCAATCTTTGGCGGTGAAGAATAATCAACTTCTACATCCACATACTTTGACGTTGAATAAAATCCCATCAACAAATTACATTCATCGTACTCTAACTCGACCTCTTCATCTTCGTTGTCAAACTTTCGTCTCATTCTATAATGTGGTCTATGTGGTAACACAGCTCCCGGAACAAGATCAATCTGGTATTGTATGTCTCTCAACGGTGGTAACTCTTTTGGTAATTCTTCAGGAAACACATCTTCAAATTCCTTCAACACTAGCTTAACTTCCTCAGGAATTTCAACCGCTTCACTACTTTCACGTCCAATCAACAGAAATACTTCAAGGCTATCCTCTACTTCTTTGACAAATTCCTTCAAAGATAATAGAGTCTTTAGTTCCTCGATTTCCTCCAACTTGCTTTCACTTTGTTGTCGCCTTTTAGGAACTAAAGTGATTCTAGTGCCATCGAACATGAAACTATAGCAGTTAGTCCTACCATCGTGTTGCACGGCTCTATCGAACTACCACGGTCTTCCCAACAACAAATGACATACATCCATATCCACCACGTCACACCAAATTTCATCCTTATACTTCTTTCCGATGGAAAAAGTTACACAAGCTCTTCGACCAACCTTCACTTCCCCACCTTTCCTCAGCCAAGCCAATTTGTAGGGTTTGGGATGCTTCTCTGTCTTTAATGCCAACTTCTTTACGGCTTTTGTAGAGATGATGTTATCACAACTCCCTGCATTGATAATAAACTTACAAACTTTTCCCAAAATAGTGCATGTCGACTGAAAAATATTACTCCTCAACCAACTAGTCTCCTCTTCCTGCTTTGGCGTCAAGCTAGATCTCTTCATCATTAAAGAATATCCCTCGTCTCCCGTCAATAATTCTTCTTCCTCCTCAACCTGTGGTGAATTGGAACATTCTACTTCTGCATCCTCATCCTCATCCTCAACCTCAGCAACCATCGCTCGCTTCTTAGGCTTCGGGCATTCATTGCTCTTATGACCAAACTCTTGACAGTTATAACACTTGAAATTGTTGTTGACCTTGGTCTTAGCAGCTTCATTGACAACCGGTTTACTAACAGCCTTGGAAACATTAGTATTGCTACTAGCCCCCTTCACCTGATTGCTCGAACTTGTAAACGCACCACCTCCTTTTCTATCTTGCTTCTCCCAAGCTAGAGCCTTCTGGTGTGCTTCAGCAACGGATCTCGGATCAAACATATTTACCATATCCTGAATTTGCATTCTCAATCCTCCAACAAATCTGGATGTCAACTGTTCCTCCGTTTCCATGATATCGTTTCTAGCAATCAGTTGATAAAACTCATCTACATAATCATTTACCGACTTTATCCCTTGTCTCAAATTCTGTAAGCGCTAATACATAAGAGACTAATAATTATAAGGCAAGAAAGTAGCCTTCATAAACTTCTTCATCTTTTCCCATGAAACAATCTTCGACTTTCCCATTCTTTCCCGTGTAAGTTTAGTTTGTTGCCACCATGCCATAGCTCTTCCCCTCAATCGTGTAGCAACCAACTTAACTCTACGATGCTCGGGTACTTCCTTGAAGTCAAAAATTTCTTCAACATTTGATAACCAATCCAGAAACTCTTCCGCTAGCATTCCCCCTTTGAATTCTAGAATCTCTGTTTTCATCCCTGACTCCCATCGACGATCATCTTCGGAATCTCTATTTCGATTTCTCCCTTGGCCACGATTTCGACAAGAGCTACTATCACCATCACTGGATTCCTCCAAATCTGACGTATGTCGATGTCGATTCTGACCATCAACATTTCTGCTACCATGCATGTTTCTTTCTCCCGAAACTGACGGTTCTCTTCTTCCCCGATCCGATGGTGGTGACATTCTTCTCCTCTCGGAATTTGACGGCGAAATTCTATGTCCACCTTGATTTGAACCTAGCGATGCTCTTTGTCGAGTTTGATTCATATCCATCATGAGCCTTTCCAATCTACCAATTCCCTCATCAAACTTCTCATTGAATCCATTTGTTCAGCATCTTCTCTTCGATACACATCTGCAACATTCTAATGACGATTAACTCTACTTGGAGGCATTATCAAATCTTCAACAAATTCAAACACAAACTTCAAATCTCGAAACTTCACACCCAACGAACTTGGAAAAGCTCGTCTCCTAGCTCTAATACCAAATGATGCAGCCTACAGGATCACACAACTCACGAATTGATGAATTCGCGGAAAATGAATCGATGAAACAAAATGAATCGATGAATTGAAGATACCCAAGTGCCCAAATTCGTTGATCCCTCGAGATACCGGATTCTAGCTATCTTCAACACGTTGATCGCGCATGATACCGCGTTAGAAGATCTATGATTCTTCGACGTTGATCTCGCGCACGAGATTCCGTGAATCGGCTTCAAATTCGTTGATTCGAGCGCACTCGAATATCCAAAGATGGAGAAAGGAGATAACACTCAACTTCCAATTTTAATGGTGGCACAAAGCACAAATCAAATTTTATTCAATATTCAACTCCTTTTACAAATGACCATACCCCCTATTTATAGGGAAGGTACAACACACACTCGACTTAACATATGCGACCTAACAACACATTACAAAATACATGCGACACGACTTAAGAAAAGCGGTACAACAATTACAACACAAGCGACATAAGAAAACAAAATACAAACGACTTAACAAGTTACAACATCATAAGACATAACAACATTATACGACTTAACAACAATGTACATCTTAACGGCATAAGCAAGTAGCGACTTAAGCAAGTACAACATGGCAGCGACATAAGGGATTTTTGCGACCTAACTGGAGCGACCTAAGGAGCACGCGACCTAACTGGAGCGACATAAGGAGCACGCGACCTAACTTCACGACATAAGAAGTTGGAGCGACCTACTGGAGATGCTCGCGACTTATGGAATATCGCTGCATCGTCTTCGCGACTTAAGGAAGGTTGTTCGCGACCTAGGGTTTCTGCTCGCGACCTAGGTGGAAGTGACATAGGAATCTGCTTGCTCGCGACCTTCGGTGGAGGCGGTTTAGGAATTCGCGACTTATGGTAGGAGCGACATAAGACTTCATTTGACTTAAGGAGCTGCTCGCGACACAGGGTTTCGCGACATATTGGAAGCGCTCGCGACCTACTGGATTCTCGCTCGCAACTTTGGTTTTCGCGATTCCTTTCTTGGTATGGAATGCGCGCTGCATCACATATGATCTGATTGTGTGGACTTTCAAAGTCGAAGCTCATTCAATCAATGTAGTGTATAATGCTATATCTGGGTTGGAGAACATGCCAAGTTTCAAATGGAGCAGAAGGATTTGGATCAATCACTCTCCTCAGAAGGAAAATATTCTGATGTAAAACGTTTTAAAATTAGCTTTACTAACTAAGACTAAGCTGATTTCGATGGGAATGAATATTAGCCTTATCTGTGTTTTCTGTCAGTAGGAAAATGAATGTTGTCTTCATTTGTTTTTTAACTGTAATGAGATATTTATTTTATGTAGTAAACCGATGGCTAAAGTAGAAAGGAATGATATGGTGATAGACAGTAATGAGGAATGGAATTTGATTTTGAAGGCAATGACGTGGAGAAGCAACATGTCATATATGATCCTATTTAGCTTGAAGAAATTTCTAAGGATAATGTGGGAAGAAAGAAGCAAAAGGCATTTTGAGAATAAAGAAAAATGAAGAATGGCCTTGTGGAATGATATTGTGCATGAAATAAAAATAGGAATGACGTATTCTCTGTTTGAATTTGATGTAGACTTTATCACTTCATGAAGTTAGGGTTATGGTTTTTGTTGTTGTGCTTAGTTGTCTTTTCCGTTTGTGCTCTCCTGTTCCTCTTAATGTGACTTTTATTGTGCTTGTATTGCTTTTTGTGGGCTCAAAGTGTGTTTTGGCTCATATATTTTATTGTTTTTGTGCAATAAAATCTAGTAGGGGACCAGTCAACCCCGCTAGCTTTACTAGAAAAAATTTAAATAATTAATCTAGTTTGATTTTTAAATGTTTTTGCTAAGCCAATTAGATATTTAAAATTCAAATTAAAAATAAAGACAATCATTATATTTGATTTGAAATTAATTTAAATATATTATTATTAATATTAATTTCAAATCATATATATATGCATCAGTTAAAGATAAATAATAAAATTATTATTTTTGACAATTACTCAATTAATGTATATATTTAATTTAAATAGTAGATTTAGTTTGAATTTTAAATGTTATTACTAAGTCTATTCGATGCTTTAAATTCAACATAAAAATAAAGACCAAGTCATTATTTGTGATATTTTGAAATTTCTCTAGATTATTATTATTATTAATTCCGAACACACACACACATACACACACACGCATATATTTATATATATATATATATATTTATAATTTAGGCTAAAGACATATAAGTAACTGCCAAGTATATACATAATAGATATAAATCTTAATATCTACTTATGTGCAAACTTAACCATGCACACTATTATTATGTTGCACGTGCACGTTTTATACATATGAATTTATGTTGATATACTTATAAACCATATATGTATTAATTAATTAATTAAATTCATTATATAAATAAATAAATAAATAAAATATGATTTTATTTAAATTAGTTAGATTCGATCGAATATAACTCTTTAAACTTCATAGGCCCAATATGGTCTAAAATAAGAATGTTTTTCCAAAGTCTATTACTTGGTTCCATCGATGGTATCTGAGTCCAAATAGTCTATACGGTGTAAATTAACAGCTTTATGGCCAACTAATTAAGCACACCCATTGGATGAATTTCTAGAATTGTAGTATCTAGGTTTGGGGTCGGATAATCAATTATTCTCTCTTTCTTGGCTACTGGCCTAGCCCAATGGTGGAGTAAGTCCTAAAGGTAGGTCCAACTGCAAAGCCTAAATTTATTTGGGCCTTGCGCTAATTTTTAAAATTCAATTTGAAAATATAAAATAAAAATTTATAAAGGTTACAATATATTTTTAAATTTTTTTAAAATAAATTAATATTTTCAAAAACTATTTAAATAACTAATTAATTGGATTATTTAAATATCTAATTAATTAAGAGCTAATTAATAATAATAATATATATATTAATATGTATATATATAAATAAATGTTATAGTTCAATATATATATATATATCTTAAAATTGTTTAAGGTAAATTCTAAATAATTTTTTGAAATTTATTAAAAATATTTTTACTAAATAAAAACATTCATTAAATAAAGAAATTAAATGTTAATTAACACAAAATATATAATGAATATATGTATATAAATTGTAAATGCTAAAATTGATATTCATCTTAAATTATTCAGCATGAACAAAATAAAATATTAATTTTTAAATTATTTAATTAGTTAATAATATTAATAAATTAAAATTAATTAAATATGATTTAATTAATAATATGCATAAGAATCTTATATAAGTCAAATAAATTGTAAACAGCTATAGATAAATTAAACTTGTATAATATGGTTGTATAATATGAATGGAACTATAAAAAACCCAACTTAGATTTATGGAGTAAGCACACGTGTATTGTACGCATATTGTAATTTCAGATGTCTTCGACACTTGTCTTACATGGGTATTTCGAATGAAATACATTGTTCTCTAAATCGGTATCACTTAATTATAAGCATATATTAAAGATTATGAATCTTTAATGTATAAAGTTGTCCTCTACCATTTATATTGTTAATAGATTACATACATACTCTTCAATTGTTGATCAAACAAAAGCTAGGGATGTTATATGTAGTAATATTAGTATGTTGAACATGAACATATTTGTTGAGTAAACACAAGGTACATGCATTATACTTGGACTGTCATAAAATTGTTGGTACCAGTGAATAATCTCTTTCGATTTGTTGAGCAAACTTAAGATCAAGATGAGATTAGGACAAAGAATACATGTGAGGATTTTATATGATATAAACGATAAGGTGTTATCGATCACTTGTGGGCCTATGATTTGTTAAACATACTAAAGATCAAAATCCCTGGCCAAGTGTTAACCCAAAAAGTGGATCAACACCCAAAATTCAGATGAAAGTTCAAATTTAGATAAAAGTAAAAGAAAAGGTAGAAAATAAATAAAAATACATAGAAATTTTTATAGTGCTTTGGCATAATCTCCGGCCTACGTCCACTTTAATTTTTTTATTAGTTGATCTCTCTCTAGATTACAACTAGTTTGATCTGATTTGGCTATAGTCTATTGGATCCTAGATTTACAATGGAGTTAAGGATGTTATTTGAGGAGAATAGATGTGAAGAAAGTATAATGGAAGCTCCAAGTCCAAGACCGTTGAAGGAAATCCAGCCGAAAGAAGATCCTTTTTTGGTAGTAGATGGGTTGGTATTTATAGAGGAATTGGGCAGCATAGAATTAGAGGTCCAATAGTAATGAAGTCCAGGAGATAGCTCAAAGTCATGCCAGAAGACCCAGACCGACCCGAGTCAAATCCTAAACTCGTGTCGAGTTAAGGCCCTTTATTCGGGGTTGGTTTAGGTGCTTGGCCCAAACATGGTGGAACTTTCCCAGTACAAACTCAAATCCTTAACTCAGTACCAACTTAAATCCTTAACTCGTCAAAATCCTTAACTTGTCGAAATCCTTAACTCGGGGGTTTGACTTAAGGCCTTAACTCGGGGAGTTGACTTAAGGCCTTGACTCGGCGGTGAGTTAAAGACTTAGCTAAATTTTCAGCCAATCTTCCAGAGCTCAATTCCCCAGTCTTTCCTAAGGTATTTCCAAGACTGTGAATCATTATGCCTTTGCTTTGACCTTCTAAGTCCAGTTGGAATCTGCTTTACTAGAAAGCGAGTTAACACTTGCCCTCCAAACTATGCCTTTCGAATGTAAGGTGTGCTTTGCTTAAGAACAAGTTCCGATAATCAGTCTTCGATAGTTCAGCTCTCTGGCTACTTCAATCTTGGTGCATCATCCAGTTCCTTTGGTTTCTTTTGTCAATCTCGGGTCATTCCAAACCTATTATAACCTAAGACTCTAGACTCTGACTTGGTGCAATTTATAAATCACAATCATTCCGATTTCATTCAGAGTTATTACATCACATATCTCTTATTACATTACATATCTAACTTCATTCGAAGTTATTACATCATATATCGAAATCATCCCATGTTCATTCAGGATTTAACTGTTTTATTCTAATTATAAGACGTTCAAATCCTTTTAGCGAAATCAAATCTATTTCCATTCTAAGGTTCGATCTCCCTGGATCATTTTATATTCAACTTAATGCGTAATCTCTCCGGATCATTTATTGTTAAGTTTAATGTGAAATCTTTCTGGATCATTGTTTGAGTTGAGAGGACGATCTCTTTGGGTCTTTTAATGTTTAATGTATGAGGACGATCTCTCTAAATCATTTATTGTTTAATTTATGAGGACAATCTCTCTGGATTGCTTATTGTTTAAGTTAAGATTTCGATCTCTCCGGATCCTTGCTGAGTCCGTTCGCTCTCTGACAAAGGAACATAATGACCAAGTAAGCCCGTCCACTTACTCTCCGATGAGGAGACTTGCTTCTTGCACTTTGATCCCGTCTCTCCGGTTGAGACTCTAGGGCGATCAATATCAGTCATCACTCTCTGGTGGAATTTCAAAATTCAAATATTCAAGTCAAATCAAGGAAAACACGCAGAAACCCTAAGTGTTCATCCCAAACATCCGACTCAGAGCGTGACAAGGGACCAATCTAGTTTTTGTGCATGTCCAAGCGGTCTGAGATTATTATTGTCCTAAATAGTCATCTCAAGCATCCGACTCAGAGCGTGCCTGGGGACTGTTCGGGAGCCTATACACGTGTAAGTGGCCCAAGGTTATATTACATCATTTATTCAAAGTCAGGGTAAAGAAATCGAACCTGACCTCAATCCATCCTTATCATAGGGTTGTCATCCAATGGAAGTCTCTGATCCATAACTTCATTCTGCTCCCTTTTCCAACAGTAGGCTTCTGGTTCCAGCTTCTACTGTCATGTATTTGTATTCCGATTTGCCACTTTGGCTCCAAGATCGCCTGTTCCAGGCATTAAAACTCATCCTAGATCGTGCCCATGCGTCGTGGATGCATTGTTTTAGTTTTCTTTGCTCCATCTCTAAATGCTCCTGCATTAGTTTCTCGTCTTTGGTTTTAAATTCCAACAGCTCTGGCTATTCCTTGTTGTCTTATCCTTTGGAAGAATCCGTCAAGCATTTCCTATTTCCTAGTTATCACTCTATCCTGCATCTCCTTTGTCATTCTTTCCATCTCTTCCTTTATCACGTAGATGGATTGGTGAGAATTCGATGATACCTCCTGGCTACCCCTAGGCTATGGTTGACTTGCTCTAGTTTTAGATCTAGTATTAGGCCTCTTCATCTTCTCCAAATCCCAAATTCAAGCTTCAAGTTTTAAGATCTTGTTTTGTTCTTAGTGAAAACACCAAAATGTTAACCTACAAAGTGGATCAACATCCAAAAATCATATGAAAGCAACAGTTCAGATAAAAGTAAAAGAAAAGGTAGAAAGTAGACGAAAGCATATAGAAGTTTTTATAATGGTTTGGCATAATATCCAGCCTACGTCCACTTTAATTTTTGTACCAGTTGATCTGTCGTTGGATTACAACTAATTAGATCTGATCTGACCATAATCTAGTGGATCTTAGATTTACAATCGAGTTAAGATATTATTTGAGGAGAATAAAAGTGAAGAAAGTTTAATGAAAGCTCCAAGTCCATGAGTGTTGAAGGAGATCCAACTGAAAGAAGACCCCTTTTTGGTAGTAGATAGGTTGGTACTTATAGAGGAATAGATAACATAGAGTTAGAGGCCCAATATTAATGAAGTCTAGGAAATAGCGCAAAGTCATGTCAGAAGACCCAGGCCGACCCGAGTCAAATCCTAAACTCGTGTCGAGTTAAGGTCCTTAACTCGGGGTTGAATTTAGGTGCTTAGCCCAATCATTGTGAAACTTTCCTAAGACCTTCTTTTGCCTTTTCTAAGTGCTCTCACCAAATTTCAAGTCGTTCGGATTCCGTCTCGATGTTCTCCTTAACTCGGGATGAGTTAAGATCCTTAACTCAGGGTTGAGTTAAGGTCTTAACTCGGGGTTGAGTTTAATAGGTGGGGCAAAACTACTCCAAACCTTTTCTAAGTCCTTCCTTGTGTTTCTCTAAGTATACATGTCAAATTTCAAGTCATTTCGTCTCCGTCTCAATCTTCTACGTTTAGTTGAAGATGCCATAGTATAAACTCGATACCAACTCAAATCCTTAACTCGCTACCAATTCAAATCCTTAACTCCTCAAAATCCTTAACTTGTCGAAATCCTTAACTTGTCTAAATCCTTAACTCAAGGGGTTGACTTAAAGCCTTAACTTAGGGAGTTGACTTAAGGCCTTGACTCGGCGGTGAGTTAAAGACTTAGCAAATTTCTCAACCAATCTTCCTGAGCTCAATTCACTAGTCTTTCCCAGAGTGTTTCCAAGTTTGTGAATCATTATGCCTTTGCTTTGACATTCTAGGTCCAGTTGGAATATACTTTTCTAAAAAAATGGGTTAACACCAAGCAAGTCGTAACACCCACTAGAGAAATTGAAAGATTTATATGCTTTTCTTAGGGTTTGGAAAACATAAAAATCTAGTAAGAGCTTATTAGATAAATGAAATGAAAACATGTAGCCTATCTGATAATATAAGAACATCCACCGTGTTTAAATTATTCTAATCTACTTAAATTATATTTGTAGCAGTATAACCAACCTAAGACTATTTTCTATTTTCTAAAAATGATAGGCTTACCGAACCTAACTATACTGATTGACTAAGAGCGATAAAAATAGCACTTACTTATGAACGCTTATGGTAGTCTATTAATGAACCTTTAAGAGAGAAACCCACTAAAACACAAACATCTTACAATATTTGGGTAGCTGATTGTGAAATCACTCAAGCTTTTGTGTTGGCTACATTAGATAAACCATTGAAAAGGTAATACAAAGATATGTTTGTCTACAAAAACTCTGAAAGCCTCAAAGTTTTTTTGGGAGCAGTGTTGTTCCACAAGGTACAAGATTACTAATAAATTATTCATTACAAAGATGAGTAAGAGCAGTAGCACTTTGGATTTTGTCTTGACCATGAACAACTATATTAATAGACTTTCAGAGCCAGAAGTGACTACAAGCAATGAAATGAAAGTGGATTTGAAGCTAGGCTCACTGGTTTTGAAAGTGAGCTATGGATCATGTAATATGGATATATGATAATACAGAGTGTGGTGATGATAGCTATATGGTAAATAGTGTGAAATATAAAAGAAGTATAGTAAAAATGACACCAGAGATTTTTATACTGGTTCACAGCACCGTCCTACGTCCAGTCCCAGACTCCTTCTGGAATTTCACTAAAATAATAACCCTCACTTAACCCGGAGGAACATGTCTATACAACCCTTGAGCAGCCGAACAAGGACCTGAGCAGCGGAACAGGATTTTGCCTCAGCAGCCGAAGAGGACTTCACACGCCTGAGCAGCAGAACAGGACTTCAACAAATACAAAAGTTTGTTTTGACTTTGTGTGTTCTAATAACACGGATTTGTCACTTGTAGTACACCCTTCCTATAATCTTCTTCTCAAGAATAAATATATATATTTGAAGTTTATGAAGAATAGAAAGGTATAGAATTGCTTTAATGTAGAATAATTGAAATTATGATAGCAAATGGATTTTCGAGAGTTAGATTAGAGAGATAAGAGAATTCAGTTGTAAATCAGTGATTTGGAATCAATTTGAAGTATGTATTTATAAGGGTTAGAAAGCAGCGACTGTTGGTGAAGAGTTTCGATTGAAGTGTTGCGTCCAAATCTTTTCGTAGAGGTTCGTAACTCTTCACAAAAAGTCGTGTCCTTTCAAAAAGTAGTTGTTATAGAAATTCAGTCAACTGAGCCTCTGGGTCAGTCAACTGAATATTCAAACGAATTTAAATGTATATATTCATATATCTGTGCACTGTGCATGTTGCACAAATTTTCCAGTATCAGTCGACTGGACCTCTGGGTCAGTCGACTGACCTGGTGAATTTTGTGCAATATGCACAGTTTTCATATATATATAAAAAT
Source organism: Allium fistulosum (assembly GCA_030737815.1). NCBI lineage: Eukaryota > Viridiplantae > Streptophyta > Magnoliopsida > Asparagales > Amaryllidaceae > Allium > Allium fistulosum. The sequence continues at coordinate 294,730,151 of CM060908.1, read as the reverse complement.
ATATATAGCTTTCACACTTTTATAATTTATTTATATGCTTATATATATGTATAAATTTTTTTGAAAGTGGAATGATAAAATATATAAGCTAATATATATGTCACCGAGGAGAGATTTTAACAATATTGACCTAAGACTCAAAATCAAAAAAATAATAAAATTGATGCACCGGTTTTGAAGTCTTGTCTCCTTGTGGTATATATTCTCGTCGTTGCAGTCGTCAAATCTGCACATTGTAGTGATAGCTTTGTGTCATGAATCAAAACCAAGTCTCAACATTCTCCCCCTTTTTGATTGATGACAACCTGTTAAATAAAAATAGATTTCGACTATATATATATTATAAATACTTACTCCCCCTGAATCTTTGATGCTTATATCCTGCATTCTCAATGTTAGCAATAATATTTCTCCCCCTTTATCATCGATAAAAAGGAATAAGATAAACAACCATAATTATAGATAATATACCAAGAAGAAGAATACCCATACATATATTAAACAATCATAATCAAAAGACTAGAAATAAGAAGAGTAATTGTTGTAATACAAGCCATAAGATAAACACGAATGTTTGCAAATGAAAATAACAACCTACTCATCCATACGTTTTACCCCTATCTCCTTGAGAGCCTTGACCTCCACTAACGCCTTCATCTCCATCATCGTCACTACTACTTGCTTGATCGTCGGAAGAAGAAGAAGACCAAGTGAAAACGGGTTGCTTACCCGGATCGCCTAGAGTAGCCGTGGAAGTTTTGGATGAATAAGAGATTGCTTGCCATAGTTTGGTAAAGAATCATTTAACCTTTTCAAGCTTCTTTTCAACCCTAGTAATATGTGATTGAAGAACCTGTTGGTTGCGGCATATCATAGACATTGTCTCATATAGTTAAAGGCCAGGATTAGGAATTTGAATTTCGTCTTGTTAACTACGAGTCAATCGTTGACGAGATGGACCTTGAGATGCTTTTCCATGTTGTTTTGGTTGGGCTTGAGATAGTTGTCGTTGAGTCCATTCTTCGAAAGATATGATAGGGGGTGGTCGAGCAACGGGTAGCTTCATCAATGATAAGGTGCGAGAATTTAAACACCCAACGGTAGAAACCGGTGATTCGGGTTCCGGAATCTCGCATGCCTTTAGTAGTCGCATAATATATTCACCATAATATATGACATTCATTCGACCTTGTTTAAAGCTTAGGAATTCATTAAGAAGTAAACATAGCCAATTTATCTTAATGTTTCCAAAGATAGCATACAAAGCTTTAAAGTTATGTTCGTAGACAAGTTCATAACTCCCGGTTCGTCGAGTTACGGTTTTCATTAGCGCACGATGAATTATTCTTGCTTTTGGTCTCAATGACATGGACTTGAGTTATTGTTTGTTATCTTCTAAGAATAAGTGACTAATGTGATTACGAACCACTAAATCGCACTCAATATGACCAAGCTCAATTCCTTCATTCATAGTATTCAAAATATGAGCCATTCTATATAATGAGAAAAAGACGGGTCTTCCACAAACTAGACTCCACACACAATCTTCTTGATTTTGTACGGTTTGGTGACCCAAGTTTAGATTTGCATAAAATAATTTGACCATTATTTGATTGATTTTGTGCTTATTATCCTCAATGTTGAATAACGATTCCATATTGCTTCTACGAACTAGTTCTTGGAAATGATATGGGGAGAAATCAGAGAACTTAACAAACGAACCTTCAAAAATTCCGGAGTCTTGCATCCTTCTCCACCTTCTAACCGCGGTTTCATCATATAACCATTGTTGGATTTGCTCTTTTGAGGGAGGTTGAGAGGATGAAGAAGCTTGACCTTTACGCTTGGGAGCCATTTTTTGGAGAATAAAAATGGAGTTTTTGAAAAGCTAGGATTGTGGAAATTTTTTGAAATCTGAGATGAGAATGGTGAAAGAAGGTGAAGTAGAAGTTAAAATGAGGAAAGTGGGTGGGTAAAAGCAATAAAGAATCTCAGATCCACGATTCAGTCGACTGGTTCAGTGCTTCAGTCGACTGAATCCGAAAATCAAAAATTTTCATACTTCTGGTCCAGTCGACTGGCTATGGTTTTTAAAAAAATTTAACTTCTGTGTCAGTCAACTGACCTCGTGGTTCAGTCGACTGACCTGAGTCAATTTGTACAGTGAATTTTTCTGAAGTGTTTTGGTGTAATTATTTTATACAAATGACACCTGTTTGTTTGTTTATTTTAGTAAGATTATATTTAAAATTTATAACTATCATACAAGTTGATGAAAATAAATAATTTTATTATTATTAAAAAATAAAGAGTACATTGATTAGCATAAATATTCGAAAAACAACAAATAACAACATACTACATTTATTTTGAGGGGCTGGGTGTTTTGTCGCCCTTTATTTGTTTGCGACGAGCATTCGATTCTTCATTCCGATCCCATGAATTTGGTGAGAACGGTAGTCGCGGTGGGGACGAAGTCGAAGGTCGTCTAATAGGCGAAACAGCATGTTTGTCTATTGTATGTGACGAGGCCCCGCAGAACTTCATAGCAATATGCTCGATAATTCCTAATCGGCTGGAGTTAATCTTTTGTTTGTAGTACATTTCACGTTGAAGCATTAACGATTCTTGTTGATAATGATGTAAATTATCTATCTTTTGCTTAGCGTTTAGAGATATGTCAGCCGTCTTCTTTCCTTTCTTTTTATTCGGAGTATATCCGGTATGATATGTAGAAGATGGTGAAGTTTGATGAACCGGAGTCTTTGGTGAATTGTTTGAGGCAAGAATTTCAATTGAATCAGTGGATGAAGAAGTTGACATTATGAAAATTAGTTTTTGAAAAGTCACGAATGAAGGCTTTGTTGGTATTTTAGTTTGATTGTATGAAGGAAAAACAATAGGAGTAGGCATATCTATTTATAGCCTAAGTTTAGAGCAAAAGTAGGTAGAAATAAGTGACTTGTCTTGAATTTAGGCAAATAATCAATACCTCAGGTGGTTAAGACACTTGGGCTATTTACAGCGGGTCATGGGTTCGAGTCTCGGCATGGTCAGAATTATTAATTTTTTATAAAATTTTTAGTTTTGAGTCTTTAGTAAAAGAAATTTGTATTTTATTTATATATCTTTAATTGACATTATACCGAGTTCACGTCGTAATTTTATAAAAGTATTTTCTAATAATGGTTTAGTAAAAATATCAGCTAATTGATTTTCTGATGGAACAGAGTCTAAATTTATCACTTCTTTTTCTATACAATCATGTAGAAAGTGATGTCTAATATCTATATGTTTAGTTCTTGAGTGGTTTACTTGATTTTTGGATAGATTTATTGCACTAGAATTATCGCAGTAAACTGTTGATTTTGATAGATTGACGCCGAAATTTTTAAGTGTTTGTTGCATGTAAATTACTTGTGCGCAAGCTAGTGCAGCAGAAATATATTCTGCTTCACAAGTTGATAGTGAGACACAGTTTTGTTTCTTGCTAAACCATGAAATTAATGATTTTCCAATGTAGTGACACGTACCGCTTGTACTTTTTCTATCTGTTCGTGATCCGCCGAAATCAGCATCACTGTATGATACTAACTCGAACGAACACTCTTTCGGATAGAAAAGGCTGAAATTTGTAGTTTTACTAAGATAGCATAGTATTCGTTTTACGGCTCGTAAATGTGATTCTTTCGGGTTAGCTTGAAATCGTGCACATAGACACACACTCGTCATAATATCTGGTCTACTTGCTGTTAGATAAAGTAATGATCCTATCATACTACGATATAGTTTTTGGTCTATACTTTTGCCATTTTCATCTTTATCAAGATGTGCTGTTGTGCTCATAGGTGTTGGTTTGGCAGAAGTGTTTTCCATTCCAAAATGTTTGATAAGATTATTACAGTATTTTTCTTGATTAATAAATATTCCATTTGACACTTGTTTTATTTGAAAACCTAAAAAATATGATAATTCTCCCATATGGGACATTTCAAATTCTCTAGTCATTATTTCAGAAAATTCATTACATAATTCATTATTAGTTGATCCAAATATAATGTCGTCGAGATATATTTGAACTATCAAAATATCATTTTTAGAATGCTTTATAAATAGAGTTTGACCTACTTTTCCTATTTTGAATCCTGAGTCAATTAGATAGCTTTTAAGGCGTTCATACCAAGCACGTGGTGCTTGTTTTAAACCATATAAAGCTTTCTTAAGTTTATAGACATGATCTGGGTATTTTTCATGAATAAATAAAGGAGGTTGTTCAACATAAACATTTTATTTAATATAGCCATTTAAAAATGCACTTTTAACATCCATTTGATAGAGTTTAAAGTTATTAAAACATGCGTATGCCAATAAGATTCGTATTGCTTCTAATCCAGCGACTGGAGCAAATGTTTCTTCATAGTCTATTCCTTCCTCATGGTTATATCCTTGTGCTACTAGTCTTGCCTTGTTTCTAGTTATATTTCCTAATTCGTTTGCGTTATTTTTATAAACCCATTTAGTTCCTATAACAGTCTGATCGGTCGGTCTGGGTACTAGTTCCCAAACTTCATTTCATTCAAACTGATTGAGTTCTTCTTGCATAGCAATAATCCAATTTTCATCGGATGATGCTTCCTTAGTATTTTTAGGTTCTATAGTAGAGAGAAAGGCTACATTACCCATTAAATTTAGTTGATTTCTAGTTCGAACATTGGAATTTATTTCTCCAATTATATTTTCTATAAGATGATTTCGTAAGATTCTTTGAGGAGATCTTATTATATTAGTAATATCTCTATTAACAATGTTTTCATCTTCTCTAGGATTATAAACAATATCGTCATCATCTCTTGAATTTTTTATTATTATATTTGTTTTATTGTTATTAAGTAAATCATTGTCATTATTTGTTTTTGAAATAAGTTTAGAGTTCTCATCAAAAAATACATGGAGTGACTCTTCGATAGTATTAGTTCGTTTATTAAAAATTCGATAAGCTTTGCTTCAATTCGAATATCCAAGAAATATACCTTCGTCACATTTTGAATCAAATTTGCCAAGCTGATCTTTGGTATTTAATATAAAACATTTTGATCAAAATATTTTAAAATAAGATATGTTTGGTTTTCTACCGTTAAAAAGTTCATAAGGAGTATTCTTGGTGAGAGGTCTAATAGAAACACGATTCAAAACAAAACAGACAGTTGCAACAGCTTCAGCCTAAAAATGTTTTGGTAACGTGTTTTCATTTAGTAAAGTTCTTGCACATTCTTGTAGAGTTCGATTCTTTCGTTCTACAACTCCATTTTGTTATGGAGTTCTAGGAAACGAAAAGTTATGAAATATCACTTTCTTCTTACAATAGTTATCAAACTGTATGTTTGTAAATTCACCTCCGTGGTCACTTCTAATATTTTTAATTCTAATACCTTTTAAATTTTGAATTTGTTTAACAAATGTTTTGAAATTTTCAAAGGTGTCACTTTTATTTTTAATAAAGATAGTCCAAGTATATCTAGAAAAATCATCAACTATTACAAATACGTATTTATTGTGATTTATGGATTGAATTTGGGTAGGTCCAAATAAATCCATATGAAGTAACTCAAGCGGTTGTAATGTCGAAATAACTTTCTTAGATTTAAATGATGATTTAGTTAATTTACCTAATTGATCGAGTCACATATATTATTAACTTTAAAATTCATTTTTGGTAATCCTTTTACAAGATTATTTATAGAAGTTTGATTTATATTCTTGAAATTGATATGACAGAATCGTTTGTGCCATATCCAGGGATCATTTTCTTTAGCTATTAATCACATATCAGAGCTATGATTAACTTTCATATTCAAAAACGTAAATGTTTTTATCTCTATTTCCTTCGAAAATAAGATTTTGATTTTGATCAAGAATACTACATTTATTTTCAAAAAATGATATTTTAAAACCTTTATCGCATAATTGACTTATACTTAATAGATTATGTTTTAGATTCTTAACTAATAAAACATTTGTAATAAGAGGTAAATTAGATGTACCGTAATTGCTCACATCGCCTTTGCCAATGATATAGCCTTTGGAATTATCTCTAGAAGTGACTGAACCTCCATCTGAGTATGTAATATTTATCAGCATATCCTTGTCTCCTGTCATGTGTTTTGAGCAACCACTGTCTAGTATCCATTTTCCTCTTTTCTTTAATGGGACCTGCAAAAAATATGAGATAATGTTGGTACCCACCTTTTTAATAGGGTCCTAAGAGTTAGGTCTTAGGAAACCAAACCCAAGTGGGTTTCGTATCCCTTTTATAAATATAATTTTTATTATTATGAACATCTTCTATAAATGAACTAATATACTTTTTCTTTATTAACTTGTTATTAGTTTAAGTACCCATATATTTATAATTTTAGAAACTAGTCTTTTTGAAGATGTGGGTGTTTTATCATAGTTAACTTTGTTTAGATTATTAGATTGTGAATTCTTGACTTTCTTTTTATATCCTAAACCACTTTTATTGTTAACAGGTTGTGAATTCTCAATAAGTCTAGATACATTTTCTCTTCCTTTATTAAAATTTGAAACATTTTTAGTGATTCCTTCTAATTTGGTCTTTAGACTTGAATTTTCTAGTTCAACCATTTTAATATTAGTTTTTAAAACTTGATTTTCAGAAACAAGACCGTCATTCTTTTCTTTTTGAGTTTCAATTTCTTGACTCAATAATATAAGTTGAGAATTAACATTTGAAAGTGATTCTTGAGTTTTCTCAAGTTCTTCTTCCAATATTTTCTTCTCATCTTTAAGCATATCTCTTTCGAATTATGCCTTGTTCTGATTTTCTACAACCTCTTTATATTTTCTTTTGAGACTTTTTAAAGTATCTAATAATTCAGAATTTATTTCTATAATATCATCGAAAGTTAAATCACTAACCTCATTATCTTTGGCCATAAAGCATACATTGGCTTGTTCATTATCGCTGTTACTCTTGCTTTCTAATGAAGAAGAGGAGTCTAAATCATCCCATGTAACTAAGAAAGCTTTCCTTCTGAACTTGTCCTTCCTTTTATTGCGATATTCTTTCTTTTGATCCGGACAATCCTTTTGTATATGTCCCTTTTTGTGACAGTTAAAGCATTCCAATACTGATGAAGACGGTGGTTTATTGCTGTTTGAGCTTCTCTTGCCATTATTTCTGTTTCCTTTTCTATATTTCAAGAATTTCTTGAAATTTTTAGCAATAAAGGCTAGGTCGTCTTTGTCTGAATCTGATTCTTCTTGTTCTACATGGAATGCTATATTCATTTTATCTTGAGCTTGAATTCGTTTAGCTTGCAAATTCACTTCATAGGACATTATATTTCCTATTAACTCTTCCGTAGTTATTTGGGAAATATCTTTTGCTTCTTCAATTGCGAGAACTTTTCTTTCCCATTCATCCGTTAAAGAGTTAAGAATTTTGGATATAATATCAAAGTCTGAATATTTTTCTCCTAGTCCTACTAATGAATGGTAGATATCCTGAAATCTTGAATACATATCATTTATAGATTCATTTTCTTTCATTCTAAAGTTTTGAAACTGACTTTTAAGCATGGATATTTTGCTTTGTTTGACCTTGTTGGTTCCTTTGTGTGTAACCTAGAGTGTACGCCATATTTCATATGCAGTATTACACATGCTAACATGGTTAAACTCATTTTTATCTAAGGCACAAAACAACATATTCATGGCTTTTGCATTAGCCGTGGCATCTAATTTCTGTGTATTTGACCAAGTAGAATACTCTTCAGTAGGAATAGTGTATTCTTTCTGAGTAATATTCCATGAATCAAAACCATTTGCTTGCATATATATTCTCATTCGTGTGGCCCAATAGTTATAATTCATGCCATTAAATAGTGGTGGACGTGCAGTGGATTGTCCTTCAATGAAGCTAGTGTTAATGCTAGTGCTAGTGCTAGTGTTAGTGTCCATATTATTAGATTATCAGATAACTGTGTTACGGTTATATAATGACCTTGCTCTGATACCAAATGAAAGTGAGCTATGGATCGTGTAATATGGATATATGATAATACAGAGTGTGGTGATGATAGTTATACGGTAAATAGTGCGGAATATAAATGCAGTATAGTAAAAATGACACCAGAGATTTTTATACTGGTTCGGAGCACTGTCCTACGTCCAGTCCCAGACTCCTTCTGGAATTTCACTAAAACAATAACCCTCACTTAACCCGGAGGAACAGGTCTATACAACTCTTGAGCAGCCGAACAAGGACCTGAGCAGCGGAACAAGATTTCGCCTCAGCAGTCGAAGAGGACTTCACACGCCTGAGCAGCAGAACAGGACTTCAACAAATACAAAAGTTTGTTTTGACTTTGTGTGTTCTAATATCACAGATTTCTCACTTGTAGTACACCCTTCCTATAATCTTCTCCTCGAGTATAAATATATATATTTGAAGTTTATGAAAAATAGAAAGGTATAGAATTGCTTTAATGTAGAATAATTGAAAGTATGATAGCAAATGGATTTCAGAGAGTTAGATTAGAGAGATAAGAGAATTTAGTTGTAAATCAGTGTTTTGGAATCAATTTGAAGTATGTATTTATAAGGGTTAGAAAGCAGCGACTTTTGGTGAAGAGTTTCGATTGAAGTGTTGCGTCCAAATCTTTTCGTAGAGGTTCGTAACTCTTCACAAAAAGTTGTGTCCTTTCAAAAAGTAGCTGTTATAGAAATCAGTCAACTGAGCCTCTGGGTCAGTCGACTGAATATTCAAACGAATTTAAATGTATATATTCATATATCTGTGCACTGTGCATGTTGCACAAATTTTCCAGTGTCAGTCAACTGGACCTTTGGGTCAGTTGACTGACCTGGTGAATTTTGTTCAATATGCACAGTTTTCATATATATAAAATATATATATATAACTTTCACACTTTTATAATTTATTTATATGCTTATATATATGTATAAAAAAATTTGAAAGTGGAATGATAAAATATATAAGCTAATATATATGTCACCGAGGAGAGATTTTAACAATATTGACCTAAGACTCAAAATCAAAAAAATAATAAAATTGATGCACCGGTTTTGAAGTCTTGTCTCCTTGTAGTATATATTCTCGTCGTTGCAGTCGTCAAATCTGTACGTTGTAGTGATAGCTTTGTGTCATGAATGAAAACCAAGTCTCAACAGGTTTTGCATTTGAGTTATTCATATTGAACTTCAATATAAACTAATTAAGCATACGCCTCATCAAGCTACTCAATATGTTAAGGTTAGCTGAGGGGTCATTCAAGGATCAAAACATGGTGTTATCTGTAAAGGGTAAAGCAATGTCTTCCAAAAGTTCAAAGAAATGCAAACGAGGTTCTAGAAGGGTAAGAAGGATGCTCCAACTAGAAAAAGTGAATGTCACCATTTTCATAATAAGAGGCATTGGAAGCGTAATTGTCTAGACTATTTGAAGATGGTCAAAGAAAAAAAGAAAATGTTTCTTTCGCTCCAAGAGGTATGTTTATGATTCATAACTGTTTGGCAATCAATAAATTATCTTGGGTTTTAGATACTACATCTGGATTCATATTTGTAATTCGTTTAGGGACTTAGGGGTAGATGACAAGTGGTGAAGGGTGAAATAAGACTTTAAGTTGCTAATGGATCTGTAGTAGATGCAACTACAATTGGAGACTATCACTTGAATTTGCCTTCTGGATTTGATTTAGTTTTGAATAATTGGCATTATGCTAAAAAATATATTTGCAGTATTAAATCTGTTTGCAGATTGTCTGAGTCATGCTTTGGTTTTCATTGTAAAGACAATATTATGAATATTGTGTTTGATGGAAATAATATTTCAGTGCTGTTTTGGATATTTAGATTTTTGTACTTAATTTTAATCATATCTATATTGTTAATAAATTTTCTGTTGACGTAATTAATAGTTATTTATGAAATATGGGCTAGGTCATGTTAGTAACCAAAGCCTTCACTAACTGAAACCCAAAAAATTTCTACTTAACATTTGATTAAGAATCATTTGACACTTGCGAATCATGTTGTAACGACCAGACTTTTCGACCATCGATATCGACACTAATACAACTAAGATTTCCATGTGTCAAGCACCCAAGTGTCGAAAAGATAGAAAATTAAGGAAAAGAAAAAAAAAGAATTAGAATAAGAAAGAAAGAACACAATATCAGAATCACATAACGGAATGATAATATAGAAATCCAAAAAGACAGTACAAAGGGTTACTCCAAAATATGGAGTAATTTCAGAGTAATAAAAGCTAAGCATTATCATTAGCCTGGACAGTTATAACTGTCCGTCCTCACAATGCTGATACATACATAATAATATTGCAATAGAAATAGATAGATAAACAGAAGCCTCCAACTCGTCTCCTAAAGCTTTGAAGCATCCAAAGTAAAACCAGCTTTACTCATCCTACTCAAAAGTGTACACAAGGAAGTTAGGGAAAATAAAAACCGTGTGTCAGACATAAGTCTAGTATGAGAAACTCAAGATACGTGCATCCATATAACAATAACTTTTGAGACTGTACAAATCACTACAATAGTTTTTCCCGAAAAAAACAAAACCATATATTAATTAATATAGTGATATAATATATAACGTCTAGGGTGTAGAATATAAATCAGACAAAATAGCTGTGCTTCTTGCATCTCATAACACAACAATATTAGAAGTACATCTAAAACTTTCAAGGGACGTTCATATATGGATTTTCTATGGGGGTCCCCTCTGTAAACTGAAGAGGATCCCCATGCACAAGAATCAGAAGTCACCTTCTGAGCATCATATATACCATAAGGTAAATACAACAGGCCAATGCCATAACACGTGGAATCAAGTATCATCAACTCCCGCTAGCAACATAGCATACTCCAGATATGGAGTTGATATACCCCATTATGGATTAGCTAAATCCTAGGTTGCGCATCCTACACTTTCTTTCGCCATTTTCGATGTCGAGGTTATGTTCGTCATCTTTCACACGAGTCTTCATTACCCTAAAAGATCACAGATCCTTTTATGGATTCTAACACAAGTCATCCGACAAATGCTAGGATAGATAGTTCAACTCTATAACATTAGTCTAAAATGTTAATGTTGACCTCTCCCTTGGACTTAACCTTAGGATATACAGTTCAACTAAATAACATTCCACTTCACAGCCTATTCAAAACTGTAGACATATATGCCAGTTTTGAAGTGGTATTCGGTAAGTAATAAAGTTATCCGATCCTTCACTCTTCAAAACTAAATCGATGAATTTCCAATAAACTCAATTCTAGTTCTATTAGAAGTAATCGAACTATATATAAAGGAGTCCTTCCTAGGGGATCTTGTATATATACAATTCTTAAAGCTAGAGATATTCCATACTAATGAGTCCTCCAAGGGATCTTAGATGGAATGAAGCCATGAAGCTTTCATATACTTCCCGAGTTAAATGGTCAAGTTTGATTAGTCGACTAATTGACTATTTAGTTCTAAAAATGATTGCCTATAGAAATCAGGTTTCCTATACTTAACATATTTCCGACCTTCTCAACTTACTATCCCCCAACCAATAATGAAGCTGGTAGGTCAAAGCACTATTGCTTGTAAATCCTACTCGAACATAATTCTTAACTCTCATAGATAGATAAGTCTACTTTATTGGCTTTTAGTGTTAAGTATAGTTTTAATTACTTTCCACAAACAAGTTAAACAAACAAACACAATTAAGCCACTAAGAAACTCTTTTAAAAACATTTATTTACAATTCAAAACTCTTAAAACAGAAGGCCAGTGGGTTGCTTCGGCCATTAAATATTCCGGTATGGAAATGGGATTCAGTTTCTATGGATTTTATTGACGGGTTGCCAAGGTTGAATAAGGGAAATCATAGTATGTCACAGTGGACAGATTGACCAAGAGTGCCCATTTCATTCCAATTAAGTCAACTAGAACGGCACCTGTTTTGGCAAAGTTGTTTATGAAGCATGTGGTTAGACTGCATGGAATTCAAAGTAGTATAGTAAGTGATAAGGATCCCTTATTCACTAGCGAGTTCTGGAAGAGTCTGTAGGAAGTTTTGGGAACCAAGCTCAAGATGAGTACCGCTTACCATCCGTAGACAGATGGGCAAAGGGAAAGAGTTAACAAAATCTTGGAAGATTTGTTAAGAGCTTGTGTATTAGATTTCAGGGGATCATGGGAGGACCATCTGCATTTAGTTGAGTTTTCGTATAACAACAGTTATCAGACTAGTATTGGGATGGCGTCGTTTGAAGCTTTGTATGGAAGGCCATGCAAATCTCCCGTATGTTGGTTAGAGACCGGGGATAGATTGGTTCTTGGTCTAGATTTGGTCAGAGAAGCTGCAAAAAAGATTGAGGTCATTCGAGCTAGAATGAAGGAGGTTTGGTCTAGGCAGAAGAGTTATGCAAATAAGAGACGGAAAGATTTAGATTTCTCAGTTGGAGATCAGGTTTTCATCAAAGTGTCACCGATGAAGGGTGTGATTAGATTGGGAAATCAGGAAAGTTAGCACCGAGATTCGTTGGACCTTTTCCTATTGTTGAGAGGATCGGGAAACTCGCATATAGAGTTGAGTTACCGAGCAGTTTGGTAGGAGTCCACGATGTTTTCCATGTTTCTCATCTCAGAAAGTGTGTTAGAAACTCGGAGACTACTATTGCCCGACTGTGCTAGATGACTTAGTAGTAGAACCAGATTTGACTATAGTAAGGAAGCCTATTCATATTGTTGCGAGAGATGAGAAAAGGCTTAGAGCCAAGATGGTCAGATTAGTCAAAGTCTAGTGGAGCGACGATGACAGGGACTGTACTTGAGAGATTGAGAGCAGGATTAGAGATACTTATCCTGACTTGTTTGGTGGTATGTTTTACCTTCTTGATTGATTATTGTGTACCTTATCGTAATTTCAAGGACAAAATTCTTTAAGGAGGGGAGTCTGTAACACCCCAGATTTTTGGTAACATTATTTAGGATATTTAATTGGTTAAATTAAATAATATAATGTGTTGATTAGGAGATTGAGAATTGATTTAATTAAAGGGTAGCCGTTCCATTTAACCTATGAATTAAAATAAGAGTTAAAAAGAAATATAGGAAGGGTAAAATAGGAAAGAGGCCATTCCTATATCCTTTAAACTTGGTCGTGTATTCTTCTATACACATTCACTTTTCATTTTCAATTTTTTTTAAAGAGGCCAGCTACCAATAACAAGAGAAAGAGGAAGAAGATTAAGAAAAGCTAAGGAAGAAGCTTAAGCAAATCAAATCCATTCACATCTCAATCTCTATAATCTCTAAAGCTAAGTTGAATAATGTTTACATCTCAAATTTTTATTATTTTCGGTTTTAGGATGAATTTCAAATATTTTGCATTGATTTGCCATGTTTTTGAATGATGAAATAATTATATATACTTGTTGATGAATTATGGTTATTCATATTGAATTTATGATATGTTTTAAGGTGCAAACCTTATTAAATGACATCCAAATGCCTTGTGAATTTTTATCAAGATCATTAATTATATTTCAGAGATGGGTTTTAATTTTCAGAATTTTGTGGAATTTATATGAATTTTCTAGTAAAGAAAATGTTAATTTGGGTTATAAATTATTCACGGTTAAAAAATAAAAGGTTTGGGTCTGAAATTTTTTTATGTTGGAAAACATATTAAAAGAGATTTTCTAGAATTTTTGTAGAATTTTCCTAAGTGTTTTAATGGGTATATAAAATTATTTAAGGTATGGAACTTAAATGTTTTTTATATTTATAAAAGGAGAAGGGGCTTTTTGCAAATAATCCAAGTAGTAAGTTTTGAAAATTGCAGCACTTTTTAGTGGTAAAGAAAAGAGACAACCAATCAAAATTAGACACGTAAAGCAGGTTAGGTGAAAAGAACTATTTGCTACATGCTTTTTACTGTTTTGATGCTTTCGGCAACAGGTTCCACCTCCTTAACTTCGCTTCCGACACAGTCGAAACCAATACGCATGGTATCAGGGAATTGGTACATAGTGAATTGGATGTAGGCGGAAGGTATGGAGTTAAAACCAGGGGTTTCGAATGGGTTGAGGCATCACTTTGCTTTTAAAATTAAAAATGCGCCTGCTTGCTTTCAACTAAGTAGCTTTTGACTAGGTCAAATGGATTTAAAGGAAATGGTTTTGATTGGGTTGCGCCTTTGTTTTTAAATAACTTCTTTCAATTAAGTCGAAACCTTTTGCCGCCGCCTTATTACCTATAGATCCAGATGGTTTTAGAGGGGTACTTTTTTTTCTAAAATTTGGCCACTTCTCCAATGCTTTCGAAGGGATGGTTTCGACACTATCATTTTTTACTTAGGAAATGGTTTCGAAAGAGATAGTTTTAAATGGTTTCGAAACAGATGCTTTCGACTTTAATGGGTTTCTAATCATTTTGCTCTACTTGAAGGTAAAATCCAAAGGGCTTCGACCGAGACGATTTTCAAAGATTTCGAAGGGGTAAATTTTTGAATGGTTTCGAAAGGTTTCCACATGTTTTAAATTGAACCCAAAAGCTTTCGAAAGGTTTAGTATTTTAATACTTTCAAAAAGGTTTTAATGAATGGTTTCGAAGGGGTGGTTCTCTAAGGTTTCGAAAGGGTTGAAAGGAAAGGTTTTTCCTATGTTTTCGAAAGGCAATTTTTAAAGGTTTTAAAGGAGGATGTCTAATATTTCGAAGCTTTCGGAGAAAATAAAGGAATGGTTTTTTCAATGTTTTCAATAGGCATGGTTTAATGGTTTCAACCTTTCGAAGGAAAGGCTTTTAATGGTTTCGAAAGGGTTACTTTCAACTATTTCGAAAGGGTTGTTTAAATGTTTTAAACAAAGGTTTCGAATGTATTAAATAGGTAATATAGCCTAAGTATTTTCAAGTTAAAAAAGGTTTTAACTTGTTTTGGGAAGGATAGCCAATTGTCATTAAAATTCATCAACATTATTTTGAGTAAAGTATATATAACATGGCAAATTAGCTTAAAGTAAAGCTAAGAATATATTTTCCTTGTATAAGTATGATTTAAAGGGTTAAATCATTTTGAATAGATTTTCAAGGAAAAAGATGAAGGGTAGTTAACCCTAAGAAAATGATTCGGACATATAGTCCATTTTGATTCGAACAGTTAGTCCATTTTACGGGCAGTCAGCCCTATTTTTGGACAGATAGTCCATTTACTACTTATGGGCAGATAGTCCATTAGTTACCTGATTATAGCTTAACGGACTTAGCTATTATTATCATCATTATATCAGTTTGAGTAACAAGTTTGGTTGCAGGAAAGGATTTGCAAAATATATGTATTAAAGAGGATATTAGTGAGGGGAACCCATTCCGTTAAGCGGCGTGGTCTCACTTAATATCAGTAAACTTAGATGTAATAGTATTATTCACACCAGACTTTATGTCTGACTCGAAGTTTTTGGTTTCCCCTAAACTCTCGGGTGCTCAAAATTTATTTGAGTAGGCTGAGGGTTAAGGTTTTCAGGTTTTAATCATTTTGGCGAATAAAGCTTCCGGAGACGAGCAGGTGGATGACGGATATCTATTTAGGAGTTACAGATTATTTTGTTTATTTCCGTTGTGTATTTAGTCAGATATGACTATATTGCTTTGATTAACCAAGGGGGCATCGTCATATGTCCCTCTTGGCGTATTTTGTTATTATAATTAATCTTTACCTGGAAAACGTAATGGGATTACGTAACTTGGATATGAATTTGTGTTGAAATGTAATCAGTAAAATGATGTTTTTGGAAATCTATGATTTTGTTCATATTCAAGTGCTTCTGATATTATGGATACCATTAGCATTTGAAAGTCTATATGAGTGGATCGTCTAGATTATATGCAAGTATAGACAGTTAACTATATAATATAACACTATAAACGATAGTAGCAAAGTAAATAAAACTAATCACACCGGTATTTTATACTGGTTCGGACCTCCCGTCCTACGTCCAGTCCCGAAGCTCCTCTTCGGAATTTCCTTTCAACTAACCCTCGCTTAACCCGGAGGAACAGGTTTACAATAGCAGAATTTCTTTGTCAAGAATGTGTTCTGTAACACGGATGTTGACTATTGAGTACAAGATTGCTTCCAATATATATTTATCTAGAGAATATTTGAATGAGAAGTTCTATATATATGGAAGAGTTGATTACAGGTAGTTGATTGCTTGAAGATCAGGAATAAACAGAGTACAAGAGATAAGAGAGTAAGTAAGTCAGGTTGTTATCTTCTCTTGAATTCCTGATGCTATTTATAGTGATGAAGAGTCTCTATGTATAGTTTCCTTCATTAACAATCGTTGTATAGTTGCTCCTTTTGGTGATGAAGAGTTGCAGCGAAGAGGAGCGGATGTGTCTCTTCGGATGTGACAGTTGGTGTTTGAATTTACACAATCGAGCCCATTTTCAGACGTCTGGAAAGTAGCCTTAGACGTCTGGCCTTTACTTCTGTTTTGTGTCTGGATGTATGTCAAACGTCTGAGTTCTAGATCAGACGTCTGGTTTCTTCTGAGATTGTGATCCAGAGAACTCATTCAGACGTCTGATGTTGGTAACCAGACGTCTGGTTGCTTCTGAATTATGAACCAGAGGAATCATTCAGACGTCTGGCTTGTGCT